>CM034153.1:503996900-505251900 GCA_019776745.2 Taxus chinensis
TAGAATATTCTATAGTCAGAGTACAATATAGTCTCCAGTCTCAACAATGACCTAGAATATGACTTGGGTATTCAACACAACATAGACACATGCACCAAATACTAGACAATAACATCTTGGTGCCCCTACCCCTTCCTGAATGCATATGACCAAGGTGTTATTATACAACATTTTTTTATTTCAACACATTTTTCAAAATTTTACATAACAGATTTTATAGGACAAACTTTCCTTTAACACTTGACATGCATGCACTACACCTTCTTTTCTAATTTCATGTTGGATCAAACTGAATTGGATTTTTACACACCATATGAAGTGGTGTTATGCACTTTAGGAAGTATTTAAAGGTTGGAGCATGACACCAGAGTTTTCTCCCTTCACTTCTTCCATTATTGGCATGAGATCTCCCAAAAAATTCGCATTCAGCACAACTAGTGTGAGATATCCTAGAAAAATCATTCCTCTACATCATCTTCAGGATCCTTTCTACCTCTTTCACTCATCACGGATCAGGTGTACATGTTCCTTTTTCATATTTTACATACTTTCTTATATACTCTTTACTCATTTTTATCATATATGTGTATTTGAATACTTGTTCATTCTTCTCTTTTACAGGCTTTTTATTATGGGAAGCGGTAGTTACAACATTCACACATCATTAAAACATAATCACACACTAATTGAAATCAACAAAAGGTACAAATAAGAAATATACACATACACTCTCACCCTAGGGTCATCACCATCATTTTTCACTTCCTCTTCTCTAACATCCACGCTTCACATTTTTATCACTCCATATTTTGTATCATCTCTCTCTCTCAACATGCTTTTTGACATCAATCTACATGGTTATCAGGTACACATCTCTTATTTATTTTATGTTATTGAGCATTCACTCAACAAAATAATGCGGGGGAAATGGTACATAGTAAATCACACACTTTGGGTATATTTATAGGTCATAGTCACATACTACTATTCATATGATTCCTAAGTAAGAAAAGTACTAACTGACCCATGACTTTGGCCATCTTTATTTCCTTTCAATTTTCCTTTTTGGTCTTACAATCCTTATTTCCCAATTTGTCTTTTTATACTTCAACGTTCCTCACTCTAGACATTAGCACCCAGCTAAGACGCCAGTACCAGGTGCCCCCATCCCCTTTAGTCACCCTTGACCTATTTGTACTTTTCTCACAACTTTTGGGTCCTTTCTAGCCATTTGAGCATCTTAATTTCTTGGTGGTCATCCTTTTTGGGGTTAATTTCAAAATTCAAGCAAGGGAAGGATATAAACATAAAGTTATGTGACCATAATAAAGGACCAAGTGCTAAGCATTAGATATCACCACCTAAGGTTACATTCAAAGGCCATTTACAAGAGTATTGAAGTATCCATAATAGATCCACACAAGGGACAAGAGAATTCATTATTTTTATACACACATAGGAGGAGAACTTCATTCTTTCATAGAAAAATATATTTACATATTTTACATCTACCTACTTTCTCGATATCAAGTGTGCCACACACAATAACAACCTAGGGAATGATTTCAAAACACAAACACACATATAACTACATTGGGTCTAAGATGACAGTATGATGCCTCATTTGCATTATTTTATTTTTGGGATTTGATGTGTTTTGGGGTTTTGCAAGTCATTTATTCATTGCAAGTTACATGCGACATCAATGAACTTGGTATGCATAGTATTAGAATGCAGCAAAGGACAAAGAACATCTCACGACTGTATAAAACTAGTTTTTTGATGTTATGAGATGTCACAAGTGCCCAGAGTAGGCTTACAACACTACAGGTGGCCTTGACCAAGTCCAGGTGCCCTAGTCTAGCTTATTCCGACAATTCTGCATTTTTCTGGAATTTGGTGCGACACTTCTCCCCTTCTATTCATTAATTCATCACTACGGTATAGTCTAGATTTAATTGTGAATCAACTAAGTAATTATATCCCTCCATTTGTAACTAGGGTTTCATATTTTCTAGCTTATTTTTATTGGGTTAGATTTTTATTTCATTGCACATTTATTTTACAAAGTTGTTACATTTTTAGATTAACATTTATTCATTGTTAATATTTGTCTAATCATTAGTTCCTTAGAACGAATCACAAACAGGGTATAAAATATGGATTTCATCTTATTTGATTGATATTATAATGGTTTATATGATGTAGTAAATTTACTTATATTTGATTCAAATTAAAATTATAACATCGCAAATGAATAAGGAAATTTAACGCCTATTGTAATTTTTTATTGTTTACATTATCTTATGTACATTAATATCAAGGTTTTAGCCTCTATTATATAAATATGTGTTTTTTTTCAACATACTTATGTTTTATGGAAGGGTTGCAATGCCAAAATTATGGTAGGTTATGAATGCAATATTGCAAGTACAATATGATTATTAGATTTCATTATCATTTGATTATTGATGTAAGTTAAGATGAGACTACATAATACAAAAAATATATCAACAATAGCCAAACATTGTTAAGTCAAATTTTATATTATTTAATATGATGATACATTTAATTATTCATTAGATGATATAAGTACACTTATTAATCATATGCTCTATGATTAATCATATAATCGATATCAACAACCTAATGTTGTGTTAACATAATAAGAGATAATCATAATAAATGATATCTCTCTTCTATGTTATGATTTATAATCATTAATAAATGATGTTTAACATATTAAGTGTAACTTTCTTAAACATGAATATAAAACTATGAAGTATATGTGAGAGGATTTATTGGTCAAAATACAATGTGACAGTAACCTGTCCAAGACAACTTAGAATGGATACAGGAATCATTAGGGTTCACAATTATGTAAGTCATTACACATCTCTAACCTTTTCCATAGGTATTCTAAGATGCATTAGTCAGTGTACTGTCATAGGGTTTTGCGAATTATAATGGCTATAAGATATTATACTGAAATTATTTTTTTTCAAAAACAAGCAAGAACTTACGAAAGTGTACTTACAAAAATAATTATAAGTGATGTACTTATTGTTAATAGATAAACATGATGATGTATTTATTGATCTTAGATAAGTATGAGGAAATAAGTCGAATTATATGTTTGAGTCATTGAGAATCAAATTGCTACCATTTATTGGAAGTAAATTACACTGTAAAAGGTTATATCGTATCGTTGTAAGATCATATTTGAATCCTTTGTTTTACAACGTGAAAATAGTTACGATGATATAAAAAAAATTACGAAGGTGCATGGTGAATTCATGAAATAGTACATAAGTGAAAATATGACTTAGGTAAATGGAAATACATGAGTATATATTGATGAGCTTGAATACAATTTTAATTAAATCTATAAAATGGTTAACTATGAAATTACAACTTAATAAACAAAAAATAATCCTGATATTATGTTGAGATGGTTGTGCGGTGAATGGAAGGAAATATTTCAAGTGGTTTATGTGCAGTCACGAAACTAGGCTTGCTATCATAATGCTGAAAAATTATGGCCACAATAGTTCAAATGAATGATTGCATTGTCTGTCACCATTTCTTTTTTTAATTGTGTTATGAGAAGGAGTGAAGTACATGTATACTTTCTTGTATGACACTAATAAGATGCAAATGATTCTCTTTACCTACAAAAAATGTCCAAAAAGTGATATACAATGTATATTGGATCATATAGAGCAATGAAGGGGGAATGGGTAGGATCTGTAAACCCTTGCTATCACACATGGTTATCATAGGTTGTCAAGATGGATTCTTGAATATCAATAATGATGGATTATTTAACAAGTGACTAAGTAATAATTTTAAATCATTACATCATGAAAATAAGTAAGGGAATTGTAAAATCAATTAGTATGTTAAGTTTTTTTTGCTACGTTGTGATAATCATTGAAGGAATAGAGTTAATTAATGTTTTAAAAGAAATCTCTTAGTTTGATATAGCGTAATATGGGTGTTACAATAAGTGCTTGGCGCTCTCTGCATGTTTTACTCGAAATGTGTATGATATTTTATTTTGAAATAATTTTTTTAGCCACTTATATTCATATATGAGTCATCTCAGAGTAATTTTCATGGTAGAATCAAATAGTTGGAGTAGTTTCTAAGTTTCATTCATATCTCCATAGATCAACTTCAGGCAGTTCCAACCCAGTGTTAGGTTCATGTAGATTTAGGAGACAATTTTTTAAATGAGATCAGTTTCTTCAAGTCAAGATTTTCTCCATGCCCAATGGATGATGTAAGGTAGTTGATCTTCATCATCTAGCAGACATATGTCTCCTGAAAGTCACAAAATTGTTATATAAAATTACACCCCATGTAATTTTAGATAACACATTATCATAGGGATGTAACCAAATTTATGCTTTAGAAAAGCCACAAGACATTAATTCAGCCTACCTTGGAAATCAAGAACTTAGTGTTCCATGATTTATCCTAACCCATGAAAAAAAGGAATGAGCACCACATGGACTTAGGAGGAAATGATTAAATTTAGTGTTGGCCAAAATTCCCTCAAGCTTGCAAACACTAAGGAAATAATTCCCTAATAGCCAAGAGGAAAATATGAGTATCATTTAATTTATTATTCGTGAAGAAATAAAATAATTGACTAGGTTCAAAATCCGTAGAGCACTAGTTTGGAATTCTCTGGGTTCATAAAATTTTAGCGTTCCATGGTTTTCATCAAACCCGTGAAATGAATGAAAATATTTGTAAGGTCAAATGGTTACATATCGATAATTATATCCTTATGGGTGTAATGAAGTGAATTTTTTCATAAAGGAATATGGGAGGAGGATTGCAAGGTTCCGTGTAACATTGAAAATTTGAAATTCCATAGTGAAAACCACGGGAGAAAGTGGAATCCCTGATGGAATTTGAATTAAAGAGCTAACCACCTCAAATACCTAAATTTAATGAATAAGAATCTCATTCTGTATAGTTTGATTGTGTGTGATAGAATCAAGAGTCGTGATAGATTTATGTTTAGGTTGTGGAGCCTATTTTCATGTGAGAAAGTGTTGAAGACTATACACTAAGATTATTATACACTTTCCATAGTTGTCTCACCAAGGTTCTAGGACGCAGCACTTGAGAAAAAATAAATGGCCTTAAAATGTGCCTGATATACCGGGAAACATGTGTTTCTCATATGAGTGGGATTTTTTACCCATAGGTTAATGGGATGGTTTTGGCCCATGGTTTTAATACCTACAGTTTTATAAAATTGCTTAACCAGTTGTCTACTTATGTGGTTTTATGCATATGGTAGGATTAATGTAACATTGCAAATGTGTTTTAAATTCAGGTGTGAATTTTGTAGAGTTTGTTAACCATAGCTCCAAAAAAATATGGGTATTTTATTGAGAGAGTGGTGTCTTGTAATAAAATATGAACAAGTGATTCTTGGTGGACGTAGCCCAAATTGGGTGAACCATGTTAAATATTGTCTCTTTGTGTTGTGTTATTTTATTCTACACTTTTATTTGAGATCTGTAATATTTTTTGCATATTGGTTTCTATTATTGTGATTCAGTGAGGGATTATTCTACATATTTTATCTATTATTTTCTAATAATTGGTATCAGATCCTAGTTTGGTTTGCTGATGTGTTGAATTGCAGGGAAATTTTTAGCTTGCGTGGGAGCTATGGTAGATGATGGAAGATCAAGGGGTGATAAATTCAACGGGAAAAATTTCAGTATTTGGAATATGCCCATGGAATATTACCTTTATCAGAAGGATCTTGACATTTCGTTGTCTGAGAAGGTGAAAAACCCTTGATCATGATGGATACAGACTGGGATTTATTGGATAGGAAATCACTTGGGATAATCCAGTTGTGTCTTGCATCTTCAGTATTGTTTGATGTTTCAAAGAAAAATACTACAAAAGAATTGATGGATGCATTAGGGAAGTTGTATGAAAAACCCTCTTCCTCTAACAAGATATTTTTAATGAAAATTTTGTTTAATATGAATATGTATGAGAATGGTTCGGTAGTAGATAATTTAATTTATTTTAATACAGTTGTAAATATGCTAGCTTTAGTTACAATAGAATTTGATGAAGAAGTTAGGGATTTATTAATTTTTTGCTCTTTACCTGAGAGTTGGAATAGCCTGGTAATGGTGGTAAGAAACTTAGTTCCAACTAACTCAAATTTGAAGTTTGAGGATGTTGAAGGGGTGATTCTAAGTAAGGAAATGCGAAGAAAAATATCTTGGGAATATTCTACTTTAGGGAATGCTTCGATAGTGGAAACTAGAGGGAGACAAAAGAAAAGAAGAAGCCGTGGAAAATTGAAAGATCAGGTAAGGTCAAAATCTAAAAGTAAGATAGTATGATGGCACTTTGGAAAGTCTTGGCATGCAAAGAAGGACTATTGGGAGCTTCAGGACAAGAAGAAACAACATCAAGAAAATGAGGAAAATGTGGCAACAAGTAATGTATGTCAAGATGCTTTGATTCTTTCTTTGCACAATATTGTTGAATCATGGGTTTTAGATTCGGGGGCTTCTTTCCATGCTACTCTACATAGGCATTATTTTGTTGATTATGTTAAAGGGGATTTTGGGCATATTTTTATTGGTGATGATGAGCCTTATAGTATAGTGGGAAAATGATCTTTTCGGGTTAATATGCAGAATGGGAATATATGGCTATTAAAGGATGTTAGACATGTGCCTACTTTAAAAAGAAATCTGATATCGGTGGGCCGGTAGGGAAGTGATGGTTGTATTGTGAGATTTACAGTGGACTCTTGGAATGCTACCAAGGGTGATCTTTTGGTGGAAAGAGGTAACAAGGTTGGAACCTTGTATTTGACCACTTATAGCACTAATGTTTGTATTCTTGTGGCTTCAGAAGTAGATACAACATTGTGGCACTATAGGCTTGGTCATATGATCCATAAGGGCTTAAAGATCATAAAGAAGGATTTTCCTTGATATACAGAAATGGTTTTGGAGTTTTGTGAGTATTGTATATATGGGAAATAGAAGTGAGTAAGGTTTTTCAAGGTTGGACCTACAAAGAAAGAGAGTAAGTTAGAGTTGCTGCATTCTAATGTGTGGGGGTCGGCTCAGGTATCATCTCTTAGGGGTTCAAGTTATTATGTTACTTTTATTGATGATGCAACAAGGAAATTTTGGGTTTATTGTATTAGAAACAAATATGATGTATTTGACACTTTTGTTAAATGGAAAGCCTTGGTAGAGAATGAAACAGATCTTAAGCTAAAATGTCTCAGGTTAGATAATGGAGGGGAGTATTGTAGTAATGAATTTGATGATTATTGTTCTAAGAATGGAATCTGAAAGAAAAATACGGTTCTAGGAACTCTGTAGAAAAATGGGGTATCAGAAAGGATGAACAGAACAATAATGGAACGTGCTAAGAGCGTGAGGTTACATGTAGGACTGACTCTTTCTTTTCGGGCAGAAGCGGTGGGCATAGTTGTGTACTTGATAAAAAATGACCCTGAAGTGCCTTGGATGGAGGCATACCTGAGGAGGCTTGATATGGTAAGAAAGTTTATTATTCATTTCTTAGAGTCTTTGGATGTGAGGTGTTTTCCCATATAGATAAGAATGATAGGACCAAGCTAGAGGCTAAATCAGAAAAATGTACTTTCATTGGATATGGTGGTGATGACTTTGGATATAAATGTTGGAGTATTAAGGATAATAAAATCATTCGATCTAGGGATGTGGTATTTAACAAAAAAATTCATGTATAATTAGCAATTACAGGAAAACATGGAGGAATCCAAGAAATAATATGCAGCGGTAGAGGATCTTCTAGATGGGAAAGTGACACATGAATCAGTTCAGGAACCTCCTCAATAGGAAACCCAAACTCCTATATTGAGGAGGTCTTCTAGGGTAAGAAGAGAACCTGAATGTTTTTCTCCTTCTCTTTATTATTTATTACTCACTGATAGTGGAGAGCCAGAGATCTTTGATGAAGCAATGTAGGTAGATGCCAAGAAGAAGTGGGAGAAATCCATGGATGAGGAGCATGAGGCTCTCATGGAGAACTAGACATGGGATTTGGTGAACCTACCCGAAGGAAAAAGAGAATTATAGAAAAAGTTGTTGTTCATATTCAAAGAGGAAGGAGGCATAAAAAGATACAAGGCCCGGTTGGTAGTGAAGGGGTTTGCACAAAAAAAAGGTATAGATTTTGATGATATTTTTTATCCTATAGTAAAAAAGACTTCTATTAGAATTGTTCTAGGAATAGTTACAGAAGAAGACTTGCACTTAGAACAACTTGATGTAAGGACTTAATTTCTCCATGCTGATTTAGAGGAGGAACTATATATCCAACATCTAGAGGGCTATGAGGTCAAAGGTAAAGAGGAGATGGTGTCCAAAATCAAGAAGAACTTGTATGGCTTAAAAAAACTCCACATCAATGGTATAAGAAATTTGATAGCTTCATGATGAAGCAAGGTTATATTAGATCTCATTCTGACCATTGTGTGTATACGAAGAAATTTGAGGATGACAGTTATACTATCCTGTATCTGTATGTGGATGACACGTTGGTTGCAGGTAAAAACATGCAGGAAATAAAAGTACTCAAGAAGAAGCTAAGTGAATCCTTTGCTATGAAGGATTTGGGGGTAGCCAAAAAAATCCTTGGTATGAGGATATCTCAAGATAGGAAGGAATGTAAGCTAACTTTATCTTCAGAAGAGTACATAAAGAAGGTCTTGGAAAGGTTTAATATGCAGGATGCTAAAATAGTTGGGAATCCTTTGGCAGGCCATTTCAAGTTATTAAAGGAGTAGTGTCCCAAGACAGAGAAGGAGAGAAACTAGATGTCCAAGGTACCTTACTCATCAGTCGTTGGTAGTTTGATGTATGTCATGATGTGCACTAGGCCTGATATTTCCCATGCAGTTGGAGCGGTGAGTAGATTTATGAGTGATCTAAGTAGAGATCACTAACAGGTAGTAAAGTGGATTCTTTTGTATTTGAGAAGGACCGTGGGGACAGTTTTTTGCTACAATGGATCAAACACCACTTTGTGTGGTTATGTAGATTCAGATATGGCTAGAGATGTAGACACTAAGAGGACTATGATAGGCTATGTTTGCACTTTAGGTGGGACAACAGTAAGCTAGATATCACAACTACAAAAGCTAGTGGCTTTGTCAACCACAGAGGATGAGTATGTTGTTTCCACATAGGGAAGCAAAGAAATGATTTGGTTATAGAAATTGCTTGAGGATTTGGGGTATAAGCAAGAGGAAGGAAAGTTACATAGTGATATTCAAAGTGTTATACATCTAGTTAAGAACTCTGCATTCCACTCTAGGACGAAGCATATATAGTTAAGGTACCATTTCATTAGGAAAACTTCAAAAGAAGAGAATTTGAAGCTGGAGAATATTCATACTAGTTAGAATCCTAAAAACATGATGAATAAGGTGGCCATAAGGGAAAAATTGAAGCAGTGTTTAGCTTTGGTTAGTCTTCATAAAAACTAGTGAAGGGTTTAGAATCTTGTTTAGAGGAAAAGTAGTCTCCAAGTGGAATATTGTTAGGTTATGGAGTATGTTTTCATGTGAGAAAGTGTTGAAGACTATACACTAAGAGTATTATACACTTTCCACAGTTGTCTTGCTAGGGTTTAGGGGCATAGTGCCCGAGAATTTTTTTTTTGGCCTTAAAATGTGCCCGTTATACTGGGAAATGTGCTTTTCTCATATGGGCAAGATTTTTTACCCATAGGTTTATGGGACAGTTTTGGCCCATGGTTTTGTAAAACTACTTAAGTAGTTGTCTACTTATGTGGTTTTGTGCATATGGTAGGGTTAATGTAACATTGCATGTGTTTTGAATTCGGGTATGAATTTTGTAGAGTTTGTTGAGCATAGCTCCAAAAAGATCTGGGTATTGTATTGAGAGAGCGGTGGCTTGTAATAAAATCTAAGCAAGTGATTCCTGGTGGAAGTATCCAAAATTGGGTGAACCTTATTAAATATTGTCTCTTTGTGTTGTGTTATTTTATCTTACACTTTTATTTGAGATCTGAAATATTTTTTGAATATTAGTTTCTAATGTTTTTATTCTACGAGGGATTATTCCACATATTTTATCCCTTATTTCCTAATAGTTGGTGGCTGAATTTTGACATGTCCATACCTATATAAGAAGAAAAATCATGGTACCCACACTTATTCAATGTGAATTTTAGAGGTGATTAGTTCTATCTCAAGAGTTCTCTCTCTCTCTCTCTCTCTCTCTCTCTCTCTCTCTCTCTCTCTCCATTCCATGAAATCATATAATTATAAGTTCCCTTACATATAAAAATATTTCCCTCCTATGGATTTGTAATCTTTTATTTTATATTCCCTACTTTTGGACCTCTACAACTATATTGTGGCGTGTTCTATAACATCTACTTTGTAAAGGAAAGTAATACCATTTAATGAAATGCAATTATGGTTTTCCTTCATGTGTTGCATATTGAATGTCAATCCTTGACCCTCTTGTCTACTTTAAATATATGTATTATTCCATTATAGAGCTTTGAGTTTGTTTTTATTTCTTATATGATAGTTTTAACTATGCCAACAAGAAAAATTTGAACCCTCTTTTAGTTTGGTGAATCACCTTCTTTTAATTTTACAATCCTCCTTTCCCTTCTCTCTTAACCTTGAACCATATGAAAACGTAGTTTAGATTTAGATTATTTACATTCTTAGGTTGTAGGTTAGTTATGGTGGGATAATACACAAAGGAACCAACCTTATCTAGAGGTTGATCTTATTTCACAAGTCCCACACTTACGAGATCATCCCATGTTACCCAAATTTCTAAGAATTTGCTAAAGTATATTCAAGAGTGTAACTTTTTTCATTAATAGGATCTGTATCATTTCTCTATTATTATCAGCCCCTAAAATTTTGAATAGTCTTTAAAACATCACATCAATTATAAAGTGTTTCAAAAAATAAAAAAATAATACAAGCATCCCGTCCTATATCACTTTTAATGGCTTAATCAATGTGAAAAATTAATGTTGTATGTTATTCACTAAAATATTGATTTTTTCTCTTGGAATGAAGATTATCTTAAAATAAATGATGCCTTATCTTTAAAAATGATATATTATAGTATCATGATTTTTTATACATGGACTTACGTAATTATAAAATTAATGAATTCAAATTATGACCATGTATTTTTGCATTAAAAAGTGTCAAATCCTCAAAAGAATTAAAATTAAATTCAAAAGTACCACACAAAAAACTAGGCTAGAATCATATATGATTTAATATAAATTGAATTAAATCTAATTTCAGCGTAACTACTATGATGAATGATGTACAAGTTATAAAATACAATAAATGGAAAATAAACAAGAAAGAAATTAATTCAAGGAAACATACTGGAAGCAACATCCTCAAGGCTCATTAGAAATTATGGAACTAAAAAATGTACAGGATAGAAGCTTCCATGGGAGGACATGAGCACTTAAGCACTAGTGACAGAATCTAGGATTTACTATCCACTCAGATGCTTAGGTTATCATATTTTGTGTGCAGGATGAGCTTCATTATTGGTCTTTGTTTTTCACTTTGGATGTTTCCCAATGTTTTTTTTGAACCTATAACTTGCAAAAGAGATACCTAGCTGCATGTACCCACAAAGCACATTAAATATTAAAAAAATGCAAAATGAGGATGCATATTGACCCCAATGATCACCCGAAGAGTAAACTTAGTACCAAGTGTTGCACTTAATTTCAAAATCCACGTAGTTTTGTGTGAATGTCTGTGTAATAATTTTCTAGGATTCCCTTGTGCAAGTTGCATAATGATAGCAAGATGGATCTAGAATAATAGAAAATATATAGAATGTGTGGGATGCAATAGAATAGACATACCCTCTTGTGTTGTGTATGTAGAGTGATGCAGTCATTGTCCCTTGTATGGATGTGCTAGATGGATGCTTTGTAATGCTCGTAAGCCTTTGGATGCAAGCTTAAGTAATAATAGATAATGCTAGTTTTTTGCCCATTATTTAAGAACTATAACTATGTATATATATATGATTCCGTTTTTTTAATTTCATAATTAAAAACTAGAAGGCCAAGCAAAAAGTGTAAAATATGCCTAAGAAGTCAAAGAAACCCAAAAGAGTAAGAAAAAACTAGTGAGGTTCAAGAACACCCAGAAGGGACAGGAGTGCCTGGGCACTTCTTTCCTAGATGGATGCTAGTGTATGAGGCTATAATATATAAGTCAAATTATGACACAACTGTATGGTGTGTAAGTTCAATAAAAGTATAAGAGACAAATAAAAAGGCCCAAAAAACATTATCAATTACTAGTTTTCTTTCTTAGAAATCATGTATATCTTAGTATGCTTTAGGACCTAGAAATTTACCCAAGAGCATAGATTTTATGTCTACATTTTCCCCCACATTATTTTTTTGAGTGAATACTCGATAGCATAAAGTAGAGAGAAGATGTGTACATTATTTTCCTTTAGAGAAGAGTGTTTTTGATAGCGTGTCGAATGAATAAGTGAAGCATGAAGTGATTGCAATGTGAAACATGGAGACTATGAAAGGTAAATACACCTTAGGGGAAAAATGCATGAATAGTAGCATGTTTTGTTTGTTGATATCAAATGCTTCTAGTTGTGTATTAAGGAGTTCTATACAAAAGAAGAGAAAGAAAGTAGTCAAAGTTTAGTATATGTTAAATTAGAATAATGCATGTATAAGTAAAGAGCGTAAAAGTGTGTAAAAGGAAAGTGTGCACCTAATATGTAAGAGAGTATGAGATCGAAAATTTTCCTATTTTCTTGGAGTTATCAGATTTGTTGTCGATGGTGAGGTTTTTGGGAGATCTCACATGAAGAGATTTTTTTGGGAAATCTCATGCTAAGGAAGACTTTTTTTAGGTGATCTCATGTAAAGGTGAGTTTATTGGGAGATCTCATGCAAAAATAAGAGTATTGGGGAGAGAGGTGAAAATTTTCTCTCCTTTCATGATGTTTCTTGAATAAACACCACTTCATATGGTACATCCCTAATTTCTTCCAATTATTCATTTTTTTTAATATTGTAACTGAAATGTAACCGACAGACTAAATTATGTTCCAAGGGGAAAGTGCCTGCTACTGAAAAACGTATCAAAAAATTGTTGTGAACTGTGTTGGAGTGATAAAATGACTATTTTACCCCAAGACATTATAACCCATTGGGGGCATAAGCGTTAAATACTACTAACTAGGTCTGGACCCTGTGCTAATGTCTCCTTTGTATTTTGGGCCCAAATCTGATTATGAACCAATCTATAACTATGTTCCTGTGTTGATTCTGTAATGTGTTATGTCATATTGTAGTACTAAGATGTTTTAGGGTGATTTTTTCATCTAGATGCCCCCTCATTTGGGGTGCATGCAATGACTATAGGAGAATGTGGTCCAAAGGAGAGGACCTGATATTTATATGCATATCTAAAGTGGATAATTACAGGGGGTAGGGGATGTGCATGGTAGAAACTAGGGCACATGAAAAAAAGTTAGGATAGTAATAAGAGTTGATTGTAAAAATAGCTAGCATGAAATGGATGAAAATGTAACCATAAATTAGGAAGACCTTGATGGACCACGAAAAATGAGTTTCATACATGGGACTTCTCTCACAATGTCACAAGAAAATTAGGGCCGAAGTGGCCAAAAAAATACAATGATCAATAAATACATAGGGAATAACCTGCAAATAATAGTAAACAAGAGGAAGAAATAAGTGACAGATAGTCATGGTTGTATATATCCTACAAGGAAAATGCTACACATGAAGTACCCATTAACATGTTAGAAATACAAGTAGTATGTCAAATCTTATATATAACATCTAAAAGTAAAGTGACAGCAATGAGAAGTAGTAACAAATGTGACAATAGAACTTGTGATATGTGGAGTGTAAGAGTAATAAAGTTATATGACCCCAGGAGCCTTGGTGGGACTTATAAAGAGTTGTGTCGAGTATGAATCCATGATAGGTCTTGTATTCACATCAAGATTTCTGGAAGCACAATGGATTGAGAGGGGGATGAATCAGTCCTATAAAACTTTCATTTCATTTTCCATCCCTTATTATATAGCATTCATTTTACCATTTATTCAACCATAAACCATATGTGTGTTTACTTAAGCAAATTAAAAACCATATGCAAGAGCAAGAGAAAGAGAGTAAACAAAAACACCAAATATATGTGAGAAACCCTCAAGGGGAAGAAAACCCATTGAAAATTTGTTGATATTACACACAAAAAATAAATTTAGTGAACTAATAACTTCACAAGGAGCACCAACCCCTTATTTAGTGAGGCAACAACCCCGTAAGGAACACTAACCCCAAGTTTAGTAGAGCACCAACTTTAAAATGAGCACCAAACCCTAATTTATGAAGCACCAACTCCAAAAGGAGGCTACAACCCCCTAAATATGACCAAGAACTAACTCATCCACCTGAAGATATATGATCTTTTTTTTTTCTTCTACCACAACTGATGAAAAACACAAATTCAACTCACAAACCCTAGGACAAACCCTAGACCTTTAATATTGATATTACTTCTCCATTTTTCACCTTGTATTTCCTCTAATATATTTCACACATGATATCAATCATTCCTCAACTTAGTATGCATCATATAATCTCTCAAAATCATCCCTCATACCTGTAATAAACTCTTCTCTACATCACTTTACACCCCAATGCAAGACTAGCTCACACAATGAGCTCAAACTTCACTTTTATAGCCTTTTCTTTTCTTTAAAACAAAGGAGGTTGGTCCTTCATGATAAATTAGAACCATGCATCATTAAAAACATCCCATAAATTTTCCACAATATTAAATGATACCCAAGTGGTTCATCTAAGCAAATCCCCTTCATTTCATGATCAAAAAATCACTAAAACATGTGCATTGCGATGCCAAAATTATCCTCACTAAAAAACCATGCTTATTCAAGATCCCATATTGATTAAACATGAGTAATACATCATTTAAATGTTAAACATGGTCACAATTTTTGTTAACCAACCAAATTATTTCATTGAATGGGCCCAGTTCTCTTTATAAATCTCAAAACAAATGTTTCATGCACCCTTCAACATATTGGAAACTTCAGCTGATCACCAAATAAGTTATAATAAAAAAATTCTATGTAAACAATAAAGAGAAATGGAATAACCCATAGAACACTTCTAAATAATTTATAAGCCATGTATCATCCTTCACTTCAAACCAAAACAACATTTTCCTTCACCAGATCAACCTACCGAAATATATATTTCCAAAGGTTAGCTCATAAAATAATTTATACATGTATTCAAGACCTAAAAATAGATTTATTGTATGAAAATTTCATCTTGATTTACATTCCAGGTGATAGGAAGCATCACCCAATCCATCGTTATGTTCAAATAACATCAAACTTACCCAAAACAGATGTTGTCTTGAACTACAAAAAATAAAATTACTCAAATAATAACCTTGAAAATTGTCAAATGAAATCATCATGAGTAAATACACATATGAATGGAAATATCTCCAAATATAATTTCCATAAAAACTTGAATCATTTCAAAAATCCACCTGTAGGTTAAGTTATGCTGATTTTACTGGACCTTGTTATTTGAGATCCCAAAACTGGCCTTTGACCAATCAAACTGTATGGACCTCAAAACACCATGCACTTACATGAAATTGTCCATAAAAATCCATGAAAAATAAATAAAAACTCACATACATCACACAATGCCAATTTAGCCATTACCTTCTTTGGATAACTTTTCCTTAAATTGAAACTCTTGAGAAAATGCCATAATTTAGGTGGGGCCCACATATGATCACAAGCTATATTCTACTTTCCTAGAAATTTGAAATATTCCTATATAACATCCAATCATCACATTTGAGGAAATAATAAAAAATGGTCTAATATACTCACTTTTCTGCAAGTTGCTACTAGTTAGGGTTTTACTAGGGTTTTAAATCACTTTATATTCTTAACGATCGTTCATAAACACGTGACAATAAAAAAACCTCATTATTTTATTGAAATATTAATAAGTGATAATAGAAGCTATGCCTAATATATTAGGTACCCATCCAAATCATACAATTCACAATGATTAACAAAACATCAACTTTTGTTATAAAATCACATAGTTTCTTACCCAGTTTTTCCAAAACTTGTATATCTTGCACTTCCTTGTTCAGAATGAATTGAAACGTGTCACGAAGCACCATGAAAACATCCTATAACTATCCATAATCACAACATATATCATATATGAATGAAATTCTCCATCCATAGTGACTTACCCATGTTAAACTAAACGTTCTCAATTATTTACTTCCCGATGACCTCATAGAAGCATCAAACCACTTAATACTGACCTAAAACACACCATACACATCAGGTACACTTCTACCATGATGTAACCATGATCCAAAAAGACTTATTAGGTACAAATATCACTTATGCATGCACCAGGGCTAGGAATAAACTTAAAATGACATTATTCAACCATTATAACATATGAACTAACCATTCTGACATCATGTAGACACATATACACCAAAAATATACCTCATGTACCATGAAGGACCTCATTATAACATCAAAACAACACTAGGGAGCTCAAACAATGATTATACTATCTCAACCATGCACCAAAACACCATGACAACTCAACAAATGACTTCATCAACATGCATGAAAACTAAATAACATCATAGGGAGACTCATACATCACCATGACACCCTTTTCCATTAATGGGGGTTGAAATCAATGAAAAAACAATCACATAATGGACAAAAATCTCCCCCTTTATCATTGATGGAAACCATCATTCAGAAACACTGATGAAAACCAATAATACAAACACACCTACATGACCTCAACTCTATGTTTTTTATATTCTCTCCCCCTTTTCCATCTATGAAAAAGGATACAATGACTCCACAACATGAAGAATTGACAAAAAATACTAGAAACAAGGACAACCATGCAAAAAATTGACTTACTTTCACAAGAAGCTCCTCCTGGGACTGAGAAATCTCCACTTTGACTCCAAAACCAATAAAAATGATCTTATGGACCTATTAAAATCTTCCCCTTAGGTGATATCCACCTTATTGACCTTCAACCATGCTTAGCATCTCATTCTACATCTAGATTATGCAATAGTAGACAAGTTTTACTTTCATATTCATCTAACCAAACTTTGGAACCACAATCCCTGAACACAAAATTCAGTGTAAAATGAGCTTACTTTTGCAAGCTCTAAAGCCTCACCAACAAAATTTCATCACTTCTAGTAACTCTCCCTGGACTTATTGCAGCCAATCCTGACTAAAATTAAAAAAATATAGTCATCATACCTTGTTTTTATTTTCAAAAAGTGACTCAGTCAATTTAAAGAATCCCTGAAGGAATTTCTCAATCATTTATACCTTCTTGCATGTATATACCTCACTTTGTTTCATTAAAAAGCTTACCTTGCAATATTTGTTGCCAAACAACCATATCTAGCTACTAGGTCTCTGTCATACTTGATTAGGCTCATAAATGAGCTCCCCATACCTTGATTCACTTCTTAAAACCTGTACCTTTCTCTATTCACCTTGCATATGATCTTTGAGAACAAATATCTTTCTCCCCCTACATCTAAACCATCGTTTTAGGATTTTTACTTCATTATAGAACTTTATTTTCTTATTTTTTTCACATTAAATTAGATTCTTATAGTAACGCATTCTAAGATCAACATACCCAATGCATCAATATTTCATCATTTTAGACCATTTATGTTATTAGGCTATTGCAGAGAATTTGTGCTCAAATTCCAAACAATTACAAGGTTTGATGACATACATACACTAAACCATAACCTCAAAATATGATGGACATAGACCTGATAGTGGCATTGCATCCATTCATAACTAACCTATAGGTTTAGTCTTGTAGAAATCTATTTTATAGTCCTTAAGGCTCGAAGTTCTTGTTATAGTTGTTCACCCTACGCAACCATAAAATTTTCATCATTTTCTGAGCCTATAGCATAATATACATTTCTTCACTAACCTATATGCCTTCTGAGACACCTTTGACACAGATCTCCTTGAGATCCTACATGTTGAGCATGACTTAAGAGAACATATAATAATTTAGATTCATTCAAAGAAATCAAACACCTTAATATGCTTTTGTTGGTGCATAGGCAACTCATCCACCCTTCACAATCACCAATACATGGTTCTAATACATAATGCAGTATGAACAACAATTCTTTATATACTTAACACATTGTATGAGGTTACAAGGTCTCTAACCATATGTACTTAGTTGTTTCATTTCACACAGATCACATTCATACACCTGAGACAACACTTTACATCTATTGTCACCTCCCCCAAATGTTGTGAATTTTCCTCTCCAATTTTAAATTTTTTGAAGTAGGTGAATATAAAAATACCCTTTTAAAAGTCTCCTAAGAAAGAGTTAGTTCTAAATAGTTAGTCATTTTTCAAAATTTTGATTTTTGCATCTTTTTTAGTATTTTACAGGTTTTTCGGATTGTTTTGTCCCTCATGTCCCAAGTTCCTTTGGGCCGTCTATTCCCTGATTTCCTACTTTTATCGATTTATCTTTCTTTTCCTTTGTTGTTGGTATTTTTTTATTTTAAGATAAATGATGTCCCAATGTACCGAGTACGGTCTGTGTTAATTCTTTCTAACTTATCCAATTTTCATGATGTTGTGGGTTTTTGGCTTTTTATGTCCTCTGTTTCCTAAGTGCCATTTGACTACCATTTCCCTAGAAGTCTAATTTTATCGATTCACATTCAATGCGGCTATTTTGGATTTGCACATCCCAACTTTCTTGATGTCCCTTGGGATAGTTGTGTAAGTTTTTTCTACTTTTTCCACAAATCAGCTGTTTTATCTCTACGCGTCCTAAATGTCCCAATGTCCCATTGGATAGTTGTGCACTTTTGTCCTACCTTACCATATTTTCATTGTTTTAACATCATCATGGAGTATTAATTACCTCGTTTATTTCACCCCACCAACCTACTTGATTTTAAATGCATATAAATACTCGGGTAACTTATCATTTTCACCACCTCACTTGCATTTTTCATTGACCATCTGAGCTTCCCTCCTTTGCACTATTCATAGCCATGGTAAAGTCTTGTTCCATTGTTTTCAATTTTGTAGGTGTAAAGAGAAGTTGTGAAATGTCGAGGTTTTGATCAAGGAACTAAGGAAATATCTCACAAGTAATCTTCTTCTCCTACCCTAAAATTAAGATCAAATTTACAGGTCATGAGCACATGTCTTCCTTAGAGACGGTTGCACTAAAAATTAGTGATAGTGAAGCTCAACACATGGAATTGGACAATTTCTTGGCTCCAATAAATCGTGAAAACAATACTCCTGTGGTTTAATTGATTAAAGATAATGGGATTGTAGAGGTAGGGGTATTTCCCATTTAATTTCAGTGTGCTAACACAATCTTAGCTTATAGTTCTAGTTTTGACTCAGAAACAAAAGAAATTATAGATCCAAAAGGTTAGGTGGTGGATTCACTAGATGAGGATTGTATTTGTATTGCTCTAAGAATTCCCATGGTTGAAAATTCAAATACTCTTACCAAGGACCAGGTGCAAGCTCCTTTCAATCAAGATAGTGGAAAGTACAAGAGCATAGTTACCAAGTCTTGGTTTAAGAAACCTAACAAAGGATCATCAAGGCTACCCAAGAAACTCTTAAGAATTTATTTCCAGGAAGAATTTTCAGACATCATCACTTTTCTAGCTAGGATTATGGGAATGCCCTCTAGCAATGAGTTTCACTATTGGATGTTCCCCTACATCAATATTATATGTGACGGTAAGCAAAAATTAAACTGAGTAGGAATCATTTGTGATAGCGTAAATGAGCAATTGGAATTTTTTTAGAGAAATCAAACCTTCTACATGACCTCATATTTGATGTACTCCATTATAGCTTATAGAGAGTGGTTGGGTTTCTTCCATGTGGATGATAAGAAAGATGCTCCTATTTATATGTATCGTCCACAATTAGCCCTGAAGGTCAATAATCATTATTTTAGGAGAGTGAATGTTGCATTTACTATGTACAATGTTAGATTGTTGGATGAGGATACTGCTAAAACATTTTCTGATGAGGCGAGACAGTTGATCAGGGTCTATGGTATCTTTTTCACCCAATTCAGGAAGTTTTCATAAATAAGATTGGCTGGATTTTAGGGATAACCCCTGAAACTTCACATGTACTGCAATGATAAAATGGATTTGGTGAAGATCTGTAGACAATTGGATAAATTTCATATGACATGTAGGGACAAGAATATTCCATACATTCAGTTCCCAATCACATTGGGTAATTAAACTTACACAAATTTCCTAGATGCTCAGAATGTTGAGAGGAAAATTTATCCTCTCACTCTCCTCAATTATAAACCCAGATCTTACTTTGACATTAAGGAGTTTATTTTCTTCAATTTCAAAATAGGTTATTAGGATCTTCCTAATAATGAAGACTACTGGGCGGATTGTGTTGATGATTATGAAGCCTAGAGAAGGTACTACAAAAAATTATCTCTACAACAAATTATAGATTTTTTTATATTTGATGTTTTTGAAGGATTGGGGGATGATGATGAAGAACTATAGTCTCTTGTTTATGAAAGATCAATCAAGAACACTCCTATTGAAACCATTGATTGGTTTGTCAAAGAGAAAGATGATTTGAAGGATTTCAACAATCTTGTCCTAATAAGAACTAGACTTTGGATTGATAGAAAAATGAATATGTTCAGGGAAAGGAAAATTTGTTCTACTTCCGATAATACTAATACTCCGCATAAAGAAATACATGTGTTAGCTCCTGAGATACTTGAACAATTTGTTCCTTCTCTTGAATCATCAACTCTGGTATAGAACAAAAAGGTGAAATCCAAGAAGGATGATAAGGTAGTTGATGTTATTCAAGAAATTGAGCCCTCCCCTAAGCAAGTTAAAACAAAGAAATCAATTTTGGACTTGAATGATGATGAAGACAATCAAGGAAAAGAGAAAGAGAATCCTGAGGAAAATACACCTGAACAAAGCAGTGTGAAGACAGATCAATCTAAGAAAATGGTTTCAGAAATTGTAGAAAAATTTACCAAGGAAACTCCCTTCACCACTCAAGATAATACCTCTATATTGGAAGTGGTTGTTGTGAAAACCCTAAGTTTCATGAGTGCATCTACACTTGGACCTATTTCTCCTTCTACTTTTGGTTCTGTTGTCCACTCAAAATTCCCTACTCTGATAAAAGTAAAATTTCAAAATTTTGAGTTATGTGTGTTTTCTCTAAAGTGCCTAAGCTGTGAAAATTGAGAAAATCTGTGTTTTGGGTCATTTTGTATGTATTTCGGGCCTGTCGGACATTTTTGTCCCACCTGTCCCAAGTACGAAAGTGCATTCTGTTCCCCGGTCGGCCGAAATCCCCGAAGTTGTTCCATTTTCGAGCCCGTCGGAACTTTTTGTCACAAGTGTCCCAAAAATTTTTGTGCGAGATGTTCCAATTTCGGCCGAATCACCCAAACCGCGTACTTCACACTTTCTTGTTCCAAATGTCCCAAATAAAAAAGTGTGAGTTGTTCCATTTTCACCCGAACTGGCCGAGCCGCGTACTCCGGAACTTTTTGTCTCAAATGTCCCAAAGTTAATCAAGCAAACTGTTCCATTTTCGGCCGATTCGCCCAAACCGCGTCCTTCGCGCAATTTTGTCCCAACTGTCCTGAGTTCCAAATTGCTCTCTGTTCCCCGATCGGCCGAAACTCCCGAGTCGCGTACCTCAGAGCTCTTTGTCCCAAATCAAAAAAATGCAAACTGTTCCAATTTCGGCCGAAACACCCGAACCGCGTGTTTCGCGCATTCGCGTCTCACATGTCCCAAGTGAACCTAATGCAATTCATACTTAGTTTTTCCCGCTCGACCCGAATATGCTAAAATATGAATTTAAGTTGCGACTCTGATGCTATCAATCCGAAGATCAAATTTCAAGGACAGTTGGTAGAAGGACGAAGCTCTCAAGACACTGGTTACATCAGTTTTCAAAGATATTCATTGTCGTCCTCAAGATGAAAATTCTGGTGTGTCCCTCGTGGCAAGGACATAGCTGATATGTGGAAGAAAATTCAAGCAGCGGTTTCCGAAGACAGTGGGTCCCTCTCAGTGACTGGCCACCTGTCTTCTTCTCCTTGTTCTTTTCTCTTCTTCCCTTTCTTTTTCCGTTTTCTTTGTAAGAAGTTAAGGCGTTACGATTGGCGGTCCTTAACTATTCATGGTTAAAGAAGTGGTTACAAAGAATAACTGATTTGTAAGCTATATAATGGCTTTTCCACGCCATTACAAAAGGAGGAAGAACTTGGCATATTTTCTGGAAGTGTAAATAGATCAGAGAGAAATCAATACAAAAAGGGCTTTCCATTCATTGTCTATCCAATCTCTGTTATCTCTGTGTTTTCTTTTAATTTCGTGAAGATCATTTGTTTCTAGTTCGTTAGTCTCACTGATTGCATATTTTCAAATATTGCGAGTATAGTGATCTTGTATAACCAAGAAGGAACTTTGTGTCCTTGATTAATGAATCTGAAGAAGATTATTTACAGAACTTTGTGTCTGGTAATCTCATCTTGTACAAACGATCTTGTTTTAAATTCACTGCAACTTCGTATACATAAAGGATTATTCTACTATCTATAATCCTGCATGTTGCCTTTCTGCTCTTTCCCGTACTCTCATTTCCTTAGTCCTTTTGTAATTGATGATCTTTATAGAAGAAACTTTCATGATATCCAAGTTTAACCAACAAATCATGTCTTGTACATTTGTAAATAAGTTCGTTTCTGAATAAGGGAAACTCTCCCATTAAAGAGGAGGGACTTCTTGTCCCCTGACTGTTGCTCTTCGTAAAGTCCTATCTGACGACCAACAAGTTTTTGGCAAGTCTAACAGCAGGAGACAGGTCTCCATGCAACAGTTGTGTTATTTTACAATCATCTATTGATCTGGCAACTCTACGTTGTACTCGATTTGAGAAGGGCCCTTGGTATTGGAAGAATCGGTCAGTTCCAGACATTTCCAACAGTAGGTTTTTCCGTTTCCTATCAACTTAGTGATAAAACAAATCGTATCGACAATCGGTCCACCTTTTTATAGATAAAACTCTTCTTGTAAATGGTAATGATCCTTCAGAGATCTTTCTAAGCTCTAATTTTAGAGACTCGAATAGTAGAATATGAAGTTGGTGTTGCAGTTCCTCTCCAAGCGAGTACTAGTCTCTGAGAATGGTGGTGCTCTAATAGTATGGAGTCATTGTGTCTCCATGCAACATTGCTCTTATTTTACAGATATTTCCATGTTGTCTTGTTTGCAAGGGTTTTTGGATAATCAATGTTTTCCTAAGTTCCACCCCCGTTTTTGTTTCCTGGAAACTTAGGGTAAAACAAATGAATGACATCGATCAGCCTTCATTTTATAACAAAACTGTGGAGTTCTTGTAAATCGAATGATGTTTGAGATATGTCTGTAAGGATCATTCATTGAGACTCAAGTAGTCGAATATGAAGTTGCCATAAATGCTGCCAAAGATGAATGAGTTCAGTATTACCTGTCCGGCTGGGGCAAGGATCACTCTACTAAAATACAATGGAAGAGATGCTAGGTACAAGAGTAAGGGAGTCGTTTCAAGCTAACAGAAGTATGATACAACTATTTTGCTTAGCCAAAACTTCTCAAATATGGTAAGAATCAGCATGATCTAATAAGCCAATTTGTGGCCCAATTGACCATGGGCCATGATCAACTAACATGGTCTAGAATAAATACTCGACCAATTGATCAAATCTGACAAATGTTTCTTCTTATGAATGCCCAATCGCTTATGACTTCAGTTTTGTGCTGAGAAGTGCTAATAATCACAACATTGGTGGAGAATCAAACTACTTACAGTTAGTGTCGATTACTGATCTTGACTCGTGGGTCAGGGAAGTTGATGTTGTTTTCCCTTCCAAATGTAAATCTGTTGCTTCCTCCATCCTCCAAAACTATACCTAGGGGATACTGAGGCGTTAATCCTGTTAGCTTTCGAATTATCATCATTTGATATAATAGTGTATTATAGATGTAGCTTTGCATGCTCCTTCTGCAGTATGTTGTAATGAGAAATTTCCAACCCAGGAATCGTTTTCCAAGTTCTCAAATATGAGAAAATTCATATCATTCTTGGAATAGACCTCCTGTTAAGGTTCTTGTTGATATACATGTCTGCGAAGTTGAAGAGCCAGATAATGTTGAGGATCCCAGAAGCTTGCGAGGAGTTTATGGAGGAATTTGATCATGAGGCAGATGCAAATCCATTGAGGAGATGTTTAATTAATCATTATTCACCAGTGAGGGCATTGATGATGGAGGTGATTATTTTTTAGTGGTAGCAGACATGAATAGCGAATCATTCGGTACTCAAGACTCGAGAGCAGCACAAGTCGATGTCACTTGAGAAAGTGACATATTTCTACCGGAGAAAGTTACTAATGGGAGCAGTCGACAACTATTCTCATGTAATTGCAACACATGTATGGCTCTCCTATGAACCTCTACTTCGTGTGCACCAAAGGTGAGTCCTATCAATCCATGCTGATGTACGTTGGTGTGTACTTTTTCTCGCTAGTAGTTAGATAAGCCTAGAGTACTGAATTATGATGGCCCGTCCACTTTTAGATCCTTTGATATTGTATGATCACCTGACAAAGAGAATAACACAAGAGAGAGCACAATATTATGAAGGTGTTAGTACATAGTCAAACCAAATCCCATTAAGCTTATTTCACAATATGATTCAAAATGTTAAGGCACAATTCCTAGTCCACCTCTATACATGCCTATTTACCGCACAAGGATCTTCATACACCACATGGTGTGCTATGATACATAAGGTAGACTGTAGTGGTTCTTCCACACCAGAGTAGGCCCAAAATTGAACCATTGGATCCGTAAGGCACTTCTTATAACATGTATCCAATAGATTCAGTACATTGTGCTACATTGCACTCATGAGGTTTAGGATATTGTGATTCAATGCCTTAGGGGAGCTCATGCCCAAGGCTTGACCCAAAATCACATGCACCGAAGGGGTCTTGTTACTCCATTCAGAGTTTAGAAGTGCATATGGTCGCAAGAATTAAAGATGCAGTAAGTGGTTTTTGCTGCCTTGCCTGAAAAGAAAGGGTCATAGGTCTAGCCAGGCAACGTGGCAGCTATCCCCCGCTTCATACGGGAAGTTGCTAAGTAGGAACTTCTACAAAGACGACGCTAAGGAAATCCAAAAGTGACTGGTCACATGCACTACAAGTACCTATCAATGGACCACATGAAGCGATCATGTATGCTGCCTCACACAGCAGTCTAAGTGATATTGTGGGGATAGTAGCCTCCCACCATAGAGCATCAATGTTAATAATGGTTAGGACAGGGTATTGAAATTTGCACCTGTATGTAACTACAAGCATGTATTTCGCATGAACATATAAAGATCTCTAAGGCAAGGCCACTAAAGTTTTGTGTCCTACAGAATCCTATTGGGGCCAGGATTATAGCAACTTGTTAGACAAGACCCTGTTCCTCAGAATAGATCTCAAGCTGGAGTCCCACCTAGAGATCACCTGAAGGATGCCTACAACCCTTCCCATTAAACAAGGTGAAGGGTGTGAAAACATTAATAATACATTGGAGAGTCATATTGAAGGATCTTAGTGAATTGGATCTGCAGTTGAAACCTTAAAAGACAGCAAGGCAACGAAGATTCGTTTTGGCACATGTTTGATGCAGAACTGATTGTAAAGCAAGTGAGAAGCCTTTTCCAGGTAAACAATGGACCCTTTGAATCCACTTAACCGGAATCAGGTTTGGGATTTTGCCATCAATGTCATCACTTGAGGGCAATTGTCTAAAATATCTAAGGGAGTACAAAGGACCTAGGTTAGAAGAACAGCAGGGCTAATTTGTTGGCAGTCTCAGGGTCACTACTGATTCCTCATCCTGACTTCTCTCAGGATAAGTTCACTATTAAAATGGTCCATCGGCCTAGTGTACCTGATAATACCAATAACTGGCAGGTTTTCAATGATGATCAACATTTGCTTTCCTTCCTAGAACTCAAGGGTAATTTTGAACAACTGTATTTTGAGGGAAGTGACAACCTACCTCGTGAAAGTGTGTCCTTTGGCCAAGCTGTCACCCAAGGAGAAGAAACAGATCAGGAAGGGTGCATTAAGCTCAAAGGAAACAAGATTCCTAAAGGGCTGGTGAGTTTGGAGGAACTATTTGATAAGCATGACAGGTATGTGAAATCTAGAGTTTCTTCTAGGCCTCAGCAATTAGCTCAGTATGATAAGATTGATATTAGGAGTTCTACTGACCCCAAGTTCGTGAACATTGGAAAATGTTGCTCAGCAAATGAGAGGAGAAAAGCAATTGATCTTCTAAAAAGGTATAAAGATGTTCTCGCTTACTCTTATGAAGATTTGAAAGCTTTCAAACCAAAAGATATGCAGCACTCTATTCCCCTCAAGCCTGGAATTAAGCCTTTCAAGCAGAAACAGAGACAATACAACCCCAAAGTAGCTGACACCATCTTTCAGGAGATACAGAAGTTGTTGAAAGCAAAATTATCTTTCCTATTCACCATTCAACATGGATTGCAAATATTGTGCCTGTCAGAAAAAAGAATGGTGAGATCCACATCTGTGTTGATTTTAGGAACCTGAATCAGGCTTCTCTGAAAGATAATTATCCTTTGCCCATGATGGATCAAATATTGCAAGCAGTAACAGGCTCTGAAATTTTATCTACGCTTGATGGATTTTCTGGATACAATCAGGTAGAGGTTGATACTGTAGATCAACATAAAACAACTTTCACTACTCCTTGGGGCACCTTTGCTTACAAGAGAATGCCTTTTGGGCTTATTAATGCTGGTGCCACTTTCCAGAGAGCTATGGATCTGGCTTTTGGAAGCTTAAAAGGGAAGTGTATTGTCATCTACCTTGATGACCTGACAGTGTTTTCCAAGATAAGAGCGGATCATTTTGATCACCTAGAGACAGTTCTGCTGAGATGCAGAGAGCATGGGATCTCTCTGAACCCTAAAAAATCTGTCTTTTGTGTCACTGAGGGAAGGTTATTAGGACACATCGTTTCCAAGGATGGTATTAAGATTGACCTTGAATGAGTTCAAGCTATCCAGCAAATTCCTCTCCCAACCAGTAAAAAGGGGGTGCACTCCTTCAGTAAGATCAATTTTTTAAGAAGGTTCATCCCTGATTTTGCAGAGTTAACTTTGAATATTTCTCAAATGATGAAAGGGAAACAAACATTTGGTTGGTCTTCTGAAGGAAAGGAATCCTTTGAAGGTATCAAAAGAGCTATCGCTAAAACTCCAGTTTTAGCCTGTCCTAATTTCAACAAAGATTTCATCATCTATTGCTATGCTACAGATAATACCTTGGCTGCTATCTTGACTCAAGAAGACTCTGATGAACATGAGCTACCGATTGCGTTCATGAGCTATATTCTGAAAGATCACGAGTTGAAATACACCATGATGGAGAAACATGCTTTTGCAGTGGTCAAAGCTGTTAAACAATTTCGTTTCTATATCCTCAACTCTCACTCCATGGTGCTGGTTCCAGATATAACTGTTAAGTTGATTCTTACACAGCAAGAATTTGGATCCAAGAGAGGGAACTGGGTGGCTAAGGTCCAAGAGTATGACATTGATATCAAACCGACCAAGCTGGTTCGTGGAAAAGGTCTTTGTGAGCTCATTGCTGAAGGAGCCAAACATGAGTTGCTTGAGGAGAAAGTTGACCTTCCTACTGTTCTGTTCCTGAGTTCAGTTGATGAATGGTATGCTGACATCACCCATTTTCTCACCTATGGGGAATTCCCCTCTCATTTAACTGCCAAAGAAAAGAGGACTGTTAAATTGAGATCAGTACAATATGTATTATGGGAAAATGCTTTGTTCAAGCGTGGCTTGGATGGGAGATTTTTGAAGTGTGTGGATAAGGAACAACAGAGAAAATTGTTCTGATCTTTTCATGATCAAGCATGTGGAGGGCACTATTCATCAACGGTCATAGCACATAAGATACTCCGTGGAGGGTACTATTGGCCTTCTTTGTTTAGAGATGCATCCAAGTGGGTGGAGAAATGTGAGGCTTGTCAGACTTTTGTGGGAAGACCTAAATTGGCTTCTTTGCCTCTCAAGCCAGTTGTGATTGAGGAGCCATTTCAACAGTGGGGTTTGGACTTCATTGGTACACTCAATCCTACTTCTAGTGCTGGTCACACTCATGTACTTACTGCCACTGACTACTTCACGAAATGGGTGGAAGCTATTCCAGTCAAGAGCACTACTTCTGAAGTGGTATGCAGCTTCATCAAAGAGAACATCTTGGTAAGGTATGGTGTGCCTAACAAGATTGTAACAGATAATGCCTCGAATTTCTCTTCAGCTGAGATAATGGACTTCTGCTATGGTTATGATATTTCTTTGGCTCACTCTTTAGATTACAACCCTCAAGGAAATGGGTAGGCAGAATCTACTAACAAAAATCTGGTGACTATCGTAAGGAAGTTAGTCAATGAGTCTCAGTGAAACTGGCACAAGAAGCTCTATGATGCTCTTTGGGTAGACAGGATTACACCAAAGAGAGCTATTGGAATGTCTCCTTTTCAAGTGGTATATGGAGTTGAAGCTCAATTGCCAGTGACAGTGGAACTACCGGCCTTGCATCTAATGAAGGCCATCGAGGATACTAGTTTCAGAGATGCCCTGGACAAGAGAATTATGTACCTGCACAAGCTGAATGAAGACAGATTGGTGGTTGCTAATAGGATATCTATTCACCAGCAGAAGGTAAAGGTCCTATTTGACAAGAAAGCTAGGTTCAGAGATTTCCAAGTTGGAGACATCGTACTGTTATGGGACAAAAGACATGAACCTCGTGGCAGCCATGGAAAATTTGATTCCCTGTGGCTTGGACCTTTCAAGATCAAACACTTTGCTAGTGAGAATTCCTTTTATCTCGATTACATGGATGGTTCTTCTCTCCCACTTCCTTATAGTGGGTAGTATCTCAAGTTGTTCAAGTCCTAGGTGATTAGGGAGTCCCTTGTATATTATGTATAGTGTTTTTGCTTCTCTGCTTTTAGTGTGTTTTCCTTTTGTTGTTTTGGTGTGTTGCCCTCTGTATTGGTGTTCTTTTGACTCCGTGGCCCAATGGATAAGGCACTGGTCTGCTTTCCCCAAGTTTTTCTAGGTTCTTTCCTTGCCTCATTCCTTGAATTTATGCCAAGTCATCCCCAGAAGGAGCCAGCTGTTGTCCACTCAAAATTCCCTGCTCTGATAAAAGTAAAATTTCAAAATTTTGAGTTATGATTGTTTTCTCTAAAGTGCCTAAGCCATGAAAATTGAGAAAATATGTGTTTTGGGTCATTTTGTATGTATTTCGGCCCTGTCAGACATTTTTGTCCTGCCTGTCCCAAGTACGAAAGTGCATTCTGTTCCCCAGTTGGCCGAAATCCCCGAAGTTGTTCCATTTCCGGGCCCGTCGGAACTTTTTGTCCCAAGTGTCCCAAAACTTTTTGTGCGAGATGTTCCAATTTCGGCCGAATCACCCAAACCGCGTACTTCGCACTTTCTTGTTCCAAATGTCCCAAATCAAAAAGTGCAAGTTGTTCCATTTTCACCCGAACCAGCCGATCCGCGTACTCCGGAACTTTTTGTCTAAAATGTCCCAAAGTTAATCGGGCAAACTGTTCCATTTTCGGCCGATTCGCCCGAACCGCGTCCTTCACGTAATTTTGTCCCAACTATCCCGAGTTCCAAATTGCTCTATGTTCCCTGATCGGCTGAAACTCCCGAGTCGCGTACCCCAGAGCTCTTTGTCCCAAATCAAAAAAATGCAAACTGTTCCAATTTCGGCCGAAACACCCGAACCGCGTGTTTCGCGCATTCGCGTCTCACATGTCCCAAGTGAACCTAATGCAATTCATACATAGTTTTTCCCGCTCAACCCGAATATGCTAAAATATGAATTTAAGTTGCGACTCTGATGCTATCAATCCGAAGATCAAATTTCAAGGACAGTTGGTAGAAGGACGAAGCTCTCAAGACGCTAGTTACATCAGTTTTCAAAGATATTCATTGTCGTCCTCAAGATGAAAATTCTGGTGTGTCCCTCGTGGCAAGGACATAGCTGATACGTGGAAGAAAATTCAAGCAGCAGTTTCCGAAGACGGTGGGTCCCTCTCAGTGACTGGCCACCTGTCTTCTTCTCCTTGTTCTTTTCTCTTCTTCCCTTTCTTTTTCCGTTTTCTTTGTAAGAAGTTAAGGCGTTACGATTGGTGGTCCTTAACTATTCTTGGTTAAAGAAGCGGTTACAAAGAATAACTTATTTGTAATCTATATAATGGCCTTTCCATGCCATTCCAAAAGGAGGAAGAACTTGGCATATTTTCTGGAAGTGTAAATAGATCAGAGAGAAATCAATACAAAAGGGCTTTCCATTCATTGTCTATCCAATCTCTGTTATCTCTGTGTTTTCTTTTAATTTCGTGAAGATCATTTGTTTCTAGTTCATTAGTCTCACTGATTGCATATTTTCAAATATTGCGAGTATAGTGATCTTGTATAACCAAGAAGGAACTTTGTGTCCTTGATTAATGAATCTGAAGAAGATTATTTACAGAACTTTGTGTCTGGTAATCTCATCTTGTACAAACAATCTTGTTTTAAATTCACTGCAACTTCGTATACATAAAGGATTATTCTGCTATCTATAATCCTGCATGTTGCTCTTCTGCTCACCCTCGTATTCCCTTTCCTCAGTCCTTTTGTAACTGATGATCCTTGTGGAAAACACTTTCGTAATATCCAAGTTCAACTATAAAATCATGTTTTATATATTTGTAAATAAGTTCATTTCTGAATAAGGGAACCTCTCCCATTAAAGAGGAGGGACTTCTTGTCCCCTGACTGTTGCTCTTCTTAAAAGTCCTATTTGACGACCAACAGGTTCTTCATTTTCTTGGGTGCAACCATTACTAGAAGGTTAGAAAAGAAAGGTCACTTCAAGTATTGTTTCTCACACGTTTGATGCAGTGGAAGCTCTTCTAGGTACTACTCCTCCTCTGGCTAAAAATTCCAAAGTCACATCAATATTAGTTTCAGACTCCCAGGGCCAGAAATTCATAGAAATTGTAAAACCCAAGTTTGACAAAGACGAAAAGGACTATATGAAATAAAATCAACACGTGACCTTCTTCGCATCTGACTTTTCAAGGTCATGCTGAGATAACCGGTATAGAATAGAAATGGATGTGTATGTATGGTAATGATGGATAAGATAATGAGGTAACCTTATATCTTCGACATGCAATAATGGGATCTACAAATCTAAGGAAAAGAATTATCTCCTAACTTTAAGTGGCATGATTGATTGATCTGATATGATAACTATTCAGAGACTCTAGTCAATATTGATCTCTACCGATATTCTATTCACTAGTTGTTGAACACATGGAAATTGACATACGTGCATCTCATATAGATGACAATGTCATGGAAGTAAGAACAAGAGGTGTAATGAAGCCACATGTACTATGGATAATTTTCTAGTCTGGTCCAAAAGGTCTTAGCCTGATCATATGCTATGTTCAATAATGAAAGTTATCCAATAATATCAGGTGGAAGTGGTGATGATCTAAATATGTATGCACACAAACAAGTGTCAATATCTAATTGGTTAGCAGGCCCATTGGGTTGCGAGACCTAATGATCATAACCGAAAACACATGGAGGTTGTGGTCCTATTATGGTCATGTGTGTAATCAAACCCTATTGCACAAAGCCATCTAATAATTGTAGGCTTGATTAGAAGTGATGTTTAGCATGATTATTTTTTCTATTTTGACAGATAATGTAGCGGGTGTGTGTAGGAATGTCAAATGTAAACTTTTATCAATATTTGTTATCAACTCCATCCCATTGGGATGTGAGACCAAAGGATCATAAATGTACGTATTTTCTTATTATGGGCCATTGATGGTCATACAGAATGAAACTGAAATGATCTTGATAAAACAAACTAACTATAAAAGGAAATATAATCTATGTTTTTTGCCTTTTCACAATATATCAGAGAAAAACAATGAAAAAAAACTAATATAATAAAACTAAATAGTTTTTTTTATCTTTTCTAGTTTTTGAAGCAATGTGTTCTAATCTAGTATAAAAACTAAAGACAAGCAATCAGCTCAGATGTAGCTGGTAACTTGTGTGGACATGCATGAATCTAAATATTAACACAAATAACCTAATTTAATCAAAAAATCTTCATACCCTACCTCAGAGGTGAATAACAAATCATGACCCCTAGAAGAGCTATTATTCCCCACAACTTCCCTGGTAATGTCAAAAGAGAAAACTTTCTAATGATTTGATCTACTTGTAATTGCCTAATCAATTAAAATGAAGCAATTTTACTACTCTATTTGGTATGTCAATTAAAAATAAAGATTCAAAATTTATAATTTGGAAAATGAAGAAAAAAAACAAGTAGTTCCAACCTTGTATAATCAAGAGATTTGGAAAATTCGGTTGTATCTATGTCTGTCCCGCTCAGTTTGTTCCTTTCATTTCTTTGTGTGTTCATATGAGTCTAAGGAATTGGGAATGCAAGAACATCAATAGCATAAGAAGACGCTTGAGCAATGATAGCCATGAAGGCAGTCTAGTTACAATGCAAGTAGAAGAGAGGTAGCATAAGAAATTATGAGCTTGGCTATGTACAATTCCTAGTAGGATTGTGGCAACAATACTATGAAAGATACATAAAAAATTCTCAGGCCTTTTTCTTGAACAAAATAATGGAATACTATATAAGAACTGGGGTTGAGATGTGCCTTCATGTAAAAGGAAATAAGAGGTAATTATAACTAACTAAACCACATGAAAAAATAGAAGGGGGAAGGATAACTAAGTAATTAAAACTATTTTTAGACAAATTGGTTCACAAACACATCCTAAAAATGAAGTTAAGTGAATCGTCGCATGTTAAAAAAACATGCATGACAGAATCTGGAAAAATTTCTTAGGGCATTTACCCTACCTAGGTGGTGGTTTCAGAACCGTCAGCTAGGAAGGGTGGTTGTCCTAGCCACTAAAGTCCAAAACATGCACATAATGAAGCAGGAAGCTAGAAAAAACATGGAAAAAGCTATAGGTAAGGACGTCTAAGCTACCAATATACATTGTAGATATGGGTTTAGGAGCTTCAAACATCTTTTAAAAGGATGTGAATCATCATTGGGGACTTTTGTAACCATTTTTCTAATAATGTAGCACATGAAATTTTGGGTATGCATACATATTACCCCCTCAGAGAAGTGTCTTAGCCATGAAAAGACGTAAAAGGTAGAGTTTGAGTATGATGCATTCCCTAAATGGGGAGTTAGAAGCTATACCAGACATGCCCATGTGTGTCAAAATTTCACCATCTAATGCTCCCAATACCTGGAAGAGGGAAATAAGACTCAAGTGTAGAGTAGATAAAATATCAAAATAATAAGCACTAAATCAAAACAATAAGAGGACTTACCATTTGTGCGGGGATATAGAGATATACCATGTGCCAACGCTCCAGCCTTATGAAAACATACACTCAAAATGAGGTTAAAACAGCACATAAATATCAATATGAGCTCATTTTCCAATTCATTTTATGCTTATTCAATTTCTTGATTTTGGAGCTCTAGACCCACAGTGACCATTTTCGATCAAGAGTACAGATCGAGAAACAGCCATTACGAGATCGTGATCATGCCTCCACAAGTGGGAGATCAACCAACACATTCTAAGGTTGGTTGTCTTTCACTTTTATGTTTTCAAACTTAAAAATGAAAAAAAATGTTAAAAACTTTACCTAGGGAGGATTATTTTCAAACTTTATTGTCTTAAATGAGTCTATAAGGGGGGGTTCCCATAAGATGCAGTTTTTTATTTCATCCAAAATTGTCTGTCTTTTTATGTTTTTGAGCGTTTTTCTAGGGTTAAAGATGTATTCAAAACATTGTTCCAGGACCACTGACCCTAAGCAAGGAGGTGGTCACTAGGACCACCGCCTTGTCACTGGGTAGCAGTTTTGGACACAATGACCAAAATTCATGTTAACTTGGATTTTTTTGAATTTTTGATGTTTGTTCATGTGTTTGGTGAGCTTATCTTTTGATATATGTTACTAAGTTTCTCTTTTTCTATAATGTGTTGGTGAATGAAGAAGGAGGATGTACATCCATTGGAGCCATGAGTGGGAGTGTGATTGACTCCCAGGGATTTTGGATCAGTTGAACTCAAGTTGAGATGAACACACTCTAGAGGTCAGGGATTTGGAGGACTAACACGGGTGTCCAATGTCACTCCTACTAGTCACATACTGTGTTACTTGTTTTCTTACTAGGATGCAAAATAGATATACTTTTTGGTTACCAGGTGCCAGGGGTTAGTGGACCATCACCCTAAAGGATTATATATCACATTCTTGGAGCTCTCAATACATAGGAGGAGATTTACCCTTGCAGAGAACAGGATCCAGAGCCATGATGACTCTATGGGCCACCTATATGGGAGATGTCGCATGGTATATTTTGGTTCAAATAAGGGGGTCAATGTTTGATCCATTCCTACTACTCCCATCCCTACTATCTGTAAGGTCATCATGGGTATCTTGGCCTCATGGTTAATCGGGGACAAGGGAGGTGACACACTACTCTATTGCTGGGATCCCATTATTACTTAGATTGAGGCGCATGGCCATATCTACGTCCTGGGGAGTAGACATACTAGGGACTACTTATCATGACCTATATAGGGTCATCAGGCTATGTAAGGCTAATCATTGAGCCACCCTACCTTAGTCAAGAGTTGGGTGTATGAGTGCATTGTCCCCTTATGGGAGGGGAATACTAGTGTTGGATATCCAGGGGATTTGTTCCAGGTAGTGAGGTGGACAAGGATGTCATTTCTTAAGATGCCATATTAACTAGTGGCCTCCTCTAACTATAGTAGACATGGTGTACTACACCCTAGTCAGGAAGATGGTAGGATTGTGGGGGCATAGGATGCGACCATAGTGGGTGGATTTCTCTACCATAAGGAAATTAGTTGGTAGGGTAGGGAGAGTTGAGATTCATTCATTCAACCAAGTTCCTCTAGTAGTATGTGCCTCCCTTATGTAGTTATGCTTCCTCCAGTGGCACCTAATATACAAGACTATTTAGGAGGCTCAAAAAGGGCTAAAGAGGGGACCCTAGATGGACTGCAGTTACTCCAGGTGTGCCCATTGTAGTTAAGAAAGTTGTTCATGCATCCGACAGGTAGCTGGTACTCCCTCGACCACTTTTACTCCGAGATTGTGAGCCACTCCTACTCGACAGTGGAGAGGAGGATGAGCCTATAGACATAAACTCCATGGTTCAAAGGAATACACAGGATATGAGACCAAGGATGGATTTTACCAGAGAGGAGACAAGGGATCAGGGGTCAGGAATAGTGAGGCTGGTGGGGCAGCCCAAAAAGAGGAGGAGGATAGTGATCCTCAAGTGGTATGACACTCAGGATATACTAAGAGTGGGTGCATAAGGAGGTGAAGTGCAGAGAGAGAGACCTTAGTCTTGGAGGTATCACTTCCTAGATATGGAGAGGGAGATTACGAGTCTGTGATAGGAAAACATCTCACCTCTGAGCTTTGGGGAGGCTGTCACATCCACTGGTAACAAGAGTAGTAGCCACTAATCTGACCTAGATGCCTGGAGATGCGAGTATGTTAACATTCTTCTTTTGACTTTTTTAGTTGAAAATATTAGTTGGTACTTATTTTTATTTTGTTTTGCTTTTGTAATTTTCTAACTCATTGTTTCTTATTCTTTTATTTCTTGCAGCGATTACATATGAGTGGTGAGAGCTTATTCAATGGGTGTGCATGCACACCCTATTGATCCCCTCAAGGAAAATCCGAGCTGAGACCTGACCATGAGGATTCATCCCATAGCCGCTAGCATCCAATAGACATACTGATGTGTTTTCACGTTTCTAGAGAATAGATAAGGTGATGAAATTCCTTCATACTCAAGTGGCTTGGTATGAGGTAGTCCGAGAGACTAATGAGGTGGAGTCACTCTCACAGCAAGACTATGGCAAATGTGCCATTTCCACTATGAGCACCCACACCACTCAGTTCATTACCATCATCATCATAGCTACATCAGGAGTCCCAAATTACGTGGTCCATGAACCATCTGAGGGATCCCAAAGGAATTGACGAGGCCATTGAGCCTTTTATTGTATTTGTCACAATTTTGTCGAGCATTATACAATTTTTTTTATATATTTTGGGCTCATTGAGAGCATTTTGACCACACCTAGTGCATGATGGTATTGTATACAAACTTGAATCAACATGATATATACAGACTCTTCTTTTTGGTTTGATAATTCTTTGTATCTAAGTTAACTTCCTTTTAGATCATATGACATGTGTACTCTAGATGTTTAGAATTTCAAATTTTCCATACTTTTAGAATGTGTGTAGTGGATTTAAATGATAACATAATAATTTCATTTCTTTTTTATATATATTTTATAATGTTGATATATGATAATGCAAACACATTGTAATGTTGAACTTTAGTTTATTTAAACAACCTTTGGTACTTAGTATTTTTTTTGGAAAAACTTTGTTATAATGTGATATGATAAGTGAATGAACTTTCCCTACTCCTAACCCCATGCAACCAATAAGATTTGAGGGCTCAACACCAAGATCCAGAAAGGGCACAAGTTATGATTTTTTTTTGAATGGTAATGATGAGAGAAAGACAATGTTTTGACAAAACCAAAGTGGTACACTACAACCTCACTCTACTCAAGTTTTCTTCATAATTTAGAATGTGAATTACTTCACAGTTTATCTAGACATAGATCCACAGATGGCCACTTGGTTGACAAAATCTGGTTTTGAGATTTTAAGCTCTTTAGGAATTTTGGACATCTAACTCACTTTGTTTTGACTTATAATTTAACAATATTTGAATGAATTGTTTCTAACTTTCAAGTTTGTCAAAGAGTCCCCATACACCTTGCCCATGCTACCAGTAGGAAGTATGGGCTTATCACCATGGACAAGGAATAGGTGAGTAAGGGCATTTCTCTCCTTTCCCAACCCTACATCACTAGTAAGAGACGGAGGCTCAACACTGAAGGTTGGTAGGGAAAAGAAATGTGTAAAATAAAAATTTATGTGGATTTACATTTGACTTATTTATCTATGGAAAATGGATAGAATGTTCTTATTTCCAAAGATATGTTTTTGGGATATATTTGACACCATGAAGCTTCTAGAACATACTATAGGAAAAGACACCTAATCTAGAAAGAGACTACAAGTAGAACCAAGTATGCAGGCCTTGGTATGGTTACTGTCAAAACTTTGTCTTATGTTTTTTGAATTGATGAAATGATTTGGAAACCATAGATGACACTGTGGAGACTCGTAGATGTATGATTTTAATGTTTTTCCAATATTTATAGAAGTTTTTAGGAATTGCTATAAGAATAAGTCCTTTGACCAAATATTTTACAAAATGAACTAGTAGATGAAAATGCAATGCAGATGCGGTAATGTACATATGAAAATGCTAATGTATCATTTGTAATACCTCTTCAGGTGAAGAGATTTCAGAGATTCGTTAAACTCCTCACCCTATATATTATACATAGGAAAAATGCCCCATTTTTGTAATCTTCTATTACTCGATATGGACCGAACCACCTGGGACTGAATTTGCTTCCTTTGCTGGTCTTTTTGTATATTCAGGTGTCACATCTTAGAACTAAATCTCCTCATACATTTCATGCTCATATACTTTCTTATTGTATTTTTGAGCCATCCAGCTAGTGTAAATTCTATGTTGTTGTTCAACATTGAGTCTAGCCTCATCAAGACTATCTAGGTGAGAGAGTCACACTTCTTTATAGCCTTCTTCTCCCATAATTCCTTGCAATGATATATGGAGACAAGGTATCTCGAGTTCGAGTGGTAAAATTTCTTTTGCAATGATATAATTCTTACCGATGTCTGATAGGCCCACAAGGCCAAAAAATTTTCTAAATGCCAATCTCTCTTATTCTCCTTAAAAATCTTAAGGATAATAGTTTCAATGTATTATTTATAGCCTCGGCCTATCCATTGGATTGAGGATAATAGAGAGTGGCCATGTGGTGACTTATTTTGAATTTTTCAAACAGCTCATGTACATCGTTATTTTTGAAGGATGTGTCATTATCCAAGATAATGACTTGTGGGACCCCGTACCTACAAATAATTTGGTTTAGAATGAACTTTGTGATTAATGATCCATGCATGGTGGTAAAAGGCATGGCTTCTACCCACTTAGTAAAGTACTATGTGGCCATGATTATGAAGTTATGACCATCTATTGATGACAGAGAGAATTTCCCTATCAAATCAAGGTCCCATGTGAAAAATGGCCATGGTGTTACAATTGGTTATAGAGCCTAGTCCAGTATGTGGATCTCATGGGAGAACTCTTGACATTTATGATATTTACGCATAAACTCTACCGCATCATGCTTTAGTGTGATCCTGAAATATACCATCCGATGTATTTTCTAAGCAATGGAATGGCTGTTGAAGTTACCTCCACATACTCTACTATGTGATTCATATAGAATATTTTTAGATTCTTCTTCATCAATTCATCTTATCGAAATTCCATCAAAGTCTCTATGATAGAGCACTTTCTCCAAGATGACATACTTGGTAGTTATTATACACAACCATCTTATTTTTTGTGAGCTTACCCCTTCCGGATATGTATGGTGCACTATGAAATTAATGATATCAGTGTACGATGGACACGCAGAAATGGGTGGCTTAGTTTCAACAAAATACACACACTCATTGGAAAAGTCTAAATTTACCACATCGTCTCCATCCAACAAGTTATCAGCCAACCAGTCCACAATGATTTTTCCTTGAATAGATTTTTTATTAACAAATGTTAACTAAAACTCGCCCATCAGAGTTATGAAGCATCCAACCTTCTTAGATAAGGATCCTTGCATGAGAAACATCAGTAGGTGATCTAATTTAACAATACCCCTTGTTTTTTGGTTTAGCATATAATGTCTTAAGTGTTTTGTCATGAAGACTATAGCAAGGCACTACTTCTCTGCTTGTGTATAACGTGTCTCATAATCAAGAAATTTCTGACCAATGAAATCGACTACAAACTCTATTTTATCATCATCTTCTTGAGCCAACATGCAGGCCAATGAGACATCCATAGCTCGTGAATACAAGATCAAGGGGAGATCTAGCCTAGGTGGCATGAGTGTGGGAGGAGACAACAAGAACCATTTAACCAGTTCAACTTCCTCATTGCATTCTTCCGTTGAATCAATGTTGTAATCCTTTTTCAACAAATTGTTGATTGGATGAATAACAAAGGTCAAATCAGGGATAAACTTGCAAATTACACCAATTTTTCCAAGGAAAGATCTGATGCTAGACTCATCTGATGGTGGAGCCATTTCTAATTTAGAAATCATATTTTTGTTGGGTCTAAATCAATCCCTCATGAGGATATGATGTATCCCAAAATATTGCCTCTCATTACATTGAACACACATTTTTCTAGATCCAATGTGATGTCATATTCAATTAAAAAAGAAAGGATGATATGAATCACCTCTGGGTGATTGCATCATTTTCTAGCCTTAGCCAAAATTCCATCCATGTAGGATTCCACATTGGTACGTGGAACCAGTGTTCTTAAGATTAAACAAAATGATAACATAATAGTAGGTTCCCCAAGGGGTTATGAATGTAGTTTTAGCTTGAGCCTCCTTAGAGATTCTAATTTGATTGTACCCAGAAAACCCATCTATGAGAGACAACAAATCAAAACTATCTATTGCATCTACAATGACATCGATGGATGGTAACAGAAAATCATATGTTGGACAAGCCTTGTTCATATCCCAAAAGTGTATACAAATACGGATATTTCCATTCTTCCTAAGAATGAGGACGATATTAGAAATCCACTGTGAGTAGTCAAGTGGCTTGATGAACCCTACCTACAGGAGTTTAATCACTTCTTCCTTTACCATGAGGGCCACCTTTAGCTTCATGGGCCTTGACTTCTGCTTAATTGGCTTGTCATCTAGCTTGGTGATGAGGTTGTTAATTTTAATGTGTGGTGTTGTTAGTACCCAAATTGATTCTCCTTCAAAGTATGAGAAACATCACGGGTTTGGCATGAAGATTAGAGACAAATAGAATGAAGTGAGTCATTTTTTAGCCGGGTATGGGATCTAATTGGCCCTTTGTCACTCAGATGTGGAGAAATGGGTAGTACCCTGAAGAGGATTTGATCTGTCCTCACTAATTTAGGGTTGTGCCTTTCAACCAAGGTGAGAGAACCTTTTGTAGCCTATTATTTATGGAGCATATGGGGAATTCCTTCCTTATGAAGTGTTTAAGGATACCTTGAAGAAAATATGATCAATGCAATAAGACCTAACTCTCACAAGTTGTCACTTTAGATAATGGAGATATTTTCTAAGCAAGGTTCAGGCCACTAAAGACAATGAAAACCTGAGTGTTTCTACATGTTTTGGTAATAGGAATTGTGCATCTGTATACACATAGGACAAACAGGGGTGGTATGGGTAAGATTAATTGTTTTTGTAAATGATTTTGGTGGGAGGTGAAGCAAGATAAAATTGATTATATCAAATCTTTGAGAATATTTATGAAAATGGAGAGCTCAAATAACAGAATGCTTTAGAGTAGCTAGGATGTCCCTTTAACCAGAATATGTGCTTCAATGGAGGCCTAGATCAACACTTTTCACACAAAATTCAAGGATAAAAAATGAAAGCTCAAATTGGAAAACTTAACTAAAAATTATCAATCTCTATTTCATCACACCTAAGATACCCTCAAAGGCTAACAAACAATCTTATAGTCATGCTAGGAGTCACAGTGATTTTGAATTTGTTTATTTCACTATCAAATGAAATCTCTTCCGATAAGTGAAATTGTAAATGCCACCAAACTATCAAAAGGATAAGATCTTGTGGGATTTGCACATATTTCAATGTAAGAATGAAATGGGAATAATAAAAACTACCTGTAGACATTCTGAAACGAAGAAAAAACAATTTTTTCGCAAAAAATAACATAGATTAACTCAAGTTTTTTTAAATTTATCAGCAGGGGAAATTTTCTTGAACAATCTCAAAGCTTGTCAATGGTTGTACACTCACAACCACCTTGACATGATCAAATTTAACACAAAAGAGATAAAGAAGTTTCTACAGATAGTTTCTCATAAAGATGGGTTCTATCAAGCTTTTTCTTATAAAATCAGTTCTAACCTCTAACACTCCAACCTTCCAACCTCCAACCCTTTTCATGGAAAAAATCATGTCATTTATAAAATTTTACAATAGCATTTTCCCCCCCAAAACTTGAACATTGAGTGCACCAGTGCTTGCCATGATCCCAATCGCGATACCCAAAATCAAATCTGTAAAAATTTGTTTGGTGCTCAGGGGGTAGATCTCTTTGAACATCTCTTGCATTCAACTCCTTCCTCTGTTAGATAATTCTTCCTCATACTCACCAACCACTTCTATCCTTAATCTGTCCAATCTGGTTCTTTGTGTGCCTAGGAAAGAAAAATTGAAGATCAGATCGAGCTGAGAGATCATATCTCATCTTAATGGTAAAATACGTCCCCAAATTTTCCTCACCAAACCAAGGTATAAAAAGGTCTTTCACATGCCAACGAAAGAAAAATTGGGTCGAATACATTAGTCAAATTGCGTATTTAATGATGAGGTATGTTTACAAATCCTCTTCACCAAACCAAGATACTAGATTAATGTTCCTCTTCATTTGGCATGTAGGAGTGTTTCACCTGATTCTAAAGTGTTTGTTCGAATGTTGATGAAACAGATAAGGGTAAAGGGCTAGGAGGAAAACCCGTCAAAATTCTGGTTGTAGGTTGTTACCTATGTATGACTTATTAATCCACAGCTGATCATGAGAGCTTCCTTTTTTCTTGGAGGAACTACTTGAGATGGAAAATAAGACCACCATATGAAAGTTAAATAGTATATGTAGTGGATTGCCTAGCATATGCTAGATCTGGGAAGTGTGATAATCCCTAGATGGTTGTCAATCCAATATATAAAACAAGTTAATGCTAATAATAAAGGAAATCCTACTGTTGTTAAAATGATTTAGGTATCTCATTCATCTACAATAAGAAAATTTGTTCACAAAAAGCTAAGCTATGAATAAATCTGAGGGTCAAGGTGTTTGTCAGGGTACTGGTACTGGTCAGGGTCAAGTTCTTGGTTGTTTTAGGTATTGGGTAGAGATTTTAGGCTCTATTCTTGGTCTGATGGTAGAAAAAATAGAGACCGATGTCAGTCTGATAGGACTGATGTTGGTTTAAGTGAACCAGCTATAGTTGTGGGTAACTAGCGTTAGTGTGGTCGGGGTACAAGAAACTCAATAAAAGTTTGAGGTGAGGGCAAATCTAAGGCTAAATGGAAATGGAAAGGGCTATGATAGGGTCTATGTGGGTCTTATGTATACTCAAGGGTAATTAAAATCCAAGTATGGGTAGTTCAAGGGTGTAGGTAAAAGAATTGCCAAGTTTTCATGGAGGTAAATGGAAATGGGACTAGAAACTAATAACAAAAGTAAAAGAATCTACTAAAAATGACAATAGACTAGTGTTGGTTAACAAAACACTTTATTGTTTCATGAGCTTGATGTTTGGTTGGTAATTGTGGGTGATCAAATGAAAGGAACTTAGTGTGGTCCAGGTGCTTCCCTGGATGATCCCATCAAGGAAAATGGCTCTATGGTTGCTTCAGGTGTTGGTTGTGGATGCTCTGATGTGTGTATGAATGGTGGTTCTACTTGTATGCAGCTCTGGTGTTGGGCCCCTAGAATATTGAAGAAGTATAAAGGCACATGGGTGCACGGGATCCTAGTGACCGGATTACGGGAAAGGCACAAGCATGTAAGAGTAAGGATTAAGGAAGCAAATAATGTGTGTGATGTGTGAAAGGAGGTTTGGGACTTAGCTAAATTGAGTGCCTGAAGTAGAACACGTGAAAAGCATGATCGGTTGTGCATGTATAAGATGCTAGCTTGGCAATAGGTTGGCCCAGGAAAGAGCATGCCCAGATGGAATATTCTATAAGATCATCATGGGATGGAATGGAGAGCTTAGGCTTGAAGGAGCATGCTTGCATGGAGGACCACATTCGACACTTGGTGACGGATCTGAGGACACGGTAAGGTGAGTTGGAAGAATAGGAAAGTGCTAAATATAAGTTCCTGCTGCGGGAAAATAAATATATATACATAGATAGGGATAGAGATAAAGATATATACAAACATAGAGAGATATGTCATGGGGTTATACATAGGGAATAGAGGGTTAGAGAGTGAGAGAAGCTCTGTAGAATTACTGCGAGTGGATATTCTGGTTCAGGAAAGGATGTACTAAGCATGGAGTTTTTATTTTTCTTTTCTATTAGCCTAGTTACATACGTTCACTGATGCGCATGACTGCGGTTTGCTCTCTGTGACACTCTGTGATGAAACAATGAATATATTGAGGTTACCTGTTTTGAATAGATATGAATATCAATGAGTTTAATGTATATTTTGTTCATGTGATTTCTCTTTCTTTTCATGATATGAATGAATGGTTATATCTTTCTTTTTGTTATAGTATATGTTCTGGGATATATTAAAGCACTTGGTCTGAAGCAACTGCAAGGGTATGGAGGCCATTCTGATCCCTATGGTTCTTATAGGTCTCTACTTCTTTCCTAAATACTCTTACACTATTCATAGATAATGCTTCCCACTAAACTCACATAAAAGAGAGACTCAGCACCCACGTTTTCCTCGGATGAGTGCTCAGCTTCTGCTGGGTGATAGGCCGGAGTGTATGGGGTTCATCCTTAGGTGACAGGAGTAAAAATGACTACATATTGTTTCATCTCTCACTCTCATAAGAAATGCCAACCTCTCAAAAATGTCCTAACCTCTCATAAATGTGTCAACCTTGAAATAAGGTTGTTTTAGGGATTATATGGTAACCGACGGTGGTTTTGGGTTGACCAGCAGTGGTTTAGGGTAACTGGTGTCAGTTAGGGCATGATTCCCTAGGTTTACTAAACTAGGTAGATCCCTTTGATTTTCTAGGATCTCGTTTGTCTTGCTCCACAACTTAAAATGGAAGCTTCCTTTATAACGTGCGGGAATGTGGTTAGAGGGAATATCATCCTGGATTTTAAGGTTTGGGTAGGTTATTAGTTAGTTATGGCAATATACTAAGAATAGGTCTTAGGGTGAGGTGGATATGTGGGCATTATCCAATTAGGATATTTAAATAATAAATATTGTGAGAATAATGAATTAATTTAATTAAATAAATATTAGAGTGGGATGAAAGGGGCCATGGTTAGGTGAATGTGTTCAAGGTGTTTATTTGACAAGGGACCAAGGGGAGTGTGACCCAATTTTTGTGTCTAAATTATGCCCCTTTTTGTTGTGTATCTAGTATTGGTAAGCAATGTTGACAAAAATAAGATGTGGTTGCCCCATGTGTGGGTGAAGGCGATCCCCCTCAAACAAGGAATTGATGAGGCATAAGGTAGAATCAGTGAGTGGTTTGATAAAAGGTGAATTTGAGGAGTAAAAAGGTGGGCGACGGGGGTAAAAAGGGAAAAAGGTCTACTCAGGTAAACCAGGTAATGGGTCAGGGTCAAAGGTAGTAATAGTCAAAAGCATGCAAACATATAAACTGCATCACAGTACCAGGTTAAAGAGCAGGAAAACTCTACACTGTCTAAGGTCAATAGGTTTATCCAAAAAATGTTGAAGTGATTATGGTATCCAACATATAGGATATGGTTAGGAAGCTCGACGTAGGTCAGGGGCAGGAATGTTTAGGTATGTTCTGGTACACCAAAGGTTGGGTCAAGATAAACGGTCATGGTAAGAGGTAAGGTAGGGTCAGTATGTCCATCAACATAGGTAACAGTGCCACAAGGTATAATGAACACATGAGGTCACAGGTCACTAGCTATGTTTCAAGTCCAAGTATCTAGGTCATGACACGGGTGGTACTGAGGGATGGGTAAAATAACGAGTCATGGACTGAGGATCCGGTGAGGGGGTTAATGATAAGGTCACAAAGATAAAGGGAAGTGTCCAAGTGAGGTGTGGGTGAGGTAAAAAAGGATTCGGGTCAAAAATTGGGGGTAGGAGGTAGGAAAAAGACTAAGTAGGGAAACTGATGATGGTTTTAAGGAACTGATGCCAATTGCTATGGACCGAACTCGGTAAGCTAGGGCATAGGATCGATGTCAATCAAGGTAAAATCGTCACTGATCAAGTCAGGTAGGTTATACAAAAGATTTTTTTTTGTATTTTTCAAATCATTTGCCTTTTACTGAATTGGGAAAAATGACAGGTGAAAGAGGAAAACGTGGAAAGTGACAGAGCGAGACTAAGGATTGAGTTGGCAAGCCATGTGACTGGGGATAGTTGGATGATAGGTGGATCCACGAGCTAGGTTGGATTGATTTGATTGGATGGAGAGAGAGAGGTCATTCGGTGATGGCAGAGGTAGGAAAGGGATCGGGTGGACCATTGATGCAGCGGCCCGATGTGCCACCATGGTGATGATAGTGTGATGAGGTAAGAAGTAATCCCTTTTCTTTATTTTCTTGATTAAATTTATTTAGATATCGTGTGGGAAAAAAATGGGTTTGGGGGGGAAAATAGAGTTTGAATTGTGATTGGGTAAAATCAAGTTAAATAAGAATGGGAAGAGGGGTGATTGGGTGAAGGAAGGATAAGGAGGGGTGGAGGGGGGATTTGGATGGGTAGAAGGGAGAGAAAGGGAGATTTTAGGAAGAAGGAGGATTTGGATGTCATGGTGTTTTGGGGCGACAGTGACCGACATCAGTTAAAGATTAGTTGATGCCGCTAGTGCTGAACTGGTACCAGTCACAAAACAAGTGACTGATGCAGGTGTAAGGGGACTGGGATCGGTTAGGGGTAACAAGTACTGGTCATAATGTGGGGAAAAAGGGGCCAAAAGTGCCCTAGGCTGGGTGAGGGAGGTAGGTAGTGGGAATTATGGGGTGTTTTGGGGAAAATCATGACATGGGAAAGGGGTGAAAATAGGTAAGGATAGATGGTAGTGAATGAGGTGTACGATGGGTAGATAGAAGATGTGATACAAAGACAGTGAGTTCTAGGGAAAGAGAGGTAAGGTGGTTGGTATAGGTGAGGTGTCAAGTGGGATTGCGGTTATGAGTAAGGTGAAATTAATAAGATGTTTGGCTGGATGCAGGAGAGAGAGCATTTAAGGATGAGAGACAGGGTGCCACCCCTGCTCTTGAGATTTCAAGGTGTGGTGACAGTCAAGGAGTGGAGCCATGTCGCAGATGTGGACTTGATTGAGGTCTGATGTTACTAGCATGTGGTTAGACAGTCAAGCTTGATGGTTTCTCTCATCGATATATGGGATTTCGTGACCAACACGTTCGACCTACCAGATGACCATCACCCTAGAGGACATGTATAGGATCTTGTGATTGCATATATGGGGGACGTAGGTATATTTGATCTCCTCAGAGGATTCTTAGGAGTTGATGCTGACAATATTTGGTGAGTGACTAGCAGATCTGACATTCCACAGTGTCATCCTTGAGTTATGGAGAGATGCACCTAGCCCGTCTAGAGAAGACGATGCTAGTAGTATTATTGATGGAGGTAGTCTGTTGTTTTACACTACCAGATGCAGAGGTTGGGAGATTCCCATGATCATTGATGGGGGTTCCTACATGATATGATGATGGAAAGGACCTGTTTTGTATGGGCACCAGCATTCCTTGTGTAGTTGTATAGAGAGCTATGGGCATATGGGCGGCTCCATAGGTTCATCCTATGCTGAACATTTATTCTACACTATTGGGCCTACGAGCACATTGTTTGTGTTCGTCTGATGGGTATGCCCTGGACAGATGCATTTCAGCCTAGTTTTATGTGGGTGCAGTATAGGAAATGGGTTTTGGTGATGGGAGAGTGGCGATTAGGTAGGGTTACACATGATGTAGCCTATTACAGGCAGCTACTAGAGGGATTTTCTAGCATGGACATTAATTAGAGACCATATGTGGGCTATACCTCATACAGAAAGATGGCCGATGAGCTAGATGGCCTTCCACTACTTAGATGGATAGAGGGATGTTGTGCAGGGGAGCACGAGATGGTCCCAGTTGATAAGGTTAGATGGTATTTTGGGCTGCCACAGGATATACCTCCCCCCTTCCCAAAGTACAAGAGATATGATGTGGAGAGGCCATTTCCTCTACCACAACCAACAGTACCTACCGAGTAGGAGGAGTAGGTGATAGACCAGCGGATCGATGATGCCAGAGTGCTAGATAGATATAGACAATGGTGGGCTTCCCATTTACAAGCAGTACCACCTAGGCCAGGGCAACTAGATTTAGCCACTATCACAATGTAGAGAGATGCCCTACAGGGGCAGGTGGTGACCCTAATTAATGAGTTGGGGATGGTACATAGGTATTTGGTAGGTTCATGGGTGGAGGTGGCTGAGCTACATGCACATGTAGCTAGTATGTAGGCCCAGATGGCCGAGGGTGGAGATGGAGAGGATGATGATGAGTAAGTGTCTACCCTACAGGTGCAGGTTACAGGTTTACAGGGTTAGTTGGCCACTACACAAGTGTAGATTTAGGCACTACAGGCTCAGATATAGGCATAGGATGTAAAGATGATGGCACCGCCATAAGCACCGGGATAGGGTCCCAGTTCATAGGTAGGGGTGGGACAGGGTCCCACAGGATAGGTACAAGGGTAGAGGCTGATGGGGCCACCACATATGGTACCCATATCTAGGTTACAAGATGGCTTAGGTGAGGTCAGATATTACCAAGACAAGTTGATGGTGGCCGAGATAAATTTTCTATCTTATGCAGATTACAGGGCACAAGAAGCCTTGAGTGAGAGGACCAGATCCCATACCCACAATGTGGAGAGCACAAGGGAATTGAGCTTCGAGATAGGATCAGGGTGAGGCCACCCGTTCATGGAGGCCAGCTCCAGGTAATGTACCAACAGAGACCTGCACACAGCCTGTGGTGGGTAGTGATATGTTATCAGGCCGTTGGATAGGAGTGGAGGAGGAGACAAGAGAGACAGATATGGAGGATGTCTGAAAAGATGATTCTTGATGCACATCCCTCCATTTTGATGTATTTGATTCATTTTTTATATATACTGGCCTGGGTAGCGAGGAGAATGAGGATGTATGAGAGTTTTATATATTTTTGATCATATATTGGCATACATGCCGAAGATGGTGAGGTTGTATATGATAATTTTGAGAGATTTGGTTATATATATTGGCATGCGTGTTGAAGATATTTGAGATTTATATATATGGAGACACATGTTTGAATATTTTTATTTATAGAGATGATGATGATTATGGTCATTATGTGTATACATGGTTGTGGTTATCTTGTTATTTTGATGTGTATATGTGATGGAAATTAGGTAGTGTAGGCATGATAGAGTCAGGTCATAGGCATGGATCGAGTTAGGTTGTGGTCTAGGTATGGATTGAGTTAGGTTGTAGTCTATGCATGGATTGAGTTAGGTTGTGGTTTAGGCATGGATTGAGTTAGGTCATAACCATGGATTGAGTTAGTTTATAGGCATGAATGGAGTTAGGTTGTGGTTTAGGCATGGATGGAGTCAGGTCACAGGCATGGATTGAGTCAAGTTATAGGCATGGTTGAGATATGTTTTAGGTATGGTGGAGTTAGGTTGGTTGAGTTTGCAATTCATTAATTTGTGTAATTTAATGATGATGTGGGTCATGGTTGAGATGTTTATAGTAACAAGCATGATAATGGTAAAAACAAATGGTAGACATAATGAATGTATGTTTGATGATGGTAAAGGTGGAAAGTAATTTGTTGTTTGTTTGGTTTAATTTCCAATTAGTGATATAAAAAGAAATCTAACAAGGGTGTATTTGGATTTAGGACAATGAAAGGTGCATTAGCTAGGGTAAAGAGTTGCCAAGCTAACCTCTAAGGGCCCCATGCCCTTAGAGTGATGCCTACATAGTCCTAGAAGAAAGGGACCTTAGGCTAATGTAATTCTCCCATAAGCTAGGGAAGAATACGAAGAGGTATGAGTATGGGTTGGTAGGTTATAGGCATGATTGGGTTTATGTATTTTTTAGGTATGGGTGAATTGTGGGTACATTAGTACGGGTGATGTTGAGTTGATTGTGGTGAAAGAGGAGAAAATTACCCAAAGATAAGCATCAAGGATCTAGTCCTGTATAACATAATCAATATGTAATAAATAAGGTTAAAAGATAAGAGGATGCAAGAAAGCCATCTGATTGGTAAGGATCACAATGAGTAGGTCATACCTTAGAGAGGTGCATGGACGTAAGACCCAAAAAACACTACATGAATGACTATTCTAAAGGGGAAAAGTAGTCACATGATCACCAAATGTCACAGTTCCACGAGGTCCCTTGAGGTGGTAGGAAGTGAAAGTGCGAATGGTGAGAGGGTGAAAAGTGGTTAGTTTTTATATGGTACTAGGTAGCATGCCTTTTGGCAAGATATCCAAGATCACAATGGGCAAGTCCATGATGAAAAGGTTTTTTTTTGTATTGACTGAATATTTGAGATAGATTGATCGATGCAGGAAGTCTATGTGGGATGAAGAAATTAACTCCTTGAGGTCTTTCCAAAGCTGATCACTACGGGAAGCTTTGGATTCTTCTCTCTCTCTCTCTCTCTCTCTCTCTGTTGAAGCAGGCTTTGCATAGCTGTCCTTCGAGGGGTAGTAGATTTATAGTAGTGAGGTAGAGAGAAAGATGTCCTTTTGAGGGAGTCATCTTTTTGTTGGAAGTTTGACTCAAGGAGTTGGATCCCACGTGAATAATTTGAAGTCATGGAAAATACTAAGGTGATGATTTAGACTCTTGTTCAGAAGGCAAGGTGAAACGACCATGGGATCTCATCTAAAAGAAGATGAAAATTATCCATGAGAATCATGCCATGTGTAGTGTCATGGTACACATATTTAATAGAGGATAAAAGAGTGATAGGTATGTACATGATTCTTTTTTAACCATTGGTGATGGTGGAGGAAGTGGATAACGCTCAAAGAATGAGTATGGAAAGAGGTAGAAGGTGAGGTAGGACTAAAATTCAACAATAGAATGGTTGAAGATGCAAGGCGTTAAGGGGCTCAGGTTCGGGTTTACCATCAAGTGAAGATAAATGATAAGCACCTGATCTATAAGTATGAGTCACAATGTATGGTCCAAGCCAATTAGGAGAAATTTTTCCTCGTTTACTTTTTTATTCTTTGGTTACATGTTGATTTTCTTTCAGGACAAGGTCACCGACTTGGAAGGTTCATTCATAAACACATTTGTCATAGGAACAATTTGATATGTTTTTGGTAAACTTGGAGATGCTGAAGAGCATTAAGATGACATTCATCTAATAACTCAAGTTGTGCTAAATAGTCATGATGAAAGTTTTCATCATTAAGCATGTCATGGAGAGAAATGCAGAGTGATGGAATTTGGACTTCGAGAGGTAGAATAGCCTTTATACCATACACCAGAGAAAAGGTGTGGCATCAATGGAAGTGTAAATACTAGTGTGGTATGCCCATAGGGAGAAAGGAATGTGCGTATGCCAATCCTTCCCAGTATTGTTAACCACTTTCATGAGAATTTTGTTCAAGGTTTTATTGGTGGATTTGGCTTGGAAATTGGTTTTTGGGTAATAAGGTGATGAGAAACTTTGTTGAATGCCAAAGGCATCGTAAATTTTTTGCAAGGTTTTATTTTTGAATTACTTTCCATTATAAGTGATGAGGTAATGTGGGACACCAAAGTGACAGATGATGTGATGATTTATGAACTCACATATTTTCTTGGACTTCATGGAGATGAGAGGTATAGCTTCAACCCATTTTTTGTAGTAGTTGGTGGTGGTGATGATCCATTGATGTCGCTGGGAAGAATGGGGATTGATTTCTTTAACAAGATCCAAACCCCATTGAGAGAAGGGCTAAAGGTCACAGGTGACTTGTAAGGCATGGCTAGGTGTATGATGAAGGTTGGCATGTTGTTGGCATTTTGAAAAATTATTAACGTAGTCACAACAATCATGGTTGAGGGTTGGCCAGTAATAGCCTATGCAAAGAATACACTTAGCAAAAGTAAGGCCACTAAAGTGACCTCCACATATACCATCATGAACTTACTTAATGGTATAAGGAATTTCTTAACTTGTAAGGCATCGTAAGAGAGTACCATCAAATCCACGCTTATAGAGGAGGCCACCCATGATGATGTAATGAGAGACCCTTTTAAGAAAATCATGTTTTCCATTACAAGTGAAGTTGGGAGGCAAGATGGAGAGGGAAAGGTAGTCTGAGTATTGTTTATACCAAAGGTCACTCGGTTTGGGGGCAGTGGTTCCGATAGAGTAAATTTCATGACATAAATAAGAGGGTGATTGTATTCTTTGTACAGTGACAAAGATTTTAGAATCGGCAGGAAAAGTGGGTATTTGAGAGGCCAAGCAGGCCATGGTATATACAAATTTGTTAGTAGAGCAAGGGATGGTTTAAAGGTCATAACGGTTAAAATAATGTCCACATGATGTTTATACTTTTGAAGTGTCTCATTACGACATTGGTATATACCATTGACTTGGTTTATGACCAATTAGGAATCACCAAAGATGTTGATGGATTTGACATCCAAGGCATAGGCAGCTTGGAGACCTAATATGAGTGCTTCGTATTCGGTAATATTGTTTGTACAATAAAAATCAAGTTTGAAAGGAAAAGGCATGGGTTCACCATCAAGAAGAATGAGGATAATGTGTACCCCACCCCCACACTGATACTTCAAACTATCAAGGAAGAGTGTCATTTCATATGCGGGCGCATATGAGGAAAGGGAAGTAATTGACTCATCTGGAAATTCAAAATTAGAAGGTTGATCCCTAGCAATAGGTGCATTGAAAAATTGGTCAGCGATGGCTTGGCCCTTGATGAACTTTTGATGGATTAATTCGAGGTCAAGGTTATCCAAAAGAATAAGCCAATGTGAAAAACACTGACTTTGGTAAGGTTTGGGATACATGAAGTGTAGGGGGTCAATTTTGGTCACAACATAGGTTTTGTGGTTGAGTAGTTACTGGCGGAGTTTCGTGGCAACAAACACTAAGCATAAGAAAAAAAATTCTTCATAGGTATAGTAGGTGTCATAGTCCAAAAGAGTACGGATTATGTAATAAACCACCTGATCCCTGTGTTGTTCATTATGGTGAGTGAGCATGGCCCCTAAGGATTGATCGGTATCAGAGATGTGTAGGTATAAGGGTTGATTGTCTTTAGGTGGAATAAGTACGAGTGGTTGGAGAATTTATTGTTTTAAGGCCTCAAAAGCTTTGTCACAGTCATCATCCCATTTAAAGGAGACATCCTTCTTGAGAAGATGATGAAATAGTTTACACCGATCAAACAATTTTAAAATGAAATGACGAATAGACTGCAACTTACCTTGCAAGCTACGGAGTTGCCTAAGATTAGTAGGCAGAGAGACATTTCAAGAATGTCCTTAACTTTAGCAGGTTCAACTTATATGCCATGCAAGGAGACGATAAATCCTAGGAGTTTTCCCAAGAGTACAGTGAAGACACACTTCTTAGGTTGAAGGAGAACACAATATTTAATGAGGCGATCAAAGATGTTTTTGAGGATGGTGAGATGCTTGGAGCATTGTTTGGATTTAGCAAGGAGGTTGTCCATGTAATCTTCCAATATACGATGCATGATTTCATGGAAGATGTAAGTCATAGCCCACTGATATGTGGCACTGACATTTTTAAGGCTAAAAGACATGAATCGATAGCAGAAGGTCCCCCAAGGGGTGATGAATGTGGTTTTGTGTGTATTCTCTAGGGAAAACAAGATTTGATTATAACTCGAGAAACCATCCATAATTGATACCATCTTGTGACCAGCAGTAAGGTCAACCAGTTTGTCAATACCAGGAAGGGGAAAGTCATCTTTCAGGAAAGCTAGGTTGAGGTCATGGAAATCTGTGGAAATGAAGAGTCCCCCTATCACCTTAGTAACAAGGAACATTTTTGGAAATCCAGTGAGAATAATCAATGGGTAAGATGAAGGAAACTGAAAGGAGGCATTAAAGTTCTTATTTGACCAAAAGAGTAATGCGAGGATGCATTTTCCTCAGCTTTTATTTTACAGGTTTGGAATCAGAAATGGTTATGATATTGTGGACCACTATGGTGGGGTCAATACCTAGCATGTCTACATAAGACCAAGCGAAAGCGTGGTTATGGTTTTTTAGAAAAGAAGTGATGTCTTCCTATTCAGCAGTATCTAAAGATTGTCTTATCTTTAGAATGTGTGGGTCATCTGGAGTATGGATGGTGATTCGATAGTCGATTTGGTTAACATTGTTTGTATCTCAGATGGTAACGACTGATGAATATATGAGTCTTCAGCACCAAGGTAGGTGATTATCGACTCATCATCTTAACATTGAACAACATTAATTAAAGGTGTATCATTGTCGATCATTTCAGGATACATGAAGGGAAGAGAGGAGGGAGCCTTTCCCTCACGTTGATAAGGTAGAGGCCCCAGGGAAATGGTGTTTATGAAAAAACAATGTTAGGAAGAACGGATTTTGGATCCATCGACTCTATCGGTGAAGGTGGTGAAGAAGGTGGAGTGGGTGAAGAAGGTGGAGAAGGGCTGATGTCCTCAATGAGTTCAATGTGGGCCTTCTTGGTATGTGGTTCAACAAAGCTGATACCATGGTCGTTATATTTTCGGGTATTACATGGAACAATAGTATGTCAGCCTTGCTCATAAAAGAAAAAACCAAAACCCTTCCATGCACATCGGTGCAGGAAGGTGTGGGTGAAATGGTGATTGGTGAGTGACTAGAAGTCATCAAAAAATGGGTGGGTTTGTGATGGTCATTCAGGTGTGTAAGTGGTAGTATCAAGTCCCCCATAGGTGAAACTGGTACGAAGGTGGGGAGGACCATAAAATAGGTGCTCTCATATATGGTGATCATAGCGAGGGTGTTAGTGAAGACTTCTATAGTCTTGTGGAGTAAGTAATGTGTAGACACTATATAGGTGATACTCCCCCAGAGTGAGGTGTTAAAAAATTCCCTCCAAGGGATCAGTGATTAGTATGTGGGTAGCTGGAGTTGATGATGTGTCAGAGGTTAGATCAGAGATGGTGTTAATAGATTGGGAGGCTGACAGTTTGGCTGTGGATGTTGTGGTAGTGGTAGGAATGGAGGAGGTATGTACAGTTGAGGTAGCGACTACACTGGTGAGTGGAGGTGTAGGTGAAGAGGCATTGATTTTGGAGGTAGATTCTTTAATTGGTATAAGCACATCATTGGGTTAGTAAAGCATGTTACAAGTTTTGAAAGGTGATGGGTCATCCAGAATGGTATAGGTGTATCCCTCATGCTCAAACTTTACACAACGATGCAAAGTGGAAGGAACACAACCCATAACACAAATCCAAGGTCTACCAAGCAACAAATTGTATTGAAATTCCCCTTCCAAGACATTAAATATCTCTAGAATAGTGTGGGGTGCCACGCGAACATGGAGGATGATGGTGCCAAGTGTAGAGGTGATAGCGTCATTGAATTAATGCAACATGATGGTATGTTTATACATGCAATTGTTATGTATGCACATTTGACTGAATAGATGGGAGGAAATGATATTAATGCTAGTTCCCTGATCAATCATAACACGTCATACACATATATCATTGATGTGGAAAGAGATGAAGAGAGTTGGATTTGGGTCATTGATTTGGTGTGGTGCGATCTCTTTCTATGAGAAGCTAAGGGAGGCTACTAGGTGAGTAGGTGGAGGTGCAGGAGAAGATGGTTATTTTTTAAGGGAGGCTACATGATGAGGTGTAATAATGGAGGCCACGGGTGTAGGGTCATTGGTTAATACCTCAATAGATTGAAGAACCTCTATAAGAGCTTGACGATGGGATTCTGAGGTTTGGATGAGGTCATATAGGGACATTTTGAGGGGGGATTGGTTTATTTATTTGAGCATCATGTGATTTGTAACCCCATTAGAAATAGGATATGTGGGGCCGTAGATAGTGATTTTAGGTATGGGTGCAGATGGTATATTGGGTATAGGGTTGGTCAGTGGATCTGTTTCCTTTTCCTTTCCTTTATCCTTTTGGGCAAGGGTAGCAACGTGGATCATGTTGATTTGAGGTCGGGAGTTAGGTGAAGTAGGTGAGCCATGAAAGGTATAGTGACAAGAAGGGAAAAAAGCCTGGGGGTGGGAAGGAACCTTGTTTGGGCACACCAACATTTGGGTGGAAGTTTGTCAATTTATTTGATGTGAATCATGTTAATTTTGAATCTTGGGGGTGGAGGTCTTGGTTGTTGAGTAGGAAATAAGGGAATAACTGTGAGAATGGGTGTTGGTGAAATGGGGTACTCATCGAGAACATCATCATCGTCAAAATTTTCTTTGAGAGGATACAAATGGATAATAATGGTATTTAAAGCCTTTCAATTCTCCACATCATGCCCTGGCACACGATGGTAGGCACAAATTTTGGTTTTGTCAAACCCCTTTGGTTTGGGTTTGAGAGGGTCATAAGGTTTGAGCGGCGGTAATGTGATGACATAAGTTTCAAGGAGGTTGGTTAAACATTTGGCATAGGATCCTGCTAGTGGATCAAAATGCAAAATGAAAGTAAGTTTGGGTGTAGGTGTGGCTGAATACAGAGGATGGGTCTTTGCTTGAGGGGGAGTAGGTCAAGCTATGGTTTTAGGTGTTGGTTGTGTTCACTTGGGTAGGGGTATGGTAGATGAACTGGAAAGAGATTGCGTGGTTGGTTTGACTACCTTAGTGGGGGGTAGCAGAGTTTTTTCTTTAGGTGGCACCTTCTTGGGTAAAGGTGATATGGGTGGATGAAATCTAGAGGGAAAGGAAGATGGTGGAAGAGGGTGAATTACCCATGAGGATAACTGAAGTGCTATGAAAGTAGATGGCACAGGTCTTACAGGAGGTGTGAGGGAAAGGGACTGAATTTTCGTGGATAGTAAAGAAGTTATCTATGGTACTGGAGGTATGGGCGGTAAATATATTATAGGTGTGGGTAGAAGTTGTGCAAGGTACTTGTGTATGTTAGGGGTCTGTGAGGGAGGAATGGGCTGCTATGTTTTTATTTTATTAGCAGGTGGAGGTCTCTTAACCATGCTAGAAGGGAGAGGTCCTAAGATGGATGGAAATGGTGAAGGTGATGAAGGTGTGATCAATGAGGTTGGAGTATGAGATCTATCACATTGGTTCTTCTATTTGGGTGCCAGAGTAGGTTTGGTGTTAGCTTTGGAGGATGTAGCTAAACCTAATTTTATGGGTGGATGAGTAATGCTAGCGGCTAGGATGACTCCTAAGGTAGTAATAGGTTTAGGCAAGGAAGATGATGTAGGTGTAGGTTTGGATTTTGATACATGTTATGTTATGAGTAGGGATGTGAGTTGAGCCATGAGTGGTATCATGGTGGAATTTGTGATATTTGTGGTCGTCTTTGGTTTGATTGGATGAAATTGTTTTCGATATATAGTGGAAGTACTAGCAAGTGACATCTGCATTTGTGTGGAGATAGGAAGCAGAATATGCCCCCAAAGTAAGGCTCTATCCACATAATCTAGGTGATCAGTTAAACGTAAGAAAGGCAACATTGTAGGTGAGGCTGATGAGGATCCAATGGCGATTCCTATAAAATGTGTCTTAGAAATGGGGAATTCACTAGCTTCAGCTTATGTGGGTAAGAGAACTGAAAGTAAATCTGCAGGATCTTGGGTAACTGATGGAGAATGGGCATCTACAGGTAAAGGCATTTCTACTAGATTTTTGATAGGTGGAGGAGAGGATGAGTGCTCCTCTATGGGTGGAGGAGATGATGGCTGCTCCTCTGTGGGTGGAGGAGATGATGGGTTCTCCTTTGTGGGTGGGGGAGATAAGCAAGCCTCTTCCGCGGGTCAAAGAGGTACTACAAATGATAGATCTCTAAGTGGGTAAGAGAAAGGTGAAATAGTTTCAATGTTAATAGGAGTCTCCTTCATGGATGAGGGAGGAGATGAAGGGTGTTCCTCTATGGGTGGAGAAATAGGTGAAGTGGGTTGAAGTGTAGGTGGAGGGCTTCGGGCTATAATTTCCTCTATGGAAGGAATATGAGGTAATTGTTGTATATATCCCCCCCCCGGGTAGATATAGACAAGCAGAAGAAGATGGAAATCAAAGAAGCTCAAAGCCCAATGTTTATTGCTAACGGCGTATGAAAGAAGGTGTTAACACAAAAATGGATGCACCCAAGGCATAGGTAAAGGGTGCTGATAACTTGTTGTCGACATGCTGAACGGTGCGCCAAAGGGCGCTGATAACTTGTTGTCGACATGTTGAACGGTGCACCAAGGGGCGCTGATAACTTGCTGTCCACATGCTGAACGGTGTGCCAAAGGGCGTTGATAACTTGCTGTCGACATGTTGAATGGTGCGCCAAGGGTGCTGATAACTTGCTATCGACATGCTGAATGGTGCACCAACGGGTGTTGATAACTTGCTGTCGACATGTTGAACGGTGTGCCACTTTTGGGTTCGCTGGGGTTCTCACCTACCACCATAATGAGATGAGTTAAATGCAACCCAGGAGTGGTTGTGGTAGATTCAAATTTTCTCTCTTCCCTCTCTCATTCTTCCTATATATTGTAAAGATGGGCTTCTTTCAAAGAGGAGACATTACAAGTGGTTCATCTTTTCAGCTCTGCCACTTCCTTCTTTTCTTCTCCAAGGTTGAAAATGGAGTTCGAACCTCCTCCCCTGCTCTGTAATGGTGTTTTTTGCCCTTTTACTATTGAAATTATGTTCTGTGCAAACTTCTGACGCAACAAAAAATGTGTTTTGTGATGCATCTGTCCATCCTTGCTCGTTTTTCGCTTGTTTTCTTCTTTCCTTTCTTTATTGCAGGTATTTGTGCAAGTTTGAATGTTCATTGTAGGTCTGGAGCTGTGTTCATGGAGTTTTGGGACATTTTCTATGTGAAATCTATCCTTGGGCCTATGGTGCATCTATCCATCTTTCCCATTGCTCACCTCTCCTTGTTCCATGGCAGTTTTGATAGATGTTCAACATTCTCCTTTTCTGGTGTATCACCGTTTTAGTGTAGGCTTTTGTTGTTTTTCCCTTTTCTCTCTCTCTCTGTCTCCTTGGCATGGTTAGATTAGGATTAGATTATCTTGCATTACACTGGAATAGCTTGTGGAAGGTAGTTTAGGAGCAGGAACCAGCATTCTCTGGAGATTCCTTTCTCATTGTTGCAAGTCCCACACTTGGAGAAAGGATTCAATGTTGTGCAATCACACTGGATGCCAGAGTGATCAACCTAGAAATCTAATCAACATCCAAGGGGGTGCTGTGATTTTTCACTCAACAGTTTTGGCATGCTCCGGTGGGACCTTAGAGGTCTTCCACTTCATCTTTTATAGGTTGGTGTGTTCCTGTGAAGATTTCAGCCTTTGGAGGCACTTGCAAACACATCTGGCGACTCCATTTGATCAGCAACCCATTTCTGAAGTTGCAGACCTATTTTTCATCCATTTCCATCCATCCTTCTTTCCATCCCTTTCATTCTTTTCCATTCCATGAAGTTGTGCAATAATGACTTCATTTCCATCATGGAATTCACATCAACAGCAGCAGCAATGTTTCCCACCTCCAACATGCTTTTTAAATCCTCCAGATTAGCATTTTGAACAAATTCAAAATCAGCATGCATACCCATATGAGCAGCAATGCCAAAATTAGTTTGGCTATGGAGCTTTCCAAGAGCAAAAGTATGCATATAATGAAGATAATCAGATGCAAGATTCTGGTCTGTTGGAGAAAATCCAAAATATGGAGGTAAAGATGGTGCAGTCCAGAGCTAACAGCACAAATGAGAGCATTTCAGAATCAGTTGCAGGAGCTCCTTGTCCATGGGTGAGGCCCTTTTCCAAGGCATTACAGCCCTCAAGAGAAGCTTGACTTCATGATTGCAACACTGCCATTACTTGCAAAGTGGATTGAAGAAATAGAGGTGTATGAGAGGAGTAATTTGTAACCTTGTCAATGGGTAAGCACGCCATCTCATGCCTTTCTTTTTCCTCTTTCCCAATCTATTTTATCTCAGCAGTGTCAAGTTTTAAACTCTCCATCTGCTGTCCCAAGTGTTGAATCCCATTTCTCCACCTCTCAGTCTTCCACTACACCTCAATTATTCTTTCCTTTTTCCTTCCAAACAGTCATCCCCTCCATAAGAGCTAACATGAAATACCCCCTCCTCCAAAGAAACAAGAGGTTTCTACCTCCTCTACCACCACAAGAAATTGCCAAGATCATTTGAGTTACAATCCACTCCCTCCTCTTGCATTCCCAAATCCATGTTGGGAGGATGAAAATGTAGAATGTCAGTCAAGGAAAACAACAGCAGAGAAGAGGAGCCAATACAAAGATAAAGAAATGATCAAGAGTCTGAAGTAAGTTGGGCTCTTAAATTTGGGATTGACAAAAATCCCCTTGATGGTTAAGCCTACAGAAGAGGTTGGAGTTGGAGAACAAATGGTGGTCAGGACTGATTTTGTGGCTGCAGAAGAAGAGCTAAAAAGGAGAAGCAGATCAGCAATTAGTTTGCTCAGAAAGTAGTGTCCATGTTAGCACTCTATTTGAAGGGAATGCTGATTCAATTCAAGTTGCACAATCAGCTACAGAGAAGAAAGCTCAGAAGAAGATCTTGCAGTCCCAACTTGTCCTCTAGAGCAGCAGATTGAAGAGTTTGACTTGACAAACTTCATACTGGAGGAAGAGTTCAATCAAGAAAAAGATTGTCTTCAAACATTGGAGGAAGGAGAAGCTGGTCTAGATCCAAAAGAAGAGGAGCACATTCTAGTTGTGGAGGAGAAAATTGCAGATCCAAGGGCTTTGAGCACAAAGCAGGCTACAGGAGAACCTTCAGTTCTTCCTTCTACTTCACCTCTCTCAAGTTCTAGTAATGAAGAGGAGTTTGATCTCTCAAACTCAATGTTAGAGGGTGAAAGCAACCATGGTGGTCAAGTTACAGATCAATAAGACACCATGGAGGAAGTGGAGCATTTGCAGCAGGACGGCCATGAGGCAGTTTATCTGTCAGATTTGGAGGACTGTTTTGATGGAGAAGAGCCGGTTGAGTTTTCACCATTCTCTCTTTCATCATCCATCATTCCAAACTCTTGAGTCCTATTGTCATGAAGGAGAACATTCATTTGCAGCAGCCTGCATCTTATAGCAGTTCTTTGGAACCAATATTGGAAGATTTTAATCTTTCATGTTCTTCATTGGAGGAAGAGAAAGGATAGAGGAATTTCACCATTTCTTCCACACCATCCATTCAGGAGGGTCTAAAAGAAGACTCCATTTTTGGGGTTGAAAATCAGAGCTATGGGCATATCAAACGGACCATACCTTGCCTAATCAGGTATTTGGCTTCATTGGATCCAAAGGAGAAGTCACAACTAGTCATGCTTGCTTCTAAGCATGAGGATGAGCTACAAAGTACCAAGGATCAGCTGTCATACCTCTTCAATCCAAATGCAAAGCAACTAAAAGAGGTATTGAATTTTCCTTCTGCTGATACCTTGATGATTTGGGTAGAAGACCAGCTTCTTGTTGATTTTCCACTCATCCTAACAGCTATGATCATCTCCAAATCAATTGCACGGCTACCACTTTTGAAGAAAGGGAAGCTATTTCTGTACAACTAATTGTAGGGTTTGTTTAGCTTGCATTTGCTTCCAAGTTAGAGTAGAGTAGGTAGGTTTGCTTTCAGCAAAAGAAGTGCTTGTGCACACTCTACATGTTCCATTTGGAGCATGTATGATTTTTAGTTCTATACATAGCTTTTGGTGTTGCTGGTTTTACTCTGGCACAGTTCATTTCAGTGGCATTTTGGTGAGAACGAATCCAGTTCAATGGGTTTCAAGTGGCTCAGAGGGAAGTTTTCAAAGTTCAGATCAGTTTGTAGGCCACAACTCATGACTCCATGCCCAATGGATGCTTCAAAAGGCTACTGGTAACTTCATCTAGCAGGCAGATGACCCTGCTGAGTCGCCAAAACTGTTATCCAAAATATCACCCCCTAGGGTAATTTTGATAACATGCATCAGAATATTCAAGTCCCAGGAAAGATAGATTGATTCAAGGTAAAAAATCATGTTTCTGGGGTCCCCTCAGGTTCTATTGCTAACTCTCTTATCTAAGAAGAAACTCAGCCAGTCTTTAAAAATGGAAGAAATGCATGAAAACAAGCTTGGGGCAGGAAAAAATCATGAAAATTGGATAACTTCCTGGTCTGACATGGCCCTTGAGACAGTTGGGACGTCAAAGGGCACTGATAACTTGTTGCTCGAAAAGCCTGAACAGGTGCGTCCACGCAGGCTACTGACATCTGGGCTGTCGAGGACGCTGAATGGTGTGCCAAAAAGCACTGATAACCTGCAGCCGAGATGCTAAATGGCAGCGCATTTCGGGTGGTTCAGATAGACTTGCTGTCCCAAACAGTGCTGGGACATGTTGCGAAAAAATGTACGCTGGAGGACGTGAACCACCCGGATCGGCCGAAACAGGTGCACCACTTAGTCCGGGACAGTTGGGACATGAGGAATGTGAGGGACGTAAAAAGCCAAAGGAGCTGAGATGCCAATCAAATCTTGCCACGTGTCTTCAGAGGGACAGGGAAGCTTGAGTCGGGCGGATTCAGAGAAATTTGTCTCTCAGACGGTCTCTGGGACATTCTGAGCCAAAAATACGTGTAAAGACGTGAAAACTTCTGAAAAATCCACCGACGACATTAGAGCGTGCCACGTGTCTTCGTGGATTAGAGCGGTGGAGGAGAGGGTGAGATTTTTACTTGTTTTACCGAGTTTCTCAAGGGTTGAAGTTTGGAAGTTCAAACCTGAGCCAATAGACACAGGACACGTGCTCTGTAATGGCGGGGGAAGTGCAGAGCTCAGGGAGGATTTAGATGATGTTCTGTGCAAAATTTTTGAAGCCAAACAGCTAAAATGTGTTAAAAGATGCCTCGTATCCATCCTTGCTCAACCAACCAAAGCATACCACGTCTGCCTCAAGTGGCGGGGATTGCGGGGAAAAAATGTGAAAATTCTCCAAAGTGATAAAAACATTGCAAATTTCAAAGCTGTGAAACCCATGGAAAGTTTGGAGGAGAGAGAATCTGTGCAGCCATATCAGAGCCTTGGACACTGTGGTGCATCCAAGTGGCAAAGCGCGGGATAAAATTGCAAAATCCGTCTCTTTGAGCCATGGTAGTTTTGCCCTAATTCTTTAACATTCCCCATATCTCTGGTGTATCCAGAGCTTGGATTTTCAGTGTAGGCTTTATGATCATTGGAAAGCTTATGAAATTCTCTACATGATCTCTCTAAGTCAATCCTTGGTATTTTGGCTCAGTTTGGAGAGATAAAAATCAAGAAACTTGCTCTGCACTGCAATGTTCATGTGCTAGAAGTGACATTTCAACGACCAGGAACCATAATTCATAATGGAGATTGCACTCTCCTCCCATTTGGTTAAAATGATAGGGTATGGGTTTGTAGAGGGGTCCTCCATGCTAATGTGTAATCACATTTGCAATGCAAGGAAGAATGGGCTCCCACGTTTTTGAAATGTTTTCAACATCTCAGGGGGTGCTGTGACCCATGCAATGTAAAAGCCAGATTTGGCTAAGGATTAGAAGTGGTTCATCTTTTCGGCTCTGCCCTCCCTTATTTTCTTCTCCAGGGTATGGATATCATGGAGTTAAGACCTCCTCCAGTTTGCTCTGAAAATGGTGTTTTTTCCTTTTACTATTGAAATGATGTTCTGTGTAAGACTTCTGAAGCAACAAAAAACATGTTATTGTGCAGGTGCATTCTGATCTATCCTTGCTCATTAATTCACTTGTTTTCTTCTTGCCTCTCTTCATTGACTATGTATTTGTGAAAGTGATGCGATTTCATTGCAGGTCTGGACCCTGTGTCTCGATGATAGTTTTAGAAGACATTTTCTGTGTGAAATCTATCCTTGGTCTGGGGTGATGCATCTGATCAAATCTTTCCCAGTGTGCTGGACCTCTCCTATGTTCCATGGCAGTTTTGATAGCCCTATGTTCAACATTCTCCTTTTCTAGTGATATCACCATAAGGTTAGTGTAGGATTTTGTTGTTTTTCCCTTATTCTCGTCTCTCTCTGAAAAGTCCTTAGCATGGTTAGATTAGGATTAGATTTGCTTTCCTAAACTGGAATAGCTTTTGGCAGGTAGTTTAGGAGCCAGCCTTGAGTACCAACCTATCTCTAGTGAGATTCCCTTTCTCATTCTTGCAAGTCCCACACTTGGAGAAAGGATTCAATGGTTGTGCAATCAAACTAGATGCCAGAGTGATCAACCTAGAAATTTGATCAGCATCCAGGGGTGTTGTGATTTTGCACTAACATTGTCTTATTACATAATTGAACTTTATTTTCTTCAATGGCTCAAATCTCTAGCTTACGTGCCATGGTAAATGCCTCATCAAAGTTTCAGAAAGTTTACATCTGCAGGGTTGGCAAGATTTGTCTAGCACAAGCCCACTTGAAGAGATCTATGAGTTTTATTTGTGGTAGTTGGAATTTGAGTTGATTGATCAGGCTACGCCAATGAGCGGCAAAATTTGCGATAGATTCATCGTCATACTAACGCATAGACTAGAGGTCATTCATGGTAACCTTCTTAACAAAATTGATGGAGAAGTGATCCAAGAAGGCTTGAGCTACCTGATTAAATGAGAAAATAGAATGTCTATGTATCCCACTATACCAATCTAATGTTGTCCCGGTCAGAGACATGGGAAAGGTCCTCAGAAGTAAAGTGTCATCATGGGTGATAAGATAATACCCATGTTTTAAAGACTGCAAATGTTGTTGTGGATCCTCTTTACTGTTTAAGTTGTTAAATTTAGGCATTTCCCAATGTATGGCATATGGACGAATAGGAATGGATGGGTGGATGGGCTCATTGTGAATTTTGTCGTAGGTGAGAGAGTTGCACAATCTAGAAACTGATGCCTCTAATGTTTGCATCTTGTCCATCATTAACTTGATTAGGCCATTGGTGGGTTATAATGGATGGGTACCTCTTGTAGCATGTAAGGAGGTTGATGTTGGACATATTATGGAGGTGAAATTCTAGTAAATGGTGATGCCATATAGGTAGATTGAGAAGGAGGGAGTGAAGATAAGGGGTATGTACCCAGAATGAATGATAGATGAAACGGGAGGCTACTGATAGTACGTATGTGGAGGTGGAAGGGTCATGGCGTTACCCTAGTAGTAATGGGGGCTAAGGATTGTGGAATAGAAAGGAACAACATTTTGAAAAGGGGTAGGGGTCATCTGACACCAGAGGGTGGTTGAGTAGCTACAAGTTATATATGAGACAATAGGTGTGCATGAGGTTATGTTCTAGGTGTTTTGAGAAGGTATAGTGGATGTGGATAGGTGCAATAGATGTGGAAGATGTGATGAGTCATAGCAGGTATAGGTCCTAGTTACGAAACGATAGGAGGCAAGGTAGATGCAGGTAGCGTGGAGCTAGAAGGAGGATAAATCTAGAAGTGGGAATCGAGTGTATGGGGGGATAGATATGGGCATGTTGTATATCAACTAACCCGAGGCATCTCGAGTGGATGAGTGGGAAAGATAAAACTGTAAGGTGGCAGGATTCTGGTCAAGGATTCGTGTGATACTCCTCATCACCTGTGGTGATAGTAGATAGGTTGGGTAGGCTATCCATGGGTGATAAAATAGAAGGTGGTGAAGGACTAGGTGGGAGTGGTTAACAACTAGCATGGAATACGAGGGCATTTTCCTGGCTATGTGTCAGCACCACGTAGATAAGTAGTGACATGGTAGGACTACTTTCTGTAAATGACACAAAAATATAGTGAGAGATAGGAAAAGAAGGTGGTGGTAGGTGGATTCGGTATAAAATGTTCAGTTAGAGAATTTGATACAGGCTAACTAATGCCAGGTTAGGGTAAACTGACATGTCGATCATAGGTAACTGCGGTCGGTCACTATGTGGAAAGTGGACAGTTTGTCAAAAACAAGGTAAAAGGCCAGACAATCTGCTAAGTATGATAAGATGTTGATGGAATTTACCTGGAAAGTGAATATGATGAGAGTGACAGAGGCTCTGAATAGAAAAGAAGGTAAATCAGTGTATCCTTTTAGGAAGGTTAACCAAAAGAATAGTAAACAGACAGCTAGTTAGAGAAAAACTGATGATGTTTAGGAGGGTAACCGACAACGGTCGCTGGACCAACACCGGTTACTGTGAAATTGAAACATAGATGAAGAAAAAGGTGGTTGTAAGTTAAAATGAGATGTGGAATCAAACCTAGAATTTTGAGAATGATGAAAATAGTGTCAAGGCACACTCAGATGAAGTTGGAATACACCAACTATGATAAGGAGCATGCAAGGGGAAATAAGAAAATGAATAATGTTTCCTCTCACCTAAAAACAAAAGCCAAGTAGAAACACTAAGAAAAATTTGATGCTAAGAGTGCTTTTTCTATTATGTTTGTTTAGCTTATGCTATTTAAGGACTTACTCATGAAATTTATAATAGAATTTTTGGTGAGGATGGCTTCCTACAAAGAAGGATATATACAAGGAGAGGTTTCAGGTTATTTTATGGTGGGGGCGGACCATCCTTTGATGGGGTACTAGATAGAGATAACCAATGGGGTGCCCACTGTACCATCATCGTGTGATCACTTGCAGCTTCTTCTAGGTGAGATGTTGTTTAATAATGTGTATATCTATATATATATTCAATTTTTTGATGTTTGGTAAGACTCAGAGAGAGAGAAAGAGAAAGAAAGCGCTTTTCTATGATTTGTTTGTCAACCATCAGCTAGGAATGACTTCTAGCATATAGGTTACCCTCAATTAATGTGAGCTAATGTAAAAAGGAAGAATGAAATGAAATGGTTTTTAAAACCAAAATCGAAATGTTGAATTTTATGACATAAAAAGATGAAAAGGAGGGATGCTCTTTCGCTAATGCGATACTAATGAAAGGAAAGAAATTTTCATTTTAGATCATGAAAATAAGATTGCTTTTAGACAATAGAAGAAGAGAAGGTTCCAATGGAGAAATTTAATATCAGAACCTTTTACAAAGGAAACAAACATGCAAATTTTCACCTAGAAATGAAGAAATGCAAAAGAACCTCGAATGGGTCCCACTAGGCGTGCTAAAATGTTTCACCTGATTCATGCACATTTCTTTGAATGTTGACGAAATAGATAAGGGTACAGGGCTAGGAGGAATACCTATCAAAATGTGGGATATAGGTTTTTACGCGCGTATGACTTCTTGATCCATAGCTGATTGTGAGAGCTTCCTTTTTCTTGGAGGAACTACCTGAGATGGAAAACAAGACCACCAAATGAATGTTAAAAATTATATGCAGTGGACTACCTAGCGTATGCTAGATCCGGGAAGTGTGATACTCCCTAGACAGCTATCAAACCACTATTTAAAACAACTTAATGCTAACAATAAAGGAAATCCTACTCTAGTTAAAATTATTTAGGTATCTCATTCGTCTACAATAAGCAAATTCATTCACAACAGGTTAAGCTATGATTGAATTTTAGGGTCAAGGTGTTTTTCAGGGTAATAGTACTGGTCAGGGTTAAGTTATGGGCTATTTTGGGTATTGGGTGGAGAGTTCAGGATTTGTTCTTGGTCTGATGGTAAGAACACAGAGACCGATGTCAGTTTGATAGGACCAATGTCAGTTTAAGTGAACTGGTGACGATTGTGGGTAACCAGTGTCGGTGTGGTCGGGGTACAGGAAACTTAATAAAAGTTTGAGGTGAGAACAGATCTAAGGCTAAATGGAAATGGAAAGGGCTATGAAAGGGTCTATGTGGATCTTAGGTATACTCAGGGGTAATTAAAATCCAAGTATGGGTGGTTCAAGGGTGTGGTTGAAGGAATGGTCAAGTTTTCATGGAGGTAAATGGTGGCTAAATGGAAATGGGAGAAAAAAATAATAACAGAAGTAAAAGAATCTACTAAAAATGACAATAGACAAGTGTTTGTTAACAAAACACTTTACTGTTTCATGAGATTGATGTTTGGTTGGTAATGTTGGGTGATCAAATGAAAGGAACTTAGTGTGGTCTAGGCACTTCCCTGGATGCTCCTGTGAAGGAAAATGGATCTATGGTCACTCCAGGTGTTGGTTTTGGATGAACTGAATTTTGTATGAATGTTGGTTCTACTTGCATGCATCTCTAGTTTTGTCTCTCGCTCTCACAAGATGTGCCAGCCTCTAAAAAGTGTCCCAACCTCCCAGAAATGTGTCAACCTTGAAATAAGGTTGTTTTAGGGATTAAATGGTAACCGAAGGTAGTTTCATGTTGATCGATGGTGGTTTAGGGTAACCATCGTCGGTTAGGGTGGGATTCCCTAGGTTTACTAAATTGGGTAGATCCCTTTGATTTTCTTGGATCTCGTTCATCTTGCTCCACAGATTAGAATGGAAGCTTCCTTTCTAACATGTGGGAACATGGTTAGAGGGAATATAAGCTTTTATTTTTAGGGTTTGGGTAGGTTATTAGTTAGTTATGACAACATACTAAGAATAGGTCTTAGGGTGAGGTGGCTAGATGGGGTGTATAGGTGAGGTGGATATTTGGGCATTATCCAATTAGGTTATTTAAATAATAGATATTGTGAGGATAATGAATTAATTTAATTAAATTAATATTAGAGTGGGATGAAAGGGTCCATGGTTAGGTGAATGTGTTCAAGGTGTTTATTTGACAAGGGACCAAGGGGAGTGTGACCCAATTTTGATGTCTACAAGGAGACTCCAAGAAATGATAAAAAACCACAAGAATACGCATCCCTAGGAGCCCTGGAATGAAAATGTCAAAAAAATCATATACAAATGCACAACTTCTGTTGATTTTTACTTTGAATTTGGACCATCCACGTGGGAGATTCACTTTAAAATAGGCCTAGGGGTTCCTTTTTTCCGTTTATAACTTTTTGGAAAAATGTAAAATTTTCACAGTTTGCTCCGCACCTTCACCTTTGAGAAATGAGCCTGACACATGCCCTAAGGTGGGTTCCAGAGGAACCATGGCCAAATCCTACTATTTCACCTCTTTTTTGAAAAAAGGAAAATTTTCCAAGTTTCCCCCATAGCTCCACCTTTCCGCTTCTAGCCTATGATGTCGGTCCTAGTGGAACCACACTTCATTTTACACTTTTTGACTCTTTTCTCCACAAAATGAAAATTTTTCAAACTTCACCCAAAATTCCACACCTCCGCCATTTACCGGGGAAAATTTTTGACTATTCTTTGTTGGGTCTGTTAGCCATTTTGATATTTTAATCCTCTTGGTGACAAGAGGCAAAAAAACCAAGTTACCTTCGATGGTCTGCTTCCCTGCCTTATGACTTTTCAAAATGCCACGTGTCATAATGGTGTATCTTGATATGGTCCCCCAAAATTTGAGACCTTGGATGAGAGAGGGCTCACCACGTATCCCAGGCCCTCTAAGAAGTTGCTGAAAAGTCTAAGGAAATAAGACCTGGTAGAGACCTCCACGTGTCATTATGGTGCAACTTTAAAAACCTCAAGGCTTTAAAATTACTCGGTGGGGGCACGCTTCCATTTTAGAATTTTAATCCATTTTTCTAGAAGGGAAAAACATTCAAATTACCCCCGAAGGCCCACATCTCTACGTTTAACCTCACCACGTGTCCTTCCATAGGGTCAAAGTAAGAGTTTTTCCATGCCACTGAAATTTTTCTTTAATCAAATCCTGGTGGGGCCACGGGGTGGGTTCAAACCTTTTTTCCAAAGTATTCAAAAGAAAAATCTCAAAAAATAAACCCACTATGCCCCATTCAATTAGAATAAGCCACATAAGCACCAAAAGAACCAATCAGAATTGAGCAGAGCTACGGGACCAAATTTTCCCTTTTTCCAACAAAAAAGGTGACAAGTTAAAGAATTTTCTTGCCTTCCCCTAGCCAACCAAAAGAAGCCACATTTCCCATTAATGTAAGTATGTAAATTTGACCAGGATAAACGCCCATCAAATCATAAAATGCATAAGAATGACCATTCGATCCTGGAGATGAAGTTTTCTCCAAGGACAGAGAATTTAGAAATGTTACAAGGCTTGAATACATTCCTCTGAACTACATCCATTCATTTTTCCTCAAGTATTTAGGGAAAAATGACAAGGAAAATAAATCCCAACTATGGAAAATGGAAAACATGGGACAACCCAACTTGTACACCCAAATACAAACCTTTTCCAAAAAAATAGAGAAACAAGGAAACAACCATGGATCCATACATGACCCTCGACGCATGAATGGATTGATTATGGCAACAAAAGGAATACAGGGACTACTCAGGCATGACATGAGGAGATAATTTATGGCAGAGGTAATAAATTGATATATTTTCAATGGCAAAATGGGGCAAAACTATTTTGAGCACCAAAATTGGCTTCGACTCAGGGATGGGCACTCCCTGCGAGTGCCACAAGAACAAAGGTAGACCAAGTGCAAAAAATATCCATTGGGCAAAGGAGTTAGCTTGCAGAGTATAGAAACTGACCATCTCCCTAAAAATGAATAGAGAAACCAATGAAAATAGGTCACCAAGGACCAGAATGAGCAAAAACACAAAAGACAAGAAACAAAAAAATAAACTATATACTGTACAGATGATGCTCACCTTGATTCTGGAGAATCAATCCAAAAAATGCTTCAAATTCCTGCCATTAACAAGTAGTTCGAGTAGTTCCCCATCTAAGTCCTTCAGGAAGAAGGTATGTTCACCAATCCTAACATAAATGGAGTAAGGGCCCATCCATAATCTGTCAAATTTCCCATGCTTTCCCTTCATGTCTTCTATCGCATAGCAGCATTATTATCACCCTCAAATTTCCCTCCATTTTCCAAGTCTAAAAAATGTTAAATTTTTGAGTTGGTGCCTTTGAAGTATGCTTGAAAGAGGTACTTTTGAATCTAGGACTAACCAAGGACTTGAATACTTTTGAAAACTCATTCATCATATGGGAAATCTCATCCCCTTTCCAAAAAGTTGAAGAAGTCCTCCTAAGTCCTTGTATTTTACACATTATGGCTCGGCCGACCTATGTGGTTAAATTTTCCCTTTGGCGGGTTGGCGGACCTACAGAGTTCCTTGTGATTTTTGCACATTTTTTCCAAAAGGGATAAGTTAGAAAAAGCAACCCACGACCCTGCTTTGGCCGAAAGACTAAGTTTTTGGGATTTGAAGGAATCATCCTATCAAAGTCTACCATGTGTTCTCAGGGTAGTGAGCCAGTGGAAGAAAGTTTTGTTTTGAACCCTTTATCAAAAAATGGTTAAAGGTTCAAGTTTTTTTGCCCTCCGTTTGGGCTTGTATCCCATCAAAGACCACCATGTGTCATCGAGGAAGCAGACCCACAGACCCACAGAGGAAAATAATTTTTTTTGCCAAAAGTTCAAAATGTTGTAAATTGAGCCCTACCCCCTTATCCAATCAGAAGGTGACGCGTGTCCTAGTCAAATCAGGAGGGCGGACCCATAGAGATTTGAGATTTTTAACTTCTTGCCAAAAGGGCTCAAATGGTTGTTTTTGGACCGTGTTTCGTCATCTAATTGGAATGCGCCATGTGTCCATCCTTTGGTGGAGCTGTGGAGGGGCAGAGGAAATCGATAAATTGCACCTTTTCTCCCAAATGTTGTGAAACATATTTTTTTCCACCTGGCTCATCATTTCTCTAATTTTGACATGTGTAGGGTCCCGATTTCGAGTTAAAAAAAGAGGGAAAATGGTTTATTTACATCTATATCTGATCTTTTTATCACCATTTTTTGGCTCGATCTCTATAATGGATGAGTGTGGATCATTTTTTGTCCTTCCTTCTCTATTCGTGGTCACTTTTTGTGGAAATTCATTTTGTGTCTATTTTTGAACAAAATCGACTATTTTCATAGGAAACTTGATTGATTTTCGAAGAGATAGGGTAATCAAGCGTTTGTGAATGAAAAAGGGGAAATGCGTCAACTAGGAACTCAAACATTTTGGAGGAACTTACAAAGGAAAAATGATGAGGGAAAATGGATGAGGAAACCACCATATACTTCTACTAAAGCAATCACATTTGAAATGATGAATTTTAACCATTTAGGGCATCTACATTTTCCATGAGTGCATTCTTTTTTCTTTTCTCTTTCCAAATGAATCTCTAACAAATTTGATCCCATTTGGATATTATTTCCTTGGAGGCAAAGCAAAGATGAAATAGGATTGTTATAAAAACATGCTTTGCCATTGTATACGGGTTCCTGCCATTTTTGAAAAGATTGTAAAAAATTGAAATTTCTCAATACAGAAGTTTCTCTTGTCTTCCTCTGCTATTTTCTTTCACTTCTGGCTCTTAATTAGTGGATTTTTCATCTCTGCATGAAAAGAAACTTTGTGCTTTTGTGTATATGATCTCTGGAACTTTATGTCTAAAGATTGATATGTATTGTGAAGGTGAATGATCCCATTCTACATTTTTCTATTTCAATACAAGTAAGGTTATACTCTAAAATCTATATATCGAGAAAGTATTATTGTTCTTCCCCCTCCCCCTTTTCTATCTTCTCCATTCTTCTGAGACCTTAGTATTGATGACATTTTGGTATGAAATCTCTTAAAGTATCAGGAATCCACATGATGAAAGTTGTGAATATGTATATAAGTCTTTATGTCTTTTAATAAGGGAACCTCTCCCATTAAAGAGGAGGGACTTGTTGTCCCCTAACTGTGGTTTCACCCAAAGTGAAAATTTGAACCCAACAGTTGTTGGCAACTCCAATGGGGAATCCATTGTGAAGGATTTTTAGTTTTCAAGAATTACTTCTTGATCATCTCTGATCTGGTGACTCCAAGATACACTAGGGGTAGGAGAACCCTTGGGGAAGAAGATCCTCATTTCCAGCTACTGGAAAACCAAGGTTTCTCTCTTCCTTCATCAACAATAAAAATAAGAGGAGAAAGATCTAAAAGAACTCCTGATAGAGATAAGACTTATGGGAGAGATAGTCATCAAAATTAGATTAGTCTGAATTTTCATGCTTTGATCCTTGTTGGTGTTACAGTACCTCCCCAAACAATATTTCCAATAATGGAAGCTCCTCTTCCTTGGGGCCAAAGGGTTGGGCCTCTTGCTCTTCCCCAGTCATTGCATGAATTTCCTAGAGGCGATAGAAATAATTTTCCCAAATTCAGAGGTGATGGTAAAGTTCATCCAGATGAACATATATCAGCCTTCATTGTTGCTTGTGGTTTTCTTGGCATGGAAAATGAGGATGTCTCTGTTAGACTTTTTTTGGAGACATTGCAAGATAATGTTGCTGATTGGTTTTATCACTTTCCTGCTGGATCTATCACCAATTAGAACACAATGACAACTAGATTTGAGAAGCACTTTAAACCAACTAAAAATTTGCATGCCCTCTTAGCTCAAATTTCCCAAATCAAGAAAGAATCTCATGATCCTATGAGGGATTTTTCAGTTAAATTCAATAGGATGATCAAAAAGATCCCATTAGCTACACATCTTGTAGATCAGATAAAGAAGTGCTTCTTTCTTAATGATCAATTGCCTAAAGTGAGCTATGCACTTAGGAGAGCTAATCTTTCCACCTTGGATGCTAAACAAAGGTTAGTTGTTAGTGTGGAAGATGATTTGATTATGTCTAGCAAGCTAAGGAGATAATCATCTAAATCTAAGGCATCCTCTTCTTCCATATCTTCTCCTAGAGTTAATGCAGATTAGTTAGTCTAGAATCCTACTAATGATCTGATTTCTCTCAAGAAACAATTAGCATCAGCTTAACATGCTCCTTATCAGGATGTGACTAGAAGGAAGTTCCAGCCTAGAAGTTGGTTGACCTCTCCTCAAACCATATTAGCAATTGAAGGTCCACCAATCAAGGCTCCAGTCAATGCCACATGTGAAGTGTTGGAACCTGATGATGTAGAGGAGAATGAAATATATGAAGAGCCTGAAGAGGAAGTCGATGCAGATTTGGAAGAGCTGAGTGGATCCCATGTCCAGTTTCTTACTATTGAAGGCATAGAAGAAGAATATGATTATGAAAAAAGAATTGTAGAGATGAGAAATATGGCATATGTTGTTATGACTCGTGAGTAGATGAGCAAGAAAGAAAATTTAGTGCAGCCTGCTAAAATATCTAAGGATCCTCCTACAACCATTCGAGTGATTGCAAGGAGGGGAGCTTCTATTCCAACTTCTTCCATGCAAAAGGTAGGATTTGTTGTTCCTTCTTCTTCTTCTTCTACTCCTATTTTTTTTTTCATCCTAGTCATAAATTTGATAGATCAAAAGTCCCATCTACTATTATTAATAATGCTGCATCTACCTCTATCTCATTTGATATTATTGACCATCTCAAGAAAACTAAGATTCAGATATCAGAGGCTGAATTCTACCAAACTCATCCTAAGGCATTTGCTAAGATGGTATACTTTGTGAATTCTAAATCTAAACCTTCACCTCATGGTTTTAAGGGCCTCTTTCCAACTCCTTCTCCTTCATCTCAACCCAACCTTGTAGTAGTAGTTACTTCATCTAAGGAGAAGATCAAAACGTTTTATGTTACCCTCCTCATATCTGGTCATAAAATCATCAATTGTGTCATTGATTCTAGTGCTTCAGACAATGTGATACCCGCCAAGATATCTCATGCCCTAGGCCTGACCATAACCCATACTTTTGGTTGGTGCTATTCAATGGAAATTAGATAAGTACCATTGGTTATTAGAATCAAGGATGCACAAGTTGCATTTGCTACTATGATAGAGAAAATAGTTTTAGCAACCATCTTGGTAGCTGATATACCTCCTTCTTATGGCATGCTATTGAGTAGAAACTTTGTCAAGGATGTTGGAGGAGAGATCATGATGGACTGGTCACATGCCCTCATTTCAGTGAATGGAAAGATGAAGAAGCTATTGCCTGAAAATCAAACTAAATATATTATGCAAAAGATGAACAATCTAAAAGAACAAATACTTTATGAAGACAGATGTCATGGAAATTACATGGTCATGTCATAAGATGAGGTAAAGCATCCCAAGAAAGTACTTCTTGATCCTAATGGTGTTTTGATTTTAGAGTTTGATGGGAGCTGCTCCTCAACTGGTTCTAGAGCTGGTGTAGTGCTCATTTCTCCTGAAGGGAAGCTTCATCCTTCCTCTTTAAATCTCTAATTCGAAAACAAAAACAACACAGTAGAGTATGAAGCTCTCTTTCTTGGTCTTAACTTTTCAAAGGAAATGGGAATTAAGAATTTCCTTTCTTGTGGTGATGTAGAGCTGATTGTAAAGCATGTTAGAGATCTTTTCCAAGTAAAAATAGAAAGCTAAAACATCACAGAAATATTATTTAGGATTCACTTGATTTCCTTGATGCCTTCTCCATCGAATCCATGCCAAGAGAAAGAAACATGAGGTATGATTCATTGGTTGTCTCGGGATCTCTTTTAATTCCTCATCTGGATTTATCCCAAGAGAAGTTCACCATTGAGATGATTCATAGGCCTAGTGTGCCAGATAATGCAAATAATTGGCAAGTCTTCAATGATTATCAGCATCTACTGTCCTTCCTGGAGCTTAGAGATAATTTTGATCAGCTGTACTTTGAAGGGAGTGAAAATCCACCTAGGGAGTGTGTGCCTCCAAACAAAGAAGGTAGCCAAGAAGAAGAAATAGATCATGATGGCTGTTTAAAGCTGAAAGGTAATAAGATAATTAAAGGGCTAGTGAGTTTGGAGGATCTATTTGATAAGCATGATGGGTATGTTAAGCCAAAAAATTCCAATGGAGCCCAGCAGTTAGCTGAGTATGAGAAGATAAACATTGGAAGTTATCATGAACCCAAGCTAGTGAACATTGGGAAGTGTTGCACACAAGAAGAGAAGATGAAGGCTATAAATTTGTTAAAGAGGTATAGTGATGTCCTTGTTTATTCCTATGATGATCTTAAGGCCTTCCAACCAAAGGAAATGCAGCATTTCATCCCTCTCAAACCTAGGATCAAGCCCTTCAGGAAGAAGTAGAGGTAATATAATCCTAAGATTTCTCATACAATATTTCAAGAAATTTAGAAATTATTGAAAGCAAAGATCATTTTTCCTATTCACCATTCAACATGGATTACTAATATTGTGTCGGTTAGAAAGAAGGATGGTGAGATCTAGATTTGTGTTGACTTCAGGAACTTGAATCAAGCATCTTTGAAGTAAAATTATCCTCTTCCCACCATGGATCAATGTTACAAGCTGTTACAGGTTCAGAGATGTTATCCATGCTTGATGTGTTCTCAGGTTATAATAGGGTTGAAGTAAATGTTTTCGATCAGCATAAGACCACCTTCACCACTCCTTGGGGCACCTTCACTTATAAGAGAATGCAATTTGGCCTCATCAATTATGGTGCTACTTTTCATAGGGCTATGGACCTAGCCTTTGGCAGCCTCAAGAGAAAGTGCATAGTTGTTTACCTTCATGATCTGAATGTATTATAAAAAATTAGAACTGATCATTTCAAACACCTTGAAATAGTCCTCCAAAGCTATAGAGAGCATGGAATCTCCTTGAATCCAAAGAAATCAGTCTTTTGTGTCACTAAAGGAAAAATTATGGGACACATTATCTCTAAGGATGGGATCAAGATTGATCCAGAGAGATTTCGGGTAATTTAGAAGATCCCTCTTCCAACCAGTAAGAAAGGTGTGCACTCTTTCTTTGGAAAAATAAATTTCTTGAGGAGATTCATACCTAATTTTATAGAGATTACCTTGAGCATTTATCACATGATGAAGGGGAAGTAGACATTTGGCTAGAAGGCAAAGCTGCATTTTAAGGCATCAAGAGAGCTATAACAAAGACTCCAATCTTGGCATGTCCAGATTTTGGTAAGGACTTTATTATTTATTGCTATGTCACCAAATACACTCTTGTTGTTGTGTTAACCCAAGAAAATAATGAAGGTTATGAGCTCCCCATAGCATTCATGAGTTATATTTTTAAATCCCATTAGATGAACGTATACCATGATGAGAGAAAATGCTTTTGCAGTGGTTAAGGCAGTGAAGACAGTTTCATTTTTATATCCTCAACTCCCATGCTATTGTTCTTGTGCCTGATACAACTGTTAAATCCATTCTAACACATCAAGAGTTTTGGAACCAAAAGACGATAGCTGGGGTAGCAAAAGTTCAGGAGTATGATCTTGACATCAAACCCACAAAATTGGTTAGAGGGAGAGGGCTTATGTGAGATGATTGCAGAACGAGCTGATGGTAAATTGCTAGAGGAAGAAGTTGATATGCCTACTGTCCTTTTCCTGAGTTCGATTGATGAATGGTATGATGACATTGCATACTTTCTCACTTATGATGAAATGCCCATCCCCTTTGACTGCCAAGGAGAAAAGGGCCATAAAATTGAGATCAAGCTCAATATGTATTATGGGAAGAAATGCATTGTTTCAAACGTGGTATTGACGAAAGATTTTTGAAATGCGTTGACAAGGACCAGTAAAGGAAATTGTTCTTGGCTTTCCATGATTAGGCCTGTGGGGTTCATTTCTCTTCCACTGTAACAACTCACAAAATCCTACGTGTTGGGTATTATTGGCCCACATTATTCAGAGATGCATCCAAGTGGGTAAGTAAATGTGAAGCATGCCAAACCTTTGTCAGTAGACCCAAATTAGCTGCTTCTACCTATCAAACTGAGTAGTGATTAAAGAGACTTTTCAACAATGAGGTTTAGACTTTATTGGCAAACTCAATCCACCCTTAAGTGCTCAGAAACACTCATGTTTCGACTTCCACTAACTATTTCACCAAGTGGGTGGAAGCCATTCCAGTCAAAAGTACTAATTCGGAGGTTGTTTGTAATTTAATCAAGGAGAATATCTTAATAAGGTTTGGGATGCCAAACAAGATTGTCACTGACAATGCTTCAAACTTCTCCTCTGCTGCAATGACTGAGTTTTGCTATGGCTATGGAATTTCCCCTTGCACACTCCTTCAGATTATTATCCCCAAGGGAATGGGCAAGCTGAACCAACAAACAAGAACTTAGTCACAATTATCTGGAAGCCTGGTAAATGAATCTCAGAGGAATTGGCTTAAGAAACTGTATGATGCTTTATGGGCTGATAGAATTACACCTAAGAGAGCCATTGGAATGTCTCCTTTTCCAAGTGGTATATGGAGTTGATGCTCAGCTTCCAGGTAATTTTGGAATCTGTCCAGCCTTTTCACTTGATGAAGGCCATTAAAGATGCCAAATTTTTCCAGCTCATTGGAAAAAAGGATTGTGTACCTTCAGAGGCTGAATGAAGATAGATTGCAGGTGGTTGATAGGATATCAACTCACCAACTTAAGGTAAAATCTCTATTTGACAAGAAGGATAAGTCTAGAACTTTTCAAGTGGGAGATGTTCTTCTTGTTTGGGACAAAAGGCATGAACCAAGGGGCAGTCGTCATAAGTTTGATTCTCTTTGGCTGGGTCCCATTCAAAATTAGACATCTTCCTAGCGAGAACTATCTTTCTACTTGGATTAGATGGATGGTTCTCCTCTCCCACTTCCTTATAGTGGGAAACACTTGAAATTATTCAAATCCTAGTGGCTTCGAAGTCATTTTTATATTTTGTACAACTTTCCCCTTTTTTTTTTCCTTTGGTTTTTGTCTTGTTTCTTTTCCCCGCTTGGTGTGTGGTCCCCTTCTATTTTGAGCTTATTTTTGACATCCGTTGCCTAATGGATAAGACACTTGTTCTTCTTTTCCCAAAGTTTTTTTAAGGTTATTGATCTTTCCTTTTGGTTTTTGTTCCAAGCCAAGTCATCCCCAAAAGGAGCCAGCTATTGTCACTCTTAAAGTTCCCTCCATTTCCCAAGCCTAAAAATGTACAAAATTTTGAGTTAGTTACCTTTGAAATTTTCCTAGACAGAGGTATTTTTGAAATCTGGTACTTACCTAGGAGATTGAAGGACTTTTAAAAAATCATTCCATCATATGGGAAAATCTTTTCCCCCTTTCTAGAAAGGTCAATAAGTCCTCCTAACTCCTTGTATTTTGTAGGTTATGGTTCGACGGACCTATGTGGTTAAATTTTTCCTTTAGCGGGTTGGCGGACCTACGGAGTTCCTTGTGATTTTTGCACTTTTTTGTCCTAAGGGGGTAAGTTAACAAAAATTACCCGTGAGCCTGCATGGAGAAATGGAGAGATAAGTCCCGCATTGGTCGACACACTAAGTTTTTTGGAATTTGAAGGAATCATCCAATCAGAGACTACCACGTGTCCTCGGGGGAAGTGAACCGACGGAAGAAATTTTTGTTGTGAACCCTTTTTCAAAAAATGGTTAAAGGTTCATGTTTTTTCCGCCCTCCCTTTGGGCCCGTAGCCAATCAGAGACTGCGACGTGTCATTGGGGGCAGCGCGACCCATGCAGAGAAAAATCAAATTTTTGTGCCAAAAGTTCACATATGTTGCAAATTGAGCCCCACCCCCTTATCCAATCAGAAGGTGACATGCGTCCTAGTCAAATCAGTGACGGCGGACCCGTAAAGAAATTTGAGATTTTGAAATTTTCACCAAAAGGGCTAAAATGGTTGTTTTTTGGACTACGTTTCCTCATCCTAATCAGATGGCGCCACGTGTCTAGCCTTTGGCGAAGCTGTGGAGGGGTGCGGGAGGAAATTGAGAAATCGTGCCTTTTCTCCCAAATGTTGGGAAAAATATTTTTTTCCACCTGGTTCATCGTTTCTCTAATTCTGACACGTGTAGGGTCTCTATTTCGAGGTTATAAAAGAGGGAAAATGGTTGTATTCACATCTGCATCATGATCTTTTTATCACCATTTTTTTGCTCGAACTCTGCAATGGATGAGTGTGGATCATTTTTTTGTTATTCCTTCTAAGTTTTTCATGGTCGTTTTTTTGTAGATAAATGCATTTTGGGTCTGTTTTAGAACAAAATTGACGATTTTCATAGGGAATATGATTGATTTTTGAAGAGATAGGGTAATCACGCATTTGCAAATGAAAAGGGGGAAATGTGCCAGCTGGGCACTCAAAATTTTTGGAGCTAGTTGTAAAGGTGAAATGATGAGGGAAAATGGATGAGGAAACTACCATATACTTCTACTACAAGTATTCACATTAGAAATGATGAATTTCAACCATTTAGGGCATCTGCATTTTCCATGAGTGCATTCTTGTTTCCTGTCTCTTTCCAAATGAATCTCCAACAAATTATGATCCCATTGGGATATTATTTCCTTGGAGGGAAAGAAAAGATGAAATAGGATTGATATAAAAACAGTGCTTTGCTATTGTATACGGGTTCCTGACATTTTTGAAAAGATTGTAAAAAACTGAAATTGCTCAATAGAAGAAGTCCTTTTGATTATCTTCCTCTACTATTTTGTTTCACTTTTGGCTCCTAATTAGTGAATTGTTCATCTCTGAATGCAAAGAAACTTTGTGCTCTTGTGTATATGATCTCTAGAACTTTGTGTCTGAAGATTGATACGTATTGTGAAGGTAAATGATCCCATTCTGTATTTTTCTATTTTAATACAAGTAAGGTTATACTGTGTAATTTATATTTCTAGAAAGTATTGTGGTTATCCCCCCCTCCCTTTTACATCTTCTCCATTATTTTGAGCCCTTTGTATTGATGACATTTTGGTACGAAATTTCTTAAAGTATCAGGAATCCACATAACGAAAGTTGTGTATTTGTATATAAGTCTTTGTTACTTTCAATAAGGGAACCTCTCCCATTAAAGAGGAGGGACTTGTTGTCCCATGACTCTGGTTTCACCCAAAGTGCAAATCTAAAACCCAAAAAGAATGAGATCTCTAAAATTGAAAGCTCTGGGAGTGACCTTCTTGTTAAATAACTTCGTCAACTTTTCCTTGAACCTAACATGCCTTTGGTGGGATTCCCTCCTTTCTTCATCAAGTTCAACAATCTGGTTGATGCGGGCATCATATGAACTTACTTCCTGATATTCCAGTTGTTGCATGAACTGATATGAGGATAATTACATATGTAGGGGTAGCAGGGCTTGAGTTCCAGAAACCAACTAAAATGGAATCTTCTCAGTGACTCCTTTAACAGTAATTCAGTCAGCCCAGATAGCAAACTTCAAATGTTCACCCCATTTTCTCTTGTTAAGATCCAAGATTATTTTGATAATCTTCAGCAAATTTTTATTACTGGACTTAGCTTTTCCATTTCCTTAGAGTTTATAATAAGAGGCATATGCCAAATTTATCCCATATTCTCTGCACATTTCCACCAAGGGTTTATCTCTGAAGTTCATAGCATTTTCAGCAACAATTTTGACTAGCACCCCAGACCTACAGATGATATGGTTCAACATGAAGTCCATGACAACTTGGTGTGTTTTTCTCTTGATGGGGATTTCCTCCACCCACTTGGTGAAGTAATCAGTGGCTAAAAGAATCCACTTATGGCTAGCACTTAAAGGATCTGAAATCTCACAAATGAAATCCATTCCCCATTACTTGAATGGGGATTCAATTGATACAGGATGTAAAGGAAGGGAGCATGAAGCTTTTAGTATTCCAGAGAAGTGCTAGTAACTCTCACATCTTCTAACCAAAAAATTTACATCCTTGAAGAGAGTTGGCCACCAATAACCAACCCTCACGATTTTGTGTGTTGTGACCTTTCCAGCAAAATGGCCCCCATAAACTCCTCCATGGAGATTAGTAATTATCTTGGGGGCTTCATCTTCCATAATGCACCTTAAGAGGACTCCCTCAGGGTTCTTCGAAGCTAACCCATAATCAGTAATGACATATTTCTAGGAAGCCAACTTAAGGGCCCTTTTCTAGTTCTTACTCAAATACTCAGGGTAGTATAAATTTCTGAGATAAAAAATCACATCCTTGTACCACTCAGAAATCATCAATTTTTCAAACAAATCTACCCTTCCTTCTTATACCTCATTTACGTCAATAGTTTTCAAGTTTCTGTTAGCCATAAGCTTAGCCAAGCCCAAACCTCTCACCAACTTTGTGGTTTTGATATCCATGTCATATTCTTGCAACTTGTTCACCCATCTGCATCTTTTTCTTGATACTTCCATCTCTGATTAGATGTCTTTCACCATAGTGTGGGGGAGATAAGCAACAATTTTAGATCTCAAAATGTAAATCCTAAAAACCTTTGTTACTTTTACCAAGGAAAATGCTCGTTTCTCCATAATAGTGTAATTCAACTCAGCCCCCTGCAATGCCTTATTAAAAAAGGAAATTTTCCTCTTAGCCCCTTCATCATCTTTTTTTAACAAGACAGATGCAATAGCATTCTCTTAAGAAAAATAAAACAGTTGGAAATGCTTATTATAATCTGGAGCTTCCAAAACAGGGGCATGTTTTAATGCCTCATTGATCGCATTGAAAGCTTGAATGACATCCTCCTCCCATTTGATGGTTTGGTCCTTCTTTAGCATGTTAGTGATTGGAATGGTCATTTCAGAAAATTTTGATATGAATCTCTTGATAAAGTTTTTCTGCCCAAGAAAGACTAAATCCCCTTCTTGGTTATTGGAATTGAGACCATCTTAATGGCCTCTACCCTTTCTAGATCAATCATTAGCCCTTCTTGTGACACAATGTGACCAAGCAATTTTTCCTTCTATACTCCGAAATGGCACTTCTTTGGATTGAGTGAAATGCCATATTCTCTACATCTTATCAACATTTTCTTGAAGTGTTGCAAATGATCACATCTCTTTCTAGAGAACATAGTTACATCATCTTGGTAGACAGCAATAAAATCATTGATGTAACCAGACAAAAGAGACATCCATTGCTCTTTGAAAATTTTTCTCCAGCAATCATCAGTCCAAAGGGCATCTTGACATATACATATGTTCCCCTAGTGAGTGGTAAAGGCTATGTCTTAATTCTTTCTGATTCCTTCACCACAACTTGGTTATAACTAGAGAAACCATCCAAGGTAGAGAGAAAATCAGAACCAATCACTAACTGCAACATGTTTTCCATATTTGGTAAAGGATAATTATCCTTCATTGATGCTCTATTCATATTTCTGAAATCCACACACAGCCTGATGTCACCATTCTTCTTTCTCATCTGGTACTAGGTTTGCAACCTAAGAAGAATACCTTGTGGGCTGGATAATCCTCCAAGTCTCATTTTCTTCAGTTCCTCTTGCATTTTGAGAGATAGGAGTGGATTGATTGGCCTCTTTTTATACCTGAATGGTTTTGCATTAGATTCCAAGGAAATCTCATGTTGAAACAAATCCTCTCTGATGCCTTTAGTTCAGAATAAGTCCATACCATGTAATCTTGATTTTAGCAATTGGACATAAGACTATTTTTCCTCCATGCTAAGATTGCTTCCTAACTAGATATTCCTTCCTTTCTCCTTTGTGCCAAGGTAATGCTCCTCAATATCCCTTGAGGCTGCTATGCATCTATTAATAATGTGATCAACATTATCAAAGTTGGACTCAAGAGCAACCAGCCCTCTAGGAATGGTATTAGTCTTAGCTGGATGATGTCCTTTGCCAAACAAGGTTTCTTTTCCCTCTGCTAGTGCACACCATTGGCTCCCAATCAATACATTTGATCAAGAAAACTCCCCTTTGTTTTGCAAAAATCTTCTGACCTGAGCATCATCATCAAAAAACCTTCCAATGCTTAATGTTGTCAAGGACAAGATGACTAAGTCAATACCTCAACATCATATTCACAATATGGGGACATTGCACAATTGTCAAACCAAGATACCCCAGCACTACAAGATTTTCTGCCAAGTCATTGAACTTCCTATCATGATGCACAATGTTGAATGAATCAAACATCTCAATGAAATCCCAAACTACATGCTTGTATTGTTTCATTCGTTGATTTTTTGTGGCATACAGTTTTCTGACTTGCTTTACAATTAATTTTGAATCTCCTTTGACAATGATGTCTTTAACACCATATTTCCAAGCAATCCTTAAACCTAACAACATTGCCTCATACTCAAAAATGTTGTTAGTGCACTCAAAGTTGAGTTTGAAGGAAAAGACAAATTTTCCTGATCCTGGAGAGATCAAGAACAACACCAACACCATTTCCAAACTTGGAGAAAGCTCCATCAAACAATAAATTATAAGGAGAGCCTTCCTTGCTCAAGACACTTGCATTCTTCAATCTTGTGCTCTTTTCCATCAGCAGATCCTACAAATTTATCAGCATCAACACTTGTGTACAATACTTCATAGGATGCATTGTTGGGATCCTCAATAAGGTGCAACATATTCTTTTCCCTATACAACTTAACAAGGCTTCCCTCAATTGGGATGGTAGCATAGGACATATCCATTTGAACACTCCCACCAACACTTGCAGCCCATTTTCTAGACAACAACATACCCCACTTGGCTAGGAAGTCAATAATAACTACATCAAGCTTCAGGTCCCTTCCTGGGTAAGCTGCAAGTTGCACCACCAAACCTTTCACACATCCCACCACTGGCACTTCTCTAGAGTCCATAGTAGTACACTTCCCATATGATGTTTTACTTTGATATTCAGCTCATTCATGACTTCCAAAGGCATGACATTGCATGATGCCCTGAGTCAAACATGTAGTTGTGCAGCAATCTGTCCTTAATGATCAAAGTGGTGAAGAATGGATCCACATTTAGCTAAGAGTCCACCAAGGATGTCCCCAAATAAACCTCAAGGTGGTTCACCTAGTTCCTCCAACACTGGTGGTGTTTCTAACTCTTCAATGACTGGAGGGAGTCTCCACAATGTTTATATTTCTACCTAGGGTAGTCTTCTCCTCTTTCAGCCCCAAATATTCAAAATCCCTCTTTCTTGTGCTCAGGAATCCTAAGAAACTCAAAAATTGGAACTGAGATCTTGATCTTGACTCAAGACTTGGGTAATATCATAAGGGGCAGACTTTAGCAAGGAAACATTGGAAGGAAGGTTGACACACTCATTAGATGGCATAGGATTTTTGACAACTTGGGCATGAGGAGGGGTATGATTTTTGTTTGGGACTAGAAAGGCCTTTGGCAGATGCATCTTTCTTAGGAGCCTCTTTAGGAATATTTGAAAGTAATGGAGTGTTTGGTTTAGCCTGAGGCCCTATCCCTTTGACAACCCTACTTCTTGTGTTATGTTCCTTCTTTTGAGCCACAACAACATTCATCAATAATTGCTATGTCCTCCTCAGATGGGATTCCTCCATCATACTTCTTTATCATCAAAGATCTTAAATATTCAAAGTCATTATTGGGCAATTCAAAATCTTGTACAGTATCTACTTCTAAAGTATGAGAGGGAGGAAGAATAGGTACCTAGTGGATGTAATCCCAAAAATCAGTAGCAATTCCTAGCACTTATTACCTCAATTGAAGTTCCCCCTTTTATGATCTCGTGGAGCAACCCATCATGCAAACATCATCATCATTATCATCATCAAATTCTTCTTCTTCTTGCTGATCTTCCTCACATGGAGCATGGGGCATGAAACATCTGTCACACCAATCAATGACATTTGTCTCCTCCACAACAACAACTCTGGAAGCCAAAGGATCAGGAACCATTCTATTTTCCCTACCTTGGGACTGTCTATTTCCAAATCCAACAGGTCCCTTTCCTCTGTCATCAGATCTTTTATATTTGGTGATTTGTAAACCTATCTTGGCCTTGTTTCTTGTGTTGACCTTGTGAACTCTTCCCAATTCCCTTTTCTTCCCAGGCTAATTTGTATGATATTTCTTTGAAATCCCCTGCCAAAGTTTTCACAACTTCCTCCAAATCAGCGACCTTACTTGTCTGAGGATTTTCTGGGTTAATTAGTTTCACACCCTCCCTTTTAGGAGGCTTTCCAATTTCCTTGATATTGTTTCTCAATTTGCAGAGCCATGGTGAAGGCCTACCTAAAATTAGTAGGGTTTTTGTCCCTCAAGTAGTAAGCAACTTTTTTATCAAATGCATCTAAATATTTGATCAAACATGATTCATCACATGGCCTTAAGCTAACAGGAAATCTCCTTAAGGTCTTATTAAACCTTGTGTTGAAATCATGTACTGACTCATTAGGGATCTTCTTGATATTTTTAAATTCTGATCAGAAGAAACCTAGGATCAGTTCTATCACCATACTGCAGTCTAAATGCATTGTTCATCTCTGTCCAAGAATCAATGGAATTATCTGGAAAATGCTTTATACCAGTCCCTTGCATCCTCTTCCAAGAGTATGGATAAATAAATTGATATATACGTCTTCATGTTCAATCTGAAAATCTTCCATCATATTGATAAAAATATTTAAATGTTGATCACTAGTTATATCATTGTTTCCTTGGAACTTTGGTAATCTATTTCTCACATCTTGGGGAACTACATTTGGATAACCATCTATTCCCTATAAAATTTATAGGACCATAGGTGTTTACAACAAAAGGAGGCCTCTGGGTTAAGGCCATCCCCGTTTCTTTTGAGGAGGTGACCCTAGAGGGGAGAAAATTGATAAGGGACAGAGGGTCTTTGAACACACAGGAGTATAATTTTCAAAATGGATATCCCCTAAAGGTCTTGTTTCTTGGAAATCACCTATCAACCTTTTGAAAAGACAGGAGTCAGAATGAGAAGAAAATTTTTTCAAAATCAAATGAAGGCCCTTCTGTGTAATTAGAGAATTTAATTCCACAAAGAGGCTACCTAATTCAGAATCACTTGAATGAAAGTCTTCAATGATAGGCCGAATCACTTTCATCAATGGAGATCCCTTTTCTTGTCTGCTGATTCTCCAACAACTCTCCAGGAAATTTTCTTCCTTCTGACTTTGAGGATCAGCTTTTTCTAGCTCTGGAAATAATGTCAAATTTAGCAGGATCTCTAGCAAAGAAAGATCTTCTTCATTCCAGCTTCTTTGCAAATTTTAGTAACAAAACTCACTTTGACAGAGTTTTAAGACACTGTGGTACTCATGGTAAGAATCAGATCAACTGTTGGGATTCACCACTAAGGATTTTCACCTTAGTTGTGTAAATGCACTAAAATATGATCTGTCAAATGTTTGTCAATACTAGAAATTGAAAATGGAAATATTCTGACTTTCTTTACCCATATTTATCAATGAAATTTTTAGTGAAATAATCGGTTTGGTAGAAAATGGAAATATTGCACATAGCACTTGTAACTTTGAAACTTCATTACTAGGCCATCTAAACAAAAGATGATGCTGAAAAGATGTATTAGCACTTTGAGCATACAAGAAGTATTTTACTTCAGGGTTTGAATATGGAACTGCAATCACTATGTCCCAGGCAATGGACGCCAAGTAAGCATGTTGGTACCCAAATTTAAGCCTCCTTCAAAGTCTGAGAGCAACACATGGTTCGAGCCCAAGACATCTCAGAGACAGATAGATCATAGTGAGTCGTTTTGTAGCTAGGGATGGGATATAACTGGCCCTATGTCACTCATATATGGAGAAATGGATAGCACCCTAAAAAGGATTTGATCTATCCTCACTACTTTATGGTTAAATTGCATTTTCAACCAGGGTGAGAGAACCCTAATTTTGTATCCCTATTGTTTATGGAGGAGATGGGGAATTCCTTCCTTGTGAAGTATTTAAGAAGACCTTGCGAGAAAATATGATCAATACAAAAAGGGGAACCTAACTCTCATGAGTTGTCACTTTAGATAATGGAGATATTTTCTAAGCAAGGTTCAAAGGCCACTAAAGACAATGAAAACCTAAGTTTTTCTACATGTTTTGGTCAAATAAGAATTGTGCATCTGTATACACACAGGAAAAACAAGGGTAGTATGTGTAAGATTTATTGTTTTTTTAAATGATCTTTTGGTGGGAGGTGAAGCAAGGATGAAAGTTGATTATACCAAATCTTTGAGGAATTTTTACAAAAATGGATAGCTTGAAACAACAGAATGCTTCAGAGTAGCTAGGATGTCCCTTTAATTTGAATATGTGCTTCAATGGAAGGCCCAGATCAGCACTTTTCACACAATCTTTGAGGATCTAAAATGAAGGCTCAAATTGGAAAACTTAACTGAACATTATCAATCTTTCTATGTTTCAAATCACGCCTAAGATACCCTCAAAGGTTAACAAACAATCTATAGTCATGCTAGGAGTCATAGTGATTTTAAATTTGTTTATTTCACTATCAAATGAAAGCTCTTCTGATAAATGAAATTGTAAATGCCACCAAACTATCACAAGGATAAGATCTTGTGTGATTCAACCATAGATTTCAATGTAAAGAATGCAATGGGGAACAAGAAAAACTACTTGCAGAAACATTTAGAAATGAAGCAAACACAAATTTTGCCCTATAAAAAAACAGAAATTAACTTCAAGTTTGATTAATTTGTTAATCAGGGGAAAGTTTCATGGAGAACAATATTAGATATTGTCAATGGTTGTACACTCGGATAACCACCTTGACATGATCAAATGCTTAACACAAAAGAGATAAAAAGGTTTCTTGAAGATGGTTTCTCAGAAAGACGGGTTCTATCAAGACTTTTCTCTCTTAGAAAAATCAGTTCTGACCTCTAAACTCCAACCTTCCAACCTCCCAACCCTTTTCATAGAAAAAATATATGCCATTTATAACATTTTACAACAATTCCTGGTTCCTCCCAAAACCCAAACATTTAGTGCACCAGTGTTCTAGCCATGATCCCGATCGTGATTCCCATAATCAAATATGTAAAAAAGTTATTCGGTGTCTTAGGGAGTAGATCTCTTTGAATATCTCTCACATTCAACTCCTTCCTCTGGTAGATCACTTCTTCAATTTTACTAACCACTTCTGCCCCTAATCTATCCAATCTGGTTCCTTGTGATGTTTAGGGAGAGGAAAAATGCTAAGAAGATCATATCGGGCAATGGGAGAAATTCAAATCTCATCTTAATGGTAAAAGACGTCCTCCAGATTTTCCTCACCAAACCAAGGTATCAACAGATGCTTTCACGTGCCAAGGAAAGCAAAATCAGGTCGAATCCTGACAGTCAGATTTTGTATTTAATGGTGAGGTTGTGTTTACAAACCCTTCCACACTATTGACCAAGCTACCAAATTCCATGTTCCTCTTCATTTGGCTAGTTGAGACTCCAAGAAATGATAAATAATTTCCAAGAATGCATCCCTAGGAGCTCTAGATGTGAAAATGGTAGAAAAATCAGATACAAATGCATAGTTGTTGTTGATTTCTATTTTGAATTTAGACCATCCATGTGGGAGATCCAATTTAAAATGGGAATGCGGGTTCCTTTTTTTCTTTTATAACTTTTTGGAAAAATGTAAAAAAACAGATCTCATTTTTCCTTCCACACCTTTGCCCTTAGAGAAATGAGCCTGACATGTGTCCATAAGTGTTGGAGAGGAACCGTGGCCAAATAGCTTTTATTTTACTCTCTTTTTGGAAAAAAAGGAAAAGTTTTAAAGTTTCCCCCAAATAACAGCTCCACCCTTCCACTTCTAGCCTCTAATGTGGGTGAACTGTCGACACTAAAATTTTCCTCCATAATTTCTATTTCATTAATGTATGTATTAGGAATAGGATGTTGTTAAGTATAATTAGTAGTAGCGTCTGATAGAAGATAACAGCGCTACCAGTACGACACCGCCAATAATGTATAGTATGGTAATAGTCAAAAGTATAATAGGAATGTTGTGGTAAAAAGTAAATATTTGTCGTAAGTGGTCCGGTAATGTTAAAATGTCAAAGTTGGGGTAAGTAGAGAAGTAGGGTCTACATGATTAGGAATTAGAAATATTATATTGGTAATAAGGACAAGGAGTGAGGTCATAAATATTTTGTGTATTTTATTTGTAAAAAGTCTAAAAATGTGGAACCCATGTGAAATGATAAGGTTTATCTTATCTTAAAAGATAAGCTTACATGTACAGATAAGAGTTAAGGTATGGAATATGATTCGTCAGAGTGGATTTCTTATCCTATCTTAGAGATAAGATGGATAATCCTGGAAGTTCTATAAATAAAGAGGCCACCCCCCTCATTTAGCATAGAAGGAAGTAGTGAGAAATATTGTATGAGTAAGTGTGTAAAGGAAGCCATCATTTTGAAGGTGTGTTAAAGAAGCCATTAAGAGGTGTAATTGTGAAGTTTCTCCCATAGTTATTGTTGGAAGGCAAGTGAAGTCAGTAACACTTGAAGTACCTCATGGGTGAGATTGTAACAATTTCATGTTGATATTATAATTTACACTGATATTTCAGATTTATCATCATTCCTTCTTATCATAGTCTATGGTATTCTTGTGTTATGTTTGTTGTTGTGTTTCCAGATTACATCCACCAAACTAAAGGTTGTGCATTAGTAAATAATCATAGCACGAGGAGTTCCCGGTGAAGAATTATCATAGTGCCGGATTGGTGATGACATTTTGGTTCCGTTGCCGGGACCATTCCTCATTGGTGGATTTTCTGGAGAGATATTCCCACTTAGTCAGAAAATCATTTGGAGGGTAACCTTGTTTTTACTGTGCATAGTAGTTACCATAAAGTCATTTTTACCGTAAAGTTCACTTTTTGCTGTGAATAGTATTTATCACAGTAAAGTCACTTTTTACCGTGAATAGTATTTACCGCAGTAACTTCACTTTTTACTGTGAATAGTGTTTACCACAGTAAAGTCAGTTTTTACCGCAGTAAGTCAAGTTTTACCATAGTTTACCGTGGTCATTTCTATTTTCTATTATAGTGATTCCAATTATTTGTGCACATAAGTCTTGTTGATTGTACTTGTGGGTTGGTATTTCACTGTGGTTACTTTTGAAAATGGGGAAGATTCCTATTTTTTCAGCCCAATCTAATGAAGATGCTTCCTCTTTCATTCAAGAGTTTAAACGATCTTGTATTTGTAATGGCCTTATAAGAAGGGAACAATGGAATGAATTTTTTCCTACCTTTTTGGATGGTTCAGCCCTTAGGTGGTTTGAAACACTAGGTGATAATGTGAAAAACTCATGGGATTTATTAACTGAAAGTTTTCTTGAAGAATTTGGTGAACAACAGAAATATGCAGATCTCATGATCGATATCACAAAGCTATCCCAAGGAGAGAAGGAGAAGATAAGGGATTATCATGCTCGTGTTCTAGAGCTAAGGAGGAAGCTCGATGCCCAGATCTGGAAGGAAGGATTAGCGGATGGGTTGATGAATGGTGTGGATAATCTCCTCTGTAAGCACTTCATTCTTGGGATGAAGCCAGAGATCAGACAACGAGTGAAGTATGACCACCCAGCTACCATTGAACAAGCAAAGGAGATTGCAAGAAGGCAAGAAGAAAGCATGGAAGAGGAGCCCAAAGAAATTGTGGCTAAAGTAGAGCCTACACCAGCACCTTTGGTCCAGAATCCACAACCACTCTCAGTGAGCACAAATATTTCTCCTAGTACATCTACTGAGTATGAAGATCTGCTCAGGAAGATGGGCCAGTTAACTATTAATCTTCTTCAAGGAAAATAATTTAGTTCTCAGGGAGGAGATAGAGGTCCAAAAAGAAATATTTCTGAAGTTGTATGTTATGGTTGTTATAAAAAGGGTCATTATAAGTATAATTGTCCAGATAGAGCTTCTACATCTGGTACAAGAGATAATGATAAAGGAAAAGCACCTGTGAATTCTTTTGATGTAGTAGATAAGAGCATAAATAATGAAGTAGATGTGTTTGTAACAAAAAGAAAGAAAGAAAAAGATAATCAAGATGGAAATGATCCTAAGAAGATGAAAGAAGAAACTAGTAAGAAACATAGGAGAAGAAAGTTGGGTGTGTAGGATTTTCTGATTTCACAGGGACAAGGACCATACTCCATCTTAGAAGATCTGTCCAAAAGGCCTGCAAATATTACATATGGTCAACTCTTGGCTATGTCTTCTGAGAAGAGGTGGGAGCTGCGAAGTGGACTCAATGCTCGAAGAAGGAAGGAGGTTGAGGTCCCTATTTTGGAGGCAGAGGCAGATCCCTATGCTCCACAAGCTGAGGTATTATGTAATGGTATTTCAATTCATGATGTCTTAGTTGATGGAGGTGCTGCAGTTAATGTAATGACCGAGTCTGTAATGAATATGTTGGGTTTAAAAATTGATTGCCCCTCAACACTTATGTTAAGGTCATTAAATAAGGGAAAAACTAAACCAGAAGGTGTAGTTTCAAATGTGGCAATATCTGTTATGGGTGTTGTATGTGTGGTAGACTTTCAGGTGATGAAAAATGGTACTGTTGCGTACCCAATGTTGTTGGGAAGACCATGGCTAAGGAGAGTTCATGCAAGAAACTACTGGAATGAAGGCTTCATGACACTTGGACATGGTAGAGAGAGGGTGAAGATAAACGTGATCCCTCGGCATCATAAGGTAGAACCTGTGGATTCAAGTGATGAAACTGATGATTGGACATCCTTTGATTACTCTAGTACCAGTTAAGTGGACACAGAAGATGAAGAAAGTGAAGTTGATGTTTCAGTCATGGATATCCTTCCAATCACACTGAATCATGAACCCATAAAATTATCTGAAGAAGAAATTGATGATCGTTTCCAACAAATAAAGATTAGTGATGTTGTGATGGAGAGTGAGAAGGAATGCTACCTCCAGCTCTTTTGAAGGTACATACACCTATTCACTTTTGATTACAAGGAACTCCGTCAAGTAAGTTGGGTAGAACATTCTATTAAGCTGGTAGATGGTGCTAAGCCCATAAAGCAAATGCCATATAGAATGAATCCTAATTTTTCCAAGACTGTAAAAGAAGAAATAGATAAGTTGCTTGATGCAAGATTCATATTTGCTGTGGAGAATTCAGAATGGGTTTCTCCCATTGTGATCTCAATAAAAAATAATGGGAAGCTATGCATTTGTGTTGATTATAAGAAGCTCAATAAGGCAACAAAGAAGGATCATTACCCTCTTCCATTCTCAGATCAGATCTTGGACGAAGTAGTTGGCTAGGAGTGCTATAGTTTTGTTGATGGATATAGTGGATACAACCAAGTTCATATAGCAGAGAAATATCAGCTGAAGACTACGTTCACTACTCCTTGGGGACACGTTTGCTTATAGAGTTATGCCTTTTGGGTTTTGTAATGCTCCAGAAACGTTCTAGCGTTTGATGAATAGGGTGTTTGAACCCTACATTGGGAACTTCATCAGAGTATTTCTGGATGATTTTTGCATCTATGGGAGCAAGATGGGACCACCTGCACCAAATGGAGATAGCATTTCAAAGGTTCATATGAAGCACAAGCCTCACTAAACCCTACAAAGTGTGTCTTTGGATGTTCTAAAGGCGTTTTGTTAGGGCATGTTGTATCCAGAGATGGTATTGGTACTGATCCTGATAAAGTTTCAAAAATCAAAGAGTTACCATTTCCTATGAATAGAAGTAAGTTGAGATCATTTTTAGGCCATGTGGGTTACTATAGAAGATTCATCAAGAATTTCTCAAAAATTGCACAGCCACTAACCCAGTTCTTGAAGAAGGATGTTACTTATGAACCAGGAAATAAGGTGCATGAAGCTTTTGAACAACTGAAGGAAGCCCTGGTGTCTTCACCTATTTTAAAGAATCCAGATTGGAGCAAGCCATTCATTGTGTATACTGATGCCTCAGACGCAGCACTAGGAAGTACTCTGAGCCAAAAGGATGAAAATGGGAATGATCATCCAGTTTACTTTGGGAGCAGACAAATGAGCAGTGCTGAGGTAAATTATACAGTAACTGAAAAAGAGGCTCTAGCTATCATTTTTCCTGTAAAGAAGTTTAGAAATTACTTGCTAGGGTAGAAATTTATAGTTGTAACAGATCATCAGGCTCTAAAATATATTGTCAATAAGCCTAACCCATCAGGGAGGATAGCAAGATGGATAATTTTGCTACAAGAATTTGAATTTGATATTATAGATAGGCCAGGAAAGAAGCATGTCAATGCAGATGCACTCTCTCAAGCCTATGATGGTTTAGGTTCATCTTGTGATGATGATGATTTCCTAGATGCAGCATTGTTATCCCTTGACACAATCCCTAGTGAATACATAGATATTTGGAATTATCTGAATGAATTCAATTTTCCTGATGGTGCCAATGCAAAGACTAAGAGGAAGATTACTCAAGCTAGTCATCCATATTCTATTCTGCATGGAGTATTATTTCGAATAGGACCTGATGGATAGTACAAGAGGGCAGTTGGACATGATCAAGGGAAGGAGCTGATAGAAGAATTCCACAATGGTACATGTGGAGGGAATTTCTCTGGACAACTTACATCAAGAAGGATCTTGGATGCAGGTTATCACTGGCCCACTCTTTTTAGAGATTGTTATAATTATTGTAAGACATGTGATATTTGTCAAACACATGGTAACCGTAAGACTTCATCAGCTCCATTATGCCCTATTCTTCCACTTGGTCCCTTTGAAAAGTGGGGAATAGACATTTTAGGTCCACTTCCAACTACCCCATGCCAAAATAAGTATATTGTAGTTGCCACAGATTATTTAACCAAGTGGGTTGAAGCTAGGCCATTGAAAACAACTTCCATGGATGAAGTGGCAAGGTTCATATATGAACGCATTGTCACCAGATTTGGTTGTCCATTAGAAATTGTAACAGATCAAGGAAGCCACTTCATTAATGAGGTGGTAGAAGCCCTAGTCAATAAGTTTTCTATTAAGCACAGGAAGGCAACAACATACAAGCCAAGCACAAATAGACAGGTGGAATGAACAAATTTTGTGTTGTGTCAAATTCTAGCAAAAGATGCAGCCTTACAGGTACATAAGTGGGATAAAAAGATTCATGCAGCATTGTGGGCATATAGGGCAACATCAAAGTCAGACAACAAGATACTCCCCATTTCAGTTGGCTTATGGCATTGATCAGTTCTTCCTATTGAGTTTGATATTCCCATTATGAGAGTTATGAAAAATGAAAGGATGGATGAAAGTGATTCAGTAAAAGAAAGGTTGGTACATCTTCATTTGCTAGAGGAAATGAGGGAAATAGCAAAGGATACAAGCTATAAGAAGAAAATGAAGCAGAAGGAATACTTTGATCAAAAGATCCGTTGGTCTCCATTTCATGTGAATGACTTGGTTCTAGTATATGATTCCAGATACAAAAAAAAGAAGACAGAGAAAATTTCTTCCAAAATGGATGGGGCCCTACAAAATAGCAGCTATGCATGAAAATGGTACGTACGGACTGGAGGAATTGGATGGCACTCCCATTACGAAATGGGTCAACCACGACAAGTTGAAGATTTTCCAAGCACCAGAATAGTCTACTCCGAGGACGCAGTAGAAGCTAGGAAGGGGGAAGATGTCGACACTAAAATTTTCCTCCATAATTTCTATTTCATTAATGTATGTATTAGGAATAAGATGTTGTTAAGTATAATTAGTAGTAGCGTCTGATAGAAGATAACAGCGTTGTCAGTACGACGCCGCCAATAATGTATAGTACGGTAATAGTCAAAAGTATAATATGAATGTTGTGGTAAAAAGTAAATATTTGTCGTAAGTGGTCTGGTAATGTTAAAATGTCAAAGTTAGGGTAAGTAGAGAAGTAGGGTCTACATGATTAGGAATTAGAAATATTATATTGGTAATAAGGACAAGGAGTGAGGTCATAAATATTTTGTGTATTTTATTTGTAAAAAGTCTAAAAATGTGGAACCCATGTGAAATGATAAGGTTTATCTTATCTTAAAAGATAAGCTTACATGTACATGGATAAGAGTTAAGGTATGGAATATGATTCGTCAGAGTGGATTTATTATCCTATCTTAGAGATAAGATGGATAAGCCTGGAAGTTCTATAAATAAAGAGGCCACCCCCCTCATTTAGCATAGAAGGAAGTAGTGAGAAATATTGTATGAGTAAGTGTGTAAAGGAAGCCATCATTTTGAAGGTGTGTTAAAGAAGCCATTAAGAGGTGTAATTGTGAAGTTTCTCCCATAGTTATTGTTGGAAGGCAAGTGAAGTCAGTAACACTTGAAGTACCTCATGGGTGAGATTGTAACAATTTCATGTTGATATTATAATTTACACTGATATTTCAGATTTGTCTTCATTCTATTCTTATCATAGTCGATGGTATTTTTGTGTTATGGTTGTTGTTCTTGTTTCCAGATTACATCCACCAAACTAAAGGCTGTGCATTAGTAAATAATCATAGCACGAGGAGTTCCCGGTGAAGAATTATCATAGTGTCGGATTGGTGATGACAGTCTCAACGGGAACCATGCTTCATTTTACACTTTTTAACTCCTTTCTTCACAAAAGGGATGTTTTCCAAATTTCTCCCTGAAATTCCGCACCTCTGCCATGGACCGGGGCCAAGTTTTGACTATTCTATGTCAGGTCTGCGGGCAATTTTGATGTTTTAATCCTTTTGGTGACAAGAGGAAAAAGAACCAAGTTTCCTCCGATGTTCCGGTTCCCCGCCCCTTTAAATTTTCAAATCCAACCTTGACCTTTCTCTTATCAGGCTGACGGGCCATTTCGATACTTTAATCCTTTAGGAGGTAAAAATCCAAGTTGCCCCTATCTTCTACTTCTCGGCATTTTGACTTTTCAAACTGTCACATGTCATAATGGATCATCTTGATATGGTCCCCAAAAAGTTGAGACTTTGAATGAGTGAGCGGACTCAACATGTGTCTCGGGCCCTACTAAGAAGTTGCTGGAAAGTGTAACAAAAGAAGACTCGGCAGAGACCTCCACATGTCGTTATGGTACAAGTTCAAAAACCTTAAGGCTTTAAAATGACTCAGCAGGGGTGCGCACTTCCATTTTATAATTTTACTCCATTTTTTTGGATGGGAAAAAAATCAAACTTGCCTTCTAAAGGCCTGTATCTCCACCTTTAACCTTGCCACGTGTCATTCCGTAAGGGGTCAAAGTAATACTTTTTCCCTGTCGTTTAAATTCCACTTTAAACAAAGCCTAGTGGGGCCGCAGGGCGGGTTCAAACCTTTTCACCAAAGTAGCCAAAAAGAAAAAGTTCAAAAAACAAACCCATTGTGCCCCATCTCAATTAGAAGAAGCCACGCAAGTGCACCAAAAGAACCAATTAGAAGTGAGCAGAGCTACGGGACCAAATTTGCCTTTTTGCCAAAAAAGTAAAATCGATAAGTTAAAGCATTTACCCACCATCCCTTGTCCAACCAAAAGAAGCCACATTTATTTTTGATGCAAGGATGTAAATTTTACCGAGAAAAATGCCTGTCAAACTGTAAATATGCAGAATAAAATGACCATTTGAGCCTAGAGATGAAATTTTGTCCAAGAACAGAGAATTTGGAAATGTTACAAGGCTTGAATACATTCCTCCAAACTACATCCATTCAGTTTTTCTCAAGTATTTAGGGAAAAAATGACAAGGACAGACAAATCCCGACTGTGGAAAGCAGAAAGAACAGGAGAGCCCAAGTTTTAGATGAAAAGAGAATGGGAGACCCAAATTACAGAACTTTTCCAGACAAACAGAGAGACAAGGAAACAACCATGGATCCATACATGACCCTCGACCCATGAATGGATTGATTATGGAAACAAAAGGAATGCAGGGACTGCTTAGGCACAACATGAGGAGATAATTTATGATAGAGGTCATAAATTGATAGATTTTTAATGGAAAAATGCGGAAAAACTATTTTGGGCACCAACATGTGCAATTCCCGTCATTTTCTTGTAGCTAAACATGAAACATCTTTTATGCTCTTTGAGGATATGGGTATGTATTTCAACTTCCTTAGGAGTTAAAGAGGATTCTATTTTCAAATTTTTGGTTCCTCCTTGGTCCTGATGTTTATATCGATCATTCCCTCAATTAAGGGGGCATTGCCTTCCTAAAACTCGGGTGGGGTAAGAGGTAACTCTAAACCCCCCTCTTCTCCTACCTCATAAATTTTGAGCTCCTTCCCAAGGGAAGATTCTATTATTAGATTTCTAAAATAGGAAGAAGTGTGTGGAATTATGGAAATATCAACCTCTTGATGAGTAAGATGTAATTATGCAAGAGCATTTAGATATCCTAGAGTTACTTTGTCAATGTCAATGATATCTAAAATGATAGAATCGTTCTCAGTTTCTATGTATGTCAAAATTGGAGTTATCGGTGTCTTATGAACCAAAGGTTCAACATGAATTGAGACCTTGAAGTTTGTATCTTCCAACTCACTGCTTGGAGTAAAGAAAGAAGCAAAATTTTCTGTTGAGTCTGCAAGGAGGTTATGCCATCAAGGAATTGCTTCAATCTATAAGAAGTAAAACCCCTTTCTTAGATTTAGCATTATTGTTTTGTAGAGTTGTAAATGATCAACTCCAGTATCATATCACTTAGATATCTGATTTGCAACAAGTTGTGAATCAACCAACACCCTAATATTAATATCACACATTCTTTTGGCTACAATGAGACTAAGTAGAAGAGATTTGTACTCAGCCCCATTATTTGTACATTCAAATTTTAACTTGAAGGAAAAATTCAAAATCCTTCCGTTGGGAGAGGTAAGAATTACACCTACCCCGACACCAAAATGAAACTTGGCTCCATCAAAATGGAGTCCAACAAAAACTTGGAAAAATGGATGTTGGATCATCCTTTATGTCCTCTTCTTTTACCTCAATTACTTTAACCATACAAAATTCATCTGCTGGAAGGGAACTGAGTCCTAAGGTATGTCCCATACCCATAGAATTGAAAGGAAGGAGGATAATTAAATCCTTCTCCAATAGCTTGACAATTTTTGTCGTGGTTCCTAATGATAGTGTCTCAATGATGAAAATTTCATATTTGATAGTTAGAATGCCTTCAATCAAACACGTGACTTCTAACTCCATTGTAGGAACAAAATTTTCCTCTGGTATGAATCTTATTGGTTTATTTAACTTATTTGTAGGAAGTTCAAAGTCCGAGTGGACCCCAGCCTCTTTTTCAATTTTGCTAAATGTATGTAAAATGGTTTTGGATCAACCTATGCCACAAAGACCTTCCCTAAATGTAGGAATGTGAATTCATGAAACAAAGTGGAAAGAAGCACCTTCATGCAATGATTCCAAGGATAGCCAAGGATCATATTATAGTTGGTTTCCCGATATATGATATAAAACTTGGTTAAAACCATTTTAGGACTGAGGGTGGATGAAAACACTATAGTTTTGATCGATGTTGCTTTGAGGCTACAATATCCTCTTAGCATATTTGCCATTGAAGAGAAATTGGTCTCTTTGTAACCAAAATTTTGAAGGAAAGAGAAGGGGACTATGTTAACCATTGCCTTGTCATCAATCATCACATGCTTTACATAGTTATTGTAAATCAAGACTTGTGAAAATAGTGTTGGATCACCTCTATGAGCTATTTCAACATCTGTGGGCATCTTGTTGTTGTCAAATATGAATCCAACATCTATTTTAGGCTGCCCTAGAGGATAGACATCAAAGTCCACATGGTTTAGACATCAAAATCTATAGTGTTGACTGAGGGCGAGAAATTAATGTTTCTCTCATTATTGTCATTATTGTTGTTATTGGTAGTCTTCATATTGGGAGGACTAACAACATTACACTTCTTGGGCTGGTTAGTAACTCCATCTGTCGTGACCCCACGGTTCTTATTAAGGACCTTGGGCCCTTGATTATTGCTTTGGCTATTGGAGTAACCAAGGTTATTTTGGTTAGGAGTGACTAACCTTCCATTTTCTCTACAAGTCTTATGACCACTTTCAATTTCTCCTTATTCAATTCGAAGAGCACCCTCTAGCACCTCTTCATACCTCCTTAGTGGGAAATTTTGAACCTATTCCTTTATCTCCTTATTGAGGGAATTGAGGAACAAACCAAAAATCTCTATCTGATCCATATTTTGAGTGCTTGCGGAGGAGTAGAGAACCTGTCACCACCTTTGAATGATGTGGATTGTGGATTCATTGTGCTCTTGTTTGATATGAAGGAATTCTCTGATCCCTATTCTAAAATTTTTTATTTATATAAAAATATTTAATGAATTATTATGCGAGTTTCTTAAAGGAGTGTATTGAAGCCTCTTGTATCCTATAGTACCAATAGAGAGAAATACCTTCTAGCATCTTAGGGAAAATCTTTGCAACAACTACATCCCATGAGAGGAGCTCTCAAATGGTTATTACGTAAGATTTGATGTGAGCATTAGGATCACTATCCCCTTTGAATATCGTAAGATCGGGAAAGGGTCTTGGGAGCATGACGGTACAGATGGAAAAGTCTAGAAGATCCTTAAGATATTCAAAATAGGTCCCCATTGCATACATTTCCACCATTGAAGATCCATTTTGGGGAGGTGGAGGTTGCACCAGTTGCTGAAATGGCACAGTGTAAAAAGTTATTGAGGTGTATGGCATCCCCTACAGCTATTCATATGGACTTGGGTAAGTGTACATATCATCCTATGGAAATTTAGAATACATGTGTACATAGGGGGTTTGATTACTTTGATATGGAATCGAAGGCATGAAGCTAGGGAAAGTTCCATTTCTAGAAGGTATGGCATATGAGCTCACACTTCTGGTTGGTCCCTATTGTAGATAACCATATGTAGTGTGAGGGGGCATACCCAAGGTTCCTGTCCCAGTCAGAAAATCTCTAGGGTTTGGTGCACTCATATAAACTGGAGGATTCTGCACGGTAGGTATTTTTCCATAATTATGTGGATAGGGAGAAGTTATTTCTTTCCTTTTGTATGAACTTTGAGCATTTTGGGAAAGCTCTAGCTCCTTAAATTTGTCTACTAATGCTGAGATGAGATCACCCATTGATGGGATGGTGCTTTGCTTATGCGATTTTTTAACTCTTGGGGGTTATTGAGGTGTGTGGTATCCTGCTATAACTTGTTTACCATGATGCCACCCCTCGTTGGCAATAATTTTAGTTGGTGGAGGGGTAGCATTATTTTTTTGGAGCATAACATCACTTTGTCCTTCTAACCTATCAAAATCTCGGTTCATATTCTAGAAGTGTTGTTCACTCCTAGCATATCATGCTAAGTATTCCTTATCTAGATGCGGGATTTGGTCTGATTAAATTCTAATGGGTTTCGAAGTAGGTGAATAAATAAATACCCTTGTAAAAGTCCCCTAAGAAGAGCTAGTTCTAAAAAATTATTCATTTTTTGAAATTTTGAGTTTTGTGGCTTTTTCAGTGTTTTGTGGGTTTTTTGGAATTTTCTGTCCCTCATGTCTCAAGTTCCTCCGAGTTGTTTGTTCCCTAATTTTCTGCTTTTACCAATTGGTCTTTCTTTTCCTTTGTTGTCGGTATTTTTCAAATTTTTGGAGAAATGGTGTCTCAATGTCCCGAGGGTGGTCTATGTCAATTCTTTTTGACTTATCCAATTTTCATTATGCTGCGGGTTTTCTTCTTATTATGTCCCTCATTTCCCGAGTACCGCTTAACAACCATTTCCCCACAATTTCACTTTTTCTAATTCCCATTCAATGCAGCTATTTTTTCTTCATGCATCTGAGTTGTCCTAATGTCCCTCGGGACAGTTGTGCAAGTTTTTTTCTCTTTTTCCATAAACCAGATATTTCGGCTCTGTGCGTCCTAAATGTCCCAATGTCCCATGGGACAACTGTGCACTTTTGTCCCACCTTACCCAATTTTCATTGTTTTTTAGTCACCATGGATTATTAATTACCTCATTTATTTCACCCAAATTACCTACTTGAGTTTAAATGCATATAAATACTTTGGTAATTGATCATATTAACCACCTCACTTGCATTTTCTATTGACCATCCAAGCTTCCCTCCTTTGCACTATTCATAGCCATGGAAAAGTTTTGTTGCATTTTTTTCAATTATGTAGGTGTAAAGAGAAGCCATGAAATGTTAAGGTGTTGATCAAGGAACTAAGGAAATCTCTCATAAGTAATCTTCTACCCTTCCACTAAAATGAAGATCAACTTTAAAGGCCATGATCATCTATCTTCCTGAGAGATGGTTTTACCAAACATTGGTGATAGTGAAGCTCAACACCTAGAAATGGATGATTTTTGGGTTCAAATCAATTTTCTAAACCCTACTCTTATGGCTCAGTTGATCAAAGATAGTGGGATCATAGAAGTATGGGGTTATCCAATTTCAGTTTAGTGTTCCAATACGGTATTAGCTTGTAGTTCTACTTTTTACTCAGAAATAAAATAAATTGTTGATCCTTAAGGTCAGGTGGTGGCTTGACTAGACAAGTATTGTATTTGTATTTCTCTATGAATTCCTAAGGTTTAAAATTTAAATAGTCTTACCAAGGACCAGGCATAAGATATTTTTGATCAAGACAATGAAAATTACAAGAGCATAGTAGCAAAGTCTTGGTTCAAGAACCTTAAGAAAGTAGCCTCAAGGCTTCCCAAGATAATGTTCAGACTTGATTTAAATGAAGAATTATTGGACATCATCAATCTACTAGTCAAGATAATGGGAATGGCCTCCACCAGTGATTTTGACTATTATATGTGCCCCTACATCAATATTGTATGTGAGGGTAAACAAAACTTAAACAAGGAAGGAATCATTTGTGATAGCCTGACTGAGAAATTAGAAAATCTTTAGAGAACTAAACCTTTCTACATGACCTCCTACCTGATGTACTCCATTGCAGCTTATAGAGATTGGTTGGGTTTCTTTCCTATGGATGATAAGAAAGATGCTCCTATTTATATGTGTCATCAATAGTTAACCCTGAAGGTCAGTAATCATCATTTTAGGAGAGTGAATGATGCATTTACTATGTACATTGTTAGATCACTGGAAGGGGATACTGCCAAAATATTTTCTGATGTGGAAAAATAATTGATTAGTGTCTATGGTAGATTTTTCACCCAATTCAAGAATTTTTCATATATAAGATTGGCTAGATTTGAGTGACAACCCCTAAAACTTCACATGTACTACACTGATAAAATGGTTTAGTGGAGATCTTTAGACAATTAAATAAATTCCATAGGACCTATTGGGACAAAAATATTGTAGGTATTCAGATCGCAATCATATTAGGTAATTACACTTACAAGATTGCCCTAGATGCTCAGAACGTTGACATGACAATTTCTTCTCTCACTCTCCACCATTATAAACCCAGATCTTGCTTTGACATTAAGTAGTTTTTTTCCTCCAATTTCAGAATGGGTTATTAGCATCTTCCTAATATTGAATACTACTGGGTAGATTTTTTTGATGATTATGAAGCCCTGAGAAGGTACTACAAAACATTACCGCTACAAAAAATTTTAAATTTTGGTATATTTGATGTTTTTGAAGGATTGGAGGATGATGATGAAGAACTACAGTCTCTTGAGTATGAAATATCAATCAAGAACACTCCTATTGAAACCATTGATTGGTTTTTCAAGGAAAGAGATGATTTGAAGGATCTAAACAATCCTTTTGTAATAAGAACTAGACTTTGGATTGATAGAAAAATGAAGATGTTTAGGGAAAGGGAATCCTGGTCTACTTCCCATGATACTACTACTCCACATAAGGAAATACATGTATTAGCTCCTGAGATACTTGAATAATTTGTTCCTTCTCCTCTTGAATTGGCAACTCTGGTATACACCAAAAAGGGGAAATCGAAGAAGGGTGATAAGGAAGTTGATGTTATTCAAGAAAGTGAGCCCTCCCCTAAGCAATCTGAAACAAAGGAATCAATTTTTGACTTGGATGATGACAAAGATAATCAAGAAAAAGAACAAGAGAATCTTGAGGAAAATACACCTGAAAAAAGTAGTGTGAAGGCAGATCAATCTAAGAAAATGGTTTCAGAAACTGTAGAAAAGTTTTCCAAGGAAACTCCTTTCACCACTCAAGTTGATACCTCTGTATTGGAAGTGGTTGTTTTGTAAGCCCTAAGTGCCATGAGTACATCTGCACTTAGACCTATTATTACTTCTACTTCTAGTTCTTCATTTTATTTAGTGCAACCATTAGTAGAAGGTAACAAAATAAAGGCTAATTCAAGTATTGTTGCTCACAAGTTTGATGCAGTGGTAGCTCTTCTAGGTACTACTCATCCTTCAGTTAAAATGGCCAAAGTCACATCAATATTAGTTTTAGACTCCCAAGGCCAACAATTCATGGAAATTTCAAAACCCAAGTTTTAAAAAGATGAAAAAGATTATACGAAGGAAAATCAACATGTGACCTTATTTGTACCAGATTTTCTTAGGTCATGCCGAGACTTCTAGTGTAGAATAGAAATGGATTTATATGTGTGGTGATGATAGATAAACTAATGAGGTAACCTTATATCTTCGACACGCAATAATGGGATTTGTGGATCTAAGGAAAAGAATTATCTCCTAACTTGAAGTGATGTGATTGATCGATCTGATATGATATATTTTCAGAGAATCAAGTCAATATGGAGCTCTACAGATATTCTATTCACTAGTTGAACACGCAGAAATTGACCTATGGGTGCCTTATATAGATTTCCAGACAAGGTCATGGAATTAATAACGAGAGGCATAATGAAGCCACAGGGATTATGGACGATTTTTTGGTCTGGTCCAAAAGGTCTTAGCCTAATCAGTTGTTATGTTTAATAATGAAATTTGTGCAATGATATTTGGTGGAAGTAGCTATGATCTACATACTGTTGCATGCAAACCAGTGTATATATCTAATTGGTTAGCATGCCCATTGGGTTACGGGACCTAAGGATCACAACTAAAAAATTGTGGAAGGTGTAGCCCTATTATGGTCATGTACATAATCAAACCTTGTTGCCAAGAGTAGACCAATAATCATAGGCTTGATTAGTAGTGATGTTTATCATTTTTAGTTGTTCTATTTTCTAAGATAATGTAGCGGGTGTACATAGGACTATCAAACATAAAATTTTATCAATATCTGTTATCAACTCTAGCCTATTGTGTTGGGGGACCAAAGGATCACAACCATACATATTTTCTTTTTATGGGCCATTGATGGTCATATATAATGAAATTGATATAATCTTGATTAAACTAACTAACTATAAAAGTAAATCTAATGTATGTTTTTGGCGTTTTCAAAATATATCAAGGAAAAATAATGAAAACAAACTAATCTAATAAAAGTAAATGTTTTTGATATTTCCTAATTTTTTAAGAAATACGTTCTAGTCTAATAAACAAACTAAAGACAAGTAATCATCTAGATTTAGCTGGTTACTTGAGTGAATGCATGAATCTAAATCTAAAACAAATAACCTAATCTAATAAAAATGCTTCAAAACCTACCTCAGAGGTGAAGAGAAAATAATGACCCTGAAAAAGCTATTGTTCCCTACAAATTCCGTAGTAATGCCAAAGAGATAACTTTCTAATGATTTGATCTACTTGTAATTTCCTAATCAATTGAAATGAACAATTTTACTACTCTATTTGATATGTAATTGAAACTAATGATTCAAAATTGACAATTTACCAAATGAAGCAAACAAACAAGTAATTCTTACCTAGATAAATAAGAGCTTTAGAAAATCCAGTTGTATCTATATATGTCCTCTCACTTTGTTCCTTTCTTTATTTTTGTATTCATATGAGTCCAAGGAATTAGGAACGCAACAACAACAAAAGAAGAAGATGTTAGATCAATGGTAGCTCGAAGACAATCTAGTTGTAATACAAGTAGAAGAGAGATAACACAAGAGATCTAAGCTTGTCTATGTAGTTCCTTGTAGGATTGTGGCAGTAAAAATATGCAAGATACACAAAAATTATCATGCCTTTTACTTGAACACAAGCATACACTATATAATAATTGGGGCTGAGATGTGCCTTCATGCACAAGGAAAGAAGAGGCAATTCCAACTAACTAAAGGACATGCCAAAATTGAAGGGAGAAGGAGAACTAAGCAATCAAAATAATTTTTAGAAAAATCCGTTCACAAACACATCCTAAAAGTGAAGTTAAGTGAATCGTTGCATGTTAAAAACACACATGACGGAATCTGGAAAAATCACGCATGACCACCATGCTACCTAGGTGGTGGTTTCAGAATCGCCACCCAGGCAGGGCGTCGATCCTAGAAGTAAAGGCCAAAACATGCACAAAATGAAGTGGGAAGCTACAAAAAGCATGGAAAATCTATGTAAGGATGTCTAGGCTACAAATATTAATTGTATATGGTTTTAGGATCTCAAACATCTTCTAAAATGATGTAAATAATCATTGGGGACTTTTTTAACCATTTTCTAACAATGTAGCACATGTAATTTTGGGTGCGTATAAAGACCTATCAATGGGTGACTTGGAGTTGACAAGAATCCCTCTTAGAGAATAAATAGATGAAAGTGAGGTGCATAATCTTAGGGAGACTTTATCTAAAGTGATTGAAAGAGTTGAAAAGGGTAAGAAGACATTAGAGTAAACAGAAGAGCATAATCATATCTTATCAAGTTTCATCAAATGCTTATTGGCAGAAGATAAGGTACTTGATCCTTCTCCCCTAGCTTCCATTCCACCTCCTGTTATCCTACCCAGTGATTAAGTCCAAGCCATGAAATACATTCACAAACATGCCACATATGGGAAGGAAATGGAAGCTATGGTTGATGAATTGATAATCACAGGTATGAATTTCATTAAAGAAGCATTCAAGGCATATGAGAAAATTTCTAAGATTCAATTGAAATTCACTACAAAATCCAATGGAATGGACTAGGAATTGAAATTTTGGAGTGAGTTCATTCAAGATCTCAGAGTGATGAGTGAGACAGATATACAAATCCTTTTGAAAAATAATGTTTTTGGTGATGCAAAATTGAATATGTGCAAACAGTGGGTTTTCATTATTTATTGGAAAATAAAGGTACTCGAAGATGCCATTGGAGAACTCAGGAATATGTTACAAAAAGGAGAATATTTTAAATCCTATGTCATGTCTACCTTCTTGGATATACATTTTAAAATCTTCAAAGAGAATTCAAATGATAAATTCACTATTCAAGAGATCAAATCTCAGTTCAAGACTTTTGATAAAGAAAATTTGTTCAAGAAAGACACCATATCAAAGGAGAAAATGAAATAAATTTGCACACTGTAGGCTACTATCACAGATGCCAAAAAAGAGTTATTGGAAAATGGAAAGTTTGGGAAAGACATGGAGAAGTGTTTGGGTAGTTGGACTCATGCTATTGGTAATACAACAATTCCCTGAGGAATGGACATAGTTGAAGCATTGAAGCGATTCAGAAATCAAGTGCTAAAGGAAAAGGGGACTTTACATGCTTCTACTAGCATCTTGACTTCCTAGTTTATATTTCCCTTTCTTATTTTAGAAATAAATAATTAAGGTGATTTTATCCCTTTAGGACATGTGTTATCAAAGCAAGGGATAAATTGAGTTTGTAATATTTAATTAGATATTAGCTTAAAGATTAAAAGAAGGGAAACCGAAAAGGATTTTTGTAACTATTTCTCAGGGTTATTTAAATAACTTTTCTTACTGTTGTAAAGGATTGATATTTTTATATCTCGATGTAAAAGAACATTAAACTATTCAATACAGAAGAATATTTCACCCTCTCTCATGCTTTATATATATTTGTTCCTTATCTAATTCATATAGAGCTATGGGTATTCAAGAAAGAAATTTGTGTCTTTCAGTTGATAGGTGTATTTGGAAATTTGTGTCTCATACATACATGTCATGTGTTTTTATATGCATAGTTCAAATCTTGTTATTTTATTAAGCATCAGTAGGATATTACTCTGCTATCTATATGTCTTAAAGTTCTCTTCTATCTTCAATTTCTAAATATCAGTCCTAACTTTTCATCTTTCTTCTGTATTGAAAATATTTTTGAGAAAGACATCTAAAATATCAAAATCTCCACCAAAATGATGAAAAAATGTTTTTGTTGTAAATAATTTTATCTTTTTCTCCTTTTTGTTCAATAAGGGAACATCTCCCATAAAGAGGAGGGATTGTTGTCCCCTGACTATTTCTTATTTTCAAAAGATCAAATTCTATAACTAATAATTTTTCGCTTCAACCGTGGGGCACGTACTGTGCATCCCACCAAAACAACTTCAATAAAATAAGAATCATTAGCACCCTGGTAGATAGAAGGTATACACAAGGTCAGAGAGAATGTGGTATTGAAGATCCATATTTTTAATTATTGGAACAACAAGGCTTTGGGGTAACCCTAGAAGGGAGGAGAATAAGATCCTCCAGTACTCCGACTGTCAAAAATAGAACTACTAGGAACATAGACTCAAAAAAACAATCAAGCCCTAGCATTCAAGATATAGTGTTGGTTGGAGTCACAGTTCCATTACAAACAATTTTTGTAAGGATGGAAGTACCTTTTTCCTTAGGGAAAATGGGTTAAAACTCTGGCCCTTGCTCAACCATTGCATGATCTCCCAAAACTAAATAGGATAAGTTTTCCTAAATTCATAGGTGATTAAAAATTACACCCGGATAAACACATCGCTGTAATCATTATGGCATGTGGGATACTTAGAGAGGAGCATGAAGATGTTTCCATTAGGATTTTTTTGGAGACTTTACAAGACAATGTTACAGGTTGGTTCTATCATCTCCCTGCTAGAGCTATAACTGAACGGACCACCGTGAGAACTTAGTTTGAGTATCGATTCAAACCTGTTGAAGATGTACATGCTCTCCTCGCTCAAATTTCTCAAATAAAGAAATAACCATATGAGCCTTTGAGAAAGTTTTTTTCCAAGTTTAAAAAACTAGTCAATAAAATTCCAATAGCTACTCAGCGTGTGGATCAAATTCAAAAATTATTTTTCCTAAATGCATAATTATGAGAAGTAATCTATACATTGATAAGGGATAATCTTGCTACTCTTGATGATGATCAATGCTTAGCCATAAGTGTTGAGGATGATTTAATAATGTTTGGGAAATTAAAAAATGAACCTATTAAATCTAAGGCCTCCTCTTCAGGAAATAACTCTGATCAGTTAGTATAAAAATTGGAAAATGATCTCATAGCTATCAAAAATCAATTGGCCCAGAATATTCCTTATAAGGATATTCCAAGAAGAAATGTTCAGCCTCAAAATCGATTTCCTCCTATCAAGAAAAAGTTAGCAATTGAAGGGCCACCTCTCAAAGTCCCTTTCAATGCAACATATGAAGTTTAGGAACTAGAAGATGAAGAGGAAATTAAAGAATATTAAGTACTTGAAGAGGATGTAGATGAAATGCTAGAAGAAGCCAATGATTCTCCGGTTAACTTCCTTAGCACTAAGAGAGTTAATGATGACACAAATGACTATGATGAAGTAGTGCCAGATATGAATAGTGATTCATATGTTGTCATGACTCAAGATAAAATGAGTAAGAAAAAGGAAGTGGTCCAACCCACCAAAATATCCAAGGAGGTCCTAGTTACCATCCCATTTTTTGTTAAAAGAGGATCTCCTATCCCTGCCACTTCTAAAAAAAAGGTGAGTAATGCTAATACTCCCTCTACCTCTTTATTTTCACCTTTGAATAAGGAAACCTCAAATGTTAAAGCTGATAGGCCTAAGAATTCTTCCCCTTCTAGTCCAGAAACCCATCTGTCTTAGGATCCTTTGACATAATTGACCACCTTAAGAAAACTAAAATTCAAATTTCAGAGGCTGAATTTAATCAAACCCATCCTAATGCCTTTTCTCAGGTTGTGAAAATTTTCAAGTAAAAATCCAATCCTACACCTACCACCTCTAAAGGCCTTCTACTTACTCCCACCTCTACAACTTAGCAGAACCTAGTGGCCACAACCCCTTCTGTAATTGAGAAAATTGAGCCTTTATATATCACTTTGCTTATAGCCGGTCATAGGATCAGTACTTGTGTCATTGATTATGGGGCATCAGAAAATGTGATGCCTACTAAGGTTACTCAGTCTTTAGGCCTACCTTTAACAAACACATTTGATTCTTGTGATTCCATGGAAGGAAAATAGGTTTCGTTGGTAGGAACGATCAAAGATTCACAAGTGGATTTTCCTGCTTTCCCAAAGAAAAGTGTTAAAGCTACCATATTTGGTAGCAGATATTCCCCCATATTATCATATGTTTCTAAGAAGGAAATTCTGTAAATAGAGTAATTCAAATGGATTGTTCACATGCTCTCATTCCAGTTAATGGAAAGATGAATAAGTTTTTACCTGAGAGGCAGATTGAGTATATTGTGCAGAAAACTGATGATCCTAAAGCACAAATCCTCTATGAGGACATTGGTCATGGAAACTATATGATCATGTCAGAACAAGAAATGGGAGTTTCTAAAGCTGTGATGGATGACCCTAATGGTGTTTGGATTCTTGAATTTTATGGTAGCTATTCTTCAGCTGGTTCTAGAGTAGGAGTGGTCCTTTTTTCTCCTAAAAAGAAATATTATGCTTTCTCCTACAAGCTTCAATTTGAAAACACAAATAATAAAAAAGAGTATGAAACTCTTATTTTTGGAATATCAATGGCTAGGGAGATGGGGATTAATAAAATCTCTACACGAGGAGATGTAGAAATTATTGTTAAGCAATTTAAAGATATTTTCCAAGTTAAAAACAATAGGGTAAAACACTATAGGAATATTGTATGGGATTCTATCGAATTATTGGATTCCTTTTCCATAGAATTTTTTCCCAGGGAAAGGAATACTAGAGTAGACACTTTATCCATCTCAGGATCCTTGTTATTCCCTCATCCTTACTTTTCCCAGGAAAATTTCACAATTGGAATGATACATAAACCAATTGTGCCAGATAATGCCAACAATTGGTATTTTTTTAATGATGATATGCATCTTCTTTATTTTCTTGTACTCCAAGATAATTTCAGTCAACTATATTTTGAAGGAAGTGAAGATGCTCCTCATGAGTTTGTAGTATCTACCATGGCTGAAGAAGGAATAGAGGAAGAGTCTGATAAGGATGGTTATATTAATTTAAAAGGTAGAAAGATACCCAGAGGATTAGTAAGTCTGGAATACTTATTTGAAAAACATGACAGATATATCAAGTCAAAGATATCACATGAGATTCATCAGTATGAAAATTTCAATACTAGAAGTAAAGAGGAACCCAAGCTTGTCAACATTTACAAATGTTGTAAAAAAGAAGAAAGAAATAAAATGATAAATTTATTAAAAAGATGTGATGATGTGATTGCCTATTCATATAATGATTTTAAATCTTTCAAACCAAGAGAAATGCAACATTATATTCCTTTGAAGCAAGGAATCAATCGTTTTCGGAAAAAACAAAGAGAATATAACCCCAAGATTTTAGATACAATTTATCAAGAGATTCAGAAGATCTTAAAGGAAAATATAATATTTCTAATTCATCGCTTAGCTTGGGTGGCTAATATTGTGCCAGTAAGGAAAAATAATGGTGAGACACAGATTTGTGTGGATTTTTTAAATTTGAATCAAGCCTCTATTAAAGACAATTATCCACTCCCCATGATGGATCAAATTTTGTAAGATGGTACCAGATCTGAAATGTTATCTATACTAGATGGATTTTAAGGGTACAATCAGATTGAGGTTGATGTCCCTGATCAACACAAGATGACTTTCATAACTTCATGGGGAAATTTTTCTTATAAAAGGATGTCATTCAGTCTGATCAATTTCGGTGCTACTTTTCAATGGGAAATGGATATGGATTTTGGGTCTTTGAAAGGGAAATGTATTGTGGTGTATCTAGATGATTTAATTGTCTTTTAAAAAAAAAGGGAAGATCATTTCCAACATCTTGAAACTATCCTTCAAAATTGCAGGGAACATGGGGTGTCTCTAAATCTGAAGAATTCTATTTTTGGGGTCACTGAAGGTAAGCTACTTGGACACATTATTTCTAAGGAGGGAACCAAGATAGATCCAGAGAGGTTGCAAGCTATCAAGCGGCTTCCTCTCCCCACAAGAAAAAAATGTGTGCATTCTTTCTTTAGAAAGATACTTGTTTTAAGGAGATTTATTCCTGATTTTGTAGAGCTAAATTTGAGTGTAGCCTGGATGAAGAAAGAGAAACAGTCTTTTGGTTGGAAACTAGAAGGGAAAGAAGATTTTGAAAATATCAAAAGGGAAATTTCTTGAACTCTCGTTCTTGCTTTCCCTGATTTCGAGAAGGATTTTTTAATCTATTGCTATGCTACTGACAATACTTTGGTTGTTATTCTAACATAGAAGAATCGTGAGGGATGTGATCTACCCATTTCTTTCATGAGTTATGTCCTTAAATCTCATGAATTGAAATACACTCAATTTTAGAAACATCCTTTTTTTTGTTAAGGTAGTTAAGCAGTTTAATTTTTATATCCTCAGTTCCCACTCTATTGTATTTGTCCCAGATATAATGCTTACTTTTATTCCCACACAACAAGATTTTGGGACCAAAAGAGGAAATTGGGTGGCAAATGTGCAAGAGTTTTATTTGGATATCAGGCTAACTAATTTAGTCTAGGGAAAAGGGCTCTATGATTTTTTCGCTGCACGTGTGAGGATAACTCTCCCGAGGAGGGCACAAATATTGCCAGTGTTTTATTCGTTAGTTCAACAGATGAATGGTATGTTTATATTGCTCATTTTATTACCTATGGAGAATTCCCATCACATCTAAAAACTAAAGAAAATAGAGCTATTAAGCTGAGATCTATACAGTATGTGCTTTGGGAAAATTCCATGTTCAAAAGAGGGATTGATGGAAGGTTTCTCATATGGGTAGACAGAGAGCATAAAAAGAGATTTCTTATAACATTTCATGATCAAGATTGTGGAATAAATTTGACATCTTTTGTGACTGCTTATTAAATCCTTCGTGTAAGTTACTACTGGCCAGATCTATTTCAAGATCCCACTAAATGGGTGAGTAAATGTGAAGCTTTCCAAACTTTTGTGGGAAGACATAAAATAGCCACTCAAATTAGTAGTGATAGAGGAACCTTTTCAAAAATGGGGAATAAAGTTTAGGGGTACTCTTAATCCTCATTCAAGTGCTGGAGACACCCATGTATCAACTTCGACTGATTATTTCACCAAATGGGTGGAATCTATTCTATAAAAAAGCACAACCTCTGAAGTGGTATGTAATTTCATTGAGGTAAACATTCTTATTAGATTTGGGATACCAAGTAAAATTATTATTGATAATGCCTCTAACTTATATTCTTATAAAATGATGGATTTCTACTATGGGTATGGAATTTCTCTTGCACATTCTTCTAACTACTACCCCCAAGGAAATGGACAATAAGAATCAAAAACAAGAGTTTGGTGACCATGATTAGAAATATTGTCAATGAATCACAAAGAAATTGGCATAAGACGTTGTATGATGCACTTTGGGTAGATAAAATTACTCCCAAGAGGGAAATTGGAATGTCTCCCTTTTAGGTGGTGTATGGAACTGAAGCTCAGTTTCCAGTGACTGTGTAATTTCCATCCTTGTAGCTGATGAAGGCCATTGAAGATTCAAACTTAACCAATGCTTTGGAGAAGAGAATTGTGTACATATAAAAGCTAGATGAGGATAGATTGCAAGCAGTGGATAGAATTTCTACACATCAAGAAAGAGTAAAGCATTTGTTTGATAAAAATACTAGACCTAGAGACTTCTAGGTTAGATATATTGTTCTACTCTGGGACAAGAGGTAGGAGCCTCGTGGAATTCATGGAAAATTTGATTCTCTATGGTTAGGCCCTTTCATGATCAGACACTTCGCTAGAGAAAATTATTTGTACTTGGACTATATGGATGGAACCTCTCTTCCATTACCATATAGTGGGTAGCAATTGAATTTTTTTCAGTCCTAGGTTGCTAGGTGGTCCTTTGTATAGTCTTGTATAGTTTTTGTTTCTGGTATTTTTTTGGATTTGTGCGGGTGTATCTTCTGTTTTGGTTCATCCTTGACTTTATTTTTCCCAATTGATAAGGCACTGGTCTATTTTAGAAATCCTGATATTCTGGAGTTCATACTATGTCTTGTTTTCTCGATGCTTAATCCAAGCCATATCCCTAGAAAGAGCCAACCATTGTCAACTCCCCAAATGTTGTGAATTTTCCTCTCCAATTTTAAATTTTTTGAAGTAGGCGACTATCAAAACACCCTAGTAAAACTCTCCTAAGAATGAGCTAGTTCTAAACAATTAGACATTTTTTGAAATTTTGAATTTTGTGGATTTTTAAGTTTTTTGCAATTTTTTCATATTTTTCTATCCCTCATGTCCCAAGTTCCTCTAGGCCATATGTTCCCCAATATTCTAGTTTTACTGATTGGTCTTACCTTTCCTTTTTTGTCAATCTTTTTGTATTTTTAGAGAAATGGTGTTTTGATGTCCCAAGGTGTCCTGAGGGTGGTCTATGTCAAAATCATTGTGACTTATCCAATTTTCATTATGCTATGGTTTTTTCAGCTTTTTATGCCCTATGTGTCCTGAGTGCCACTTGACTGCAATTTCCCCACAAGTTCACTTTTTCTTATTCACACAAAATGTGGTTATTTTGGCTTTGCACGTCTTAGCTATCACAATGTCCCTTGGGATAGTTGTGTAAGTTTTTTTCACATTTTCTACAAAGCTATTTCAGCTCTACGCATCCCAAATGTCCCGATGTCCCACAAGAAAGTTGTGCACTTTTGTCCCACTTTACTTGATTTTCATTATGTTAATGTCAGCACGGAGTATTAATTACCTCATTTATTTCACCCCACCAACCTACTTGAGGTTAAATGCATATAAATACTTGGTTAATTGATCATTTTCACCACCTCACTTGCATTTTATATTGACCATTTGAGATTCCCTCTACATTATTCATATTCATGGTCAATTCTTGTTCCATTGTTTTCAATTCTGTAGGTGCAAAGAGAAGCTGTGAAATGTCGAGGTGTCTATCAATGAAGTAAGGAAATCTCTCAAAAGTAATATTATTCTCCTGCCCTAAAATGAATATCAACTTTAAAGGTCATGAGCACCTATCTTCCTTAGAGATGGTTGTACCAAAAATTTATGATAGTCAAGTTGAACTCCTGGACTTGGATGATTTCTGAGCTCCAATCAATTATCAAAACCATACTCCTATGGCTCAGTTGATAAAATACAATGGGATCACAGAGGTAGGGGGATTTCACATTTCATTTCAGTGTTCTGACAGAGTATAAGATTGTAGTTCTACTTTTGAATCAAAAATAAATAAATTGTTGATCCTCAATGTCAAGTGGTGGCTCAGCTATATGAGAATTGTATTCATACTACTATTAGAATTCTTATGGTTGAAAATTCAAATACTCTTACCAAGGAGTAGGTGTAAGCTCTTTTCAATCAAGACAGTGAAAATTACAAGAGTAGAGTTTCCAAGTCTTGGTTCAAGAACCCTAAGAAAGGAGCCTCAAGGCTGCCCAAGATAATGTTCAGAGTTAATTTCCATGAAAAATTGTTAGACATCATCACTCTTCTAGCAAGGATAATGGTAATTCCCTCCACCAATGAGTTTCACTATTGGATGTGCCCCTCCATCAATATTATATGTGAGGTTAAGAAAAACTTGAACTGGGAATGAATCATTTGTGATAGTCTAACTCAATAATTGGAAAATGTTCAGAGAACTCAAACTTTCTACATGACCTCATATTTAATGTACTCCATTGCAATTTATAGAAATTGGTTGGGTTTCTCCCCTATGGATGATAAGAAAGATGCTCCTATTTATATGTATCATCCATAGTTAACCATAAAGGTAAGAAATCATCATTTTAGGAGAGTGAATCATGCATTTTCTGTGTATATTGTTAGATTGATTGAAGGGGATACTGATAAAATATTTTTTGATGAGGAAAAACAATTGATCAGTATCTATGGTAGCTTTTTCACCCAATTTAGAAAGTTTACATAAATAATATGGGCTGGATTTGAGGGAAAACCCCTGAAAATTCCCATATATTGCAGTGATAAAATGGATTTGGTGGAGATCTACAGATAATTGGATAAATTGCATAGGACCTGTAGGGACAAGAATATTTCAATTATTTATTTCCTAATAGCATTGAGTAATTACATCTATAGGAATATCATAGATGCTCATAATGTTGATAGGACAATTTCTCCTCTCACTCTCCTTAATTATAAACCCAGATCTTGCTTTGACATTAAGGAGTTCATTTCCTCTAATTTTAGAATGGGTTATCAACATCTTCCTTATACTGAACACTAAGGGGCATATTTTGTAGATGATTATGAAGCCTAGAGAAGGTACTATGGAAGATTATCTCTACAACAAACTATAGATTTTGGTATATATTATGTTTTTCAAGGATTGAAGGATAATGATGAAGAACTACAGTCTCTTGAGTATGAAATATCAATCCAGAATACTCCTATTGAAATCATTGATTGGTTCGTTAAGGAAAGAGATGATTTGAAGGATCTCAATACTCTTGTCCTAGTAAGAATTCAAATTTGGCTTGATAGAAATATGGAGATGTTCAAGGAAAGAAAATCCAAGTCTAATTCCCACAATACTCATACTCCATAAAAAGAAATACCTATGTTAGCTCTTGAGATATTTCTACAATTTGTTCCTTCTCCTCTTGAATCATCAACTTTGGTATACATCAAAAATGGGAAATCCAAGAAGGATGATAAGTCAGTTGATGTTATTTAGTAATGTGATCCCTTCCCTAAGCAAGATGAAACAAAGGAATCAATTTTTGACTTGGATGATGATGAATATAGTCGAGGAAAAGATAAAGAGAAGCATGAGGAAAATACACCTAAATAAATCAGTGTGAAGGAAGATCAATCTACGTAAACGGTTTCAAAATCTAGGGAATATTTTTCCAAGGAAACTCCTGTAGACACTCAATCTAATGCCTTTTTATTGGAACTGGATATTGTGCAAACCTTAAGTGCCATGAGTGTATCTGCACATGGGCCTATTTCTCCTTCTACTTTTGGTTCTTCATTTGCTTGGGTGAAACTATTGCTAGAAGGTAAGAAAATAAAGGTCACTTCAACTATGTTTTCTCCCAAGTTTGATGCAATGGAAACTCTTCTCTAAGTTTCTCATTCAGCTAAAAATTCCAAAATCACATCAAGATTAGTTTCAGACTCTCAAGGCCAAAAATTCATGTAAATTACAAAACCCAAGTTTGAAAAAGATGAAAAAGACCTATCAATGGGTGACATAGAGTTAAAAAAAATCCCTTTTGGTGAATCAACACCTAAAAGGGAGATGTAAAATCCTAGGGATATTATATCTAAAGTGATTGAAAGATTTGAAAAAGGGGAAGCGGACACAAGAGTAGTTAGAAGACCAGAATAAAATTTAATCAAGTTTCATGAAATACTTATTAGAAGAATATTGTCAGAGGAATGATGAATATCTAGAAGGAATTCGTGAGCATCAACACATTGCACTCAACCATGGAATGATGTAGTTTCATGATCGAAGAAATAACTCACACGTGAGAGCAATGTGCATGTATTAAGGGAAAAATGGCACAAAACCTTTACTCTATTCCATTCCACCTTGTAATGCTCAAGATGAATGGGTGTGCGTATAGTAGTGGGGTGTGTAACTCCCCCACAAATGTAGCCATCAAGAGGTGGGAGTTAAATTCTCAGAATATCCAGTCAAAGTTAACTCCTATGATGCTCTATGACATGTGTAAGGCCATAATGACACCCTAGGACACCTAAGCATGGTGAATCACCTATGTGGAGGAATCCCATGTACATAAAATATGTGCATGGTAAATATCCTACACCAACACCCCCCCTCAAGCATAGCTTAGGTGGACACATAGATGAAAAAAAGGAGAGGTGGGTCCCGAAAACAAGCTTGATGAGGTGCCCATGAACAAGAAGCTCTCAAAAAGTGGAGTAAAAGGAGAAAACCCAGTGGGAAAAACTCCAACCCAAAAGAGAGACAAGCCCACTCTCTAATCTAAGAAAGATGCAAAAGATGGTTCCTGTCATCACCAATCTGGCACTATGATAATTCTTCATTGGGAAATCCTCATGCTATGATTATTTACTAATGCACAACCTTTAGTTTGGTGGATGTAATTTGGAAACACAACAACAAACATAACACAAGAATACCATAGACTATGATAAGAAGGAATGATGATAAATCTAAAATATCAGTGTAAATTATAATATCAACATGAAATTTTTACAATCTCACCCATGAGGTACTTCAAGTGTTACTGACTTCACTTGCCTTCCAACAATAACTATGGGAGAAAATTCACAATTACACCTCTTAATGGTTTCTTTAACACACCTTCAAAATGATGGCTTCCTTTACACACTTACTCATACAATATTTCTCACTACTTCCTTCTATCCTAAATGAGGGGGGTGGCCTCTTTATTTATAGAACTTCTAGGATTATCCATCTTATCTCTAAGATAGGATAAGAAATCCACTATGACGAATCATATTCCATACCTTAACTCTTGTCTGTACATGTAAGCTTATCCTTTAAGATAAGATAAACCTTATCATTTCACATGGGTTCCACATTTTTAGAATTTTTACAAATAAAATACATAAAATATTTATGACCTCACTCCTTGTCCTTATTACCAATATAATATTTCTAATTCCTAATCATGTAGACCCTACTCCTCTACTTACCCCAACTTTGAAATTTTAACATTACCGAACCACTTACGACAAATATTTACTTTTTACCACAACATTCCTATTGTACTTTTGAGTATTACCATGCTATACATTATTGGTGGTGTTGTACTGGCAGTGCCGTTATCTTCTATCAGACACTACTACTAATTATACCTAACAAAATCCTATTCTAACATCCTATTCCTAATACATACATTAATGAAATAGAAATTACGGAGGAAAATTTTAGTGTCGACATCTTCCCCCTTCCTAGCTTCTACTCCATCCTCAGAGTAGACTATTTTGGTGCTTGGAAAATCTTCAACTTGTTGTGGTTGACCCATTTCATAATGGGAGTGCCATCCAATTCCTTCTAGTTAGTACATACAATTTTCATGCACAGCTGCTATTTTGTAGGGCCCCATCCATTTTGGAAGAAATTTTCTCTGTCTTCTTTTTTTTATATCTGGAATCATATACTAGAACCAAGTCATTCACATGAAATGGAGACCAATGGATCTTTTGATCAAAGTATTCCTTCTGCTTCATTTTCTTCTTATAGCTTGTATCCTTTGCCATTTCCCTCATTTCCTCTAGAAAATGAAGATGTGCCAACCTTTCTTTTACTGAATCACTTTCATCCATCCTTTCATTTTTCATAACTCTCACAGTGGGAATATCAAACTCAATAGGAAGAACTGGATCAATGCCATAAGCCAACTGAAATGGGGAGTATCCTTTTGCTAACTTTAATGTTTCCCTATATGCCCACAATGTTGCATGAATCCTTTTATCCCACTTATGTACTTGCAAGGATACATATTTTGCTACAATTTGACAAAACACAAAATTTGTTCTTTCCACCTATCCATTTGTGTTTGGCTTGTATGTTGTTGCCTTCCTGTGTTTAATAGAAAACATATTGACTAAGGCTTCTACCACCTCATTAATGAAGTGGCTTCCTTGATCTGTTACAATTTCTAATGGACAACCAAATCTGGTGATAATGCATTCATATATGAACCTTGCCATTTCATCCATGGAAGTTGTTTTCAACGACCTAGCTTCAACCCACTTGGTTAAATAATCTATGGCAACTACAATATACTTATTTCGGTGTGGGGTAGTTCGAAGTGGGCTTACAATGTCTATTCCCCACCTTTCAAAGGGACCAAGTGGAAGAATAGGGCATAATGGAGCTGATGAAGTGTTATGGTTACCATGTGTTTGAAAAATATCACATGTCTTACAATAATTATAACAATCTCTAAAAAGAGTGGGCCAGTGATAACCTACATCCAAGATCCTTCTTGTTGTAAGTTGTCCAGAGAAGTTCCCTCCACATGTACCATTGTGGAATTCTTCTATTATCTCCTTCCCTTGATCATGTCCAACTACCCTCTTGTACTTTCCATCAGGTCCTATTCGAAATAATACTCCATGTAGAATAGAATATGGATGACTAGCTTGAGTAATCTTCCTCTTAGTATTTGCATTGCCACCATCAAGAAACTTGAATTCATTCAGATAATTCCAAATATCTATGTATTCACTAGGGATTGTGTCAAGGGATAACAATGTTGCATCTAGGAAAATCATCAATCATCACAAGATGAACCTAAACCATCATAGGCTTGAGAGAGTGCATCTGTATTGACATGCTTCTTTCCTGGCCTATTTATAATATCAAATTCAAATTCTTGTAGCAAAATTATCCATCTTGCTATCCTCCTTCATGGGTTAGGATTATTGACAATATATTTTAGAGCCTGATGATCTGTTACAACTATAAATTTCTGCCCTAGCAAGTAATTTCTAAACTTCTTTATAGAAAAAATGATAGCTAGAGCCTCTTTTTCAGTTATAGTATAATTTACCTCAGCACTACTCATTTGTCTACTCCCAAAGTAAACTGGATGTTCATTCCCATTTTCATCCTTTTGGCTCAGAGTACTTCCTAGTGCTGCATCTGAGGCATCAGTATACATAATGAATGGCTTGCTCCAATCTAGATTCTTTAAAATAGGTGAAGATGCTAAGGCTTCCTTCAATTGTTCAAAAGCTTCATGCACCTTATTTCCTGGTTCATAAGTAACATCCTTCTTCAAGAACTGGGTTAGTGGCTATGTAATTTTTTGAGAAATTCTTGATGAATCTTCTATAGTAACCCACATGGCCTAAAAATGATCTTAACTTACTTCTATTCATAGGAAATGGTAACTCTTTGATTTTTATAACTTTATCAGGATCAATACCAATACCATCTCTAGATACCACATGCCCTAACAAAACACCTTTAGAACATCCATAAACACACTTTGTAGGGTTTAGTGAGGCTTGTGCTTCATCTAACCTTTGAAATGTTGTCTCTATTTGGTGTATGTGGTCCATCTTGCTCCCATAGATGCAAAAATCATCTAGAAATACTCTGATGAAGTTCCTAATGTAGGGTTCAAACACCCTATTCATCAAACACTGGAATGTTGCTGGAGCATTAGACAACCCAAAAGGCATATCTCTATAAGAAAACATTCCCCAAGGAGTGGTAAACGTGATCTTTAGCTGATCTTTCTCTGCTATATGAACTTGGTTGTATCTGCTATATCCATCAACAAAACTATAGCACTCCTGGCTAGCTATTTCATCCAAGATCTGATCTAAGAATGGAAGAGGGTAATGATCCTTCTTAGTTGCCTTATTGTGCTTCCTATAATCAACACAAATGCATAGATTCCCATTATTTTTTATTGAGATCATAATGGGAGAAACCCATTCTAAATTCTCCACAGCAAATATGAATCCTACATCAAGCAACTTATCTATTTCTTCTTTTACAGTCTTGGAAAAATTAGGATTCATCATATATGGCATTTGATTTATGGGCTTAGCACCATCTACCAGCTCAATAGAATGTTATACCCAACTTACTCGGCAGAGTTACTTGTAATCAAAAGTGAATAGGTGTATGTACCTTTGAAATAGTTGGAGGTAGCATTCCTTCTAACTCTCCATCGCAGCATCACCAATCTTTATTTGTTGGAGAAGATCATCAATTTCTTCTTTAGATAATTTTATGGGTTCATGAGTTGGTGTGACTAGAAGGATATCCATGACCGAAACATCAACCTCACTTTCTTCATCTTCTATGTACACTTCACTGGTACTAGAGTAATCAGAGGATGTCCAATCATTAGTTTCATCACTTGAATCCATAGGTTCTGCCTTATGATGCCGAGGGATCACGTTTATCTTCACCCTCTCTCTACCACGTCCAAGTTTCATGAAGCCTTCAGTCTAGTAGTTTCTTGCATGAACTCTCCTTAGCCATGGTCTTCCCAACAACATTAGGTATGCAACGATACCATTTTTCATCACCTGAAAGACTACCACACATACAACACTCATAACAGATATTGCCACATTTGAAACTACACCTTATGGTTTAGTTTTTCCCTTATTTAATGACATTAACATAAGTGTTGAGGGGCAATCAATTTTTAAACCCAACATATTCATTACAAACTCGGTCATTACATTAACTGCAACACCTCCATCAACTAAGACATCATGAATTGAAATACCATTACATAATACCTGAGCTTGTGGAGCGTAGGGATCTTCCTCTACCTCCAAAACAGGGACCTCAACCTCCTTACTTCATCGAGCATTGAGTCCATTTTGCAGCTCCCACCTCTTCTCAGAATACATAGCCAAGAGTTAACCCTATGTAATATTTGAAGGCATTTTGGATAGATCTTATAAGATGGAGTATGGTCATTGTCCCTGTGAAATCAGAAAATCCTACACACCCAACTTTCTTCTCCTATGTTTCTTACTAGTTTCTCCTTTCATCTTCTTAGGATCATTTCCATCTTGATTATCTTTTTCTTTCTTTCCTTTTGTTACAAACACATCTACTTCATTATTTATGCTCTTATCTACTACATCAAAAGAATTCACAGGTGCTTTTCCTTTATCATTATCTCTTGTACTAGATGTAGAAGCTCTATCTGGACAATTATACTTATAGTGACCCTTTTTATAACAACCATAACATACAATTTCAGAAATATTTCTATTTGGACTTTTATCTCCTCCCTGAGAACAAAATTATTTTCCTTGAAGAAGATTAATAGTTAACTGACCCATCTTCTTGAGTAGATCTTCATAATCAGTAGATGTACTAGGAGAAAGATTTGTGCTCACCGAGAGAGGTTGTGGATTCTGGACCAAAGGTGCTAGTGTAGGCTCTGCTTTAGTAACTATTTCTTTGGGCTCCTCTTCCATGCTTTCTTCTTGCCTTCTTACAATCTCCTTTTCTTATTAAATGGTAGCTGGGAGGTCATACTTCACTTGTTTTCTGATCTCTGGCTTCATCCCAAGAATGAAGTGCTTATAGAGGAGATTATCCACGCCATTCATCAACCCATCTCTAATCCTTCCTTCTGGATATGGGCATCGAGCTTCCTCCTTAGCTCTAGAACATGAGCATGATAATCCCTTATCTTCTCCTCTCTCCTTGGGATAGATTTGTGATATCGATCATGAGATTTGCATATTTATGTTGTTCACCAAATTCTTCAAGAAAATTTTCAGTTAATAAATCCCATGAGTTTTTCACATTATCACCTAGTGTTTCAAACCACATAAGGGCTGAACCATCCAAAAAGGTAGGAAAAAATTCAGTCTATTTTTCCCTTCTTATAATTCCATTACAAATAGAAGATCCTTTAAACTCTTGAATGAAAGAGGAAGCATCTTCATTATATTGGGCTAAAAAAAAAGGAATCTTCCCCATTTCCAAAAGTAACCACAGTGAAATACCAACCCACAAGTACAATCAACAAGACTTATGTGAACAAATAATTGGAATCACTATAATAGAAAATAGAAATGACCATGGTAAACTATGTTAAAACTTGACTTACTACGATAAAAACTGACTTTACTGTGGTAAACACTATTCATAGTCAAAAGTGAAGTTACTGTGGTAAATACTATTCACAGTAAAAAGTGACTTTACTGCGGTAAATACTATTCATGGGAAAAATTGAATTTACCATGGTAACTACTATGCATGGTAAAAAAAGGGTTACCCTCCAAATGTTTTATTACTAAGTGGGATATCTCTCCAGAAAATCCACCAACGAGGAATGCTCCTGGCAACGGAACCAAAATGTCATCACCAATCCGGCACTATGATAATTATTCACCGGGAACTCCTCGTGCTATGATTATTTACTAATGCACAGCCTTTAGTTTGGTGGATGTAATCTAGAAACACAACAACAAACATAACATAAGAATACCATAGACTATGATAATAAGGAATGATGATAAATCTGAAATATCAATGTAAATTATAATATCAACATGAAATTGTTACAATCTCAACCATGAGGTACTTCAAGTGTTACTGACTTCACTTGCCTTCCAACAATAACTATGGGAGAAACTTCACAATTACACCTATTAATGGTTTCTTTAACACACCTTCAAAATGATGGCTTCCTTTACACACTTACTCATACAATATTTCTCACTAATTCCTTCTATCCTAAATGAGGGGGGTGGCCTTTTTATTTATAGAACTTCCAGGATTATCCATCTTAACTCTAAGATAGGATAAGAAATCCACTCTGATGAATCATATTCCATACCTTAACTCTTATTTGTACATGTAAGCTTATCTTTTAAGATAAGATAAACCTTATCATTTCACATGGGTTCCCCATTTTTAGACTTTTTACAAATAAAATACACAAAATATTTATGACCTCACTCCTTGTCCTTATTACCAATATAATATTTCTAATTCCTAATCATGTAGACCCTACTTCTCTACTTACCCCAACTTTGACATTTTAACATTATCGGACCACTTAGGACAAATATTTACTTTTTACCACAACATTCCTATTGTAATTTTGACTATTACCGTACTATAAATTATTGGCGGCATCATACTGGCAATGCCGTTATCTTCTATTGGACGCTACTACTAATTATACTTAACAAAATCCTATTCCTAATACATACATTAATGAAATAGAAATTACGGAGGAAATTTTTAGTGTCGACAGTCCCAGCCATAGACAGGCCTATAAAGGTACCCATGTACAAGGAGGTAACCTCTCAGAAAGAAGAAGAAGAGAGAAGAAGAGGGAGACGAGAGGAAAGAAAAAGATGCCATGGACAGATATTAACTTGGCAGCTCTAGGAGGTCTCCCAAAAGAATGTCGAAGATGAGATCCTCTTCTTCTGGACTGAAGAAGAGCCATCTGCATTGAACTATGTGCCTACCCTTAGGAAGGATAGAAATGACGTGCTGAAATTCTGCCCACTCCATGAAGGAAACTGAAGACACCAGCATGAAGAACTCTGAGTCTGGTCAATGAAAGTGTGACATAGGTCTAGTAAGTGAGTGCAAAGGAACCGAAGGTAATGTCATGAGTGTAGAACTATCAGAGAGGGTGAAAACTTGTAGAAAGGACGTCCAGCTGATGTGAAGGGAAAAAGACATCCCCCACAATAGAGAATGGATCCACAAGCAAGGGTGGATCAATGAAGGTCTCTAGAAAAGTGGAAGTGGTAAGAGTCCAAAAAGGGGCACTCTCAACAACGGAAATGATGAACTCCTTTGAAATACCTGTAAATGGATGGTGAACCTGTAGTACATCACAAGTGTAATCTATGAAAAGATGACTAAGGTCAAGAAGATACTCATCCCAATAAGGGGGCTCAACAAATAGAAGAGTGATGTTAGATATGTATGAGTCATCCAATGATGGTAGAGAAGTGAAAGGGGACTCACACAATAAAGGTGGAAAAGAGGCAGGTGTGATGACTGTATGAGGCCCAATGGGAGAGTGCTTGATATGTGATGAGATGGGAGGGGTGACAACACTCTCTAAAATAGTGAGAGGAGGAGAAGAGTCCTCTATATTACTCTCAACATCAGAACTGGGTGCATATTCATAGTCATTAGAAGTGGAACCAAGTGAGTTTATGTCAGTGGAACTATCATCACATGAAGAAATAGAGGAGACAACTAAATCAACAACACCAACAATGGTAGTAGTATGTGAAGGGTCTCTATAGAGGGACTGAAAAATGTTCCAGACACGGTGGGGTGGATCTGAGTCTTCCATGTGAAACAAGAGACATCTAGAGACATGCATCATCATGTGACCAAAAACATGGTCGCAAGTGTTGAGAAAATCCTCTAGATAATGATGATCAGTGGGTGCAGGAACTGGTCCAAGTAAGAAGGGTGAAATACCCTTGTGAGTGAAGTAACATTCCATGGAAGCACACCAAGCTGAATAGTTCTATCTCCCGGTGAGAAGTGGTAGACACTGTAAAGAGATCCTACGATGCTCAAGTCTAGAAAGAGCACCCTCCATGATGTGGAAGAAAGAAGTGCAAGGTGCACAAAAGCAAGATGTCGGACTTGACCGATAATGCGTCTACGTGTAAAAACCCAAGAGTACTAGTGAACCCCCCCATAATGTGGCACTTTATAAAGTCGTGCATTTACGAAACTGATAATTTCATCACGTAATGTGCAAGAAATTATGTAACTTTGACTATAGAAGTGATAAAAAATGAGCAGTGAATCAAAAGTTATAGCAAAAATATAATTTCCGCAACTGATGGAAAATGCCAATGAACTTTACAAACTGATTTAAAAAGTTCCTGAAATGGGTGCAAAGGGTGTTGTGTGGGTATTCGTTGGAAATGGAATCAAATTTTAGGCCGGGTTTATTTTTCTTGCGAGGGGGGATTAGCCTCCTGCCAACCCCGGACCTCGCCCTCTGTCTTCGACACACATAGGAAGGGCATAATTACAAGCAAATAAAGGCCTTAAAATTATTACAATTCCATAATGAATGTTTTTAACCTTAAAAAATTAAAAATGGGATTGTTTTAACCTTAAAAAAATGTCTAAAATGGAGGGCCCAACTAAGGTTTCAAGCCATGGATGTGTTCACGATCCAATGCTAAGGTCTGCAGTAAGTCAGGATGTCCACCTGAGTTGAACCACGTGTGGTGGAGATGTATATCCCTAACTAAGCAATGTGTTGAATGTAACCACCAAGTTCCTTGCAGTGTAACCGACACCAAGTAGAGAAAGTGCAGGTTGTGAGCACAAGTGAAATCCGTTCACTGCAGGATTGTTAAAAGAATGACAGCAGAGTTGAAACGGTAGATTGGTGTTGACTGAGATGGGGTCATGATCCATTGGGGGAGTTGTGGGAGCTTGGGAGCACAGAGCTAAGTTACACAGTCATCCATGTTGGGGTCAAAGTAAACACATCTGAACCTGAGCATGAGAAGATCAAATGAAGAGCGAGCTATCAATCTGATTCCATGTGCACGAGAAAACTTAAATGCTGGAACAAGAGCTGGAAAGGTCGAGGCAAGAAGCAACGGAGATATACATGACCAGGAAGTGAATTAGATGAACCTATTAATAATGAAATGAGCACCTCTAAATTAGGATCAAAGTTCTTGAGAAAATAGACAAGGCAAAAAATGCATGGTGAAACTCCAATGCACGAGTCACCAATGTAGAGAGAAATAAACCAATGCAAGATGATCTACACAAGAGCAGAAACTAGGCTGTATGATGGGCGGTGAAGGCAAGTTAAAAAATGATGCATGAGCCTGTGATCAAGGAAACCCCATGTTGAGAAAACCAAGTTATGCTAAGGCACAGGCCTGTCACTATACAAGGTGAGTTGTCTAATGCAACCAATGACTGATCCGACTAGCAACCAACATAAGCAAAGAGAGTTGTTTAAAAACTTGAAACCACACCTTCAAACCTTTAATATGCTGAAACCTGAACACTAAAAAATGTGAACGAGGTAACACACTAGCACACAAACCAAGTACATATACCCTCGAAAAATGTAAGTAGAGCACAAAGCAAGGATGAGATCTTACACTTGAAACTACGAGGCGGTGAGTAGTAAACAACTATTGCGAGCAACATGATTCCAATCCCCGAGCTCTGATACCATGTCAGAGGAATGATGAATATCTGGAGGGAATTCATGAGCATCAACACATTTCACTCAACTGTCAAATGATGCAGTTTCATGATCAAAGCAAGAAATCACCCATGAGAGAAATGTGCATGGATTAAGGGAAAAATGGCAAAAAACCAATACTCTATTCCATTACACCATGTAATGCTCAAGATGAAAGGGTGTTAATATAGTATTAGGGTGTGTAACTCCCCCACAAATGTAGCCATCAAGAGGTGGGAGTTACATTCCTAGAATAGCCGGTCAAATGTAACTCCTATGACGCTCTATGATGCATGTAAGGCCATAATGACACCCTAGGACACCTAAGCATGGTGAATCACCTATGTGGAGGAATCCCATGTACATAAAATATGTGCATGGTAAATATCCTACACCAATAAAGATAAGGTACTTGATCCTACTCCCCTAGCTTCCATTCCACCTCCTGTTATCATGTCTAGTGATGAATTCCAAGGCATCAAATACATTCGAAAACATGCCACCGATGGGAAGGAAATGGAAGATATGGTTGATGAATTAATAATCAGATGTATGAATTTCATTGAAGAAGCATTCAAGGCATATGAGAAGATCACTAAGAATTAATTAAAACTCATTACAACACTCAGTGTGATGGATAGGGAATGGAAATTATGGAGTGAGTACATTCAAGGTCTCAGAGTGATGAGTGAGACAGATATAAAGATCCTTTTAGCAAGTGAGGTTTTTGAGGATACAAAATTGAATCTATCTAAACAGTGGGTTTTCAATATTGATTCGAAAATAAAGGTTCTAGAAGAGGCCATTGAAGAACTCAGGAATATGTTATAAAAAGGAGAATCTTTTAAAGCATGTTTCATGGCTGCCTTCTTGGATATACATAGCCAAATTTTAAAATATAATTCAAACGATAAATTCACTATTCAAGAGATCAAATCTCACTTCAAGGATTTTGTTAAAGAAAATTTGTTCAAGCAGGACACCATATCAAAGGATAAAATGAAAGAAATTTTTACACTACAGGATGCTATCACAAATGCCAACAAAGAGTTATTAGAAAATGAAGGGTTTGGGAAAGACATGGAAAAGTGTTTGGGTAGTTTGACTCATACCACAACTAATACAACAATTGCCCGAGGAATGGACATAACTAAAGCATTGAAGCGATTCAGATATCAAGTGCCAAAGGTAAAGGGGAATTCAAGTTCTTCTACTAGCATCTTGACTTCTTAGTTTATATTTCCCTTTCTTATTTTAGAAATATCTAATTAAGGTGATTTTTTCCGTATATTCCATGTGTTATGAAAGCATGTGATAAATTTAGTTTGTAATAATTAATTAGATATTAGCTTTAAGATTAAAAGAAGGGAAATTGAAAAGGCTTTATATAACCATTTCTTAGGGTTATTTAAATAACTTTTCTTATCATTGTAAAGGATTGAGATTTTTATCTCGATGTAAAAATAACATTGAACTATTCAATACAGAATATGTTTTCACCCTCTCTCATACTTTATCTCTTTTTGTTCCTTATCTGATTCATATAGAGCTATGTGTATTTAAGCAAGAACTTTATGTCTTTTAGTTGATAGGTGTATTTAGAACTTTGTGTCTAACACATACACGTCATTTTTTTTTATATGCATAGGTTAAATCTTGTTATTTTATTAAGCATTAGTAGGATATTACTCTGTTATCTATATGTCGTAAAGTGCTCTTTTATCTTCAGTTTTGAAATATCATTCTTGAATTTTCCTCTTTATTTTGTATTGAAAATATTTTAGAGGAAGACATCTAAAATATCAAAATATCCACCAAAATGTTGAATAAATTTTTATGTTGTAAATAAGTTTAGCTTTTTCTCCTTTGTTTTTTTTTATTATTAGTAAATAGTTTTTTGAAAGGGACTATACCCTTGTATACAAAGAGGGCCTAGAAGCTAGAATAGGAATGAAAAACATTATAAAAAGGATCAAGATCTAGATAACACATAAAAACCCTAGGTAACCAAAGAGCAGTTACCCCAAAACATCAAACCAGTTTGAACACTACAGAAGAGCAGCCAAAAAACAGAAAAAAAACATGAAGGAAGGCAACAAGAGCAGTGCAAATCCACAATTACTTCTTGGCAGCTTTGGTGATTCTATATTTAATAGTCTTCCAGGAGGTGAACATAGCCAATGCTTTCATATGAGTAGGGTCAGTAATATCCAGTTGTTGAATGGTTTGTTTGCTTTCCTTTTCCGTGCCCTAAAGAGTTGCTAGTATTCCACTGAGATTAGAGACACAAAGGACATGCTGCTCAATAAATTATATGATTGCACTAAATATAGCCATATCATGATCATGGTGAGTCTTGGATTTCCCTAAACAGTTGTCCAGGGACTATAGTTTTTTGTAGATATCTTCAACCTGTTTATTGTCAATATCAACCTCCTCCTCCTTCTTCCTCTTACCTTTTTGCTTAGTCAAGTTATTGACTTATTCTTTCAACAACAACATGTCTGCTTCCAAGGCTTCCAGTATTTTGGTGGAGCTCTCAGTGTGTGCCTCCTGTGAACCAGTACTACTAATATGAAGGAGATTATGAGCAACCTCCAAGTCCTGAGGAACGTTCCCTGAAACAGGGGTATCTAGGTTCAATCTTTTAGAAGACCTTGTTATAGGTCTGGTCGAAGTGGAGGCAAAGGGGGTAGAATCAGAGGTGGGGGGATGATAGGGGGAGACGAGAAGGAAGGAAAAGGGGTAGCAGTAGTGGTGATGGAGATAGAAGGGGAAGAGATGGGGGTAGTAGCAGCGGTGAGGGGAAAAGATGAAACAGAGATGGGGGAAGTTAAAATGCTAGGAAACTTAAGAAGACAAAGTTTATGCAACAAGAAGATGAGACCTTGATGTAAAGGGACCACACGAGTATGCTTTTGGAAATCCAAAATGGATCACTCAAGAGGATTAAGCAGATAATGACGGAAACATACTGTGATAATTTTGCGGAAGTGATTGAGGAACATAAGATGCTTTAAGGGCACTGTGACAAATATCCCCTCTAAAGAGATGTATCTCACCATCATACGGGTGATCTCGTCAAAAGGCAGAGGGATAGAGATTAACTACAAACCTGCCATGACGAAGACTAGTTTCTCATTACCCTCAACAAATTTCCTCTCCTCAGCAGGCCTATCAATCCTTTTATTAAAAAATTGGTACCCATCCATTCCAAGGCCTGTTGCTTCGGCTATTAACTCTTCATTGATCCAAATTTTTTGTCCACCATATTGAACTTTTTGGTCCTTCCAATCCTTCACAAATTACATAGAAATGCTTTGGTCGTGACCCTATATCTTCTCAATAAAATTTGTGATGCCTCCCTATTTGAGAAGATTCCAAAGCTCTTCATTACTCTTCCACTCTAGGTCCTCACTTGGCTCGATCTGACAAGGGGCTCCTCCCATTTTCACTGTGCTTAAGTGATTGAAAGTATAAAATTCAAAATCCCTACAAGGAATTCTATAATATACGTAGTTTCCAATCTACCTTTCTCCATTTTTTCTCACATGATGGGAATGATGAATAGTGTAGCCGTTGCTATCATAACACTTCCCACAAATGCCTGCGTGAATGTTGCTATGTACCTGTGAGCTCCTGCATGCATGAAATTCATCCCCCTTAGAAACCCAATTCAGATCATCATCAGCCTTACTATGGACTTGAAAATCCATAAAAATATGTTTAAAAGTTGTTATAGGCACAATATTTCTCGCATGTGTGGCTTTAATCTTCAAATAAATCCACTTTAAGTCATCATTATACTTTGTATAACCTTGATTTCCCGTCAATATCTGATTGAATGCTGTTTTAAACTTATCAACGCCTGTGAAAGTATTATTCTTAAAGACCCACTCCAAATGCTCATTTATCTTACTCCAACTTTTCTTATTCTTTTTCTCCTTTGTGTTCAATAAGGGAACTTCTACCTTAAAGAGGAGGGAATGTTGTCCCCTGACTGTTGTTTGTTTTCAAAATATCAAATTATACAACCTACAATTCTCATAGCTTTTATACTAACCTGCAAATATCATAATTTTTCTCTTTCAAGTTGATCTATCACTCTACCTTACACTTCAAAAAGTAACCTTAAGTAATCGCTATCTCACTTCCAGGTTTAACACTATTAGAACATAAAATCATGAATCATTTAACCCTCAAGACACTGAAGCTATGCATATTCCTTGATAGTCCTCTTTATTTGAGTTTGTAAGATGCTCATTTTCAAATTCTCTAAGAACATGATGTCACTTTAGACATCCTTCATGGTTTGGCTATCATATCTTCATACACTGTAATAGACTGTAAAGCCTTATATCTTCCCTTGAGAACACTAACTCCTAACAACCAAACCATAATAGAAATATATTGATTCCCTCACATTACTTTAGTTGAGATGGAAATCATTTCTTATCTAAGAAGCCACACTCATACTCATTGAGAGATACCATAGTCCTTAGTACCTGAAGATGAGATTTACCTTCTTGACCCTCTTCAAACAAATTATACCATGAGATAATTTGTGGTAAACTCATGTTTCATAAAACATATCTTACCTATAAAAGGAATTTTTGAGCACCTAGAATCATCATGATTGATTTCAACCTACCACATTCCCAAGGAAGTATCGAATATCCAACATTTTCATTCATAAAGAAACCAAATGTACCAAATCTATAAAGTTTGTACACTTTGAATCAAGGAGAACCAAGCTACCCTGTCCTAAGACACTCTTTTGATACCTATAACACCAAATTCTTTCTTCTTCATAGTCAGCCAATATTGTACAGTATTTTTAAACTTTTCACAGTGATAGATATTCCTTTTAGACATTGAGAACTTCAACATCCAAATTTTGAACTCAAGAAAAATAGTCTTGTAGTCTTTACTTTAGTAGTGTATGACTACTTAATATTTATGTTGAACACACTGTACATGTTTTTAAATGTTGTAGAAAACTTCAAGTGCAAGTTCTATTCTTCCTAAAACATTTCAATATTGTAAGACATGTAAAATACTTAAATCACATGTCATAGACATCAAAGAAACTCCGAAATCAGTTTTCACAACAAAAATTACCTGTCGATATTATTTTTTAGCTTGATACCTCATCTTGTTCATATCTTTATCTCAAAAAATGTAGCTTATATTTTAGACACCTCCTCTACCACTTTTTTTTTGTCCAAACCCTCCTCAACATCTATAGATAGTATTTTCATAGGCCCCATGTTTCATAATAGTCTTCTTTATCTTCTTTTGAGTATAGAAGATAATGAACTTAAAGGATCTGTAAAAAATTATTTTTCAATGACTTTATGATCTTGTACCATTATGCCTTGGAATTCTCATTATTTTATAAGCCGTCTATCATAGATAAAGTTTAGGTTGACCCAAGAAATAGTTGTACCATTCTTATCCTGAGTGTAAAAGATCTTCTCTTTGTTTAAACTCAGAAGCTTACAATTTAATACATCACTTGTCTTGTCACAGTCAACATAAGACCTTCACACTAATTCCAAACTTCGATAGAGGTAACAAGAAGTACTTATACCTTATTAGGATTTTACTACACTTGACGTTCAAAGATCCTTGATTCCTTTATCTTATTACTTCAAAAGTAATGTTTAAACTTCAATACACTTTAACAAGTATTTAATGACTTTATACACCTTTAAGGAGATGTGGATCAAACCTTTATAGCATACATTTACAACGTTTTTCTCTCAAATTTGATAGACTGAGATTCTAGACCTCCTTTGATATGAAACAACTCATTATATCTTCATGCTCAAAATACTGATACAGTGACTCACATAGATGTGTATCCCTTCTTGAAACAAATAATTTCTTTCTTGAATATGTACTGATAGTACCTTTTACACCCTTGTTTTGAGTTTTTATAGACTGAGAAGTCCTAGATCAGACTGTATATTGAGCTTAGATACTATTAATCAAGACACAACCACTCATTTTTCATCCTTTTGTTCCTTCACAAGATTTGATAGACATAATGTAGACCCTTGAAGTTCAGGTAGACCTTAAAGCCACTTGATGACATTTGTAACCCTTAATGATTCATCCAACACCCTTGATGATACATAGAGTCATGAAAAATTACCAAGAAAAGACACATATTTCATGATTCTTGAGATACACATAGAGACATTTAACAACATTGAGACACCACCATTCAATACATGAATAACATTATACATCATGACCTTGTGAGAAGATTGACAGAACAAACCTTTTGACTTCATGATATCTTGGAAACATCACAAACTTAGATATTGACCAATAAGAGAAAGTATAAGAACTAAACTTAGAGCATAAGATACTATCACATGACTATGAAACACCCATTTCATGTGTAATTATCAGACCTAGTTCTTCATTTCAGCTATTTCCCTTTACTTCAAGATAAGAAGTTCTTATTTTCATTTACTTGTTCTCGATCAAACTACTTCATTGAAAGAGCCTCTATCCCTTTTCAAAACTTCAAAGAAGTTTTAACATACCACACATAAGGAAATATGAATTATTGAATCAAAGACATCATGGTTGAACTAATAACACCTTGAAAATATTGTTCAATACTAAAGACCATTTTGACAACCTTAGATAACTCATTGTGACATTTCACAAATGACATTACCTTTTAGATGAAAACTTGAAGGACCCACATGACTTCATCTCATATTTTGAGAAATCACACTCCTTCCACTTATCAAATGACCTATTTCCATATTTATTGAACAATAATAAACGCTTATAGGAAATAATTACACACATTTCATAATGAAAAATTGAGTTGATGTCTTTAGGATCCCTTGAGGGTGACTTTACTCTCTTAGCTAGCTCACTCAGTTATTTTATTCTCATGGTTTTTCATGTAGGAAACTTAGACTTATTTGATTTCATCCTACCTTGTGCTCAAGTCAAAAACATCATAACTCATATGAAATCCTTCCATACTATCTCCTAGACCATCTTCATGGATTATCTTTATGTCTAGGGCCTCTTGACTTGCAACTAATTCATCATCTTCCTCTCTATTTTTCTTTGTATTCACAAACATGTCTATAGAATCTTCATTCTCATCTTATAGGGAATCGTTTTCTTCCTCTCTATGGCTGTTATCTTCTTCGTTTTCATCTTTAGATCATATTTCCTTGCAATCAACATATAAACTTGTTTTCCCTTGTTCACAAGATCTACCATCACTTAAATTTGTAGGAGAATAATTTCATACCTCATGTATAGACTCCCATATTTCAAACCCTAGGGGTTTCAAGAAAACCCTCATTCTGATCAATGGATTTCATCAACCATCTTCAACATTGGGGCCATATTCTTCATGATCATCATCATCTTCTTCACATGACTTTCTCCTCAATTATTCATATCTTTTTTAGGTCTGCATCAGTTTCCTCTATCTGAATTAAACACCTCTTAACATTTTATCTCGTGGACTTCAAATTATGAATTTCTTCTATAGCCATATTGTTCTTCAAGGATCTCCGTCAAGTGGCTAAAATTACTTCTCAAGGACCTGGTCTGATACTAATATTCGGAAGCACAATAGACCGTGAGGGGGGTGAATTAGTCCTACAAAATTTTCATTTCATTTTCCATCAATTGATAATTATCATTCATTAAACCATTTATTCAACCATAAACCATATGTGTGTTTACTTAAGCATATTAACAACCATACACAAGATCAAGAGCAAGAGAATACACAAGAAAACCAACTCTATGTGGGAAACTCTCAAGGGGAAGAAGAACCACTAAAAATTTGTTGATATTACACATAATAAAAAATTAGTGAAGAAAAAACTTCACAAGGAGCACTAACCCCTTTTTTAGTGAGGCAACAACCTCAAAAGGAACACCAACCCCTAGTTTTGAAGAGCACCAACTCTATAAGGAGCACCAACCCATAATTTAGTGAAGCAACAACTCCACAAGGATACTACAACCCCCTAAAGATTACCAAACACCAAATTATCCACCTAAATATATATGATATCTTGATTTTCTTCTGCCACAACTAATGCAGATAAAAAATTCAGCTCACAAACCATAGGACAAAGCCTAGGCCTTCAACATTTCTCTTTCTTCCCACTTTTTCACCTTATCTCACCTGTATTATATTTCACACATGATATAAATAATTAACCAACATTTAATTCATCATATCTTCTCTAAATCTCTATTCTCATACCTATAATCAAATCTTCTCTATGTCGCTTTACACCCCCATGCAAAACTAGCTCAGATAATGACCTCAAACTTCACTTTTATAGCCTTTTCTTCTCTCTAAACCAAATGATGTCAGTACATCATGATAAATTAATAATTAGAAACATCCCATAAATATTCCAAAACAGCTACAAGTTACCCAAGTAGGTCATCCTAGAAAAAACCCTTCATTTCAAGATCCAAAAATCACTAAAACACATGCACTGGGATGCATAAATTCTCCTCATTACAAAACCATACTTATTCAAGATACCATATTCCTAAAATATGATTAATCCATTATTTAAACATTAAAAATGGTTGCAATTTTTGTTAACCAATCAAATTATTTCATTTAATGGGCCCAATACCCTTCATTTCAAGATCCAAAAATCACTAAAACACATGCACTGGGATGCATAAATTCTCCTCATTACAAAACCATACTTATTCAAGATACCATATTCCTAAAATATGATTAATCCATTATTTAAACATTAAAAATGGTTGCAATTTTTGTTAACCAATCAAATTATTTCATTTAATGGGCCCAATACCCTTTACAAATCTTAAAATAGTTGTTTTATGCACCCTTCTGCATCCTGAAAACTTCATAGGATCAAAAAATAAGTTATAATAAACCAAAACATGATATGTATCAACAAAAAATAAATGGAAGAACCTTTTTAAAAAATATAATCAATTTATAAGGCATTAAACATCCTTCACTTCAAACCACAACAACATTTTCATTCACTAGATCAACCTGTCAAAAAAGATTTTTCCAATGGTTACCACATAATATCATTTATAAATAAATTAAAAACATAAAAAATGGATTCATTGGATTCCAAATTAATCATTTTTAAAATTCTAGGTGATATGAATCATCACCGAATCCATCCCGTGCTTCAAATAACATCAAACTTGCACCAAAACAGATGTTGTCTTGAACTCTAAAAAATTTTAATGCTAAAAGAATTACCTATAAACCATATAAAATGAAATTATCATCAATAAATCCATAAATTAATGGAAATATCACTTAATATAATTTCCATCACAACTTGATTCATCTCAAAACTCCACCTATAGCTCAAGTTATGCTCATTTTACTAGACCCTGCTATTTGAGATCCCAAAACTGCCCTTTCATTAGTCAACCTGTATGGACCTCAAAATATCATTTACCTACATGAAAATTTATAGAAACCTCTAGGAACATAAATAAAAACTCACATACATCACATAATGCCAATTTAACTAGTACCTTCTTTGGATAACTTTTCTTTAAACTAAAACTCTTCAAAAACTACCATTTTAGGTGGTGCCCACATATGACCATAATATCTGTCATAAATTTATGGAAAGATATAAAATTCCTCTAAAAAATCCAATAATAAAATTTGATGAAACAATAAATAATGTGATGGTATACTCAATTTTTTGAAAGTTACTCCTAATTAGGGTTTAGCTATTGTTTTAAACCACTTTATCTTCTTAATAATTGTTCATAAAAAAGTGATAATAAAACCACCTCATTATTTTTTTAAAATTTCCATAATTGACCATATAATCTATGCATAATATCTCAGGTCCCCATGCAAAGCATACAATTCACAACGAGTATCAAAAGGTCAACTTTTGTTATAAAATCACATTGTTTCTTACCCGGTTTTGCCAAAACTTGCATACCTTCAATTTATTCTTCAAAATGACCTAAAACTTGGCATTAATAACCATGAAAACATCCTATAACTTTAAATAATAACCAAATATCTCATATATTGTTTAAAATCTCTAGCCACAATGACTTACCCATGTTAAACTACTTGTTAATTGTTTGCTTCCCGATGACCTCATAGAAGCATAAAAACACTAAATATTGACTTGAAAATCACCATAAACGTCAAGTACACTACCACCATGCTGTGATTTTTTTTTAATAAAATCCCATTTCTCCACTTCATTTTACATGCACCATGGCTAGAAACAAGCCTGAAATGACCCGACTCAACCAAGAAAACACATGAACTAACCATGCTAACATCATGAAGACACATATACACTTGAAATATATTTCATGGACCATGAATGACTTCATTAAAACATCCAACCAAGACTAGGGATCTCAAACAATGATTATACTAGCTCAACCATACACCAGGACACCAAGATAACTCAACAAACCACTTGATCAACATGTATGACAACTAAATAACATCATAGGGAGACTCATGCATTACCATGAAACCATTTTCCATTAATGGTGTTTGACATCAATGAAAAAACATGGCCACTAAAGATACCAAGTGAATTTTTATGTGTATATAGAAATAGATAATTACATACTAAGGATCTATCTAACATAGGAAATAAAGTGTAACAGGTAAGTAAAATAAGATAACAAGAGTAGATGCGACCAAGATATGAAAAATGATGTGAAACTGTAATGTTGTATTGCGATGTGTAAGGTATGAAGATGAGGAGGGGATATTTTTCCCCCAGTAGATGTGTATGAGATGAGCTTAATTTAGAAATGCTCCCTCAAAATTCAAGAATGAACCATAGAACAAGAGTGTGTCATCAGGAAATGAATGTATTGTGTGCAAGGAGATGCTAGAAAAGGTATATCATGAAGCACTAAGTGTGAAGTGTAGATGATGTGACATTCATTTAATAATTGGTCCCTTACCACTCGAGTGTGAACCATAGCACTAGAGTGCGTCATCCAGTAATGATGGTACAATGTGTGTACCAAATGCATAGGAGTGTTGTGAAAGATTAGACATGAAGTGTGGAATATGAATTATATTAGTAGACACTAGAGATAACTGATAGTGATGGAAGGGGGGAGAAAGTGAAATGCCCCCCAAATGTGTGATGGATAGAAGGATATCAAAAAATAGTGAATGGCGAGGGTGTCCCACCTAATATCCGAGGAGAGAAATGCATGTAACCATGATCTGGGATCAGCAGTTTCAGAGAATAACTATGTGCACGTGAATGAGAACAATGTGGAGAATAAGGTGGAGAACACCTGTGTGAAGTGTCTTCCAGAGTAGAGGACTAAGGCCATCATGGTGGACTAATGGACCGATGAGGACAAAAAAGGTCATAATGCAGGCCATGTGAGAATGGAAGAGCTAGGTGTAGAAGTATTTTTATAATTGAGAGGCACAAGAGGTCTAGATGCCATAATTGGTGCATAAATATCAGCAAGAGTGGGCTGAAGAAGTGATATACATTGTGTGATACCTTTGATAGTGACAATTTTTTTATTATTGATGAACTAGAGACACAAGTATGCATTGAAGGGATGGTGTGTGTAGTGCAGATCCAAGGAAGCCTAAGAGCATATCATAGCCAATTATTTCAAAGGTAACCAACAATGGTGTAAAGAAAGTAAGATACCAAAAATTATTTGATAGGAATAATGACATGACCATAATAATTAGGAACTGGAAATTTGATTAGAGAGGTGTGACATTTGATAGCTAAAATAAGCGTCATAGAGCATGCATTGGTAGTGCCGATGGATTGACCATAATACTATTGATGGTATAAGTACCAATAGAATTATTGATGTGCAATGAATCTTAAGAAAATGTAGCATGATAATCATGATCATAGAATGTGATAATTGGTGGGGGTATATCAGTAGTAGAAAAAATAAATTTACAAGACCCTAAGGAAGGAGGACGAAAAACACAATATGTATGGTTTGTAGAAGAATCTATAGATTTCTTATCATGTTTTTGTAAATGATCATTGAATAGTTTTTTCTTTTCATTAACATTGTCTGGTTAGGAAGTCAACGGATCAGGGATATCAATTGTATTATTATCAATAATATCTTGAATAAGATGTTTAATTTGGAAGAAGAAATTAGTAGAATTCCAAATACATTGATGGTAGTCATAACGTGCATTTTCATCATAGTTGTAGCCATAGGGGTGAGAATGATCAAGATTGAGCGGTGGAGGAAGAGAAATAGTATTTTTGTCTATAAGTTGTGGTAATATAAATTAAGGTGTGTAAGATAATTTACTTAAATTATGCCTTGTGGGTTGCAATTGAATCTTGTCTAGTGTAGAAACAACATTGACAGTGGCCTTAGCTTCAGTGGGCTTAAGATATGGTTTGAACGTAGGTTTATATTGAAACCTATTAGAGGATGAGACAAAAGTAGCATCATAATATTTCAATTTACCCATAGATAAATGTTTTCCTTTGCAAAATTTGAGTGTATGGCGAGAAATTGATCAAAGGAGGGAGAGGTCTCAAATATAAAAATCTCTTATAGTGGAGGTAAGAGAGTTTGAATAAAGATATCTTGTAATTTTGATTATGATAGTGCATTGGTCATCTTAGAAAGGTTGTTATTATAGTATAATATATAGTCAACTAGACCTTCATTGGATCCTTGTTTGAGTTGAGCCAGTTGTGCATAAGATATCTTGGTGCCAATATTGATAGAAAATTGAGTAAGAAAAGAATCATCTAATGATGTAAATTAGACTACCAAATGAATGTGTAGATCGTAAAACCATTGCATAACATAATATTTTGAACTTCTAGGAAATAATTTATCCAGTAATGTAAGATTATCCGCATAGTCAAGACATGCCACATGAAAAGATCGAAGATGGTCTTGAGGGTCATCATGGCCATTGAATGTTGGAATCTTAGGTCAGTAATGAACTTGGGAGGGATCAGATAAGAAGAAATGAGGGGTGTGAATGCAGGAGTAATAAGGAATCTAAATATGGAGAGGTATGTGAAGTAGTTTGTTGTAGTTGGCGGATTTAGATTTGGAAATCCTAGTATAAAGAAGCTAGGTCTTAGTTTCCTTAAGAGGATATGATGTGTGTGAGAAGTAATAGGCAAGGTAAAATGATTGGTAGGTTTAGACATAGAAATAGTCCAATAGTGGAAATGGGTGGAAGGGTTGAATTACGAGGTTGTGTCATAATAGGAAGAGAAGTATTATTATAGACTAGATGATTGAGCTCAAGTAGATTAGTGGCTTCCTCATGAGCACTGATTAATAAGATATATAATTCTTGAGGATGTTAAACAATATTAGCATGAAAGTCACAAAGATCTTCATAGGTATAGTGTTTATAAGTCTCATCCATGAGAGAAGAATCAAAATAATTCCTAAAATAAAGGAAGGGTTCAAGCGATCAGGTTCAGATAATGATTTGATATTAATTGAATTAAATCTAATATCAAAGTAACTACTATGATGAATGATATAACAAAAATATAGTAATTTTATTTTTATTAATGGTAAAAAGAGGGTTAAGGGGACCCTACCCTGTACAACCAGAAAGATCCATGAGATCAGATTAAGAAAAATTATATTAACATCAAAACAACATAGTATAAAATTTCATAGTAATAAGGGAACTTTGGAGCCCAATAAGAGAAACTAACAGCCAAAGACAGAGATAGTGAAAAATAGAACATCCCACAACAAATTAATTTGTGGGCCTTTTCAAGCCCCTCCAGCACCTTAGTCCATTCTTTAGCAATAACATCAATATTAACAGCCAAAGATCCTAGGTCTAAACCATTCGGGGTCACCTTATATTTCCTTCCTTGATTATCCACAACATAATAAGAATTGTCAAGCTACCCTAGATTTTGAAGGTGTAGCAAGGTCAACTTAACAGTCACAATGCTCCATTCCATATAGCTATGCAGGATATCTTTAAACTAATCCTTCTCCTTGGTAATGCCCCCCAAGTTGGCCTTTAGGATCTTGATCTCACCACCCTACCCATTGCCAACATCTTTCTACACCTACTCCCTCATCTTGTGCCAATCATTAAAAAGAAACTAGATTGAGCTCTTAGTGAGTTGTTTATCCCGCTTGAGTTCATCAATATTAGCAAACATCTTGGCCAAGTGATTGTCCCCTTTGATCAAGCTGACCTGACCCATAGCTTCATAGTGCTATTACAATTGAACATTTATAAGAGTTGGGGAACCCAATTTGCTAGACTCACCCTTAGTGATTGACTCAGTGTTTGAGGTCTGCTTTGATTTCAGGTCCTGAAGGTTTTAGGTCTCAACCACCTCCACCTCATCCTCTTCCGTGTTTCCATCCAGAGAATCCTCCTCCTCCGAAATAGATTCTGACCCTTCCGCATAAGCTTCCAAAGCTATCTTGAGATCACCATTTTCATAAAATATAGTAAATGGACATGTAATAAGAAAGAAATAATATGAAACCCTAAGTAAGAGAGAGATAGGATGACTTAGCTAATTTTGTGCAAACTGGAGATGATCTGGGTAGGTGAATAGTTAAAACAGACTAGAATCAATATTGTCAAATCTTATTGGAAATTATGGAACTTAAAAATGTGTATGACAGAATTTCCCACGGGAGGACAAGAGCGCTCAGATTCGAGTGACTAAATCTAGGCACTAGTGTCTACCCACATGATCGGTCTCTGATATTTTTATGCAAGACAGGCTTCATTGTTGGTCTTTATTTATCACTCTGGATTTGTCCCAATGTCATTGTTCACACATGTAACTTAAAAAATCAATACCTAGCTTCACATACCCAAAAACCACATTACTTATAAAAATAAATATGTAGGATGGGGAGTCAGATTGACCCCAGTAGTCACCCAAAGAGTGAAATTAGCACCCAATGTTGTACTGCATTTCAAACTTCATGTATTTTTGTGTGAATGTGTGCATAACGATGAACTAGGATGCCCTTGTGATAGTTTTATCTAGAGGATTTTTTAGTTGTTTGAAATTTCCTGAACCTCCGTAAACTGTTACCAGATTGTTGATCTTTTTTATAGCTTTCCAATGATGCCAAGAATGTCAAAAATGGAGTTTGGATGTAAAATTTATTGCGGGTCAAAAATGTGCTTTGAAAATGGGTCAACAGTTGTCAACTGGTGAATAACGCATTGACATGTGGTAGATTAACAAAAGGTGGAAAAAGGTTAAATTATGTGTTTTTGAGCCTCCGATCTTTGACACAAAAAAATTGGTGGGCCTTTCTATTTTTTGGCTAGGGGCCCTTAGCTAAGTTTGACACACTCTTTTCTAGGATGGGTGCCTTTGCCACCTATTCTCATATTTGCCATTATCGTATTTACGATTATATATGCCACATATTTTTCTAACTCTCCCAATGTGGGACTATGTTGTTTTGGAGAGTTGATTTCTGATTGTGATTCAAACAAACTCACTAACCTTGCAATGTTGGGAAAACATGTTACTTGTGTGGCCATAGCCATAGTTATATGGAATGAATGCTTGAAATTTAAATAAGAATCCCACTTCCCACGTAGTACATGTGGGATATTACACGCAAAATACAAATCAACCATGGTGTAAAAAGATCCCTTAGATTTGGACCCATGACCTCATAGGAACAAGAATCGCACACAAAAAAATCATCTAAGGGCTCATACTAGCTATAAAAGGACCTTATGGGGTTTTGTTGAAGCTAAGTGCAGGTTTGTGTAAAGGCAGTGAAGGAGAAGTTTTGGAAAAATTGAAGTTTGGAGCACTTCTACTCACATCCAGGTCTCTATTTCTATATGAAAGTTTCTCAAAAGTTTTATAAGATCATGATGGTGTGATCATTTTCCTATTTTAGATATTTTGTGATAGAATTATTTGTTTTTAAAGTCATATGAAGGCATATAACCAAAGGGAGACACCCATTTTCGGATCGATTTTTTGTATCAAAGCAGTTAGATTGTTTGATTAGCTTCTAGTTGTGTGATTTTAGTATTTAGTGTGTAGAAATATTTGGGCTTGTTAATATTCTATTATAGTGTCTAGTGTTGGGAGTTGCAGGTTGTTTCCAAGAAACAAGAAATCATGGGCAAGTCATCCAAATAGGAGAAATCAGATGAACTTGAGGCTATTAATTTTTAGATATGGGAAGAGAAATTTCTCCTCAAATCAATGTATTTATCCTTAGAAGAGGAGAATTCTCGACTGAAACTTGAAATTTAAGCCAAGGATGAGATCTTGGCAAGATTGCAAAATGGTGAGAAAGGGGAGAAGCCCTTGACTACAGATGCAGAAACAATGAAGGATGAATGCATTGTAAGTACGACACCATTATATTCCTTAACCCATTCAAACACAGATTCAGGTATGCTCATTTTTGGTGGTTTTGAAAGATACATTAAAGGTATACGATCTAAGTTGATGGATAAAATAGTTTTTAACAAAATCGGCCTTGGTAAGAATAACCAAGGAAGGAATAACTCAATACAAGTTGAAGATAGTCCTCATTATGTAGGTTTGAGTTACTCTAGTGTGGGAAAGGATATTGGAAAGACATCCAAGAACATTGAAGGAAGACAAGCTTCCAATAGAAAAGTGAAAACCCCACTACAAAAACAACAAAATGGGAATGGTAATAAGGTTCAAAGAAGAGGTAACAAAATTCCACCTCCTATTTCTTATCATAATTATGAGAAACAATGTAAATTTGTTAAGAATCCTCTCTTTCTTTTAAAACAATATGGGTATGATATACAAAAAATGATGAATGATTTTCCATGCACTTTTTTTGGAGGTACTAATCATTTCATGGCCTCTTGTTAGAATAGGAATACCTTTTTGCAGAAGCATTTTCTAAAAGAGATGAAAAACCAATCTCGTGGCAAACAAGTGAGAAATGGAAAAAAAGATTCCTCACCGTAGAAGAAGGAGAAAAAAGGAACTATTGCACTCATTTTTGTATGAGTGGACATCAGGTTGATAACAGGTTGAAACTTCACCCAACAAGCCATCTGATGTATGGTAAGAAAAAGTTAGTATATAAGGTAAAATAAGTTTTTAAACCACCAGTTGAAAATAATTTAATATCTAATTCATTTTTAGTTGAACCAATGATGAGTCTGTTTTATTTTAATACAGAGAATGTAGGCTCATGTGAAATGGATAGATTTACTTTTGCATAGCAGTATTTGTTGAAAAGAATGCAAAATTTTCAAAGTAATTTTGTGCATTTCCGATGTATGATGAAAGGAAGATTCACATGTTGTTGATTGCTTTGAAGTTTGGAAACATGGCCACTTGTAAGAAGATCTGGGAGACAGGTTTAAAATAATCATACTTGACTTCTTATGTATTTAAAGAGGACAACGTACCCATTTATTTTTTTATCAGTAGTATGCAAATTCAATGGGCATGTGGTAATAATGTCTATTTTTGGAAATTATCATTTTAGTTACTATTTTTAAATGTCGTGATGCAAGTTTGTGACACTTGTTTGATATTGTAGGTGATATACAAACTTATTGTGTCTATGCAAAGTACTCGCACATAAATGACGACCCTTATTTTTTAGGGCATTTATTTGTACCTACCTTATGTATTTATAATTAGTGTGTACATTATTTTCATTAACAAAATGTTGTGCACGTATGCTTGTTGATCATTTACAGCATTAGTAGTTCACCATTTTGGGTAAGCACAGTTACAGTTTGATCCATCCTTTTAGAGTTCAGTGTGTATAAATAGAATTTACAGATTCACATTTATTCAATTTTTGTGACTATAGTTATTTTGGCATTGATGGTCTAACGATACTGGATAGTGAATATTTTCAATTTTATAGTTTGAGATATATAGTGCACACTAGCCTAATTGTGGGAATTTTAGATGTCTCCTATACTGAGCTATTTTTATAGAATTGTAATTTCGGTAATTGGCCATATCACAAAGTGATAGTTGAACAATAGATTAAATGGGTGTTATTATCTGGTAAGTTGTTTGTGATATAATTATAGGGTATTTGATGGTTCACAGTTATGTGGGTAAAATCATATAAGTGTGTCTCACTGTAAACACAAAATCACGCACTTTCGGTAATTCTCTAGTCCTAATTACATACTACAATTTATATGATTCCTAAGTATGAAAACTAATCAACCCATGTCTTTAACCACCTTTATTTTATTTCTATTGCCACTTTTGGTCTTACATCCTTTCTCAGTCTACCTCTTTATACTTTGGTATTTATCATCCTGGACACTAGTGCTCAGCCAGGACGATAGCGCCAGGCACTTTTGTCCCCTCTAGGTGCCTCTGACCCCTTTTTACTTTGTTCACATCTTTTTATTCCTTTCTAGATGTTTGAGCATATTCTCTTTTGGTAGTCAGCCTTTTTGGGGTTAATTATGAAATTCAAGAAAATTAATCATATAAATATAAAGTTATGTGATCATAGTAAAGGACCAAGAACTATGCCTTAGCTATCACCACCTAAGGTTGCATCCATCTAGCACCATCCAAGGGACACAAGAGATTGTTATTCTACATACACTTCATAGGAGAGAAGTTCATTTTATTCCATACACACATCTATTACATTTATTTACATCTTAAAATAGATAAGAATATTACCTTCCCTACTACCCCTTTTTATGGTGCTAAAAACACAAGACAAAGTTCCAGTGGTCTGATTTTGAGCATCCTTGATGGTCTTAACACCCATAACTAAATGTAATTAGAGGAAGAAACAAAGACCTACCCAATTTAAAGATTTTATGAAGAGCACTTAGGTTTGTTGTACATTGTGCCATGTTTTGGTTCTTTGTATTTGTTTGGTTAAATTTTTGCTATCTTTTTGTTAACTTTCGACTTAGTTTTTGTATTAATTATATACAAAACTATATATATATATATATATGTTTACGTATCCTTATAATTTAAAGTATATCATTATATTTTATATACACTTTTTATTAGGTAATAAGGAAGTTTCAAAAGGGTCCTTAAACCTTGTACAACACTAGCCAAAGATAATGCATTAATACACATGGAAAAAATACCAAAAACACAATCAAATTGACTCAATCTAACTAAAAAATATATTTTATTGAAATTATTTTTTAGTACTATGACAAGGGTCGTTGCAATCCTCACCATTTAATTAAGAAGAATGTATAAACCAGGAAGTGTCCAAGGATATGTGTAAAAGGGGCTAAAGAAATTAGTTATTTTACAATTATTTTCTCTAGAATTTAGAATGCATGAAAAGAAATTCAATACTTGAAATTGAAACTAATCTAACAATTGCAAGAAAATCTAATCTAACAAGATAAAATAAATAACTGAAAGAAAATCTAATCTATGAAAGCAAAATGAATAACTGAAAACAAAAAAATGACAATAAACAAATAAAAGTGAATCTTCACAAACAAATTAAATAAAACACACCATGCATATTTAAAAAAATAAAATAAAATAGTAAATATATATTCTAAACAAAACAATAAATCATCCTCCTCCTTGGGTAAGAGTAGGCCCTTGCTCTTCCCTCAGATTTGGGCTAACAGAAATAAAAATAAGCTACTCCCAAAAAACTTGAACTATGGATTTTATTAATCTGAAATGATGTTACAAAAGTCACTCATTTCATATCACCGTTACATTGAGTGCCTTAGAAAGGTATTTATAACTCATCCCTTGGCCAATACTTCAAGATTGTAGAACTACCTACCTATAATCTTGGGAAAGAATTGACTACATCTTCCACTTTACAATGAGATAAGTGTGGAAGGAATTTTATTCAAGAACTACAACTTCAGATTTAACTACTACTTCTTCCTCTTAACAAGGACACGAGTAAGAAAGAGATCTAATCAAACACTACAACTCGAGATTGAACTACCTCTTCCTCTTGCACTTGACTACTTCTTACATATGACAAGGAGATTAAATTGGAAGTGAATTAATCAAATATTACAATTCTAGCTTGAATAATCTCTTCCACATACAATTAACTGTTTATTTTCATTTGCTAAGTTTTCTCTTTCATGATTGAATCTTTCAACATGACAATTATCCCGCCATATTCTCATCCCTAATTTTTTTATCATTAATGTGAATTCATTTAGAATAATATCTTCAAACCTTTTCTAGGTTTGGTGCTCTTTCTTGTGAGATTTTTTAAACATCTTGAATTTCATATTTTCATTGAGAAATTAAGGAGAAATCATAGTTTTATTGAACCTATTTTTTTTTATCTTATTTACTTTTCTCTAACCTTTTTCTACTTAAACTTAGAATGAAGATATATCCTCAATTATTGTTGTTGTGTAAAAAAAAAAGAGAGGTTTTCCCTCCTAATTAAAAGAAAATATAAACTTCTAATTTGGAGATCTTAAACTTTGGTTAGAGTGAATAAGATGTTGCATGTGTGAGTCCTACACTTGAAAAAATTCTTCTTAAAATGATGATATCTTCAAAACTATTATGGATGTGGAAAAATGGACAGATATTTCTCATCCTAGAAATAAGAGGTACAAAAACCTCTCTCATATTCCCATTTGGAGTTCTAAAATTTTAGTTAGAGTGATTCTTATGTTGGGTCTGCTAGTACTATGCTTGAAAACCTACTACTTCAAATGATGATATCTTCAAAACTATTATTGTTGTGTAAAAATAGAGAGAGGTTTTTCCTCCTAGAAATAAGACGAACAAAAACCTCTTTTATATTCCTATTTGGAGTTCTAAAATTTTAGTTTAAGTGATTCTTTTGCTAGTTCTGCTAGTACTACACTTGAAAACCTTTTTCAAATGCTAATATCTTCAAAAATATTATTGTTGTATAAAATGAAGAGATATTTTTCCTCCCATTAAATAAGAGGAACAAAAACATCTCTCATATTGTCATTTGGAGTTGTGTAATTTTAGTTATAGAAAGATTTGTGTTGATTCTGCGAGTCTTGTACTAAGATGAGTCTTGTGACAGTGGACCAATTAAGTCCTGCACCAATGCACTAATTGATTTTTGCACTTGAGTCCTGTTCTCTTCGTATTGTGAGTCTTGCACTCTTTTTTTTATGAATGTTGTAGTCTTTATGAGTCATATTCGCTTAGCTATGTGAGTATTACACTTTTTGTAATACATTCAAGAGATCAAATGACCTGCTCATACACAATATTGCATTCCAACTTACAAGAAATATTAGAAAATGAAAACATTCACATTGTAATGGAATTTTAAAAGATAGATCAAATATATTTTACATTTAATATTAAATAAACTATATAGTTCTTAGGACTACATCTAAATCAACTTTATAAGAAAAATAATAATGTTATTTGGTACAATGGATGAGACTTAATTTGGTCTCATCACTCCCCCACACATAACTTCATGCATGTACTCATGCATGTTGTTGATTTCAATTCACATTTTGATCTTGAGTCATCTTTTTTTTTTCTCTTTTTGTACAAGACTGATCATTATTTTCTTCATAAAATCATTATTTTTCTTTTCTATTATTTCCAAAATCAACTCTTCTCTTATGTAGTTTTCAAAAATATTTGGAAGGCTTGTATCTTCTTTTCGCCCACACGTGGCTTCTTGTGTGGCCTATTTTTCCTTCCTTCTTGTTTTTTTTCAAAATAAATCATTTTTTTCTACCCTTTGTTTTTTCAACACCCAAGTGTCGTATCTGTTACTACAAGCCTTTAATTGGAAAATAAATATTTGTATTTTATATATGTTCTAGGAAGTGGACTTATTTGTAATCAAAACAACTAATAACATTATTTAAGAATAAAATGATAGAAGATACCTAGACCATATCTTTAATTTATCTATGCTTTCTTCTTGTTGCATAACTTTCATTTCTGTAATGTTAAAGAAAACAAAAATTCATCTCCTTTTCTTGCAACAACATTTTTTATCTTCAAAGGACTCTAATTTTGTAGATTTAAACAAATAACAAATCCGATTCAAAGGACTCAAACTCTGCAGATCTAAATTACCTTCAAAAGACTCCAACTTTACAAATCTGAAGAAATAATAAATCATCTTCAAAAGACTCTAACCCCATAAATTTGAAAGAAATAACAAAATTTTTCAAAGATATTTTATCGCAGTTGGGAAAAGAATCCATTTTCTGATTTTCAACTTTCCTATTTTTTGGAAAAGAGCCTCCATTTACTGGTTTTCAACTCTTTTATTTGGTAAAGAGCCATCATTTGCTGGTTTTCAACTCTTTCCTCTTTTGTTTTAAGAAAAGAGTTGTCATTTTCTAGTTTTCAACTCTATCCTTTCTCTTGTGCACTCATTGATCAACCATGTAGTTGTTTATGTCTGCATCCTTAGCTACATGTGAACATGTTGTTGAGATCTCTTTTTTCTACACAAACTTTTGCTTCTGTAATTTTTTCTTCTTCGGTAGCTAGAGTTATAAAAAAGTGGTACTTGCATGTTACCAAAAAACTACATGAGTTAAAATCAATGCATGCAATCCATTTTATTTCAACAAAATCATTCAATATGATATCTTCGTTTTCATCTCTGTAACAACAAACTTGGTAAGTATTTTTCTTCCTCTATATATCTCTTTCAATCATAGATCTGAGTCTTTTTGTCTCTTGGTATACAAAAACTAGGTATTTATGTTTATTCAACCTTGCATTGTTGTAAATGAGCGTATCTTCCCCTGTAATATTTATTATCCCACAAAAAACTTATTTGGGGGGGGGGGGGGGGGGGGGGGGGGGGGGGGGCAGGGTTTTCCATTGTTCCATTAATGTCTAATTCTATGGATATAATAAAGTTCTAATCTAATCTAAGGATTTGTAAGAGATTTATATTCCATTCACTCAAATAGCTCGAACGTTACCTATTATCACTACAAATACTTTTTAAATCGTCTAAAGGAATGAGAACTTATATAATTTCTCTCACTAAGCCCAAGCGTTTAACTAAGAAAATAGAAAATTAAAACTAATGTCTAAAAGGAATGCTAAAACAATATCTCCTTTAAGTTAAAATTTTGTAAGAATTTTTTGTTCCACGTACTCCAAAGTACAAAAATAATCTTGTTGTCACTACAAGGTATTTCAAAAGAGTTATGGAAAAATATTTCTAAATGGAAACTTACGAAATATTCTCACTAATATTAACTTAGTAACTTAACCCTAATGACACATGTCCCCGATAATGACACCAAAAATGACGAGGGTCATTGCAGTCCTCACTATTTTATTACAAATAATGTCAAAACCAGGTGGTGTCCAAGGCTATCTACAAAAAGGGCTAAAGAAAATAATGATTTTACAATTCCTTTCTCTAGAATTAAGAATGCATGAAAAAAAATTCAATAACTCAAATTGAATTTAATTTAACTGAAATATATAGAAGAAATAAAATATGATCTATGAAACAAAAATGAATAATGGAAAACAAAAAAATGTTACAAAATAAATAAAAGTGAAGCTTCACAAAAAAAAGTAAAATAAAACAGTATAGATCTATTCTAAATAAAACAATAAATCCCCCTCCTCCTTGGGTAAGAGTAGGCCCTTGGTCTTCCTTCATATTTGGGTTAATATAAATAAAAAGAATTTGTTGCCAAGAAACTTGAACTGTGGATTTTATTAATCAGAAATGATGTTACAAAAATCATTCATTTCATACCACTATTACATTGAGTTCCTTGGAGAGATATTTATAACTCATCCCTTGGCCAATAATCCAAGATTATAGAACTACCTACTTATAATCTTGGGAAATACTTGAGTACATCTTCCAATTTATAATGAGATATATTTGGAAGGACATTTATTCATGCACTAAAAATTTATATTTAACTACTTCTTCCTTTTGACAAGGAGACAAATATGGAAGAGATCTAGTCAAACACTACAACTCTAGATTGAACTACCTCTTCCTCTTACACTTGACTACTTATTCCTTATGTCAAGGAGATAAATGTGGAAGAGAATCAATCAAATATTAAAATTCTTGATTTAACAATCTCTTCCACATGCACTTAACAATTTATTTTCATTTTCTAAGTTTTCTCTTGCATGATTAAATATTTCAACATGACAGCTATCCTGCCATATTCTCATCCCTAATTTTCTGATCATTATTGTTAATTCATTTGGAAGAATATATTAAAACCTTTTCTAGGTTTGGTTATCCTTGTTGTAATATTTCTAAAACATTTTCAATTTCTTATTTTTGTAGAAAAATGGGGGGGAAATTGAAGTTTTACTAAACATGTTTTTTGTTACCTTATTTTCTTTTCTCCAACCTTATTCTACTGAAACTTAAAAAGAAGATATCTCCTCAATTATTTATTTTGTGTAAAAATGGAGAGAAATTTTCCTCCTAAAAATAATAGGAACAAAAACCTCTCTCAGATTCTAATTTGGAGATCTTCAACTTTGATTAGAGTGAATATGATGTTCCATGTGTGAGTCATGCACTTGAAAACCTGGTGCTTCAAATGATGATATATTTGAAACTATTTTTTTTGTGTAAAAATAGAGAGAGGTTTTTCCTCCTAGCAATAGTAGAAATAAAAACCTCTATGATATTCCCATTTGGAGATCTAATATTTTAGTTAGAGAAATGTTTTTGCTTGTTCTTCTAGTTCTACGCTTGAAAACATGCTGCTTCAAATGATGATATCTTTGAAACTATTACTTTTGTGTAAAAATAGAGAGAGGTTTTTTCTCCTAAAAATAGAGGAATAGAAACCTCTCTCATATTCTCATTTTGAGTTGTGAAATTTTAGTTAGACTGATTCTTCTGCTGGTTTTACTAGTATTGTGCTTGAAAACCTTTTTCTTCAAATACTGATATGTGTAAAAATATTATTGTTCTATAAAAATGGAGAGATTTTTTTCCTCCAAGAAATAGGAACAAAAACCACTCTTAGATTCTCATTTAGAGTTGTGAAATTTTCTTTATAGAAATTTCTTTTCTTATTACGTGAGTTCTGTGCCCAGGTGATTCCTATGCCAGTGCACTAAGTACGTCCTGTGTCGGTGCACCAATTGATTCCTATACCAATGTATCAATTGAGTCCTACACTCGAGTTCTATACTCTTTGTATTGTGAATCCTAAACTCTTTTATTTATGAATGCTACAATATTTTTAAGTCATGTGCTCTTAGCTATATGAGTATTAAAATTGTTATAATACATTCAAGAGATCAAATGACCTACTCATACACAATACTGCAATCCAACTTACAAGAAATATTAGGAAATGAAAACATTCAGATTGCAATGGAATTTTAAAAAATAGATAAAATATATTCTACATTTAATCTTAAATAAGATATATAGTTCTTAAGACTACATCTAAATCCATTTTATAAGAGAAATAATAATGTTATTTGGTGCAATGGATGAGACTTAATTTGGTCTCATCACAATACATCATTAAAAAAATTCTACAAGTTGAGTAGTAAAATTCAAATGTAATGTTGTTTTTAGTTGTTAAAAAAACAATCTAAGAATATATCCATGAAGATACTTTTGTAAATGAAGGGGTGGTAATGCACTTCAATTGAATAGCTCGAGGATAATTAAATCCAATGCCTTCATCCATGTTCAAGATTAGTCCTTTAATATCATGAATTGGGTTCCAATCAAAGCACTAAATCATGGTAGCCAAGACAATGTGAATGAAGTATAAGGCAATATAAATTATGGGGAATCCTCTTCTTCCTTTTCTAAATGGTATAAGATGAAATTATTTCCCCCTCACATCAATACACTCATCAATAATTAATTTCTCGGGTCAAAATTCAAGAGAATCCTCTTAATAAATTTGGATCCCGTATGATAGCCTAGATGTTTTGGTGTTTTTATGGATAAAGTAACCATGTATGTTACAATATTTTATGTATTCCCTCAATGCCAAGGGTCTAGGAGGGTACAAGTGCGATCTCTCCTTCGTTATATATTGGAGATAAAACATGTTCGGAATGTCAGATTCTTCAACAAGTCTTTCACTTCCCATGACTCACTCAATTTATTCACAATATTTTCTCATGATTTTGGTTTTCTAATAATTCTAAAGCGTTCCCATTCAGTTTCAATGGATGAAATATCTGTTCCCACTATAAAAAAATCTTGGTTGATCATCAATTATAAAAAATATGTCATGAATATCCTGATCAGATAGATACATGAGTTTATATTGAAATTGTAATAGTTGCAATTGGAAAAAAATGGTGTTTGAGATGAGTCAATCTTGATGAAGAGGGCTTACCAATTAGATCTATGATCCCATTTCATGCCTTCTTCGAACATAATAATGTTGTCAAGGATATATCACCCTTGGATAAAGCTAGTTTGTTTATGAAAATCTATGACAAGGAGGATGTGCTGCTACTGAACGATAAGATCTTTTACAATGATTTTGTATGATACATTAAACAGAGTGATGGGAAGCCAATTAATTATCAAATCAATATCTCTAGGTTTAAGGATGAATTTTATATTCCCTTTATTGATATGAGGGCCAAGATTATGGGATCATAAACCTTTCATATAAACCTAATAAATATCTAGACCATCAATGTCCCAAATAGCCTTGTAAAATTCATAGGAAAAACCATCACAACCAATCACCTTGTCATTGGCCATTTGTATCGAAATTTATTGCAAATACTCAATAGAGAGAAATTTATTGAAGGTAATTATTTATTTTAGATAAAATTTACATGGCACAATAGCCAAGCATTGTTTCAATGTAGAATTCCATTCTAGAGAGGGGGCTTGGGTTTGAAACAATTTCTTGTAGTGATTAACAAATGCCTGGAGCTTGAGCTGGGGATCTATGAGCCGAGATATGCCATCAAAGATGGATCTAATTTTCTAAAAGGAATGCTTGGTTTTTAGAATTTGAAATAATTTCTTCGAGACAAAATACCCCACTTTAATCCAATGGAGTTGGGAAAAAAATTGTGCACCCCAAGCATTATTGTTGTTAGCAATTTGGATTTTCTATCTAAGCTCACAAACCTAGAGTTGAAGGGACTTAGAGAAAGGATTTCATTTAAGTTCTACCACTAGTGAGATAAGTGGGGAGGAGGTGGAGGGGTTATAATCATGCTTAATATTTGAAATTTGTCACCCATATACTCTAAGGAACCTGGAAGTCCTATTCATATCGTCTACCCATCACTTAGTCCAGCTAGACTAAAGAGGTGGATGATGATTATGTAAGTGACATGGGGTAGGCATTAAGTTCCACACCCATTTGATATTATTGAGCATGGGCCTACTCTGTATCAAGGATGTATTGAGGAAAAAATGGCCTTTATGACAAAAGGGGTGCTTGGATTTCTAAGCGATTAAAAATTTCATGGGAAGGAGGTTAGAAAGGATGAAATATAGTATCAATTCCACAAGAAGCAAATAAATGTTTCTAAAATAAAAAAAATCTTTAGTGGAAAACATAGCCTTGTTAAGACATTTAAGAACTAGATATGATCCACATCAAATATTGGACCAAGTGAGCCAAGCCTCAGAGTTAGGCCACAGTATGGAATTCGGGTCATAAAACTCAAATTTATTACTCATGTAGTACCATGCCTCTCTTTTATCAGTCATCCATTGCATAGGAAGGTGCCCGCACTTGTCCATGGGAAAATAAACCATATTAAAGTCATCAAAAATGACCCAATATGCATCATGGAGTTCATTGGGTATTCACTACTAAATATATTCTCTTTCTATCGTATCATTCAAAGCATAAATGTTGATGATTCCAAAAGGGCGGATTTCAATATTAAAGAGACCCCAAATGGCCCTGTTGGTGGGGTATGTGCCATGATCCATAAAAATGGCCACCATTTAGTGAAAAATAATAAATTAAACCCCCACACACCCCATCATGATTATTATTAAATGTCAGGTTGTCAAGCTAAATGGTTTTACAAACCATTAACAATTGAATACATTTGACTTTAATTTCTTGCAAACAAAAAACATCCAAGTTCACAAATTTTTGACGAGTGTCTCCAATAATATACTTGCAATTAGAGTCCATAACACCCATCACATTCCATGACATAAATATCATGATAAATGTGAGTAAAGGGCCATACCATCGGTATCTAGGCCATCCAAGGAATTGAATTGGTTTTACAATAATTAAGCATTATTGTGCTTCAGAAAATCCTATAATTCCACTGTCCTTCATCTAACATACTCAATATTGTATTCCTCCTCCATTGAATCCACATTGTGCATGAGGCTATGCTCGTGACTTGAAATGAGATGTTTTGAGGGGCTTTGGGCCCTTTTCAATGGGCCTCATGAGTTTAGTGTCAAGAGTAACTGGGATACATAAAGTGTCGAGGGAGGCTGAAAGGATTTTAATGGATCCATGAGGAAAACCAATTTTGGTGTGCTAGAGAATTTAGGAAAGAAAGTTATAGAATATTTAGAAGTTAGCTTTGGGGTGTGACATGAACCTAGAGTATGTTCCTTAACATCTAGTTCTTTAGGTCCACTATTAACTGTCACCTTATCTTGAGATGTTTTGTTCTTATTTTTCCTCTCTCATATAGTTTTATACCCTTCCTCTTGTGAGGTATTAGCAATATCGGTAGCTTCCTTGGAGGATTAGAGATTATGTGATACATAAAATAGATAATCTTTGATCTTTTGATTACAGGCCTCACAAAAAAAACATGTATTAGGAAAATTGATGTAAAGAATTTGTTGTGAGTAATATGTGCATCCATTTGAATCTCCATAAATTATTTTAATTCTTGTGAGAGGTAAACCTCAACAAAATCCTATTCCTAGGCCTAGGCAATGTAAAAATTTTGCGGCTCCATGAAAACAAATCACCCAGTGGAGGAGGTGATTTCAAGAAGGAAGTGCATGCAAGGGAGTATCAGGCTAGGAAATTCGACCCATATGGGAACTTTTAGGGCTATAAATTTAGAAAAAAATGAATTCAAATTTCTTGGGGGAAGAACAAAAAAATATATCTGAACATACCAAGTCATAAAATGGTTCATAATAATTGGGGCATGTGAGGGGTCATAAAACTGAAAGATAAAAAACCCTTTGGTCATGTTTTGAATTCTCTCAAGCCTAATGCCATGAACGACCCAGGATAAGTTAACCCAGGATTTGAGCATGCTTTTAGAGGGCATTCAAACCACAAAGTATCCGATGAGGAAAAAATATTCATGCCATTGCATGCATCATTAAATTCAAAAAAAAGAAAATAACATCAAGAGGAGAGATATTACCTTGTGGAATACTTTGGGGATAGACTTTTGGGAACGTTTATATAGTGGCGCCATTGTTTGCAGCTCCACTAGCTCCAACCTCAGCATCAATAGTCAAGATTGAAGTGGAGGGGGAAAATTATATAGGTGATCCTAGAGGGTAGAAAATCCTGGAGCTTAACAAGAAAAATACTATCCCACAGATCCCAAAGTGGTCGTGATATGACATGCAAGAAAAAACCCTAGCAGAATGTGTTTCATCTCTCATGGTTATTTTCAATGGTAACTTGGATTCTTCTATGTAGATAGGCTTGCTACATATTGGTTCAAACATTTTTTCATAGATCTCCACACATCCTATTTTTATCGAATGATATCAAAATTATAAATAAAAATACCTTGCACGGTTATACATTTGTTTACCATCTTATGAGTGTAGTTTCCCATGATAAATTTATTCATAAAAGGTTATGTTCCCTATACAAATGAAGTCATATATATCAATTTTCAGAAATTGTATTATTTATTTAAAATTGACTTTAAAACTATTAATTTTTCCCAAATCATAAGAATTATGTAACACGTATGAGAAAGTGTTTATTGATTTATATATGTATTATAATTTTTTCTTTGTATTTTAAAATATTTTGAGGTGGAGAAAGCATGTCAATGTATACATTAGATATGGTTGAAGGAAAATATATTTTAATTTTCTTATAATGTTAAGAGGTATTTCGAGAATGACATTCTAGGGTATTAGAAGGCTATAATGACAGGAGTTTATTCATTTTTAATGGATGACATATACCTAAGTATTTTTAATTAGATAATATAAAATTAAAAATATTTAAATTAGATAATATAAAATATATATTTTAAATTAAATGAATAGGCTATATATATTGGATTTTTATTATTTAAATAAATTTTAAATATTATGTGGAGAGGTTTATATTTATTATATTCGATAACATAGTGTAAACACAAAAACATGCACTTTGGGTAATTATCTAGTCCTGATTACATACTATTATTGATATGATTCCTACGTAAGATAAGTAATAATTAAACCATGTCTTTAGCCATTTTTCTTTCCTTTTTGTTGTTGCTTTTTGGATTGCACCCTTACTTGCTCAATCTACCTTTTTTACTCTTCGGAATTTTTCATCCTAGACAGTAGCACTTAGCCAGAACATCAGTGCCAGGTGCCCTCATCCCCTATGGGCACCCCTATCCTCTTTATACTTTATTCACACTTTTTTGGTCCTTTCTAATCATTTGAGCATCTTATCTTTTTAGTAGTTGTCCTTTTCGGGGTTAATTATGAAATTTGAGCAAATAAATCATATAAATATAAAGTTATGTGATCATAATAAGGGAAAAAGAACTAAGCACTATCCATCACCACCTAAGGTTGCCTCCATTGAGGCATCTAAGAGCTCCATTACATTAATCTAGCTCCATCACAAGGGACACAAGTGATGGTTTTCTACATCACACTTCATATGAGGGAATTTCATTCTATTCCATGTAGACATTTACTACATTCTACATCTAGTTACTTGTTCTCTATCCAAGTGCCACTGGCACAAGAGAAACCTAGGGCATAATTACGCACACACATACAGACATAGAACTACATTGGATTTGAGATGTAGTGCAATGCTCAGTCATAAGTTCATCATTGTGATAACTGAGGAAATTCCAAACCCTCATTTTACATATTTATTTTTTAGGATTTGATGTCTATTTGAGGGTTTTACAGATTCATACTTTATTGCAAATTTACAGCAACCTCGGTGATCTTGGTATGACCTCGAGGTGACCAAAGGAAACTAAAGTATTCTGAGAATTTTTGTAGACCCATGCACCCATAAATAGGTCCACAGTGCATGTTGATGCCCATGTCCCTCTCTAGGTGACCCAATCTAGCATGTTCCTGTAGTTTTTCATTTTTCTGAGATCTAGTGTGATGTTCAGTGATTCAAATTTTTCCCTTCTCCAAATCTATACATTCTCAATAAATCTGCGAATTAGTTAAGCCTTTCTACCCTCTCCTTGCAATTAGGGTTTCATTATTTATTACTTAGTTTACTTAGGTAAATTTATGTACTAAATTTATTATTCATTTACTGTAATATTACATTTAGATTAGGCTCATAAATCACATTTTGGCTTAATCATTTTGGTGAACCCAACCTTCAAATCTACCTTCTCTCTAGGGATTTCTTACTCTTATGCCCATCACCCGTAGTGGTTGTTTTGGGTCTTTTCAATATTGTGAGCTTTCTTCATCTTCCCATAGAATTTCCAAATCAATGGTTGATATCTCCACATCCATTGCTATGACCAAAAATCCATTATATACCTCTCGAAATGTTCCTCTTAGAGAAATGGAAACATCTAATAACAAAAATCCATACGACGAATATGTCAACGTTGACCAAGAACTATTAAACACACTCATTAATTTTTGAAAAGCTTTGTGAAGTAGTCCCACTCATCTCCCACATATTCTACATGATTTGATTACTATTAAGAACACCTACAATGGTTTGAAACCTCTTATTTCTCACTCTTTGGCTTCCATGGCCTCCACTCAACCCCTTTATATTTCCTCTCCAATTCCCACCAATACCACTCATATCATTCACCCTAGCACTCCCAATACACATTCTGACTCTTCTTCAAATAAGTTTGATTTAACTTCTTTATATCAAGATCTGTAGACATAAATTTTCTATATCTAACTCGCTACCTCTTGTGTATCACAATATATGGATTCCACTTCCATTCTACACAATCCTTTTACACCTGCCATTTCCACCTATCCATTACAACACCTAACTTAATCTCCCCAAGATTACCCATCATTAAAGGCCATGGTAACCTAGAAGAGCATCTATGAGCTTTCCACATGGCTTGCCTAAATTTTGTGGATGATCATATCCTATTAGCTAAGATCTTCTCCCGTAGTCTCCATGATTATGCAATGCGTTGGTTTTATGACCTTATCGTCCACTCACTAACATCTTTCATGCATCTAGATGATGTTTTTTATGGGTGTTGTCATTCCCTTCATTTATTCAACTTCTTTTTGATGTCATATCAAACCAGGGGTGTGTCTAAATCTATATGCAACAAGAGTAATTTTATCGAAAATCACCCTAGATGGATCTTGAGTAATAAGCCTTCTCCTTAAAGTTCCACTTCCTTCAGGTGACTGATATAAGAATTCCAAGAATGGAAATTTTGTTTCAAGTCTAACAGGGGATGGCGGTGCTTCCAATTCTTGATCAATTTCATTACTTTGACTAGAGGATGTTATGAATTCATGTGAAGATTTTTTTGGAAGGAATCTACCCTGCGAGTCTCTTGGTCTACTCATATATTTTGTGATATAGACGAGAAGATCCTTGAACTACTATATGTATGTTTTGTTGCTCTTGCTAACACTTAATTAGAAAGTTCCAACTATTGGTCGCCGAAAATGGTGCCAAAAATGATGGGTGTCATCATTCCCTTCATTTAATCAACTTTTTGTTGATGTCATATCAAACCATGGGTGTGTCTAAAGCTATATGCAACAAGATTAATTTATCGATCCAGTAGTTGATTGTAGTTATTTTTTTATTTTTTGGGGATCTCTTCAATGTCTTAAGGACTTCTTGGTAAAACCTTATTTAAATAAAACTATGAAAACTTGCTGAAAGTAAACACACTGAAAGCTTTACTGAAAGGAAAAATACTGTGTATAATGGAAACACACTTTCTTCTAAAAGTAAACACATTTGTTGTTGGAAATAAACACACTCAATTTAGAATGTTTGAAAATAATTACAAGAAATATAAGAATCTATCTAAACACTTGAAGGAAAAAGTATACAACAGAGTTTGACTGAAAGAATTAAAACAATACAGAATTAACAGATCTAAGCTATTTACTAAAGAAATATAAATACCAAATAAATGAATATCCTGGTCCTTGGGGGAGTGGGCCCTTGCTCCTCCTCAAATCAGGATTTAACAACTCAAAATTCTCTCAAATAAGAATGGATATTTTATTGATAAAACATTTGGTATTACAAATGTACTAGATCTAAGTACTTAGTCTATTTATCTTCTTTGTTCCATATATATTCTATATCAAATTCTATATATATCTATCTACTGCAGGGCTGGTTTTATATACATTTTATAATCACAACAGACTCAATGATTTTGATGAAATTGAATCATGCACAGAATAGATGCTGAGTCAGATTACATTTGATTAGATAGCTGTAGGATAAATCTCCCTAGATATGCGTTCAAAAATCTTCTCATCCTTTCCTAATTGAAAGGGTCATAGATGTAAAATCCTTAGATGTGGTTGGAAATATAACTCCCATCGGTTCTAGAACTTCAGAGAAGTTCTAGAACCATAGAAAATAATTAAGGATCAACACCATGAGAGTTCTGGAGCTATACCCAGGGGTTCCAGAGCTAAGTCCAAAAATTCTAAAACTAAATACTAGAGTTTTGGAATTAATTCTAAAATTTATGGAACTAAATGATGACTGTGTGATGGAGTTCCAGAACTAGCTTGGAAGTTCTAGAACTAGGAAGTGTAGGAACAGATGTTATCAAAAACATATTGAACACCACCTGCTTCATTTCTTGGACTGATTAGACCTACTTTATTACAAAACTGAATTTCAACACAGACTTCGTCAGGAATTTGAGAGCTTTTAAGAATTATAATCACAATCAATCAAAAGATAGACAATTACATTCTAACTCATATCAGATTAATTAAAATTCACAAAATTCAATCAATCTTAATAAAAAGGAGAGTAAGATGAGATCATATATTATACATTAATCAAACATATTCTAGCCTCATCATTTCCCCCAAACTTACTTGTTTGTAAGTCCCTTTACAAACTTCATTCTTCAAAAGTGGGGTCATATGTTCTACATTCCATTTAATTAGTTAGATCAAATGGCTGAAATTGGGTTTTCCAATACCTAAGCTTAGATGTACTGTATCTAGCTCCTGCTTCTATTTTCCTCTCCCACTTTTCAAATTTAGCAGGATCTTTAGGTTCTCTGTTTTTCCAAGGAGACATGGGGGTGAGAAGTAGAGAAGTCCTTTTTTGCATTCCCATCCATATTTTCCTATAGGTTTCGTTGACTTGGGGAATTATTGTGCATAACTCTTTTTCCCTTTCTAAAATCTAGATCAGATTTGTACGGGAAATCACTTCCCTTCTTTTCAAAGAAACAGTAAGGAGTTCCCACCTATTTGAGCATTCTTCATAAATATCTTCAAACTTTTCCTCCTCATAGGAGGTGAAGGCATCAATACTCTTTTGCAGAATGGCAAGGTAATGTGTATTGAATCTCATATCAAAGGCATGAGTTCTAAAATTCATGAGGAAGGCATAAGGTTTAGTATAGTGAGCTCTCATACAGAGACCATTTGAGCTATATTTTACTAAAAAATCAGATTCCCTTTCCTTCCATGCAATTTGGTTTTGCAAAACATAGACAAATGCATTGAGTTGGCTCTCCCCCATATACATGTTGATCATAAATCCTATAAAATTACAAAGATAAAATTCACACAGGAGATTTTTCTGCTTAGGGATGGATAGAGAGTAAGCTGCCATGAATTTAAATTCTTTTTTCAGTTCTTGTGGAAGCCCACATGCAATTCTTGACAGCTGTCAGTGAATGAACTGTGCTTCTAAAAACATATTATATGTAGGAGAGGGCCTCCTGCAGGAAAGTAATTTCTCACTCATAATACAGACCATATGAATTTTTGCAAGGCATTTATATTTATTTCCTTCTTCCTTGTAAAAATTTTATTCCCATTCTTTTCTTGCCTTCATCTCTTCTTCCATATTGGTCTTAAATTCTTTATTTGATGTTTTAGCTTCTCTGAGCTCCCTACAAGTGTCATTCCATAGTTGTTTGAGTGGAAAATGGGTTAACTCAGTCTGTGCAGAGACTGAAGACACAACACTCCATTTTCTGGAAGTCTAAAATTCTTCCTCTTTTTCAATCAATTGTTTCTTGGTTGTTGATAATTACTCAGTCTTGGCTGCAAGATGAGTTGTTAGCTCTCCAATGAGCATTTCCCTTTGTTCCAATTTGAGTTTGAGGAATTCCAATTCCTCATCTTTTTCTCTGATAATGAGCTCTTCTCTAGATAAGAACAAATCTTGTTTAACTTGATGTCTTTCTTCTTCCTCTAAAATTACTTGAGGAGTTTGGCATTCTTCCTCTATCAAAGGAAAATTTTCTTTTCTTCTCAAGGATGCCAACTCTTCTTCTTCATGTGGCAATGCTGATGGTTTATCCGATTCCTAAAAATCTTTCTCTTCAAGTCTCTCCTCTCCTCTGTCCATTTCAACTTGACTTGGCTCAGGTGGAGTCATGGCCATGCTACCCAAAATTTGAGTAGCTTCCTTTTCCATCCTTTCTTGCTCACTCCTTCTCTCTGGGGTTTCCCTTGACCTCTTATGAATTTTTCTTCTCTGGGGAATTTTTACATGCCCAGCAGTAGATTTCTTTCTAGAGATTCTTATTATTATTTCTTGCTTGTGCATGGGTGAGCTATCATCATCAGAGATAGATATTGGCTCCCCTAAAGCTACTGCAGAAGAAGGAATTTCCTTCACAGGTACAGAAGTCTCTTCTATTTTGATCTTTCTTACTGAGCTTCTTATTTTTGGTATATATATTTTTTATATTTCCCTATGTTCTTCTATAGGGGCATCGATTTCCAGATTATTTGAAGGAGAGAATGGGGCTAGAATTTTCCTTCTGATAATATTAGGGTTTTTCTTGAACTTTCCAAGAAACTTTTCCAAAATTTCTTCTTCATTCTTGTTTGACAGAAAATGGTGTTGGCATATTAAATGAATTATACCATGATGCCTGATTGTCCCAACACCCTAGGAATACCTCTGAGCCATGGTATGGATAGAGTCAAAAATAAACCCTGGAAGGTTTATTATGTACTCAGGTTTTGTGGCTCCATACTTCAGATATATGAGCATTTTTAAGACTTCTTTTCCCACAGACCCAAACTGACCATCACAGGTTAAATATTCCACTACCCAAAATGCTACCCTGTCAAAGGGTTTGGGAAAACTATCCCTTCTGACCCCTTTTATGATTTTATTTGTATTATAGATGTATTAGGGTTTATTTTCTCCTTCTTGTAGTAAGAATTCAACCATTTCCTTGAAAGTCCCCTTGGCAGGTTATGAGACATGCACAATTGGTACTCCAGACACATTACTTACAGTATTTATAGAAAAAGGAATAAAGATATTTCTCACCTTTGTCTTGGATTGTTCTAGGTTTATGATGAATTATCTTACCAATTCATCATTATGTCTTGAAAATTTCTTCAAGAACTCTAGCCATCTTGCATGCTCAAAGATATATGCCACTTCTTCGTCTGCGAGAAGCTAGGAATCGTCCTCTAGTTCTGATTTCTTCTTAATCCCCATATCGGCTTGAGTTCTGTCTCTTTTGATTTTGTGTGAATTGGTTGCAGAACCTTTTTTCTTAGCTATAGAACCTTTATTCTTAGCTGCAGAACCTTAGTTCTTAGCTACAGAACTTCTAAATTCTTTGTTCTTTGTTGCGGAACACAAACTTAATTTGATGCTCCTTTCTCAAAATATCTCTGCAAATTATTTCACTTGATTTTTACAATAATGATTAATAATGATAACCATGCTGCCACTTATTCCATCCAAATCAAATTCATGATTACACACTTGTAATCATAATGTATAAATAGATGACTCATCATACCTACTTTTAAATTAATTCAAATCACACTTGTAAACATTTAATCAACCCTAAATAAGTTAAAAGATATAATTACCATCATTGATGATGTAATCCTTTTTCTATGATGACTCGTCATTCATACAAGTGGAACAAAACATGATTAGATAAGATAGTTGGAATTCAAAATAATTCCCTTATTTGAACTAGCCAAAAGAGAGGTCAACCGCCATTTGTTGGTTTTCAATTGACCTTTGAGAGAATTTCTTTTTTTTATATTATTTTTTTATATTTTTATTTTTTATTTTTTATTTTTGGGGGAAGAAAATGTCATTTGTTGGTTTTCATATAGATCTATCATCTAGTTATTTGATCATTTTGGAAGAACTGGGTTTTTCCATATGATCAAATCCTTGTCCTACTTCAATCTTCCTCAAGAATTCATCCTTAGTTGGAGGATTCCTATAGAGTTTCAGCCTATGTCCATTAACCAAGAGTGTTTTTTTGCTACCATCAATAGGAAGTAACTGAATAAAACCATTTTCAAATATCTAGTCAATCTGATAGGGTCCCAACCATCTGGTTGTCAATTTTCCCTTGAATTTTTGGTATTTAGAATCAAACAACAATGCCCAGTCTCCTACTTTGAATTTCCTTTTCTTGATATGTGTGTCATGCCATTGTTTCCTTTCCTCTTGAATTATCTTTGTATGCTGAAGCACTTCTAACCTTAATTCATTCAACTCATTAAGTTGAAGGATTATTTCTTTTTGAGATGCATTCGACTCAATTCCCACCTTTACTGTTGTCCTCAATGTCTTAAATTCAAACTCTATAGGAAACAAGAGATTTTTCCCATAGACTAATTCATGTGGTGAAAACCCTGTTGTAATTTTCCTAGTATTATAAGCCCAGATAGCTTCAGGTAGTCTCTTTACCCAATATTTTCTCCTGGCTTCAACTATTTTGGTAAGGATGTTCTCCAATTTTTTGTTTGTTACTTCGGCTTGTCCACTTGACTATGGGTGGTAAGGAGATGACTTCCTATGATTGATTTGGTAATACCTTATGAAATATTGGATCATATTAGACATGAATTGTGGTCCCTGATCTAAAAATATGCTACTTGGTGCTCCAAAATTTATCATAATTATATTCCAAAGGAAATCAACAACTGCTTCTTCAGTGGCATTTTTCAATGCCTGCACTTTTTCCCATTTTGTCACATAGTCAGTGCACACAAGAATATATTCCTTCCCTTGTGAAGGAGGATTAAAGGGACCAACAAAATCAAATCCCCATCTCTCAAATGGTTCAACCACAACTTGAGGTTGAAGAGGAATTTCATTGGTGAAATTTGGTCATCTCATCCTTTGACAAGGATCACACCTCTTGATATATCTCTTCACATCCTTGTACAAAGATGGCCAATAATAACTAGTGCCAAGTATATTATGAGATATTATTTTCACTGAATAATGTCTTCCACTTGGTTCATCATGACATGCTCTGAGGATTTCAAATATTTCATCCTCTCTTACACACCTATGTAAGACAAAATCAGGAACACATTTAAATAGCATTCAATTTAACCATTTGAATTGTGCATTGGTTTTAATTAACTTCTTTATTTGTTTCTTAGTGAAAGAAGGAGGAAACTTCCCTATTGCAGGATAATTTTCCATATCAGCAAACCATGGTGTACTTGCTGAGATTACAAATATTTGTTCATCTAGAAATTTATCCTTGACTGGATCTTGTTCCCCTGTGGTGGTTAGTCTTGACAAAAAATCAGCTACCACATTAGATTTACCTAGATTGTCCACAATGGAAATATCAAATTCTTGCAAAATTAATAACCATCTAATTATTCTTCCTCCAACCACTGGTTTGTTCATTAAATACTTAATTGTTGATTGATCTGTGTGTACAAATATATTATACCCTATAATGTAATGTCTGAATTTATTGATTGCATAAATCACAGCAAGAAATTCATTTTCAGTGGTGGTGTAATTCTTTTCAGCGGGAGTAAGATTCTTGCTAAGATAATAAATGGCATACATATTTCCTTTCCCATCTTTCTCTCCTAATACTACACCAATGGAATAATTTGAGGCATCTGTTTGGATATGAAATGGATTTTCCCAATTAGGTCCTCTCAATATTGGGGTGCTGATTAATTTTGCCTTAATTTCTTTAAAAGCATGCTGACACTTTTCATCCCAAAGAAATTCACAGTCCTTGGTTATCAAATCAAACATGGGGGCAGCAATTTTACTAAAATATTTTATAAATCACCTTTAGTACCCAGCATGCCCTAGAAATGATTTGATATCTGTGGGGGTCTGAGGAATAGGTAAATCTAAAATGATCCTAATTTTGTTTTGATCCACATGAATTCCTCTTTTTGAAATATGGTGTCCTAATATAATCCCCTAATCCACCATCATCAAACAATTTTCATCACTAAGAGATAGGTTGTGTTGTTCACATCTTGTTAACACTCTATCCATATATACCTCAACACAATTAATTGTTAGATCAACAAAGATTACAAGTATAGCTCTCTGGAAAGTTGTATGAGAATTGCATAAACTAAATGGTAACACCCTATAGGGAAAGGTTCCCCATGGACATGTAAATGTAGTTTTTTCCTGATCTTCAGTAGTAACTCTGATTTGATTGTACCCACTAAAGCCATCCAAGAAAGAAAAATATTGTTTACCTGAAAGGTTATCTAGGACTTGATCTATGAATGGTAAGGGAAAATACTCTCTCATTGTGGATTTGTTTAGTTTGCTATAGTCAACACATATTATCCATTTTCCATTCTTTTTGGGAACAATTACAAGGGGAGATACCCACTGGCTATCTAAGATAGGGTAGATGAAACCTACTTGTAATATTTTTTCAATTTCTTATTTGACTATATCCCTTAAAGATCGGTTAATCCTTCTTTGATGCTACCTAACTAGTTTAATGTTTTCAATATAGATTTGATGAGTGCAGATACTTAGATGAATTCCCTTCATGTATTTATAATCCCAAGAAAAAGCTTTTGTATGATTTTTTAGAACATCAAACAATTTAGCTTCTTCATCCTCCTTCAACCAGTTGTTAATGTTTAAAGTTTTACTCGATTGAATTTCAACATGCTTGGTTCCAATATGTGACAAAATGATTTGTGGGAAGGGTTTCATTAAAGTATTTAATGGACATGAATGTGGTAAAAACATATGGTATGTAGCAACATCTCCAAAAGTTCCTTGAGACAGAATACTGGGGAAAGGATAGTAATGAGAATTATGATACTTATCTCTGTGCAGGACAAATTCTTTGTCACTACTCCTTTTAAGAAATTCTTCACCACTTCCTGATGTACTTGAAACTGAAGCTACTAATTCATCATCTCCCCACGATAAATCTCATTCCTCTGGAGATAAATAATTTTTAATCAAAGAGAACTACTATTGACATGGTTTTGGAACTAAATGTGGTGGTTCCAGATCAATAGCCGCAGGTTCCAGAACTAATTTCGTGGGTTCTGGAACTAAGTTCATAGGTTTCGGAACTATTTCTGATTGCTTTGAGGTCAGTGTTCTCATCCAAGGGTGGATTAATAATCTCTTCTACTTCTCTTATATGATCTTATAATGTGATCATATCCAAAGAAGATAAATTTTGCTTATTAGTTTCAGGATAATCAACCCATAATTGTTCATGATTGTCAGTAAAAGGTTGTGTAGTAGGATATAAGGAAATTTGTTTAGAGTTCTTACCATTCGATATTTTCATATCACCTAACCTGTAATCTATTAAAGTAGAAATTTTAGCTAACCATGGTCTACCAAAAATAATGGGATAACCCAATGTTTCATCTTTTGGCTGCAGTATAAGGAAGTCAACTATATATTCCCATGACTCCACCATAACTGCCACGTCTTCAATAATTCCTTTTATTTTTTGTACAGACTGGTTTGTCATTTGTACTATGGTATTAGTAGGTTGTATACCCATTAATGGTAATGTTTTCAGAGTATCCACTGTCATTACATTGATAGCAGTGCCCAAATCTATCAAAATATTATGTACATCCTTATTTCCTATAGAGACAGAAATAAAAGGACTTCCAGGATCTCCGCATTTGGGAAGTAAAATTTTTCCTGCTAATAAATCAGCAAGTTTCCCATCTACTTTGATATTCTTGGGGTACTATTTCTTCCTTCCAGGATTTTTTAGACATAATATTTTGATTGATTTCTACAGTTCTGGAATGTCCTTAATTGCTTGTAATAGTGGTATTTCAATATTCAATTTCCTTAATTCCTGTACCAATTCAGACTCTTTGATTTCTATATCTTCTTTGAATCTTTCTAGAAATGGAGTCTCAGTAGTGTTGTTATCTGGATCCTTTTATTTTCTTTCTATATCCTCTTTTGGAACAACAGTACTAGGAATTTTATTTTCTTATGTCATTTCAGTGATTACAAGGGGTGGACTGTTAATGATTTTCCTAGATCTAGTTTGAATATCATTCAATCCATAGCACGTAAATCAACTAATTTTTCTGGTTCTGTTCCATAAACAGGAGTTGTTTGTTTATTTCTTGGATTTTTTACTAGTTGTGCTGGCATTTGTGTTTGGACTACATTCTCATGTTGTGAATTCTATGTAGGGGATCCCATGATGGCCTGTTGATTCTGATTTGGATATGTTATTCCTTAAGCATAATTACTAGGATTCCATCTAGGTTATGACCAAACATAAGGATTTCCTTGACCAACCCATGGTTGTTGACGTCCTTGAACATACCAAGCTTGATTTTCCTAATCTTGAAGGTTCCAAGTTGGTTGAGGCACCCAAGGTGGTTATCCCCAATTTTTTGGTACTAACTGAGTAGCCCATGTCATCATCCAGGGATTAGGGACTGATCTTGGCATAAACTACCCTTGGTTAGGTTGTCTCTGAACAAAATTCAATTCTTTTGTTGTAGATTAGGCACTCGTTTGTTTAAGTTGATTCTTAATAATAGGAAGTAAAGAAAAAACATTAGTATCATGTTCTTTAGATTCACAGATAAGACACATTTTTGTTTTAATCAAAGGACAATCTCTTAATGCACGCTTCTTCCTACATCTAGGACAATACATAGCCAATGGTTCAGTTATGGAATTTTCTCTAGCTTGTAATCCATCCATAGAAGAGGTTAATTACACTAAAATGTTTGTTTTAAAGTTTGCTAACTCATCCATTAGTTTGTTTATATCTGGATTCATACTTTTCACTAATTTTCCTTTTTTAGGTCCACCTCTTGTTCTGGAATATCTTCTACAAATGTCTTTAATTCCATTCATTCTTATCTAATCAATGTCTCCACCTCCTATCAAGTTAAGGGCTTCTCTAGATTCGTCATCCAAACCTTTAAGAAAAATGGTTTTACTTAACTCCTCAGAAAGCACAAATCGACATCTTTTGCTAAAAAAGAGGAATCTATCTAAATAGTCTTTTATGTTTTCATCATCCTCCTACTTGATTTTGAAGAATTCTTTCTTTCTATTTCTCCCTCTACAATAATCCTGGTATTTATCTAGGAAGACAGTCTCCATTTTTACCCAATTGCTAATAGAGTTGGATGGTAATCCCATGAACCATCTCATTGCTACATCCTTCAAAGTGGAAGGAAATAAGTTGAGTTTTTGATTATCTATTTTATCATCGTAGGTCTAACATAGTACCTTGAACTCAAACAGAAATTGGTCAGGATCATAATATGACATCCCTCTAAATGTGGGTAAATGTGTAGGTGAGATATTTTTCATTAATGTATCATCATCTCCCAATTGGATTGGATAGGTAAAGGTCCTATCATCTTCTCTCTTTCCTTCTCATTCCATTATAAAAATATTTTCTAAATTTTCCTCCCAATCAATGTGGTAAGTGGTATGACTTGGGGAAGGAGAAAAATCATGAGTAGGATGTTGACTACTCAATTGAGGATCGAAACTCACCCTAAATGGATATTAAGTAATAAGCCTTCTCCTAAAAGTTCCACTACCTTGAGGTGACTGATATAAGAATTCTAAAAATGGAAATTATGTTTCTTGTCTGACAGCGGATGGTGGTGCTTCCAATTCTTGATCAATTTCCTTACTTTGACTAGTGGATGTTATGAATTCTTGTGAAGATGTTTTTGGAAGGAATCTACCCTGTGAGTCTCTTGGTCTACTCATATATTTTTTGATATAGCAGGGAAGATCGTTGGACTACTAGATGTATGTTTTGTTGCTCTTGCTAACACTTAATTAGAAAGTTCCAACTAGTGGTCCCTAGAAATGACAGCAAAAATGATGGGTGTTGTCATTCCCTTCATTTAATAAACTTCTTGTTGATGTCATATCAAATTAGGTGTGTGTCTAAATCTATATGCAACAAGAGTAATTTTATCGATCTAGTAGTTGAATGTAGTTATTTTTGTATTTTCTGGGGGATATCTTCAATGTCTTAAGGACTTCTTGGTAAAACCTTATTTAAATCAAACTCTGAAAACTTGTTGAAAGTAAACACACTGAAAGCTTTACTGAAAGGAAACACACTGTGCAGAATCGAAACACACTTGCTGTTAAAAATAAACACACTCAATTTAGAATGCTTGAAAACAATTGCAAGAAATATAAGAATCTATCTAAACACGTACAGGAACAAGTATACAACAGAGTTTGACTGAAAGAATTAAAAAAATATAGAATTAACAGATCGAAGCTATTTGCTGAAGAAATATAAATAGAAAATAAATGAATATCCTGGTCCTTAGGGGAGTGGGCCCTTGCTCCTCCTTGAATTAGGATTCAACAACTAAAAATTATCTCAAATAAGAATGGCTATTTTATTGATAAAACATTTGGTATTACAAAATTAGTAGATTTGAGTACTTAGTCTATTTCTCTTCTCTATTTTATATCTATCTTATATCAAATTATATATATATATATATATCTATATATATCTACTGTAGGGATACTTTTATATACATTTTACAATCACAACTGACTCAACGATTCTGATGAAATTGAATCATGCCTAGAATAGATACTGAGTCAGATTACAGTTGATCAGATAGCTATAGGATAAATCTCCCTAGATCTATGTTCAGAAATCTTCTCATCCTTTCCTGATTGAAAAGGTCATAGATGAAAAATATCCAAATGTGGTTAGAAAGATAGCTCCCATCAGTTCCGGAACTTCAGAGAATTTATAGAACCATAGGAAATCATTAAGGATCAACACCATGAGAGTTCTGGAGCTATACCCATGAGTTCCAGAACTAATTCCAAAAATTTCAGAACTAAATACTGGAGTTCTGGAACTAAGTCTGAAAGTTACGAAACTAAATGATGACTATGTGATGGAGTTCTTGAACTAGCTTGGAAATTCTGGAACTAAGCATTGTAGGAAAAAATGCTATCAAAAACATACTGAATGCCACCTACTTCATTTCCTTAACTAATTAGATCTGCTTTATTACAAAACTAAATTTCAACACACACTTCGTTAGGAATTTTAGATCTTTTAAGCATTAGAATCACAATCAATCAAAAGATAGACAATTACATTCTAACTCATATCAGATTAACTAAAAGTCACAAAATGCAATGAATCTCAATATTAATGAGAGTAATATGAGATCATATATTATACATTAATCAGACATATTCTTGCCTCACAACTTTTCTCACTCACTTCTCTATCAACACCATCTCTAATATATTTTACACTCAACTTTCACAACTTAGACAAGGATATAATGAATATTTAACAGATTATGTCTTACAATACAAAAAAAACTTAGCTCATATGTCGAGCATGCTTGAAGACTCTGAGATTCAAGGCTTATTATTTCAAGGTATATTACCACCTCTCCAGGAGAGTGTTCTCTTTGAGACATCTCCCTCATTCGATTAACTCTTTCATACTCTTAAATTTTTTGAAACTAAGATCTTATCTATAGGAAAGCTTAAATCTCAAGAACAAGCATCATCTTCTACACTTTTTCAAAATAAGACAAAATTTAAAGCATCAGCAACTAAACCAACTAACATAAAAATCACTGTAATAGCGGTATCCACCACCAAAGAGCTTCAGTTACAACCACCTTGGTGTACATACATGAAGTTAACTATCCTTCTGCATATTTTACTTCCACAACTTGTCGAAATTAATCTCATCACACTTCCTCCTCCAGTCTAATTAGACCCATCTCATCCAAAAGGACATAATTATGATGAAAACTTCCATTGGGAATATCATCAATGCGTAGGAAATTCTACATATCATTTTTTCAAACTTTGAAACCTCATTAAAGATCTGATCGACAATAATAAAATTGCTTCCAGAGCCTACGAATTCTATATTTTTCAATGACAATCATAATCTCAAGATCTTTAACAATCCACTTCCAAAACACAATAAGAAACTAACATATTCCTCATCCAATCATACATATTGTGTAGTGCCTCCTCTTATATTGGGGGATCTTGATTTCCTAGTTACTCATACTAAAATTTCTCCACCAGTTATTTCTTTCTATGACCATGATTATCATGTGGCTTTCACTTCTAATCACTTACACATTAATTCCTCTATAGGATCTACCCCTATCAGTAACACCATGGTTGATCCATCATGGCCCATCAGCACATGTTCTATTCCACTTATTTATGTTATTGGCTATCCACTTTCAAAAATTTCATATCCAATGAACAATTCCTATGGTGTTGTCAAGCTTCATGTTATAATCAGTCATCTTACTATGCTAGTTCCATTCCTTGTGGGACAAGCAGTCGATGGGTGTGACATGCTCTTAGGCCTCAATTTGATTCACAAGTTTAAATCTATCATCTCAATGAATCATTTATGTCTAAAATTTATTCAAAAAAATAAATTCATTTATATGAATGGTGTGACTCCATCTACTCCATGGTCACCACCTCCTCTCATGGTTGCAAATGCATCACCTCATCCATCTAATATGCCACAACCTCTTGAACCTATAGCATAATATGCTCTTAATTCACCTACTCACATGCAATATACATGGTATCATCCCTCTACTAGTCCAATACATCAATCTAGGTCCATTTTTAGGATATATCCTATATTTAGACACATTACGCCACCTCGCTTCACTTCATGTAAGTGTCCATCACCACCACCATCTACTTTGTATAGGTCTCCATCACCTACAAATTTTGTTACACTAATTTTCCCACCATATAATCATCAGTTGCATGCATATAGAATTCACTCACATGCACAACATCTATCTCATATACCACCAATCTTAGAACATGGTCACATGCCTTCATCACCGCAAACATTGGGTAGAGGACCTGAATCCTTTAATTTTATCGGATAGGCCATTTCCTCACCAAAAAATTGGGGGCATTACTCTTATTCCCCCCAATATCAACATGCATATTACATTCACCTTATTACACACCTTACCTCTAGCTTATACATATTGACACACATTCATATCATCATTTCTCAATGACATACTCTTGTGCTACAATTTGCACTTGATTTTCAAGGGCATACTATACACATGAAACTCACACACTACACATCTCACACATCACACATCACACATCATACAGTTACGCCATCTTACCTCACAAAATCCTCTACATACTTTGCAACATATTCACTCTACACATTCACACTACACTTTTTCTATATTTAAATGTTGTGGTCATTACCTGATGGTGCACTCTAGTCCCATGGTCCATACTCTACTGTTAACCGTGGACCTCATCAAACTCACATGTTCAATCATTCAATCATCTTATTATGTGAAATTCCTAGCTACTACCTTAATCACTCATATCATGATATAAAATTTATGTTAAATCATGACCCATTTCTAGCTTTCCTATTCATTCATCTCGAGATATACGCCTTATACTACATCATTAAACTTCATGACATCATACTCATGCACCTCGTGATATATGGTTTAGGATAAATCATCATCTCATTCTAACACCTCAAGATTGATCATCCATATGTCACATTCGATATCATCTACACATCATCATTCTAGAATCAACAATCCTCATTTAGTTCATTAACTATTCTTAACACACGACAACAAACCATTCAGACCATTTCCTAAAGACACACTCTCATTTATAGTTCATTCTTGACTATTGAGGGGGCATAAATAAATGAACCCCATTACATACATACAAATCCACTCAGGGGGTGTACTTCTCCTATCATCCAAACTACATTCCATTCCACCTCATCCAAATCATACTGCATATCTTTTTTGCATTTACTCTTGATTACATTTACTTTTTACATGCACATATTATTACACATGATAGATAGATATCTTTCATGTCCTTATCTTTATCATACATACATGTGCGTTCAATTTATTTTCTAGTTTTGATCAAAGATTCTATAGATCCATTACATGCAAACATAGATTCTTAGCACAGTACCTATTACTAGTCCCATAATGGCTCCGGAGGGCATCAAATTTCATACGATACAAGTGTTATTGTTTGATTTTTGTTCATAGCACATTACTTTATCATATTTTACATACTTTGAAATAATTTTTATCTTTCTAACATGCTAATGGGTGAGTCATGTGTAACATTTGTTTTACAGGTTTATTTGTTTCCATGGTTATCTTCTACATTACTTGTCTTTGTTTTCTCTTTATATGCTTCATTTTGTGGGACTTTCCATTTTTATTATGTGCACACTTGTATTTTTGCAGCCATTACAAAATTTATTATCTTGCACCATCGTGAGTGGTGTCCCATGTTTGTAACCTACTTTTTGTGGTCTACATTATCTTCTCGTGTTTTAGCTTACACATTGTCCTTATGTCTGCGAGCTTATATTTTATATGCATGTTTACTTATACTAACACTTGTCTCCTAGCCATTTTTTTGTGTTTTCCTTGGTTTCTACTAAGCACATTCCCTTTTCCTCTGCAGAGCATAGTTTCAACACAATGGTCGGTCATCTTTTGGGCTAGATACTCCTTCAGTGATGTCGCATGCACCCTAAACAAGGGGGGCATCATTTGGGTGAATCATTCATCCTATACAAGATTATACACAACTCGGTACCGGTACAACACAATTTTTCAATTTCATACAGGGATCAGAATCAGACTTGGGTCCTTTACAAAATGTTTGTTCCTAGATGCCTGAAATAGGGTGAAATTACACAATGATTGGTAGCTCAACACAACCTTCAGAACTTCATACACAACGTCTTTTACAGCGTATACAATCCTTAAGACTTACGTTCATACACACCATTTGTAGTGGTATTCCACATTACAGGAAGTAGTTAAAGGTTGGAGGATGACACAAAAATTTTGTCCCTACACTTCTTCCATGACATTGGTGTGATATCACCCCAAGAATTAGTGGCCAACGCAATTAGTGTGATATTTCCAAAAAACATCAGTATTTTACAACATCTTTAGGATCATCTCTACACCCTTTTTCTCATCACGGATCAAGTGCACATGTTTCTTTTTCCCATTTTCATCATTTTTACATACTTCTTTACATAATTTGTACATATATACATGTGTATTTGACTACTTGTTTTTTCTTCTCTTTTGTAGGTTCATCCATATGGGAAGTAGTAGTCAACATTTTCAACGTCACACACATCATTACAACAACATCAACATCACCAACATGTATATTGTGAAATATACATATGATTTTCTACCCTAGGTTCATTTTCATCATCACTTTTTCCACTTTCTCCTCCTTAGCATCCATGCTTCACATTTTTATCACTCCAGGACTTGTCTAGTCCCTCAGTATGCTTGCATCATTGATCTACATGGTTATCAGGTATACATCTCTATCTACTTTATATTACCGAGCTTTCCGCTCACCAACATAAAGTGGGGGAAAATATAGACACAAAATCATGCACTTTGGGTAATTATATAGTCTTGATTACATACTAATATTTATATAATTCCTAAGTAAGAAAATTACTAATTAACACATGTCTTTGGCCACCTTTCTTTGATTTTTTTTTTGTACTTTCTGTCTTGCACCCTTAGTTTCTTAGTCTACCTTTTTACACTTCAGTATTTTTCATCCTGGACACTAACACCCAACAAGGATGTCAGTGCCAGGCACCCTTGTCCCCTCTGGGCACCCATGTCCTCTTTGTACTTTACTCACACTTTTTGGGTCCTTTCTAGCCATTTGAGAATCTTATCTTTTTAGTAGTTGGAACTTTTGGGGTTAATTATGAAATTTGAGAAAACAAATTATATAAATATAAAGTTATGTTATCATAATAAGGGACCAAGCACTAAGCACTATCTATCACCACTTACGGTTACATCCATCAAGGCATCTAAGAGCTCTATTGCATCCATATAGTTCCATCAAAAGGGACACTTGGGCTAGTCTTATGCATCACACTTCATAGGAGGGAAGTTCATTATATTCCATGCACACATTTACTACATTTTACATATAGTTATTTTCTCATTATCCAAGTTTGACTGGCACAAGAGCAACATGGGAAGAAATTTTGCACACACACACACACATAACTACATTGGGTCTGAGATGTAGTGCAACTCTCAGTCTTAATTTCACCATTGTGACAGTTGAGGACAATTCAACCCCTCATTTTGTATCTTTATTTTTTAGGATTTGATGTGTCTTTGAGGGTTTTGTTGGTTCATACTTTATTGTAGATTTATAGTCACCTCATATATCTTGTTGCGACCTTAGAGTGACCAAAGGTAACTAAAGGAAAACACCTTGTGAAACCTCAGAGGAAGTTTTCTGAGCATTTTTGCAGACCCATGCACCTAGAAATAGGTCTAGGGTTCCTGCGGGTGCCTCTATCCCTCTCTAAGCACCCTAGTCCAGCATGTTCCTCTAGTTCTACATTTTTGTGAGCTCTGGTGTGATGGTTAGTGCTTCACATTTTTGTATTTTCAAACTCTATGCATTCTCCAAATCTATGAATAAGCTAAGCCTTTCTACCCTCTCCTTGAAATCAGGGCTTCATTATTGATTGCTTAGTTTACTTAGGTAAATTGTTGTACTTAATATATTATTCATTTATTATAATATTTCATTTAGATTAGGGTTATAAATTACATTTTAGCTTGATCACATAGATAATAGTAAGAAGGGAGAATGAAAACCTTAATTTTATTAATTTTGAATTACTAAAAAATAAAAGTTCTTAAGTATTTTAAAATAACAAAATAGGTTAGATATATAAGATCTCATACCTTAAACAAATATGTTAAGAGTAGATTAATCAAATAGTTTTTTTAATATATTGAAGGTGTTTTAATTTATGGTAATTTGTTCTTGATTTTAAATGTTATATTTTAGCTTTTTCAGTTCTTCTAAATTAGAAAACTAATATAAGGGTGTTTTTATATATTATAGAATTTTAGTGTGATCAACTTTAATTTAGGAGGTCTCATATAATTTTAAAATTTAATAATAAAAATGTTTCAGTTAACTAAAATGTATAAAATATATTTTAATTTATAGCAACAAATATAAACAACTTGATAATGAAAGTCACATTTTGAGATAAATATATTTAAGATATCTATACTAGCTCATATTCAGATTTAGAAAAAACTTAATTTAGTTGTTCCTCAATATTTAATATTAAATATTAAATAAACAATTTCTTCATGATCATATACCTCTTGGAACCATTTCATAATATTTAAATATATTACTCTTGCAATTTAGGAACACATGAATATTTATTTTATTGAAAGTATTGATGAGTACTAAAAGTTAAGTAGGAAAATTCAAATGTAATGTTGTTTTTAGTTTAAAAATATGATCTAAAAAGATATCCATTAAGATACTTTTGGAAATCAAGGGGTGGTTGTGCACTTCAATGGATTAGCTCAAGGAGCGGTAAATTCATTTCCTTCATTCATGTTCAAGTTTAGCCATCCTCCATCATGAATTGTGTTCAAATAAAAGCATTGAATCATGGTAGCCAAGATAGTGTGAATGAAATATAAGGTAAGATAAATTTTGGGGCATCCTCTTCTTCCACTACCAAAGGTTAGAAGATGAGAGTGTTTCCTACTCATGTAAATACCACCAACGATGAGTGCCTCAAATTGAAATTCAAGAGGATCCTCCAAAAAAAATGGATCTCATCCAATAACCTAGATGTTGAGAAATACTTCAGTGTTTGAAGAGATGAAGTAACCGCGTATGTTACAATATTGGGTGGATTACCTCAATTCTAACAATATAGGAGGGTACAAGTGCAAGCTCTCCTTCCCTATGGGTTGGAGATAAACGATGTTGGGAAATTTGGATTCTACTGAAAAAGTAAGTTGTTGATTTAACTGATATACTAACTTTGGATTCGTTATAGGTGCAGGATCTCGTAATCATATCATTTAATCCCATTATAATTTTGTAAATACGCAAGTTGTAGCTTAGAAATCAGGATATTTCACAATGTAAAATCCAATGGGACCAATATTCTGAAGAAAACACAATGTGGGAAAATATGGATGACATGTTAGTTGTTATTCCTTTTCTATTGGACTAAGTTTAAAAATAAAATAGTAATTTTATTAATTCTACTTGATTTTGAGTTGTCTATATTAATGGCCATCTAAGTCATGATTATTTGTTAAGTTCTAAATTACTCTCTTTATCAAAGATATTACATCTTGAAGAAATTTTGTAAGTTATTTTATTTCAGAAAATATAAATTACAGTCATGAAAAAGAATGCTACAAAAGTAAAGATAAAATGAGGGAAAAAGGTGACAAATAATGCTACAATTGTTTTGGTAAACCAAGTGATAATGAACATCAATGTTTCAATAAAATAACATACTTGAAAAAAATTATGGAAAAGTATGTCTTCCTCCATCTAGACAAGAGTTTCTCTTTTTGCAATAATAATCAAATCACTAGTAAATGCATGGATTTTGGATTCAAGAGTCTCCAAACACATAGAAAACTAAGGTTCACTATTTTAAAATCTCAGGGTAAACTACACAACAAAACCTTTATGGGTAATAATACTCCTCTCTTTATTGAAGGATAAAAATCCATTGATATGGAGAATGATATCTAAGTTGTGAACTTATTATCCATATATTAGACCACTCTTCCAAAGGAAAAATAAAAATTATTTATTTCAACTCCAACAATATTATTATTAGACTTATAAAAGACTAGTTTTCTATTATAGCCATTAACAAGGTTAATCTCGAAGACATATTGTAAAATCTCAACATATTTGTGCTCAATCAACCCTCACACGTCATGCTTGCACCGACATAAAAATATAAGAATATTTTTCACAAGGTAAAAGAGGATATTACTATAATTATTTTAAAGCGCAAGTCACAACCTAATATTTTTCAATATTACTCTTTTTTATTTTTGGAATAAATATTAGTATTTATTTTTTATTAGTTAAATAGGAAAATTTGAATGTAATGTTGTTTTTTCATTTTTTTAAAAATGAACTAAGAATATATCCATGAAGATAGTTTTAGAAATAGATAGGTGGCCATGTACTCCATTGAAATAGCTCGAGGAGTAGTACATCAAATGTATTTTGTACACCATCTCCTACTACAACAAGATCTACATTGCAGAATACGATGGAAGAGTGCAATGATATTTTGAAGGGGTTCAAAGACTGTAGGACTAGTCACATTTTTTGTGAAGATAATGGGAGTGTCGACCTCCTTACAAACCTAGGGAAAGATAAGACTAATTTAGCTACATGATCCATCATATGATTATGCTAGATGAAATGGTCATGAAAGTGAATGAAGAGACTAATCATATAATGGAAAACCAAAGACGTGATGATCCAATTGACTTATAACTAGTGGCATAAATTTTTTTGTTATCATTATAAAATCTCATGGGATTATAGCATGATTAAGAAGGATAATCATGTGAATAGTTAAGGGAAAGGTAAGGGTGATAAATGGAATGATAATAGCAATATTAACATAGGTATTTTTAAGGTCTTTAGTTATGGATTGGGGGATATAGATAGAAAGAATAAGGATGATTTTTTAACTCTCCCTTGGAGTTTAGGTAACATGGGTAGGGATATGCTCAGGTTAGAACCCAATTCGGGCCACAATTTCAAGTGGAACACCATGTTGTGGAAAAATTTTAAATGGGGTGGCCTCACTTACTACATTAAACAAATAACAAGTTGAAAAAAAATCTTATATTTGGGATTTTTTCCTTATTGTAAGGGGCGTATGTCACCATAAGTGGTATAACCATGGAGGTTTCACAGGATTCTATTAGATGTGTTATAGGGATGTCTATGGAGGGGTAAAAATATTCAAGGCTAGATGAAGGAAGGATGGGGAAATATACAGGGTTTTTAGGATGAAGGAGAATATTCATGAGTTGGAGGATGATATTATTTGCACTATCATAACCTGATGTGTGCCTTCAAATCATGAATTACGTGACTATTAAAGGTAAGTTTATAAAACTCTACATCCAATACCGTTCTATTTTAATCATTTTCGCCATTATAATCTTATGTGAATTACCTTTTACTTTTGTATGTCTCTTTAAGATACCATTAGATATTTTCAAAATGGTAAAGTCGAGGCTTCCATCCATCAAGCCCTCATTCTACTTTGTGTTCTAAATAAGGAGTCATGTTATCACAAAGGAAACAAGGAGGCATAAGAGGAAAAATTATGTGGAATGTTTGCCCTAATCTAATAAGGATAAGGAAGGGGATTCTAAAGAAAATATGACCCTAGGTGAGAAAAAGGAAGCCAAAAACTCTTAGGTCTATGGTAAGATGGTCAAAGGGGAGACTAGCAAGATCGCTAGTGAAGTGTTAGGGTAAACATAGTTTAATTAAGTAATTATGCATTGTACCTTAGTTATTTAATTATTAATGAGGTAATTACTTAGGTAAATAAGTATTTTTATATTATTATTTAATTTTTATATTGTTTCATAACGATATTTGTTTGTATTTAATTTTGTTGTGCTTCCCTGATGTATTTAGGAAGCTATTGTAACTAGGTTTATTTTTTTATAGATCCAACAACATATTTGTTTATATCTGGTTGTACAATATCTATAAATATTGCAACCATCTCCATTATACATGGTTTTATTGAACATCAATAATATTTGTGAGGCTTTCATCCCTCTTCTAGATTTTTTATCAGAGTAGGTTGGAGCCTCTATGAGTAGAGAAGTTGTGTAGAAAGAGTGCAGAAGAGATAAAGGAGCTTGGAGAAGAATATACAGCATTTGGAGAGCCTGTGCAACCTTCTGCAACTTCCCATCCCCATCCTTGCATCTCCACAACCTCCTTTTTAGTTTTAGGTGTTTGAAAAGAAATTTTTTAACACTAGTTCTTCCTGCACTAGGAAAATTTTCTTTCTGGAAGTGATTTTGATTAGAAAATCATATCAGAAAAAAATAGTTTTCCCCATTAGGAGTTTTGTCACTAAATTTCGTGACAATGTTAGTTGTAACTAACAGTAGCGGCTTCTTAATTTGACGATCTATGTTCCAAAGGTTGAGTTTGTTGAACACTTTTGGAGAAGACTGAGATTCCCACCAAGTTTCAATTTGAGCTCTACAAAATTGACGCACTAGTTCCACATGTCTTTGAAATCAATTTGTTTGAACTGAGTTAGGGGAGCACTCCACCAGATGAGGCCTTTTCATTTAATGAGGAGCTATTACCTCCCCAAACTGAGTTATTTAGTGGATATTTTCCCACCATATTACACATCCATGGGTGAGATGTTCTTTATAAGAAGTGACCAATCTGAGTTATTTGTTAAAGGTACCGATCCAAAGGATCCAATGTCAAACAAGTTCCTCCCCTCTTGCTTGTGAAGGACTGAGTCAAATGGAAAAGGCATACGAGTTGAGATGAGTCTCCATCTAATATACTGAGCACCATCCAAATGGACAAGTCTCCATAGGTAGGGTTAAACAATTCAAAAACAAAAGGAAAGCAATGACACTTGTAGATCCAAAACAAAACAGTCAAATGGTGGATCAACATTATCAAAGGGAAGCAAATAAAATAAGCAGAGGCATTAATAAAAAAACAACTTGGAATTTAAAAGCACAAATATGAGGTGAGATCTAGGTTCTCAGTCAAATACCTAATCTACCCCATCCAATAAGTCACCATGTGGATCCTCCACATCTTTCCATGTCGATTTACAAAGGTTATTCCTTTTTTTATTTGTTTATATAAAAGAACCTTCAAATTTTATTACATGCACTATAAGAGATTTTGTGGATAGTTGTAGAGTCCTTGGTGGTTGTGGTGTTGAGTTCGAACCCCCCCATGGCCATTTTTGTTTTAAAATATTAAATTTGGTGGGTAATATTGAATTTACCAGGTTATTTAAAAAAATTGCCATATATAGTGGTCAAAAACCCTACCTAAACCCACTAATAAACTTAGCGAAGAAAAACCTCTTTTTGGGGATTTTTTTTTTTCTCCCACATAGCTTATTTTTTATTCTAATCTTATTTTTCCAAAGGAGGGGTACCTAAAACTATAAAAAAATTTTTTTTTGTAGTTTTTCACATTGAGAGCCATTCTGAGCTTTGGAGGCCACTAGGGCCTCCGAAAACAATTATTTTCATGTCATTTAACTTTTCTACAGATTGGATGTAATCATATATTTTTAGTGTATATTTCAATGGATTGTACTAATTTTTTGGTTGACATATTCAATCGCAAACATTGTAACTAATAAAAACTGACAAAGATTTTAAAATAAAAATAGTGAAATTTTGTTTTGTAACACTCATGATATCTTCATATCTCTTTCACAGTGTTTGGTATATACAGTGCCTCTAGGAAGTGCTTACGATTAAATTTGGCATGACTAAAACTATACTTAACATCAAATCTAGCTACAATAATGTCATCTGGGAGTTTTCCCTATAAATCCATGGGGAGAAATAATGAAATAGTGCACACACTTTGAGCCCTCCCATCCATCTGTGAATGATTACATGACATAAATCTAGACACTGAAATTATTCGAGTATATAGAAAAGTTACACACACGTATGAGGATATTTCTTTGAACTGGTGTTAATAATCACACAAACCCCTTTCAGTATTGTCTTGGTACCACGTATTGAATTATTTCATGTATTTTAATGCCTATTTCATGTACCACCAAGTATATTGAAAGGGTGATCTTATTACATGTACCAATGTGTATACATGAAGGGCGCATATATAGAAAGGTTAAGTATATCAGACTGACGATATATAGATTGGGAGACCTTATACCTAGAGTGATAAGAGCCTTACCCTTTTTAATTGAATTTAGAAAATGGGCACCAATTCTCCTAAGTTATTTATTATAGACTCAGAGCTCCTAAGAGGAGATAATTATGCTTCATGGAAGACTAAGATCAAAACACAACTTGAGTTTGAAGAGATATGGCCTGTTATGAATAATTTTGCAACAAGATCACCAGATGATGTAGCACAACAGAGATAGTTTAACAAGGCCAATTAGAAGGCCAAAGTCATAATATTTTTTACAGTGTCTGATGATGTGTAACCCCACATTTGAGATGCAAAAACCACCAAAGAAGCATGGGATAAGTTGAGAACCATGTACGAAGCCAAAAAGAAGAACACAATTCTAAATTTACAAAGTCAATTACATACACTAAAATTCAAACCAAATAAAAAAGTGGAATATTTCTTACAGAGAGTTGTGGAATTGAGGGCTTCACTTTTATCCCAGGAAGAGGAGGTTACTGATACAACTCTCGTTCCCATTATTTTAAGATCACTTCCTCCTTACTACATTTTTGTGACGACACTAAACTTTCCAGATCAGACAATGACTTTTGACAAGTTAGTGAATCTATTCTAACAAGAAGAAGCAATGTACAACAAAGATGATGAACAGGTGTAGGCACTGTCTTCTTATCAGAAAGGAAAAGGAAAATAAAAATATTCTCAAAAGTCCCAAAAACAACATCAACAAGGGGACAAACAAAAGAAGAAATGTCTTATCTATGAAAGAGGACATGAGTTGAAATATGGTTAGTTAAATACATATAATAAGGGTTCATCAAGTAATTTAGGACCTCAAAATCATAAATATCATCTGGGAAAATCATACTACAAGCAAAGACAGAATAAGGGGAACTAGCAAAGAAAACCCCATCAGCAAGGTAATGTAGCTGAGAAATAAGATCATTTAGAAAATGAGGACTTCTTATACACTACACATTCAAGTGAACCATCCACGTCATCTAGTGTTGTTTGGTACATTAATTTAGGATCCACTCAACATATGACCAGGCAAAGAGACTGGTTTATCACCATAAGGGACACACCTTCAAAAAACCATGTTTTGTTAGGTGATGATTCTTCTTAAAATTTACAATGTATTGGAAAAATTTATCTACCTCTAGGTTCACGACATTGTAGATTAACATATGTATTATATGTCCATGGGTTAACAAAGAATATACTACCAATGAGTCAACTTCTATATCATAATCTGAAGATTGACTTTGATAGTCATTCTAGTAAGATAGTGTGTTTGATTCGAGACAAACCAAGAGGATTCAAAAATTGTTGCAAAATCCTCCAATGTGGGAAGTATGTTCCATCTTGATTTTTTCCACAGGGATGATCAAGAACTTGTGGCTAAGAATTCTTCATCAGCATAATTATGGCATCAGATACTTAGTCACATCAGTTTCAAATGTCTCAAAACACTTCACTGGTATAATATGGTGAGAGGTTTTTCATCTCTCTAGAATGATACAAATAAGTGTCATCACTGCCTAGCAGGAAAACAAGACATCTCAATTCCATCAAAGTACTTATCAAGATCCAGGTAAGCATGATTTGGTTCATATCAATATTTGTGGTTTTCTGTAACCTAGTCATTCTGGATTTCAGTATTTCATGCTATGTGTTGATGATTATTTAAGAAAAATGTGGGTATTTTTTCTTCATAATAAAATTGATGTTTTTGAGAACTTCAAAATGTTCAAAATGGCTATAGAGAATGAGACAAATCATCATACCAGATCTCTCCACTTAGATCGAGGGGGGGAATTCACAAGTAATGATTTCAAATCCTACCTTCAAGCTCACGGGATTTGTTGACAGATGCCTCCTCCACACACACCATAATAGAATGGTGTTATTGATAGAAGAAACCATACTATCATGCAGATGGTGCATTTCATGATCAATGATTTTGGACTAGCGAGGACATTTTGGGCAGAAGTAGCAAAGACAACAATATATTTGCTTAACAGAGTTACCACAGTTGCTCTTAATGGAGTAACGCCAAATGAAGCATGGTTGAAATAGAATCCATCCATTGTACACTACAAATTATTTGAGAGAAAATCTATCATGCACATACCCAAGAAGAACATAAAGAAATTGGATATGAAATATCAAAAAATCATATTCATTGGCTACACTAAAGAGGATCTTGGGTATGAATTGAAGGATCTAAAGACCTGAAAATTCTACACTAACAGAGATGTTGAGTTATTGGAAAAGAAGGAAGATGAAACTCCTTCTCCAGACTCACCCGATGTAGATATTTCACCTATTGTAAAAACAAAAGTTGATGTTCCTGTTGATGATGATAGTGAAGATGGGGATAATGGTGATGATCAAATAGGACCATGACCCATGGAAACAGTACAATGTATGCCCAAGTGGTATACTGATATGATTCGAGATGCAAAATTGTATGCTCCACCAAATAAATCCACTACTAGACCATGGACTTATAGTAAATCATGAGAAGATGTCAACTTTTCTTTCATGAGTAGAGTTGTTGAATCTATTGATCCCTCTATTGTCCAGGAATCCCTATAGTCGAAAGCTTGGAAATATGACATGGATGTTGGATATCATTCAATGATGAAAAATAACACCTAATAGCTTGTCGATATTCTACTAGGGAAGAAACCCATTAGTTGTAGATGGATATTCAAAACAAAGTACAAAGCATATGGGACCATAGACAAGTATAAAGCAAGACTGGTAGCAAAGGGGTATGTAAAAAAGAAAGGCATAGACTATGAGGAGATATTTTCTCCCAAAACTAATATCAAAATGATCAGGATGATCTTTGATCTAGCTACTCATTTTTGTTGGAAATCCCACCAGATGGAATAGAGATCTAAAGAAGGAAGTCTACATGGCTCAACCTGAGGGATTTTTCATACCTGATTAAGAAACAAAGGTATGCAAACTCAAGATATCTTTGTATGGACTTAAAAAGAAACCTCAGGCTTGGTACATCAAAATTAATGAGCATATCATTTAACATGGATTCATTAGAAATCCATATAATCCCAATATCTACCTCAAAAGGAAAGGAGGAGAGATTATTATATTTATTGTCTATTTCGACGATCTAGTCATCATTTGCAGCATAATGAAGATGATTTATGCTACAAAGAAATATCTTAATTGATCATTCAAAATAACAGATCTCAGGATCATGCACTATTGTCTTGGATTGGACATATGGGAGAAAGAGAATCACATCTTTGTTTCTCAGTTGAAGTATACCAAGACAACACTCGAGAAATTTAGGATGATGGATTGCACACCTATTGCTCCACCCATAGATATGAGACTAAAATTATCTCATTCAGATCCATCTCCTCTGGTAAATGTAACTCTCTATTAGCAATTGATCGGGAGTTTCATTTAACTAACTTATACTATACCAAATATCAGATGTGCAGTGAGCTATATTTCCAGGTTCATACAAGAAGCCATATTTTTTCATTGGAAAGAAGAAAAGTGGAGTCGAATCTTGAGATATCTCAAGGGTACAGTGGATCTTGGTCTAGAGTACAAGAAAAATGATAATTTATTATTGGCTAGATATTTGGATTCAGATCATGTAGCTAACATTAATGAAAGGAAATCCACTTTTGGATTTGTATTATTTTTGGGATCTAGACCAATATCATGGGGAATCAAGAAAAAAACTTTGTTTCTCACTCTTCTACGAAATTCAAATATCGTGTTGTAGGTGAAGTTGTCTGCGAAGTTATATAGCTATGTCGCATACTGGAATGACTTGGAGTACTACAGGAAACCCTACAACCATGTATGTTGACAATGAAGGTATTCTCAAACTTGTTCACAATTCAGTGTTTCATGAGAGAACCAAGCACATCAAGGTACATGTTCACTTCATATGCGAGCATGTGTTGAAACACAACATATAACTTCAGTTTTTCCCAACAGCTAAACAACGAGAAGATATCTTCATGAAGTCACTTATACTTGAAAAAAATGAGATTTTCAAAGAATTCCTCTCCACCTCACTTGATATAATGCAAAATTAAGGGGGGAATGCTAGGGTAAACATAATTTACTTAAGTAATTATGCATTATACCTTAGTTATTTAATTTTACCTGAGGTAGTTACTTAGGTAAATAAGTAGTTTTATATCATTATTTAATTTTTATATTGTTTCATAACAATATTTGTTTGTATTTAATTTTTTAATTCCTTCCATATGTATTTTGGAAGCTATTATAACTAGTTTTATTGTTGTAGAGTTGCAACTACACATTTGTTTGTATCTGGTTATGCAATATCTATAAATATTTCAACCATCTCCATTGTACATGATTTGATTGAACATCAATAATATTTTTTACGATTCCATCCCTCTTTTATATGAAGAAGTTTTCATCTTGTAAGACCTCAATACTGATGTTATTGGAGGAGTTTCTATTAGAAATAAGGGAAGGAGAAAGTAGGTATCCATGTCCTTCATCTATCGAATGAAGACATCCAATGTATATTTTGTGTGATGGAATAGGTGGGGGATATTCAACTAAATATTAGTTAGGGTTTGGTGACTGAAACTAGGAAAAATTGTGAGGATGTCAATCGATTGAAGGTTGATAATAGGAAGCTAAAAGTAGACAATGTCATTTTGGAGTAGAGTCTGGAGTTAAGTACTTGAAAATAAAATAGCTAAGAATACAACCCTCCATACTACCCCCTTTGATGGTGGTAACAACACGAGAAATAATTCTACCGGTTTAATTTCGAGCATCTCTAATGGTCCTAGCATTCATATAAAAGGTAGTTAGAGGAAGAAATAGGGCTAGGGTCATTTGAAGATTCTGTGAAGAGAAAGGAGTAGGTTTGTTGTGTGTTATTTCATGTTTTGGTTATTTGTCTCTGTTTTATTGGATTTGTGCTACCTGTTTTCTAACTTTCAACTTATTTTTTGTATTTAATACATAAAAACTCTATATATAGAAATATTTTTGTAGTTGGATCAAGACTATTTGATCATGTTTCTGGTTTTTGTTCCATGTGTGTATTCATGCATTATCTTTGGCTAGTGTTGTACAAAGTTTGAGGTACCTTTCAAAACATCCTTATTACCTAATAATTTTTTTTTTTATAAAATATAATGATATATGTTAAACTACATGGATAAAGAAAAAAAAAATTATAAAGAAAATAAATTTTTTTAGATAGATGTATTTAAAATATCTATACTAGTTTCATATATGTTTTTAGAGAAACTTATTCTAGTTGTTCCTCAATAATCAACATTAAATATTATATAAATAATTTTTTCATAAACATATACCTCTTTGAACCATTTCATAGAAAACAAGTTCAGATTTGAATATATTACTCTTACAATTTAGGAACACAATACATATTTTATTGAAAGTATTTTGAGTACTACATCATTAAAAAAATTTATACAAGTGAAGCAGTAAATTTTAAATGTAATGTTATTTTTATTTTTTATTTTAAAACTAAGAAGATATCCATGAAAATACTTTTGGAAATCAAGGGGTGGTCATGCAATTCAATGGAATAGCACTCAGAGTAGTAAATCCAATGCCTTCGTCCATGTTCAATTTCAAGTTTAGTCCTCCTCCATCATGAATTGTGTTCTAATCAAAGCAGTGAATCATGGTATATAAGACAATGTGAATGAAGTATAAGTACAAGTTAGATGACATTATCTACATACATTAATCATAGTTCATTATATTCATAAATGATGATTAAAAATAATATTACTCACATCATTGAATTACATGGCATGCACCCTCATACCAACATCCCTAGATGTGGAAGGTCCAACAACCTCCTTTTCAACATAAAATTTTGATTTTAAGATAACATCTCTAAATACAAAATAAACTAAAACATAAAATATTTACTAATTTATAACAAATTTAGAACTAAGGATTTTTCATGCCCATAAAAAATGTGAGGAAATGGAATGTGATACAAGATGTGTTGTTTGACCCTAAAATTTTATAACAGATGCACTTTACTCATTAATTTTTATTTATAATGAATTAATATTCTTAATTATAAAATTTAATACGAAAAATATATACTAAATTACATTTAACTTCATATAAAATTACCTCTTAGTCAAAACCAAATTTTTACTCCAGTAGAATGTTTGTGATTGTTATATTCTCCAACACATAATCATATCATGTCTCATCTGATCATAAACCCTTCTCAGCCTATAGAGCATCCTAACTAGGCTATGGAGCATCCTGACTAGGATATGGAGTAGTCTCATCATCTACATAGGTTCCTAGACCCTCATAAGCATGAAAAACTATATTATATGATGTATGACTCCTACAAGGCCCAACCTCATCATTTTCAGAGAGATGGGTGACATCTTGAACCAAAGAATGTGTCTAAGAACTAATAGACCAAAGTATCTCAACCTCCATGATCTCCTTATTAGTGTAGGATTTATTTTTCTCACTTTATTTGTATTATCCTACTCCTATTAGGGATATTCCACCTCAGTTAGATTTTCCCTACACTTATGAGATATTCTTGCTTAGGTATACACTTGGCTACACTACTCTAGGTTTTGGTTACCACTTGAATACACTATGTTAGGTGTTGGTTACAACTTGACTACACCATTATAGGTTTTGGTCACCACTATTCTAGGTGGATAATACCATGATTCTATGAGGAGGTTACACATTCACCTCCTATAATTACATCTCTTGCATTATTCTATTTGATTGTATTGAGTTGGAGCTATTTCTATGTTATTGCAATTATCTTTCTTATTTTTTGTAATTTGCAGTCTTGTATGCTTCCATTGTTTTGTTTTGGAATAATTCACACCTCACATAATTCACCAATATATTCATGGTACTTCTCCGATATGGTATCAGAGCTAAGATGGTATTAAGTTTGTCTAGTTATTACTTTACAAGTTTAATTTCATTTGAGGTCATTATTTGCAAGTATTTGAGTTTTTCTTGTTATGGTTTTTCTTGGTTTGTGGGTATATAGCCTATTTGTAGGATTTTTTATTTTCCATACTAGCATAGTGCATATACAGTTATGGACATTGCTTTATTGCAAGCCCTAAATCATTATTGCAGGATCCCTGGAAGATTTATCTAGATCTAGGCATTTTTAGATATGTGAAGGAAGTTTTCAGTTGTGGTAGTGCTTTGCATGCATGTTCAGACCTATAAAGGGATTTATTTCCTAATTAAGAGGTGTTTTCAGATCTGAAATATATTTTCCAATAACCCATAAATGCATTAAAAATCCATCTTGAGTTATTATTTTTAATTCCAACGCTAGAGTTGTTCACTACACATAGATCTGTCGAGATTTAAGAGTTAGAAAGAATGTATTCTTGATCTAGCATGGCCACAACCTGTTTACATACTTAAAAAAAGGTACTTTTCTTAGATTCATCAAAACCCACCTCCTTATTTTGTTAAAACTTTATTTTACTGAAAAAAGTGCATTTCAAGTTTAGTGCAACTTCATTCAAAATAAGGCATATTTACAGGAAACGATTATTGTAAAAAATTTGATTGTTAGCATGATATCGAGAGCCATTTTTTGTAAAATTTAAATATTTTTCATTTCCCAAAATATTTTAAAACGCACTAAGTTATAAAGTTCCAAAACTATGGGGGGTTTCTTGCTTTAGTTTCCAGGGATGTGTACAATATGTTTCCTCTCTTTTCAAAACTTCTTTGTTTTCAGCAAAAAATACCATAAATTTTCATTCTAAACTAATGTATCTAAGTACAACTAACACATTTACACATTTTAAATACCATTAATGGAAATCAAAAATTCCATTGCACTTAGGATTAAAGGGTTGTATCCTATCACAATGGGGTTAGAACGTGAGCCTGGAAAAGCCGCAGATAAAGTTAAGCGGTTTAATAAGTATGATGAAGATTTTGGTATTTTGTGTCTTTCAGTGTCTCTTGAACTCCTCTTTCACATAGAGTCATCCAAATCTCCTAACTAATTGTGGAAAACCTTATAAACCTATTTTGGAAAAGTTGACACTATGAGGGGTCATGAGCTAGAAATAGAAGTTATCAGCTTAAGTCCTAGAAAATTTGACACCTTGGAAGATTTTTTTACCAAGCTCAATTACTTATGATTACAGTTAAAATAATGTGGAATAGAAAAGAAAGATGAACAACTAGTTCTTTCAGTGCTTTCTAAACTAGGTCGTAACTAATTTATCATTGTCTCTACCTTTTATGTTATTAAGATGGATCTTGGTTCCACATGGTATATGCCATCTTTAGATGATTTTATTGTTGATTTGACTAAGGAGAAAGACAAGTTAATCTAAATGGTTACCTTGTATTCATTCACACCTCAAGCCCTTCTTGTCAAGAATGGGAAATAAAAATCCTCTAGCAACCTATTGGCAAGAAAAATTGTCAGGTAGAAAAATCTGTGAACTTCTTGTCAACGCTCTAGGAATCTAAGCCCCTCTACTTGTACGGTGTAAATTTGTGTTTACATGCACATGAAAAGTGGTTTCTGTGTTGGCATTTTGGACAGGAATCCAATAAGGGCACTCTAATGAGCTTGTAGCAAAGCTAGAAATTACTTGCTAGAGCTGAATTTGCAAGAGATCTCGAAAGGGAATGAGAAAAAGGGAGAGGGATTAATTCTGCAAGTAGAAAATAAGATTCCTACAATAATTAATCAAGAATTTCAACCCACATAATTTTTAGAAGAAATGATTTAACATACAACAACAAGACCAGTTAAGGTTTAAATAACATAAAGTATCAAGAAACCTCCTAGTCAAAAAAGGAAGAAACTCCTCCTTTCATTGATGCATGAGCAAAATTGTACATAGCTTGAGTAAGAAGAATACAAAAAATAGGAAGGGAAATAAAATGCTATCTCTTTGTCTTGAAAAGGATCACTCTCTCGTGAAATTAAAAAAATGACAACCCCTTAGAAAGTGGGTGCCTTTACAATTTATAGAAAGAGAAGTGACTCTTTTCCTACCCCTGTATGACTTTTCATATGCCTTTACACAGCTTAAGACTTTTCATGTTCTTAGGAAATATTAAGTCCATTTTTATAAAACAAAGGAGACATATTACATTATAATCCTAAAGTTACTTTTTAGTTACAAAAATAAGGCATTATGAAAAATTTCAACTCCAATGAAGAATTAGAACATGAAGAGAAAGAAAGAGAGGGGGAAGAAGAGAAAGAGAAGAAAGAAGAAAGAGAATACTATGCCAACAAAGAAGAAATTATCGTTGATCCTTCCTCGCTACCTGACCATTCTCTGACTAGCTCCAATTGCGAAATATTAACTCCCTTGAACTATTTGTTGAATTGGGCTATGACAGATGTTACTTTTTCCATGTGAGGAATGCACATGCAACTTAAATATTTTATCCAACCATCATTCGCATCATTGATATCTTTTCATTTTTCAAAACATGACTAATTTTTATCTGTGATGAATGTAATAGTGCCTCGAATACTAGACAATGACTCCAAGGTGTCTTCATTGAAAGAAAGTGGGTCTTTAGCTATTTCCTTAACATGTTCTTCAAATGGTCCAAATAACTCATATGCAGTGGTGTTTTCCTCCATCATGGGCACTCCAATTTTCTAAATGCTTCTATTGATGTGATCTTACAACTTGTACACCCATTCATTGTTTGATTCCAACTTTCCGATGGCTTGATCGATCATTTTGTATATAGCGGTGAGAGTCCTTTCCGACTCACATGAAAATTCCTTTGATGGGGCATTGAAGATATTATTACTTATCAATTATCTGGAATGAGTTTTCCTCATCTCCTCCACCAATGGTAAAATTGGATCCCAATGCCCCTTTTCCTTTTCTAATTCATCTATGAGCATCTTTTCTTTCTCTGTTATTGTGCACATGTATTTGAAGAGTGAGATTGCCTCGGGGATCAACATGTTTCCTTTCTTGAAAATTTTACCTATCTATTTACTACTTATTTTTCCCTGTATGGTGAACTCTTGAGTCTTTCTGATGGATTATATATCAATAATGATTAATGGTTCCGCTTCCTCAATCGAGATTAAAGAAGTACTTGGATCCACAAGATGTTGCATGTAGGAAGAGAGATTTTGTACTTATTCTTCATAATCCTCAATATTCTTCTTGTACTCTCAATTTATCACCATGAGTGGCCGATCCCAGTGGAATGGTGTTCATATCATAATAATCTGGTGTCATTTCTTCCACCACCTTGATTACCTTATGTCAGACCACTTCAATGAATTATTCACCTATCCCACAACTGAAAAAGTGTGAGGCTGCATGAGAAAAATTCCTCTTCTTTCCTCTGACCAATGATGCTATCGCTAATAGATCAGGTATTGTGACCTATTGGATGGTAAAATTTTCCTTTGAAATCATCTCCTTCATCCATGGGAACATCTCATATTATTCCATCTCTATGACTATTATACTTGTTATTTCTGGCTCAGTTGGAAGGATTGTTTCTTGCAAAGGAAGAACATGAATGATAATAGGGAGTGAAACATCTTATGGTAGTTCAAGAGCTAGAATCTGGACTAGCCCTACTTCTTCAGCCTCTGCCTCTACTACATATTCTTATGCTACTTGGATATTCTTATGTGGACCTTCTTAGTAGGGAACTCTTATCTCTTTGATCTTCCTCTTAAAACTTTAGTCTGAATGGCCTGAACTAAAAGTGATCTCCATGAATTTCTTTGGTGATGATTCAAGGCTTGTCTTTGAGATGTGGGGAAACTTCCTAAAATAAGTGAGACAACCTTATTCATTTAGAACCACTCCTTTTTTCTCTTGATCACCTTCTTTGTTCACTCCATGATGTCACCAGACTAAAAAACAATCCAATCCTCCTATGAAAAAAGGGAAACCTTCACTGCTCTATACTTTGGGTTGTATAATTCAGTTACATCATCTTGCACACCTTATTTATACGACAAGAACTTGTATTTATTCATCTCTCAAACTATCATTCACATATGGTCTCTTTCTCACACATTGAATTCATACACACAATTTTCCCAGTATTCTTCCACCTGCGGGACACAATGTAACTCTGGGAGATGGAATGTATCCAAATCAACTTGAATGTAAAAATCAATCCTTAGAGTGTATAATTGTAAATTTAGGTGTGTAAAGGACATCTCCAAACGAAATGTATCATGAATTTCTCTAAAGTTGAAGACTTCTAATGAGATGAGGAAATATATGTTATTTGTATTTTAGCTATTGACCTTGTTGTACATGTACACTAGTTTCCTGCATAGCTCAAACAAGGCTATTTAATCACTAAGGTACCATGTTAACCTTAGTGGAGCATGACCACATCCTATAACTTGGATGTAGGAAAACATGGAGAACTAGATGAAGAAAGAACCATATTTTTTATTATAGATGTCGTATGTGGCAACATCCTCAAATATATATCATCTTTTAGAGGTTTCACAATGAGCATGGTGAATGAATCATTCACATGAGTAAAGTTTTGATGGCTTTCCATTTGCACCAACTGAGGAATCCTCTAAAATGTAGGATATTTCAAAGAGATATTCTAAGCTAGAGCTAGCCTCCTAAATTTTCGTGAGCTCGTAAGGAGATACACCAGGTAAGAAGTCATTGAAAATTTATTTTTCATAGGTACTTGAAGTAGCTAGAGGTGAAAATTTTCACTTATGATCTGGGCCCAATCAATATTTTGTTTCCCTTTGACTATGGTCAGTATGAACATGTCCATCCATTCTTCGAAATCCATCATGTTTTGTTCACCCATCACCCTACTAAAGAGAGTGATTACATCACAAAACCCTTTGTGAGACACATACCTTGGGAAAGACTAGGGTATTCTAGAAGGATTTCTTCCGTACTTTAACCATGACCCAATTACAATTCCTCACAGATATGATTCCATGTTATTCCATTCGATCAATTGCCTCTCCTTATAGATGACTACCATATTGGTCTAGGTAGGAATTCACATTGCAAGAGTGATATCATTAGGATAAATTACCACCATAGCTATGCAATTGTCTACCCAAATGGTCCTTGTTTTAGGTTCATAATGATTCGAATAGACCAAGATCAACTCAATGATTTCTACAAATACAGGTTTCCCACCTACTATGAATAGTCCACTCTCAAACACTTTTTCTTCAATTTACCCCTTAGGTCAATGAGCATGCATGTTTTGAGGTTATCAAGGTTCATGTAGGTGACATCAATGTCACCTACTTCTGCATACTCTAATGAGAGGACCTTCACTGGTTTCACCCCTGTGAACTTGAACTTCATGCTTCTGGGATATTTTACTAAAATGGAAAGGGAAACTTACTATTTTTAGTAAGTGTCAAATTTCAACTTTTCCAACCTCGCCGAATGAATTTAGCTCTTATGATTTCCCCTGTGCACACCTCTTCCTCTGAAACTATTATTTGAGGTGAATTACTAATTATAGCAAGTGTCCATATAGGAAGCTTACTATTTTTAGTAAGTGGAAATTTATGACCTTTCTTGGCTCTAACCAAAAGATTTCTCTTCTAGACCACCTCCATCTACATTGCTTCTGTTGAAACCATTTTTTTCATAATCTTTCCAAAAAAATAAAGTTCTTTTGTAGGAGTCTTACTATTTTTTGAAAGTGGGGTTTCGTACCTCAGGTTTCAACAAAACAAACTTTTTCAATATGGGTTTTTTCTCCTTAGTGCACCTCTGAAATTTCAACTGATCCAGTGTCTAGAAAATGAGATTTTAAAATTTCAAATTTTGTTACAGGGGAACTGAGGTTTACTTTCCATAAAAAATATAAGGAGTGCATGAAAAAATTCCTTTTCCTTCCTCAAGGAACATAGAAAAATAGAAGAATGCAAAAGAGAACATGTCGATCTATTTGCCGGTTTGTGAGATACGGGAAATTCTTATTCACAGAATTCAAGGTTTATTCAGGAAAAACCCCCATTTTTGTTCATTTAAAAATATAGAATTTGTTATGTTTTTTTATCTTTCAGATCATGGAAGCCTTCAAAAGATTATTCAATGAAAAAAATGGCAGATTCAAAAGTCTCAAAAAAAATTGGCAACATATGTAGGCTGTGAAGGGTGGAATGTTGAAAAATGGCTAAGTGTTCACTTATATAGTGTTTTATTTTAAGAGGAGGATGTGGGGTACATTTTTTTGCACCATTTTCACCTTATGTTTTTTGCAATAGGTTTAAAAAAGAGTTCCTTAACCACATGGCAACACTTAGCACACATGCGTTTAATTTGAGAATTGGAGGAAGGGGCTAAACTTTAGCACTTTTGAGCTGAAGGAGGATGATGAAACTAGGGGATAAAGAGGGGAAGAGAACAATTTTTTGCACCATTTTAACTTTGTGTTTGGTGAAATTTTCGCAAAAAAGTGTTCCTTAGCCTTGTTGTGACACTTGGCAAGCATGCGAGGGTTGGTAGATGAGCATGGTCAAACTAGTCAAAGGGATTAATAGTAAGTCGCTAGGTCATATGAGTGACCAGTAAGAATAATGGAGGGAGGGAACACTTTTTTTATCCATTTGCACCTTATGTTTGGTACAATGGCTATGAAAAAGTGCACCTTAGCCTCATCTTGACACGTGTCCAGGTGTGAAAATGGCTAAGTACCAAAAAGTGTACCTTGAGGAATGACTTGAAAAGGTCGTAACTTGAGCTCCCAGATGAGTTTTTGAGTTATTATTTATATTATTTTTCATTAAAAAATAAATTTTGAGATGAATTATGGGGGTAGCATGGCGTTATTCTGACTGAAATACCCTAAAAATCTCATTTTTTCGACATGGAAAGAATGAGTTGGCATAAAAAATATATGATGCTTGAAGATGATCTATTTTTTCCACCATGTAGGGGTTTTAAAATTATTTCCAATGATATATTTTTTGGACCATGAATCATTCTAGAGCTCTTAGAGTCATTCCTTGAAGATCAAGTGCTTTTTATGGAGCAAGTTCCTTTAGGCCCAAAAACCCGCTTTCGGTAAATTAGATCCTAAACCTTTAAAACCTTAAATATTTTTCCTAAATCAGATCCATGATGTTCTTGGCTCCTAGATACACCTCAATGATTAAAATTATCCTCCTGTAATATTTTAATTATGGTGCACCTAGCTTAGAAAGGCTGACGGGAGCCCTCTCTAAGTTTGTTGAAAACCTGCCTTGCAAATCTTTATTCCAACATACTTGAATGATTTTTCATTTCCTAAATCACCTAGGAGGACTAATAAAATTCACAAATTGAATCATAAAGGAAAATATTGGACTTTAAATTAAGGGGGCAAGTTTATCTGGGGTTTTTTTAGAAGGTATGACATTAAAAATTTGACACTAGGGTACAATTGTCTTATTTTTAGGTGAATTTTGCCTATGTAAAAACACAAGACATCATAACCAAGAGAAGAAGTGAAAGAGAAAGGATATAGTAAAGAAGAAAGAATAAAAATTAACTACCTCTTCCAAGTATACAACTGAAACTTCTAGTTTAAATGTGAAACCTAAGAAGGAAAAGGTTAAGTGTGCCTATTGTAAGAAACTTGGGAACGATGAGCATAAATGTATGAAGAAGCATATTGACCACTTTAGTCTTCTCCTTGAGAAGAAAAAATTATGGGTTCCTATATCTATCAAAAAATATTCATCAACCCAAGAATATACTAAGGAAAAGGAAACAAATAAAGAGAAATGTAAGTGAAAGGAACTAGTTGTAGTGGTATCCTCATCTATTCCTTCATGGTATCCTCATCTATTCCTTCATGGGTTATTAAATCTCGTGCTTCACACCACAAAAATTCATCATAGGTTGATTTTTCTTCCTTAGATCCTTGTAGCATGTCCTCCATCACTTTGGTTGATGATACACTAGCCATAGTTTTAGGGAGAGGGTCTATTGAAGTTGAAGGTGGAACATTCAAAAATTTCCTCAGTCTACCTTCACTTTCAACTAATCTCATATGAGTGTATCAGATGAATCATATAAGGAAGGGAATGAGAGTATTATTTGATCTAGATTCAATTGAGATCAAGGATTTTCATAATGACACTACATTAGTAGTTGGAAGGGCATATCACCATGTTAGGTTATATACCTTCTCACACTTTGCACCTGATGTTTCCGGGCTACTACATTACTTACACATTTAGATAGAGCTAGCATATTATGGCATGAGTGGTTCATCAAGAGTTGTTAATCAAGAGAAGTGTTAAGTTTTAAGAGATTCCGACTAAATATTTACTTGATGCTTCTCTATATAGTTTGAATTCACTCAATTTTGATGAGTAGTTTGAGAATTCAGATCATACACAGCAGGTTCCTAAGATGGAGTCTTCTACTTCTTGCAGTTCTAAAAATGAGAAGAGTAAGGAGGATTTATCATCATATAATTATATCCATACTTTAGAGGATGAGGATTTAGCAAGGAATCACCCACTTTAGTCCCTATTTGGGCTAGAAAGACACTTCAAAGTGCAGGCACTTGGACAGGGGATCCAGAGGATTAAAGGCTTACTCGGGTAGACTATTAGAGTAGGCCACATTCCTTCTATTCTTAAGTGAAAAATACACAAACATTCTAAGAGGCATCAAGCATAATTGAGTGGGATAGTTCTATGCATGTGAATGATAATTCCTAAATCATCAATCACATTTGGGATTTGACTTCACTTCCCAAGGGAAGGAATATGGTTCGATGTCAATGGATATGTCAAACAAAATATTTACTAGATGGGTCAGTTGATAAGTACAAGGTTTGATTAGTAGCAAAGGGATTTTCATAGGTGGTTGACATATACTTCTCATATAACTTTTCACTCGTACCCATGATGACTTTGATTAGACTCCCACTTTCTTTAGCCACAACACATGGCTAGTGTGTACACCAAATGGATGTGAAGAGTACTTTTCTTCATGAAGACATATAGGAGATCTACATGGAGCATCCACATGGGTTTGTTCAAGATTCATCCTTAGTTTACAGACTTAGGAAATCCATCTATGGCCTCAAGCAGGCCCCTCAGGCTTGGAATGCCAAGATGGAATCCTTCCTCCTAGATTTTGGTTTCATTCAGTGTCATTCAGATCCCAATGTATATCTATTGTGGAAGGATGATTCATTATTGATATTGGTACTTTATGTTGATGAACTTTTGATGATTGGGAGTACTTCATTGGCTATCTTAGTAGTGAAGACAAATCTTCAAGATAGATTCTCCATGACTGACTTGGGTCTACTGCACTACTTCCTTGGCATTGAGATCACACAATTCAATTAATATATTTTACTTACACAACCCAAGTACTCCCTTGATCTTTTGGCTTGGTTTCACATGATAGGTTGCAATCCATATCCATATCCTTTCTTATCTAGAGTCAAGCTTGAGGCTGACTGTTCCACACCCTAGGTTGATGATAATTTTTATCAACAAACTGTTAACAGCCTTATTTACTTGACTCACACTAGACCTGATATCTCATATGTCATTGGTATTATTTTGAGGTTCATGTAGGAACCCCATGAGCTGGATTGGAAAACAACTAAGATGTTTTTCATGACATTTAGGGCTCACATAGATATGTGATTCACTACATGGTTAGTTCAAACATCAACTTGGTTGGATACTCAGACTCAGATTGGGCTCATAAAAATGAGTTTTGTAAGTCCACTTCATGTTACAGTTTCTCATTGGGTTCTGGTCTTATCAGTTGGTCGAGCAAGAACGAAAATGTTATTTCTCTATTATCCACAAAGGTAGAGTATAAGGGAGCTATTAATGAAGCTACTATGGCTATTTTTCTTCAGGGATTATTTCTGAGCTCATCTTTTGTGACAACCAAAGCACCATCTAGTTATGTAGGAACCTAGTCCTTCACCAGAGGACCAAACACATTGAGATTCACGTGCCCTTCATTCGGGAGATCATTCATGAGTAGGTAATAGATTTGATATTCTATAAGTCTTCAGAGCAGGTTGTTTACATCTTCACCAAACCTTTCATTGAGAATAAGTTCATTTACCTATGAGCATAATTCTTGGGGTGACGTTCTATGTCAGTCAACATCATCATCTTCAGATGGGGCCTTTATAGTCCCTCTTCACTTCTTCATGTCTCTCTTTTGGGGGGGAGTTGTTCCCACTGGTGTTTTCTCCTTTTACTCTATCTTATGAGATATTTAATTGTATGTGGGTACCACATCATGCCTTGTTGTCTGGACCAAATTTCATTTTTCACTGCCCACCTAATTTATGCTTATGGAGGGGTGTTATTTAGCAATATTTATTTTCCTCACTTTATTTGTATTATCCTACTCCTACATGGGATATTCCATCTCAATTAGAGTTTCCCTACACTTATCGGATATGCTTTCTTGAGTGTACACTTGACTACACTATTCTAGGTGTTGGTTACCACTTGAATACACTATTCTAGGTTTTGGTTACTACTTGACTACACTATTTTAGGTTTTGGTTACCATTATTCTAGGTGGATATTGCCATGATTCTAGGAAGAGGTTACACATTCGTCTCCTATATGTACATCTCTTGCATTAGTCTATTTTCTCGTATTGAGTTGGAGTCCTTTCTCTATAATTGCAATTATCTCTTTTGTATTTTTGTAATTTTCAGTCTTGTATGTTTTCTTTGTTTTGTCTCAGACTCAATTAATGAATCGCATTATTCACCTGTGAATTCTTTGTACCTGAATATTTTCAGTGTTTCTCTAGTAATATTTTTAAATGAAGGTGTAATTGTAATAGGATCTAAATACAAAGGAGTCTATGGTTAGATACCTAAAATAGTGATAATGCGGTGCTCACGTACGAAGTCAAGGAAATTGAACTATGGATGGCATAGATTTGATAGCCCTAAGATAAGGGAGTCCTAAGACCATGTCACAATGTGTAACTATAGATCCAATAAACAAAGGCATAAATATAATGATGAGAATATTGACATGCCCATGAGAAGTAGGTGATCTACAGGTCATCTAAGATAATGTGTATATATGATATGCTGTGTAAGAAATATATTGAACATGCATTGTTGTTGTAAGTGTGTGATGCACCATAACATTGTTAATAGTATGAGGACCAATATAAAAATCAATATGTAATCTATGTGATGAAAAGGAGTCATGAAAATCAGCATCGTTGAAAGTAATGATAGGTGAAATAAGAGTAGTGGTACCAACAAGAAATCTAATAAGATGATTTGAAGATGGAGGAGGAACAACATGATAAACATGATTTGAAGAGGATTTAGGATATAATTTTTCATGCTTATGTAGTAGATCATTGAATATTTTAAGCTTACTATTTTCATTAGTAGATTTAGAAATAGAAATGGTAGACTCAGGAAGCTCAATGTCATGATTGTCAATAAGATCTTGCATCAAAAGTTTAAGCTTAAAACACCTGTCATTAGAATGGCCATTGCATCTATGGTAATCACAATGTGTGTTTTCATCAAAGTTTTTTGCATGAGGCCTATTAGGATAGAGCTCAAGAGGATCTAGAAGACACATTCAATTACTTTCTATAAGTTAAGACATCTTGGGCCCCTAGAAAATTATCTAAGTATGAAGGCACGTGGGCGCGCGGGATCCCAGTTATAAAAGGGCACGCAAGGCAAAAGCACACAAGAGGAAGAGTTAAGAAGGCACATGGTTCACATGGCATGCAAAAGGAGGTTCGGGACTTATCTGATTTAAGCGTCCAAGGAAGAACACGTGAAAAGCGTGATTGATTGTGCATGGATAAGATGTCAACCTGGCAATATGTGGCCTAGGAAAAAGCATGCCAGTGATGGGATCTTCTAGAAGATCATCATGAGATGGAGTAAAGAGCTCAGGCCTGAAGGAACATGCTCACTTGGAGGACCACATTCAACACTTGGCGATGGATCTGAGGGAGCAGCAAGGTGAGTTGGCAATGCGGGAAGATGATAAATACAAGTGCCTACAGTGGGAAAAGAGAGACCGAAAGGAGAGAAACTGAGATAACATACAAATGGGGATATAGAGATAGAGGAAGAGATATACAGAGAGAGAGAGAGAGATAACATGGGGGAAGCTCTGCAGGATTACTGCGAGTGGAACTTTGATACAGAAAGGAATGTACTAGGCTTATTATTGTAATTTATTTTTCTTTTGGCATGGTTATATAAGCCTAGTAATGTGCATGACTGCAGTCTGCCCTCTATGGCTCTTTGTAATGAAACAATGAATATAATGAGGTTACCTGTTGCAAATAGACATGAATATCAGTAGCTTTAATATGTATTTCATTCATAGGAGTTCTCTTTCGTTGCATGCTATGAATAAATGATTGTATCTTTATTTCTGTTATAATATATGTTATGGACTATGTTAAAACATCCGGTTTGAAGAAGCTACAAGGATCTGGAGGCCGTTTTGAGCTCTATGGTTCTTGTATGTCTATACTTCTTTCCTGAATACTCTTACACTAATAATAGATAAATGCTTCCCACTAAAACTCACATAAAAGAGATACTCGGCACCCACGCGTGCCTCAGGTGAGCACTCAGCTTCTGCTGGGTGATAGGCCAATGCACATGGGATTCCTTCCTTTTATAGTGGGAGTAAAATTGACTACATATTGGTTCCGTTGCCAGGACCTCTTTTCGAAGTTATAGCGGGATATAACATGCAACATGATATGTGTAAAGAGTAATGACGGATCGGTTAACATTGGAAAATGTTGAATCTTGGTTTAAAAGCACGGAGGATGAATTTTCTCAGAGATTCAGCACTGGACCCAAGTTTAATACACATAGATGGGTAGAAGAGAATCTCTACCATGATCTGTATGAGACTTTTTTCTGCTACTTCCCAGTAGAGTTATATGGATGGATTTTAGCCTATACATCTAGATTAAGTTGATGTAATGAATCATAGACATGGACCAAAGAAGACTACCAAAGGTTGAAGGATGCAGATCTAATGTGGACCCGTGTTGTAGATCACTGGTGGGGAGGAGTACTGGCTAGTTACACTTTGGAATACGCCATTTCTACGTATTCTTACCTAGATATTGCTGAGTTTGAGTTTCTACGAGAACCTAGAGGAACATTTCTACATGTTATTCCTATAGCTATGAAGATATTGATGGTTACCATGAGTTTAGAGGTGCTCCCAATGGCCGGCTAAACCATTTTGAGCACTGGGTAAGGAAGCTCGGGTGGAGGAAGATGGCGGATGATACGGCAGAAAAGGAGAGGGAAGAAAGATAGCTCAAGTATGGTGAAGCACGTGAAAGGGATATTACTAGGTGATGCAAAGCTACTAGTGTGATGGATCTATGGAGATAGATGTTGTGGGAAGGAGTTGAGGTTCACGCAGAAGATGTGGAACCTGAGCAGTCTGTGCTACCCCATCTTGACAAGCGCATGATGGAGACCCCTTCAGCTTCTAGTGAGAGTTCATCACATGGAGAAAGGAGAGTTGTTTACACATATCTGAACCCGCCCAATGACCGAACCCTGGCGCTTGGTTTTTCCGATCCAGGAGGAATTATTGACCCAATTGAAACCAATGGAAGAGATAGATCCGTGCCTAGGAGCTATAATTTTTTGGTCCTTTCTTCTATGGCTGCACATATTCTAGCATTTGGAGGAGTTTTTGGACAAGGGAAAAGTGTACAAGCTTTTGGTCTCACATCAGGGAGTAGCACGGGAAAAAGTAGCAGTAGTGGGGCGCTATCACAAACCATTGGCACACAGTTCAGTGGGACTATGGGGGCACTTGACATAACTCCTACAGGGCCTATGGGACCCAGTGGTTCTAGAGGTATCTAGTGGATTTTGAGGTATAGGACCCGGTAGACCTGGTGGATTAGGCAGTGGAGGAAATGCTGGAGGGAACCAAGCCTTTGGTTTAGGACAGGGACCCCAGCCACCACCTCAGGTTTTCTTTGAGATGTCTCTTCATTTACAAGATTACAGGGGCATTGAGGATGCTGCAGAACATGTTCACAAGTGTGAACTACTATGGCGTGCAAAAGGTATCACAACCCCATAACAAAAGGCTATTCAATTTGTAACCACGTTTTAAGGGAACGCGCATAACTGGTATAGAAATTATGAACCTCATCAAATGGTAGTGGATTACACTACCTTAAAGAATGCATTCCTAGCAGTTATCCACATTCCTGAGTTCGAGAAAAAAAGCATTAGCATTTTGAAGGAGATATAAAAAGGAATGGCAGAGAGTGTGCGAGAGTATGATGTGCGCTTTAAGACTCTCTTGTCTAAATTATCATATGATATAAATCCTTCTCAGCATGCATAGTGGTTTGTTGGAGGATTGATCACCCCTTTTAGAAGAGCCTTATCTCATAAGACTTTTATAGATCCAAGCAAAGCATTGGAGGTTGCCTTGCGCGCCGAAGCTATTGGTAGTATTGATACTGGTGTTAGCCCATTTTTGGAGGCGTAGATTACTACTATGGCTAAGCAGCTGGAAAAGCTATCTGTGAACTCGGTCCATGAGACTCACAGTAGGTTTTTGGTGCACAAAATATGAATTAGAGGGGCACGTTAAGGATAATTACCCCTGGAGGATGGTACAGGCTGTAACATTAGATTGTGAAATCTGTCATGGGGACCATGATGTAAGTAGATGTCCCTTTCTGCAATGCGTGATCATTGAAGAATGTATCTTTTTATTGTAAGATTTTCACCTCCACGACCCATGATAATACAATAATGTAGGCTCATTGATCAAATACATGAGACCATTGATCATGGGGTATGCCAAACCAAAATTTCCAATGGTTCTAAAAATGATGATCGTCATTATGAGGAGTGCATGTAGATGGAGGTGCGCGTGGAAGATGTTTTCGAGGAGGATTTCCTTTACGAGGTAACCATGGAGGAAGGAGTGAGTTCCCGTGAGGAACATGTTTCAATTATGGATCTACAGAACATTACAAGTGTGAGTGCCTGGAATTGTTACAGTGATCATGGTGTGGTAAGAAGCATAAGTATGAGGAGTGCTTGGAATTATTTGAGCATATGAATCGGTAGAATCGGAAGGACAAAGGTGTTTATGGTGGTTAGCATCAAGAAAGTCCGACATACAATGGATGCCTCGGGTAACAAGGGATGAAGGTTTGGAGCCTGTCTTGGTAACAACAAGGGCAAAAGCTGCATGCATAAGAGAGCTACCGAGATAAAAGACCCTCATTACAAGGGAGGAGGTCATTCATGGGAAGTATCCAGACCCCACGCATCAAAAGGATATATATCAGGACACCATGGATGTTATTCAAAGCTTGCAATGGGATATCTAGTGTTTGAAGGAATAATCCAAGAGGGAGGAATAAGGAAGGAGAATCGAGGTGCATAGAAAGATGACCTAGATGAGGTCAAGGAGGTGTGGAAAATGCTAAGGTAGGAGAACATCATTCCTTTGCTAGGATCGTGGTTGAGAGAGAAGGTACCATGCGCGTAGAAGAAGAGCATGCGAGAGACATGTCTTGCACGTTAACCTTCCCCCTCACAGCCTCGACTATGATAAGGAGATTACATTGAATGTAGTTTTAGATGGATGTCTCCTTAGCAACATACTCATTGAAGCTGGCGTATAGGTTAATGTTTTGACTTTAGATGCATAGAATTATATGGGGAGACTTGCATTACAACCATCTTCAAATGTGTTGTATATGGCAAACAATACTAAGGCAATTCCCATCGATGTCTTGAAAGATATGCAGCTATTACTATTCACAGAGCCAAGTTTACTCGAGACTTTCGAGGTCTTGGCGCTCGTCAAGGCAGATAATTTCCCAGCATTACTTGGGCACCCTTAATGTTACAAGAACAATGCGGGCCTTCAGATTCAACAAATGGTATATCATTAGTTTCGAGAACAACAGAGGAGTGGGTCATTATACACCTGGTTGATGGGAAGTCAGCACCCATACATTGAACTATTGGGAGAAGAAGTTTCTGGACACAGACTTATGTGTGCTAATTCAGAGACCTTGAGATGGTACACCTCTACTAACGGGGTTATTGAGTTTGAAGATGCTCAGTTAGTGAGTGATACCACTAGTCTAGCATGTGACAATTGGGTAGCATGGGACTTACAAATTAATGGGACGGTAGTTGAGAGGATTGGTGACCAAGGTAACAAAGGCGCGCACAGTTCGGTGCCTTGGAGGAAAAGAACCATTCCCAAGTACTCCGGAGGAGCCTTCCCTAAGATATTTCTATAGGAGATAGAAGCTCAGTGAGAAGAACAAGAAGGAACAGAAGGAGATTCTGAGTTACTTCTTGCTCGGCACAGCATAGCTCATTGGTGGTCCACGCATTAGGAAGAGCCTTTTAGAAGTGGCATGAGGTAAGAATTGCTCTCTCTATGTCAGATTTTCTAGAATTAATATGCCCACCATCATCAAGGAGTACCATGGGAAGGAGCCCACCTCTTTCCATATCCAAGAGTGTGAACAGGTCTAGAGAGAAGGCACAAAAGCCGTACCACCATCCCTCTGGGTGCACAAGTTGTATTCTACCCTGCAGGGTTGTGCGCGCGCATGGTATATTCATTCGGAGAGATGATCTCCAAAAAAGGAATTGGCAAGAGCTCATGGCTTGATCTTATTCAAACGTTTGAGTATCGGAGTACCAAACCATCGGTTGATAAGGTATTATAAGGTATCAAGCACCTTACCATGGGGAATAGTGCTAGAACGGAAGATAGGTTGTTGGAACTACTAGGTGAACCAAGATTGGAGGAATGCGCTTTGGAAGAGATTGAAGAAATATAAGAGTTACAGCTTGAGCACGTGTGTTTAGAAAAGGAGAAGGGAAAGTTAGTATAGGTGATCGATGGAGAGGAATAAGAGACTTTACATGTTAGCCATTCTATAGGGATGCGCGAAGTAGTGGATAGTGCAGATGTTCTGCACACATTCTTACCATGACCCAATAAAGAAAAAGAAAGTTAACATCAGATTCAGGAGAAGAACCTAAGGAAGCTATTATTGGATATTATTGGACGGAATAAGGAAGTATCAAAGATCATTGATCTGTTGTGCACAAATTCAAGGATTTATTCCTAGCGTGGGTACCATGAGCTAAAAGGCATTCCACCATTCCTTGGGGGAGATGAGAATAAAACTGAAGGAGGGTGCGCACCTGGTTAGAAAAAGACCCTACCGATATGAATCCCAACTTACGCGTGAAGGTTAAGGAGGAGATAGACAAGATGATAGCTTCTGGGATCATTAAGGTAGTAGAAGAATCATAATGGATAAGTCTGATGGTAATTAGCATTAAGAAGGATGGACGGATTAGAATTTTTGTGGATTATAGGGAATTGAATGCAGTTTGTGTCATTGATCCATTGTCTGACCCCCTTCACTGAAGAAATTTTGGAAGGAGTCGCCGGGCATGAAATCTATTCCTTTATGGATGGATTTTCAGGATACCACCAAGTCCGGATTACAAAGGAGGACCAAGGAGAAGACAACTTTCACCATCAAGTGGGGAAGTTTTGCATAGACGGTCATGCCCTTTGGGTTGAAAAATGCACCTACTATCTTTTCATGCATAGTGGTGCAAGCATTCCAGGACTTCATTCATATGTTTCTCCAGGTTTATTTAGATGATTGGATAGTATATGGTCTGGTTAAGGACCACTATGACAACTTGAGATTAATGTTTGAAAGGTGTAGGCAGTTGAGGATATCCCTCAACATTAAGAAGTGTGTGTTTACTACACCATTTGGGACTTTATTAGGGCATATCATATGTAAAGAGGGCTTGCTAGTAGATCCCGTTAAAGTTACAGTTATTGTGGGGATAAGGGAACCTACTAGCCAGAGCGCAGAGCGCGGGTTCCTTGGGCATATGGGGTATTACAAAAAATTCATTAAGTGGTATTATTTTAATTTGTTGTTCCATTTCTATAAGGATTTCTAGCCCAATTACCTCTCTATCCTCTACGTTGTCCCACCTAATAGGGGTTTTGCATTTTCTTCCATACAATGCTTCAAAAGGCACCATTTTTAAAGAGGCATGATATGTATTATTGTAGGCAAATTCAACCAGTGGAAGGTATTCCTCCCATTTATACTGCTAGTCCATGCAATACATTCTTAACATATTCTCTAAAAATTGGTTGACTCTTTTGGTATGTCCATCCGTTTCCGGATGATATGCATAACTGAAGTTTAATTTATTTCCCAAGGCCGCATTAAGTGTTTGCCAAAACCTTGATGTCATCCTCGGATCTCTATCCAATATGATCAATTCGGGTATTCCATGCAATCTAAAAATTTCATGTACAAATATTCTTGCTAACACTGGTGCATATTCTTTTAAATTACTAGTAATGAAGTGTGCCACTTTGGTTAATTTTTTGACGAAAACCAAGATGATATCATGCTTATTCCTTGAAATAGGCAATCCTTGAGCGAAATCCATCATTATCACTTGCCATTTGTACTACGGAATTCTATGGGGATACAATAATCTAGTGGGATTCATATGTTCTGCCTTAACATGCTGGCCTTCCAAGCAGTGTGTCACAAATTCCACCACATCCTTTTTCATTCCCTTCTAGAAGTATTGCTACTTGAGTTCAGCAAGCATTTTTGTAATGCTAGGGTGTCCAGAAAAAGGTGAATTATGAAATTCAATTAATAATTTCCTTCTTAAATCATTTGCCAAGGGTATATATACCCTGTTTTCAAACCTCAGAATTCCTTCATTATCAAAACGAAATCCCTTATACTTCACATCCTTTGGATCTGCAGCAAGTGTTATTTTAACTTGTTGGAAATAAGAGTCAGATTCCATGTCATCTTTCACCTCATCCTTAAACTGAGTTCTTAACGTTATAAGAGAAAAGATGTGCTTCCTACGACTCAGAGCATCTGCCACCCTATTTTCCTTTCCTTTTATGTAGCTTATATCAAAATCATACTGAGACAGAAATTCTAACCATCTTCGTTGTCTTGCATTTAGGTTTGGTTGAGTAAAAATATACTTCAACCCCAGATGGTTGCTTTTTAACTCGAAGGGTTTGACAAAAAGGTAATGCCTCTACATTTGAAGTGCATGTACAATGGCAATGAGCTCTAGGTAATGTGGAGTATAATTCTATTCTTGTAAGTTAAGCTTTCTGCTTTCATAAGCTATGACATGGTCATTTTGTAATAGAATTCCTCTAAGACCCTCTCTAGATGCATCTGTTATGACTGTAAAATTTCCATTTGGGTCTGGTACAGTCAGAATAGGTGCTGTAGTTAGTTGTTCCTTTAAAATTTTAAAGGCAGATTCACATTTTTCAGTCCAGACAAATTTCTTATCTTTCTTTTGCAGTGAAGTGATTGGGGCAGCAATTTTTGAAAAGTCCTTAATGAACTTTCTATAATATCCTGCCAAGCCCATGAAGCTTCTTACTTCATGCACGTTCTTAGGCGCAGGCCACTCGGTTATAGCTGTGATCTTTGAAGGTTCTATAGCTATCCCATTCTTGCTTATAACGTGTCCCAAATAATGCACCTCTGCATCATAAAAGGAACATTTAGACAATTTACCATACAACCTTCTCTTTCTCAAAACTTCCAGCACTATCCTTAAATGCTCCTGGTGCTCTTCGACATTTTTAGAGTATATAAGAATGTCATCCAAGAATACAAGCACGAACTTGTCTAAATATTCTTGAAAAATATTGTTCATCAAATTCATGAAGGTGGCAGGTGCATTCGTTAACCCAAAAGGTAACACCGTGAATTCATAATGCCCATACCTTGTTCTAAAAGTTGTTTTATGAATATCTTCCTCCTTTATTCTCAGCTGATGATACCCAGATCGAAGATCTATTTTTGAATAGACTGATGCTCCACGCATTTGGTCGAATAGATCATCAATCTTAGCAAGTGGATATCGATTCTTAATAGTCATCTTATTCAACATTCTGTAATCAATGCATAGTCTCAGTGTGCCATCCTTCTTCTTTACAAAAATTACTGGCGCTCCCCATGGTGAGACACTCGGTCTTATCAGGCCTTTAGTCAAAATTTCCTATAATTGAGCCTTAAGCTCCACCAACTCAAGGATGGTCATTCAGTAGGATGCCTTAGATATGGGTTCAGTTCTTGGCTTGATCTCTATTGCAAAGTCAAAATCTCATTTGGGTGGAAGACTTGGTAATTCCTCTAGAAATACGTCACTGAAATCCCTTAATAATGGATACCTTTCCATGAAGTCATTATCTTCCTTGGCATTTTCTGTCATTTTTACAGCATACAAAGTGCAGCCTCTATTTTTAGCCCTTTTTAGTTACATAGCTATTAGTTTCCTAACTGCAACCTCACGCTTTACACCTTGAATGACTACTGCTTTCTGTAGGTCATCAAAACAGAAAATATTTTTTTCATAGCAGTTAACCTTTGCCTTATGTTCAGCCAACCAATTAACTCCTATAATGATATCGTATGACCCTAAAGGAGTGACATACAGGTCAACTTCGGTGTAAAATCTGGGAAAGTCAAGAATTGCCCCAAAAAGGCACATTTCGAGTGTATGGACATCATTATTCCCATAATGCACTATCCAAGTCTTATCCATTTGTTAAACTTTCCTTTTTAATTTCATTACAAGTTTAGTAGAAATAAAACATTCAGTAGCTCTAGTTTTAAAAAGTATGACTACAGGTGTACCGAATAACTTACCCGAAGCTTCTATGGGAGTAACTTACTTTTCAGCTTGTTTGTTAGCCACCACAGCGTGTATCCTATGCTGTTGACCATGATCATCCTTCTTTAGAGGACAGTGACTCGTGTAATGGTCCTTTCCACAGTTGAAGCAACCTCCAACTGGCCCCTTCCCAAGCTTGAATTCGCTACCAGCCTTGAAGTTATCATTTTGGCTTCCATAGGACTTTTGTCCATTACCACTAACTTTTACAAATCTGTTCCACACACTATTAACAGGTTTGTTCATTACTGATTTCTTGTTGTTATCCACAACAATCTTGTTTTTCATTCCAAACCTTTTCCAAGGTCCCTTTTTGGGTGCGAGAGATGAAGAAGAGTTGTGAATATTCTTCCTAATCTCCTCCCTATGAGAAGAAATTGCTCTCAATTTATGTTCATGTCTTATTGCCTTTTTGAGAAATCCTTCCATAGTGGTTGGACCATGGACATCCACTTCGCCACCAATGATGGGATTCAGACCCATTATGAACTTTCATATTCTGAACTTCTCGTTAGCTTGGTACTGCCGTACATACTTAAGGAGTTTAGTAAACCCTTCCCAGTATTCTGTCACCGTCAGCCTTCCTTGCGACTAGTTCTGAAATTCAGTTATTTTCCAATCAAAATAGAGTTGAGGCAGCCACCATTTCCTAAAATAACCTTTAAATTGATCCCAAGTTATGTCTGTTTCGACAATATTCAACTCAACCTTATGGTTGTCCCACCATGATGATGCTTCATGAGAAAGCTGATATGCTCCCCATATCACTTTGGTCTCCTCGGAGAAGTTTCTTATTGCAAATTACTTCTCCATTTCAATGATCCAATTTTCAGCTTCATCCCCAAGTTTTGTTCCATCAAACTTTGGATGACTTATTCTCTTTATATCATTTGTAAGTTCAGCTGCTAATCTTGCCCTTTTATTTTTAGGGTGATTAGGAGCGTTCACATTACTATTATCAACACCCGGATTCCCTCCATTGGTGTTGTCCACAGGAGGTGGCTGATCATTTATATCAGCTTCTTCTTCCTCCTCCTCATTGCCCATTGATTTTTGTTCCAAAACAGTCAAACGGTCTCTCGTATCGAGTAGGGTAGCAAGGATTTTATCTAGCTTTTGAGCAGTAGCTTCTTCTCCACCCGGTAACGGGTCATTCACAACATTTCCTCTTGTTCTGACCATTTTCTGTTCAATAAGAAAATGTAAATCTTATTAAATTGTGGACTCATTAGGTCCAAGAGCTGCAACCTTTAGCTCTGATACCAAGATGTAACATCCCCATTTTAAGATACTAGAACAAGGGAATTTTTATTTTTTTATACAACGTTCTCTGTTCTGAATTATGTAATTCAAACACACGTTCAAGTTTTAATAATTTTTCTCTATCCAATTAACATAATTCGGATCACATAATTACTTTTTTAAAACCAATGTTCTCTGTTCGCATATTTACAATATGGAACACACATTCATTGCCATTCAATCATATAACAGATACCATATGCTGCTGTAAATGACTCGAAGAACTACCGATCTCCCATTTTATGGCTCGGAGTTTCAGCGATCTCTCATTTCATGACTCGGTGACTTACCGATCCTTCATGTTAATTCCATGCATTGTATACTAAGTATACACGGTTCTCTTTACCATTTCTGGTTATCGAAGTGATCCATTTAAGAGGCCTATCTGAATATCTGTTACTGATATTCATCTGATATCCTGCTTCTTAAACTAGGTGATTAGGACAACGCAATCAGCAACTTGCGATACTTTGGCCAAAGATTTTCACATGCTTTGCATGATCATATTCCCAGACGTTATACACATCAATGGAATAAGTCCTTCACCCCACTTCATCTGTTATCTAGAATGGTCTTTTCTGACCCCTATCAGTCCTTCGTCCAAAGTTAATTTATAACCCAAACTAGCAATATGAAAGAGTATAGGAAAGCACTCGTGGTAACTAAAGGTATGCAGACATACTGTGTCGACCCTAGACGACTGCGTGTGTCTAGTTACCTTTAGCCCTCTGGAGTCACTCCGTATACGCGGTCACATTCCTATCATCGTCTAAATAACTAGTTCCAGCTTATGTAAACTTGATGATTTGATTCGGGAGGGCATTGTAACATGTCAGCTACAACATTGTGTCGTCATGAAGGCCCCGCCTTCGTGAAGACACCATATTGCAGCTGACGTGTGTCAAGGTCCTACGGAAGTCTTCTCATCAAGGAGTACACATCCAGCTTTAGTGTGATTGGGTTTGATCTCAAATATTTAAGATCAATTTTCAGCAACCGTGCTGATCCTTTAACCTCGTTACTCGTTACAGTTGTATATAGCTAAGAGAGACTCAATTTGTCTTATAGCTTAATATACGTTTACTCCTCCATACCGAAGGATTGCATATTTCCATCTTGGTTCTTTACTTCAAGCTTTGGACAAACAGTCCACTACAGCTTAACGTAGCAAGTTCAACCTATTAAACTTTAACCAAGTTTTTATCCACAACTGTATTTAAATTCAGAATTCCATCTTATTAGACATCAATTGTACGAGGTCTAATTCTAAATGAATATATTCATTTATCCTCCATAACCTTACTTCAGTTAAGGTTTGTTACCAATGGATATGTTTCCTCATATCTAATATTTTCTGAATTTAAACATTTCGAGGATCTTAACGAAGTCCAAATACAAGGTTCAACTGCCTCTTTTATATATATATATATATTTGATATTCCTTAGCTTATAACTAATCCCGAATATCGTTCAATTAAGAGTTCATATTCATTTAAACCCTTTTCAATGTCAATCTAAATTTCATATTAACCCAAGTAGGAATTAATTGCACATTCCAACTTAAAGATGTATTCCAGTAAAGAATAGATATTATGTCCTTTTAAAATCTATCCACTATCATTTGAATAATTCCCAATCAATGAATAATATTATATTCTCAATCTTATTCAAATAGTTTCAAAATGATACAACCATTAAAATATCACACTTTTCCTTGTATTCATCCATAAGATTTACAATCTATACAATTACCAGTCCAAACAACTGGACTTCGTTTATATCAAACAACATTACAACACATAAGGAAAGAAAAATGTAACTTCTTCTTTTCCCATTTCCTCGTAGAGGAATAATAACTATCAAATACGATCCATCCTTAGCTACTCAGAAGAAGCATCAGAAAACAACCATGTCTTCATTTTTACTCAAAGGACCATCTACAAAATTTACTTGCACGGGTCAGTTCATTGAACTGAGCATATTGAGCACTTATCATTAAAATGAGGTGCTCTTAATTAACTGTCTCAATAAAAGAACTCTACTTTTATGAAACGTTAATAAACTGAGATGGACATCATCTACAATTAAGTACTGATAAGGATGAACAACTTAACAACCCAATCTTCTAATTACTATCACAATCAAACAAAAGATTACTGACTTTCTCCCAAATGATTACTACAGAAGTAATTTCTTCTAAGTAGTTCCAGATTAAAAACATTTGTATGAGCTAATACACATATGTATATAATGTTGTTTCTAATGTATTTGCTGTCAGTTCCATTCTCTTTTTAACAGTTGAAATTTCAAGAGATAAATTTCAAGTAAGAATTCCAACAGAACTACTTTCCTCTCATACTACTCATTCAATTTCAAACAATCAAATGCAGAAGAGAAAAGCAGTCATTCACCATGAAAATACTGGTGTCATTTCTCAATTTCATCAATCAGCATAATACTTCTTTCAATTCAAAAGAAAGTAAACAGCAGTTAAATGCAGATGCTTATGCCAAGGCAGTACAAAATTCATTCCATAACAAGTATAGATTTTCAACTGTATAAGAGAAGAAATGAACATTACTTCAAATTATCCATCCAACACTCTCTTTCCTTTCATCATAACTGTACTGAGTAATTTAATTCAGACGTGATATCAATCAATGATGACAGCCCAAAGAGAAGTAAATAAAGTCAATAATCAAATAAAAGGAAGAAGGATCATATTACCTCTTCTTACTGCCTAACCGAATATTCACTATTTAGAATAGACCTGATCCAATAGTGTGATCCCTTCTGAATAAATATATATATAAGTATTCAAAAACCACTAACTACCTTTCCAGAAAGTTGGCCAGAATTCATTTGCATCTGGTCCGTAAGCATTAGTATCAAAGGTACCTCTAAATACAATCATTTCCTTTGAAATATTTCACTCAACGGACATTCTCGTCCAGAAATATCAAGTAAAAGTGTACAGCAACAACAAATCATGCTTTCATTTAAATGATAAGAGAATTCACTTTCCAAACAGCAAGTAATAAATCCACTCATATTCCGTTTTAATGAAAACAATGAAGAATTTACAATCCGTAAATTATATATATAAATATATATATTGAGTTCAACAAGACGCAGCGTATAATTTGCATGTTCTACCCAAGTCTATTCTATAGACTGGATATCCTATTCCCATTCAGATCAGAACTTCCTTTCAAACAGGCATATACGAATACCAAGAACAAGTAGGTAGAACATCGTATCCAACTAGAACAAACAATGTAAAGATGCTACTATGCTCTTACTATTCCTAGAAGGATTCATACCTCATACACTGTATTATAACCAGAGGAACAATTATACAACAGTCTTGTCAAATATTTTTATGGCTTTCCATATCCATTAACGCACACAAATCATAGATAACAATTTGCACATTGTTGTTACCTACAACAAGTTCGACCCGTAATGCACAGTGAAGCCCTATTGCCATTATTTCTAGAATTCAAAACAGCAGAAAGAGAAAAATTCGTTCCATTAATTATTTCAGTAAGAAAAACACTCATTTTCTTCAAAACACAACAAGAATACCCAAGTCGAGTTTGTTTTATAATGACAGCTCAAACCAGAGGTCATACGAATCATTTTATCCTTCCATATTTACAAAAAAAAAAACACAAAACTCAGAAAATAATACATGTATAGCTAATACATTCAACAACTCAAACCCATATTGGGTAAGAGAACGAATACCTAACATTGTCAAAACAAACTCACACAGCATGGACAAATTCATTTGATTTACCCATTTGCAAAGAAATACCCAAGTCAACTTCTTTCTCAACAGACATTTCAACCCAAAAATCACATTAACTAAATCAACCATTTCATTTTTCAAAAACACCCAATCATAAGAGCAGAGTTGTTTTAATGAGACGCTTAAACAAGAGCAAAATGATTTAAGGAGAAGGGCTCAACATGCCTGTTAATTTTTCTTGTGGCTCGAAGAAAACCGCACCCACAGGAGCTATTCTTTTCCACGGCGACAGCAGTAAAGCTTTCCAAACAATCGTCTAACTTCCTCAGGCTCAAAAATAGCTGTGGCTACTCCAAACAACAACAACAATAACCAAAAATAATAGCAGGTTCGACATAACCATGGAAGAAATGCAGAGCAACTAAAAACCTGAATGAACACAATGACCAACAAATTTTCCTCTATCCTCTTTCCAAGGCGAGTTGGTCGCTAAGGCCAAGATCATTAATGCATTAAATGCATTGCTTTTTCCTAAATTTTCACGCCACCACCGACTCAGGTTTGGTGAGTTTCTTTTTTCAAAATTTGCATGTAATTCCTTCTTAGCTTCTTAGCTAGTTGGATGCCTCCAACTTTTCCCATGTTCCCGCCAAACTTGGTGCTGAAACTGTAAGGACATCATTTATTGTCCTAATAAATCTCTAACCTCTCCATCTTATCCACTTGACCAACATGGGTCCATAAGTCCCCTTCCATAGGTTAGTAATAGTTTAGGATTTTATAGTCCATAGCTAGGTTTTTCACCTAGTTCTTAAGTTATTTGGATTTGCATCAATTTTCATCCCATGCAATTTAAAATCCACGTAGGGTAGTAGTTAGGTTATAGGATAAAACTTATTTTTAGGTTAGAATTTAATCCCCATACTATTTATTTAATAGTTTCCAACAAGTCTTTCCGACTGGCGTTCACATTCAACACAATGCAGGACGTTTCATCCTATGTTCAACACATACCTGTGTCACTTGCATCCAGGCTCTTATTGTCTTACGTTGTCTAGCGTTACAACTTGTATGTGGTTCGGGAATCAAACCTTTTCCATTGGCATCTATGTACCGGATATTTATACCTGAAATCAGGTGCTACAACATTTATATCAACCTTCAGTCTGGTTTCAGACTTCATTCTGGTTTAGAAGTAAATCGACAAAGTGATCACAAGAAGGCCACAACATACCTTGGATCAATGGAATTGATTCAAGGTGTGCTGTCAATCAGCAACAAGAGTTCATCAACATAAAAACAAGTCTGTTGTCTCTCTCTTGCAAAACACAAGTTATAATAACCTCCGTCCCAAGCAAACAAATTACAGTAACAAGGGTCCAGATTAGTAACACATTCCTTTTAAGATTAAAGATATATCTTAACATAATTATCTTCATTTCAGCAGTTACAACATCATGAAAAGAGATTACCATGATAGCTTATAAAAATCAAGACGTTACATTCCTCCCTTCTTAAAGAATCATCGTCCCGATGATCAAGTTAGCCAATTCATAGAGTTTCTAGTACAAAATTCTATTATCATCCTTCAATTCATAAGTTCATACCAAAAACAGATCTAATCATCAAAAAAATGTTTTAAGATAATTGTAAAATAGACCAGTAATTGTCTATATTTGGTAGAATTATCAGTTTTTCGAATTTAATTTCGATCAAACAAGTATGGAAAAGCAGATCTCATTCCTTCGAGATTTTCTCAAGTTGCACTTTCTTCACTAAATTGGTCCCATTGGACCTTACATTGGTTCACTTCATGATTTCTTAAGTACAACTGGCAAGTTCCCAGCACTCAAATGGGCTTAACCACGATTATTCTTAGGTCTTGGACCTGCAAGGAATTCCAATTCAGCACATGTGATAAATCTGTTACGTATTTATTAAGCAAAGAAATATGAAAAACATCATGCATTTGTGATAAAGTAGGAGGTAATGCTAGACGATAAGCTACAGGGTTTATTATTTCAACAATTTCAAAAGGTCCCACATAATAGGGTGATAACTTGGCAGCCTTGCCAAAAGTTATAGAACTCTTTTTCTGCTTAACCTGAAGAAAGACCTTCTAACCAAGTTTATAATTCCTATCAACCCACTTTAAGTCTGCATAACTCTTTTGGCTATTGGCAGCCTCCTTCAGATGTTCCCAAATTATTTTAATTTGTTGTTCCATTTCCGTAATGATTTCTGGCCCAATTACCTCTCTGTCCTCTATGTTGTCCCAGCTAACAGGGGTTCTGCATTTTCCTCCATACAACGCTTCAAAAGGCACCATTTTTAAAGAGGCATGATAAGTATTATTGTAGGGAAATTCAACTAGCGGAAGGTATTCCTCCCATTTATACTGCTGGTCCATGCAATACATTCTTAACATATCCTCTAAAACTTGGTTGACTCTTTCGGTCTGTCCATCTGTTTCCAGATGATATGCAGAACTGAAGTTTAATTTAGTTCCCAAGGCCACATTAAGCATTTTCCAAAACCTTGATGTCATCCTCGGATCTCTGTCCAATATGATCAATTCAGGTATTCCATGTAATCTAAAAATTTCATGTACAAATATTCTTGCTAACACTGGTGCATCATCTTTTAAATTACCAGCAATGAAGTGTGCCACTTTGGTTAATTTTTCGACGAAAACCAGGATAATATCATGCTTATTCCTTGACATAGGCAATCCTTGAATGAAATCCATCGTTATAACTTGCCATTTGTACTGCAGAATGCTATGGGGATATAGTAATCTAGCGGGATGCATATGTTCCACCTTAGCATGTTGGCATTCGAAGCAGTGTGCCACAAATTCCACCACATCCTTTTTCATTCCCTTCCAGAAGTATTGTTGCTTGAGATCAGCAACCATTTTTATAATGCTAGGGTGTCCAGAAAAATTTGAATTATGAAATTCAGTTAACAATTTCCTTCTTAAATCATTTGCCAAGGGTATATATACCCTATTTACAAACCTCAGAATGCCTTCATTATCAAAATAAAAACCCTTATACTTCACATCCTTTGGATCTGTAGCAAGTGTTGTTTTAACTTGCTGGAAATAAGAGTCAGATTCCATGACATCTTTCACCTCATCCTTAAACTAAGTTCTTAACATTATAAGAGTAGAGATGTGCTTCCTACGACTCAGAGCATCTGCCACCCTATTTTCCTTTCCTTTGATGTAGCTTATATCAAAATCATACTGAGACATAAATTCTAACCATCTTCACTATCTTGCATTAAGATTTGGTTGAGTAAAAAAATACTTCAACCCTAGATGGTCAGTTTTTAACTCAAAGGGTTTGCCAAGAAGGTAATGCCTCCACATTAGAAGTGCATGTATAAGGGCAGCGCGCTCTAGGTTGTGTGGAGCATAATTATGTTCATGTAATTTAAGCTTTCCACTTTCATAAGTTATAATATGGTTATTTTGGAACAGAATGCCTCCAAGACCTTCTCCAGATGCATCCGTTACGACCGTAAAATTTTCATTTGGGTCAGGTACAGTCAGAATAGGTGTTGTAGTTAGCTGTTCCTTTAAAATTTTAAAGGAAGATTCACATTTGTCAGTCCAGACAAATTTCTTATCTTTCTTTTGCAGTAAATTGATTGGGGCAACAATTTTTGAAAATTCCTTAATGAACTTTTTATAATATCTTGCCAAACCCATGAAGCTTATTACTTCATGCTCATTCTTAGGTGCAGTCCACTCGGTTATAGCTGTGATCTTTGAAGTGTCTACAACTATCCTGTTCTTGATTATAACATGTCCCAAATAATTCACCTCTACATCATTAAAGGATCATTTAGACAATTTACCATACAACCTTCTCTTTCTCAAAACTTCCAACACTATCCTTAAATGCTCCTGGTGCTCTTCGACATTTTTGGAGTATATAAGAATGTCATCCAAGAATACAAGCATGAACTTGTCTAAATATTCTTGAAAAATATTGTTCATCAAATTCAAGAAGGTGGCAGGTGCATTCGTTAACCCAAAAGGTAACACCATCAATTCATAATGCCCGTATCTTGTTCTAAAAGTTGTTTTATGAATATCTTCTTCCTTTATTCTCATCTGGTGATACCCAGATCAAAGATATATTTTTTAATAGACTGATGCTACATGCATCTAGTAAAATAGATCATCAATCCTAGGAAGTGGATATCAATTCTTAATAGTCACCTTATTCAACATTCTATAATCAATACACAGTCTCAATGTGCCATCCTTCTTCTTTACAAAAATTACCGATGCTCCCCATGGTGAGACTCTTGGTCTTATCATCCCTTTAGTCAAAAGTTCCTATAATTGAGCCTTAAGCTCCACCAAATCAAGGGTGGTCATTCGGTAGGCTGCCTTATATATGGGTTCAGTTCCTAGCTTGATCTCTATTATAAAGTCAAACTCTCATTTGGGTGGAAGACCTAGTAATTCCTCTAGAAATACATCACTGAAATCCCTTAATATCGAGTACCTTTCCATGAAGTCATTATCTTCCTTGGCATTTTATTTCATTTTTACAGCATACAAAATACAACCTCTATTTTTAGCCCTTTTTAGTTGCATAGCTGTTAGTTTCCTAACTACAACCTCACGCTTTACACCTTGAATGACTACTGCTTTCTATAGGTCATCAAAACAGCAAATTTGTTTTTCATAGCATTCAACCTTTGCCTTATGTTCTGCCAACCAATTAACTCATATAATGATATCATATGACCCTAAAGGAGTGACATATAGGTCAAATTTGGTGGAGAAACTGGGCAAGTCAAGAATTGCCCCAAAAAGGCACATTTTGACTGTATGGAGAACATTATTCCCATAATGCGCTATTTAAGTCTTATCCATTCGTTCAAATTTCCTGTTTAATTTCATTACAAGTTTAGTAGAAATAAAACATTCAGTAGCTCTAGTATCAAAAATTATGACTACAGGTGTACCGAATAACTTACCCGGAGCTTCTATGGGTGTAACCTTCTTTTCAGCTTGTTTGTTAGCCACCACAACATGTATCCTATGTTGCTGACCGTGATCATCCTTATTTAGATGACAATGACTTGTGTAATGGTCCTTTCCATAGTTGAAGCAACCTCCAACTGGCCCCTTCCTAGGCTTTAATTTGCTACCAGCCTTGAAGTTATCATTCTGGCTTCCATAGGACTTTTGTCCATTACCACTAACTTTTTTAAAGCTGTTCCACACACTATTAACAGGTTTGTTCATTACTGATTTCTTGTTGTTATCAACAAAAATCTTGTTTCTCATTCCAAACCTTTTCCAGGGTCCCTTTTTGGGTGCGAGAGATGAAGAGGAGTTGGGAATCTTCTTCCTAATCTCCTCCCTAGGAGAAAAATTGGTCTCAATTTTTGTTCTTGTCTTATTGCCTTTTCGACAACTCCTTCCATAGTGGTTGGACCGTGGACATCCACTTCGCCACCAATGATGGGATTCAGACCCATTATGAACTTTCTTGTTCTAAACTTCTTGTCAGATTAGTACTGCGGTACATACTTAAGGAGTTTAGTAAACCTTTCCCAGTATTCTGTCACCGTCAGCCTTCCTTGCGACCAGATCTAAAATTCAGTCATTTTCCAATCAAAATAGAGTTGAGGCAGCCACTGTTGCCTAAAATAACCTTTAAATTAATCCCAAGTTATGTCTATTTCGACAATATTCAACTCAACCTTATGGTTGTCCCACCATGATGATGCTTCATGAGAAAGCTCATATGCTCCCCATATCACTTTGGTCTCCTTAGAGAAGTTTCTTATTGTAAAGTACTTCTCCATTTCACTGAGCCAATTTTCAGCTCCGTCCCCAAGTGTTGTTCCATCAAACTTTGGATGACTCTTTCTCTTTATATCATTTGTAAGTTCAGCTGCTAATCTTGCCCTTTTGTTTTCAGGGTGATTAGGAGTGTTCACATTACTATTATCAACACCCAGATTCCTTCCATTGGTGTTGTCCACAGGAGGTGGTTGATTAGTTATATCAGCTTCTTCTTCCTCCTCCTCATTGCCCATTGATTGGTGTTCCAAAAAAGTCAAACGATCTCTCGTATCTAGTATGGCAGCAAGGATTTCATCTAGCTTTTGAGCAGTAGCTTCTTCTCCACCCGATAACGGGTCATTCACAGCATTTCTTCTTGTTCTGACCATTTTCTGTTCAATAAGAAAATGTAAATCTTATTAAATTGTGGACTCATTAGGTCTAAGAGCTGCAACCTTCAGCTCTGATACCAAGATGTAACATCCCCATTTCAAGGTACTAGAACAAGGGAATTTTTTTTTTATACAACGTTCTCTGTTTTGAATTATGTAATTCAAACACACGTTCAAGGTTTAATAATTGTTCTTTGTCAAATTAATGTAATTCAGATCACACAATTAATTTTAAAACCAATGTTCTCTGTTCGCATATTTACAATATGGAACACACATTCATTGCCATTCAATCATATAGCAGATACCATATGTTGCTGTAAATGACTCAAAGAACTACCGATCTCCCATTTCATGGCTCGAAGTTTCAACAATCTCTCATTTGATGACTCGGCGACTTACCAATCCTTCATGTTATTCCATACATTATATACTAAGTATACAGGGTTCTCTTTATAGTTTTCAGTTATAGAAGTGATCCATTTAAGAGGCCTATCTAAATATTTGTAACTAATATTCATCTGATATCCTACTTCTTAAACTACGTCATTAGGACAACATAATCAGTAACTTGCGATACTTTGGCCAAATATTTTCACATGCTTTGCATGATCATATTCCCAGACATTATACACATCAATGGAATAAGTCCTTCACCCCACTTTGTCTATTATCTAGAATGGTATTTTATGACCCCTGTCAGTCCTTCCATCCAAAGTTAAGCTATAACCCAAACTAGCAATATGAAAGAGTATAGGAAAGCACTTGTTGTAACTAAAGGTACGCAGACATACTGAGTCAACCCTAGATGACTACGTGTGTCTAGTTACCTTTAGCTCTCTAGAGTCACTCCGTATATGCGGTCACATTCCTATCATCGTCTAAACAACTAGTTCCAGCTTATGTAAACTTGATGATTTGATTCGGGAGGGAATTATAACATGTCAGCTACAACATTTTGTCGTCATGAAGGCCCCGCCTTTGAGAAGACACTGTATTACAGCTGACGTGTGTCAATGTCCTACGGAGTCTTCTCATGAAGGATTACACATCTAGCTTTAGTGTGATTGGGTTTGATCTCAAATATTTAAGATCGATTTTTAGCAACCTTGTTGATCCTTTAACCTCGTTACTCGTTACATTTGTATATAGATAAGAGAGACTCAATTTGTGTTATAGCTTAATATAAGTTTACTCCTCCATACCGAAGGATCGCATATTTCCATCTTGGTTATTTACTTCAAGCTTCGGAAAAATAGTCCACTACAGCTTAACGTAGCAAGTTCAACCTATTAAACTTTAACCAAGTTTTTATCCACAACTGTATTTAAATTCAGAATTCCATCTTATTAGACATCAATTGTACGAAGTCTAATTCTAAATGAATATATTCATTTATCCTACATAACCTTACTTCAGTTAAGGTTTGTTACCAATGGATATGTTTCCTCATATCTAATATTTTCTGAATTTAAACATTTCGAGGATCTTAACGAAGTCCAAATACAAGGTTCAACTGCCTCTTTTTATATATATATATTTGATATTCCTTAGCTTATAACTAATCCTGAATATCATTCAATTAAGAGTTCATATACATTTAAACCCTTTTCACTTTCAATCTAAATTTCATTTTAACCCAAGTAGGAATTAATTACACATTCCAACTTAAGGATGTATTCCAGTATAGAATAGATATTATGTCCTTTTAAAATCTATCCACTATCATTTGAATAATTCCCAATCAATGAATAATATTATATTCTCAACCTTATTCAAATAGTTTCAAAATGATACAACCATTAAAATATCACACTTTTCCTTGTATTCATCCATAAGATTTACAATCTATACAATTGCCAGTCCAAACAACTGGACTTCGTTTATATTAAACAACATTACAACACATAAGGAAAGAAAAATGTAATGTCTTCTTTTCCCATTTCCTTGTAGAGGAATAATAACTATCAAATACGATCCATCCTTATCTACTCAGAAGAAGCATCAGAAAACAACCATGTCTTCATTATTACTCAAAGGACCATCTACAAAATTTAATTGCATGAGTCAAATCATTGAACTGAGCATATTGAGCACTTATCATTAAAATGAGGTGTTCTTGTTTAAATGTCTCAATAAAAGAACTCTGGTTTATGAAATGTTAATAAATTGAGATGGACATCATCTACAATTAAGTACTGATAAGGATGAACATCTTAACAACCCAATATTCTAATTACTATCACAATCAAACAAAAGATTACTGACTTTCTCACAAACAATTACTACAGAAGTAATTTATTCTAAGTAGTTCCAGATTAAAAACATTTGTATGAGCTAATACACATATGTATATAATGTTGTTTCTAATGTATTTGCTGGCAGTTCCATTCTCTTTTTAACATTTGAAATTTCAAGAGATAAATTTCAAGTAAGAATTCCAATAGAACTACTTTCCTCTCATACTACTCATTCAATTTCAAACAATCAAATGAAAAAAGATAAAAGTAGTCATTCACCATGACAATACTAGTGTCATTTCTCAATTTCATCAATTAGCATAATACTTCTTTCAATTCAAAAGAAAGTAACAACAGTTAAATGTAGATCCTTATGCCAAGGCAGTACAAAATTCATTCCATAACAAGTATAGATTTCAACTCTATAAGATAAGAAATGAACATTAATTCAAATTATCCATCCAACACTCTATTTACATTCATCATAAATGTATTGAGTAATTTAATTCAGACATGATATCAATCAATGATAACAGCCCAAAGAGAAGTAAATAAAGTCAATAATCTAATAAAAGGAAGAAGGATCATATTACCACTTCTTACTGCCTAACTGGATAACCACTATTTAGAATAGACCTAATCCAATAGTGTTTTCCCTTTTAAATAAATACGTATATAAGTATTCAAAAAACACTAACTACCTTTCCAGAAAGTTGGCCAGAAGTCATTTGCATCTGGTTCGTAAGCATTAGTATCAAAGGTACCTCTAAATACAATCATTTCCTTTGAAATATTTCACTCAATGGACATTCTCATCCAGAAATATCAAGTAAAAGTGTACAGCAACAAAAAATCATGTTTTCATTTAAATGATAAGAGAATTCACTTTCCAAACAACAAGTAAGAAATCCACTCATATTTTGTTTTAATGAAAACAATGAAGAATTTACAATCTGTAAATTATATATATAAATATATATATTGAGTTCAACAAGACGCAGCGTATAATTTGCATGTTCTACCTAGTCCATTCTATAGACTGGCTATCCTATTCCCATTCAGATCAAAACTTCCTTTCAAATAGGCATATACGAATACCAAGAATGAGTAGGTAGAACATCGTATCCAACTAGAAAAAACAATGTAAAGATGCTACTATGCTCTTACTGTTCATAGAAGGATTCTTACCTCATACACTATATTATAACCAAAGGAACAGTTATACAGTAGTCTTGTCAAATATTTTTACGGCTTTCCATATCCATTAATGCACACAAATCATAGATAACAATTTGCACATTGCTGTTACCTACAGTAAGTTCAACCCGTAATGCACAGTGAAGCCCTATTGCCATTATTTCTAGAATTCAAAACATCAAAAAAAGAAAAATTCGTTCCATTAATTATTTCAGTAAGAAAAACACTCATTTTCTTCAAAACGCAATAAGAATACCCAAGTCGAGTTTGTTTTATAATGACAGCTCAATCCAGAGGTCATACGAATCATTTTATCCTTCCATATTTACAAAAAAAAAGCACAGAACTCATAAAATAATACACGCATAGCTAATACATTCAACAACTCAAACCCATATTGCGTAAGAGAACAAATACCCAAAAATGTCAAAACAAACTCACACATCATGGAAAAATTCGTTCGATTTACCCATTTGCAAAGAAATACCCAATTCAAATTCTTTCTCAACAGACATTTCAACCCAAAAATCACATTAACTAAATCAACCATTCCATTTTTCAAAAACACCCAATCATAAGAGAATTTTTTTTTTAATGAGATGCTTAAACAAGAGCAAAATGATTTAAGGAGAAGGGCTCAACATGCTTGTTAATTTTTCTTGTGGCTCAAAGAAAACCGCGCCCACAGGAGATATTATTTTCCACGGTGACAATAGTAAAGCTTTCCAAACAATCGTCTAACTTCCTCAGGCTCAAAAATAGCTGTGGCTACTCCAAAAAATAGCAACAATAACCAAAAATAACAGCAGGTTTGACAGAACTATGAAAGAAATGCAGAGCAACTAAAAACCCGAATGAACACAATGGCCAACAAATTTTCCTCTATCCTCTTTCCAAGACGAGCTGGTCGCTAAGGCCAAGATCATTAATGTATTGAATGCCTTTCTTTTTCCTAAATTTTCATGCCACCACCGACTCGGGTTTGGTGAGTTCTTTTTTCAAATTTGTTGCATGTAATTCCTTCTTAGCTTCTTAGTTAGTTGGATGCCTCTAACTTTTCCCATGTTCCTGCCAAACTTGGCACTGAAAATGTAAGGACATCATTTATTGTCCTAATAAATCTTTAACCTCTCCATCTTATCCACTTCACCAACATGGGTCCATAAGTCCCCTTCCATAGGTTAGTAATAGTTTAGGATTTTATAGTCCATAGCTAGGTTTTTTCACCTAGTTCTTCAGTTATTAGGATTTGCATCAATTTTCATCCCATGCAATTTAAAATCCATGTAGGGTAGTAGTTAGTTTATAGGATAAAACTTAGTTGTAGGTTAGAATTTAATCCCCATATTATTTATTTAATAGTTTCCAACAAGTCTTTCTAACTGGCGTTCACATTCAACACAATGCAGGACATTTTGTCCTATGTTCAACACATATCTGTGTCACTTGCATCCAGGCTCTTATTGTCTTACGTTTTCTAGCGTTACAACTTGTATGTGGTTCAGGAATTAAACCTTTTCCATTGGCATCTATGTACAGGATATTTATACTTGAAATCAGATGGTACAACATTTATATCAACCTTCAGTCTAGTTTCAAACTTCACTCCAGTTTAGAAGTAAATCGACAAAGTGATCACAAGAAGGCCACATCATACCTTGGATCAATGGAATTGATTCAAGGTGTGCTGCCAATCAGCAACAAGAGTTCATCAACGTACGAACAAGTCTATTGTCTCTCTCTTGCAAAACACAAGTTATAATAACCTTCGTCCCAAGTAAACAAATTATAGTAACAAGGGTCTAGATTAGTAACACATTCCTTTTAAGATTAAAGATATATATTAACATAATTATATTCATTTCAATAGTTACAACATCATGAAAAGAGATTACCATGATAGCTTATAAAAATCAAGACGTTATAGAGTAGGAGACGATAATCACCTCATTTTTTGAGCCTGAAACATATGAGATGTTCTCCTGGATGAAGGAAATAATCACCAAAGAAGCTCATAGAATCTAGAAAGTAACCATCCCTGATTTTTCAGTGATATCAACGTTGGCTAAAGGGAATAAGAAAATGGTTGTTGAAGTGGCTTCACAATTCTTCGGTGGTGCTATAGAAAATTAGTATATAGAAGTATTCAGATAAAAAATAATCAAGCCTATTCAGAAGATGACACCGCCTGACTACAAAATGATCACCATTCCCTTAGGCCTAGCCACTCACAAAGGATATGTATACATGTTTCAATATTCTTCCACTCACATTCTTGTGAGGAACCAAGGGTATAAGGTGAAAATTGATTAGTTACATGAGCAAGTAAAAAAACACTCCTTGTATGTACAACACTTCATAGATTAGAATGCTTCATTGCCACACCCAATTGAATAAGTTACCCCAATTAGTAGCTTCAACTCAGAGTCCATTAAGAAAACACAATATTTCACCATGAAGGGATGAGTGAGTGATAAATGGAAAATTATGATCATTGAGAAAGGAAACGTAAATCTTCTATAGTTGATCTCATTATACAAGAACATGTGCAACAATGTAGACAACTTTTAAATGACAAGAGAAGGATTAGAAAATGAAAAAGAGCATTAGGACCAAGTTCATCCATTGGTGATGGAGATGGGAGATGCTCATTCCAAGTGTTGGTGATCAGAAAAGTATTCAATTCTCCATCCAAGGAATTGTCTCATGTGTGGGTGAGAACCCTTTCCTCTCGATATGAAATTTTGAATGGGTCCATTATTAAGTTGGAATCAAATGAGGAGCATTCCTTTAAGATGCAAGACAACGTCAACATCAAAGTATAAAAAATTGGAGTACTTTCCCTTGATGGGAGTAATACTGCAGATGATTTGTTGAGACCATTTGAGAAGTATTTTTAGAGAAATGCCGGGGACCCATTTGAATTTAAAAAAAAATACATTAGATTTTGTATCTCAGACCAGATCTACAATTTAGAACATTGCAGGAAACATCCATCATGGTTCATAAAGAGAAAAAACATCAATGATATCTCAGATGGTTGGATTGAGTCCTTGAGTTGTGTCTGCATTCCTCAAGAGGATAAGGTAGCACCTGTGACAACTTGATATAGTAAAGAGTTCAAGGGAGTGAAAATATTTCCATTCTAGTGGATCTTGACAAGGATCAATTAGTTGACAAGGCAGAATTAGTAGAAGCGTAATCCTTATTGACATAGTTCTATCTCCTTAGCTCTCTCTCTCTTCATAGTTTCCTTCCCCTCCCCCCTCCTCATTCATGTTATTTTTCTTCATTTGGCGGGGGGGGGGGGGTCACACTTTTTCATTTTGTCCAATTTCTATTTTCTCTTATTCATTCAAATGTGACTTTAAATTGTAATGTAATAATTCACCCTAAATTTAAAAAATGAGACTTAATTCTACACCTAGGAATAAGAAAAGTCACATGTTGTAAGGGGACAAATGAAAGGTCATGTGGGGGGTAGGTGAAGATTCATTCTAAAGTCTATAAATTGTGATGACACCCTCATTCTTAAAGGTTATCAATTTTATATTCTCATGAGAGATTTATTATCACGAAATCACTGCACCACCCTGAATGGCCTAAAGGTGAATATGACATTTGGTGTGATTGGGTAACATGGGATCACCTCTCAAGATGTGGGACTTGTGGGCTTAAGGTGAATGTACACACCCAAAATTGAATGTGCTACATTGTCAGGAAAATGGTTACAAGAATCCCCAATGATGATTGAAATTCCTTTTAAGAAGGTGTTTGAGCTCCAAAACCCATTCGCAGTGTATATTTGTAGCCTAGATAGCCTTAATTAACCTTTCCATGCATTTTTCCATCTCCTTACCTATTTTTGTGCTTGTTTTGGCCTTCAATGGCAGGACCACCACCCTGCCTGGGCAGTGGTTTGCAAACCACTACCCAGGCAGGGCGGCGGTCCTGAAATTACCAGCCTACACAGGGCAGCGATCCTGCTCACTTTTTCAAGATTCTTCACACGTGTTTTAAACATGTGACGATTCTCTTAAATTTTCTTTTTGCATGCATCCTTGAGCCAAATTGGCTAAAACAGTTTTTTTTGCTTAGTTCTCCTTCCTCCTTCTATTTTAAATAAGATTTAAATAGTTGGAACTACCTCTTCTTGCCTTGTGCATGAAGTAACCTCCTATCCTCCATTCCTATATATTTCATGCTTTTATTCAAGCAAAAGGATAAAAATTTTGTGTATCTTGTATTTTTTTTCTACCATAATCTTTCTAGGAATTGCATAACTAAACTCAGATCTCTTTTGCTATCTCTCTTCTACGTGCATTGTGTCTAGATTGCTTCCAAGATGCCATTGCTCAAGCACCATACTCTTGTTGTTTTTATTTGCATTCCCAATCTCTTGGACTCACATGAACACTTAGAGAAAGAAAGGAAATAACTAAGGGGACAAATACTGATACTACTGGATTTGCTAATATTCTTGTTTTTCTAGGTTGGAGTTGTGTATTTGTTTGCTTTATTTATCAAACTGCCAATTACAAATTGTTAATTTTAATTGCATATCAAATAGAGTATAAAAATAGTTCATTCCAATTAGCTAGATAATCTCAAGTAGATCCAATAAATAGGAATTTTTCTCTTCAACATTACAAGGGAAGCTATGGGGAACAATAGATCTGTTAGGGTTATGATTTGTTCTTCACTTCTGAGGTAGGGTTGGAAGGATTTTGATTGAATCAGAATATATTTTTTTTGATTTAGATTCACACATCTGCACAAATAGTTTGCTACATCTGGCTAATTGTTTGTATTTAATTTGTTTATTAGATTAGATGCATTGTCTGAAAAGTTAGAAAAGAACAAAAACATTTATTTTCTATAGATTATCTTGTTTTATTGTTTTGTTTCAATATATTGAGAAAACACCAAACACATAGGTTAGATTTCCTTTGATAGATATTTATTTACTGAAAACAAATCAATTCATCTTGCATGACTATCAACAGTCCACAATAGGAAACGACTTACAGTTGTGATCCTCTAGTCCCACAACCCAACGGGTCAAAGTTAATAACTGACATTGATACAAGTTTACGTTTAATAGTCTTATGCACACCTGTAACATATGCTGAGAAAATAGGACAACTCAATACACTGAATATAGCTACTAATCAAGCCTACAAATTTTTTACTTCTCCTGGAAATAGGGTTTGATTGCATGCATGACCATCAAAGGGCCACATCCCCCATGATTATTTGGTTTTGATCCACAGGTTCCGTGACCCAACAGGCTTGCTAGTCAACTATATATTGACACTAGTTTACACACATTGGTATTCATATCTTCACCACTTCCACCTAATATTATTACAAAACTTTCATTATTGAACATAGTAGCCGATCAAGCTAAGACTTTCTAGACAAGACCATAAAATTTACCATAGTTCCTACAACTCCACTACACCTCTTGTCTTCACTTCCATAACCTTGTCTGGAAACCCATACGAGGAACCTATAGGTTACTTTCCATGTATTCCCTAACCAATCAATAGAATCTCGGTAGAACTAGACATCAATTGGAGTCTCTGAGTAGCTATCATATCAGACCGTGCCATCACACCCCTTCAGGTTAGGAGAGAATTCTTTGCCTTGGATTCACAGATTCTAGTATTGCATGTCGAAGACATAAGGTTTCTTAATTAGCTTGATCACCACCATCACTTTCACTTCCATTTCAATTCCACACCGGCTCTCTCGGCACAACCTCGAGAGGTCAGGTGCAAAGAAGGTCACATGTTGATTTTCTATCATACAAAATTGGTGAGCCCAACGTGAATAGCTAGTCTCTAAACGTTTCCACTTTCTTCATCCATCCTGTATTCTGTGGGTATTCTTATACCCCCCAAATATGTTGGGATACAAAAATTACAGTCAGCCCATCCTAGGTTTTGACATGTACCATTACTAATCAAGTATACCACAAAAATCACCTTTAATTTCAACATGGGTGGACAACCGCTCATCCGCTCAAAACCCTCTGCTTCAGGGAACCAATGTTGGTTATTGAGGAACTTGAGCAAGTCACTCAGACCTATCCCCTTGAACAATCAAGTTCAAATAACATGACATTCACTGGTGAAACAAGTTCGTCTCCTTAGGTATTGTTTTGACACCCCATTAGCATGCAATTCAATCAAGTCCCTCGTCTAGATGAGGAGCATTTAGCATGATATGCTAGGAGTGAACAATAATTCCATAACATGAACCAATATTTTGATAGGTTGCAAGGACAAGGTGATGTCTTGATTCAAAACAATAACGCTACCCTACCACCAACTGACAATATAGCCAATGAGGGGTGGAAACATCGTGAACAATTCATAACAGCATACCATACTCCTCAACTACCTCCAAGGGTTCAATAAAGGGTTCCTAAGAAAGGCACCACCCCATTAATAGGTGATGTCATTTCAGATTTGGTAAAAAAATTCAAAGAGTTAGAACTTTCCCAAAATATGCAGAATTCATATGCAGGGAAAGCACATACTCCTTCCTACCTGAAAAACTATGGGCAAATGCCTACTGCATAGAATCCTCTAGTTTACATAAAAATTCAAAACCCTGGAGATCTACCTATGGGGATGGGCACCTTGGGTATTTCCCCCAAGCCACATATGGATATCTACAAAAAGTACCAGTCGGAAGTGCATTCTCAAATTCCATACCAGCCTTCGATTCCATATCAAGGTAATCAACCCCCGTATGTACACATGTATTCTAAATCTCCACAAGGAGACATGTATACCTACTCAGGTCTATATGGACAACCACAAGGGATGCCATACACCCCACCAAATCTCTATGTTGTCCCATTTCAGTAATCAATGTAGCCCCCACCTCCCTAACAAGGATCTTTAATGGTGGAAACATACGCAATGGGGACCTATTCTAAATATCTCAAGGAATCCCTAGATTTCTCCATTTAGATAGTCATTCTCCTGAGACCCTTTCCTGATATTCCAAAGTTTAAAGGGGAGGGTGATCCTAACACCCACATCAAGAATTATGTAATGACTATTCAAGAACTACTCCCATAAGATGCAGTCGTTGCAAAAATTTTCTCTAAGACAATAGAACGTATTTCTCTCGAATGGTACTGTAGGATACTGGAGGCTTCAATACACTCATTCAAGAAATTCATATCACATTTTATAAAATATTTTGATATGAACAAGCTTTTGATAATAAGAATCAGGGAATTCCTTCATATCAAGCAAGAACATAATGAGTCTGCAACTCACCTTAATCAAAGGTGGTGACGGGTTCTCTAATCCTTTACAAGTGCTCCAAATATGGATCAAACAGAGCTTTGTGATATGTTCCTTCACTCTCTCAACAGAGAGATGAAGGAAGATGTTTAAGTTCCCACTAAGGAGCTATGAAGAGGTGTTAGAGGGTGTTCTTTGGATCGACCAAAAGGCCATTAATAGTGGTCATAAGACCTATGGAGAAAGTGGGAAGTTAGTCACTCCCAATAAAAATAATCTTGGTTACTCCAACAACATGAACAACAATCAAGGACCAAAGATCCTTAATAATAATTGTGGAGTCACGACCAATGGTGTGACTGACTAGCCAAAAAAGCCTAATGTTGTTAATCCTACCAGCACATGCGCTATAACTAACAAAAACAATAATGAAAACAACTAGAGAAACAAAAATTTCTCACCCTTGGTAAATTTTGTGGATTTTAATTGTCCTAAACAATAACAACAACTTCAGCAACAGAGACAAACATCAACCTCGAGCCCTAGTTAATACCCAGGGGGTATACTAACCAATTCCAAAACCAAGGGAAATAGTTTCAAAATTTTAATTATAACAATAAAAAACAAAACAATAACCATAGTTTTGGACCACAACATGGAAAAATTACAACCACGACCTATATTTTGGTTTCCATAGGGTTCGTAGGCATGATGTAAGAACTTTCTATCATCGTAACAAGTTTTTAGAATGTTTTCCAGAGGACCAAAGATAGTTATTTTTTTACATGTTTTTTGGAAAACCCAACAACACCACCCACTCAAAACGCATACATGGGACCAGTATCTCCACAAAACACACCATTGGGGATCTTCAATGATACTCTCCCCATTCGTCCAAAGGATGGTAGATTAGATAGAAATAGTTCAAATAAAGGTATTCTAATAGGGACTCATGATCAAGGATCCTTAACTTCATCAAACCCACAGGTGGAACCCCCTTTGGATGGTCTCCAGTAAAAAAAAATTATGGGGTTGGTAGAATTAGACGCCGAACCCAAAATTAACAAAACTACAAGAACCAGGGATTATTATACGCAGATAATCGCGATTTATCTAGTTATGTTAGAAAATGCTCGTGATACACTAAGCAAGCTAGTAGGGGATTATGATCTAATCAATTATCTAAAAAAGAACTTTTCACACATTTCCTTCTTGGATCTACTAAATAATTCCCTTGCTCATCAAGCTGCTCTATTAGAAGTGCTAGGTCTCAGCCATTTGATTAATGTTACCCCTCTACCAGAGGAACAGATAAATCACATAGACTTTGACGTTAGTCCTCCAAGGCAGCCTGAGAGAGACATTGGGTTCATGTTTGACATCAACAAGATGGCCATAGATGTGAAGATAGCTCGTAGAGGTGACCTGACTTTGTTTTTGCAAGTTTGGATTTACAATAACTATGTAAAACATGCAATGATCAATGATGGGGAAACAGTTAACAGAGTCCCCTTCTCTTTTCTTCAAAAGTTAGGGTATGGGGAGACCAATTTATCCTCAACATGAAACACAATGAGGGGCTAGGATATCCTCAAGGAAACATCAATCGAAACCATAGTATTACCGGTTACTCTTGGGCCCAAGATGGTACTCACTGAGTTTTATATTATAGACCAAGAAACCAATCATAATATGATCCTTGGTCATCCTTGGATCCACCACATGAAGGCAATCCCCTCCACTCTATTCCAGGAGGTCATATTCATTCATTTAGGGAAAGTATTTGTGGAACAAGGTGATCCAAAACCATTTTATATAAATTTGGCCAACTTAAATAAAAGGCCATGGGTCCACTCTGAATTCAAGCTTCCCACAAACCAGTTAAACAAACCTATAAGAATGGTACCAGAAGAAAAACTAGTTCCTACAACAGAGTTAGAAGTCATGGGTTTGATCAAAGGCATTCTGGTGATCAAGGATGAAAATGTTATTATAGAGACAGTGTTTCTAGGAACCACAAAAAATATTTTTTAGCTATTAGAGAAGGATTTTCCTATTCTCCTCCCCTTTGATTCTATGGGTATAGGACATGCCTTGGGACTTGGTTCCCTTCCATCAGATGAGGTTTGCATGGTTGAGGTAACTGAGGTAAAGGGGGAAGGTACAAAGGAGTACTCAATTTCCATCTTCCTGAGTATTTTTTGGACTCTCCATTTTGAATGATTCAAGTTTCGCTTTGGCATGGGAGTAGGGACAATCCTTACTTTTCTTGAAGGAAGGTTAATACCTTTTACTTTCAAGTTTAATTTCGAATGCACAAAAAATGGGGCTGAATATGAGGCTCTCCTATTAGGCCTAATTGTAGCTAAGAGAATGGGAATCCTCAATATTAGGGTGTTAAGTGATTCACAACTATTCACAACTAAAATATTTGAGGTATATGAGACTAGAGCTAAGCATCTAAAAATTTACAAAACAACAGTGATAGGTCTGACAAAAGGGTTTGATTTCATCTCAATTGAGGCAGTTCCACGTGAAAAAAACCTTCTCACAGATTCTATAGCAAATTCTACTTCACGCTTCACCCCAAGTAGTGACCTGGAAGATACCAACTTCATAGTTTCATTTCATGTTGAACCCTTGATTCGTAAAGCACCAACGACCCCAATGTTGACATACGTAGAAACCGAGAGTTAGTCTGGTTGTTTAGAGCATGTTAATAGTGATGAATAGACCTTAAGTTATTTAAATGCTTTGGTGGAATTTCATCTTACCTATCATGAGATAGACCTTTCCTTGATTTCGTGTTCCTCCTCTTATTTTGTGAATCCCATGATTGAATCTTCTTTGTGAAGAGGTCTTGAGATTTATGAGGTAGAAGAAGAAGGGGATTTAGAGTTACCTTTGGCCCTACTTGAGTTTGAGGAGGGAAATTCCTCCTTAATCGAGGGGATTATTGTTATAAACATTGGAACAGAGGAAGAACCAAATATTTTGAAAATAGGATCCTCTTTAACTCTAGAGGAGGTGGAAATACATACCCAGATCCTCAAAGAACATCCAAAGGCTTTTCTGTTTAGTTACAAAGAAATGACAAGAATTACACCACATATCACGGTGCAAAATATCATCACCAAACTAGATGAAAAGCCAATTAAGCAAAAGTTGAGACCTATGATGCCAAATGTGGTCCTTATAGTGAAAAAAGAAGTAATGAAACTTCTTCAGGTGGGATTCATCAAGCCAGTTGATTATTCACAATGGGTATCTAATATCATCCTTGTTCTAAAAAAATGGAAAGATTTGTATTTTCATAGACTTATGGGACATTAAAAAAGCTTTCCCAAAAGATGATTTCCCATTACCATCCATTGATGTTATTGTTGACACAATAACTGCATTTGAATTATTCTCATGGATGGGTTTCTGGGATATAATCAAATCAAAATCTCTGAAGAGGATCAAGCTAAAACTACATTAATAACTCCTTGGGGAACCTACTACTATGCTATCATGCCATTTGGTCTTAAGAATGTTGGTGCTACATACCAATGAGAAATGACATACATATTCCATGATCATATTCGTAAGATTGTGGAGTCATACATGGGTGACATGTTGGCTAAGGCCACAAAGCGCTATAATCATCCATAAATTCTTCATATCATTATTTCATTCTTAATCGAATATGACGTCACAATAAATTTGGAGAAATGTGTATTCAGTGTAATAGGAGGCAAGCTTCTAGGTTATATTATATTTTCACGAGGGATTGATGTCAACCCAGCCAAAATTTGGGCTATGTTAGAAATGGTTCCACCATCAGACGAGTCTGGTATTAGATATTTTCTTGGGAAACTCGATACAATCTAAAGGTTCATCCCTGACTTGACCTATACTATTCATCCCATTAAAAATTTGTTGAAAAAGGATTATAACATTGATTGGATGGAATAATGCAACGAGGCCTTTGAGGTGGTTAAACAATATTTTTTATCCCCTCCTATGCTAATGCCGCCTAGATCGGATCACCCATTGATATTGTATTCATGAGATATAGATGTTTCACTATCCTGTATGTTGGCTCAAGAGGATGACAATAAACGAGAATGTGCATTTTATTTCATTAGTCAGAGGTTTCTTGATTACAAAACACATTATACACAGGCAGAAAAGGAATGCCTTACCATAGTCTTTTCAACAAAGTGAGATACAAATGATTTTCTAGCCTACATGTTGGCTCAAAGAGGATGACAATAAACAAGAATGTGCAGTTTAATTCATTAGTCTGACATTGCTTGACTATGAAACATGTTATACATAGGAAGAAAAGGACCTTGATATAGTCTTTACAACAAAGCATTTAAGGCATTATATGTTTTTTATCCTGTAAAATTGACAAGGGTAATATTGCAGATAACCATACCAAAAATTTGTTTTGGTCCCCTGAGAAGGTCTATTAACATTCAAAATGGCCTAGAAACACCCTTCTGGAAATCAAGTTGTAAGAACTTAGGCATTTTCAAAATTTTTTGAGCTGGGCACGAAAAATGTTGTGTCAACACAATGAAATGTGTGCCACTTAGAAAATCCTTTGGCACCCAAAATGACATGCCAACATTAATAAGGTTGTGCCCCTTTGGTGCAGGAAATGATATGCCAACATCATTGAACATGCACCTAAAAAGTGTGCTAAGGAGCTGAAAGCATCATGTCAACATAGAAAAATGTGCACCTTTGGTGTGGGAAATTTTGTGTTAACATCATGAAATTTTCACTTAAGGTACTAAGAATGTTATGTCAACATTAACCAACTTGTGCAAAGGTGCATTTCCACCCATATCGACATTCTAGAACTCATGCCAAAGAAAGTTGGTGGCGTAATAAATGCTAAATTTTCTATAAATAGGTGCTTAACACCTGTCATTTTCATGAATTGAAAATTGAGAAAAGTATTTCTCTACACCTGTCATCTATCCCTGTCATGCCCGCATTTTTTTCTTCAAGTTCGTGGACCCCAACATTGTCCTTCGTCCTTTATAAAATGGGTAAGTGGCTTTTATCACTCTTGTTATTGTTTTTGGTTTTTTTTTCTTGGTTATTGTTAGGTTTTAGGGTTGTTATAATCTAAAAAGGTTAAATCTAAAATGAAAAACCTAACAATCCACAACCATCTGAAAACCGCCTTACCTCTCCTTCTAGATCTACAAATCTGAGAAGGCTCTACCTCAGAAGAAACCATCCTTTATATCTACTTGCTGCCTTACAAAAGTCCCTCTCCTCCCTGCCATTTTGCAAAAATAAAAAGATAGAGAAATGTTATGTGAAGAGAGAAGAAATCAAAGAAAGTGCAAATTTTTTTTTTCTTTGGTGCACTATTTTTACATGTTACAGTCCCGACAGTCACGCCTTGGTGCACTGTCCCCACTTGCAACATACCTTTAACCTGTACCCAGTAGAATAAACACTTAGCAAACTTTTGCAAAGGTGTAGGCGCATTCTGGAAAACATCAACATTGGATGTTGTGTCCTTCGAATCTGTGCCAAGTAGTTTTCCTTCGGTGCATTGAGATCCTTTACAACATCTTCTGAAATTTTTCCTTGGGCACGCTTAAAAGTTATACAATGCCATCCTTTTCAGTGCCCAACTAAAGAAATTTTTCTAAGGAGAAGGCACATGATCCTTGACAACAACATGCCATGTTATGTGTTGCAAAACCACGCCCTGCGCCTTTCTCCTTGGTGCTAAAACCTTTTGTACAACACTTTCTAAAACTGCGCCCTTTATAACCCTTTGGCACATCTTTTCTCCTATCAACAAAGGTGCATCTTTTTACATGTCAACATCCTTAAAATTACGCCCAACCTTTTTAATCCTTTGCAGCATGCTTTGAACTTGCGCCTTGCGCCATAAGCCTTATAATTTCTCATTCTTCTTTCTACAAGATCTTGTTATGGATAACATGATAGTTGTAATGGCTCTTCTGTGTTGGACCTACTTGATCCTTCTGGAAGAACAACAACCATCTTTGTGCTCACACATGTCTTCATCAAGCAAAAATCCAACCAATTCCAAAGGAAAAGAAAATTTGATAGAACAAGAAATGAAGTAAAAATATCAAAAAGTTGGGATGCCTGAATCATATGCAGAGAGTGATCTTGATATCAGAGACTCCGAGCTTAGGCACATTGATATGGAGGACTTCTGGGTGAGAACCAACCAAGCTACTAGAGGCCTCTGGATGAACAAATTGGTGGGTAGTGGATTGCACTTTGCAGTTGGGCTACCAGTAAGTGCTATGAACAATGAATTCATCATGTTGGTGGCTCGATGCTATAAAAAGGACACAAGATGTGTCAAAGATAAAGAGGGAAATGTGGTCATTGACCTAACTACTCATCACTTTGAAATAATCCTGGGCATTCCTCATCATAGGAAGTACATCACCATAAGCCTAGAAGACTGCAAGAAGGCATGGGACGAAAATGAAGACAATTGCATGCAAATGATGAATGAGCTATATCTGAAAAACAAAAAGTAAGTGAGTAGATGGCCTCAGACCATCCACCAAAGTGATTTCAATGAGGAATTGAGTTATACAATCACCTTCCTTAGCAGAGTATCTGGGCTTCCTGGTGCCCATCATTTCCATAAATGGATGTTGAGGTACTTAAAGACCATGAGCAAGAATGTGCCTGATTAGCGTTTTGGCTAGGGGAAATCATCAGCGACACCATCTCTCAGCAACTTCAATAGGCCATGACAACTGGGAAGTTCTAATGAAATCCTACATTGTATATGCTATAGCATCAGTGAGAGATTTCACAGGCATAGCTTAGAATGAAGTATGGCTCAAGGTCAAAATATATGAATACTACCCACAGCTCAGGCTCGAGAACAGCATCCCACATTTCTCAAAAATCAGCAATGCCTTCTTTTATGAGGTGATAAGCCTATTGAGGCCAAATATTAGACATTGTCAGACAAGTCCAAGCATGACTGCTGTCACAAAGAAGTGGGGAGCATTGTTCACGCAGTTTCCCACATTCACATATCTCAGAGCAGTGAATTTTGAGGGTTAATTAAAAAAGATACCAAGGTATGTAGGGCCCAAGCTGATCCTCTCGGAGTTGTCAAGGAAACTAATCACATATCACAAAAGGTGCATGAAAATAAAGAAAGGAGGAACTCCATTCCCCCTTACGGTGGGCCGATACACCTGCACGACACTGGCCAAAGCACAAAAAATGTATGTTGAACTATAATTATTGAATCTGAATCACAACTTCCTAAAAAAGCCCACCTTTGATTAGTAGAGTTGCCTCTCAAAGGCAAAAATTGATCCTATCCATGTTCCTGAGATCGAGGACATCTACATCAACCTAACACATGAGATAGATATCAGATGAAAGGATCACTCCCAACTAGCTCTGGAGGAAGTCATTCATTAAGGCATTACCATCATTCCAAAAGGATTCCAAGAACCTGATCAAGAAATTGATCAAGTTTATCTTGACATGGATGGGGACGATTGGCCATTCGCAGAGATTGAAAGAGCCAAGGCACCAAAGACCATTTAAGAAAGTTTCAAGCCCACGTTGTAGCGCACCAAGCATTGGTATAAATAGAATGGTCTCACCTACCTCGGGGTGGATTTTACTACTTCTCCTTTAGGTGGAGTGCCTGCAAGAATGGCCCTAGTACTGAAAGGAAAAGGAAAAGATAAGGAGGGAGAACCAAAAAAACAAGAAGAAACTCCTAAAATAATTCCTACTACTTCTAAGAAGCAAGTGGTCAAACTAATGTCTCTAGGTAAAGAAGAAGAGATCACCAAAGTTTCAAGCATTCCTTCTTCTGATCCTTCTCCTCCCTATGTTGTTAAAGCATCTATTCCTATGGATGTTTCTTTCTCTCTCTCTCCCACCTCTTCCATCTTCTCCTCTCTTGCAAAATTGTCACCCCGTGTTCCCTCTATCCCGTTACAGATCCCTTCTTCCTCCATGTCCTTTTCTTCTCCTATAGTAACTCTAGGCCCCATAAGAAGTGACACATTGGACTTCTTATCGATGCCACCACCAAGTGTCTCAATGTTCTTCCCTTCAAAATCTTCATTTTCTTCCCCTTTCACCCCCGTTTCTTCTGTTATTTCCTCTACTCACTCTCCCTTAAGTCCAAGATGGATCTTTGACCATCTGGGTCAACTCAAGAGAAAGTTCCCATAGCACCCATGAACTTCTCTATCATTTCAAAGAAGGTACCAAATAAGAAAAATTCTATAACTCACTTCTCTAAGAGCATTTTAGGAGAGAGATTCATGGAGATTGCATATCCAGATCCCACCAAAGATAAGAAAGATCTATTTCCTATAGACTTCACAGTGACTCAAGTCACGATGGGAACCTCGTCTGAGTTCCTGCAAGGAGAGGCCTTGTCTATAGTAGATGCCCTCTGTAAGGAACTTCAAGAAGGAAAGGAGGAGAAGAGGATACTAAAGGAACAAAACAAACATCTCCTTGCAGAATTGTAGAGAATGGGCAACACACCTCCTATGACTACCGCTGATCCTACTAAAGTTATCAGTCAGGACAAGATAAATGAATACACCAAGATTGGTGAACAAGGCGCGGCAGTGTCCTCTTGGATTGAGTGAGTCCTCAGAGATAGTAAGGAAATAATCAAGAAATTCACAGGACTCTACCAAGGTATAGATTAGGAAAATAAGGAGCTACAACCAGTAGCAGGATCCCTCTCCGAGGAGCTAGAAAATGGAAAATTTCAACATGAAACATTTCAAGAAATGGCCAACTACTCCACTGACAACCTATTAAAGGTCAGTGTCATCGATCAACCGTGAGCACATAACAAATCCCTCATCATTTTGGATTATCAGGTTGATCAAATGGAATATATCTTGGAGAGGATAGATAAAATCAAGGATGAATCCCTATATGCAAAATACAACATGGAGCAAACAATTACAAAGATGGCTTAAGAGATGCTCAGTGAAGCATTCACCTTGAGGGAGGAAAATGATACAATCAAGATCTTCAAGGCTATCACAACCCAAGGATTGGCACCAGAGGTCACTTTTGACCGGAATCAATCAATAACCTTCTAGCTTGTTGTGATTTCATTGGATACTTGATTAAGGCATGCGAGGAGTATGACGGGCTACCTGACAAGCTCAAAACTTAAAAAGAAACTTGTGAAGTTATTGGCGACCATATCAAGGGTCCAACTCATAATCAACTTCAGATAATGATAAACAAGTTTATGGAGTACCGAGCTCAGTGTCACATCACCTCTCCCAATCGGAAGCAAAAAATTTGATTTAAGCCAAGAGATGATGATGAGTAGTTTCTACTCATATGTACACTTCAATCGTTTTTGTAAAAGAATTATCTACAAAGAATGTTGGCATTTACAATGACATCATCCATGTTGCATCATGGGATGTTGCCATCCAAAAACTTGCCCAAAGTCAACTTTTGACTTTTTAGATATTTTGTAAATAGTGGTTGGTTTCTTTTTGTCTTCTCCCTCCTCTTCTTCTATAAATACTCGAATACTTGTTATATTCCAGGTGGAAATTTTTTTATGAAAAAAGGAGAAGTGAGGAGAGAAAGACTTTGTGCCTTCTTATAACAGAAGAGATATTAATATATATGTTAAGACTTTGTGCTCAATATATGTGTTATTTGCATCAGATCTTTCTTAAGTTAGATCTATGTTTCTATTCTGTTGGATTCATTCTTATTATTGTCATATGTTCATCAGTATTGCTTTGTTTATTTATGCAAGTAAGTTTGGATTTGTTTACTACTAGTCCAAATCATAAAGCCTCTGACCTTTCCTTCTTTGGAATTCATTTCTTTTCTTCCTTTAGATCTATCTTCCTCCATTCCTTCCTTCCTAAATTTTTTGTTTGTTGTTGGAACTAACTTTACTAGGATGAGATACCAAACCCCTTGAAGTTAGAATAGTGTAGATTTGCATAGATTTTTGCTTGATAGAATAGCAATAAACCAGTTTCGCTTTGCTGTCTCAAAGAGGGGTTGTGCCCTGCACACTATTGGCATGTTTCCCCATGATCTGTCTAACCGAAAGATTTTCAAACCAAAAATTTTTGGTGACTCCGCTGGGGATCGAACTAAGGAGATAATTAAAAATTGTAAAAATTAGTACCAGATTGAAAATTTTAACTCTTTGTTAAAAATTAAAATTTTTGCAGAAGTGATCAAAACTGAAAAATTTCCTTATACAAATCCATAGATCTGGACCAGATAGGAGATTTTAGTTCACTGATTTTTTATAAAAACATGTATACTTTTGTAGATATGAGATTCTGACATTTCATAGTATTTTTAAAACCTTGCAAAATTCAAGTCGAAGATCTGAAAGTCAGCTTTCTAAAATTAACCCCCTTTTTATCCTTATTCATCTTTGTCAGAAAACTGCAATCGGTTGTTATTAAAGAGGATAAAATTTAAATATTAAAAAAAATACACACTGCTGATTTTTGCCAGAAAAATCAGAAAATCAACAAGTACAAACAAAAATTGTTGTAAATCTACTCTTAATTGTTACAGATTTGAATGGGTACGCTAGCGGGTGAACAATTTACTCATGGCAGAAGAGCTTGTGGAGAATTTGATCCAATATTTTATCTACTTCAAAGGAACAATTTTAGTATCACTCCAACATGATTTGCATCACTAAGTTTAGAGGATCGATCAGCTAGAAGTGCCTCCCCTCCACAAAAGAGCCAGATTTCACAAGGTGCCTCGACATCAATTTGTAGTGCTCTTTTGCTAAGTGGAACCACACTCCCTACTCGTGTTCTCTTTCCCTCTTTTCAAATGGTGATGAATCTACTTGTACCATGGGGCAATGCCATGGGTCCTTTAGCACTGCCGCATCCACTCAACCCCCCTCCCTCATGAAAATCACAAAAAAATTCCAAAATTTGATGGGAGCAGAAATCAAAGCATGGATGCATATATTGATACATTTATTATGTCATGCAATATTCTAGATGTGACTCATGAGGATGTATCTATACATCTCTTTCTTGAGACCTTGCAAGGGCTTGGAGCACAGTGGTTCCTGCATTTACCAGCCGGATCTATCTCCATTTGGGCTACATTATGGACTACATTTGAAGACAGGTATAAGCCTTTAGAAGACACATTCGCGTTACTATCAAGAATCACTCACATGAAGAAGGAGGCCAATGAAACCATGCACAACTTTATCACCCATTTCAATTCACTAATCAACCGTGTGCCGCCTGCCATGTTGCCAACACTAGAGAATCAAAAGTGTTTCTTTGTGAACACAATGAGTTTGAGAGTAAGTTTCTTAATTTTACAAGAACAAATACCAACCTTGGTCCTCGCTCAAGCTGTGGCCATTTAGATCAAGAAAAACCTTCTTATATCTGGTGAGTTAAGATGAGAGCCGTCAAAATCAAAGAATTTAACTTCTTCTCAGGCTACTGTTATCCAAAATGTGCCCCTGCTCATTTTTTGTGGCTAAATCCTCTCATTTTTTCCTCTCTTGTGCCTCAGTCATAATATTTTTCTTTTAAGGCACTCAAAAACCTTCTAGAAATGACACCATTGGATAGAGATATTTCTCAGCTTTCCAGAAAGGTAAAGTTTTCCTCCTAACTCCATGTATTTTTTAAGTTATGGCTTGGCGGAGTTTTTTTGGAAAAAATTTCCCCTGAAAGGCCTGCGGTCAATGATATGCTGCCACATGGCACCTAGAGTGGTGGAGTGCGGGGGAAATTTTGGAAAAATTTCCAAATGACCAAAAAGGTGCAAAAAATTCAAATTTTTGCTTGCCAACCCGATTTGGCCCTGTTTTGCCCTAAAACTTCAAATGGCCATATCTTTCGATCCAAAGCTCATTTTTTCACATTCTTTATATCAATGGAAAGCTGGTGAAATTCTCTACAAGATTATATGGTAATTTTTACATATTGATGGATTTTGCAGAGAGATAAAATCGAAAAACACCTTTGGCATGTGGTCATGGACAGAAATGATGTTTCAACCACCGTTTTTAATGAAGAATGGCTCGCATTCTCTCCCAGCATGGCTTAAAATGTCAGGGGATGGGTCTGTAAGGATACCCATGCTATTTTGAATGTGTTTTGGTCAATGGTTGAATCCCTTCCATGTTTTCCCCACGTTTCTCTCTCTTGGGCTCGTCCCTTGCACTGTAAAAGCCAGATTTGGCTCATTTTCAAAGGGTTTGAACATTTTTTTGTGTATTGTAGGTCCCCTTTCTCACCTTGGAAGTGATTTTGGTGGAATATCAGACCTTTTTTAAGAGCTACAACTTTATTTTTCCTCTCAGCTGTTGTAATGCAAGTGATTTTGATGATTAAAATAACAATACAACCTCTGTGATTAGTTTTCATCCTCTTCCTGTGTTGTTTTGTTAATTTATGATCCTTCATTACAATTATCAGTTTGTGCATGAGGTTCTTTGTTGCATTTTTATGGACTATGTCAATCTACAGAAGTAAAAAAATTTCACTACTCCTTTGGTGCATCACCTATTAGCATTAGTTTTAGCTTTTTTGCATTCTCTATCTCTGTCTCCTTTGGAATTTAGGGTAGGGTTAGGAATATAGACCTCTACAACTTGTAAGTGATAAATTTGACCAGAGGAAACTAAGGAACCAGCCTCTAAACTAGAGATTCCTTTCTCATTTTGCAAGTCCCACACTTGGGGGAAAGGATTCAATGTTGTACAATCACACTGGATGCTAGTATGATCAAACTAGAAATCTGATCAACATCTAAGGGGTGCTGCTGATTTGCAACAACAGTTTTGGCATGCCCAGTGGGACCTTAGAGGTCTTCATCTTCATTACAAAAAAATTGATGTGCATTTGTTGCATGTTTCTTGCTTTAAAAGATCTATAAATTACACATCTGACGACTCCAAGGAAAAGAATCAGTTGATTTTAGCAGTGCAGACTTGAAAACTCATGAGAAGAATCAACACAAGGTCAAGAGCTAGAGAGGAAGAGGTGCTATTTGAATATCTGCAGTTATCTCCAAGAATAAGGCAAAGTGGGAGGAGAATCCAAAGGTCTCCATCTCCACCAAACATAACTCTCTCAACTCCTCCACCTAGTAGGCCTTTCATTCAATCAACAAGGGTTCTAAGGCCAATCAAAATGGCACAAAACAACCCCTATGTTAATTTCATTGGCAGCAACCCACTTGCTCTCAATGCACAATATTCAATCCCAGTTGCAACATTGAAGAACATTCCATACTTCATTGGAGAAAATCAAACCTCACTTGTTGATCATGTTAAGGATATTGCTAACATTTGTGCAATCCATGAGATCAATGAGATGTAAGTTGCTATCAAACTATTGGTATCTTCATTCAAAGGGAAAGATTTGCAATGGTTCAAGAGCCTTGCCTCACGTTCTATTCAAAATTGGAATCAGCTATGTATAGCCCTCCATGAACAGTTTGGGGAAAAGGGAGACAATTTGTCCCTTTTGGAGTAGCTGACAACTATCAAAAGAGCTCCCAATGAGTAGCTGACTGATTTTAATTTTAGATTTCAAAAGACTTGGGAGAGAATTCCAGTGGCAGTCAGGCCAACAGCAGAAGAAATTGGTGCTTTTCTTTATTACCTTAAAGCTTTAAATTCTGATATTTCTATGTTAATTCAGTCCATTGGAGGCACAACTATCCCCATTGCTTATAACATTTCCATTAGAGCTGAAAATTGTTTGATTCAAGCTAGAAAGTTAGCTCCTAGGCCTCCAATGTAATTATTTCCAAGTTTAGAGAGCCCAAGTACTAGCCAAGTGCCCAATTTAGCTTCTATTCCCACTCTTAGAAATCAGAATTCAAGTGAAGCTTCCACTTCATCTTCTAGTGCCTCAAATGAACTTCAAGAAGTCATGAAGCAATTGTGAAATCTAGGTAATGAGCTAATTACACTCAAAAGGTAGCAAGCTCAAGGTTCTATACCTTCCTTCAAGCCTCAAGATTAGCCTAATAAGCAGCCATATCAACCCATAGACCACCCAATCTAGCTACAAATCTAAATCAAGCAAGGCCTCCTGCCAACAGACCATTTCAGCCCTATAATCCCAATGCTACATCTGCCTCTAAAGCATTAGTGCTAGTACAAAACAATATAGCTCAAGAGTATGATTGGTGTTTCCCATGCAATGAACCTCATAACCAGTCCATGTGCTTCAACGGTGCCTTGAATCAAGCATTAATGGTGACATAAACTAGTGTTGAGGGTGAAGGTAGTCAAGGAAATAACCAGCAACAAGAAACATTCTAGCAGCAATCAGCTCCAAATGATACCACACTTGTGAACTGGTAGGCAGAATATTTTTTTGGCATGAATCAAACGGTTCCCCAAAGTGTTGCAGCCAACACAAGGTCAAAGAGAAGAAATTTGGGTGAAGAAAAACTATTGGCCCCAAGTAATTCATGACCTTCTGTCACTCCACAAACTATTGGCAAACAAAATGCAATCCCAAGCACGCAAGGATTAACTAAAACAGCCCCTAGGCCAACCCAAATTCTAGTTGTTGCTGCCCATGTGCAAGGAATGAATGTGCAGGCCAAGGGATAGCAGAGGGATACTTCATCTCCAATCAGTATCATTGATCAGATGAAGAAGACAAATGTAAACATATCAATGTGGGAATCACTATCTATCTCAAGCCAAAGAGATTTGCTACAAGCTTCCATGAAAGACTGGTCAACTTCAAATCAGCAAGTTCAAATGCAAGAGAAGGTGCTCACAAATGTTGTCCGGCCTGAGGGGAATCATGGAGGACAACAAGGTAAAATATTGAAGCCCCCTCCATTCTATGTTTCATTAATCATTAGGAACCAATTAGTACACAATTGCATGATTGATTCCGGGGCAAGTAGTTTAGTAATGCCCAAGAAAATAGCTGATCAGTTGGGAATTCAGTATGAAACCATATCCAAAGGGGTGGTGTAGTTAGATGGGACAGTAGTAACAACAGTTGGGGTGATTAAAAACTTGAGTCTTACTTTGCATGCCTGTCCCAACGTGGTTGTTTTGCAAGATGTCTCAGTAATAGACCTTCCACCACTCTTTTCCCTATGTTTGTCAAGGTATTTCACAGCTAAGATTGGAGGTTACTTGTCTGCTGATTGGTCACACATGTTGTTCAAAACAAGATATGGAACCAAAGCCACAATCAGGTCTGAACCTATTGTAAACTTTCACATTGAGCCTTCCACTCCAAGTCAGATTAATGCCAATTGTTCAGCGTTTGATCAAGAGGATTATCCAAGCACTGATGAAGCTGACACCAAGGTAGGAAGCATCCTAGATCTAACTCTTGATGAATGGGCAAACAAGGTGCATGCTTTTGATCGTTATCAATAAATAGAATAATTTGAGCTAGGAGTCTATTGCATACATGAAGAAAATCAGCCTATTCCTAGCATCACCAAGCCAAACCACAAAGATGACAATGAGGTATGGCAGTTGTTTTTTTATGGATCAAGGAGTAGACAAGGTGCAGGAGGGGGATCCATGTTGGTTTCACCTCAAGGAGTTAATTATTATTCAACTTTTATATTTCAGTTTGCATGCTCTAATAACACTGCTGAATATGAAGCCTTGGTGCAAGGACTGCATTGGGCAATCAAGAGAGGAATAAAGAACTTACAAGTCTTTGGTGATAGTGAGTTGATTGTAAACCAAGTTAAGGGTCAGCATGTTGTCAAGAATAATCTTCTCAAATGCTACAAGAATAGGGTGTGGGACCTCATTGAATATTTTGAGGGTTTTGGCATCAAATCCATTCCTAGGAAAGAGAACCAAGCCGCTGACAGGATTGCAGCAGTTGTGGCAGCCTTTGACATTGTGGAGAGCATTCAAAAAGATAAGGTACAACCAAACATCCATGTGATTGTGAGGCCTTCAGTGCCAAATAACAATGTAAGTTGGCAAGTGTTTGAAAATGATCAGCAAATCATCCATTTCTTGCAAGAAGAGGCTGAATTCTTAGACAAAAATTAGGAAAAGTTAGAGCAACAGTATGGTGACCAAGTGGTGCAGCTGAGAACCAACAAACTACCAAAGGGATTTATTACTTTGGATTCCATTTTCAATCCTAATGATCAGTTTAGGAAGGAGAAAGCAAACATCCAAGTGAAGGGAGAAGATTCAGTGTCCATCTTAGAAGAAAGAGGCAAATCACTCCAAATTGGTAAGATGAAAACTGAGCAAGAAAGGTATGAGTTCATACAACTTTGTCAAAAATTCCCTGATGTGTTTGCTTGGAGATATGAAGATTTGAAAGTTTTCAATCCCGAGTTAGCTCAACACACCATTGAATTGGATCCAAATAATAAGCCCATCAGGCAAAAACAAAGGCCAGTCAACCCCCACATGGGGCCTCTCATGAGAAAAGAATTGAATAAGTTGATAGAATCAAGAATCATATTCCCTATCAAGCATTCTAGTTGGGTTGCCAACTTGGTTCCAGTCAGAAAGAAGAGTGGGGAAATCAGATTGTGTGTTGACTTCAAAGATTTGAATAGAGCATCTCTTAAGGATCATTATCCACTTCCTTCCATGGAGCAGATTTTACAAGTTGTTGCTAGATCCAAGAGGTTTTCACTACTTGATGGCTATTTAGGGTATAATCAGATTATGGTGAAGGAAGAAGATCAGTTCAAGACAACCTTTACAACTAAATGGGGAACTTATGCATACAGGAAAATACCATTTGGGTTGTCCAACGTTGGAGCTACCTTCCAAAGAGCAATGGACATGGCATTCAAAGGTTTGATTAACAACATTGTACTGATATATCTTGATGATAGCACTGTTTTTTCAAAAAATATAGCAGACCACCTCTTTCATTTAAGAAAAGTGTTCCAAAGGTGTAGAAGATTTGGAGTCTCCTTGAATCCTAAAAAGTTTGTTTTTCTAGCCCATGAAGGAAATCTCCTTGGCCAAATTGTCTCCAAATAAGGATTAGCAATTGATCTGGAGAGAGTCGAAGCCATAAGAGCATTGCCATTGCCAAGCCACAAGAAGGCCCTTCAAAGTTTCTTGGGAAGAATAAATTTTGTTCGGAGGTTTGTCCCAAATTTTGCAGCCCTTTTCAGACCTATCACCAAGATGCTAAAGAAAAGCATGGCTTTCAAATGGATAGTAGAAGGAAAGGAAAGTTTTGAAGCAATGAAAGAAGCCATCTCTCAAGCCCCAACTCTCATCAACCTGGATTTCTCCAAGGATTTCATCCTCTATGCATTTGGAGGTGATGATACTATTTCTACAATTTTGGTACAGCAGAATGAAGACAATGATGAGTAGCCAATTGATTTATTTAGACAAATCTTGGAGGACTATGAGGTGAGATATTCCTTCATTTAGAAGTATGTTCTTGCAGTAATCAGAAGCTTGAAGAAATTTAAGCATCTAGTTTTAAACAATAAGGTCCAATTTCTTGTTTCTCATGCGGGGGTTAAAGACTTCCTCCTCAACAAAGACTTGAATGAAAAAAGGGTAGGTTGGATTACTCGTGTCATGGAGTATGAAATTGAGATCAAAGTCACCAAGTTGGTAAGAGGAAAAAGATTGTGTGAGTAGTTGATCTTGAGCAAACAAGAGGAATCATGCAACGAGAACGAGGCTGTTTTGGCATTGCAAGAAAGCCATAAGCAAGGAAGCACTCAAGAGGAGAATGATGGTGTCCCCACTCCTTTCTGGACCCAAGGTATAATGCACTTCCTAAGCATAGGTCTATGTCCTCCAGAGATGAACAAGACCCAAAGAAGACACTTCAGGTTGCAAGCTGTCCCATATGCCCTTGTTGATGGTGTTTTATTCAAAAGGGATGTGAATGGAGTACTGCTGAGATGCATTGGTACAAATCAGATTCATAAGGTGCTGGAAGAGTTCCATGGTGGACCAGCTGGTGGCCATTTTACACCAAGAGTGACAGCTCTAAAGATCATGAGGGCTGGTTATTATTGGCCCAAGATTTTCAATGATTGTTATGCATGGATCAAGAGGTGCAAGAATTGTGCATTTTTCACAGGTAAAGAGAGGCTAGCTGCCCTCCCATTGCATCCAATTTCATTTGACCAGCCATTCATGCAATGGGGTTTAGAATTCATTGGAGTTATTAATCCCAATTCAAGCCAAGGGCACAAGTGGATTTTAACAGCCACAGATTACTTCACAAAATGGACTGAAGCAGTAGCACTCAAGGAAGCAAATGAATATAGCATCCTAGACTTCTATGAGGGAATAGTAACCAAATTTGGCATACCAGCTACAATAATATCAGATAATGCATTGGCATTCATTGGATCCAAGGTGACTGAATGGGCTATCAAGAATGGGATCTACCTAAGTACTTCATCAAACTATTACCCCCAGGGTAATGGTCAGGCTGAATCTACAAACAAGAACTTGTTGAGGATCATTAGGAGGACTCTTGATGAGAATTAGAGGTCTTGGCATACCAAATTGAAATCAGCCTTATGGGCTGATAGGATAACTCCTAAAAGATCTACAGGTAACTCTCCATTCAAGCTTGTTTATGGAAGAGAAGAAATTTTGCCCATATCACTTGAGTTTCCAACATTGGAACTCATGAAATAGTTGGAGTAGTTGGAGTTTGAGCCCATGGAAGTCAGATATGTAGAATTGATGGAGCTCCAAGAAATCAAAAATCATGCATCCCAAGCAATGGAAAAGGATCAAGCTTTGATAAAGAAGACCTTTGATAGAAAGACCAAGAACAGATCCTTCCAAGTTGGAGATCTAGTGTTAAAATGGGATGTAGATAGAGAAAAACTAGGAAGGCATTCAAAATTTGATGTCATTTGGAGTGGCCCATACATGGTCACAAAGTGTAATGACAACAATGCTTTCCAGTTGACTTCACTAGATGGCGAAGAACTGTAGATTCCAGTAAATGGAATACATCTAAAGAATTGCTACTGAAGGAAATGCTTCACCCTGTACATATTAGTTTAGGTTTTTCATTCCTCCAAGTGCTTGTGCACATTGTTTTGTTGTAGATTAGTTTTCTTTCCCTAAGTGCTTTGGCACAAGCTTGTTGTTCCTGGAGATGTGTTTGCAGGCCTTGCTCCATCAGGTGATTTTCCATCTTCCTCCTTGTAATTTTCTAGTCATTTGGGGTATCAAAAAGAGAATTCAATGAATCCATACCCAATGGATTGCTTCAGGAAATTGGTAACTTCATCGAGCAGGCAGATGACCCCTCAAAGTCGCCAAAATTGTTATCCAAAAATTGCCCCTGCTCATTTTTTGTGGCTAACTCCTCTCATTTTTTCCTCTCTTGTGCCTCAGTCATAATATTTTTATTTTTAGGAACTCAAAACCTTCTAGAAATGATACCATTGGATAGAGCTCTTTCTCAGCTTTCCAGAAAGGTAAAGTTTTCCTCCTAACTCCATGTATTTTTGAAGTTATGGCTCGGCAGAGTTTTTATAGAAAAAATTTCCCCTAAAAGGCCCGCGGCCAATGATATGCCACCATGTGGCACCTAGAGTGGTGGAGCTTGGGGAAATTTTGGAAAATTTTCCAAATGACCAAAAAGGTGCAAAAATTTGAATTTTTGCCCGCCAACCCAATTTGGCCCTGTTTTACCCTAAAACTTCAAATGGCCATACCTTTTGATCCAGAGCTTAGTTTTTCACGTTCTTTATATCAATGGAAAGCTGGTGAGATTATCTACAAGATTCTAGGGTTGATTTTGTATTTTGATGGAGTTTGGAGAGATAAAATCAAAACACCTCTGGCATGTGGTCATGGACAGAAATGATGTTTCAACCACCGTTTTTAATGAAGAATGGCTCGCATTCTCTCCTAACATGGCTAAAAATGTCAGGGGATGGGTCTGTAAGGATGCCCATGCTATTTTGAATGAATTTTGGTCAATGGTTGAATCCCTTCCACGTTTTCCCGTGTTTCTCTCTCCTGGGCTTGTCCCTTGCACTGTAAAAGCCAAATTTGGCTCATTTTCAAAGGGGTTGAACATTTTTTGTGTATTGTAGGTCCCCTTTCTCACCTTGGAAGTGATTTTGGTGGAATATCAGACCTTTTCTAAGAGCTGTAACTTTATTTTTCCTCTCAGGTGTTGTAATGCATGTGATTTTGATGATTAAAATAACAATATAGCCTCTGTGATTAGTTTTCATCTTCATCCTGTGTTGTTTTGTTAATTTATGATTCTTCATTACAATTATCAGTTTGTGCATGAGGTTATTTTTTGCATTTTTATGGACTGTGTCAATTTGCAGAAGTAAAAAATGCTCACCACTTCTTTGGTGCATCACCTATTAGCATTATTTTTAGATTTTTTGCATTCTCTATCTCTGTCTCCTTTGGAATTTAGGGTAGGGTTAGGAATATAGACCTCTGCAACTTGTAAGTGATAAATCTGACTAGAGGAAATGAGGAACCAGCCTCTAAACTGGAGATTCCTTTCTCATTTTGTAAGTCCCACACTTGGGGAAAGGATTCAATGTTGTGCAATCACACTGGATGCTAGTATGATCAAACTAGAAATCTGATCAACATCCAAGGGTGCTACTGATTTGTAACAATAGCTACCTCATCAGATCCAGTGTTCCAGAAGATGGAAAATGATTTTATCTCATTAATGAAGAAATTGTCTCAAGCATCATCTACAAGTCCTTACCGGGATATCCCACGGAGGAACTTCACTTGCAACAGTGCCCCTCAAAGGCCGCATCTACCCGCTGCTTCTCCAAGGTTAGAAATTGAAGCCCCTCCAATCAATGCTTTGGTTGAAATCGAAGAAGATAATAAAAATTATGAAGAACCTTTGTCGCTAGATGAAGATGATCAAGATGTCAGTGAACCGACTGGCAACTCTACTATCGGGTACATGGAATTTGAAGATGAGGAATCTGAATAAGAAGAAGGTACCCAAGGGTATGTGAGCAAACAATCATATGTAGTTTTCACTCGCTCGCAAGGAAAAGAAGCAAAGGTTACTACTGAAAAATAAAAGGAAAAGGTTGTGGTAGCTCCGCTGCCAATGATTGCTAAAAGAGGTAATCCACTTCCTGCTCAACTTCCTATTAAACCTATTATAAAGAAATATTTTCCTCTCGTTTCTCCTCTAAATCAGCTTTCCCCCAATTCCATAAAGACCAATAATCCTCCCCCACAAACGTGAAATGAAGGACTCATTCCTTCGTTAGCGCAACCCTTGGTCACATTTGATATAATTGATCATGCCAAAAAGATGAAGATCTAAATGTCTGAGGTTGAATACCTTCAGTCCAACCCAGAGAAGCTTATAAGATTAAATAAGTACATCTAGATCTAGGCTACCATCCTTCCTCCCATTTCTCTAAAATGAATTCTTCCCACACCTCCAACATCTCACGTAAATGTAACCTCAACCTCTACATCAGGGAAAATTGAACCTTTTTACCTATCTCTCCTGATCAATGGTCATAAACTAAGCAAATGTATAATTGATACTAGAGTTTCTGACAATGTTATGCTAAAAAAGGTCACTCATTCTTTGGGCCTCACGCTTACTAAACCTTTTGGCAGATGCCACTCCATGGAAACCAAAAAAGTACCATTGATTGGTTGGATCAAGGATACGTAATTTGCATTCGCGGAATTTCTTGATAAAAAGGTAAAAATGACTATCCTTGTAGCTGATATTCCAGCAGCCTATAGGATACTGCTAGGGAGGAGCTTCTGCAAAGAAGTCCGTGGGGAAATTCATATGGACTAGTCCAAATTTAGGATTCCTGTCAAAGGGGTGATGTAGACTTTGGAGCCAGAATCACAAAATAAATATCTAGTCACTAACTCTGATGACCCTAAGGCTCAGATTCTTTTTGAATCATCAGGGATGGGAAACTACTTCTTGTCCACCGAATAAGATAAAATGGATGTCCTTGTCCAAGAAGAGGACCTCAACAAAGTGTGGAAATTGCAGTTTGATGGCAGTTTTGCAACGAGTGGATGTGGTGCTGGGGCTATTCTAATATCTCCTGAGGAGGAGATTTTCCCTTTTTCTTTCAAGTTATAGTTCTTTAATATGAATAACACCACTGAGTATGAATCCTTGTTACTTGGCATGCAAGCTACAAAAGAGAAAGGATTCAAGAATCTAAAAGTACAAGGTGATGCTGAGCTAATTGTCAATCAGGTAAAAGGGATATATATCAAGTAAAAAATGACTGGCTTAGGCACTATCACAATGCGGTATGGGATAACATCGAGGAATTTGACACTTTCTCAATTAAAGCTATCTCGTGAACTCAAAATGACATGGCTGATTCATTGGCCATCTCCACATCTCTCATGCTCCCTCATCTAGTGTTAAAAATAGATACATATACCATTGAGGTGGTTTTTCTCCCAAGTGTGCTAGATAATTCACAGCACTGACAGGTGTTCAATGACAATAACCAACTTATCACTTTTCTAGAAAAATCTGATAATTTCAAAGAACTTCATTTCGATGGATCAACTTCTGCGTGTCGTGAGTGTCTCACTAGTCAAGCACACAAATCAAAGGAAACAAGATTCCAAAAGGTTTGGTTTCCTTAGAATTATTATTCGATAAGCATGATTATTTTGTTGAGAAAAAGTGACATGATGATCCTTCCTCTTCTCTGGAAATTGAATCTATCAATATAGGTACTGTGGAACATCCTCATTCCATGAATATCGGGATGTGCTGTATGCTCGAAGAGAAACAAAAAAATTTCAAGTTACTGAAAAAGTACATGGATGTATTAGCATGGTCTTATGCTGATCTCAAGTCTTTCAAGCCAAAGGACATTCGGCATGACATCCCACTCAAGGATAATGTTAAGCCTTTCCATCAAAAGCAAAGGCATTACAACCCCAAAATCTTAGGTACCATCTAGGCCAAAATTCAAAAGATACTAGATGCAAAAATTATTTTTCCAATTCATCACAGTACTTGGGTTGCAAATATTGTGCCTGTGTGGAAGAAAAATGTTGAGATACGTATATTCATATACTTTTGCAACTTGAACCATTCATCCTTACAGGATAACTATCCACTATCGATAATGGATCAAGTGCTACAGGTAATAACTAGTTTAGAAATTTTGTCTATGCTGGATGGTTTTTTGGGTTACAATCAAATTCAAGTCACGCCTAAAGATTGGTTCAAAACAACGTTCACCACTCCTTGGGGTACCTTCGCCTACAACAGAATGTCGTTCAGTTTAATCAACGCCAATGCCACCTTCCAACAAGCAATAGATTTTACATTCAAAGGTATGATGGGAAAGTTCATCATATTTTACCTAGATGACCTGACCGTGTTCTCCACAAAATGAAGTGATCACTGCGATCATTTAGAGAAAGTCTTGATCAGATGCCGAGAGCACGGGATTTCACTAAATCCCAAGAAGTCAGTTTTTGGGGTCACTAAAAGAAAGCTGCTGGACATGTTGTTAGTAGGGAGGGGACTAAGATATATATCGAAAGAGTTAAGGCTATTTAGAGCCTCACATTGCCTATAAGTAAGACTAGTGTTCACTCTTTCTTTGGAAAGGTAAATTTTCTCATATGTTTTGTTCCTAATTTTGTTGAGAAGACTCATCATATATCTGATATGATGAAAGGATCCCAAACATTCCAATGGAGTGAGGAAGGTAAGGCATCAATCGAAGACATAAAGACTTCCGTCGCTCACGCTCCTATTCTGGTGTGCCCCAATTTCAACAAAGACTTTATCATGTACAGTTATGTGTCTGCGCGTACTGTATCAGCTATCTTAATGAAAAATAACTCCGAGGAGATAGAATCCCTGATTAATTTCATGAGTTCTCCTCTTAATCCTCATGAACTACAGATGTCACAATTGGAAAAACACGCCTTCGCCATGGTCAAAGCAGTCAAAAATTTCTGCTACTACATTCTGAATTCTCATACAGTAGTGTTGGTTCCAGACACGGCTGTTAAGTATATCTTGACTCAACAGGAGTTAGGGATCTTACGAAGGAATTAGATCACAAAGGTCCAAGAATATGATCTAGACATCAAACCAACCAAGTTGGTAAGAGGTAAGTTCCTGTGTCAACTAATGGCTGAAAATAAAGACTCAGAGGTACCTGAAGAGAATTTTGCTCACGTTAATAAAAAACAAAGTGAACTGGAGAAAGCGGATTCTTTTCCCTTGGTTCTATTTGTCGTGACCAAAGACGAATGGTATTTTGTCATTGCGTACTTTCTCACCTATGGAGAATGCCCAACTCACCTAACCATAAAGGAAAAGTGGACGATAAAGCTCAGAGCCGCAAGATATGTCATATGCGATGATGGACTGTACAAACATGGAATTGATGGTTTTTTCTATGATGTGTTGATAAGCCACAATAGTTAATATTGTTAAAGAGTTTTCATGATTCGTCCTGCGGTGGCCACTTCTCATCATCCATGACAACACATAAAATCATTTGGGACAGGTACTACTGGCTGACACTATTTCAGGATGCAGCTACCTGGGTAGCGAAATGTGGACTTTTTCAATAGTTCATCAGCAAACCAAAATTGGTTGCATTTCCCCTCAGGCTCGTCATTATTGATGAACCATTTAGGAAATGAGGAATTGATTTCATTGGACCACTCAATCTTCAATCAAGTGCTAGACATAGTTACATCCTAACAACGATAGATTACTTCACAAAATGGGTGGAGGCCATACCTGTCAAGAATGCCACTTCTGAAGTTGTTTGCAACTTCATCAAAGAGAATATCATCATAAGATTTGGCATCCCACACAAAATCATTGTTGATAACGCTTCCAACTTCTCTTCATGGGAAGTTATTGGTTTTTTATATGGATATAGGATAACCTTGGCTCATGCTTCTGATTACTATCCTCAGGGAAATGGTCAGGAAGAATCTAGCAACAAGAACCTGGTAACTATCATAAGGAAGCTAGTTGATGAAAACCAGCGGTCCTGGCACAAGTCATTGTATTACGCTCTATGGGAAAATTTTATTACTCCAAAGAGATCTCTTAGCATCTCACCTTTCCAGGTGTTGTATAAGACTGATGCTAAAATTCCTATCTCCGCAGAACTTACTACTTTGTGCTTGGCTCGAGGAATCGAAGATGAAACTTTTCAAAATTCTCTAGAAAAGAGGATTATGTACCTGATAGAACTTGAAGAAAAGTAAGTAAAATTGGTCGAAAAGATCACTGAACATCAAAATCAAGTCAAAATGCTATTCGACAAGAAAGCTAAGCAGAGAGATTTCCAAGTGGGAGATCTTGTTCTTCTGTGGGACAAGTGAAGAGAAACGAAAGGTATGCACGGAAAGTTTGACTCTCTTTGGAGAGGGCCATACAAGATCAAGCAACTCAATGGAGAGAATAGTTTGTATCTCTCATATCTGGATGGAACCAAACTCCTGCTTCCCTATAGTGGGCAACACCTGAAGATCTTTAGGAAGTAGAGCTTGCTCTCTTCTTTGTATAAATTACTTTTGTCATGTGTTTGCTTTCTATTTGTTGTACGTTCCCCTTCTTCCCTTTTTTCATCGCCCTTGTTTTTGACTCTCTGTAACCCAATGGATAGGCATGTAGAAACCTGGGATTCTCCACCCTTAAGTTTCACTTAAAGATAGTCCCTAGAAAGAGCCAATTGTTATCCTGTAAAATTGACAAGGTAAATTTTGCAGATAACCATACCAAAAATTCATTTTGGTCCCTTGAGAAGGTCTATTAACATTCAAAATGGCCTAGAAACTCCCTTCCGAAAATCAAGTTTTAATAACTTAGTCATTTTCACCTTTTTTTGAGCTAGGTGTGAGAAATGTTGTGTTGACACAAAGAAATGTGCGCCACTTAGAAAATCCTTTTGCGCCCAAAATGAAATTTCAACATTAATAAGGTTGCACCCCTTTGGCGCAGGAAATGACATGCCAACATCATTGAACATGTGCCTAAAAAGTGTGCTAAGGCGCTGAAAGCATCATGTCAACATAGAAAAATGTGCGCCTTTGGCGTGGGAAATTTTGTAATAACATCATGAAAGTTACGCTTAAGGTGCTAAGAACATTATGTCGACATTAACCAACTTGTGCCAAGGCACATTTTCACTCATGTTGACACTCTAGAACCCGCGCCAAAGAAAGTTGGTGGCATAATAAATGCTAAATTTTCTATAAATAGGTGCTTAACACCTACCATTTTCATGAATTGAAAATTGGGAAACGTATTTATCTATGCCTGTCAGTTATCCCTATCACACCCATGTTCCGTTCTTCAAGTTTTCTGACCCCAATGTCATCCTTTGTCCTTTATAAAATTGGGTTAGTGGCTTTTAAAACTCTTATTATTATTTGTGGTTTTTTTTTCTTGGTTATTGTTAGGTTTTACAGTTGTTATAATTTAAAAAGGTTAAATCTAAAATTAAAAACCTAACAATCCACAACCATCTGAAAACCACCTTACCTCTCCTTCTAGATCTGCAAATTTGAGAAGGCTCTACCTCAGAAGAGGCTATCCTTTATATCTTCTTGCTTCCTTACAAAATTCCCTCTCCTCCCTACCATTTTACAAAACTAAAAAGAGATAGAAAGGTCATGTGAAGAGAGAAGAAATCAAAAAAAGTGAAAAAAATCATTTTAATTTGGTACACTATTTTTACATGTTGCAGTCCTCACATCTGTGCCTTGGCTGACTATCCCCGCTTGCAACATACCTCTAACCTACACCTAGTATAATAAACACTTAGCAAAATTTTGCAAAGGCATAGGCACATTCTGGACAACATCAACATTGGATGTTGTGTCCTTCAAATCTATGCCAAGTAGTTTTCCTTTGGCGCATTGAGCTCCTTTGTAACATTTTCTGAAATTGTGCCTTGGGTGCGCTTAAAAGTTATACAGCTCCATCCTTTTCAGTGCCCAACTAAAGTAAATTTTCTAGGGCACAGGTGCATGATCCTTGACAACAACATCCCATGTTGTGTGTTGCAAAACCACGCCCCGCGCCTTTCTCCTTGGCACTAAAACCTTTTGTGCAACACTTTCCAAAAGTGTACCCTTTATAACCCTTTGGCGTAGCTTTTCTCATATCAACACAGGCGCATCTTTTTACATGTTGACATCCTCAAAAGTGCACCTAGCCTTTTTAATCCTCTACAACATGCTGTGAACTTGCAACTTGCACCCTAAGCCTTATAATTTCTCATTCTTCTTTCTACAACATTTTATTATGGATAACATGATGGTTGACTGGCTCTTCTATGTTGGACCACCTTGATCCTTCTTGTAGAACAACAACAATCATCTTTGTGCTCACCCATGTCTTCATCAAACAAAAATCCAACCAAGTCCAAAGGAAAAAAAAAGTTGACAGAACAAGAAATGAAGTACAAATATTAGAAAGTTAGGATGCCTGACTCATATGTAGAGAGTGATCTCGATATCAGAGACTCCAAGCTTGGGCACATTGATATGGAGGACTTCTAGGCAAGAACCAATTAGGCTACTAGTGGCTTTCGGATGAAAAAATTGGTGGGCAGTGGATTGCACTTTGTAGATGGGTTACCAGTAGGTGCCATGAACAATGAATTCATCATGTTGGTGGCTTAATGCTATAACAAGGACACAAGATGTGTTTAAGATAAAGAGGGAAAGACTGTCATCGACCTAACTTCTCGTCACTTTGAAATAACCTTGGGCATTCCTCACCATAGGCATTACATCATCATAAGCCTAGAAGACTGCAAGAAGGCATGAGATGACAATGAAGACAATTACATGCAAATGATGAACTAGCTATATCTAAAAAACAAAAATCCGGTGAGTAGATGGCCTCAAACCATCCACCACAGTGATTTCAATGAGGAACTGAGTGATAAAATCACCTTCCTTAGTATTTGGGCTTCTTGATGCCCATCATATCCATAAATGGATGTTGAGGTACTTAGAGACCATGAGCAAGAATGTTCTTGATCAACATTTTGGCTGGGGGTAAATCATCAGTGATACCATCTCTCAGCAACTTCAACAGTTCGTGACAACTGGAAAGTTCTATATGAATTCCTACGTTGTATACACTACAGCATGAGCGAGAGATTTCACAGGTATAGCTCGGAATGGGGTATGGCCTGAGGTCAAAGTATATGAATACTACCATGAGCTCAAGCTCGAGAAAAACATCCCACAGTTCTCAAAAATCAACGACGCCTTCTTCTATGAGGTGATCAGCCTGTTGAGGCCAAATATAAAACATGTTGGACCAGCCTGAGCATGACTGTTGTCACAAAGAAGTGGGGAGAATTATTCACACAGTTTTCCACATTCACATATCTCAGAGTAGTGAATTTTGAGGTTGAACTGAAAAAGATACCAAGGTATGTAGGGCCCAAGCTGATCCTCTTGGACTTGTCAAGGCAACTAATCACATATCATGAAAGGTGCATGAAAAGAAGGAAAGGAAGAACTCCATTCCCCCTTACGGTGGGTCGATACACCTACACCACACTGGCCAAAGCACAAGAAATGTATTCTAAACTTGAATTGCTGAATTTGAAGCTCAACTTCCCAGCAAGGCCCACCTTTGATTGGCAGAGTTGCCTCCCAAAGGAAAAAATTGATCCTGTCCATGTTCCTGAGATTGAGGACATCTACATCGACTTAACACATGATATAGATATCAGTCAAAAGGATCACTCCTTACTGGCTCTGGAGGAAATCATTCATTATGGAATCACCATCATTCTAAAAGGATTCCAAGAACCTTATTAAGAAATTGATCAAGTTTATCTTGACACTGATGGGGACGATTGGCCGTTTATAGAGATCGACAGAGCCAAGGCACCAAAGACTATTTAGGAAAGGGTCAAGCCCATGTTACAGTGCACCAAGCATTGGTGCAAACATAATGGTGTTACCTACCTTGGGGTATATTTTACTACTTCTCCTTTGGGTAGAGCGCCTCCAAGAATTGCCCAAGTACTGAAAGGAAAAGGAAAAGATAAGGAGGAGAACCAAGCAAATAGGAAGAAACTCCTAAAAGTCCTCCTACTGCTTCTGAGAAGCAAGTGGTCGAACCTGGTGTCTCCAGGTAAAGAAGAAGAGACCACCAAATTTTCAATAGACACATCCATTCAGGATGTGGTCATGGCTACAACTACTGAGGTACCCACCATTCCTTCTTCTACTACTTCTCCTCCATGTGTCGTTAAAGCATCTATTCCTATGGATGTTTCTTCCTCTCTCTCTCTCCCACCTCTTCCATCTTCTCCTCTCTTACAGATCTATCACCCCATGTTCCCTCCATCCCATTACAAATCCCTTCCACCTCCATGTCATTTTTTTATCTGTAGTAACTCTAGGCCCCACAAGTAGTGGTGCGTTGGACTCCTTGTCAATGACACCACTAATTGTCTCAACGTTCTTCCCTGTGGCCTCTTTAGTTGCTTCCCCTTTCACCCCCATTTCTTCTTCTATTTCCTCTACTCCCTCTCCCTTAGTTCCAAGCTCGATCTCTAACCATCTAGGTCAACTCAAGAGAAAGTTTCCCATAACACCCATGGACTTCTCTGTCATTCTGAAGAAGGGACCAAATAAGAAAAAGGATATAACTTGCTTCTCTAAGAGCATTTCAGGACAGAGAGTAATGGAGATTGCATATCTGGATCCCACCAAAGATAAGAAATATCTATCTACTACAAACTTCACAATGACCCAAATCATGATGGGAACCTCATCTAAGAGCCTGCAAGGAGAGGCCTTATCTGTAGTAGATGCCCTCTGCAAGAAACTTCAAGAAGCAGAGGAGAAGAGGAAACTAAAGGAACAAAACAAACATCTCCTCCAAGCATTAAAGAGAATGGGCAATGCACCTCTTATGAAAGCTGCCGAGCCTACTGAAGTTCTTAGTCAGGACAAGATAAATGAATACACCAAGATTGGAAAACATGGTGTGGCAGTGTCCTCCTAGATTGAGTGAGTCCTCAGAGATAGTGATGAAATAATCAAGAAATTCATAGGACTCTACCAGGGTATAGATCAGGAAAATAAGGAGCTACAAGTAGTAGCAGGATCCCTCTCCGAGGAGCTAGACAATGCCAGATTACAACATGAAACATTTCAAGCAATGGTAAATGACTCCACTGATAACCTATTAAAGGTTGGTGTCATCGATCACTTGTGAGAACATAACAAATCCCTCTTTGCTTTGGATTATCGGGTTGATCAAATGGAATATGTCCTGGAGAGGATAGCTAAAATAAGGATAGAGCCCTATATGCAAAATACAACATGGAGCATACAATTACAAAGATGGCTTCAGAGATGCTTAGTGAAGCATTCACCTTGAGGGAGGAAAAATATACAATCAAGATCTTCAAGGATATCACAACCCAAGGATTGGCACCAGAGGTCACTTTTGACTGAGAATCAATCAATAACCTTCTGGATTTCCATGATTTCATTGGATACTTTATTGAGGCATGCAAGGATTATGCCGGGCTACCTGACAAGCTCAAAACTTAAAAATAAACTTGTGATGTTATTGGCGACCATTTCAAGGGTCCAGATCATAATCAACTTTAGAAAATGATCAGTAATTTTATGGAGTACCGAGCTCAGTGTCACATCCCCTCTCCCAATCAGAAGTAAGACATTCCATTTAAGCCAAGAGATGATGATGAGTAGTTTCTACTCATATTTACGCTTCGATCATTTTCGTAAAAGAATTATCTAAAAATAATGTTGGCATTTATGATGACATCATCCATGGTGCATCATGGGATGTTGCCAACCAAAAGCTTGCCCAAAGTCAACTTTTGACTTTTTAGATATTTTGTAAATAGTGGTTGGTTTCTTTTTGTCTTCTCCCTCCTCTTCTTCTATAAATACTCGAATACTTGTTGTATTCCAAGTGGAAATTTTTGTAGGAAAAAAGGAGAAGTGAGGAGAGAAAGACTTTATGCCTTCTTGTAATAGAAGAGATATTAATATATATGTTAATACTTTGTGCTCAATATATGTGTTATTTGCATCAAATCTTTCTTAAGTTAGATCGATGTTTCTATTCTGTTGGATTCATTCTTATTATTTTCATATGTTCATCAGTATTTCTTTGTTTCTTTATGCAAGTAAGTTTGTCTATGTTTACTACTAGCTCAAAGCATAAACCCTCTGACCTTTTCATCTTTGGAATTCATTTATTTTCTTCCTTCAGATCTATCTTCCTCCGTTCCTTCCTTCCTACATTTCTTTTCGTTGTTGTAACTACCTCTACTGGGATGAGATCCCAAACCCTCTGAAGTTAGAATAGTGTAGATTTTCACAGATTCATGCTTGATAGAATAGCAATAAACTAGTTTCGCTTTGTTGTCTCAAAGAGGGGCTATAACCTGCACACTTTTGTCCTGTTTCCCCACAATCTGTCTAAGCAACAAATTTTCAAACCAAAAATGTTGAATCAAGAAACGAGGGTTATTGTTAAGATAGACCACTTGTGAACATTCCTCATGTAAGGATCCTCATCTAAAAAGGTCGGGCATTTCATAACCTTAATGGGTGAGTTCAAACTAACATTTATAAATCAAAAATATGTTAAGGGGAAAATCATTGTGGACTAGTTGGCTGACAATCCATTGGATGGTGGTGATTTGCTAGATTTAGAATTTCTAGATGAGTGCATGTTGTTTTTTGATACTAGGCCCCATATCTCTGTATGTCCTTCGTATACTGACATTGTCAACTTCATCATGGACCACACATACACAAAAGGGGAAACATCACAACAAAGAAGGTGGTAACACATCATTGCTGCTAAGTACATTATTTTGGATTAAGTGCTCTACTACAGATTCTTTAATGGAATGTTGTTAAGATGTGTTGACACTGAAGAATCCCAAAAGATTATTTATGAGTTGCATAATGGAGTATGTGGAGGTCACTTCGGCGGCCATGCCATTACTCAGAAAATACATTGGATGGGCTACTTCTAGCCCACTCTAGAGCATGATGCAGTAGAAATTGTGCATAGATTACACAAATGCCAAGAGTTCTCTCATGAGATCCATATACTCGCACAAGCTTTGTAACCAATCGCAACACCATGGCCTTTTTCCACATGGGACCTAGATTTGATAGGTAAATTCTATCCCTCATTAATAGATGACAATAAATTCATAATCACGACCATATAATAATTTACCAAAAGTGTAGAATACATGCCCCTTACCACCGTACCTGCCTATGTAATCGCTAAGTTCATCTTGAACCAAATCATTTGTAGGTATGTGGCACCACAAGTCATTATTTTTTATAATGGAACGTCTTTCAAAAGTGAAGCAGTGTGTGTGTTGTCTACAAAGTTCAAAATAAGTCATCACACAGCTTCTCTCTACTATCCTCAGGCTATTAGACAAGGTGAGGCTACAAATAAGGCATTAAAGGCCATCCTTCTAAAAATCTTTAAGGAGAACAAACACTTTTGGCACCTAAAGTTGTTTCCGTATTTATGGGCCTACTGAACATCGGTTAGAACATCAACGGGGGCAATCCCATTTTCTTTAGTGTTTAGTATTCAGGTGGTTCTGCCACCTGAAGTTGAAATACCTTGTATCTGTATTTTACTACATGGAATTCTTGGGGAGGAGGGTTATCGAGAAACACAACTCTCCCAATTATAAAGTCTCGATGAGGCTAGATTGAATGCCAAAAAATAGCACAGTGTTTACGTAGACCAGATGGCTCGGCAATACAGTAAGAAGGTTTACGAACATGAGATCTATGAAGGATATTTTGTATTAAGACTCGATAGCCAGATAGACAAAAATACTGGCAAGGGAAGGAAATTCAGACCTAGGTGGTTAGGTCTATATTGAGTAGAGTAGTTGAAGAATACAAAAATGGGGCATTTCACCTATGTACACTAGAAGGTGAGGAGTTTAGTGAATCTGTGAACTCTCTTCACCTAAATATGTACTATGCATGATCCACCAACATTTCTGTATGTACATTATTGTATTTGCATTACATTTTCATCCACCTGTTCATTTTGGGATTTTCGTGATCAACGAATTTATTCTAATGGAAACTCCTAAAAAACTTTTGAAAACATTGGAAAAGCATTCAGATCATATCTCTTCAAATATTCATAGTATCATCAATTATTTCTGAATCATCTCATCAGTTCAAGCAAGATAAGATATGGTTTTGACCATGATCATACCAAGGCCTGCATACTTGGTTTTTCTTATAGTTTCTTTCTAGGTTAGGTGTCTTTTCCTATAGTCTGTTCTAGAAGCTTCATGGTGTCACATCTATTCCATGAAAATATCTTTGGAAATAAGAATATACTAAACATTTTTTCTAGATAAGTAAGTCGAATGCAAATCCAAAGAAATTTTTTATTTTACACATTTCTTTTCCCTACCAACCTTTGGTGTTGAGCCTGTAGCTCTTACTAGTGATATAGGGTTGGGAAAGAAGAGAAATACCCTTAATCACCTATTCCTTGTCCTTGGTGATTAGCCCATGATTCCTTCTAGTAGCATGGGGTAAGGAGTAGGGGGTCTCATTGATAAACTTAAAATTCACAAATAGTTCTCCCAAATGTTGTGAGTTCTTAAATAAAAAACAAAGTGAGTTAGATATCCAAAATTCAAAAAGATCTTAAAACCCCAAACCCATATTTTATCAACCAAGTGGCCATCTACGGATCCAAGTCTAGATAAACTTAAAAGCAATTCACATTCTAAGTTATGAGGTAACTTGAGTAGGGTGAGGTTGTAGTGACTCAATTTGGTCATGTCAAACCATTATCTTTCCCTCATCATTACCATTCAACAAATTTCATAGCTTGTGCCCTTTCTAGCTCTTGGTGATGAGACCTCGCATCTTACTGGTACATGGAGTTAGGAGCGGGGAAAGTTCATTCTTCTTATCATATCATTTTGTCACCACATTTTTCCAAAACAATATGAGGTATCGAAGGTTTCCTAAGGAAACTAAAATTCAAATGTCACATTGTGTTTACATCATCATATATTATTATTATGAAATACAAAAATAAAACCATTATGTTCTCATTTCACATCCATTGCATACATTTTGAAAAGCATTGAAAAGTGGAAATTCTAAACATCTAGAGTACACATGCGAGATAAGCCAAAAGAGAGTCAAATCAGATATAATGGAATACTAAACCAAAAATAGAGTTTGTATATATCGTAGTAGATCAAGTTTTTATACAATGTCATCATGCACTAGGCATGGTCAAAATGCTCACAATGAGCCCAAAAGATACAAAAAAGAGAATCATATGAGAAAAAATGGTCTCAAAACAATAAAGGCCCAATGGCCTGTCAATCTCTGTGGGATCCCTCAGATGGTGCACGACCACGTCTAGGGATCCTGCTATGACTACAACAGCACTGAGAATGGAATGAATGGTGTGAATACTCATGGTGCTACCCATTGTCCATATCCTCACTATGAGAGTGGCTCCATCTCATCATGCACTCAACAATCTCGTATCCATCTACCTAGGTATGAAGGGAGGTCACTATCTTTGCCACCCTCTAGACAAGAGTGAACAGGTCAGTATGTCAGCCAACGGCTAAGGGTTATCCTGAATCTACAGTCAACTAGGCTAGGGTCTTCCCCAAGGGGATCAATAGGGTGTCCACACACACCAAATGAATGAGTTTTCATCACTCGTGTGTAGAAACTGCAAAAAAAATAACAAAAAAAGAGAGATATAATGAGCCAGAAAATCACAAAACACAAGTCAAAAGGAGAATACTAAGCTAACATACAAAAATCAATAGAAAAAATTGAGAAAGGAGTGTCAAACATACTCAAGTCTCTAGGCATCCATGTGGGATCAGTGGTTACTACTACAAGTGCTGATGGCGACTGCAGAGCCTTACCGAATCTAGAGGTGTGACGTTTTCCAATCACAGACTCATCATCCTCTCCAAGTGTCTCCTCTGAGACCAGTGTCTTTCTCTCTGTGCTCACCTCCTCATGTGATGCTTTGAAGATCTCCTAAGTGTCATGCCACTTAGGGTCTCTCTCCTCATATCCGATAGACTCCCCCTCTGTATCATCTCTCGTATCCTCCTTAGAGTCAAAGTCCAAATCAATTGGCTCATCCTCCTCCCCACTATGAGCAAAAACAACCACAATCCTAAGTAAAGGTGCTCAAGGGGCACCAGCTACCCACCGAGCCTAGACCACATGCCTAACTGTAATAGCCATGCCAAGAGTAACCACTGTTGAACTGGGATCCCCTCTAGGACTCATATGAGCCTCTTGAATAGTCCTATAAACTGGAGCGATGGGAGGGAGCACATCAATGTATGGAAGGCCAAACTATTAAGGTACCTGGTCAAATGGGTGAGTCTTTAATCTCCTATCTCTATTAACTAGCTAACTCATGGAAGAGCAAGCCACCACCATTGCAAATTTCACTCCTAATATCCCTGCCATGTCCTAGTAGGGGTGTAGCAGTCATGTCTTTTATGGTCAGGGAAGCCACTAGCTGATGTGGCATCCTAAGTACCAACATACCTATCCATCTTATTTCCAGAACAACCCCTGGATTCAACACTAGTAATCCCCTGCCATATGGGATGAAATGCTCGTAAACCCAACTCATAATAAGAGTGGGGTGGCTCAACGACTGTCTGTACAATCTGACTACCCTATACAAATCATGGTAGGTAGTCCCTAGAATATCTACTCCCATGCATACTTACAGACATGACCCTTAATCTGCGCAATGATGGGAGCCCAACAGTATAAGAGTGTATCTCCTCCTTTGTCCCCGATCAGTCTCGAAGACATGATACCCATGATGGATTTATGAAGGATAGGAATGGGAACAGTGGCAATGGACCAAACCTTCATTCCCTAATTTGAGCCAGATGAAACAAGGGCATCCCCCATATATGTGGCCCACTATATCATCATGGCCATGGACTCTACTATCTCCAATGTCAGTCTCCTCCCAGTAATGGGAGCCCAAGAATATGGTATACATCCTCTAAGGTGATGGTCCACTCACCCTGAATTTTTGGAAATCAGAAAGTGTTCCGGTATGCATCCTAATAGGAAAATAAGTCACATAGAATATGACTAGTAGGAGTGACATGGGGCACCTACGCAATCCTCCAAATACTAGCCCTCTGAAGAAGATCAGTTTCATTCTAGGTCAGCTGATCCAGAATCCCAGGGAGCCAATCACACACACACTCTCTCTCTATTTGCTCCAACGTATGTATTCCTCCTTTTGTATTCACCAAAACATGAGAAAAGAGAATGTTAGTAATATACATCACATGATAAGCTCATCAAAAACATAGCAAAATATTGAAAACACAAAAAAATTCAAGTTAAGGTACATTTTAAACATTCTGTTAAGAACCACTGCCCTAGCAGGGCGGTGGTCCTGTGACCGCCACCCTATCTTGGGCGGCGGTCCTAGCCCAATTTCCCAAAACATGCCCTTAACCCCAAAAATGCCCAAAAAAATAAATTTGACCATTTCTAGTAAAATAAAAGAATTCCCTATGGGCACCCACCGTAAGGACTCATTTGAAACAAGAAAATTTGAAAATGTCCCCCCAGGTGAACTTCTCAACATTTTAATATTTAGGGCACAAAAAGACAAAAGATGAAATAACTAACCCGAGAATGCATCGGCTAACTCCCACTCATGGAGGCATGATTGCTATCTCACAATGGTCCTTTTGGCTGTATTCATGTCAAAAATAGTCAACATGGGTCCAGATCTCCAAATTCACCAAATCAACAATACATAAATGAATTGAAAAATGAGTTTGTTTTGAAATATATATATATATATATATATAATTTTAAACTTGTTTTGAGTGTATGTATTTAAAGGGATGGAGTGTTGGTGTAGGTATATTTCTACATCCCCACGCAAATGGTAAATCCTCTTGTCATTTTGATCGAGTGTTTATTTTTTGATATTTTATCTATTTGCACTTGAGTCTTCATTTTTATCTTGCAAGTAGTGAGAGTTTGGGCAGTGACATTTCGACACACTAGTGTGTCAGGTAAAGCTTCTAACTCCCCATTTTGGGAATGCCATACTCAAACTCTACGTTTTACACCTTTTCATGGCTAAGACGCTTCTCTAAGGGGGGATATGTACACACCCAAAATTACACATGCTACATTGTCAGAAAAATAATTACAAGAATCCCTAATGATGATTAAATCCTTTCAAGAAGGTGTTCGAGCTCCAAAACCCATTCGTAGTGTATATTTGTAGCCTAGATAGCCTTACTTAACCTTTCCATGAATTTTTCCATCTCCCAGCCTCTTTCTGTGCTTGTTTTGGCCTTAAGTGCTGGGATCGCCGCCCTACCTAGGTGGCAATTCGGAAACCACATCCCAGGTAGGGCGACGGTCTTGCCCGCATTTTCCAGATTCTTCATGCATGTTTTAAACATATGATAGTTCACTTAAATTTTATTTTTGCAAGCATTCGTGAACAGAATTGGCTAAAAATAGATTTGGTTTCTTGGTCCTCCTTGCTCCTTCTATTTTATATAAGATTTAATTAGTTAGAACTGCCTCTTCTTACCTTGTGTAGAAGTAACCTCCTAGCCTCCATTCCTATATATTCCATGCTTGTATTAAAGAAAAAGGCTGAGAATATTGTGTATCTTGTATTGTTTTGCTTCCATAATCTCACTAGGAATTGCATATCCAACCTCATATCTCTTGTGTTATCTCTCTTATACGTGAATTTTGTCCAAATTGCTTCCAAGCTGCCATTTCTCAAGCGTCATCCTCTTGTTTCTCTTCATTGAATTCCCAATCCCTTGGACTCACTTGAACACTCAAATAAATAAAGGAAAGAAATGAGGGGTCAGATACTAATAATACTAGATTTTCCAAGATTCTTGTTTTTCCAAGTTAGAGTTGTGTATTTTTTTCTCTATTTATCAGATTGCCAATTACGAATTGTTAATTTTAATTACATATCAAATAGAGTAGAAAAGAAGTTCATTCTTATTAGCTAGATAATCTCAAGTAGATCAAATATGTAGGAAGTTTCCTCTTCAACATTACTAGGGAAGCTATGGGGAACAATAGCTCTGTTAGGGTTATGATTTGTTCTTCACTTCTGAGGTAGGGTTGGAAGGATTTTGATTGAATTAGAATAGATTTTTTAGATTTAGATTCACACATCTACACAAATAGTTAGCTACATCCATATAATTTTTTTTATTTAATATGTTTATTAGATTAGATGCATTGTCTGAAAAGTTAGAAAAGAATAAAAATATTTACTCTCCATAGATTATCTTATTTTATTGCTTTGTTCCAATATATTGAAAAAACACCAAAAACATAGGTTAGACTTCCTTTGATAGATAGTTTATTTAGTGAAAACAAATCCATTCCTCTTGCATGACCATCAACGATCCATAATAGGAAAAGAATTACAGGTGTGCTCCCTTGGTCCCATAACCCAATAGGAAAAAGCTAATAACTAACATTGACACAACTTTTCATTTAATAGTCTTATGCACACCTACAACATACGCTGAGAAAATAGGACAACTCAATACACTGAACATAGCTGCTAATCAAGCCTACAACATTTGGAATGCTCCTGGAAATAGGGTTTGATTACCGATTATTTGGTTGTGATTCATAGGTTCTGTGACCCAACGGGCCTGCTAGTCAACTAGATATTGACACTAGATTACACACACTGATAGTCATATCTTAACCGCTTCCACCCGATATTATTACACAGCTTTCATTGTTGAACATAGCAACTGATCAGGGTAAGAATTTATGGAAAAGACAAGAAAATTGCCTATATTCCCTGGAGCTCCACTGCACCTCTTGTTTTAATTTCCATGACCTTGTCTGGAAACCCATACGAGGCACCTGCAGGTTACTTTCCACGTATTCCGCAACCAATCAATATAATCTCAGCAGAACTAGACATCGATTAGAGTCTCTGTGTAGCTATCATATCATACCATACTATGAAACCCCTTCAAATTAGGAGAGCATTCTTTTCCTTAGATTCATAGATTCTAGTATTGTGTGTCAAAGACATGAGGTTTCCCAATTAGCTTGATCAACGCCATTACTTTCACTTCCATTTCAATTCCACACCAACTATCTCAGCACGACCTCGGGATGTCGGGTGTGAAGAAGGCCGTGTGTTGATTTTCTATAATACAGTGAACCTCTGGAGAAGGCTGATTCCTCTTCTTAAATGAAGCACTACACTACTCCTAATACAATTAAAACAACTACCTAAACCTATACTGTCATTTCAAGGGATTAGGGAGAGAGATTTGCAAGAAATAAAACCTAAAATAGAAGTGGCGATGCACCAAGAAAGGGTTTTTCTAGATGAAATTATGGCTTGAAAATGAATAGAGATGATCATGAGGAGGATTAAGATGCATCACATACTCAATCTACATACAATACTTCATTCCTTGATAAACATAATGACCTCCAAAACTTGTTAAAGAAACACTAGTTGCATAGTTCACCTACAAACATGAGAGAGATAAATAGAAGAAAAAAATGATGTGAGGACATATAATTAATCACAAAACATAATTTCCATTTCTTCAAGTACTTGCACAATGCATCATTATAGCAGGGAAAGGCATAGGCTACCATTACAATTTTGAGAAGAAAGGATTGAAATCCTACAAATTCACAACAAATCATCTTGTGAAGAGAGGGGAGGATTGGAAAATGTCTAAAATTTTACAATAAGCACCCCATTACAATTTATAACATTTTTTGAGTTGTTGAGAGAAAGAAGGAAGAATCCTTAAGAACTAGGCAAGTTTGTAGCATAATAGGTCAACCATGCTTGCCTCATTAACTGTAACTCCACCTTGGTAGCACTATTCATAGAATGATTAAATATTACAATTTTGAAATGAAAAACTTCCAAAAATCCATATTCTAATGATTTTATTGTGTATCTCTCTCTCTCTCTCTCTCTCCCAATTCTAACAACTATAATTTTGTTGAAAATAGACAATCAGGGAAGAAATTATGGCTTGTTGAGTAAAAGTTACTTTTTTGAGTATCCCAGGCATTATACTCCATCAGAAGGCCTCATAAATTCAAAAAATTGAATTTTCAAAATAATATTTTAATAAAAATATTATATTAAAATAATATTTTAATGATTTTCCCGGTACCCAACTTGTTTGTAGTGGGATCCTATGGGTCTGAATTTACATCTGAGGGACCTTAAGTGTGTTGATTACTCAACCAACTCGTCAGCGAGATCGCCAAACTGACTGATGAGATATTTAGTGATTTCTCCCTTAACTTCCATGGGCTTTTCACATCATGCATTGTCACTTATTTATTTTCTTGCACGCGGCACGTAATGTCTAATGCCTTGAATTTCATGCCTCCCGCTAATCCTTGCAAGAATAATGCGTCTCACATAACCAGCTTAATCGGTTATATATCCTCCAAGGGGCCAATTTAATTAACAAGCATTTCATGTTATATCCAGATATCCATTTAATATGGAAAGTCAATTAAGTTTACCGACCTATGCCTTATTGTCATTGGCTGGTAAATTATGCCATGACATATGACTCAACTCACATTACTCCATGCTTGTCAGGTAGCCTACCACGTCTCCATATTGGATGGCACTTTGCCCCACCAACACCAATGAATCAGAATGTAGACTCAAATCCCATGTTGAATTTATAAAATCACCATGTAACTATGAAAAACCACCATTCTTACCCCCAAACACATGAACTTCTGAATCCTAAAAATCCAAAACTTCAAATTTGTAGAGTTTTGGGATTTCGGGCTTCAAACTTTTCTTCACATTTTTTCCAACTTGTCACGACGAGTTCTGAATCATAGATCACCAAAATAATGAAAGGGCTATGTAAGAAACAAACTCCGAAATAGCTCCAATAAGGGGGCGCATCTCCATGCTCATAGAGCGATCACCTCCCCCAGGGTGGGTAAACCCCATCCGAACAGGGTAGTGCATGAGGCGCTATCCAGGGAGCCAGAGGGACTCCCAGCCAAGGCAAACAGTTGGCTAGGAATGGGTTGGGGTTGATGACCTCACATGCATTCTCCTACAGAAGATTTGGGTGAGTTGGGTGAGTTAAACGCACAGGCTGAAAATGGGTGACCTCCCAGGAAGTTCCCGGTGGCGCACCAATACAACTCTTGAGGGCTATGTAGTGAGAAAGAGTTTTGCATGGGGGATTGAAAGGACTATACTGTGAGCCCAAGGATGTCTCAGAATCAAGGTTTAGCTAAGGTGGGTTGGTGAGCAAAGTTGGTTGCACTTAGGAACAGTGCAGGGTGTCTTGGAGCGAAGAACTTACCCAATGTACGCGGAGCAAGTTGGGAGACTCATGAGGGAAATGTTGAGGAATAGTGAGTTGGTTTGAGCATGAAGACCTTGTATGATAGAGGCCTTGTGTTGAGAGTGCAGCACAAGCCTAATGAGCTAGATGAGCATAACAGACAATGAGACCAACGTGGTGAACTCACAACCCCACCAAGTGGAGCGTGGAACACTTGGTGCACTAGAAATTCAGAGGATGGGGTGTTCAGGAGAACTTGGAGATATAATCTACCCTTGTGGTGTATGTCCATGTAGTGATTTACATCATGGATCAGCAGTGGGACTCCAAAGTTAAGTGACAGTGGACTTGGGGAGACCTTTGAAGTGGCAACGTCCTTAGAACTAGAGTTCATGTGGGAAACAACCAAGAGGCGTGATGGAGTGAGACTGAGATCCAGAGGTCAAAACGGAGGAGAAGTAACTTGGATGCGAGTGAGCCAAGTGTGGTGAGCTCCTCAACCTTGCAGAGGTTAAAACAATGCAGATGAGTTGAGTGCTCACATAGATGTATCAGAGGCACAGTGGAAGTGTGGATGCAGAGTGGGTGTAGAACTAGTGGTTGAGACTCATGAAGTGGACAAAGGATGGTTCACATGGTGATGCGCAACATGGTGGGCTAAGTCAAGGATATCATGGATACGGTTGCAGTGTGGTGAGTTAACAACTAAGGCAGAAGACTTGAGTAGGAGTCAATGTAGTCTGGACGCAGACGGGTGTCTTGAAGAGTAGGCACGCCGATGTTAGTGGCCATGGCATTAGGGTGAGATCAGAGGTTGGATCAAGCTGAGGGAAGAAGAGTACCTCACCCGTATGTGATGAAGTCTACAAAGAAGGTGAGCTTGCAGTGCTCCCCATAGGGATCTTTGATGTTGTGGACTTGGGTGACAGAACAGTTAGCAGGTCAGGGTGAGTAGAGGCTCACACCTGGGAAAGACTCATGAGGAGGACTTCCCCCACTGTTGCACTCATAGGTGACTGGTGCAGCAACTTAGGTAGACTCATGGATGGATGACAGAAAGGGGCATGTGATGTTCCTTAGTGGCCTTGTGTAGAGCAGTTGGGTGTTCAACAGTGAGCCGGCCAGTGGCGTAGAGAGTTGGGTCAGTGATGAGTCGTGGAGGCATGAGTTGTGCATTCCCTCAGGTGAACTAAGAAGGCATATTAAGATCTCCTGGTGGTTGTATGGGCAGCCATGGTATTTGGCGAGTGGTCTTCTAGAGAAGTTGTATGGGCAGCTGTGAAAGGTGTTGGATGGGTTCACTTATGCATAGTTGGAGATGCAGTTGGGAATGGGTGGTGGACGAAGATGGAGAAAGGCATAGTCTGGGACTGCTAGAGTAGCTTAATCCTCTAAGGTGAGCAAAAAAAGTAGTTTCTAAGTGCCACACATTGGCCAGTGAAATCTGCTGCATAGCTAGCCTCATGACAGTTGGTATCAGAGCTTTTGGATGTGTGTTGCTCTCTTTGATACTTAGCATGACAGCTGCTATTGAAGCATTTGAAGTGATACTATTTTTGGTACGTAGAGCGTAATGAGCATCAGAGCTATAGTTCGGAACACAGTGTAAACCAGCACGATTATTTGGTGAAAGAGATCTCAACTTGAGGTGTGTGGGATGTTGATTGAAGAATGAGTTAGTAGACTAGGGAGCCAATGCAATCAACATCGTTGGTGATTAGATGGTCGGGACACCAATGCGGTTAGACGAAGCAGAAGTAGACTGGTGTGTGCTTGTGATGCAGTGTCAGATTGAAGTTCCCAACGTAATGTGTAGCTGAGTGGAGTCATGCATGTTTGTGGGAGTTGGTTGTTGGATGAATTTGATCAGGAGTTAAGTCTTGTGAAGATTAGCAATCAACGGTGTTGGCAATCGGAAGGTGGGACACCAACACAACTGGATCAGGAGGAACAATTATGTTCCATGTAAGAAGAATACTGGTGTAGGATAGAGGGCAGTGTTATATCAGAGTGATCCAGTGGAGTATCAGGGCTAAGTTGAGTTTTATTGATGTCACAGTGAAATGAATGAAGTCAGTGAACTTTCTCAGTTGTAGACCAGTGGGTTGATGAGGAAGGAGTCATGTAGTTGTGACAGTGGTCGGCATGGAGTTTGGTGATAAGGGTATTTTAGACCCATGCAGGTGTTAAGAGTTGGCACTTGTGTAATGCAAGTAAGCCAGTGCAGGTTGCTAAAGGCTTTATGGGAGAAGAAGGCCAGTGTTGATCAGAACTCAGATGTAGAGGAGGTGATAGGTATGCATGCAGTGTAGGCTAGGTAACGTCACTGAGGTGGATAGTTCATGTGAAGGCTAGTGCAGAACTAACTCCGAGTAGTGAAGAGTGAAGGGATAACACTTGGTAGAGTTCAGGTGCAGAGGCAGAGTAACTTAAAAACTTGGTAGGTGCGAAAGCAATGAGTACCGTGATGACTCCCCAGAAGTTGTTGACAGAACTTGTACATTGTGGATGGCTGGATTGTAGTGTTTTTGATGTGATATCAAGTTGATACTTGAGCCATGAAGTGGAAAAAGTGGCTCTCCCTTGTCAGAATCAGAGTGGTGATTTTACAAAACCTCAGAATTTTAGGTTGGCAACAGTGGCAGTGGCTACATTTCAGGAGTGAAGCAAGCGTTGTGTTCTCGGAAGTGCTAGTTGGTTGAAAGTGGTGGTGAGTAAATCAATCAGGTTGCAATGAAATGAGGTATTCCCAGTGAAGAGTTTTCCAGAAGATCAGCATGAGAGGCACAGTGGTGGTATGGTGTTGGTATAAGTGTTGAACAAGGGCAGCATTGTGGTGAAGTTTTTTGGTGAAGTTGGCCCCCAGATCAGGTGGAGAATTTCATGTTATGTGTGGAAGCATGGTGTGACTAGTTCCAGTAGTAGTGAAAACTTGTAGTGGTTCGTCAATTAGCATGGAGGTTGGCAGTTATCTAGTTATGCAGTGATTGTTGTGCAAGAAGGGCTCAGAGCTTGGCAGGGCAGCTTGTACATCATGCAGAGTTCCTAAGAGGTTGTAGGAATTGTAGAAGGGGTATCCCATCAGAAATTGTGTTAGATGTTTAGTGAAGTGTAGTTTCAGTGGAAGGGAGCTACAATGATAGAATTGTTGAGTGATTTGGCACTTTTTGTCCCGAGCACAGGGAGTTAGGAAAACGAGATGTTAAAGAGACTGAGTTGTGTTATGTTAGCAGTGACTGAAGTGTTCCATGTGTATTTTCATGTGAGTAGTGCATTTATATTTTGTCCTAGTGTTGTGAACACTGGTATCCTTTATGTAGGATTTTGAAGCCTAGCATCAGCTCTATGGGCATCGCCACTTTAAGTGGGGGAGAATATAAGGGGGGCACGTCTCCATGCTCATAGAGCGGCTGCCTCCCCCAAGATTGGCAGACCCCATCCAAGCAGGGTAGTGCATGAGGCGCTATCCAGGGAGCCAGAGGGACTCCCGGCCGAGGAAAATGGTTGGCTAGGCATGGGTTGGGGTTAATGACCTCACATGCATTGGCCTACATAAGATCTGGGCGAGTTGGGTGAGTTAAGCACGTAGGCTGAAAATGGGTGACCTCTCGGGAAGTTCTCGGTGGCGCAGTAATGCAACTCTTGAGGGCTATGTAGTGAGAAAGATTTGTGCATGGGGGATTAACAGGAATATACTGTGAGCCCAAGGATGTCTCAGAATCAATGTTTAGTCGAGGCAGGTTGTTGAGCAAAGTTGGTTGCACTTAGGAATAGTGCAGGGTGTCTTGGAGTGAAGAACTTACCCAATTTACACGGAGCGAGTTGGGCAACTCATGAGGGCAATGCTGAGGTAGAGCGAGTTGGTTTGAGCATGAAGAACTTACATGATAGAGGCCTTGCATTGAGAGTGCAACGCAAGCCTAATGAGCTAGATGAGCATGGCAGACAATGAGACCAACGTGGTGAACTCACAACCCCACCAAGTGGAGTGTGGAACACTTGGTGCATTGGACATTCAGAGGATGAGGTGTTCAAGAGACCTTGGAGATATAATCTACCCTTGTGGCATATGTCCATGTAGTGATGCGCATCGTGGATCAGTAGTGGGACTTCAGAGTTAAGTGATAATGGACTTGGGGAGACCTTTGAGGTGATAACGTCCTTAGAAGAAGAGTTCATGTGGGAAACATCCAAGAGGTATGATGGAGTGAGACTAGGATCCAGAGGTCAAAACAGAGGAGAAGTAACTCAGACGTGAGCGAGCCAAGTGTGGCGAGCTCCTCAACCTTACAGAGGTTAAAACAACGTAGATGGGTTGAGTGCTCACATAGATGTATCAGAGGCACAGTAGAAGCATGGAGGCGGAGTGGGTACAGAAGCAGTGGCTGAGACTCATGAAGTGGCTAGAGGATGGATCACATAGTGATGCATGACATGGTGGGTAGAGTCAAGGAAATCATGGATATGGTTGCAGTGTGGTGAGCTGAAAACTAAGGTAGAAGACTTGAGTAGGAGTCAATGCGGTCTTGACGCAGACGGGTGTCTCAAAGAGTAGGCACTCCGATGTTAGTGGCCATGGCATCAAGGTGAGTTCAGAGGTTGGATCAATCCGAGGGATGAAGAGTACTTCACCCACATGTGATGCAGTCTACAAAGATGGCGAGCTTGTAGTGCTCCCCGCAGGGATCTTTGGTGTTGTGGACTTGGGTGATAGAACAATCAGCAGGTTGGGGTGAGTAGAGGCTCACACCCGGGAAGGAATCGCGAGGACTTCCCCCGCTGGTGCACTCATAGGTGACCGTCATTTCAACTTAGGAAGACTCATGGATGGATGATAGAAAGGGGCATGTGATGTTCCTTAGTGGCCTTGTGCAGAACAGTTGGGTGTTTGATAGTAAGCCGGCCAGCGGTGTAGAGAGTTGGGTCAGTGATGAGTCGTGGAGGGATGAGTTTTGAATTCCCTCAGGTGAACTAAGAAGTCATATTAATAGCTCTCTGTGGTTGTATAGGCAGCCATGGTATTCAGTGAGTGGTCTTCTAGAGCAATTATATGGGCAGCTGTGAAAGGTGTTGGATGGGTTCACTTGTGCATAGTTAGAGATGTAGTTGGGAATGGGTGGTGGACGAAGATGGAGAAAGGTGTAGTCTAGGACTGCTGGAGTAGCTTGATCCTCTAAGGTGAGTGAAAAAAGTAGTGTCTCAGTGCCGCACATTGGCTAGTGAAATCTACTATGTAGCTAGCCTCGTGACAGCTCCCACATGGTTTTGTTGATTTCACTCTATCACGCTTCGAGTTTGATCTCTACTTAGCAAACTCCTCCCCATTCAATAAATGATACTATTTATGCCCATTTTGTGGTGTGCCTCTCTAATCTCTCCAGTCGATAAACTGACTTGGCTTTGCATCTTGTTCCAACTCCTCACCTATGGACTCGTTGCCATGGATTCTATGAAAAAACTAGCAACTCAGCCCCGAGTCAAACCCAGACACTTTGGATCTACTTGCATTTCCTCTCTGAATGTATTGAGATCTAATCATCCACTCATGTCTCACCTCCACCAAATTTTCTAAACTTGAGCCCACTGTCATACCCAAAGGTTTTGGCCCGCATCAATACTCGAGTCTTGAGTTATCCTTCTATCGTTCACCTCTTGAAATGACTCGATTATCTGAGCTAACTAGGTACTTAGGTGGTCGTCTATTCACTTTAGGTACCCCCAATCACTTACTCGGACCTCTATAAATTTGACACAACGTGTATCTTACTAGCTCACTACTTGGAGCCTATCTTTATGCTGATATTTTTTGCAACACCTATGTATAGCCTACCAAGTCCATCTCCAAATGATCTTGATGAAACACCAAACTTCCACCAACTCATCATTGCAAGCAACTTTCTATGGGAACATCATACGACATGTAAGCTCATTTCTTCTTATCCACCAACTGTAATGTTCTCCACATCATGCTCATATTTAATCCCTCATGATCTTTGAGATACCAAGTTCTTACTCAGGCTTGACCCACTCTACCCAAGATCCATCGAAGTACCCTCTTACATAGCACTAAGTTCCAAATATGGCCTAATCCATGCCATCAAGCTTGTGCCCGCATTGGTGAGTAACTAATTTGACCAACTCTGATTCACCCAAATCGTTCCATCCTACACTTCCATGACCCTTGTCTTCATCTTCTCCAAGCTTGATCATGCATACATTTCATCTCCCGTTTAGCTCAATAGTGTTGAGCTCAACCTAAGTAGCACAAATATTCATTGAGATATGCATCCCTACGTATGGGATTGCTTTTTTTCAACATTTATGATCTGAACTTCATTTCCATTATGTGGTTATTTCATTAGTTTGAATTGAATTTACCGCACTCCAATGTCATTTTCGAGTCACTCGACATATATTATTTCCCTCCATTGTGTCTCATGTTAAGCCTTCACTTAGCCACTGCTTATATGAATTGGCCTTCAAGCCCCTCAAGCTCTTCCCATTAATATAAAAATTGTTCCATATGTAAAAGCACTGAGTTCAAACCGAGCTCCTGATGTAGCTCAGTCCTTGTTTCTACCACAGCCTGTCATTTAGCTTGCTGAGCAGCTCAATACCATATCCCTAATTCTATAACGTAAAGGAACACTTATTGACATAGTGTTTATGCAGTTAAGCTTGTTCCATTATCCCGTGACAACCAATACTTCTTGTCTCAGGAAATTCTTCTTCAATTGTCACAAGTGGTTTTGTTGAAGTCTAAAAATGATTTTCAAGGGGAATATTATGCACCTAACCTTGATTTATACTTGAAATTGAAAAGTACTTCGAATCCAAAAACTCATGCTCAATATCATAAATTTTATCACCATTGTCCATTTTTTCCTAGGCGGGAAAAAGTGGATAACAAGATTACTACTTGTGAAGAAACAAAAGAGATAACTATTTACTCTATTCTCATCCTCTATGTTCTTCTATTTCTCTCTATGTACAATTTTCCAAAACATCAATGAAGAAAAAAGGGGTTTATTGACTCTTTTGATGAGAGAATTATTGAAATTTTGTGTTCCTAATTCCACCCCATCTTGATGCAAGTAAAAAATTGTTTTCTTTCTATATCTATGTGTGTTGAAGTACTCTGATTAATGGTTTTGGCATATGATTTTATACCTACAATATTAATCCCCCTCTCTTTTTACCACTCATTTTCTTATATCCTCAGCAAATTCCTCCCTTGTAACTAATTACAAAATTTTACCACAAGTTCAATGGAGTATTCCTATTGGATCCCCAACCATCAGACCACCATATTTTTTAATTTCATGCATGGATAATAAATGGAGTTGTAACATTTAAGCAGATGGACCTAGAGTCTTAGAGAATTGGCAGATACCCACAAATTTTTCCACTTGAAATTTTTTCTCACTAACAGTTTTTTGGTTACCACCATGGGTCAGACTTGGTAATTCTGCACCCAAATTATGAATCATAAGAAACTACCAAAAAATTCAAATATCCAAAAAATAAAAGAAAATGTGAATTTAAAGATTCATAGAGCATTATGTCTCAAATCCATTTCTATTTCTGGTAACCCCCATGTCCAGAGACTTGAATTAATTTTCCACATATATGGAGATATTGTATCCTACTTGAGGGAACTTATATGGCATAATAGAAAACAAATTGCACACTACTTCATAGCTACCAAGGTGTCACCTATTGAAGAATAACATGTTGAAGAAGGTGAAAGAGCGAGACAAGCTCAAGTGCATCAAATAAGATCTTAAGTCTTCCAGTATACAGAATATCTAATCAAACAGATACCAAATCACAGAAACAAGGAGGAGATATTAATGCCATATTTGAATAAATCCAAATAAGGAAATAACTAGCAATAAAATCAAGGAACTATTCTTCCTGAAACTTCTCTAATTGGTGGTGCAAACAGTGCCAACCCATTGGACATATATTTATCAAGTCCGAGTGAATATTTTAAAAAAATTATAGGTGTGGAAACTAAAGCAACATATGAAAGAAGAACAAAAGTGTAAGCAAGATATGAAGCAAAAGAAATAACGTAAATCAAAGCAGAAGAAAGAGATCAAGAAAGAGAAGAAGTGAGACCCACAGTAAGAGTGAAAAAAAGAAAGGAATGAAGTGGAAGATGAAGCCATAATGGGTGAAGAAGAGAGATTTCAAGCTATAGTTCCATGGGGTAGGAATACAGGACCACTTGCACTACCACAACCTCTCCATGAGCTTCCACAAGGTTTAAGAAAAATATTTCAAAAGTTCAAAGGATATGGCTCACAAATCCTATAAGAACACATAATAACCTTCATCACCACTTGTGGTGTGTTAGGTGTTGAACACAAAGATGTATCTATCATATTGTTTGTGGATTCCTTACAAGACAAAGAAAAATAATGGTTTTAGCTCCTACCTACCAGATTAATTACTTACTAGGATGACATTAGGACTTGTTTTGAAGATAGATTCAAGTCCACAGAAGACTACCAATACCTCTTGGTGTAACTAGTGCATATGAAGAAAGAATCTAATCAAGGAATACAAAATTTCATCACAAGATACAACAGGGTTATCAAGAGGATACATATCGAAGCCATGCCCTCAGACAATAATTTAAAAATATGATTTATAAGTTCTCAACTACTTGAATTTGGGTTTATTCTCAGAAGGTATCAACCTAGAAAATTTAAGGAAGCTCAAGACTATGACAAGGAAATGAAGGATGATTTGATTTTATCTAAAATAGTAAAGAATATGAATGGAAAGAAATAGGGTCAAATATCTAGCTTCGTTCCCACAAATTCCATGATTCAAAAGTTGGTAAATGACATGATTGCTATCAAGAAGCAACTTTCCCAAAGAACCTTGATAAATGCACCAAAGAAGACCAATCTCCCAAATAGTCCAAGAATAGTTCCACCTCCTCAAAGGATTTCTATGGAGGTACCATCGATCAATGCAACATATGATGTAGAGGGACTAGAAGAAGAAGAAGAAGAAATGGAGGAGCTAGAAGAAGAAGAAAATGAAGAAGACAATGCTCTTGAGATTGAATAGGTTGACAGAGATACTCATAATGGTCTCATTGAGTACTAATCAACAAGTGAAGATGACGATGATGAAGAGGCACCAAGCTTATCATGTGATGTGTTTACCCACTTCTAATATTAAAAGGGATCTTCCTCCTTAAAGGTTTCCACAAAGAAGAAACAGGATGATCCTTCAGTAGAAGTTCCACAGAACAAGATCATCAACAAAGGGTCTCCACTTCCACCATCAACGGAGTCAACAAAAGAAAAACCAAACCCAATAGTGAGAAAGAAACCAACTTCCATGATAAGTAAGTCCTTGGGAATTTCCCCTAGCTCAAATTATATCTCTAAGACCAATCCTTCAACTAATTCTAATCCTTCAAAATCATCTTAAGGCTCAACCAAAGTTAGCCACTTTGTCTCCTTCTAAACCTGCTACCTCATCCACCAATGATACTCAAGCTCCTAAGGTAGCACCATCTCCACAATGTAAAACCATTTTTATCCCCAAAACATCAAGTTCACCCACTTTAGCTCCATTCAATTAGGTCGAACATGAAATAAGAACAAATTTCAGATTATTGAAATTGAATATTTACAAAAAATCCTAGAGAAATTCAAGAGGTTTGTCAATGTTTTTTAGAGTGGTAGCCCAAAATACAATATTATGAATCCCAATTCTATGGGCCTGCTGCCAACACCACTAACGTACCCTACACAAAACATGTTAGCACTAAGTGCATATAAAACTAGTAAGGTAGAACCCTTATATTTATCCCTCCTAGTCAAAGGCTATCAACTAAAAAATATATATATCACATACTCAAGAGCCTCTGACAATTTCATGCCCATCAAAGTATTCAATGCCTTGGGACTTAATATGACACGTGAAAATGGTTCTTGTTACTCTATGGAATTTAAGGAAGTACCATTCATATGTAAAATCAAATATTAACAAGTGGCTTTGGCATAATTTTTGGACAAGAAGGTGTTTCTCACAATCTTGGTAGCAAAAATCCCAACTTCGTTTGACATGATTTTAAGTAGAAGATTTTATAGGGACTTGGGTGGTGAGATCTGAATGGATCAATCCTTTATGACCATTCAATTAAAGGGGTAAATGAAGAAGTCTCTCCCTATGTGGAAAATTAAGTACACAGTCTAACATTGTGAGTAACTTAGATCAAACATCATGTTCTAGGATAACGGGATAGGGAACTACTTCCTCATCTCTAAAAGAGATGAAAACTTTCCTCTCCTCACTGAAGATGAAGAAGATAAAATTTGGACCATGGAATTTGATGGAATTCATTCAAGTACAAGGTCCAGAGCTGGCATTGTCTTGACCTCTCCCTCAGATGAATTCTTCCCATTTGTATACAAGCTACAATTTGAAAATACTAACAAAAATTTAGAGTATGAGTCTCTCCTCCTTGGAATGGATTCCTACGAGTCCATAGGTATAAAAAATATCAAGTGTCTAAGAGATGTTGAAATGATATTCAAGTAAGTAAGACACCAGTATCAAGTCAAAAACCAAAGACTCAAGCACTACAAAAATAGATTTTAGGGTTGCATTGAATCTTTTGATGCTTTCTTCATTGAATCCATTCCTCACGAGAAGAATAAAAATGACAATTCACTCGTTGTTGCATCCTAGTTGGTGACTCCACATATGTCCCTTGATAGGGACAAGGTGATTGTTGAGATGGTTTTCAGACCAAGTGTGTTGGACAATGTAAACCGTTGGAAAGTCTTTAATGATGGTGGTTAACTCATCTCTTTCCTAGACTAAAAATATAACTTCAGTAGTCTCTTCAATGAGGGAAGTGAAAATCCTCACCGGGAGTTAGTGGTATAAGAGGAAAAATAAGGGATTGAAGGAGTTGATTCAGAGGGAATAATTAAGATAAAATGGAACAAGATTCCGAAGGGCCTAGTGTCACTAGAGGATTTGATTGACAAACACGAATGATTCATCATATAAAGGACAAAATATTCATCATGGTGCAAAAATGAGTTCGAGAAGGAAAAAATTGGCACCCTAGAGTATCCCCAAATGGTGAATTTTGGAAAAAATTTCCCTCCTAAAGAAAAAAGAAGGTTTGTCTCATTACTGAGGAAGTATTCAGATTTATTGGCTTATTCTTATGATGAATTCAAATCTTTTCATCCTATAGAAATTTACCATTTTATCCCTTTGAAGCCGATAGTCAATCCTTTCAGGAAAAGGCAACAACCCTATAATCCAAAGATAGTATATACCATCAAGGAAGAGGTCCTCAAGATGTTAAATGTGAGAATCATTTTTCATATCCACCACTCCATGTGGGTATCCAACATCGTCCCGGTGTGAAATAAAAATAGGGAAATAAGGATTTGTGTGCAATTTCAAAACCTGAAGCAGGCATCCCTGAAAGACAACTACCTGCTCCCAATCATGGACCATATCTTGTAAGAAGTCACATAATTTGAAATACTCTCATTACTAGATGGATTCTTGAGGTATAATCAGATAGAATTGATAGAAGAAGATAGAACCAAGACAACCTTCATGACACACAGGGGTAATTTTTCATAAAGAATAATGTGTTTTGGTTTGATTAATGCAGGAGAAAAATTTCAAACGGTGATGGACCTAACATTCAAAGACTTCACGAATTGTATTGTAATTAAGGTAGATGATATCATAGTCTTACAAAATAAAAGAGGAGACCATATTCACCATATTCAATAGGTACTCATTAGATGTGGGAAACATGAAATATCCATGAATCCCAAAAGTGTATTTTCGGGGTTACTGATGGAAAAATCCTTGGGCACATTGTGAAATAGGAGGGGAAAAATATTGATACAGAAAGAATAAAATCTATTCAAGAGTTTTCACTACCGACCCACAAAAAACTAGTACATTCCTTCTTTATAAAAGTCAACTTCATCCAACACTTTGTCCCAGACTTCATCGAGTTGAATAAGCACATCACCGTCATGATGAAGCCAAAATCCAACTTCAAATGGAACAAGGAAGGAAAAATGGAATTATAGGAAATAAAATAATTAATAACAAAGGCTCCCACTTTAGTGTGCCCCAACTTTGACAAAGAGTTCATTTTATATTGATATGCTTCTAAAGACACAATATCCACCATTCTGGTCTAAAAAAATGAAGAAGGTATAGAAGCTCCCATTACCTTCATGATCTCACCACTGAAGAATCATGATTTGAAGTATAACAAATTGGAAAAGCATGCCTATCTTATGGTCAAGGTGGTAAATAACTTTTAGTTCTATATTATTAACTCCCACATGGTAGTAATGGTTTCAGGTTCTTCCATCAAATCAATTCTCACCTAGCTAGATCCATGAGAAAAAAGGGGTAATTAGGTAGCAAGAAACCAATAATATAAATTAGAGATCAAACCTTACAATATGATAAGAGGAAATGGGTTGTGCAGATTGCTTGTAGAGGATGATGCACTCATGACTATAAATTACACAGAAGAATGTGTGCTGTGAATGTGTCAGCAAGGAATTTCCTCAAGTCCTTTTTGTGAGCACGAAAAATGAATGGTATGAAAAAATCACCTACTTCTTGAACTATGGTGAATGTCCTCTTTACTTTGATCATAAACAAAGAAGAATCCTCAAGCTGAAATCAGCTAAATATTTCATATGGAATCATGCACTCTATAAGAGAGGATGCAATAGATTCTTCTTAATGTGTGTGGATGAAGAGTAACATGAAAAATTAATAAAGGCATACCATGATCGAGCATGCAGAGGAAATTTTTTAGAAATGGTGACATCTCACAAAATCCTTCGTGAAAGATACTATTGACCAACGTTATTTATAGATGCCCAAGGATGGGTTTTTAAATGCAAAGCATATCAATAGTTTGTTAGGAGACCACAACTTGCTACACTTCCCATCATGTTATTGGTGATCAAAGCACCTTTCCAACAGTGGGGTATGGACTTCATTGAAGTTTTAAATCCTCACTTGAGCGTAGGTCATACATATCATTCTTTGTTTTGGTATCCCTCAAAATATCATGGTGGATAATTCCACATATGTTTCCTCTTGGGATCTAACTGATTTTTTCTATGAATATGAAATATCTCTACCACATGCATTTGACTATTACCCACAAGGGAATACTCAAGAAGAATCAAGAAAAAAAATATCGTGACCATAGTCTACAAGCTAGTAGATGAGAATCAACGGGACTAGCATATAAAAGCTCTATGATGTGTTACTGGCAGACATAATAACTCCAAAGAAACCTATTGGTATGGATCCATTCCAATTACACTATGGGATTGAGGTAGAGATTTCACTCACTATGGATATGAAAAAACTGAAATTTATCCAAGTAGTGGATGATGGGAAATATTACGATGCTATTGATAAAAAAAGTTGGTTTATTGAAAATTTTGGAGAAGATAGGCTCAATGTGGTGGACCAAATCAAATATCATAAATTAAATGTCAAGAGGTTGTTTGACAAGAGAGAGAAGGCTCAAGATTTCAAAGTTGGAGATCTTATTATACTCTAGGAAAAGTGAATAAAGATAAGGGAATCCATGGGAATTTTAATTTTTTGTGGCTTGGTCCATTCTAGATTTGTGAAACTTGTGGAGAAAATTCCTTCTATTTTTCATAACTGGATGGAACAAAGTTGGATTTTCCCCGTAGTGGGAAATATCCTAAATTATACAAGTACTAAAAGAAAAAATTTCATTGACATTGTATCATAGGTGATTTAGGTGTGTTTTTCCCTTTCCCGTTGTGTGTGTTCTTTTCCTTTCATGTTTTTTGTGTTTTCTTTCACGTGTTTGTGTACTCCTTTATAGCTATCTATTGTTAATGAATCTATGAAGCCCAATGGATAAGACATTGGTCTAATTTGTAAACTGAGATTCTAGAGTTACTTCTCATATTTTTCTCACTTCATTCGGTCCAAAATATGTTCTCAAGTGAGAGCTAAGTGTTGGCCCATGTTTTTGCAAGGGAAAAATTCACTTGAAAACAAGATAACTATACCCTAGTGTTGAAAATTTTTGATTGTAGCCCTTCCCTGACATCTCTCCAAGTCTGTCTATCCCCTATTCCAAGCTTATCCCCCATCCACGTAATGTATATGGCTATGTTATAACCCTTGACCAAGGGTGGAAAATACAAAAACAATTCTAAAGGAGTCTTTCAAGATAATTATTTTTAAGGTGGATATTTGAGCAGGCCTGGAAATGGCTATTTTTATCCTTTCTCAAGTGGGTGCATATTCTACGGAGATGAATTGAAGAAATAAATTCATCAGGGATTTTTATTCATGATCCAAGATCATTTTTCAATTGATTTAGGAATATTTTGGAAATATCTGGAGGTTTAGGAGCAAGTTCAGCAAAATCGGGTTTTTGAGGGCAAAGGAGCTTGCACTGTGAAAAAGCATCTAAACTTTAGGAGAAGATTCTGGGAGCTCCAAGATGATTTGGAGGTAAAAAAAACGTCAATGGAAACATGATTTAATTCCCTACATGGTGGTAATATCATATTGTTTCCAACACCCATGCATTGCTTTCCAAAACTCATTCTTCGCAGGCAAAACTAGTGGTCCTGATCACAAATTCTATTTTTTTAGGAGGTTGTAGGATGAATCAGACATTTATAACAATCCCATCCTTTTAAAAATTATATTAAAAGTCAAAATAACATAAATAAATTCCTAAAAATTCATCTAAGAGCTCTAGTAATGTCATTTTTAATCTCGTCTCCAAGGTTCAAGCTATATAGCGAATTTTTCAGTGACATGTGTCACAATGAGGCTGAGGAACAATTTTTGTGTCCCTATGTACCTCTTGAAGGGGAAAATGGGGGCATTAAAATACACTCCCACCTTAAGCTTTATGGACCCTCAACATGACCCTGGGGAGCTTCGGTAAGCACCTTCCACCAAATTTCTAGCCCCCACTCCAACTTCCCCATGCTTCACACTTTTCCTCACCAGGATGAGACACACTATTGGGAATGGGTCTATGTAGAAAAATTTACAACTATATAATATCAAATCCAAAACATGTAAATATGGATCTAACAATCCCCACAAAATCTATAGCAGTGGAAGTATAAATAAGAATAATCCAAATCATACAACACTACACACACATAACACAACATGTACCGTGGTTCACCCAATGTGGGCTACGACCAAAAAAGATATAGATCTCATATATATAATATAACAAGAGATTAAAAACTAACTCTTCTACACAAGATTACATGTATCTCTACAAGAGTATCTCCTCCTCTCAGATATCCAACTGGATATGCCTAAGTACAATAAATCGTGCCTCCATACCACCACCTGTGTCTCCTCCATATTTCTAACAAGATCTACCTGAGTGCACTACAACCGTGGCTTTGAAACACCACTAGATATCACATACATAAAGTTATCCTACATCTGCCACTGTTCAAGCAAGCTCTCACTACATGGTGAATATGCAAACAAGACCTCTAGAATGGTCTACCAATGTGCAAACTTAACCATGCACCAAGAAGTAAGTCTCTCTTGCATCACTGCATCAACTTGTGCAAACATGAAGAAAACTTCCTCTACAATACTAGATTCCTATGGATCAATAATACATCATGATATCATGGATCTATAATACAATATCTTACAACATGTGGATCTACAAGATGAAGCAATAACAAGATCTCACAAATACTTGCACTTTCCTTATGTTTAAGTTCTCTCTATGAAAGCTCTTGTCTTCATGCAATCTACTTTTTCTTCTTTTTCTTCTTATTCATCCTTTCAACCAAGGATTATGCCCTTCTTCTCATCTCACCCCTCTAACCCTAGTTTTCTAGTTTATATAAGCTTAGAAAAACTTAGGGCACCTTAGCCATGAAATTACATCCTTTAAATCATATTTGAAACAAAAGCTAGATTAAATTCCTGTGAGTTAAATAGAAAATTTCATGCATAGGTAATTGGAGATGCTTACCTTGATCGATGACGGTTACTTGACTAGTGATGGTTACCCTGACTGGCAACGGTTACCCTAAATTGCACCCATTATTGTGTAAACCAACAAGGTGTAAATCATGTTATCTATGAAGCAATTCATCTTCACAATCCTAACAATCTCCCACTTGGAGATAAATTCTCGAACTTGTACTTGTATTCGTACATCACCATCCTCTACATATCGTGAAGACCATATTTTATTTATATCAACAACTCTCTCAAATGAAACCAAGAAGATAACAAATCCATGACTTACCATATACATGCATGACGCTACTCTTGATCCATAATACATGAGCTATCCATACATCAAGCTCCCACTAAATCATAACTCCAAACCTCTAAAAATAAGGGAACCATCTAAAAATGGTAAATAAACATTGTTGTCAAACCTGTGACCAAATTGACCATGGTTTCCTAACCAACGCCGATCACTACCTGACCGACCATGGTTACCAAATGACCAACCACGATTAACCCTAACCAACACCGGTCTCTATAACTGTAATATTTTCTCCTTTTTCACCCTTCAAACTCTGAAAAATTCTTTATCATCTAAAACCAGCTGAATCAACCATGAAATTCCTTTCTTAAGGAATATCTATGCACCACAAAATAAACCAGAAGTGACATAAAAAAGCAATAAACTCAAAATACCTGCAAATTCATGACTACCCTCCAAAACCAGCTTGTGCCTCATGCCACACACAAAAAAATGTAGCATACTCCTCTCACTCTGCATGTGCATATATGTCCAACCTACAATGCCAACAACCATGGCTTGCTCCCACTTAACCTGAACTCCCCTGCACTACTTCTAACAACAAGCCGAAGAGCTAATATGCCAGTGAGAAATAAAACCAGATGAAAGAACATATAAATTGATTCCCCTTTTATCAAAGAATACTTCTATATCATAGAAGTTTGGACTTGTTATAAAGTAGGCGAATCAACTTATTTTTATCCATGTGTAATCAACATCTCTCATTATTTGCAATTATGTATAATCATGACTTTTCATTGAGGATATCGTCCTTAGACTAGAAACCCTTTTCCTAAAGACTCCACACAACCAGGAAATAAAATTCAAACAATACAAAAAACATGGTGTAAATCTGTGTACACTATCCAAACATAATATCAGTTTCTCCAAATTAAAGAAATAAAACTGGAATCATATAGAGATACCTGACTCAAAATCTCAATGGACTAACTGAGCTACCTTCGTCCTCTTTTTGATCTAAACCATGAAGTGATCTACATCATTTCTTCCATGTACACTCTGTGTAATAAAAATCGATTCCTCCAAACCAAGAAAAAAAAACCATCTTCCCTCTCATGCTAAAAAAGACCATGTACATCTTAGTTGCCACAGAGATTGACCATAGGTCATCCCCTAACTGACCATGGTTAGTTGACCAATACTGGTTCCTCTGTGACCGACCTCGGTTCTCAGACCAATGTCGATGTTTCTGGAGGAACAAACCCAATGCCACAAAATTTTGCATATAACACCACAATAGGTGCCTACTTTGATCGAAGCCAATAATTGAATGAGAAATTTATTTCAAGAAGCATCCAATTTTTACAAAACCACTACAACAATAATACATGCAATAAAACTACATCAAGATGAAATACATCACCTTACCAGCACCAAGATACTCAACCAGATCTTAAACTAAAGAACATGATTCTCTAATGGAAACCCCATCTTTGTTTTTTACTCTATATTCATATTCTCTAACGAAGACCATGCATATAACTATACCAAAAGGATGCATAACTACTCCTCTTTCTCATACTCAAATCTGCAATCCCAAAACATCCATGTGTAACCAAAATATACAAGCACTGCAATACTAAGATAAAACCATACCTCTATAACTCGGATATGCAATCTGAGCAACATGCTTGTGCCTCCAAGAACTAGGGACACCTCAACAAACAAGACACATTCCATGCATCTTCTTAATTCTTTAGATCTGTGATGTTCTATTTAAAACCAGGTTTCCCAATAATCGATCATGGTCACCTTATAACTAACCACGATTACTCTATAACCAATCATGGTCACCCTGACAACCTCAGTAACTATAATTTCCAGCAACCTTACTCTTCCAGCTCCGACTTGAGATTCAATCTCTTCCTACAATTTTATCATCAAGAAAAATAAACCCTACTCTCATACACCTATCAGTAAACCACTAATAAAACCATGAAGAAAATACTTACTCTGAAATAACCCAACCAACCTTGCTTTGATACCAGTTGTTGGGAACAGGTCTATTCAGAAAAATTTACAACTATAGAATATCAAATCTAAAACATGCAAATATGGATCTAACAATCCCCACAAAAATCTATAGCAGTGGAAGGTATAAACAAGAATAATCCAAATCACACAAAAGTACACACATATAACACAACATGTACCGTGGTTCACCCAATATGGGCTACATCCACCAAAGATAGAAATCTCATATATAATAATAGAAGAGATTACAACAAAAATATTCTTCACAAGAGTACATGTGCCTCTATAATAGTATCTCCTCCTCTCAGATATCCAACTAGATCTACCTCAATACAATAAATCATTCCTCCATACCACCAACTGTGTCTCCTCCAAATATCTAACCAGATATACCTGAGTGCACTACAACTGTGCCTTTGAAACACCAACAGACATCACATACCTGAAGCTACCCTGCATCTGGTATTATGTAACCAAGCTCTCACTATAATTTGAATCTGTAAACAAGGCCTCTAGAACAATCTACTAATGTGAAAACGTAACCATGCATCAAGAAGTAAGTCTCTCCTCCATCACTGCATCAACCAGTGTAAACATGAAGATAATTTCCTCTACAATAATAGATTCCTATGGATTAACAATACATCATGATCTCATGGATATGTAATACAAGATCTCACAACATGTGGATCTATAAGAATGAGAAATAACAAGATCTCGCAACAACCTTCACTTTCCTTCTGTTTAACTTCTCTCTATAAAAGCTCATGTCTTCATGAAATCTACTTTTTCTTCTTCATCATCCTTTCAACCAAGGATTATGTTCTTCTTCTCATCTCACCCCTCTAACCCTATTTTTATAGCTTATATAAGCTTAGACAAACTTAGGGCACCTTAGCCATGTAATTACATCCTTTAAATCAGCTTTAAAACAAATTATAGATTAAATTCCCATGAGTTAAATATAAAATTTTACACACAGGTAACCGACAATGGTTACCATGACCAATGACGGTTACCCTAACTGATGACGGTTACCCTAACTGATGACGGTTACCTGACCAATGACATTTACCCTGACTGACGCCGGTTATTGTGTAAACCAACGTGGTGTAAATCATGATATATGTGAAGCAATTCAACTCCAAAATCCTAACACACACTTTTTGTGTCCCTTTTTCCCATTCTAATGGGACAAGGAGGAATTAAAATGTTCCCTCCATCGTATGCCTCATGGACTCACCATATGACCCCTGAGTCCTCCGTGAAGCACTTATTGCTACATTTTGAACCCCCTCTCCTCACTTTGTACGCAAGCCAAGTTCTTCTATAGGATAAGGAACACCTTTGATGTCCCCATGTCCCATTCCAAGGGGATAAGGGGGGAAGAAAAATTATTTTCCCTTCCATTATTCCTCTAGGTTCTTCGTGTGACAAAAAATTGACCCCTGAGAGCTCAAATCAAGCCCTTTTCTCATTTTCCCTTGCATGTGCATGTCTGCCATGTGTCATCCTAGGGCTGAGAATTTTTTTTGGTGTCCCCCTGTTCTATTCCAAAGGGGACAAAGGGGGCAAAAAAATGTGCCCCTACTTCCTCTCTCCCTCATTCGTATAAATACCAACACTTAGTCATTTCCCTCATTCCCCCCACATTTCTCTTTTTTCACCCAGAACTCTGGTGTTTTTTTTATAATTCCTCCACCCTCATTTTCCATTTACATTCATTTCCCACATGTTTCCATGATCATATAGAGGGAATTTTTATAAAAAAACACAAATTTTAGAGGCTTTGGGCACATTTTTAACTAGAATGACTCCATAACCCACGAAGTGAAAATATTCGTAACTTGAAGACCGATGCATGGATTGATGTGGGATTTTTTGCATTCATTTAAATTTATGGGAACCTTGAATACTAAAGTGAAAAAAAATTCATGCACAACCTAGATTTTTTTTAGTGAGAAAACCCCAATTTTATACCCGTATTTTTTTTTAATTTTATTTCTCATCGTTCCATAGATCAAGTTGAGATAAAAATTTATATGTGAGATGAAGAAAAAAAAGCCCATATAAAAATGTTGAGTTCATCAAAAATATGAGTTTGGGAGGATAAGTTTTCAAAAATATTAACTCTCTACACAAGAGCTTACCCTAAACTAGCAAAAATTCACAAGAAGTAGATTTTGAAAAGGAAGAGTTTACAGTGGACATTGAAAGAAACAAGAAAATTGATTGAAGGTGGTTCAAGTTGCAAAAGGGTGAAAATTTAAATTTACTAAAAATAGGCAAAATCCCATTCTGGACATAGAGAAGTGACAGTTTCAACCATCAAGTTCAAATTTGTAGGTATTGAAATAGTCTTAACTCTATCTTTTGAGTACTTAGCTTGAGGGACAGTAATGTCATCCACATAAACCTTGATGATCTCAAAGATCGAATGTTTGGAGGACCAGGAGAACCAGTGGAGGAAAAAAATTTCACAACCTGATTGTATGTAGCAGGTGGACATCTAGTCTCAGTGAAGAGTGTGGAATTGGTTTTGGCATGTTCGCAACACTATGAACCCAAGCCTAGCACCATTTGAGTAGAAAATGGATCAGCCATGATGGTACTTTCTCCTAATTCTATTTCCCATTCAATGTAAATCCTAATTTGGAGTAATATGGTCATCATTTCAAAGGAGGTTACAGAAAAAGAGTGGAAAAAAGGGACTCATACCTCTAGGGACCCACTCTTGGTTCATGGGTTCCCATGACTTTCTTGAGAAGTGCATTCCAAAAAGGCTATTTAGATGCCATAATTATTCTCGGTCATGTGATGAGAGAAAAAACCTCAAAGGAATTTCAAGACTAGATGGATCTCTTCATATTAATGAACATGAATACAAGAAAAGGATTGATTGGGGACAAATCATCAGTGAAAACCTGGACCATCAGTTACTTTAGGTGTCGGTCTCAGAAAAATTTAGATTGAATTCATATCTGGTGTACGCTCTCATAATCTAGAGACCTTTCAAATGGTTGTAATTTGATCAAAACATCTCTCCCAAGGCTCAAAACTTTAAGAGATATCCTCCATTGGTCTTGAAGGAAAGCAATTGACACTTAACTAGGGTAAATTTTGCCTTCACCATGTTTGTCATCTTGATAATGGAGGGGAACCTTCAATCAAGGTTGTCGTCACAAACAAATTATTTGATCAATAAATATGGGTCATACTTCATATAATTTGCCACTTTCTCATACATAAGATTGTTTGGTTATGATCTTTCTCTTCTCAAACTACCTTGGTATCTCAGCCACAATTTCACATTTTTCAAATTCACCTCACTTGGAATCTTAAGCTGCAAAAGTTTCAATGATGCATCACACTTAGAAGCCACCTTCACACCCTTGATCTTGTAATCATATACATCGAGGGAAGACTTTGAAATTTGATGTTACCCAGATGCTTTTTATCTCTTAGAATCATATCATGTACCATAGATCAAATATTATCAGGTAATTTGTATAGATGAGTTTGATGTCAGGGGAAGAGATCATATGTGGAAAAAAATTAGATAAATGAGGAGATCCAAGTTCAACTAGTATGAAGAGGGAATTCAAGATGATGGCATAAAATTATACAATTCAGAATATAAACTAGTGAAGGATTCACCTTTGCCATAGGTAACATGGAATGTATGTGAGTCAGGAGACATACATGATTAGACCAAAGTTATAATTAGACTATCAAAATAATGGTTCAAGAAGAAGAAGGATGCCTCCATCACCTAAGGAAGTTTCTACACCCTTCATAAACATTCATCACATCACTCTTCATCAAATTTCATGGAGAAGGATTCAAGATCATTCCATTTCAGAGAGAGTTCAAAGTTCAAAACGGTAGAGACAAGGGTCCATTATGACAAGAGATTGCATAAGAATTTCATATCAACAAATGATCCTATATTAATAGAACTTGTAGGAAATGAGCCAGTTCACCTCTCAAATTCTCAGCAGCCCCATAGTTTACCACCTTCTACTACCACTCCTACTCCCCCTATGCAAGATTTACCATCTCACCTCGAGCAGGAGATAGTAGTAACATCATTTATTGAGCCTAAAATAGATGAGATGCTCCCTTAGATGAAGGACATGATCATTGAAGAAGCTTGTGTAATCTAGCAGGTAACTATCCCTAATTTTTTAGTGACATTAGCACTGGTCAAAGGGAAGGAGAATTTTTTTCTTAAAGCGTCTTCACACTTCTTCAGTGGTGCCATGAGAAATCGATATATAGAAGTAGTCTGACTGAAATGAATCAATCCTTTCAAGGAGATGACACCATCTGATTGTAAAATGAGCACCATTCCCTTAAGCCCAACTAATCACGAAGGAGATGTACACATGTTTTAAGATTATTACACTTGCCTTCTCGTGAGGAACCAAGAGTATAAGGTTAAAATTGATCAGTTGGAAGACAAATTAAAATAATTCTCCTCATATGTGCAACACTTGATGGGTATTAATGCTTCATCATCACTCCAAATTGAATTAGCTACCCCAATTATTATCTATTACCTGGATTCCATTAAGAAGAAACATGCCTTCACTGTGTAGGGATGATCAAATGATAAATGGACGAGTATGATCATCGAGAAAGGAAAAGTACTTCTAAAGTTGATATCAATATACAATTACATGTGCACCACTGAAAAAAAAAGTCTAGATGATAAGGGAAGGATTGGAAAAAGAAAAATAACATTGGGACCAAGTTCATCCATTGGTGATAGAGATGGGGGATGCTAACTCCCAGGTGTTGGTGATCAGAAAAGTATTCAATTATCTATCTGAGGACTTCTATCATGTGTGAGTGAGAAACATAGTAGCAAATTTTGTATGGAGAGTATTAAACAGTGGACGTAAAATATGGAAAAAAAATATGGTCCACAAAAAAAATACGATAAATACAGAAAAAATACAGTAAATTGTATATAGATAAAAATATGGTAATAATTGTTGAAATCTCTAGAAAGTAATTATTTTTTATCTCCTGTTACTTGCTATACTCTCGCACTGTGTAATTGCATTTAATTAATAGTAAATAATACATACCAATGGGCTATTATAATAATAGAACAATCAGTTCTAAACAGATTCGTTGGATTCTAGGTGATTGTTACTATAGTTTTTGTTACTTGCCATAGTTTTTTTATTTTTATTTTTGGGAAATAGAATAAGTAATTTTTTTATTATTTACAGGGGTGCTTTTTCTAAATTTTGAACCACAAAATCTCGAAATTTTTGTAGTTTCATACGATGGACTAGTGAAATAAAAAAATATGACAAATTTGTAAAATTTGACCGTATTTGGTAACAGTGGTGAGAACCCTTACCTCTCGATACGAAATGTTGAGTTAAGCCATTATTGATTTGGAATCAAATGAGGAACATGTCTTCAAGATGAAAAACAACATCAACATCAAAGTAAAAAGCCTTTGAGTTCCTTCCTTTGATGAGATTACTTCCATAGATGAATTGTTGAGACCATTTGAGGAGTATGTTCAAAAAAAGGCCAGAGACCCATTTTCCTTCGAAAAAAATACATTGGAGTCTCTATCTAAGATCAAAGCCACAATTTTGAACATTACATAGAAAAATCCATTGTGGTTCGCAAAGAGTAAAAGCATGAATGATATCTCAGATGGTTGGCTCGAGTCCCTGAGTTGTGTTTTCATTTCTCAAGAGAATAAGGTAGGACCTGTGATAACTTGATACAATAAAGAATTCAAGGGAGTGGAAATATTTCCAATGGATCTTGACAAGGATCAATCAGTTGGCAAGGCATAATTAGTAGAAACCTTATCTTCATCGGCATAGTTCTCTCTCCTTAGCTCTCTCTTATCCTATTTTCCCCCCCTCTCCCGCTCCTCCATGTTCTTTTCCTTCATTGGGGGGTTGTAATTTTTCATTTTATGCTATTCCTATTTTTTATTATTCATTTAAATGTTACTTTAGTTTGTAATGTAATAATTCACCCTTAATTAATAAAAGGGGACTTAATCCTACACCTAGGATAATGAAAAGTTGCATGTTATAAGGGAAAAAATGAAAGGTCATGTGGGGGGTAGGTGAAGAGTCATTCTCAAGTGCATTAATTGTGATGACACCCTCATTCTTAAGGGTTGTCAATTTTGTATGCTCAAGAGAGATTACTACTTGTGAAGAAACAAAATAGATAGCTATTTCCTCTACTCTTCTCCTTTATGTTCTTCTATTTCTCACTAGTACAATTTTTCCAAAACATCAATGAAAATGTAAGGAGTTTATTGCTTTTTTGATGAGAGAATTATTGAAACTTTGTGTTCTTAATTCCTGCTCATCTTGATACAATTAATAAAATTGTTTTCTTTCTATATCTATGTGTTTCAAGGTATTCAGATTAAATGGTTGTAGGTATTTGATTTTCTACCTATAATATTAATCCCCTTTCTCTTTTTCCCACTCCCTTTCCTATCTCCTCAAAAAATTCCTCCCTTGTAAGAAATTGCAAGATTTTTGTGCAGGTTCAATGGAGTGTTCGTATTAGATCCTCGGTCATCAGGCAACCATAAATTTTAATTTCACGGATGCATGATAAATGGCATTGCACCATTTAAGCAGAGGGACCTATAGTCTCAGAGCATTGGCAGATACCCATAAAGTTTTCCAGTTGACAAATTTTCTCACCAACACATTGTTTTGTTTTGGAATAATTCACGTATCACATCATTCACTTGTGCATTCTTTGAACTGGCAGATCCATGGCACTTCTCCTATACTCCTTCACAATAGAAGGAATTGATATATGTTGAAGAAATGGGTGAGAAAGGGATCCAAGTTGTTAGTTATGTAATTTTTGTGCCCCTAATCTATATTTTCTAGAACCTTTTACTCTACCCTAGAACTCTCAAATATCATAATATTTTGGTATTTAGTTAAGGATGAACTCATAATAGAGTTTCTTTAAAAAATGATGCGGTACCTCAAAGTTTTTAAAGGTTTTTGGTCAAAAACCATCCACCATATATCCTAAAATATGTTTTTCATCTCCTCATGGTTACATCAGAGGATTGGAAATATTATGTAGCTCAATAGTAAGGGTGCATTAGTTTTGGGATTAGTGAACAAATCACACAACTTATCTTTGGTAAAAAAAATACTACATCATAAGACAACTTGCAGAAAATCATTTCGTGATCCTCACATGTGCTTTTTTGAGTCATCACATTATCAATATTATATATTAATGACTCTAATGAAAATGCAAGAGTTTGGCGATGGGTACTCATGTCATTGGGTTTTCTTAGGGTTTTTATTAAACATTGAATTTGAGCTTTGTTATTATTAATCTCTCCTAAAATATTTTCATGGTTATTGGGAGGATGTATATTGAAGGAGTTGTTTGAGGTAGGTTTTGTTCACCCTGGACTCTAGGTAAAGGTTGGTTTTTCAGATGAAGAGATTAGATCCACTAAACTACAAAAATTTAAATGAATTAAGAACAATACAAGAGAAAAAAGTTTAATCACATAAACTACCCTCAATTCAATCAAAACTTACCTTGTGGACTCTTTATCATTGTCAATTTTTTGTGCATGAAATAATTTAACTCCTCAAAACCTTCTTGTGTTATTTCCCACTTGGATTTTTTTCTCAAATGCATTTTTTTCAAAATATATGAAATGGATTAGTCTCAGTCGAGCTCGATATATTTTTTTTTAAAATAATAACACACATTATAACGTGAGTGCATTATGAAATGATAATATTATCACTTGGAATTTCCAAATCATGAGACAAGAAAATTATAATGTGCTGACATTGTCACTTGGAATTTCTAATCCATAATTTGAGCACATTATAATACACTCATTTTATTACACATTCATGCTATACCATGTTTGAGTCATAATGTGAGTGTGTTATGTGAAAAATGGACAAAAGGTGGATTTTTTGATGCTTTTTGGTCCCCTATTTCCATGAACACGCCCTCATAACCCAATTCAAATATAATTCTTATTTCAATCCAAAATCTTGTTCCATATCTACATTTTTAGATACCCCAAGTTTTTATACAATTTTAGAGACCCTATTTTTTGATACAGTTTTAGACAATAGAATAGAGAAAAATTAATGTGAAAGCTGTGTTTACCATTAAATAAAAACACAAATAATTTTTGATTCATGTGAAATTTCACAATTCTAAGCAAAATTTGAGCCATGAAGGAAGTGAAATTGTATCTATATGATTTAAAAAAAGAGTATGAGATTTTTTTCCTATTTCATGCATGAGAAAATTGTAGCATTATGATCTCTTGATTGAGACAACTATTCTAATGTTTATTTATAGAAGCACCTTTTTAAAAAAATCCCATAAGGTGGTTGCACTGTTGTAATTTTCTTATTGAGATGATCATTTTACATGTTTTTCCATAAACATTTTTTCAAAAAAATTGCATGTACAAATTTATTTAGGCTTCTTTTTAACCTACAACAAGTTTGTTTACTTCTCTACGGTTGATAAAAAGGTGGTTCTCACAAGTTCCAAACAAACTTAGTTGGAAGATACATAACTGATGTTCTTCTTAGCAAGGGCCTATACTACAATGCAATGAATGAAGAGTCTAGACTTCTTGACCTTATAAAAATATAAAAAATGGTAAAACTATTGTGATGAAGTTAGAGGTATAATAGGTCAGTTAGTATCCCTTGATTTGGAGTTTAATTTTTAGAGTAATGTGGAACCTTTTCAATATCAAATACCATAGAAAATTATTTTGAAAATCAATGGAATAACTCGAACAACAATAAATATTATAATTCATTATCTTCATTTTTAACTATTAATACATATGAAGAAAGACCTAGCCTAAAAAAATACATGAAATTCCCAATCCATAATAATAACATTCATCAATGGAATCTCAAAAAAAAGGGGAAGAGATGATCACAGCCTCTAACCCACCCAAACCATTCTACATAACACCATATGCAATATCTTGCCCAAAACGGCTATATTTGAAACCTTGAAACAAACACTACAAAGCATCTATAATTGAAACCAAAAAATTATACACTCTAACCAAGGGCAGAGCACTACCTGCTTCCCCTGTAATTATATCCACTTTCAATTCCTCCATACTGAGCTGAAGAAGGTTGTGTTGCACAACAAGGCATCTCCACCTTCATAACCACCGGGAGACAAAAACACACATGCTTAGCCATGAGCCATGAGCCTCCTGACCCTGACCCCAAATTTTCAGCCATGAGCCAGAGCCTCCTGACCCTGATCCATCACTTGTAGGCCTTTAGTAAGAGCATGCACATGGAATTACAAGCTCATAAGATACTCTTCCAAACACACATGCTCATTGCGGAGAATAAATTGGCTAGAGGAATTCAAAATAATATTTGCAGCACTCAAGCCCCATTCCATATTGAAGATATTGCGCCACCCAAATGACTACACCAGATCTAGCATCAGCCTTCACATGTTCTCATAAATTTTATCCTCCTCGATCTCATTAAATTCCTTAGCAACCACCCAAAGCTTTCTCTGGCCCCCTCTCATAGCAGTGGTTTTTATTTTACCATCCATCTTATTGGCAAAATAATTACCCACCTCCGCACTAGTGAGACCATGCTTCCTTTTCTTTCTTTGCTCCTCATCAGAACCACCTAAATTCCTCATTGATATAGAGCATAAGTAAACCTAAAATTTTCACCCTCTCGCATAATCAACGGAGCTCCAAAGCACAATGTTAATGAATTCCCATACTGGGGGCTTGTGTTAAATAGACTCATAACACATCTCACAAGAGGGAATGGGCAGGTGAAAAGTATCGAGGATATAAGAGAATAAGTCCCATTCATATCCATCATTTCTCAAAACTATGGATATAGTCATCCCGGTAGCCTAAAAAATTAATCCATCGCAAGGCTAGCTACCAACCTTGCATCATGCGGGGATAGTGATATAATATCACTAAGAAAATTCTCCTCCCAAAAAAGTTGATTTTTATGGCAATCATCCCACACCATAGCCCCTTTGTTGGCCAAGCAGTCAGTCAACCGATTCCTTGCTCTTTTAATGTGGGAAACATGAAGCTGAAAGAAAAAATGAAGGACAAATTGGATAAAGATTCCAAGACTTATAAATATTCCCTGAAACTAATTCAATAATGATTTTAGAATCACCCTCAATCCATAAGTGTTGCCATTTCTGATTTTTAGCCTCCAAAATACCAAAGAGGAGAGCTATGCCCTTTGTTAAATTGTTGGAGGAAACACCACAATCCATTGCCTAGGCTAACACATGTTGCATCCTTGATTCTCTTAAAATACATCCACAACTAGATTTTCTTGGATCGCCTCTTCAAGCTACATAAAAGTTTAATTTAATTCATCCTTCCTTAGGAGGCCTCCAAAGACTTTCACAATATTTCTGACTCCCATTATCAGGAAGCACACAAGAATAATTCCAAGGAATTAGAGGCCATTTATTACATAAATATCTAACCACACTATTGGTACTATCCAAATCTCTACTCCAAGACTTAACCGATTCAAACAATATACCTTCTATCCTATTCCAAACTTGGCGAAAGGATAATTTGATACCTTCAAAAATTATTCTATTTCATTCAAGCCAAATACTGTAGATAACTACCGTTGGAGTAAGATTCCAAAGAATTTATATCCCCTTATGAGAAAATTTTCTATTCCACTGATATATCAGATCAAAAACTAAGAAAGGGAGGACCCAATTAATATTCCACTGCTTCCATACCATCATCCATATTTGATAGGGAAAGGAGCAATGCATAAAAAAATATTTCTGGATTCCTCCCACTCTTCACAAAGAAAAAAAAATGTAGGCCCATGAAAACATATTTTCATCAAATTCTCATAAGTTAGGAATTTACCTAAAGCCACAAGCCAAACAAAAATATTTTTTTTTTAATGTAATCCTTCTTTTTTCCAGATCATTTTTATAGGGAATTAAAAAGCATGTTCCCTTTCCCTATCCTTTCCAAAAATCCTGTGATAGATGGATTTAACTGTAACTTCCCCAAAACTTGATTCTTCTTAGATTATCTGATCCTTCAAATCTATACTAGGACAGGCGGTATAACTTAGCATCCTAGAAAGAATCTTAATCCCAACATTATTCTCAAAGTCCTTACCGGAGATGGAGATCAAGCCTCTAGCCCCGTCCTTGACACAAGCATAATTTTCTACCAGGGGTCCCCATTTATTAATATCCTCATCCTTAAAGGACCCCAAAATAGCATCCCTCTCCTAGGGACCTATCAAATGCCAATTTTCCTCCCAAAAACTGACCTTGTTTCCTCTCTGAGACTACCATTTCAGGACCGGGAGCACAAAAATTCTACAAATTTTGATAAAAATTTAAATACTTGACCTTGAAGGAAGCTCTTGTTGGAAAAAAAGGTGCTCTGAATCCATCCATGCTAAATAATTTTCCCTTATGATTATCCTCCATAAGTGATCTCGATCCTTATAGACATGCCAAAGAAGCTTGTTTCCTGGTGATTTATTCATCATAGCACGATTCCTAAAAACCAATCTGCCATCTTTTTGGGGTGATAGACATCCTCCTAGGCCACCAAGATAAATTTACTTTTATCTTCAGTCCCACTCCACAAATAATTCTTTTGCATACCAGTAATTCATCTAGACACTTCATCTGGAATCTTAAAGAGAGACATGAAATAAGACAGGAATCGCTTGAAGAGAAGAGCCAATTCGCTCAGCCCTTCTAGCCAAATTTGGCCACTTGTATTTCCAAGAGGCCAATTTCTTTTGAATCTGATCCACCACAGGCTTCCAAAGATATTTCTTAGCTACTCCTCCAATCAAGGGTATGCCCAAATATGAACTGGGAAGAGAACGAATTGAAAATACAAAGATACTTGCAATCTTATGTTGCAACTTGGGATCCACATTTAAGAAATGAATTACAGATTTTAGAGCACTTACCCTTCTTGACCAACAACCTTTTCATGCTTCTCCCAAAATCTCCTGGAGCTTCTTAGCCTCAGCTACAAGATAGCTCTCCAAAACAAGGTTGTGTCATCAACAAATTGCGAAATTTTTCACTGGTTCAATCCTAAGAGGATTTTTTTATCCCTTTTAATTCCATTCAAGTCCACAACATTTTTAATCACCCTAGACAAGCCTTCAACCATTATAATAAAGAGAAATGGAGGAATCGGGTCACCTTGCCTGAAGACCCCCGAAAGACTTAAGATGCCTAGCCGGGACCCCATTTATGATGACAAAGAATTTCAAGAGTTGAGAAGCAATTTTTTGATTATTTTAATCCAATTAAGAGAGAAAGCCAAAACTTGACAAGAGTGGCTTCCTAAAACGTCCAATTCACCCTATTATACGCTTTTAATCATATCTAACTTAATTATCATACCCTGGGTTCTTTTTATGACACAGGGAGTGAACGGCTTTATGAGAGCCACCACAATCCCATCCAAAATTTGTTTACCCTTCTACAAAACCCGCTTTGACTGTCCAAAAATAATGGAACCGAGACATGTCTTCAGTTTAGAAGCAAAAACTTTGGGGATTATTTTGTAAATTCAATTGAATAGAGCAATCAAACGAAAAAAAATCAAAATATTGAGCATATTCTTTTTTGGGAATTAAGGCAAGAGAGATTCGAGTTTCATTCCTTCAATATTGTCTTCTTCTTCTTGCACTCTTCAATTACAGCCCACACACATCTTCCTCTAACTATATGCCAAAATCTTTGGAAGAAGCTAATCTAAAATCCATCTGAACCTGGTGGATTTTTTTCCGCTCCAAGACTAAAGACCGCCCATCTAACCTCCTCTTGAGAGATGGGGAGCATTAACTTATCTGCGTCTCCTTCCTTTATGATCTTAGGAATATTGGAAAGTAAGGAATCTTCCTCATCTTGTCACATCCCTTCATCAGCAGTAAGCAGATTCTTGAAAAAAGAAACCCCTTCAAACCTGATATCTTCTATGTCTGAGACCACATCCTTCGAAGGGAGAGTCAATTGCACAATTCTATTCACATTCCTTCTGATAGTAGTTGAAAGATGGAAGAATTTGGTGTTCCTATCTCCTTTTGTCAACCACTTAACTCTTGATTTTTGCTTCCAAAAGACTTCTTCCATTCACAAAATCTGATCCAAATAGTCCAGCCCTTACTTTTCTTGAAGAAGCAGTTGCTCCAAAGCTCCTTCTTTCATAATTTCCTCTTGAACTAACTCTAGGTCTGAAGCAAATTCACTCTTTTTATGGAACAAATTACCAAAGGATTGTTTGTTCCACTTTCGAGCTTCCGCTTTCACATGTTTCAACTTTCTCATCAAACAATACCTCTAAGTCCCCTTCCACCTTAACCCCCCACCTGATCTGCAAATTTTCTTCAAAAGAAAGATCCAGAAACCACATAAATTCCATTTTGAAAGGAATCCTTGTTGGACGCTTCTCAGAAGATAATCTCAAACAAATAGGAGAATGATCAGATTCTGCCACCTTCAGAATGTCAGAGGAGAATTGGAAATTTTCCAATCCCCACTCTGAGTCAATCAAGAATCTATCCAACCTTTCTAAGATATTCCTCTGACCCTATTCTTATATTATTCCAAGTGAAGCATCCATACTTTGGGATCAACATCAATTAAAGCTAAATTATTACAAAATTCCCTGAAATCTTGAGAGATCTGCAAAAGGGAATTTTTTACCTTTTTTTCTTTTCTTTTAAATTTAGTATTGTATTAAAATCTCCACCTTCAATTTTTTTTGGAGGCTACACTTTCCATAAGATTACTGAAAACTATCCAACACTCCTTTTTCTCCTCTACACCGATGGGCCCATATACATTCACTACCATGAACCTATCATTTGAAAGCAGATCCAAAAAATCTAGAGCAAGGAACCACTTACTTTTTGCAAACATATGACTGCTAACTCGGCTAAGATTTCACACTGTTGCTATTCCTCCTGAATTACCCAACTGCATCAAATTATTTTGCTCTCACCATTTTACACTAAATCTTTCTCTTATCACCTTCTAGCTCCTCTTTTTACCATCTTGGTCTCTTGAAACAAAAAGATATTCGGGTTTTCACTTTCTCTAAGCCTCTTAGCAAAGAGAATTTTTTTCAGAGGAGTTTAATCCTTTGACATTCCAACTTAAGATTTTTTATGGCCCTCGTGTGGAAGGTGAATCCCTTCCACTAAACATGAAAGCCTTTAAGGTACTCTAATTGCCTATATCAATGCTTAGCTTAGCCTCCAATTGAGTTTTAAGAGCATTCGATCTTCTGTCGGCTGATTTTGAGAGGCCTCCTATCTGGTTGCAGTCTAGAATGAGAAGAGGCTAGACTCTCCCGATTTTCTCAAAGGGAGTTATAGTTAATTTATTGTTTGTGTCCACTGCTTATTTAATAATCTCTTTTGAATATTTATGTAGCAACCTATATTCGTTTCTTATTTTCTTTAATGGATCCCAATTTTTCGACAATTCCCAACCTCTTCTCCTTTTGATTTTGCTTCGGAGAAGCCTCTATATTGCAGGTCCGCCAGTCCATTGGAGGTTTCCAATAGGATTTTATAAATTCCCCCCTAATCCAGGGGTAATTTTCTATTTTGTCATCTCATTTTCTTAATCAAAGATCTCATCATTACGAGGAGAACCTTATCTTTTATCTGTATCATCCAAAGGAAAAGTACTTTTGTCTTCATTGAAAGAGTTTGAAGCTACTTTTTGATCAACTTTCTTGGGACAAAACAATCACTGTTTTCCTATTCATTCTTAAACTTTACCAATTTCTTTATAAGAGTTCAAAAGCGCCCAATTATGATATTTCCTTCCAATTTTTCTTTGGTATCCGACCTTTTTCTTTTGGCATATCTGAATTTTCTTTTTTCACATAGACCACACATTTATTCACCGTTGTTCCCTACCTCCCCGACATTTAAAAATATTTGAACTGATAGGCACTCATAATCTATATCCTTGAACCATACACCAATGGGAGTGTTGAGTCTTATGGCCTGAATCATAGGTTTGGTCAAGTCAACTTCAACACCAATCCTTGCAAATGAGGAGAAAATCCCTTGACTTGGTTTCTTTCCCTATTCTAACGGGATCTCCCAAAGCTTCTACAATGATCCTTAGAGTTTCCTAACCCCCAAAATTTTGGGGGGTAATTTGTATATTCTCACCCACATGAATTTTTTTGACAAGTTCTTCTTCAGGATTGAAGAACGACAACCATGATTGAAGATATTGACCAACATTTTTAAAACCCAAGGCCCTCTGAAAAAATCCCTATCCATATCTTCTAAATTACCGAAGAAAACCTATAAAAATACCTTGGATAATAACTAAAGACCCAGATGATACTTACATACCTAATTATTTTCAATCTAGTTCCATAACTCATTCATTGAAGGCCAAATTCTTCTGAATTTACAAATCAATGCCCTCTAATCCATTTGATCAAAAATTTCTTACAAAGCTAGAGAGCCAATATCTATAAGCTTAAATTTGTTAGATACTTTAATCTCTAGTTCTCCCAAACTTAAGGAAGTGAGGGAATCGTCCAACACCTCTTTTGACTCTGCCTAATCCTCATCTACCAGAATATCCTTCTAATTAGGAACACTTCTTGAGACACTGGTTTTTTAGAAAATACCACATGCCCAACTCTTTATCTTTTTCATCCATCACCTCATCACTCTCCCAAGGCATTCCACCTTTCTTATTACCCCTCCAAGTGTTTTGAACTCTACCCAAAGGAATAACATTCACTCCAAACAACAAATTACCATCAGACCTATAATGATTAGGAAAATCCCCCCCTGGACACCTTGCTTCCAAACTACAATAGCTCCACTACTCTCTTACACTGCCATTCTGGCCACTTCCAGACACCTTGATCCCCTTCTACATCAATTCCAAACCTTACACCTATCACCAAATATTTGAAACCAAAATAATCCACACACTTATTCGCCATGTGAGCCTATCTTCAATATTTTTGAACCTGCTATTATTCAAGCCAAGAATAATGAACTCATAGAATTCCCCTCTGAAGAGGAGATTAAATCTATCCTTGATGCCATGAAAGGGGACAAAATCCCTATTCCAGATGGTTACCCTGTATTCTTTTTTCAATTGTATTGGGATATCATGAAGACTAAGGTGGTTTCTGCTATTCAATATTTTTTCCGTTCTAGTAGTTTACTCAAACAAATAAATCACACTTTTATTTCTCTTATTCCAAAAAATATGGTGCTATAGATTTGGGAGAATTTAGACCCATCAGTCTGTGCAATACTTTGTATGAGCTCATTTCTAAGTTGTTGGCTTTTAGACTAAGGGAGACTATTATCAATTTCATATCTCCTAATCAAGGTGCCTTCGTACTTGGTACACAAATAATGGATAACATTATCACTATCCATCAAACAATCCATTTAGTGGAGCTCTCAAGGAGGGAGGCTATGATTGTTAATTTGGACATGTATAAATCTTATGACAGAATATCTTGTAAATTCTTGTACTCCCTTCTTTTGTGATTGTGCTATCATCCTCACTTTATTAAAATGATCGAAGCTTATACTTAAAAAATGAGCTTCTCTATCATTATTAATGGGAAACCTAATGGCTTATCAAAAGTAGAAAGGAGATTGAGACAAGGGGATCCTATATCTCCCTTCCTGTATATTATTGTTGCTGAAAATTTGAGCAGATTTTTCTCTAAGGCTCGGAGTGAGGGAACTATGGAAGGTATTAAAGTTGTTAATAGATTTGAAAATCAATTCCTAAAAAAATTTGTTGATGATACGGTCCTCCTGGGTCAAGCTGTTTTTCAAGAAGCTAGGACCATTAAAGGTATCACTAAGTAGTATGAAAGAGCCATGGAACAGAGAAAATAATTTATAGAAAGTTCTTGTTTCTTCATTAATTTAGGGGAGGAACAATAAAATAGATTGGGAAAAATTATGGAATGTAACATCAGGAACCTTCTGGATAATTATATGGGAATGGCTCTTTGTGGGAAAAAACTTGATGAAGGAGGATGTAATAAGTTAATACAGAGATTTCATAAAAAATTGGTTTCCTAGAAAGGTTCCTTTCTCTCTCAAGTTGGGAAGGCCCAGATTCTTCAAAGATTCTTACAATAAATTTATGGCTACATCATGTCCATCTTCATCCTTCCAGGAAAAGTTAATAAATTTATTGAAGGAATTTAGAAACAATTTCTTTGGATTGGTTCAGAGGATAATAATAGAATACCTCTGGTTACATGGGAGAAAGTTACTCAACAAAAGGACATGGGTGGTATTGGTTTGAAGAACATTAAATTCATGAACTAAGCCCTCATAGCCAAGGTAGGATGGATACTTCACAAAGAGGATGGTATTTGGATGAAAATTCTAAAAGTGAAATATTTGTGGACCTTTGGTGGAACCCTAGATCTCTTCTCTAATATAGATATTCCTACAAGATCTATCTTATGGAATAACCCATGTCAACCCAAAAATATGTTGACCAAAGGAAGCAAGTGGAACCTTGGAGATGGATCTAAAATAAAATTATGGGAGGACCCCTGGATTGAGGACGAATCCCTAATTACGGTTGAACTATGGAGTGAGCTTTGACATTTTTTTATACACGAACAAGGAGATCTTGTCTACAACTATTGGGATGTTGAGAAGAATTGGATTCCCATCCTCCATCCCCCTAACTTTAATGGGGATTTTCCACCCTTTCATGAACTAAACAAGAAAACCAAGGATTTCCACATCCCCCATGATAGTGTTTATGAAAAGATAATCTGAAGATCTACTGACATAGGGGAATATGAGGTTAAGTCTAGCTACTTGATAAAATTTGAAAACTTGGAACCTAATCCGATTTGGAGGAAAGTCTGGAATAAGCACCTTAGTCCAAAAATTAATATCTTCTTCTGGGAAGTCATCAAAGGAAAGATCGTAATGGTGGATATGATTAGAAGAAGAGGAATGATTAATATTAACATATATGGGTTATGTAAAGGGAACGACTAATCTATTAAGTATTTATTTCCAGAATGTCGCTTCTCTTTTCAAGTCCTTACTGAAGTTATAGGAAGCTTCAAGGTGCATTTTTTTCTCCTAAGGGAAGTGGCCCTCTTTCCTTATCAGTGGAGTTTCAACTTCCAGAACACCTTAGTCAAAGAAATGTGGAAACTAGATCTACCTCATGCGTTGTAAGGAATATGGCTTGAACGTAATAATAGGATCTTCAGGAACAAGGAATCAAATATGGAGAAGGTGATTGAAAAGGTGATGTGTTTAAAGAAAGGTTGTAAAAGCTATGGAAATGGGGTAAGAATACATAAGAAACCCCAAATCTTTGTGCAAAACAAATCAATGGATGATCATATAATAAATGAACAAGGATTCCTACTTTGCATGCATTAATTTTGAAGTAAACAATAAAACCAACAAATATAATTACCCTCTATTCTTGAAAGCTTAAGTAAATGAGCCTAATAAGGATCTAAGCAATCATTTTGTGCTTAAGAGAGTGGGAGCTCACCATTAATGGCTTCAAGGCCAATGGCTCTTCCCATTTACTCTATGCTTGTATGTGTTGCAATGGTAAAGAAATTAGCTCAATAAATGAAATAACTTTTAATCCTAACAATAATACTATAGTTTATGTTAGAGGGAAAAATTATTCTTAGAAATGAGAGGGGGGTAGTGGGCTATTTATAGTTTTCCATTTGGGAAAGTGGAAGAATTTTGGTGGATGTGGGACTAAAGGATAAGCCAAAAAGTTAATTAGGGAGTCAAAGTAAGATTTGACTAGGTTTAGAAGATTTTAATCATGGTTAGGACTATTTAAACTAGGTTAGGCTAGTTAATCATGTTTAAAGAGGAATTAGGGTTTTGATGGGTGTTGAGAGGTCTAATCAATCCAATGAAATGGATTGATAATATAGAAAGCTAGTAGAAGTAGTCTAGAAGGGAATGAGAAGATGGTTTAGTCAATAAAAGGCTTTATTAACATGCTTAATTGATTTACAAGAGGAATATGATGAAAAGAGTGTCGTAAGAGGGGAGTTAGATTGCTACGACCTTAATCATATATCTTATATTGGATGTATATAGACGAGTTGTGGCTATCATAACTTCTTATAATTATGTATCTCTTTTATATATGTTATATTTTCATTAGTGGGTCGGCCTTGGTGTTGGCCATAGCATAGGAATAGTATATATAGAGGTTATTAGGTAGTAGTTTATCATCATTGGAGCATTTGAGTATTATTGTATGGTTTAGAGGTTTCCCCCTCGAAGTGGCGAAGCTATTATAATTACATATTGAGATCATTATTCTAGACTATTGTGTTATTTGGTGTTATATTTCTGCTCATGATCTGAATTATACAAGTAATTTCATTACAAGTGGTATCAGAGCCTGAAATCGGCCAACACTGCGTCAAACCCTAATTTTTAAGGTTCATCCATATCTCAACATCAGTAGTGAATTTTTCTTCAAATTTTTCTATGGTGTGGAAAAATCAGTCTAGTAAGCTTCCCTAAAAATTTTAATAATTTTTGACTTGTTTTTTCAAAGTTATTTACATTTCTAGAATGATTATTAAAAATTAGTTTGAGTTTGTTCTTTAAGTTTTATAAAATTTGGCTGAATTCCTATTTAAATCTAAAACCCTAAATTTTGACCTTGATCCTTAAATCTTACCATTTTGGGGCATCATGGCTGGGCCTTCGAAAAGAGGCAAAAATAATCCCATCACTCCAGGTAAAACCCCTGATAAGGATGAGATAATAGTTGAGGAGTTAGAGTTAGAAGGGGTATCTATAAAGTCCTCAGGGTTAGGGTTTACTTCAACTGACCATAAGGTCAGCTATCTTGAGTTAGAGTTGTGAAACCTCGAAGATAGAGTGGCCAACAAAGAAGATGTAGAAAAGATTGGACAATTATTGGAGGATTTAATTCAACAATTTAGCTACAATATCATGGGTCATCATATCATTCCTAATGAGCCATAACTCAATCATACTCATATTAACCATGGTGGATCTTTAGGTCAAAGTAATAAACAGACTAGCTAGGGTGGATCTGCAAACATGACCAATCCAAATAAAAACACTCTACAAGCCCGTAACATGCTTCCAAAAGTGGAAATGCGTAAGTTTGATGGAAAGGATCCACTCAATTGGATTAACCAGATGGAGAATTTCTTTGATCTTCATCAGATTCCATTTGGACAAAAGGTTATCACGGCATCGTTGTATCTTGAACCTGACCAATTCATTTGGTATCGATGGTTATATGCTTAAAGGAAAAAGAGTTCCCTCAATGTTACATGGATAGTATTCACTGAAGAGTTTCAATTGCACTATAGTTCTAGTGTGTCAGAGAATTATTTCAGCCAATTAGCAAAGCTCACACAAACAGGAATAGTCAAAGATTACATCCATCAATTCCAAAACCTTTCCCTACAGGTGGAAAATATTCTTGAAGATAATTTGAAGGAATTATTTCTTGGCGGTATTAAATAAAAAATTGAGACTGAGGTGTGTATGTTTAATCCTCATAAGGTTTCAGACTCTATGATCATGGCACGTAGGGCAGAGGAAAAGTTTCTTTCAAGTCGGAAACAAACTATTAGTACTATCAGAGATAGTATCACCCTTCCACCATCATTCCCTTGGCCACTGAGACTGACACCTCAAAAAATTGAAGAAAAGAGAGCTAAAGGGTTATATTTTAATTGTGACAACAAATTTGGACCAGGACATAAGTGTGTGGAAAATAAGTTGTTCTACATTGAGGGACCTACTAAAGAAGAAGAAAATGAAGAAGATGAAGAGGTAGAGCCAGAGGAGTAATTAGGAGATCCCCAACCAACAATATCATGCCATGCAATTTCTGGTATTAACACTCCCCAAACTCTAAAATTAGTTGGATTCTTAAAAAAATAGAGGGTAACAGTGTTGATTGATTCGGGAAGTACTCATAATTTCATCAATCATAAGTTAGCGGTATGCTTGAGCTGCTTTGTTTATCCAGCTCCAGAATGTCAAGTCATGATCGCTGATGGGAAAACTGTTAGTTGTTCAGGAAAATTCCATAACATTAATCTCACCATGGGAGATTACTTGCTAACTAGCAATATGTATGCCATTGCCATGGGAGGAGCAGACATTGTGTTAGGAGTTTAGTGGCTTACCACCTTGGGAACCATTTAAATGAATTTCCAAGAGTTGTTCATGCAATTTCAGTCAGAAGGGAGGAATTTTAAACTAAAAGGACTAAGAGAAAGTCCCCACAGATGGTAAGTTTTCATCAGATGTAAAAATTTCTTAGAAAGGGTGCAAAAGGGTTTGTAGCACAACTATTTTCATTGGAAGCACATCATTCCAATGCATTTATACACGTAGATATTCAAGCAATTATAGATGAGCACTCAGGGGTTTTTGGAGAAATGCCCAAGGGTTTGCCTCCAAAAAGAGACCATGACCATGCCATCCAACTAGTATCAGGGAGTCAACCACCCAACATTAGACCTTATAGGTACCCCTATACGCAAAAGACTGAGATTGAGAAGATAGTTTAAGAGATGTTAGAAGTAGGACTTATTCATCATAGTCAAAGTGCTGAGTATGGAAAAAAGATGATAGTTGGTGCATGTGTCTAGATTACAGGGAACTCAATAAGTACACAGTTAAAGATAAGTTTCCTATTCCTGTAATTGATGATTCACTAGATGAGTTACATGGCGTTGTTTACTTTACAAAACTTGATCTTCGTTCTAGATATCATCAGATTAGAATCAAGGATGAAGATATTCATAAAATAGCCTTCAAGACACATGAAGGAAACTATGAGTTCTTTGTAATGCCTTTTGGACTAACAAATGCACCCTCTACATTTTAAAGCTTGATGCATTCCATCTTTAGGCCATTTCTTTGAAAGTTTGTTTTAGTGTTCTTTGATGATATATTAATCTATAGTAAAACATTGGAGGAACACCTACATCATGTAAATAAGGTGTTGGAAACTCTTGAACAACATCAACTTTATGTAAAGCCTTCTAAGTGTTCTTTTGGTGTCAAGGAGGTTGAATATTTGGGTCATATTGTCTCTTATGAAGGTGTTAAGTGGATCCTAACAAGATAAAATCCATGCTTGAATGGAAGGTTCCCAAAACCCTAAAAAATCTCTGAGGATTTTTGGGGCTTACAGGCTATTATCATAGATTTGTAAGGAATTATGGTAGCATCGCAGCACCACTCATAGCTTTATTGAAGAAGGACTCTTTCCATTGGAACGAGCAAGCTACTAGGGCCTTTGAGAAGTTGAAGGAGGCCATGTGCACCACTCCAGTTCTAGCCACCCCAGATTTTTTAAAAAACATTCATTGTTGAATGTGATGCTTCAAGGTATGGCATGGGGGCAGTACTCATGTAAGAAGGGTGAACTATTTCCTTCGAGAGCCGCCAATTCAAAGGTAAGAATATCTCTAAACCAGTTTATGAGAAAGAAATGTTAGCAATACTTCATGCGGTGAAACAATGGAGACCATATCTAATGGGATGAAATTTGAAAGTAAAGACAGATCATGATAGTTTGAAATACTTCTTAGAGAAACGTTTATCATTAGAAGAACAATATAAATGGGTCTCAAAAATGTTGGGGTGTGATTTTGAGATGATTTAAAAGAAAGGGAAAGAGAATGTAGTTGCTGACGCTTTATCTCGGAAGGATGAATCTACCCAAGAATTTTTGTGTGCCATATTTGTATTACAGGAGGATTGGATAGAGGATGCAAGGTCTGAATGGAAAAATGACCCAGGTATGTAAAATCTCATTTAGAATCTCCAACAAGATCCAAACATGTCAAAAAAAAATTTATGGAAAGGAGATGTTTTATGGTATAAAGATAGATTATATCTATGTAAGAATTCATTCCTTAAAAACAGGGTTATATCTAAGCTCCATGCTTCTCCAGTAGGGGGTCATTCTAGCTTCTTAAAGACTTATCATCAAATCAAGCATGATTTTTCCTGGGAAGGGCTAAAAGGAGATGTCCAAAAGTTTCTGACAGAATGCATGGTTTTTCAGCGAAATAAGGGTAAAACAATTAAGTCCCCAAGTCTTTTACAACCTCTATCTATTCCTACCTAGAGGTGGGAAGAGGTGTCTATGGACTTCATCATAGGATTGCCTAAATCAGAAGGTAAAAAATGTAATCATGGTGGTGGTGGATAGACTTACCAAATATGCCCATTTTTGTGCTTTATCACATCCATTTGTTGCGAGTATAGTAGCAACGGCCTTCAGGGATATAATTCAGAAGCTACATGGGACACCAAAGATTATAGTAAGTGATCGAGACCCTATCTTTACTAGTAATTTTTGGACTGACTTGTTCTCATGCTTGGGCATACAACTAGCTCATAGTTCCTCTTGTCATCCCCAGTCTTATGGGAAAACAGAGGTTGTAAATAAGTGCTTGGAGGGATATCTTTGTTGTTTTACATCAGATAAGAAAGCGAGATGGGTCCAATGGTTACTGCTGGCAGAATGGTGTCACCTCCTTTCATAATTCATCTAAAATGTCTACTTTCTTGGCATTATATGGGTACCATCCACCATCTATCACTTCATCTTTGAGAGTCCAGCCAACTGTTCGAGCAGTTGAAGAACATATTCAACACCAACAAGAGGTGCTTTCTAGTCTCAGGGAGAATTTGACCATGTCACAAAACTGCATGAAGCAACAAGGAGACCAACGTCGCAGTGAAAAACATTTTGAAGTCATTGATTGGGTTTTTGTGCATTTACAACCATATAAGAAAATGTCCTTAAAACAACACAAACAGGATAACACACTTTCACCTAAGTATTATGGTCCTTATCAAGTGTTACAGAAGATTGGAAATGTAGCATACAAACTGGAACTTCATCCAGCTACTCAAATTCATCCTGTCTTCCATGTATCTTGCCTAAAGAAGGTAATTGGACAGACAATATCAACCCAGAAAGTGTTACCCGAGCTTGATGAAGAGGGTAGAATCATCCTGGAACTAGAATGCATCCTTCAAACACAAACTAAGCAGTTGAGGACAAGGGTCATCGCTGAGTATTTGATCAAGTGGAAAAATCTAGACAATGAAGATGCAACTTGGGAGGATGTAAATTTCCTGCAACAGAATCGAGATCTTCTCAACATTGGGGACAATGTTGCTTCGAAGGGGAGGGGCATGTTATGCCCTTAATCATATATCTTATATTGGATATATATAGCTGACTTGTGGCTATCATAATTTCTTATCATTATGTATCTCTTTCATATATGTTATATTTTCATTAGTGGGTCGGCCTTGGTGTTGGCCATAGCATAGGAATAGTATATATAGATGTTAGTAGGTAGTAGTTTATCATCATTGGAGCATTTGAGTATTATGGTATGGTTTGGAGGTTTTCCCCTTGAAGTGGTGAAGCTATTCTAATTGTATATTAAGATCATTATTCTGGAATATTGTGTTAAATTTAGTGTTATATTTCTACTCATGATCTGAATTATACAAGTAATTTCATTACATAGATAGGTCTAATTGACTGTATGTCATCAATTTGCAATAAGCATAATAGTTAGTGCAATATTAGGAATAATAGTACTTTGATCAAACTACAAATGTCTACAAGTGAAACATGATTTAAAAGAAAATACTCAAATTTTAAATCCCAAAGAGGCCAGAGGGTATCTGAAGTGGGAAAAAATTGTTCTTAGGAGCATGGATCTCATTACTAACAGTCATGTGAAGAAGAATTTGAACCACAATGTCAAATGGGATAAACTGCAAGATGGAAGCTTCAAGCTTAATTTTGATGGTTTGACACATTTAAAGGCCAACGTGGCAAGTGAAGGGGGTATGGTGCATGATCATAGTGGCATATGCATCAGTGCTTATGCGGGGCCCATTGGTAATCATTCTAACAAAATTATTGAAGCGAGGGATATACTATGGGTGTTAGGATGTGTAGAGACTTGGGTTTAAAAACCATCATCTTCGAAGGTGATTCCATGTACGTGATTAATGCTCTCAAGGATTTGAGAAAAAGTGGATGGAAGCTCAATAACTTAATCAGGAGTTCATACTTACCGAGCTGGAAACATGCATGCAAATGTATTGGCCGATAAAGCTATGGACATGGCAGATTTTTTCACGTGGCTAGGGACACGTATCCCCTGAGGTCATATCAATAATATCAATAATGAATACATAAATTATGAGGTCGAGTAATGATGAACCCCTTAGCTATCATGCTTGGTTTTTGAAAGGACTTTTCTTTTTTGAAAAACTGGCCATATTTTCTCTTGGTCTTTTTTCATGTTTTTCGAGACAGAATTGGGAGTCTGCGGGTTTGAAGAAGCAAAAATTGAAGGAGCCATGGGAGGAGATAGGGTCCGCAATGAACCTACTAATTTTCTCCATCTTAAAAATGACAATGCACTATGGAAGCTGCTACACAAAGGTGGTTTCACCTAGTACATATGTTGGCTAAAAGGTAATGATCATGCTCTTTCTGTGGATTTTGAAAATTTATGGATTGATGGGGGTTTCATTTTTAGAGGGGTCAAAATTGGGGTTTATGAGGAAGCTATTTATGAGATTACAGGTTTAAAAAATGATGGCCTCAAAATTTGGAAAGATAAAACCCAGAAAAAATATGTAATTGCTACTTTTTTTGAAGCTGGGGAGAACATCGTTGTCTATGATGATGGTATAGCTCCCACCTTCTTTCATGATAGATGGGTAGATGTGTGTCTAGTGTTCATGACATATCTGACCTTAAAGGGTAAGTTCTGTAAGATATTCTCTCACCATCTCTCAATCCTGAATTTATTTCAAAGAGACCAAAATATGAGCTTAGCTTATTTCCTCTATAGGTCATTGCTTTCTACTATTGATGATTTTAACAAATAAGAATGTGGACATCCCCCTCAATTAGGGTCTGATTATGTAAATTTTTCAAAGAAGCAATCTTTCCATTCCCACCCAACTGAGTCATACCAATGATCTTGACTCTTATCAGGAGACACTGACATCTCGTCTCAATCATATAAGAAAAAATAAAGAAATTGATCCTTCTGAGGGGATTGCAGAAACCTTATGTAACTTGAAGAAGTTGATTTAGAATTTGGGTGAAAGTTCTAGAAAAAGGGATCATGATTTTTCTAATTGGGAGGCCAGACTAATGACAACATAATCTATAGTAGATATCATCATCACTGCTAACAAGAACCTCATACGGGTCCTGAAATATTGCCATCACATGATTGAATCTCAAAAAAGGACTATAAGGGGTATTCAGGCAGATTATGTAATGCAGGAACAAATTATTTCCTTATTACAGGATCACGTTGCCAAGGAGGAGTACAAACCCAACATGCAGCTTATGCTTAACAATTTTGAAAGTGAGGCTTCGAATAACATTGAGAGTTCTGGCATGGTTGCGGTGTCTACCAAGATCAAATACAAGGAGAAGGCTAAAGAGGATACCCAGACCGAGAAAAAGGAAGAAAAACACCCTAAGTGTGTCACCATTAAGGTGGCTAGTAGGAAATATGGTGGGTCAAGTACTAGGGCTCGTAGTAAAGCCGTAGAGAACTAATTATTGGTTGTTGGATAACCATTTCATTGTGTTTCTGTTGTTTTCTCCTCTGTGGTGTTTTGGCAAAAATTATATTTTTTATTAAGAAAACTCTTATGGAGTTTGGTTTTGTTTTGTGGCGGCCTTTCGTCAAGTTTTTTAACTTTTCCACCATGTCTCTTTGTTCATTTTTTGTCTGAAACTAGCTTCATTTTCTATGGGGTTTTTTTGTTCTCCAGTTTAAAACCAAACTCTTTTATATTATCTAAAAAAATATGGAAGAGATTTTTTTTAAAATGTTATTATTGATATATATTTTAAGAAACTTAATTTAGTTGTTCCTTAATACTTAATTATATTAAATATTATATAAAAAATTTCATCATGATCATATACCTCTTGGAACCATTTCATAAAAAACAAGTACATATTCAAATATATTAATCTTACAATTTAGAAATACAATACTTATTTTCTTGGAAGTATTTTTGAACAAAGTATTTTTGAGTACAACAAGTTTAGGAAAATTCAAATCTAATGTTGGTTTTTTTTTTTGTTTTGAAAAGTGCACTTAAGTGGGCACTAGGTATCTCCAACTAGAGTTGCACTCAACTCTTCAAATTCACCAATGAACCAAGGGACCTTCGATATCTAATGTTGTTTTTAGTTTCTTATGCCCCACATCCTCTACCCTTGTGCCCAAATGTGCCAAATCCGAAATTGGGCTATTTTAGGCCTTTTTAGTGACCCCTTTTTAGTTTGGGAGTTCACTTAGCATGAAAATGGGCCATTGGACCCTACCTAATAGGTAGGGGGATTAATTCCAAGGCATAGATGGAGTTTCCCTCCCATTTTCCATCCCTTTGGTCACATCCATGTAAGGTGGATGGGTATGTGTGTTTTGTTAAAAGTTGCACAAGTTTATTTTGTTGTTCATTTTGAGTAATTTGGGAGAAGAGGGTTAAAATCTATTTTATCCTTTCTCTCTTTTATGTTGGGAATATTTGACGTTGAGGGAAGAGAGGGGTGACACATGTCACCCCCTCATTTGTGAGGATTTTTGGTTGGATCCTCTTCAAATTCTTCCTCATGAGGAAAGAAGAAAACTTTTTTTTGGACTTTTGCTTGGAGGCTTGTGGATCTTGGGAGGTAGAGCTTGCTTGGATAAACAAGAGGAAAAGTTAGAGTGTTGGAGAGATTTTGGAGGAAGGCTCCTTGATCTCATGTTTTATGTTTTATATAATTTTAGATTGTAGTCTTGTTTTGTTTAAAATGTGTGTTGCTCTTGGGTGTGGTTATTTGCTGTTATGTTTGTTGTTTTATTTTCCTCCATTCATCATATGGCATGATGGATTTGTGGAGTTATGGGGGGAAGAGAGAGGTATTTTTCCCTCTCAATCCTCATGGATTGATGGGCAAGCTATGTAGGATTTTTTTTTCTCCCCTCAAATGGTTTGTGGTGGGGAAGGTGGTTCATATGGCTTGAGCCTCATTCCCCATTCTTGGAGAGAAAACCCCTTTGGATTTGAAAATCCTCCCAAGAAGGATTTTTGTGAATGGATGGAGGAATAAGTAGAGTTTGATGACTTTGGAGGAATAAGGAGGTTGTGGAGATAATTATTTTTTTGCAACCAATGTTGGCTACACTTTTGGAATTTGGAGATCTCTTTCTTATCTTCCCAATTTTAGAGGTAGAACATAGTTTCTCCTCATTTCCATCTTTGCAAGATTGGTGTTTGTCTTAATGTTTGTCTTGTCTTTATGTGAATGAAATGAGGATTTGTCTCCCTTAACCTTGTGCAAAGTTGTGGAAGCTAGTCCTGTTTCCCATGGGGTTGGGGGATGCTAGCATGTCTTCCAACCTTGGAAAGGCATGTAATGATGCCTAAAGGTTGGGTGGTTAAACAAGCTTTTCTTCTCCTTGTGTTGTATTATTTTGAAGGAATTCAAAGTTGGAGTTCAAAGGGAAGTTAGTTGGAGTTGCTTATCCTCTTGGTTTCCATGGTCTTCTTCATCAAGTTGTGAACATCACTCTCCTTGTATCTCTAAAATCATGGCTATGTGGAAAATTTCTTTTCTTGTAAATCCCTATTTTGTATTTGGTGTCACTTGTAAATTGAGGCATGTTTATTTGAGAAATATTTCTTTATCCTTGTAAAAAAGCTTGTGATGGGATTTATTTTAAGTAGTTGTATATTTTAGAAAAATATGGCACATTGAATTTGAGCTTCTTAGAGATGAAATATTGTAACAAATGTTCCTTTGATTAGAACTTGTTGTAACCCTTATTTGAGAAGAAACTGTTGATTTATTGAGAATACTGAATAACCTTGCAATAGTTAACTTCTTGCAAAATTTGGTGGCTTTATACGGAAAGAAATTAGCTTATACTCTCTTCTTCAAGTGAAGTCTTAATAGGTGCTTGCATTTGAAATCCTATTGAAAAATGTGAAGTCATTTTAGCAAACTCTTTTGACATGTTCAAGCTTCTTCTCTTGTTTGAAATACAATACTACATGTCTTCTTTTCACATAAGGAAATAGATCATTTTAACCTAGATTTTATCCAAAAAAAATTTATAATATTAATAGCTATGTTTTTACTTATACAAAAAGTACAGATTTGGTTGTATAGGTTATATTTTATGCTATGATATGAGGAGATATATTTTAATACATATTGTATTACATATGATTGTAATCATTTATTCTATAATGTATAATATCTTTATATATATATTATATAAATACATATATAAAATGTAATATCATTGAATTATTGCAAGTTGATATTTCATTTATGTAAACTATTAAAGGAGTCGTATATATATATATATATATATCATAGTATATAAAAATATTTAATAAAACCTCATTAAAACAAAAAGAAATCATATTAAGAAATTTAGTTAAAAAATAAAAAAAACATTGGGAAAACTCCATGCGCCTTGCCACCACCGTATCCCCCACACCCTAATCCCTCTCCCACATTCTTCCACATATCCACCCACTCCCCATTCTCCAATGACTATGCAACCATCCCCAACCTACACCACACCCAAGCTCTAAACCCTACGGCTCTCTCCCAAGCAGTTCCCTCTCCACCATTCTCCACAGTCCCCACACCCCCCAGCGCACATTTCTCCTCATATCCATGCAGCCTCATCCCCTCTTCCACATCACCCAAACTTCCACCCACCACACCCTTCCTCCCCTTCCATCGTCTCCATTTCCTCCACCGCCGCCTCTCTCCAACTAGACAAAAAAAAACACGACTCACACTCTCACAGGTAGATCTAGGATTTACCATGATGATATTCAAAAGAAAAATATGTATATAGCTTTTCCATCTCCATGAATTCAAGCCTCCATAGCTCCTCCTCCACCTACAAAAGAAAAAAAAACGAGTGAAAATGATATGGAAAAGAAAAGAAAGGAGATAAAGATGCATTAGGGTAAACCTAGGGAAGATTTAAAATCAAAGGTCCATATTTGTTCTATCCTAGGGCTCTCCTTCAACCCTACACTTTAAGTCATGACCATTTTATGGGAATGTAACATAAATTTTGTAGTGTGTGTGGGTAAATAAATAAACAGAAGGGGAAAACAATTAGACTTTTGAGATGTGGGTATTTATTTTGGAAACCATAGTAATCTAAATAGAATAAAATAATTAATTTGTTTAGGGTTATTATTAGGGTTGGGTGAAACTAAAGTAGTATAAATTAATTTATTAATGGGAGATGGTTCAAAAAGGACTAGTATTAATTAATCACTTCAAAAGAAAATTACCCAGAATTTTCTAGTCGGATTTTAGTGTGTTTCTTCCAGTGTCCTTGGCAGGGCATTACATTTGGTATCAGAGTGGAGGTTCACACACATGGACACTCTGGGTAATTAATTAATTAGTTAACGATAATTTAATAACATTAGAATAAGTAAATAAATAAATAAAATAATTGGCTAAAAATTTTCTGTAACCATTTAATTATTGAAATTTAATAATGCATTTTCTTACCTCGCACATAGGATGGCACCCATGAGGTGACAATTGCTTAGGGGTTTGGGATGTAGGTCACCTACATCTAAACCGTGGGCACCTGAGTGAGGGCCTCAGATATTAGAGGCTCTTCAGTAGTTGATTGGAGTGGTACAACAGCGGCTTCCCCCGACTCAGGAGGTGAGAGAAGAGGATATCCAGTTAGGAGATGAGGAGCCGATAGGCAAGAATGCGCACTTGGAGCCACCAAATCATGATACCTTGAGGTGGGAGAGGTCACGTAGCCCTTCCGTTAATCGTGAGAGGGTGGCCTTATATTTACGGAGCCATTCTCATAGTCTTGAGGGACCATTTGGAGATAGGCAACCCCACTCACCTATTGGACTGCATCACCAGGATGGGATACATGTAGTGTGATTAGAGGCCTTCTACGCTTATAGCCGCCCACTTACACTCACTCTACAGACTAATTTTGGGCTGAGTCATGGCTCCTTAGCCTGGATAGCTACTTTGGCTTGCACTCTTATGAGAGCAATGTCAAAGCCAGGTTTGCCATACATCTCCTTCGTGACACAACAAGCATTTGGTGAAGGAATGAGGAGTGGAAGCTCCATTTGACTTGAGAGATAATGACCTAGGAGTTATTTAAGGAGTGTTTTAGGGCTCATTATATGTCAGAGCATTTTGTGCAGAAGAGGATTGACGAGTTTCATAACTTATGATAGGGCTCTGGCACAATGGCACAGTATGAGAGAAGCTTCCTAGATTTGTTACAGTATGTGGACTACCTTAAATTTGAGAAACTACAAGTTAACATATTTATTTGGGGCCTTAATGTAGACATATCAGGAGGAGTTAGAATGTCATATCTTCCCACACTTGAGAAGGCCATTGAGAAGGCTTACTTAGCTGAGGAGAAAAAGACCAGGGAACATGAGCACTGAGATAGGAACAAGAGAAAGTTTCATGATAGGATATAGGCCTTTCAGAGTCAGAGGTCACGGGGGTCAGCACCACCCCCTAGAGGAGGATTTTGGCCCCTACCAATAGCTACGAGAGCTCGACCACATCCACAACAATAGACATAACATCATGGCCACCATCAATAGAGGGCTAGATAGACTCAGAGGTTTTAGAGAGGTGGCACTAGAGGAGGTTTTGGTGGAGCTAGGGATTAGAGATAGGGCACTCAGCAGGTACAATCAACTTGCACACATCATTCTGCTAGGGTTGGGCTGGTAGGATTAGTTCACCAGAGTATAGGAGGGACCCCATCTCAGAGGGGTATAGGAGGATGTTTTATTTGAGGGTCTTCTGATCACTATGTGCATATGTGCCTGCACAAACCCAATACCATGGATACACAAAGAGCCTTTAGATCTGAGCAGATGGTGGGTGACATGGGATATACCTATCGTGTATATGCAGTGGTTGAAAACCACTAGGCCAAGCATCAAGCCAGAGTCATTGAGATGAAAGGTACTATTAGGTGTATTTCTATCTTATTAATTTTTGATTTAGGTACTTCAGATTGTTTTGTATCTCATTCTATAGTGGACCAGTGTGGGCTAGTGTTGGCTAGGCAACTTGATAGTTGGCAGGTTGAGTTGGCCTCTAGGGCCAAACTCGCTATGAACTCATATGTGGAGAGTTATGTACTTGATTTAGGAGTCTTCTCCACTACACTCGACCTCTGAGTTATTCCTCTAGGATCCTATCAGGTAGTTTTGGGTATAGATTGCCTCGAGGCTCATCGAGCTAAGGTATATTGTGGATATAAGGTCATTGAGTGTTAGGATGATCTTGAGAGTGCAGTTGTGATATTAGGGATGCAGAGGCCTATCTATTTGCGTATGATCTCAGCTAATTAGCTTAAGCGGAGCATGCATAAACGTTGTCAGTTGTTTTCTATCACCATTAGTGATCAGTTAGAGAGCACTCTAGATCATTCACCCTTGGATGATCATGTAGTTTTGAGGGAGTATGCAGATGTGTTTCCAGGTGAGCTTCCTATGTTACCACCCTACAGAGAGGTGGATTTCACCATTGATTCAGTGCCAGGATCCACACAAGTTTCTAGGGCACCCTATCGGATGACGAATCCAGATCTTCATGAGCTCAAGATTTATTTTGAGGAGTTGTTGCAGAAGGGTATCATTCATTCTAGTGTTTCTCCTTGGGGAGCACCAATCATATTTGTGAATAAGAAAGACAGTTCTCTCAAACTTTGTGTATACTTTAGGCAACTCAACAAAGTCACAATAAAGAACCATTATCCACTCCCTATGATTTATGACTTATTTGATTAGATGTGGGGAGCTAGAGTGTTCTCCAAAATTGATCTCAAGTTAAGATATCATCAGTTGTGTATTGCAGATGTAGACATTCATAAGATAGATTTCTGTACACGTTATGGGCATTATGAGTTCATCGTTGTTCCAATTGGTTTCATTGGTGCATCTATGTTCCTAAGTTTGGTGATCTACGTAGCTTCATCCTCATAGAGGCTCATTGAGCTCCATATGTGGCACATCTAGGAGTGAAGAAAATGCACGCCGATCTGATGGAGTTATATTATTGGCCAGTTATTTGACGGGATATAGAAGAATTTTTTGCATGATGCCTTGAGTGTCAGAGGGTCAAGGTAGAGCATTCTCATCCCGTAGGACTCTTACATCCTTAGGACATTCTTGAATGGAAATGGGACATGATCTCCATGGATTTCATAGTAGGACTCCCTATGTCTTCTTATCATCATGATTCCATTATGGTCATTGTGGATAAGTTGACCAAGGTTGCACATTTCTTGCCAACCAAACTCACCTATAATGCACAGGCCATCGCCAAAGTATTTATGGAGGACATTATTAGATTGCATGGGATTCCAAAGACCATCATCAATGACAGGGACACCATTTACACTTCAATTTTTTAGACTTCCTTTCAGGACGCTCTTGATACTCAAATTAATTTCAGCTCAACATATCATCCAAAGACAGATGGATAGAGAGAGAGAGTTAATTAGGTACTGGAGGACATGTTGAGGATGTATGTGATGGACCAGTAGAAGAACTGGGAAGATTATTTTCATTTAGTTGAGTTTGCCTACAACAACAACTATCATAGTTCCATTGGTATGAATCCCTACCAGGATTTGTATGGACGACCTTGTAGGACACCTCTAAGTTGGGACAAGCTATATGACAAGATCATTCTGGGACCAGCTTATCTACATGATTTAGAGTAGTAGATTGTTCTGATTAGACAATGTCTTTAGTAGGCTAGAGCATGCTAGAAGGTGTATGCAGACACCAAGAGAATTGATCATCATTTCTCAGTGGGTGATAAAGTCTTCTTGAGAGTTTGTCCACATAAGAGTCCAATCCGCTATGGAAAGGGTTCTAATCTTTCACCTCATTTTGTAGGGACTTTTGATATTTTAGAGGTCATCAGTCTAGTTGCCTATCACCTAGATTTGCCACCACACCTTGAACGGGCCTATGATGTTTTTCATGTTTATGTAATTCATAGATATGTACCTTATGTTTCTCATGTTTTGGATTAGTCGACATTACAGGTCGAGGACGGAGGACAGTGAATACTAGAGTCTGTATGCATATTGGAGCACCAGAGGTTGGCCCTTTGGGATTGAAACTTGGAACAGGTTAGAGTGTAGTGGGACAAATATGATGAGACAACAACTACCTAGGAGGATTCTTCACCATTGAGGGCTATATATCCATATCTATTTCAGTGACTTCTAGGATGAAGTCTAATTTTAGGAGAGGGGGATGTAGTGCCCACATTTTTATAGCCTCAATTATCTGTTGATCTCTTTATTCATAGACATGTTTCGATAGGCATTTGATATGTGTTGGACAACATATTATGACATTTTAACTTGATTACTATGTTCACTCCTTATCTTATGATGTTATGAATACTAAATGATATGATGTTGTTTGGATCTCATATATATATATATATATATATATATATATATATATGATGAATACTCAGTTAGTTGCATTTTTTGATTTTAAGGATGTATGCCACTTTTATTTATCACTATAGCTAACTCATGGGAAATTTGTGTATAAGTATACTTGTTGTCGCATTTTGATTCCAGGATGATGATATGCTAGCATAGATTTCATTTATTTCTTATTGAGTAGTTGATTTACATTGTATCAGATAGGTGCATTTAATGTGTGTAATGAGTGTGTAGGTGACATGTCACAGGAGAACGTGGGATTCAGGGAAGCTACATAATTTTGCACAAACAGCCCATGGGGCTAAGTCTTAACTGTGTTTATTATATGAGGCCTTAGTATTAGATTTCATTATTTTGGGCACCATGAGTGATCCTCATTTGTAATGTAGTATGTCATGTAATATTAATCTTGTTTAGGATGTTTAGTTGCTTTGTAATCTTGTTTTGCGGACTTAATGGCCCCCACTTGCATTAAGTTTTGAGTTTGTATAATGATGTATTTAATCAAAAAGGATTAGGGTCATATGTCAACCCTTTGGTAGGCCCCACATCCTCTACCCTTGTGCCCAAACGTGCCAAACCCGAAATAGGGCTATTTTAGGAATTTTTAGTGACCCCTATTTAGTTTGGGAGTTCACTTAACATGAAAATGGGCCCTTGGACCCTACCTAATAGGTAAGGAGGGCTTAATTCCAAGTCATAGAGGGAGTTTCCCTCCCATTTTCCTTCCCTTTGGTCACATCCATGTAAGGTGGATGGGTATGTGTGTTTTGTTAAAATTTTCACAAGTTTGTTTTGTTGTTCATTTTAAGTAATCTGGGAGAAGAGGGTTAAAAGCTCTTTTATCATCTCTCTCTTTTATCTTGGGAATATTTGACCTTGAAGGAAAAGAATTTTTTTCTTGGAGCTTTTGCTTGGAGGCTTATGGATCTTGGGAGCTAGAGCTTTCTTGGATAAACAAGAGGAAAATTTAGAGTGTTGGAGAGCTTTTGGAGGTAGGCTCCTTCAGCTCATGTTGTATGCTTTATATCATGTTATATTGTAGTCTTGTTTTGTTCAAAATGTGTGTTAATTTTGGGTGTGGCTATTTATTGTTATGTTTGTTGTTTTATTTTACTCCATCCATCATATGACATGATGGATTTGTGGAGTTTTGGGGGAAGAGAGAGGGATTTTTCCCTCTCAATCCTCACGGCTTGATGGGAAAGCCATGTAGGATTTTTGTTTCTCCCCTCAAATGGTTTGAGGTGGGGAGGGTGGTTCATATGGCTTGAACCCCCTTCCCCATTCTTGGAGAGGAAACCCATTTTTGGTTTGAAAATCCTCCCAAGAAGGATTTTGGTGATTGGATGGAGGAATAAGAAGGGTTTGATGACTTTGGAGGAATAATAAGATTGTGGAGATCATTGTTTTTGTGCAACCAAAGTTGGCTACACTTTTGGCATTTGGAGATCTCTTTCTTCTCTTCCCCATTTTAGAGGTAGAAAATAGTTTCTCCTCATTTCCATGATTACAAGATTTGTGTTTGTCTTAATGTTTGTCTTGTCTTTATGTGAATGCAATGAGGATTTGTCTCCCTTAACCTTGTGCAAATTTTTGGAATCTAGTCCTCTTTCCCATGGGCTTGGGGGTGGTTAGCATGTCTTCCAACCTTGGAAAGGCATGTAATGATGCCTAAAGGTTGGGTGGTTAAACAATATTTTATTCTCCTTGTGTTGGATTCTTTTGAAGGCATTCGAAGTTGGAGTTCAAAGGGAAGTTAGATGGAGTTTATTATCCTCTTTGTTTCGATGGTCTTCTTCATCTAGTTATGAACATCACTCTCCTTGTATCTCTAAAATCATTGCTATGTGGAATTTTTTTTTTCTTGTAAATCCCTATTTTGTATTTGATGTCACTTGTAAATTGAGGCATGTTTTCTTGATCAATCTTTCTTTATCCTTGTAAAGAAGCTTGTGATGGGATTTATTTTGAGTAGTTGTGTATTTTAGAAAAATATGGCACATTGAGTTTGAGCTTCTTAGAGATGAAATATTGTAACAAATGTTCCCTTGATAATAACTTGTTATAACCCTTATTTGAGAAGAAATTGTTGATTTATTGAGAATATTGAATAACCTTGCAGTAGTTACCTTCTTGCAAAATTTGGTGGATTTATACAAAGGGAAGAAATTAGCTTATACTCTCTTCTTTAAGTGAAATCTTAATAGGTGCTTGTATTTGAAATCCTATTTTAAAATGTGAATTCATTTTAGAATACTCTTTTGACATGTTCAAGATTCTTCTCTTGTTTGAAATACAATACTACATGTCTTCTTTTCACGTAAGGAAATAGATCATTTTAACATAGATTTGATCGAATTTTTTTTTATAATATTAATAGCTATGTTTTCACTTATACAAAAAGTACAGATTTAGTTGTATAGGTTATATTTTATGTTATGATATGAGGACATATATTTTAATACATATTGTATTACATATGATTATAATCATTTATTCTATAATGTATAATATCTTCTTATATATTATATAAATACATATATAAAATGTAATATCAATGAATTATTGCAAGTTGATATTTCATTCATGTAAAATATTAAAGGAGTTGTATGTATATATATATATATATATATATATATATATATATATATATATATATATAATAAAACCTCATTAAAACAAAAAGAAATCATATTAAGAAATTTCGTTAAAAACAAAAGAAAACATTGGGCCAACTCCATATGCCATGCCACCACCGTATCCCCCACACCCTACTCCATCTCCCCATTCTTCCACGTATCCACCCACTCCCCATTCTCCAATGACTGTGCAACCATCCCAAACCTGCACCACACCCGAGCTCCAAAACCTATGGATCCCTCCCATGCAGTCCCCTCTCCACCATCCTCCATAGTCCCCACAGCACCCCTGCGCACATTTCTCCCCATCTCCACACAACCTCATTCCCCCTTCCATGTTTCCCACACTTCCACCCACCACTCCCTTCCTCCCCTACCATCATCTCCATTTCCTCCATCGCCGCCTCTCTCCAACTAGACAAACAAAACAAAAAAATGTGGCTCACACTCTTACAGGTAGATCTAGGATTTACCATGATGATATTTAAAAGAAAAATATGTATATAGCTTTGCCATCTCCATGAATTCAAACCTCCATATCTCCTCCTCCATGTACACAAGAAGAAACAAAATGAGAGAAAATGATATGGAAAAGAAAAGAAAAGAGATAAATATGCATTAGGGAAAACCTAGGGCAGATTTAAAATCAAAGGTCAAGATTTGTTCTATCCTAGGGCTCTCCTTTGGCCCTAAACTTTTTAATTCATGACCATTTTATTGGAATGGAACATAACTTTTTTAGTTTGTGTGGGTAAATAAACAAACAAAAGGGGAAAACAATTAGACTTTTGAGATGTGTGTATTTATTTTAGAGACCATAGTAAGCTAAATAGAATAAAGAATTAATTTGTTTTGGGCTATTATTAGGGTTGGGTGAAACTAAAATACTATAAAATAATTTATTAACGGGAGATGGTTCAAAAACGACTAGTATTAATTAATCACTTAAAAAAAAAACCCAAAATTTTCTAGTCGGATTTTAGTGTGTTTCTTCCAGTGTCCTTGGCAGAGCATTACAATTGTGAGCTATATCATGCTTTAGTTATTTGTCTCTGTTTGATTGATTTTTTGCTAACTTTCTACTTAATTTTTGTATTAATTATATCAAAAACTATATATATATATATATATATATATATATATATATATATATATATTGTAGTTGGATTAAGACTATTTGATAATGTTTCTAGTTTTGGTTCCATTTGTGTATTCATGCATTATCTTTGGCTAGTGTTGTACAAGGTTTGACAACCCTTTCAAAGCCTCCTTATTACCTAATAAAAAATATACATAAAATATAATGATATATTTTGAATTACAGGGATAAAGATAAACAAAATTTATAATGAAAATCTTGTTTTTAGATAATATATTTAAGATATGTATACTAGTTTTATATATATATATATATATATATATATATATATATATATATATATATATTTAGGGAAACTTGATTTAGTTGTTCCTTAATACTTGACATTAAATATTATATAAACATTTTTTTCATGATCATATACCTCTTAGAACCATTTCATAGAAGACAAGTTCATATTTGAGTATATTACTCTTGTAATATAGGAACACAAAACATATTTTATTGAATGTTTTTTGAGTACAACATTAAAAAAAATTCTACAAGTGAAGTAGGAAAATTCAAATGTTATGTTGTTTTTAGTTTTTTAAAAAGTAACAGCCTAAGAAAATGTCTATGAAGATACTTTTGGAAATTGAAGGGTGGGCATGCACTTCAATGGAATAGCTCTCGGAGTAGTAAATCCAATGCATTCGTCCATGTTCAAGCTTAGTCCTCCTCCAATATAATGAATTGAGTTCCAATCAAAGCACTAAATCATGGTAGCCAAGATAATGTGAATGAAGTATAAGGAAAGAGAAATTATGGGGAATCCTCTTCTTACACAGCTGAAGGGTAGAAGATGAAAGTTTTGCCCCCTAACATAAATACCACCATTGATGATGAATCTCCTAGTTCAGAATTCAGTAGGATCCTCCCAATAATTTTGGTTCCATTAGATAGCCCAGATGTTAAGAAATACCATGGTTTTTGCATGGATGAAGTAACCATGTATGTTGTAATATTGTGTGGATCCCCTCAATGCCAATGGTCTATGAGGGTGCAAGAAAAATCTCTCCTTCATTATGGATTGGAGATAAACCATGTTGGGAATGTCAGATTCTTCAACAAGTCTTTCATTTCCCACCACTCACTCAATTTATTCATGAAAGTTTCTCATGATTTCGATATTTTTTGTAACTTCGAAGAGTGCCTATTCGGTTGAAATGGCAGAAGTATTTTTACCCACGGTAAATAGTTGGGCATAACCAGCATGCAAAAAGTGCTGGTCAACTTCCCGAGGTGACCAAAAGAATTTTTTTGCACCACACCCAAGTTTTGACCCCAGGACATGTGCCCAATAATTTGGGTTCCATCTGATAGCCCAGATGTTAAGAAATACCATGGTTTTTGTAGGGATGAAGTAACCATGTATGTTGTGATATTGTGTGGATTCCCTCAATATCAATGGTCTAGGAGGGTGCAAGAAAAATCTCTCCTTCACTATGGATTGGAGATAAACCATGTTGGGAATGTTAGATTCTTCAACAAGTCTTTCATTTCCCACTACTCACTCAATTTATTCATGAAATTTTCTCATGATTTTTAGATTTTTTATAACTTTGGAGAGTTCCCATTCGATTGAAATGGTTGAAGTATTTTTACCCAAAGTAAATATTTGGGCATAACCAACATGCACAAAGTGTTGGTCGACTACCCGAGGTCAAAAATTTTCGACTAAAATATTTTTTTTGGACCATGCCTAGGTTTTGACCCTAGGACATGCACCCTCCCAATGCAGCAACCTGAGTAATTCCCCTACATGTTCCTGTGTTAATCATTCTACAATGGGTATATTTAAATTTTACATTTTCAACTTCTGCCCAATTTTTTTTTATGGTAGCACCTGGGTAGGCATTTTTGCATATTAGTTAGGGCACACCATAGTAAAAAAATCTTGGTTGATCACCAATTATAAAAAAATCCATGAATAGATTGATCAAATAGATAAATGATTTTATGTGGAATATATGCCCCGATCTAGTGAGGATAAGGAAGGGGATTCTAAAGAGAATATGACCTTGACTGAGAAAAGGGAAGCGAGAAAATCTTAGGTCCATGGAAATATGGTCAAAGGGGAGACTAACAAGATTGATAGTGAAGAATTCATTTCCATCCTGGATGACCTCACTACTGGTGTTAATGTAGGAATTTCTACTAGGAATAAGGGAAGGAGAAAGTGGGTATCCATGTCCCACATCTATCAAACAAAGATATCAAATGGAAATTTTGTGTGATGAAACATGCAAAGGATATTCAATTGAATACTAGTGAGGTTTTTTTTTACGGAAACTAGGAACATTTGCAAGGATTTCAATCAGTTGAAGGTGGATAATAGGTTACTAAAAGTATCCAATGTAATTTTAGAGAAGAGGTTGGAATTAAGTACTAGAAATTAAAACAGATAAGAATACAACCCTCCCTACTACCCCTCTTGATGGTGGTAGCAACATTAGAAAAAGTTTCAGTGGTCCGATTTCGAGCATCCGTGATGGTCCTAACACTCGTGCACATGGAAGTTAGAGGAATAAATAGGGGTTTTGGTCATTTTATGATTTTATGAAGAGAAGGACTAGGTTTGTTTCCCACTATGTCATGTTTTGGTTATTTATCTCTATTTGGTTGAATGTATTCTACCTTTTTTCTAGCTTTCAATTGTTTTTTTGTATGAAGTATATAAAAAACTATATATATATATATATATATATATATATATATATATATATATATATATATATATATATATTTATATTAATATGTTTTGTAGTTGGATCAAGTCTATTTGATTGTGTTTCTAGTTTTTGTTCCATGTATGTATTCATACATTATATTTGGCTAATGTTGTACAAGGTTTTTTGGCCCTTTTAAAATCTCCTTATTACCTAATATAAAAAATGTATATAGAATATAATGATATATTTTAACTTACAGGGATAAAGATAAACAAAATTAATAATGAAAATCATATTTTATAGATAGATGTATTTAACTTATCTATACTAGTTCATATATATACTTAGAAAAACAAAATTTAGTTTTTCGTCAATACTTAACAGTAAGTATTATATAAACAATATATAAATAATTTGGTCATGATCATATACCTCTTGAAACCATTTCATAGAAAACATGTATTGAATATATTACTCTTGCAATTTAGGAACACAATACCTATTTTATTCGAAGTCTTTTTGAGTACTACATAATTTAAAATATTCTACAATCAATAAAAATAGAAGTAGGAAATTCAAATGTAATGTTGTTAAAAAGAAACGATCTAAGAAGATACTTTTGGAAATTGAGGGGTGAGCATGCAATTTAATGGAATAGCTTGAGGATTAGTATATCCAATGCCTTCGTCCATGTTCAAGTTCAAGCTTAGTCCTCCTCTAATATCATAAATTGTGTTCCAATCAAAGAAATGAATCATGGTATTCAAGATAGTTTGAATTAAGTATAAGGAAATAAAAATTCTGGGGCATCCTCTTCTTCCATCACCAAATGATAGAAGATGCAAGTGTTTCCCCCTCACGTCAATACCACCATCGAGGATGAATCTCTCATGTCTAAATTCAAGAGGATCCTCCTAATAATTTGGATCTCATTTGATAGCCCAAATGTTGAGAAATAATCTGGTGTTTGTAGGTATGAAGTAACCTATATGTTGCAATCTTTTGTGGGTTACCTCAATGCCAAGGGTCTAGGAGGGTGCAAGTGCAAGCTCTTCTTCACTATGCATTGGAGATAAACCATGTTGGGAATGTCATATTCTTCAACAAGTCTTTGAATTCCAACCACTCACTCAATCTCTTCACTATCTTTTCTCATGATTTTAGTTTTTTTATTAGGCAATAATAAGGCTTTGAAATGGACCTCAAACCTTGTATAATACTAGCCAAAGATAATTCATGGATACACACATGGAAAAAAACCAAAAATGGGATCAAATAGTATCAAATAGGCTTGATCCAACAAAAAAAAATATTTTATTCAAATTATTTTTTAGTAGTACATCATTAAAAAAAATTCTACAAGTGAATTATAAAAAATCAAATGTAATGTTGTTTTTAGTTTTTTTTTTTCTAAAAAAATGATTAAAGAACATATTCATGAAGATATCTTTGAAGATACTTTTTGAAATCAAGGGGTGGCCATGAAATTTAATGGAATAGCTCAAGGAACAATAAATCCAATGTTCAAGCTTATTCCTCCTCTAATATCATGAATTGGGTTCCAATCAAAGCACTAAATCATGGTATCCAAGACAATGTGAATGAAGTATAATGCAAGAGAAAATATAGGGCATCCTCTTCTTCCACCGCTGAAGGGTAGAATATGAAATTTTTTCCCCCTCACGTAAATACCACCAACGATGAATCTTTCTGGTCAAAATTAATTAAAAATTTAGGAAAAAATAAAAAAATTTATTCCTTAATACTTAACATTAAATATTATATAAACAATTTGGTCACGATCATATACCTCTTAGAACTGTTTCATAGAAAAGAAGTTCATATTTACATACATTACTCTTGAAATTTATGAACACAATGCATATTTTATTGAAAGCATTTATGAGTATTAAATCATTTTAAAAATGTCCACAAGTGAAGTAGGAAAATTCAAATCTAATGAACTATTTTTTAGTTTTTTAAAAAAGAGAATGAACTAAGAAGATATCCATGAAGATACTTTTGGAAATGGAGGGGTGGTCATGGACTTTAATGGAATATCTTGAGGTGTAGTAAACCTAATGCCTCCATACATGTTTAATCTTAGTCCTCCCTCAATATCATGAATTGGGTTCCAATCAATGCACTGAATCAAGGTAGCAAAACACTGTGAATGAAGTATAAGGGAAGAAAAATTCTAGGGCATCCTTTTCTTCCACTGGCGAAGGGTAGAAGATGAAATTATTCCCCCCTCATGTAAATACCACCAATGATGAATCTCTCGGGTCAAAATTAATTATAAATTTAGAAAAAAAAAATTAATTATTCCTTAATAATTAACATTAAATATTATATAAAAAATTTATAAATTTTTTTGTCATGATCATATACCTCTGAGAACCATTTCATAGAGAACAAGTTCATATTTAAATATATTACTCTTGCAATTTAGGAACACAATGCATGTTTTATTGAAAGTATCTATGAGTACTACATCATTATAAAAATTCTACAAGTGAAGTAGGAATATTCAAATCTAATGTTGTTTTTTAGTTTTAAAAAAAAAGAGAAATAACTAAGAAGATATCCATCAATATACTTTTGAAAATCAAGGGGTGGGCATGGAAATTAATGGAATAGCTCCAAGAGCATTATATCCAATGCTTTCGTCCATGTTCAAGTTTAGTCCTCCTCAAATATAATTATTAAATGGATAAATTAAATATATTAATTTTATCATTTAAACAAATTTTGAATATTATGTCGAATAGTGTTCATCTTTATTATATTTATAGCATCTAGAAATAGTAAAAGTGAGAATAAAAGCCTTAATTTTATCAATTTCTCATTACCATAAAGTAAGAATCCTTTAAGTCTTTTAAAACAATTGAATAGGTTAGATATATTGGATCTCCTATCTTAAACGATTATGTTAAGAATAGATTAATCAAATAGTTTTTTGAATATATTGAAGGTGTTTTATTTTATGGTAATGTGTTCTTTATTTTAAATGTTGTTTTTTGGTTTGCTCATTCTTCCAAATAAAAATATTAATATAAGGGTGTTTTTTAAATATATAATAGAATTTTACTATGATCAAATTTAATTTAGGAGGTGTCATATAATTATAAATTTAAATAAAAAGAATGTTTTAGTTAACTATAATGTATATAAAATATAAAGATATATTTTAATTTATAGCAACAAAGATAAGCAACTTGATAATGAAAATCATGTTTTAAGATAAATATATTTAAGCTATCTATACTAGTTCATATTCAGATTTAGAGAAACTTAATTTAGTTGTTCCCCAATATTTAAAATTAAATATTATATAAACAATTTGGTCATGATCATATAACTCTTAGAACCATTTCATAAGAAACAAATTCATGTTTGTATATATTACTCTTCAATTTAAAAGCATAGTATTTATTTTATTGAAAACATTTTTGAGTACTACATAATTTTAAAAAATCCTGCAAGTTAAATAGGAAAATTCTAATATAATGTTTTTTAGTTTTAAAAAGTAAAAAACCAAACTAAGAAGATATCCATGAAGATAATTTTGGAAATCGATACAAATAGTAGAGGTTAAGAAGGAAAATTCAAATGTAATATTTTTTTAGTTCAAAAAAATTATCTAAGAAGATATCCATGAAGATACTTTTGGAAGTCGAGGTGTGGCCCTAAAATTCAATGGAATAGCTCTAGGAGAAGTAAATCCAATTCCTTCATCCATGTTCAACTTAAAGTTTATTCCTCATCCATCATGATTTGTGTTCCAATCAAATAATTGAATCAAGGTAGCCAAGACAATGTGAATGAACTATAAAGAAAAAGAAATTCTGGGGCATCCTATCTTTTCACCAACGAAGGTTAGAAGATGAAAATGTTGCCTCCTCATGTCAATACCACCATCAACGATTAATTTCTCAGGTCAAAATTCAAGAGGATCCTCTCAATAATTTGGATCTCATCCGATAGCCTAGATGTTGAGAGACATTTTGGTGTTTATAGGGATGAGGTAACTGTGTATGTTGTAATCTTGTGTGGATTCCCTCAATGCCAAGGGTCTGGGAGTGTGCAAACACAATATCTCCTTACTATGGATTAGAGATAAACCATGTTGGGAATGTCAAATTCTTCAACAAGTCTTTCACTTCCCACCACTCTCTCAATTTCTTCATGAGATTTTCTCATGATATTAAGATTTTTTATAAATTCGGGGAGTGCCCATTCGGTTTGTAATGACTGGAGTATCTGATCTGTAAAAATATACTTTGGAATCTTAGAAGACCAAAAAATATTGTTTCTACTTCCAATTATTGAAAATGACATAATTTAGAAGCTAGTAAATGAATCTTAGTGCTTAGAACTACTTACAAAAATTCAGAATGAAAAAATTAATGGAAACACAATATTTTTATCCTTGAAACCCCCAATTTGAGGGAAAACTAGTTGAGAAGGGAAATTAATCTTTCTTCCCATAACGCTTATTTCACTAAATCTGGACATATTGCATTGAATCTGGACTCCAGTATTACATGTTTTGGAAGAAATCTATCACCATTTTTACCTATATTGGATTCCATTTTTTTCTATACTGCATTCTGTTATTACTATAGTTGGATTCCATTAGTAACAATATTGGATTACAATATTGTCATTATTGAAGTTATTTGAGTTCCAATTTAAGTATTAGTGGATTCCAATATTGCTATTATTGGATTCCAATTTCTCTATTAATGGATTCCAATATTGCTATTATTGGATTCCAATTTTTCCATTTTTTATATTTTTATGTTAGGAGTAAGTAAGGCTAGTATCTGCTAACTATTATAAGGCATGAGCCCATTGGATTAATAAAAATAAAATATTAACAATGAATTTCTGGAAAAGCCTCGATGTAAGGTGAGCAATCGCTAACTATTATAATTCATGAGCTCGTGTTATTGAATGAAAATGTAAAAGCCTCGATGTAAGGTTATTTGCCACTAACTATTATAAGTCATGATCATGTTGTATTAAAAGAAAGTGCAAAAGCCTCGATGTGAGGTTAGCGGCCACTAACTATTATATGTCATGATCCCTTTGTATTAAATTAAAAATAAAAACTAACAATAAGGTTTGAAGTGTGAACCATGTACTTTCAAATGGAAAGCCTCACATTGCCAAATTAGCAATACTTACACTTTTTAAGTTAAAAAAAATACAAGACTTAGACTTTAAAAGTGTGACACACATTTTCCAAGCTACGAGCCTCAGACATAAAACTTAATTACAAGCCTCGCACTCTAAAAGTGTGATCCCCACACTCTGAAAGTTGTAACCTTGTACTCTTAAAGTGTGGACCTCGTACTCTGAAAGTGTGAGTTTGACACCATGAAATTTCGAGCCTCAGACACTAAATGAGTGAGGCTCGTACTTTGAAAGTGCAAGGCTCACACTTTCAAAATGTGAGCCTCGTACTTTCAAAGTTCAAGGATCATACTTTGAGAGTGCAAGGTTCACACTTTCAATGTTTATTATGCACATATCCTTAAATTTGACACTGGCCTTAAATGCTGGTGGTGTTATTTTGATTTCTGGTGGAATTTACAATAAATTTACATAACAAATCAAGTATTTATTTCTTAGATTGTACATGGCATTAAGCTCATTAGTTTTTATTATTATAAACTATATCTCTGAGTAATAATTAAAAGAAAACAAAATAGTTTGGAGTCTATATATATCACAAATTCTATTACTATGAAAGATAGCAGAATTTATGCTTGTAAATTGTTCCATTTTCCATATAAACGATGCATTACTTTCATGAGAAACAAAATGAAATAATCCTTTTACACAATGAAAGAAAAATGTTTGTGACAAACATAGTCTTACGCCCTTGTAGATACATTTAACCAATATTTTATAGTTTACATCAATAAAAAGACTCATTGTGCCACAATTGTATTCTTTGTGAGTCAATAAATACCACCACCTTTTTCCTAATGTTGGTACATGTGAATGAGATACATTTGAATCACACCACTTAATGTGGTATAGCGCTTTTGTAGTGCCCACTTCCCTTTGACAACTTTTGATGCTTATTTTGATGTTGTTGTTTATGTTATGGACACTATTATAGTTATGATTTAGTATGATGTTAAACATTTGATCATGGATTATTGTTGATCTTGATTTAGTTATGATACATGATGATTATTGGAGACACTCCTATGTGCATGATGATATACTATTTGACATGGATGTTTTATGGATGTTGTTCGGACATGTGATTTTTGATATTATGAGTAGATCTAGAAAATGGATATTATATGATGATGATATAAATTGTGTGTGATAATGTAAAATTGCCTTGATGTTGTTGTGATTCACATCTTTAGATGATTTTGTGATTATATTTATATTCATTTTGGATGTTCTGATATGGCCATGAGGCCAAAAGAGGTATTTGTGTTTTGCAGGTTAAAAATATCACAACAAACATTGGGGGATTGGAGACCAACCACAATGGAATTATAGGTGAATTTGACAATGTCACCATGGCAACTTGTTTTATTGTGTTGTGTTTGTTGTTATTAGGGATTCCCATGGGGGGATCACCTTTATATGTGACCATGGGTTTTGTGTACGTATTAATGTGGTTAATTTTTATTATTATTGTATGTATTTTATTAGTAACGTGTCCCTTTCTTTTATGTAATTAAAATTGTGGTAGATTAATGTGAGAAATCATATGATTAAAATTTAAATAATTCAAATTGGGATACGGGAAAGTAATAATGGAAGTTGTTGGCTCTTTGTATTTAATATGTAAGGGATTTGTAAGTTTGTGTAAGTCTAATATTTTGAGTATGAAACACTCCACCTCCTTGGAAATTCAAATTTGTCCGTGGAGGCTGTTTTTGGAGCCTTGTAAGATAAGTAAAACTTGTCACATACCTCTCAATTTAATTTACCAACCATAACTATGGTTGGAAGGCTGATTTTAGACATTTTTAATGCATTTTACTAATCTTGTTGCAAGTTTTGATTTCACTCTCTTACATTTTATTTAATTTGTAGTCCTTTGGGATGTGGGCTTTTTGGAGTGTGCTAATAATTTGTCATATTTTCACCCACCTCTTTATTGTGCTTAGGAGAATGAAATGTTGTCTTTTGTGTTGGAGTTGAGGATGTGTGATGTGACATCATACATGGATCTACATCATCTTCTTCTCTTCCATCTTCTATAAAATTCAAACTCTTTTCTTGTTTTGGGTTGTTGAATCATTTTTCAAACTTCTTTGGGGGGTGTATTTTCTTGTGTTGGGAGATCTTGTTTTTGGAGGGAGTTTGGAGAAACTTTGCATGCTTGGAGATTGCGATTTTGGGATTGTGTTTTAGGCATTGAAGCTTGCTATTTGGAAAAAAAAGCTACCATGGAGAGGAAGGATTTTAACTCTTATTTTATGTTTTTATTTTCTTGTTGTGTTGTGTGAATAGTGAATGTTTTATGTAATTGTTGGCTGGTTGGGTAGATTGCCATAGGAATGGTGTAGGAGAAAGCTATGGGGAATCCATGTGGGGGGGCATGAGGGAATGCCAGTGGCATCATATTTGTGGAGGTACTTTGGGTTTGGGATCCACCTTAGAAAAGAAATAGCTTGCATTTCTTACTTTGTGGGGGGCATAAGGAAATCTATGGGGTACATAAGGAGCGATTGTGGGGGGATAAGGATATGTGTGATGAAATTTATTAGCAATTTGTTCTGCTGGATTCCCAATTCCCATTTGGGAGGCATAAAAAACTTTAATGTTAGATTGAATTCAATGATATTGTATGAAAAAAGAGATAGTTAAATCTCTGTTTGAAAAGAAGAAATGTATGTGGAAATAATGTTGTATTTTGTATCTTTAGAAATGTGTAAAATGGAATTTTGTATTTGCATTCTGATTTAGAATGGTTTTTTTAAAACAACTGAATGTATTAGATTAGATTGGAAATGAAGTACCAAACTTAAATGATGAAATTGATAACTAGACTTTCTAGAAGTGGATCTCTATTATAAATATAAAACTGGCACTAAATTTAATCAAAATGTATAGTTCAGGCCTGCACATTATAATCATCTTGGAAATGTTAAAATTTAGCATGTTGTATTATCAATGAACTCTAATTGAAAAAGAAAACTTAAGAAAACAATTTAAACATTGCAAAATCAAGCCCAATCCCTCTCAATGTCATTTTCTGTCAATTGTTGGAAAAAAATGTAATTGGAAATTAAACAAGTGAAATTACCTCCCTAAAAAACTTTAAATCCTTCCTAGATCAATTCTCCATGTCTGTTTGGCATGTTGAGTGAAGGAGGAGACCAAATTGAAATTTTTTTATAAGTTAAAATTTACTAGTTGGCTATTTAAAATTCTGCAGACCATTTTTTAAAAATTGATGCCTTAAAATTAATCAAAATGTAAAATTTATGATTTCTTTGAAAAGAAGGCATCAAGAGATTTCTAGAAAGTCCTTGTTTTCCTAAAACTGATATTTCTAGCAAAAGTTATGGCACTTTGAAGTTTTCCTACCTTGGCAGAAAATTTTGGGAAAATTTCCCCCCGAAAAATTCCTGTTAAAATCCTTAAAAAAAAATTGAAAATTTGTTTGGGAATTTTTTTGAAATTTCCTCCACTGGCCCATAGCCCGTTAGAGGATGCCACGTGTCCGCACAGGGAAGTGATTGAGGCATGACATCATTTTAGCCCTTAGGCCTTTTTAAAATTGTTAGTGAATTTTTTTGAAATTACCCCCGCCAGCCGGCAGCCAACTAGAGGTTGCCACATGGCAGGAAGGGGGTGAAAACGGGGTGGGGAAGCCCTCGTAACTCTACCTTTTAAAATTTTGGGTTTTTCCCTCATGGCCCTACACCCTTGCCCTCGCCTTGGGGTGACTATTCCATGGGCACGTGGACCTGTGCACGCCATTTACTCGTTTCCCCTCCCCTTTGGAAAATTTTGTGAACTATCCCCATCACTCCACCCATCCCTCTCTTTCTCCCCTAGGTTGTTTCATTGAGCGCCACGTGTACCTAGTGGACCCGCGGGTGCGTGGGCACTATTTTATTTTTTTCTCCCTTCAACGAAGTTCGTCAACTTCCTCCACTGCCTTCCCTTCCCTCATCCTTTCCGCCTTGGCTTAGAGTCTGACATGTGTCCTCAAAGGACCCATGAAGGTGCAGGAGAAATTTTGAATTTGCACCCACACGGGAAAAAATTCCTAATGCCACCCCGCGACTCGCCAACCTAACAAATTGGCTTCTTCCCCACTCGACATGTGTCCCCTTGGGGGAAAATTTGACCCCTAAGGCCCGCTGGTCCATAACTAGAGTTTTATAAGGAGTTAGGAGGACTTATTTATATCGTTGGAAAGGTGAGAAAATTTCCTATCCAATGGAAGTGATTTAGGAAAATTTTGAATGCATTAAGTGTGAGAAAAATCAAGTTGAAAATATAAGCCTATTAGAGAGTGGGTATGGTGTTAATTTACCCCCTGAATCTAACTAAAACTTTTAACCCTAGAATTTGGACCTTGTGACCTATGATAATTGTAATAAAAGAAAAGTTTGTTCTAGGAGATTAAAATTGTTCCAGAACCTTTTAGTGACAATTGTTTCCTTGCAAGCTGGTTGTAGACACTTCTAATAAAAAAAATTATTCCATAATTTTCCTAACCCTAGGTTATTTCTTGGGTCTCAAGTGGGTTGTTTTAACGAGAATTACACTTAGTATTAGAGCAGTGATTCAAAATCTTAGACCATTGGGTACATTAGAAAAATTGGGACTAGAAACTTAAACCTAGCATTTTTTTTCTTAAATCTTAAAAAAAAAATAGTTTAGAAATTGTATATTGTAGTAGACATGAGATTGAATGAAACATAGAATAATGAACTAACTGTCGCTTTGTTCTGTGTAGGAGGTGCAGACAGGGCGGGGGGAATCATCACATAGAACCAAACTTACCACCACCACCACCACCACCGGATCAAGGTGTAGCAGCTTTCCTACCCCAGATCTTACAGATTCTTTAGGATGTCAAAGCTGCTCTATGCAAAAGATTAGGAGGAGGACATGCAGCTAGTCATGATAGAGCCCCTTCCATTGAGGGTCAAGTATCTCCTCAACCCAGTGAGGAGCATAGAGGAGAGAACTCCCATGCAGAGTTATCCAGAGTAGAGTCATCACCTAGGGGAAAGGGTGACAGAGTTCTAGAGCATAGAGAGAGGTCTTGGATCCTTAGTCTTAGGGATGAGCCTGAAAAGAGACCTAGAGGCCATCTGACCACAACTGCGGATAATATCAGGGAGATCCTAAAGCTTCAGCCATCACATTACTCAGGTGATACATGTGGATTTTAGGAAGATGCCTGGCTAGTGAGCTTGAGTAGTTACTTTAAGCTTTGTCCTTGTTCTAGCAACATGAAAGATTGTGTTACGATCCATCTACTAAGGGATGGAGTAGGAGTATGGTGGAGGATAGAGAGGATTAGAATCTCTATGTAGATTAAGAGACAATGACCTAGGAGCTATTCGAGGAGAGATTCAGGAGAAGGTATTTGTCATGGAGGTTCATACAACAAAGGATCGACGAGTTCCATGACCTTCGATAGGCATATCTTTCTGTAACAAAGTATGAGATTAGATTTCTTGATCTACTCCAATATGTTGAGTATATGAAGGATGAGCAGGTGTGGATTCACAAGTTCATCTGGGGCTTGAATTTAGATATTGGAGGTGTAGTGTGGATCCACTGCCCACAGACATTAGCTGAGGCTATCAAGAAGGCCTACATAGCAAAGAAGACTCAGGGGAAGACCCAAAAGGATAGAGACCAAGTCTAGAGCCACATATAATAGATGTATGATAGTAGATCGAGGGGGTCAGTACCTCCTTTTCATGATGGCCAGGGTTCAACACAATCATCCTTTAGGCCACAACAGTAGCATCTGTAGTCCTACCCACCTCATAAACCTCCACAGAGAGCTAATGCACAGAGAGGTCAAAGTATGGGGATTCCTCCTAGGGATCCCATTAGGACACAGGGTGGACCTATAGCTCAGTCAACAGCAGCTCACCAGTAGAGACCTTAACAGACTGTAGCCGGATCATCGGGATCCATGTCACAGACTTCCAGGGCACCTACTGGAGGTGCTACTCATTAGGGAGGATTAGGTGGGTGTTTTGGTTGTGGAGTTACTAGAAATTTTTAGAGAGACTGCCCACAGAACCCTAACAACAAGGACAAGACAAAGATATCTGAGCCTATGGCTGGTGACATGGGGCACAACCACAGGATTTATGTAATGGTTGAGAACCACTAGGTAGAGCATCAGAGCATAGTCATTAAGACCACATGTAGCATTGGTGGTATTCCTACCTCTGTATTGTTTAATTCTAGTTCTTCTTATTCTTTCATTGCACCATCTTTATTAGGGCAATGCAGGCTAGTGGCAGTTAGGAAGGGTCTTAGTTGGGATGTCGAGATGGCTTCTGGAGCCAAGATTTCTATAGACACCTTAGTTAAGGAGTGTGTAGTGGATTTGAGACCCTTCACCACTACCTCAGATCTTTGTATCCTTCCTTTGGGCTCGTATGGAGTCATGTTGGATATGGATTGGTTATCTACAGACAGGGCTAGGATGGATTGTTACCACAAGACTATATCTTGTGCAGATGATTTGGGAGTTGAGTATGTGATTTCAGGGGTCAGGAGACCCATTTCTATTCGCACCATCTCCGCTATGCATATTAAGCAGTGTGTGTGACGGGGTTGTCAGATATATGCCGTCATATTCAGTGACAGAGAAGAGGATGGGTCTAGAGGACCATCACTAGATGATCATCCCATTTTGAGAGAGTATGTTGATGTCTTTCTAGGGGAGCTACCAGGGTTACCACCCCTACGTGAGATTGATTTTCATATAGATCTAGTTCCAAGAATAGAGACTATCTCATGGGTATCTTATCGGATGACCACCTAAGAGCTCTATGAGCTAAATTTATAGCTTGAGGGCCTTTTGGAGAAAGGCCTTATCCATCGTAGTGTATCCCCTTGGGGTGCATTGATGATCTTTGTGAAGAAGAAGGATGGATCCTTGTAGTTGTGTATTGACTACCACCAGCTGTTAGTGAAAAATCACAGCACCCCTGGATGTATATCAGGCTTCTAGGTTGATCACTTAGGCATCCAGTGTGATTGCACAACATGGAAACCTCTCTCCAAGCGTGGGACTTGTGAAACTGAGAGAGGAATCTCCAGAGAAAGCTGGTTCTTGCTCCTCAACTACCTGCCACAAGCTATTCCAGTGCAGGAAAGCTAATCTAATCATAATCTAACCATGCCAAGGAGACAGAGAGAGAGAGAGAAGGGAAAAACAAAAAAAGCCTACACTAAAATGGTGATACACCAGAGAAGGAGAATGTTGGACATCTATCAAAACTGCCATGGGACAAAGAGAGGTGAGCAATGGGAAGGATGCACAGATGCATCACAGGCCCAAGTATAGATTTCACACAGAAAATGTCCCAAAACTCCATGAACACAGCTCTAAACCTGCAATGAACTTTCAAACATGCACAAATACCTGCAATGAAGAGAGGCAAGAAGAGAACAAGCAAAAAATGAGCAAGGATGGACAGATACATCACAAAACAAGTTTTGTTGCTCCAGAAGTTTGCACAGAACATCATTTCAATAGTAAAAGGCAAAAAACACCATTACAGAGCAAGGGAGGAGGTTTGAAATCCATTTTCAACCCTAGAGAAGAAAAGAAGGGAGGGTCGAGCAGAAAAGATGAACAACTTTTTCTGTCCCCCTTTTGAAAGAAGCCCCTCTGTACAATGTATAGGAAGAAAGAGAGAGGGAAGAGAGGAAATTTGAAACTACCACAACCACTTCTAGGTCACATTTTAAATCATCTCATTATGGTAGAAGTGGCGGATCCTGGCAAAACGGAGGGCTGTCTGCTGCATTAAAGCTGGTTGTTGAAGCGTCAGTTCTGGCATTACCATGCGTCAGAGCTGTTTCTTAGATTTCTCTCTACAAACTAAACCAAAATGGAATATTGATCCCAGAATCAGATAGATAATTTCAACAGCTTTCCGTTGATATAAAGAACGTGTAAATCCGAGCTTTGGATCAAAAGATATGACGATCTGAAGATTTAGGGCACGGAACAGACCAAAACGGATTTTGAAATATTTTCCCGCGCTTCGCCACCTAGACGACACGTGGCAGGCTCTGATTCGCTGAATAATTCTCTACTCCACCTTTCCGCGGGCTTTCCTTTGAAATTTCCTTGTGGGCCCTCGCTGGGACGCGTGGCACTATCCCATTGGTTCGAGTCAGTGCTTGAGACCTCACCCTTTGACTTTTGGACTTTTTCCCCTGCGACACATGTCGTGATCTGGTTGGTTCTCAGCCCTTTCGGCTCCTTCGCGCCCTTCGCATCTTTATGTCTCAGATGTCCCAAACTACTTGGGCCAAAAACTTCCGATCCAACCGAAATGGGCTTCCTCATCCCTCATTTGGCCGATGACACGTGGCGTTGTTTGATTGGCTTTCGGCTCCTTCGGCGATCCATGTCCCCCGCGTCCCTTTGTCTCAGATGTTTGGTGCGAAAGTTCTCCTGTTTCGGGCCGATCTGGTCGGTTTGCGTACATCACGGTCTGAATGTCCCAATTACTTCCCGACTGTTTTTTCCCATTTCAGCTAGAACCGGTTGGTTCGCGATCCTTCGCGTACTCTTGTCCCGAACGTCCCAGTTAGCAGTTAGTCGTTTTTCTTCCTCTTTCGGCCGGATCTACTTCTCGTGCCCACGCGTGTCCTTCTGGTCCGACTGTCCCGGTGCTACAGTTGTCTGTTCCGGGTGAACCGGCCAGTTCAGGCCCTTCGCGCACTCTTGTCCCACTTGTCCCTTTGCTGCTTGGGCCACCTGCAGGCTTTTCGGCTGATCCACGCCTTGGCTATCCCAAACATCCCTACATTGTTCCTAGGACAAGGACTTAGCCGATTTTTCGTGATTTTTTCTGGATCAACCTGAGCTTGCCTTCTGCAATTTTTTTCACATTTTCTCAGAGCTTGCTCTTTCCTTCTTTGGTCAGGGGAGTTAGAAAAATTCTGAGGGAACCCCAGAAACATGATGTTTGCTCTGAATCAATCAATCTTGCCTGGGACTTGAGAATTCGTGATGTATGTTATCAAAATTAACCCTGGGGGGTGAATTTTGGATAATAATTTGGTGACTCAGCGGGGTCATCTGCCTGCTAGATGAAAAGACCAGTTGCCTGAAAGCATCCATTGGGCATGGAGTCCTAAGTTGTAGCATAAAAACTGATCTGAACTTTGGAAACTTCCCCTCTGAGCCACTTGGAAACCCACCGGGCCTGGATTTGTTCTCAAGAAGATGCCACTGAAACGAACTGTGCAAGAGAAGAACCAACAACACCAAAAACTATGTACAAAACTGATAATCATACATGTCCCAAATGGAACATGAAGAGTGTGCACAAGCACTTCTTCTGCTGAAAGCAAACCTACCCACTCTACTCTAACTGGAAGCAAAAGCAAGCTAAACAAACCCTGTAATTGGTTGTGAGAAATAGCTTCCCTTTCTTCAAAAGTGGCAGCCATGCAATTGATTTGGCACTGATCATGACTGTTTAGATGGATGGAAAATCAACAAAAAGCTGGTCTTCTATCCAAATCATGAAAGTATCAGCTGAAAACAAATCCAATACCTCTTTTAGTTGCTCTGCATTTGGATTAAAGAGGTATGGCAGCTGATCCTTGGTACTTTATAGCTCACCCTCATGCTCAGAAGAAAGCATGACTAGTTGTGACTTCTCCTTTGGCTCTAATGAAGCCAAATACCTGATTGGGAAAGGTATGGTCAGTTTGAGTATGCCCATTGCTGTGATTTTCAACCCCAAGAATGGAGTTTTCCTGTAGACCTCATTGAATGGACGGTGTGGAAGAAAAGGTAGAAATTCCTTCTGCCCTTTCTATTTCTCCAATGAAGAACATGAAAGATTAAAATCTTCCAATCTTGATTCTGAAGAGCTGTTATAAGATGCAGGCTACTGCAAATGAATGTTCTCCTTCATAACAACAGACTCTTGTGTTTGGAATGTGGATGATGAAAGAGAGAATGGTGGAAACTCAACCGGCTCTTCTCCATCAAAATAGTCCTCCAAATCTGACAGATAAACTACCTCATGGCTGTCCTGCTGCAAATGTTCAACTTCCCTAATGGTGTCCTGTTGATCTATAACTTGACCAACATGGTTTCTTTCTCCCTCCAGCATTGAGTTTAGAGTTCAAACTCCTCTTCAACACTGGAACTTGAGAGAGGTGAAGTAGAAAGAAGAACTGAAGGTTCTCTTGTAGCCTGCTTTGTGCTCAGAGCTCTTGGATCTGCAACTTTCTCCTCCATAGCTAGAATGTGCTCCTCTGCTGCTGGATCTGGAGCAGCTTCTCCTTCCTCCAATGTTTGAAGACAATCTTGCTCTTGATTGAACTCTTCCTCCAGCATGAAGTTTGTCAAGTCAAACTCTTCAATCTGCTGCTCTAGAGGACAAGTTGGGACTGCAAGATCTTCTTCTTCTGCTGCAACAAAATCAGTCCTAACCACCACCTGTTCTCCAACCCTAGCCTCTTCTGTAGGTTTAACCATCAAGGGGATCTTTGTCATCCCAAATCTAAGAGCCCAACTCTTCAGACTTTGAATTTCTTCATCTTTGTTTGGCTTCTCTTTTTGCTGTTGTTTTCCTTGACTGAAATTCTGATTTTCATCCTCCCAACATGGATTTGGGAATGCAAGAGGAGGGATGGGTTGTAACTCAACTGATTTGACATTTTTTTGTGGTGGTGGAGGAGGTGAAACCTCTTGTTTCTTTGGAGTGGGAGGTATTTCATTTAGCTCTTGTGGAGGGGATGAATGTTTAGAAGGAAAAAGGAAAGAAGAATTGAGGTGTGGTGGAAGACTGAGAGGTGGAGACATGGGATCAACATTTGGGACAGCAGCTGGAGAGTTTAAAATTTGCAAGTCCAAATGAGATGATGCTGCTTGAGTAATGGGAAGAGAAAAACCGGATGATGGTGTAGAACTTACCCATTGACAAGGTTGTTCAACACTGAATGTATAGGCCTCTATTTCTGCTGTCCATTGTGCAAGTTGGGGTAGCATCTTTATCATGAAGTCCAGCTTCTCTTGAGGGTTGAAGTGTCTTGGAAAAGGGCCTCGCCATGGACAAGGAGTCCTGCAACCAATTTTGAAAGCTCTCATTTGAGCTGTTGCTCTGGACTGCACCATCTCTACCTCCATATTTTGGATTTTCTCCAACAAACTAGCATCTTGGATCTGATGGTCTTTATTATATGCATACTTTTGCTCTTGGAAAGCTCCACAGCCAAACTGACTTTGGCATTGCTGCTCATATGGGTATGCATACTGATCTTGAATCTGCTCAAAAGGATGATTTGGAGGATTTGTAAAACATGTTGGAGGTGGAATATACTGCTGTTGTTGATGTGAATTCCATGATGGAAATGAAGTCATGATTGCACAACCTCATGGAATGGAAAAGAATGAAAGAGATGGAAAGAAATATGGAAGAATGGATAGAAAATGAATGAAAATGATTGGAAAGGAAGGTCTGCAACTTCAGAGATGGGTTGTTGACCAGATGGAGTCGCCAGATGTGTTTGCAAGTACCTCCAAAGGCTGAAATCTTCACAGGAACACATCAACTTGCAAAAGATGAAGTGGAAGACGTCTAGAGTCCCACCGGGCGTGTAAAAACTGTTAGTGCAAAATCACAGCACCCCTGGATGCAGATCAGGCTTCTAGGTTGATCAGTCAGGCATCCAGTGTGATTACACAACATGGAAACCTCTCTCCAAGCGTGGGACTTGTGAAACTGAGAGAGGAATCTCCAGAGAAGGCCGGTTCCTGCACCTAAACTACCTGCCATAAGCTATTCCATGGCAGGAAAGCTAATCTAATCCTAATCTAACAATGCCAAGGAGACAGAGAGAGAGACAGAGAGAAAGGAAAAGAACAAAAGCCTACACTAAAACGGTGATACACCAGAGAAGGAGAATGTTGGACATCTATCAAAACTGCCATGGGACAAAGAGAGGTGAGCAATGGGAAGGATGGACAGATGCATCATAGGCCCAAGGATAGATTTCACACAGAAAATGTCCCAAAACTCCATGAACATAGCTCCAAACTTGCAATGAACATTCAAACATGCACAAATACCTGCAATGAAGAGAGGCAAGAAGAGAAACAAGTAAAAACGAGCAATGATGGACGAATGCATCACAAAACACGTTTTGTTGCTCCAGAAGTTTACACAGAACATCATTTCAATAGTAAAAGGAAAAAAATGCCATTACAGAGCAAGGGAGGAGGTTCGAACTCCATTTTCAACCCTAGAGAAGAAAAGAAGGGAGGGCAGAGCAGAAAATATGAACAACTTGTTATATCCCCCTTTTGAAAGAAGCCCCTCTGTACAATATATAGGAAGAAAGAGAGAGGGAAGAGAGGAAATTTGAAACCACCACAACCACTTCTAGGTCGCATTTTAAATCATCTCATTAAGGTAGAAGCGGCAGATCTTGGCAAAACGGCGGGCTGTCTGCTGCATTAAAGCTGGTTGTTGGAGTGTCACTTCTGGCATTACCATGCATCAAAGCCGTTTCTTAACTTTCTCTCTCCAAACTACACCAAAATGGAAGATTGATCCTAGAATCATGTAGAGAATTTCAACAGCTTTCCGTTGATATAAAGAACGTGCAAATCCGAGCTCTGGATCAAAAGATATGACGATCTGAAGATTTAGGGCACGGAACAGACCAAAACGGATTTTGAAATATTTTCCCGCGCTTCGCCACCTAGATGACACGTGGCAGGCTCTGATTCGCTGAATAATTCTCTCTCCTCCACCTTTCCGTGGGCTTTCCTTTGAAATTTCCTTGTGGGCCCTAGCTGGGACACGTGGCACTATCCCATTGGTTTCGGGCTGACCCTTCAAAACTCGCCCTTTGAATTTTTGACCTTTTCCCTCGTGACACGTGTCATGATTTGATTGGTCCTTGGGCCTGCCGGCTTTTCGCACCCTTCGCGTCTTTTTGTCCCGGATGTCCCAGTGCTGTTTGGGACAGAAACCTCCGATCCACCCGAAATGGGCTTCCTTGTCCCTTATCTGCCGATGACACGTGGTGCAATCTGATTAGCTCTCAGCTTTTTCGGCTATCCGCGTCCCTGCGGCCCGGATGTACCAGTACGAACTTTCTCTGTTTCGGGCGAATCGGCCTGTTCGCGTCATCACGGCCCAAATATCCCAATTGCTTCCGAACTGTTTGTTCCCATTTCGGCCGATCCGGCCGGTTTGCGTACTTCGCGTACTCTTGTCCCGAACTATCTCGCTCAGCAGTTAGACATTTTTCTTCCTCTTTCGGCTGGATCGGCTTCTCGCGCCCCTCGCGTCCTTCTGGTCTGATTGTCTCGGTGCTACAGTTGTCTGTTTCAGGTGAACCGGCCGGTTCGGGCCCTTCGCGCACTCTTGTCCCACTTGTCCCTTTGCTGCTTAGGCCGCCTGCAGGCTTTTCGGTCGATCCGCGCCTTGGCGTCCCAAATGTCCCACATTGTCCTAGGACAAGGACTTAGCCATTTTTTGTGATTTTTTCTGATCAACCTGAGCTTGCCTTCTGCAAATTTTTTTGCATTTTCTCAGAGCTTGCTCTTTCCTTCTTTGGTTAGGGGAGTTAGAAAAAATTTGAGGGAACCCCAGAAACATGATTTTTTCTCTGAATCAATCAATTTGCCTGGGACTTGAGAATTCTGATGCATGTTATCAAATTAACCCTGGGGGGTGAATTTTGGATAACAATTTGGCGACTCAGCGGGGTCATCTGCCTGCTCGATGAAGTTACCAGTTGCCTAAAGAATCCATTGGGCATGGAGTCCTGAGTTGTAACATGCAACTGATCTGAACTTTGAAAACTTCCCCTCTGAGCCACTTGGAAACCCATTGAACCTGGAGTGTTCTCACCAAGATGCCACTGAAACGAACTGCGCAAGAGCAGAAACCAACAACACCAAAACTATGTACAAAACTGAAAATCATACATGTCCCAAATGGAACATGCAGAGTGTGCACAAGCACTTCTTCTACTGAAAGCAAACCTACCCACTCTACTCTAACTGGAAGCAAAAGCAAGCTAAACAAACCCTGTAATTGGTTGTGAGAAATAGCTTCCCTTTCTTCAAAAGTGGCAGCCATGCAATTGATTTGGCACTGATAATGGCTGTTTGGATGGATGGAAAATCAACAAGAAGCTGGTCTTCTATCCAAATCATCAAAATATGAGCTGAAAACAAATCCAATACCTCTTTTAGTTGCTCTGCATTTGGATTGGAGAGGTATGGCAGCTGATCCTTGGTACTTTGTAGCTCACCCCTCATGCTCAGAAGAAAGCATGACTGGTTGTGACTTCTCCTTTGGCTCCAATGAAGCCAAATACCTGATTGGGCAACATATGGTCCGTTTGAGTATGCCCATTGCTGTGATTTTCAACCCCAAGAATGGAGTCTTCTTATATACCTTCTTGAATGGATGGTGTAGAAGTAATGGTGGAACCCTTCTGTCCTTTCTCTTCCTCCAATGAAGAACATGAAAGATTAAAATATACCAATCTTGATTCCAAAGAGCTGTTATAAGATGCAGGCTACTGCAAATGAATGTTCTCCTTCATGACAACAGACTCAAGTGTTTGGAATGTGGATGATGAAAGAGAGAATGGGGGAAACTCAACCGGCTCTTCTCCATCAAAACAGTCCTCCAAATCTGACAGATAAACTGCCTCATGGCTGTCCTGCTGCAAATGTTCAACTTCCTTCATGGTGTCCTCTTGATCTGTAACTTGACCAACATGGTTTCTTTCACCCTCCAATATTGAGTTTGAGAGATCAAACTCCTCTTCAGCACTAGAACTTGAGAGAGGTGAAGTAGAAAGAAGAACTGAAGGTTCTCCTATAGCCTGCTTTGTGCTCAGAGCTCTTGGATCTGCAACTTTTCTCCTCCATAGCTAGGATGTGCTCCTCTGCTGCTGGATCTGGAGCAGCTTCTCCTTCCTCCAATGTTTGAAGACAATCTTGCTCTTGATTGAACTCCAGGATGAAGTTTGTCAAGTCAAACTCTTCTGCTGCTCTAGAGGACAAGTTGTGACTGCAAGATCTTCTTCTTCTTCTGCAACAAAATCAGTCCTAACCACCACCTGTTCTGCAACCCTAGCCTCTTCTATAGGTTTAACCATCAAGGGGATATTTGTCATCCCAAATCTAAGAGCCCAACTCTTCAGACTTTGAATCTGTCTTCATTTTCTGTTTGGCTCTTCCTCTTTTCCTTGATGTTGATTTTCCTTGACTGGAATTCTGATTTTCATCCTCCCAACATGGATTTGGGAATGCAAGAGGAGGGATGGGTTGTAACTCAACTGATTTGACATTTTTTTGTGGTGGTGGAGGAGGTGAAACCTCTTGTTTCTTTGGAGTGAGGAGGTATTTCATGTTAGCTCTTGTGGAGGGGATGAATGTTTGAGAAGGAAAAAGGAAAGAAGAATTGAGGTGTGGTGGAAGACTGAGAGGTGGAGACATGGGATCAACATTTGGGACAGCAGCTGGAGAGTTTAAAATTTGCAAGTCCAAATGAGATGATGCTGCTTGAGTAATGGGAAGAGAAAAACCGGATGATGGTGTAGAACTTACCCATTGACAAGGTTGTTCAACACCGAATGTATAGGCCTCTATTTCTGTTGTCCATTGTGCAAGTTGGGGCAGCATCTTTATCATGAAATCCAGCTTCTCCTGAGGGCTGAAGTGTCTTGGAAAAGGCCCTCCCCATGGACAAGGAGTCCTGCAAACAATTTTGAAAGCTCTCATTTGAGCTGTTGCTCTGGACTGCACCATCTCTACCTCCATCTTTTGGATTTTCTCCAACAAACTAGCGTCTTGGATCTGATGGTCTTTATTATATGCATACTTTTGCTCTTGGAAAGCTCCACAGCCAAACTGACTTTGGCATTGCTGCTCATATGGGTATGCATACTGATCTTGAATCTGCTCAAAAGGCTGATTTGGAGGATTTGTAAAACATGTTGGAGGTGGAATATACTGCTGTTGTTGATGTGAATTCCATGATGGAAATGAAGTCATGATTGCACAACCTTCATGGAATGGAAAAGAATGAAAGAGATGGAAATAAATATGGAAGAATGGATAGAAAAAGAATGAAAATTAATGGAAAGGAAGGTCTGCAACTTCAGAGATGGGTTGTTGACCAGATGGAGTCGCCAGATGTGTTTGTAAGTACCTCCAAAGGCTGAAATCTTCACATGAACACACCAAATTGCAAAAGATGAAGTGGAAGACGTCTAGAGGTCCCACCGGGCGTGCCAAAACTGTTGAGTGCAAAATCACAGCACCCCTGGATGCAGATCAGGCTTCTAGGTTGATCACTCAGGCATCCGGTGTGATTGCACAACATGGAAACCTCTCTCCAAGCGTGGGACTTGTGAAACTGAGAGAGGAATCTCCAGAGAAGGCCGGTTCCTGCACCTAAACTACCTGCCATAAGCTATTCCATGTGCAGGCAAGCTAATCTAATCCTAATCTAACAATGCCAAGGAGACAGAGAGAGAGAGACAGACAGAGAGAGAGAGAGAGAGAGAGAGAGAGAGAGAGAGAGAGAGAGAGAAAGGAAAAGAACAAAAGCCTACACTAAAATGGTGATACACCAGAGAAGGAGAATGTTGGACATCTATCTAAACTGCCATGGGACAAAGAGAGGTGAGCAATGGGAAGGATGGACAGATGCATCACAGGCCCAAGGATAGATTTCACACAGAAAATTTCCCAAAACTCCATGAACACAGCTCCAAACCTGTAATGAACATTCAAACATGCACAAATACCTGCAATGAAGAGAGGCAAGAAGAGAAACAAGCAAAAACGAGCAAGGATGGACAGATGCATCACAAAACACGTTTTGTTGCTCCAGAAGTTTGCACAGAACATCATTTCAATAGTAAAAGGAAAAAAACGCCATTACAAAGCAAGAGAGGAGGTTCGAAATCTATTTTCAACCCTAGAGAAGAAAAGAAGGGAGGGCCGAGCAGAAAAGATGAACAACTTTTTCTGTCCCCCTTTTGAAAGAAGCCCCTCTGTACAATATATAGGAAGAAAGAGAGAGGGAAGAGAGGAAATTTGAAACTACCACAACCACTTATAGGTCGTATTTTAAATCATCTCATTATGGTAGAAGCGGCGGATCCTGGCAAAACCTCGAGCTGTCTACTGCATTAAAGGTGGTTGTTGAAGCGTCACTTCTGGCATTACCATGCGTCAGAGCCGTTTCTTAACTTTCTCTCTCCAGACTACACCAAAATGGAATATTGATCCCATAATCATGTAGAGAATTTCAACAGCTTTCCGTTGATATAAAGAACGTGCAAATCTGAGCTCTGGATCAAAAGATATGACGATCTGAAGATTTAGGGCACGGAACAGACCAAAACGGATTTTGAAATATTTTCCCGCACTTCGCCACCTGGACGACACGTGGCAGGCTCTGATTCACTGAATAATTCTCTCTCCTCCACCTTTCTATGGGCTTTCTTTTGAAATTTCCTTGTGGGCCCTAGCTGGGACACGTGGCACTATCCCATTGGTTCGAGGCAGTGACCCTTCAAGACTCGCCCTTTGACTTTTTGACCTTTTCCCTTGTGACACATGTCATGATCTGATTGGTCTCGGCCCTTTCGGCTCCTTCGCGCCCTTCGCGTCTTTTTGTCCTGGATGTCCCAGTGCTGTTTGGGACAAATTCTTCCGATTCGCCTGAAATGGGCTTCCTTGTCCCTCATTCATCTGATGACACATGTCGTGATCTGATTGGCTTTCGGCTCCTTCGGCTATCCACGTCCCTCGCGTCCCTTCGGCCTGGATGTCCCAGTACGAACTTTCTCTGTTTCGAGGCAAACCAGCCGGTTCGCGTCATCACGGCCCAAATGTCCCAATTGCTTTGAGACTGTTTGTTCTCATTTCGGCCGATCCGGCCGGTTCGCGTACTTCACGTACTCTTGTCCCAAACTGTCCCGCTCAGCAGTTAGTCATTTTTCTTCCTCTTTCGGCCGGATCGGCTTCTCGCGCCTGCCGCGTACTTCTGGCCCGATTTTCCCAAATGCTTAGCGGGCCACCTGGAGGCTTTTCAGCCGATCCGCGTCTTTCTGTCCCACACGTCCCTACTGTTGCAAGGACTAGGACTTAGTCATTTTTTATAAATTTTCCTGGCCTGAGCCTATCTTCTGCAACTTTTTCAGATTTTCTCAAAGCTTACTCTTTCCTTCTTTGGCCAGGGGAGTTAGAAAAAATTTGAGGGAACCTTAGAAACATGATGTTTTCTCTGAATCAATCAATGTGCCTGGGACTTGAATATTCTGATGCATGTTATCAAAATTACCCTGGGGGGTAAATTTTGGATAACACCAGCTAAACAAGGTAACGATCAAGAATTGTTATCCCATTCCTCATATTGATGACTTGTTTGATCAGATGAAGGGAGCCACAGTTTTCTCTAAGATTGATCTTAAGTCAGTGTACCATGAGCTGAGGATTTTAGAGGCAGACATTCATAAGACCACTTTCCACACGAGATATGGGCACTATGAGTTCACAGTGGTGCCTTTTGGTTTGACTAATGCCCTCGAAGTGTTCATGAGTTTGGTGAATGGGGTATTCAGGAAATTTTTAGATTGCTTTGTGCTCATCTTCCTAGATGACATTTTGATATACTCACGTACACATGAAGAGTATGAGGGGAACCTTCTCTAGGTTCTTCAGTGTCTTCAGGAGTAGAAACTTTACGGGAAATTAGATAAGTGTGCTTTCTTTTAGACAGAGGTGTAGTATTTGGGTCATATCAATTCTGGGGAAGGTATCGCCATCAATCCTTCTAAGATTAGAGCCATTATGGATTGTCTAACACCCATTACAGTGACTGAGGTACACAGCTTCATGGTATTAGCAGGATACTACAAGATTTTTGTTCAGGACTTCTCTTAGATTCCACATCCTATCACTTACCTTCAGAGGAAAGGGAAGAAGTTTTTTTGGTCAAAAAGATACGATCAGGCCTTCATGACACTGAAGGAATTCCTCACTACAACACCTATTCTTGCAGTGCCAAATCAACAGGGTGAGTTATTTGTTTACACAAATGCTTCTTTAGTAGGGCTTGGAGGTGTGTTGATGCATGAGGGCAGAGTAGTAGCTTTTGAGTCTCAAAAACTCAATGATCACGAGCTTAATTATCTGACTCATGATCTTGATCTTGTGGTAGTTGTGCATGCTTTGGTTAGATGGAGGAATTTTATTCTTGGTAGGAGATTCACACTCAGGATAGATCACTTGAGTCTTTAACACCTCTTCACGCAGCCCAATCTCAACGCTCGTCAGCAGTGTTGGATGGAGTTTCTTTGTGAGTATGATATGGAGATAGAGCATGTGAAGGTGAAGGAGAATGTTGTAGCAGGTGCTCTTAGTAGATGAAGACATGTGGTTATGGCCACTTCAGTGAGCACAGATTTGCGGAGCAGGATCTTACAGCATCTTCCTCTTGACATCTTCTACATTGCAGTACAAGAAGAGATTGAGTCTCAGAGACCCCTTGAGGGTAATTTTTATGGTTTTTACTTAGAGGTAGATGGTCTTCTTAGGCATAGAGGCTGGATATAAGTTCCCAGAGATGGAGGCTTGAGGCAGGACATCTTGGTTGAGGCACATCGTGCACCCTATTCAGCCCATCCCGGGGTGAAGAAGATGCACGCCACCTTAAGACAGCTGTATCATTGGAGAGAACTTCATAGAGATGTGGCCTAGTTTGTGTCATGGTGTTTAGAGTGCCAGAGATTTAAGGATGAGCATCAGCATCCAGCAGGCCTTCTTTATCCTCATGGTATACTAGAATGGAAGTGGGAAACCATTTCCATGGATTTCATTGTTGGGCTACTAATTTCAAGATATCACCATGACGCCATTAAGGTCATGGTTGACAAATTGACAAAAGTGGCTCAATTTTATCCAGTGAATACCACTTATACAACTAGATCAGTGGAATGAGTATATTTGGATGAGATTGTCAGGTTGCATGGGATTTGGCAGAAGATCATTTGTGACCGTGATCCTTTGTACACTTAACATTTCTAGACTGCTATGTAGTATGTCCTTGGGACGAGAATCAACTTCAGCACAACATATCACCTTGAGATACATGGACATACTGAGTGGGTGAATCATATTTTAGAGGACATGCTCAAGATGTATGTGATGGATTAGCAATCTAAATGCGAGGAGTACCTGTACTTAGTGGAGTTTTCCTACAATAATAGTTTCCAGAGTTCCATAGGCATGGTTCCTTGTAAGGATTTGTATGGCAGAGAGTGCAGGAAACCTCTTAACTGGGATTGGCTAGAGGATAAGGTTTCTCTTAGACTATCTCTTCTATAGGACATGGAGCAGCAAGTGGTGTTGATCAGGTAGAGATTACAGGAGGCACAAGACAGGTAGAAGAAGTATGTAGATCCGTATAGGATTAACCATAGTTTTGATGTGGGCATGAAGGTGTTCCTTCATGTTAGGCCACACAAGAGCCCTATCCATTATGGAAAAGGCTCTAAGTTAGCTCCTAGATTCATTGGTCCTTTTGAGATCTTAGAGCGTATCATCCCTTTGGCCTACCGTCTAGCATTGCCACCCAATTTGTCTCACATACATTATGTTTTTCATGTTTCAGTTCTCAAAAGATATGTTATAGGTCCTTCTCATGTGTTAGATTGGACATCATTGTAGGTGCAGGATCAGGGGTAGGTGATGGTGGAGCCCATTTGCATCCTAGATCACAGGACCCTGGGCCTTCAAGGTAGAGAGGTTGATCAGGTTTGGGTGTAGTGGGACATATATGATGAGATTGTAGCTACATGGGAGGATACTACTTCATTACAAGTTCAGCTTCCACATCTTTTCTAGTGACTTTGAGGAGGAAGTTGAGTCTAAGGGGAGGGGGATGTAGTGCCCACTTCCATTTGACACCTTTTGATGTTGTTGTTTGTGTTATGGACACTATTATAGTTATGATTTAGTATGATGTTAAACATTTAATCGTGCATTATTGTTGATCTTTAGTTGGTTATGATGCATGATGATTATTGGAGACACACCTATGTGGATGATGATATACTATTTGACATGGATGTTTTATGGATGTTGTTCAGACATGTGATTTTGGATATTATGAGTAGATCTAGAAAATGGATATTATATGATGATGATATAGTTGTTGATATAAATTGTGTGTAATAATGTTAAATTACCTTGATGTTGTTGTGATTCACATATTTAGATGATTTTTTTATTATATTTATATTCATTTTGGATGTTTTGATATGGCCACGAGGCCAAAGGAGGTATTTGTGTTTTCTAGGTTAAAAATATCACAACAAACATTGGGGGATTGGAGACCAACCACAATAGAATTGTAGCTGAATTCGACAAGGTAACAATGGCAACTTGTTTTATTATGTTGTGTTTTTTTTTGTTAGGGATTCCCTTGGGGGGATCACCTTTATATGTGACAATGGGTTTTATGTAATTATTAATGTGGATAATTTTTATTATTATTGTATGTATTTTATTAGTAATGTGTCCCTTTCTTTTATGTAATTAAAATTGTGGTAGATTAATGTGAGAAATCATATGGTTAAAATTTAAATAAGTCAAATTGGGATATGGGAAATTAATAATGGAAGTTTTTGGCTCTTTGTATTTAATATGTAATTTATGTGTAAGTTTGTGTAAGAGTTGTGTAAGTCTGATATTTGCAGTATGAAACACTCCACCTCCTTGGAAATTCAAATTTTTCCTTGGAGGCTATTTTTAGAAGTTTGTGGGACAAGTAAAATTTGTCCCATGCCTCTCATTTTAATTTACCAACCATACCTATGGTTATAAGGCTTATTTTATACCTTTTTAATGCATTTTACTAATCTTGTTCCATGTTTTGATTTCACTCTCTTACATTTTATTTAATTTGCACTCCTTTGGGGTGTGGGCTTTTTGGAGTGTGCTAGTAATTTTTCATATTTTCACCCACCTCTTTATTGTGCTTGGGAGAATGAAATTTTGTCTTTTGTGTTGGAGTTTAGGATGTGTGATGTGGCATCCTACATGGATCCACATCATCCTCTTCTCTTCCCTCTTCTATAAAATTCAAACTCTTTTCTTGTTTTGGGTTGTTGAATCATTTTGCAAACTTCTTTGGGGGCACATTTTCTTGTGTTGAGAGCTCTTGCTTTTGGAGGGATTTTGGAGAAAATTTTCATGCTTAGAGATTGATGTTTTTGGACTGTGTTTTGGGCATTGAAGCTTGCTGTTTGAAAGCTACCATGGAGAGGAATGATTTTAACTCTTATTTTATGTTGTTATTTTCTTGTTGTGTTGTGTGAATGGTGAATATTTTATGTAATTGTTAGATGGTTGGGTAGACTGCCATAGGAATGGTGTAGGAGAAGGCTATGGGGAATTCATGTGGGGGGGCATAAGGGAATTCCAGTGGCATCATATTTTTGGAGGTAGTTTGGGTTTGGGATCCACCTTAGAAAAGAAATAGCTTGCATTTCTTACTTTGTCGGGGGCATAAGGAAATATGTGGTGTACATAAGGAGCGATCATGGGGGGATAAGGATATGTGTGATGAAATTTATTGGCGGTTTGTTCTGGTGGATTCCCAATTCCCATTTGGGGGGCATAAGTAGCTTTCCCCATAGTCCTTGCTCATTTGGCTTGCATGATCAAGCCCAAGTTTTGTTTTTATTGTTTTCAAATGCAGTTGTAAAATTCTTTTTTCTTGTGGACTGTGTTTTATAATGAATTATGCATGTTGAAAGAATGTTGTGTGTTTAGTGGAAGCCAATTGTTTCCATGGGTTGAATCACACCTGTTATTAAATTATGGTTGGGGCTCGGAGGCCAATGATTAAGGATGGCTTCTCCTATCATTGGATATCTTGGTTGGATGGAGAGCGTTTCCTTTCCCCCACTTTTGTTGTGATCAAACTGGAAGAAAAAGAAAAATTGCATTTTTCTGTTCTCGAGTAGAAGAAGATATTTTTTATAGCCCCTTGTGAAACAAATTCATTTGTAATGCTTTCCAACTTGAAGTGGATGAAATTGTAATATATATTTGTGAATAAAAGATTCATGCAATTGATTATGAAAGTGTATATTCGAATTGTGAAGGATGCTTATATTCTGTTATGTTATTGGAAGAAATAAATAGAAACGTGTTATTTGCATTCAAACATGGAAAGATGTAAAGTTTTATAATTGGAGTCAATAAAGAATTGAAAGATCTTCTGTCATATGCATTGTTGGATTGAATTCAATGCTTCACTGTATGGCAAAAGAGATAGTTAGATCTCTATTTGAAAAGAAGAATTGTATATGGAAATAATGTTGTATTTTGTATCTTTGGAAATGTGTAAAATGGAATTCAGTATTTGCATTCTGATTTAGAATTGTTTATTTAAAACAACTTAATGCATTAGATTAGATTGGAAATGAAATACCACACTTAAATGTTGAAATTGATAGCCAAAATTTCTAGAAATGGATCTCTGTTATAAATATAAAACTGGCAATAAATTTAATCAAACTATATATTTTGGGCTTGCACATTATAATAAACTTGGAAATGTTAAAATTTAGAATGTTGTATTATCAATGAACTCCAATTGACAAAGAAAACTTAAGAAAACAATTTAAACATTGCAAAATCGAGCCCAATCCCTTTCACTATCATTTTCTATCAATTGTTGAAAAAAAATGTGATTGGAAATCACATAAGTGAAATTAACTTCCTCAAACACTTTAAATCCTTCCTAGATCAATTCTCCATCTCTGTTTGGCATGTTGAGTGAAGGAGGAGACCAAATTGAATAAATTTTATAAGTTAAAATTTACCAATTGGCTGTTTAAAAGCCCGCAGATCATTTTTTAAAAATTGACCCCTTAAACTTTATGAAAATGTAAAATTTATGTTTTTTGTGCAAAGAACACATTGAGATCTTTCTAGAAAGTTCTTGTTTTCCCAAAACTAAGCTTTCTAGAAAAATTTATGGCACCTTGAATTTTTTCTGGCTTGGTGGAAAAATTTGGGAAAATTTTCCCTGGCAGGCCCGAAGCTCGAAAAATTCCCATTAAAATCTTTAGAAAAAAATTTAAAACTTTTTTTGAGAATTATTTTGAAATTTCCTTGGTCGGCCCATAGCAACTTAGAGGCTTCCACATGTCCTCATGAGGCAATGACAGAGGTGAGGCATCATTTTAGTCCTTGGGCCTTTTTAAAATTATTGGGGAAATTTTTTGAAATTACCCCCACCGGCGCGCAGCCAACCAGAGGTTGTCACGTGGTAGCAAGGGGTTACAACAAGGAGGGGAAGCCCTCACAAATCTACCTTTTAAAATTTTTTGTTTTGGAAAATTTTGGGTGTTTCCCTGTGGCCCCGCACCCATGCCCTTGCCCTAGGGTGATTCTTCTACTGGCGCGTGGACCCGCGCATGCCATTTACTCCTTTCCCCTCCACTTTGGCAGATTTCATGAACTATTCATGCCACTCTGTCCATCGCTCTCTTTCTCCCATGTGTTGGTTCTTTGAGCACCACGTGTCCCTGGCAGACCCATGGCTTCTATTTGATATTTTTCCTCCCTTCAGTGAAGTTGGTCAACTTCCTCTGCCACCCCCCTTCCCTCATCCTTTCCACCTTGGATTAAAGCCCAACATGTGTCCTCCAAGTACCTGCGAAGGCACAGGAGAAATTTTGAATTTGTGCCCACATGGGGAAAAATTCCTAATGTCAGCCCATGACCCGCCAACCTGACAAAGGGGCTTCTTCCCCACTAGACACGTGTCCCCTTGGGGGAAAATTTGACCCCTAAGGCCTGCTGGTCCATAACTAGAGTTTTACAAGGAGTTAGGAGGACTTATTTATATCATTGGAAAGATGAGAAACTTTCCTATCTAATGGATGTGATTTAGGGAAATTTTGAATGAGTTATGTGTGAGAAAAATCAATTTGAAACTCTGAGCCTGTTAGAGAGTGGGTATGGTGTTAATTTACCCCCTGAATCTAACTGAAACTTTGAACCCTAGAATTTGGACCTTGTGACCTCTGATAATTGTAATAAAAGAAAAGTTTGTTATAGGAGATTTAAATTGTTCTGGAACCTGTTAGCGATAATTTTTTCCTTGCAACCTAGTTGTAGACAGTTTTAATAAAAAAAAATTATTCCATAATTTTCCTAACTCACCCTAGGTTGTTTCTTGGGTCTCAAATGGGTTTTTTTAATGAGCATCACACTTTTCTTCTATTTGTTTTCACAATTATCCCTCTTTTAGCCCATTCTCTTAGCCTTGTAAAATTTTTAGGCGCTTATAGATTTGAGTTATTGGCCACAATTTCCTTCATGTCAGCAACTCCATGAGAGTAATTCCATAATTGTATACATCAGATTTCTCATCAAGCTTTGATGTTCTTACATATTCTGGGTCAATGTAACTAATGGTAACCATAATATAGGTAGAAGTGTGGGTTTTTTACTAAGGGATTGCACTTGGCAATGCCGAATTCTAACAAATCTGCCTCAAAATTCTAATATAAAATAATGTTAGAAGTCTTCACATCCTTGTGAACAATGTTTGAGTTGCCTTCGCAATGAAGATATGGCTATCATTCTTCAACACCATGAGAAATATTTATTCGATTTTTCCAATCTATCTTAATCTTCTTTGATGATCCTATAGAAAAATTTAAAATAATAAAACACTTTTTAGATTTTCCAACAATCGATTTTAATATGAAGGTTAGAGATTGATTAGATGTTTCTATTTCAAAATATGAATCTACAATGTATAGATCCATTTTTCTTCATAAAATAATCATTTTAATCACCATGTAGGATGTCCCATAGAGTCTCGTTTCGCATGTAATCATAAAACAATAGGTTTTCAAGTGGAGAAAATGAATATACATGCAGACTCAAGATTATGATGCTTGATGCTTCCAACTATTTCCACATCACTTTCAAATGCAAGAAAGCTTAGTTGGTAGTGACTGTACATTCTCTTTATAGAAATTGGCTTGGAATTCTTTATATCACATTTATAAATAGTTCTTCTAGCACCATATCCAATTACATATTTCTTGTTTAGATTTTTTGTGTATTTTATTATGTCGTCGTACATGTAAAGATCTATGTTAATGTGTAGTATAAATAATATTGAAGAAAATAAATGTAAAAAATATATGTGTCAATAAAGAAATCGTATTAAGATATTGCTTTCTGATTTGTTGTCTAATAATCTTTACAATATGAAATCATGTCTAGTCATATTAGTTTTAACACCTTTCTCCATTTTGTTTGTAGAGTCTTTTGTAAATGCGTTTGGATGATTTTAATAGTACACACCTATAATAGTAGTACTAAACCCAAATAGATACAAAAGATTTTTGTTTTTGAGATGGATGTTGTTCATTACATTGGCCCACAATTTTACTACACAACATCATACATATCCAAGTTTTCCAAATTTTTGATAACAATAGAAAAATGTCTTTGGAATCTGAGTTATTTAAAATAAAGCTACTATTTCTTGCATTAGTCAATTACTAATATCCAAAAACCATACGAAATAAAACTAAATTGGTCCACAGAGGAAAGTGCAAAAAGTTGACAACTTTAAACAAACCAAATTTAATAGCGATTAATTGTTTAAATTGCTTAGTGTATCACATATTTTTTTTACTAATGACTTCTTGTACTTTATAGCTAAAGGATGGTTGAAGGGTCCCTTTCCCTTTACAATAAATATATAAGGAGAGGATCAATCTAATAACCTGAACAATCCATCAATAATTTACTGAAAAAATGCAAGGGCCTCTACCAAAAAACACAACTAGTTGGGAATACAAAAAAATGCCAGACCAATAAGATATACAAGATGATTTGATAACAATAAAAATAAAAATGTTATAAAACAACCAAAACAAAGATAAGGACTGGTATATTTTATAATCACTTATTTAACTAAATCGGATGACACATCTTTAACCCCCACTTTAATAGGGATGAACACAGTTTTTGTAGGTGGTTCTGGTAAAATATTCTCTTTTCCAGTAGCAACTTGAATTTTTAGCCAATCGTACACCTCACAAAATTACATGTGAAGAAGTTCCCAACATGCCAGTTCATGTTACAATAGAGCAAACATATCATCCAATTCAGGAAAGTGGAGTGAAATAAGTCTCGGCCTCAGTCTCTCACCCCATTTAGACACACCAACCACGAAACGTACTAGGATGTCAAACTGATTATACAACTCTCTAAAAAACACCACGTCTATCAAACCTTCCTGTATATAATGATCCTTAGAAAGAAAGTGTCACAATGCACTCAAGGTTTTTTCCATTTTCTTTTCCATGGAAACCCTATACACTGGCTTGACCAAGTGATGATCCATCTCCAAAGCCTAATCCTTCGTCAGATGTATGATAAGAAGATCAAAAATTAATGTCAAAGAAACTTCTGCATTTACCCTTGAACTTCCCTCTAGAGAAATATAATAATCTCTAAGAACTCCCTCTATAGCAACCATTTCTTGCCCCGATTCAATCTAAAAAGTGGATTTCAAACGGTGATGTGAAATTTTGGTATAAAATCCCATTTCATGAACTGACGCGGAAAATTGCATGAAAGGAAACATTGGAAATGCCATGATAGATGAAGTGAAATCTAGTGAATCAAACCCAAAAGGTGTGAAAATATGGGAGAGAGGATCGGTAAATATATGGAGTGACTATGCCATCACATGCTTGTAATTAATACAAACTTTCTAGGGGCTTTAATATAAACATTTATTAGAAAAGGTGGTGAGTTCGGCCAATCAACATATTTATCACCAATCTTATCACAAAATGCTTTGTTAGTCCCTCGATTTTCTATAAAATCTACCTATTTATTAACCTCCCAATATATAAGATTTAAGGTCCAATATGTAATTAATGGAATAATAAAAAAGAAATTTTATTCACACAATCTTTTTTATTGCGACATTAGGAATAATATGAGATTCACCTCTAATAATTAATTCATTAGTATTCAAGTCATTAGCCACATACCAACAATGTTCCAACACTTTATTTTAATGATTTATACATTTATTAATTTACAAAAATTCTAGTCATTGGTCATATTATTAATTATTAGATTATCCTTTGGAAGAAGGTCACCTTTTTTTCACGGCTATCTTGCAAAACTTTCTTTGAGGATTGGAGAGAGGCTTGCACACAAATTTATCACTTAGAACAATATTTTTATTTTTCCAAGTTAAAAATATCCACTTCCCAATGATCTTTAAAAAATGAAATGTCGACCCATTTAACAATAGGTATTTTATTGGTCTCGTCGGATCCTTGCCAGAGATAGGCCAAATTTTTTTTGTTGATTTTATCAAACACACAATTGGGGATCCTTAGAATAGAAACCATATAAAGGGAAATAAAACAATAGTATATTAGCAAGATTAGATCAATACAATAGAAGTTCATAATTTAATCTTGCACGAGAATCATGTTCACCTTCTCCTTGCATATGTGATAGATTGTTTAGGTCTATTTTCTTTGAAGGATGATTTTAATAAAATATGCAAGGCTAAGACAGACAAGATACTTCTTTAGGTTTAAAATATGTACATCTGTTACAATGATCTAACCTTTCACCACTATGTGGCTATGTTTATTACTAGAAACTATTGATTTTAGTAATAACAAAACCTTCCCTTTCATTAACTAACAACGCTTTTCAGTTGCAAATCATTTTTTTATATGAAAAATATATGAATTATGTTTTATGCACAATATATCAAATGAGAAATACATAAGGAATCAAACTTCTCGAATGTATGTATTAAAGGACTTGGATCTGCCAGGGATAGTCCATTGAATATATCATAATCATAAATAATGACAACAAAATTGTTGAGATTGATTTTTGCATTGTTAAAATGGATTTATTGATAATATAGAGGCTAGTGACTGATAGCCTTCTCATCAAAGAATAATTGGTAAAGATAAAAAATGCATTTATCTTCACGGACTCAGATAATCTATTCCTGAGAAATATTCGTGTTCATCTTCGCCCTCAATTTTTAGTAAATCATTTAGGAATATTTTGTTTAACGGGTTATTTTTGGAAATATACAAGGCCAAGATGATCAGGATACATCTTCAGGTTTAAAATATGTACTTCTATTATTATGCTCTAACTCTTATGTTTGTCACCAAGGTAGACAATAATTTTTATCAGGTCGATATGTTTAAAAAATAGAAACAATAGAGCCTAGTGAGCGCTAAGCCACTCCTTTCAGTAAGTAATTTAGCTTAGTGGCCACCATGCATTTTATTTGATACAAACTGACATGAAAAATTACTTGGAACCACATTTTATCCATTCATATAGTCTGTTTTCCAAGAACTATGTGCTGTAAGTATGCGAGCTTAACGGTCTTTAAGCATTTTCTTTAATCTGAACTTTTTTTTTCTCTATTTTCACAACTAAGAAACAATTTATCCTAGAGGTCGCTAGTCTATTCATTTCTCAATAAACAATAAACAATAAGCCTTGAGCACTATATTTTGTAAGTATTCAAGCTTAGTGGTTGCTAAGAATTTTCTTTAATACAAACTATTTTTTGATCTTTATTTTCAAAATTAATAAAAAAATAATCCTTGAGGCCACTAATCTATTACTTCCTCAAAGACCTCCATAACTTTCGAGAGTAAAGATTTTTCATATCTCACATATTTATCATCTAAACATATTATGAAAAATGTATAGTGACAAATAATATATATTACTATGATTTGTTATTAGAGCACTATGTTTGAAATAAGAAAATGTTTAGCCTAGTTCCCGCCATATAATTTCTCTATGTAAGTATTTAAGCTTAGTAGTTGCTAAGCATATTATTTAATACGAACTATATTTTGACCTCTATATTCAAAATTAAAAATCGGTTGAGCCTAGCAGCCGCTAATATACACCTTTTAATAAGTAGCAGAGCTTAGCGATCACTAATATTTTTCGTTGATGCCCTTCGATGTGTAAAAATAAGACAAGATGCAAATGTGTGTGCCTAGCAGTCACTATGTTGTTATTTGAGCACCCTAAAAACATTTTTAATAACATTCTTTCTTTCTGACTATGTAAATACCTCCATAGGTTTCAACAATAAAAATTGTCCATATTTCACATATCTGTCATCAAAATATATTATGGAAAATTCCTAGCAACTACTAATATCTCTTTCTATGATATGTTATCTAGCATTATGTTAAAAGTAAGAAATTGTTTACCCTATTTTCCACAAAATAGTTCCTTTTTGTAAGTATTTGAGCTTAGTGGTTGCTAAACATTTTCTTTAATATGAATTGCTTGATTGATCTTGTTCAAGTAATGGAGCTTAGCATTCACTTAGTACTTTACTAGATACGAACAAATATAAATTATATGTTAGACACAAAAAATTATGAGTAGTATACAAGTTGTGATATATTTTAAGGGTATGTAGTGCCACACTTGGTTGTGCAAGGGATTGTATAGCTAATAATATATGATTATAGTTAATTAAAATAACTATCGATCCAAAATTATAGAGTTATTTATTTACATTATTAGAAAGGAAATATAGGAGCTTTAGAGGCTAGTGACCACTAGGCTTCTGCTCAACAAATAGATGGGCAACATATGACATGCCGAGTTGTTCATTGCCATGTACTGAAAAGAATAGCCTAGACCCCTATAAAATCTAAATATTTATTATTTTGAATTCCATGTTGCAAAAATATTATTCTAATGGAGCTTAGTGGTAGTTATTTTCTTTCCTATCTTTAAGGTACTCTTGAATTCTTGTGAACCGTAAAATTATGTTTTAGTTTTTCTAGAGTAAAGCATAAATAACACCAAAATATTAATGATCACAAGATATATTAGAAATTTCATGCCATGTGTCAAAATTTTAATGGATGACATTCAAAAATTAATATGGCGGGTGGTTATAGGTTAAAAGTATTTGTTAATTGTAGAACTAATTACAAATTTCTTTAAAAATCTGTCAATTATATAGTTGCCTAACTAACTAGTTCAAACTTGCCATAGGTCACATTTTATTGTAATATTTTTTAAAAATTGGCGTGCACTATATTTAAAAATTTTGAATTTGAATTTTATAAAAATTAATAATAAAAATTAGAAATCATAAATTCAATTTCTAATATTGACGATCACGAGATATATTAGAAATTTCATGCCAGATGCCAAAATTTTAATGGATTACAGTCACAACTTAATATGACATTTTTATAGGTAAAAAATATTTGCTAATTGTATCGCTAAGTAAAAATTTCTTAATAAATGTGTCAATTATTTAGTTGTGTAATTAATTGATTCAAACTTGCAAGATTTCACATTTTATCGATATTTTTTTAAATTAACGCGAACAATATTTAAAAATTATCAAATTTGCATTCGATAAAAAACTAATAATAAATGTGCCAATGACTGTGTATGAGCCAATGACCATAAATGGGAAAGTACCACTAGCTGTTTCACTTAAAGTGACCACATGTCATTTTCAAAATTATAAATTAAATATAAACCAGCCAATAAAGCAAGTCACATCAAGTTACATCAAAAAGGTAATGAATGAAATGGTGACACATAGGTATTCCCTAAATGGTGACTTTATTCCCAAGTAATAGGTTACTTTAAATTTCTTTGTATTAAAAAATACATAATTAAAATGCCGCAAAAAATTGATTTCATCAGAATTATAATGCTCAAAAGAAAATATGTATATTGACAAAATCATAAGCTATTAAAGGTTTTTTTTAATTATAATAATTACATGGCTTTGACAACTTCTATTTTCCAACTTATTTATTTACTATGCTTAAATTAATATTTGTTGTTTTCATGCGAGTTCGCAAAGAAACAATTTTCGTTGTCCCACTTGTTTCTATAGTAAATTTAATAAATTTGATTTCCCCATATCCCATGCTATCCCCTGAATTAAATGTAAATATTAATGAGGGGTACATTCACAGTTTGATATGAGAAATCCCCCGCATTAAATGCAAATATTCAAAATTTAAATTTTGAAATTTTCCTAATCCCCCTTTTTTAGTTTTTAGGATTTCTTTCACTAAATGTATTGGGAAAAAATATATTAGGGTTTTTTTTTAAATTTTGAAATCGTAGAAACTAAGCTCTTGAAATAATAATACATCACACATAGGTACTAATTTATTAGTCTAAATACTTGATTCATGGCCGTTTTTTGGAACTGAAAGCCGAGGAAGTGATTATAATATCATTCAGGGGTACAAAAATGAGACAAAAAATATGGATTGTGGATAGATCACGAGAACAAGTGCAGATCATGAGGCCCAAAAAGGACATAATCAAAAGAGGCATGAAAATCAGGCTACAGATAGAATCTCACAAATAAGTTTCTTAAGAGAGAATATAAAGCTTTAACAGCCATTATCAAACATGTACAAATGTCATATGTTACTAAAATAGGTATTTATCAAAAACATATATGTTATTATATGTGTACTGTAGTTTAAGGCAAACACTTTTAGTGGGTTTGTATTCGCCTAGTTCTTGTGTTATACACTGCAATCCATCCCTACCTTTTCCTCCACCTCCTTTTTAGTTATGTTTCATCTCTTTGGTGAAACACATTGTTCTTTCTAAAACCAAATTTTTTGTCCTTCCCTGGCCGAAGAAATTGTAATCCCTTTTACAATATTTTTTATTTCGGAAAACCCATTTTTTTATATTCAACCATAGCACATGTATTCGTGTCTATTAAATGGGTTCCCCTTTTAGCCGTTCTATGTGTCTCTCTAGTTAATTTTTTTTAGATTTTTCATTCTCCAAGTCCTATGCTTATTCTTTCCCATAAATGGTGGCATCTATCCCCAATTCAAAAACATCAGTTTCATATTCATTTAAAAAAAAATCGTAATGGTTTGATTTTGTATAGTTTAGGTAATCATTTGGACCTCGTTTAATGATTTTTTAATATGAAAGAAATATACGTGACTAATTATTTCAATGTTCAATGCTTACATTATACCGAATATATATATATATAGTTAATTATATTCATTTTCCCACGTATAAATAGTTAAATGTAATTTCTTTAGCAAGATTTTTAATGTTTAATAAAAGATAAGAACATTATATGTACTCACAAACATTATTAAATATAAATTCTAATCATTCTATTTACAAACATATATTTCATTTTACAAATCTCATGCTATGCCATATTTTTCTTATTATACTACATTTCATTGGTTGAGTTTAGAATTGTTTGAAATATAATAATACAAGATTGTACTCATACATTTATGTACATTTTTGCAAATTCAATCAAGAAAAATGTTGTTTAACCTAGCTGCCACTGAGCTCAATATGTTATTCGAAGTATATCACATGATATTCAAAGCAAAAGGCAACTAAGGCCATAGATTATTCCACTGCATTGGTGTAGCATAAAAAATAATTGAGATTATTGACTGCTAGGATAATTGCATAATGCGGGTGGAAAATCACAAAGACTTGAGGTTAGTAGTCAGTAGGATATTTGTTGTCATTCTTAGAGGACAAGTAGTAATGACTTGACTAAGAAATTAACTATGCTCCATTTTTTTATTTAAGTTTAACAAGAAAATCTTCAAATACTAGCAACCGCTAGTGTGGTTGATTACAACCTTTCTTTAATGTTCCAAGACAAGAGAAGAAACACAATTAAAAACAAAATTTTAAGCCTAACAACCACTGAGTAAAAAATGCTATTTAAATTTTTTTACGTGATATTCCTAGCCTAACATGATATTCAAAGTCTAGCTACCACTAATGTTGAGGATAATTACAAAGATCTGGTGGAAAATAAAAAAGACTTGAGGTTAGTGGTCATTAGGATATTTATTGTCTTACAAACAGGACACGTAGCAAATGAAATTTTTATCCTAGTGACTGCTGAGTTCAACATGATATTCAAAATCTATTACATGATATTCCTAGCCTAACATGATATTCAAAGGCTAGTGGGCACTAAGGTTGAAGATAATTGCATAACGCGGGTGGAAAATCACAAAGAATTGAAGTTAGCGGTCAGTAGGATATTTGTTATCTTGCATACATGAAAAGTAGTATTAAGTGGACAAGAGAAGAAAAGTGATTAAAAATGAAATTTTAATCCTAGTGGCCACTGAGTTTAATATGCTATTAAAAATATATTACATGATATTTATAGGCTAACATGATATTCATAGCTCTGGTAGAAAATCATAAAGACTTGAGGTTAACGGTCGCTAGGATATTTGCTATCTTGCAAACAGGACAAGTAGAAAACAAAATTCTAAGCCTTGTGACCGTTGAGTTCAAAATGCTATTCAAATTATATTACATGATATTCCTAGCCTAACATGATATTCATATCTCTGGTATTCAACATCCTATTTGAAATCTATTACATGATATTCCTATCCTAACATGATATTACTACCTTTCTTTAATGTTCCAAGACAAGAGAAGACACGTAAATTTAAAAATGAAATTTTAAGCCAAGTGGTCGTTGAGTTCAACTTACAATTCGAAATATATTACATGATATTCCTAGTCTAGCACGATATTTGAAGCCTAGTGACATTTAAGGTCTAAGATAATTTCATAGCATGGGTGGAAAGTAAAAAGTCTTGAGCTTAGCATCTGCTAGGATATTTGGTGTCTTACATACAAGACAAATAGTAAACAAAAAGATTAATCCTAGAAACCGCTCAATTCAACATGATATTCGAAATCTATTACATGATATTCCTAGCCTAACATGATATTACTACCTTTCTTTAATGTTCCAAGATAAGAGAAGGCATGGAATTAAAAATGAAATTTTAAGCCTAGCGGCTACTGAGTTCAACATGCTATTTAAAATATATCACATGATATTTCTAGGCTAACATGTTATTCATAGCTCTGGTGGAAAATCACAAAGACTTGAGGTTATAGGTCACTAGGATATTTGTTTCCTTGCTAATAGGAAAAGTAGCAAACTAAAATTTTAAGCCTAGTGGCCACTGAATTCAACATGTTATTCAAAATATATTACTTGATATTCCTAGCCTAACATGATATTACTAACTTTCTTCAATGTTCCAATACAAGAGAAGAAACGTAATTAAAAATGAAATTTTAAGCCTAGTGGATGATGAGTTCAACATGCTGTTAAAAATATATCACATGATATTTCTAGGCTAACATGATATTCATAGCTCTAGTGGAAAATCACAAAGACTTGAGGTTAGTGACCGCTAGGATATTTGTTGTCTTGTAAACATGACAAGTGGCAAAAGAAATTCTAAGCCATGTGGCCACTAATTTTGGCATGATATTCAAAATCTATTCCATGATATGCCTAGCAACCACTAAGTTTGAAGATAATTCCACAACGTGGGTGGAAAATCACAAAGACTTGAGGTAATCGGTCGATCGGATATTTGTTGTCTTACATATAGGACAAGTAGCAAATGAAATTTTAAGCCAAGTTACTGTTGAGTTCAACATGATATTCCTATCCTAACATGAAATTCATAGCTCTCATGGAAAATCACAAAGATTTGAGGCTAGCAGTCGTTAGGATATTTTTTATCTTGAAAATAGGATAAGTAGCAAACAAAAATTGAGGCCTAGTGGTCACTAACTTCAACATGCTATTCAAAATCTATTACATGATATTCCTAGCCTAACAGGATATTCGAATCCTAACGGCCACTAAGGTCGAAGGTAATTACATAGCATGGGTGGAAAATCACAAAAAATTGAGGTTAACGTCAGCTAGGATATTTGTTATCTTGCTTACATGACAATTAGTAATAACTCTACTGAAAAAATAACTATTAATGTAGCCAAATTATGAACAAACGTGAAATACTACAAATAATATGAACTCCAAAAGAAAATAGATCTCATTCTTTGTTATCGAATAATGAATTACAATGTTTCCTAAATAGGAAAACAACTCCCAACTTGAGTTTCCAAGAAAACTCTAACTAACTTGACTAAATCTACTCTAGGTGGTGGAAATTACTATTTTTAAAAGTTTACTAGAACCTGCTATTCTTAGTAAGTTCACATGCTTATTCGAACGGGAAAAAAATTTCCATGCATCTTCTACATTCCTAAATTATAGGAATTTCCAACTTTCTAACTCATAATGTAACTAATAGACTAAAATTAACTATGCCCAAAAATAGGAAAAACCTCAACTACAACTTAAATCCTAATTTTTGGCCTCAAGATGGCGGATTTAGGGCCCAAAAATGTGCCGAAACTTGCCCCTTTTGGTAGGGCATGTTGTTGCCATGTTCATCCCATCAAAACATGTGGTTTAAAAAAAACATACTCAAATAGACACCCAAAGCTCAAATTATGACCTTGTCAAGTTCCTACTAATTCTGGCGCATCAACTATGCTCCTTTACTATATTTAAATTTTACAAGAATATATTCAAAGACTAGTGACCACTAGGGAGGATGCTTACTACCTTTATTTAATGTTCCAAGAAAATAAAACGCAATGAATATTCCAAGACAAGTAAAATATGTATGAATTTTCTTAATACATGTAGTTAAAAATGAAATTTTAAGCTTGGAGACTGCTGAGTTCAATATGATAATTGCATAGTGCGGGTGGAAAATCATAAAGACTAAGACTGAAAAAATAACTATGCTTCATTATTATATTTAAATTTTATGAGCCTATCTGGGGATTTAGGGTTAGTTTTTCAGTCAATATACAAAACTAACTAAATCATGCATTTTATAAAACTAACAAGTCGATTTGAATTATGTGATATTAATGATATATCTTATGAGAACTATAAAATAAAACTAATGATAACACCCAATCACATCATGACATGTAAGATTTGTTATTATTAAATATTCAATCATTGACCATTATCACCCATGTTGGTTTTTAGGTTTCCATAATGTTGTAATGTAACTCAAAAAAATTTTAATAGTGATGGGAAGATAGCTATCAATCCACTATTAGCCTATCTTTCCTAAAGCTATACTAATTATTTTTTACATTGACAGAAAGATATCCTAGAATATATAGATGTTAGTGGCCGGTAGTCTTCACTTCTAGCAAAAAATTGACAACTTGAAATAAAGAAAAGTTAATAGAGATTAATTGTTTAAATTGCTTAGTGTGACACATAATAATAAGATTTTACTAATGATTTCTTGTTTTCTATTACTAGAGGGTTGCTATTTTCCAATCGACCGCTAAGCTATAAATATCCATTCCTTTTGAATTTTACTGTATGAAAATAATAACATCAAGATATAACATCTCCTTGCTATAACACTATGGAAAAACATTATTTATCCTTCCCAATCACTTACAAACTATTTATTTGTTTAATTCATTTTTAAAGTAATATGTCTTTAATTGGTCGCACTCTATTAATGTAAATTCCTTTGATTTAAGGAGAAGAGTATATGAAAAATAGAGACGATGAATGGTTTGTAGAAATGCATTCCCCAGAATACTTTTGAGGTGATCTGTGTTTATTTTTTGTTCATGAATATGTTGTTAGTGACGTCGGTATGGTACTAACTTCAGAATTTATTGATCAAAAAACATTGTGTATTCAGGTTGAAAGCATTGACGTTGAAATGAATAAGTTCCTTATTCTTGACATGGAGTTGGAAGTTTCATTATTCAAGAAACTGGAAATGAAGGCTTCTAGAGAAAGTAAAACATGTTCTTGTTCTAAATATGGTTGGAATTTGGGGAAGTTCATACACTCAGACAAAATAGACTATGAAAATTCACTTGAAATTTATAATAACATGAATTTGGTATTCAAGAAATTGTATAGAACTGAGAATACCTCTTCTATTTGTCATTATTTGAATAAAATAAATTTTCTTTCTCCACCAAAACATGCAAAGCTATTTACAACACTAAGGTGATTTTATTTTTCTAAATTATGGATAAATCACTCTAATTCATATCTATAAGGGATTAAAAAGAGTAACAAATCAAATTTATTATTGAAGAAATCGACCATTATATTTGACAATGAAAAATATTCAACCGCTGAACAATTAATTTATTTTTTGTTCAATGGTGATGTTTTTCCAGTTGAAGTTTATAGGTTTCATGTGGCGCCTCCACATTATAAATACTGTGAGGTGAATGATGAGAATGTTTAACTTCTTGTAAATTCAATGTTGATTAATGTTATTCCTTCTCTTAGGGATGCAATTCTTCTTCCCTTTTTATATTCTACAAAGGAACTTATGCAACTAGAGGATCTAGATGACCTGAAAAGAGATGATGTAGAATTCTACATTCTTGATGGCCAACATACCATTTGTGCCTAAAAAAATTTTAGTTGAAAAAAAATACAAGTCATTACATAATAAGATGCAGGTTAGAAAGGATCACATTATGCCTTCAAATGCACCTGACGAATTCATTATTAATATTTGTAAGCAGAATAATGAGGTAAATAAAAATTGTATTGAATCCAATTTTATTGATGTACTCTACAAGGCTCAAATGATTTAGAGATCCCTAGGATGTCCTTGGAGGCCCAAAGTGGGAAATGCAGAGAAAGATAGGTTGAAGGTAATGAAACTTAATTTTATGGCATTTGTTGTAATATGTAGAGAGTAAATATACTATTTCCTCTTCTAATGTAGAGTTTCGAGAAGAAATGTCTTGCTATTTTCAAAGTGGCTAAGATAGAGATCCTTTCTAACAAAATGAAATTTCTATTTTTACTTGAGGACATATGGAAAAAATTGACAAAAACCATTGAGTTATTTAAATCAGGTGAGTTGGCTTGTTCTCCTTTTAAGGAAAACCAACCTAAATTTCAAGAAAATTCATTGGAAAGGTTCACATGACGAAATTCCTTCAGGCCTGCAAGAGGAATGACTGATGAGGAGATATCAATTCTACTAGATAAAGTGCAATCAGGGAAAGTATGGCTAATTGGATCTATTGAAGCAAGCGTCATAGTGAAGACTTTTGATTCTTACTGCCAAAGAGTAAAAGATGACATAATAATGAGAGGAAATTTTCTAAAATATATGAAAAGTAAATATCCAGGTAATATTGTATTGGCAAAATGCACTGAAAATAATATTACTGAAAAATTTGGTTTGCATGAATCTCATTACCGCTAGTTGTGTGTACTCTTGGGAGAAGAGAAGAAAGGAAAAAGAAAATATGATTCTGGAGGAAGTGAAAAATCAGCAAAAAGAAAAATTGATGGTGAAGTGGCAGAGGTTCTCCAAACAATAGCTCAAACAATTATAGACAACTACATGATTTCAATGGAAGAAAAAATTCCAGCAAGGATGGAAGACACCAATGATTTTACCTGTCAATGTGCATATCCCTTCCAGCTCCAGTCAACAATATCATCTATTCCGTCAACTAATCCATTCAATGCAGAATGTGTGATCGCATATTTTTGTAATTTTCTAGTGTACTAACTTCCGATACAATAATGGACTTGCTTACAGTTGTCGGATCTAGTCTACTAAATTGTGTTATTATTTTGATCTTAACTATTGCTTCTTCAAAAATATTAAGAGAGACAGTAAAAAAATACATGCAAAAAGTTAGAGACAGGGGGAATCAGTTGTGGAAGGTTGTTACAGATTTTATGAAAACAATGGAAAATTTAAGAGCTTGTGTCTTATGTACACAATAACTGATGTGCACAATTGTGATGTTGATGATGGGGATGGAGAAGACATCACCATGGATTGGATGGACCAACTTCTGTAGTAATTTGTGACTGTAAGTGAAATCAGCCTACGAGGAAAGACACATCCTTTTATTTACGAGAGATCTTATGAGTTTTGGTCTCATATGTTCACTCGAATCAGTTCCAAAAATTCTCTGATTATAGTGCTTTATGGTGGTAGTGTTGCATTACATGCTTTGGTTGACTCAGGACTACCTGCGGTCTTTATTGTTGAATCGAATGATCAAGAAATGTTTTTAAAACATTACTATTCTCATTTGAAAAAAGGTACGTTGATTAAGATCACTTTAAACAATTCTATTAGTTTAATGCATTTGAACTGATACATACAATATTTATGCAGAAAACCAAACAATAGAGGAAGACACCGTCTCTTCCTCTCCACATACAAACAAAGAATATGATGTCATTCTTAACATGTCACAACCAATTCAACTTGTTGCCCCATATTTCGTTGACCATCCATCCAATCAATCTATAAAAAGTGTGTGTGAAATACTCATTTTATAAATTTATCACTATAAGAAGTTTTCATTTGTCATTGTTTACATATTTTAAATAAAACTTCAATTTTTTTTTTCTAATTTGATGCCAAATGGAGAGGCTATAAGCACGTCACACAAAAACTCACCAAAATAAAATTATATGATAGTCATGTAACATTATAAACAAAACCATTTATAAGCCCCTCATAATTGTAGGAACCTATAACGAAGTAGTTTATTTGTTATATGTATTACCCTAGCAGTCACTAACATACATATTTTAATTAGATTTATTTTGAATTGAGTAAATTTTTGTTACTGGTTAATATTAAATTGCAGACAATTGAAAAAAAATTACTTCTGTACAGTTCACTATTTGCAGCCGCTAAGTTGACCAAAGAATGTCATGCCAACCATAGTCCAGGAAATAATGGGTTAGCCTATCGGTCGCTAATATACATCAATATCTATGTAATATTGTCCATCAAAGGTTTTTTCATTGAATAGAAGCAAGTTATATCATGAATTTAATTACGTCGACATGGTATTTATTTTCAATTGATTAATGTTTTTAAAATTGGTTAAAAATAAACTCTTGAGAATTGAAAAAACAAATACCTTTGTGTAGTTGGCCATTAGCGGTCACTAAGCCCTTCAAAGACAACTAGACAAACATAGTCCAACTATATATGCAATATACATGTACATATACAACTATATCTATGCAATATTATATAAAAGCAAGTTGTATCACCTATTTTTTTACTTCGACTTAAAATTTATTTTGATTTGATTACTATTTTTTAAAATAGAACGTGCATCACAAGAACCTGCAAAGAGGGAATCCAAGCCAGAATCTCTATTAGTAAGTGTTAACATACTAAAATTTTGATTATTTGAATTGGTTAATATCAAATTATGGGAAATTGAGAAAAAATTACTTTTGTGCAATTGGCCAAAATGATTATTTAATTATTTTATATTTAGAGGGTTTTCTCTATGAGAAAAAACCAATCCCATAAGGATTTGGCAATCAAGTTCGGTAAGGAGACTATCAACTTGTGAGGTGGGCTCAAGGAATTTTTAAAGATACTAGCAGAAAAATGTGAAGTGGGATTTTGGTCTAGCTATCTCTCTTCTGCCGAAGTTGAAAAGTTGATTAAGGATTTGAAAAAAAATAGTGGTTGAATTCAAACCAGTTCTTTTTTTGGGTAAAGAACATTGTTGTTTAGAAGACGAAATTGCAGTAAAATATCTCCAAAATATTTAGAGTAGAGAGGATATTTTTTTTGGCCCTTCACACACATTGTGTATTACAATAGGCCCAAAGGGAAACCCTCCAGAAAATTTTATGGTGGGGAGGAAATCCAATGAAGAAAATTGTTTCAAAGATAGGTGGTTGATGAAAAAATTGTACACAAACATATCACAAATACTATCTCAGGGTTTGAGTGTTGCCGAGGGCATTAAAAATTGTAGCAACCAAAAATTATATAACTATTAATTATTTCAAAATGTTTTTACAATGATATTCATTCGTACAGTCATATGGTCACTCTTTATTTTATATGTTGAGATTACAAATTTAAAAGTTGGCAATATTTATATCTTCACTGTGATTGAGTTGATATTATAGTTTTATAAGTTGTTTGTGTGAATTACCCAAATAAAATATTATCACAATACTATGTTGACTTGTGTTTAATCACTTTTGGAAGCTTACATTAATTCTGAGTTGTTTTTATAGATCCAATTGGGAAGCCTCAGAAATTACTAGTTTTGGGAGTTGAAGGTTTGTTGTTTTGAATTTCTGGTATTGGCGATAAAATACCTCGTAATATGGTTCCAAATTTTAGATCTGGGGATATTGAATACTTTGAATGAGAATTTAGTGCTGACTTGATAAATACTACATCAAAATATTTTGACACTTCCTTATGGTCTTCATTTATGGATTCATCAATGGTTAAGTACATGTTCATCAAAAAATTTAGTTGGCTGCGAGATACCCACTACAGGTTCATTTGGGGATGTCATCAATGTAAGCTCAAAACAAATACCAATCAATAGATAGTAGACATTTATGGTAATGTCTATGGTGAAAACAATATACTTTTGATCGATGACACGAGATTCTTGTCTCACTAGGTCAAAGAATAAATTACTCTCAAAACCCCAACATACTGGAGATTTGATGGAAACTATAAGAAAGATTCAAAAATTTATATTGAATTATGTACATGGTTGAAACATGTAGGAGAACACAAGAAAATGTGTAGATCATTGAAAACGTTCAATTACACTATTGGTGTTTGATTTATATACTTTAATTCTAAATCCAACAATGTATTATGCATTTTTATGGAATAAAATAAGTACCTTAAGGTTCTTAAAGATTCGTAGTGTGTAATCATTTTTCAATACTTTTTTTAAAGAAAAACAAATTTTTCTATGGGTGAAGAGACAATCGTGGATCATGGACAAATAAAAGAACGATTTTTCCCAGATATACATATTTTAAACTTAAACACATTTCAAAATTGGTGAGAACCTTACTTTAAATAAAAAACTAATCCTAGCGGCTACTAACATTTAAAAAACATAAACATATAATGTTTATTGTTTGACATATCAATGTTGGCTTCTCTGAAATAAAAAACAATTTTTTTCCCAGTCATGCATGGTTTAATCTTAAAGACATTTTGAAAATGATAAGAACCTTATTCCAAAGCCAAAAATAATCCTAGCGGCCGCTAGACCGTATAAAACAGAAACATGTTATGTTTATTGATTTGCAGATCCATGTTGGCTTCCCTAAAATAATAAAATGTTTTTTACCAGATCTTCATATGTTAATCTTAATGACATTTTAAGAATGATAAAATCTTGTTCCAAAGAAGAAATAAAGCCTAGTGGCCACTAGCACGTATAGAACAGAAACATTTTTTGTTTAATGTTTTGTAGATTGTTATTTTAAATATTTTTTGCTTATTGTTGTTTGGACATCACCAAGAATGTAAAATTTTTAGTGACATGATGTCCTCATTCCTATGATACATAATTTGGCTTATATTTTGGAAGCTTTGAGATTATATTCACATAGAAAGATTGCATCATCAGAAAACGTACCATTTTTTTAGGAACCAAGAATCAAAACATATTTTTCAAATAACTTAGCACGGTTTAGAGCAAGTGTAATGCATATTACAATTTTAAAAATATACCTATTGAAGGATGAATTGTGTCCTATAATGCATATTACAATTGTACTTGATAGATGAATTGTGGTATTAATTGTAACTATTGAAGGATGTGGAAGACGATGTGGAGACGTATATGATATCATTAAATCAATAACCCATTTACAATTATGCAAGTTGTCCCTAGATTTAATTGATAACAAATTTCTATATAATGTGTGTTACTATATTTAGTAATGTTATTTTGTATAATGTGTGTTTATCAATCAACGAAAGCCTTTATTCATAACCTATCCAATGCATGGGAAAATATTGATGATGCCATCATTTTTTATTACATTGACTTGCCTCACACGAGTAAAGGGACTTCTTAATTGGGTTGTGCTTTCACCTACCGTCAGTCATTTTCTCACATTTATCTCTATTGTTTTCCCCTTCCCTCTCATGGTGTCTACTTATGTTCCTTTTATCCATTTGTATGGAAATAAGATAAAAATGGATTTCCTCTCTCTTATGTCTTCCACTCGTCTTCACAATGTATTACGCATAGGTTCCACACCTGTTCTGAAAGTGATTGAGAAATTCCTAGGCATGGATTATCTCTAGAGCACTGGGAGAGCTCATGTCAACTCCAAGATTGAGGGTGTCTTCATGTTCAATTTCCTGGTGTTGTGTATGAATAAGAAAGTGGTCATGGTGGTTGCATCCCATTTCATTTACCCACATAATTGTGTGGGTTTAGTTGAAGCTCTACCAGAAGTTTTCCTTCCTATTCTCTTTTCTAATTTGTATCCTAGCTTGTCTCCTTTATCGGTTGAAAACAAGATTTATGATGCCATGGAATTGAAAATTTGGGCCCTTCATCAATTTTTTGAGGTTGTTCAAAGCATCTATCGATATGATGGGGTGTCTATCTCAAGGGTTTTATCCCTGGAGCTGATCACACTCACAAAACCTGCCCCACCCCTTCCTGATTGTGTGGTACAGTTGAAGACTGTTGCTTGCTCTTCCTTTTCCTTTCTTAGGAAGATTGCAACGCTTGGCTCATTGAACCAATTAGAGGTGGAACCCTAGGTTTCCTCTATCATTCTCCCTCTATTTTTGGTGTTCACCACTTTATATTATTTGCAGCTTTGGTTATTCATGTTACATTTTTGCCTCATTATTTATAATATTTCCTATTAGTTTTTAGTTTTCTATATAGCCCTTCATCTATCAAATATTTCTATACTTGTAGGGTGGGGACCCATCAACACTCCGGTTCATAGTTTCAGCCAAAACCATCTAACTATCTAAAAACTAAAATTATGTAATTTGTCCCTAAATTTATTTGAGAACAAGTTTGTGTATAATGTGTATGGCTATCTTAATAATGTTAATAAGTATAATATGTTTCACCATATTTATTAAATTTACAATAAAATATAGGATTTAAACGATAAGAAATATTTTAATATATTAAAAAAATGTACTTAACAATTTTATTTCTGGTGAATTCTTATTTGATTAATTTTAATTTACCTAGATGAGCTACACAGGAATTACGTAGCGAGCGTTAAGTTTTAACTCTCTTACTTTTATTTTTTAAAGTCATATTATCCTCTCGACTTCAAACTGTCCACTTCACATGTTGTTCACATCGGTTCAAGGAATATAAGGAATTGAAAAATTCTCAGCCACTTCAACAATCAGTGCATTAATAGATATAGTGAGCATAATTTTATTTTTCTATTATTTATTCTGTGAATTGGGGATTCCATCATGAAAAATAGTTTTATAATGAAATTCAAATAATTCTTAAAATGATTTACCAAAATTATACCTTTATAAAGGATTTTTAATTTATTTCATATCTATATTTATTTACGAAAAATATATCCTCCTGACAAGGGGAGTAAGGATAATTTTAATTGTCATTTAAAGTGTCAGGTGCGGACGAAAATTTCCATAGTGATTTTATCTCCCTTATTTCGAGGCATGAAAGGATGGCAGAAGGTGATGCAGGGGGTTGATGATGAATGTTGTCACACATTTATAACTATTAAGGGGATGTTAATTTTTTTGCAATCCAGGTTTATTCCTCTCTTGGAATCTGGTTTTATAACTATTAAGTGGATTTTAATGCGCATTTATTCCTCTCTTGGAATCTAGGTTTTATCTCATTCCCTTAAAAGTGCACTCTCAAGAACCACAAGTGGTGCAAGTTCAGATTATCTACCAACTAGGAACCCTACTTGAGTGACCCCACCTACTAGGATCCAAGGCTAGTGATTCCAAGTCCGATGGATGTCAATCTACACGATATTTTCAATATGTTCGACTTACCAGTCTATCTGAAGACCACGAGGGATGTAAATATCCATGAGATTTTCAAGTTGTTTATACACATCACACGTGTCTATGTGCCCATGGATCATAAGAAATATTATTAGTGGATTTGGTTTTGCTAATTTCATTAACAGGGAAGGACGCTTAGAGAGCTATTAATAAGCTCAATGCATATGGTTATGATAATATTACTCTCAAAGTTGAACGGTCCACTCTAGGGAAAATTTTTTTATAAATTGAAGAAAGAAAAACTTAAAAGTAGGAATCTTTCCTTCATTCCATAAAGTATTTTAATTATTTATGTTTTACGTTTTGTAGGCTTTGTTAGTGTTGATAGGATCAATTGTATTTCACTTAAACACAAAGATTCTCCTTTTATGTTGACTTTCCTCGTTTAGTATAATGATTTATTTGTTTTCACTAAAGACAACCTATCAAATATTAATTTTTAAAATCACCATAATATTTTTATCATGGTATATTTTCGAAAATTGAAAATTAAAATTTTAATTTTACCTGTTACTGTTGAGAAATCATTTGTGTACTTACAACAAATATGTGTTTGTTTACTCTCAGGGATTATTTTATATCTTGAGCATATTTTATTAACATAGTACTTAAAAATAAAGATTTTATTTCAAATTTAGTTCAATATTAATTCAATGTAGACCAAACTCACTTTGGCTCTAACATTCTTCTTATCAAATCATGTGAAAGCAACAAGTACTGTAAAGTAAATTATTATTTGATTTTCTCTCTTTGGTGAGCAATATAGGTTTTCGATATATGATTTTTGAAGGAATGTGATGTGGAAAGGTATTTTCCTATTATATGAGTTATAATATGGTTCCCCTAACTATAATGATGCCATAATGAAAGGACTGGCTTTTAAAATTTAGTTGTAACGAAATATGCAACAGATACATAAATGCACTATAAAGGACTTGAGTTGGTTTCTTTCTTTTTTCTAAGAAATATGTTCTCATAAGAGTGTCTTACTAATATGCACACAGAGATTGACTATCCCTATAATTTCATACGTCGTCACTCAAAAACAAGATTATCCATCATTGATTACATTAAACATGTATCTGTTATCCAAAATGGTGCCCCAACTCATTTTTGTGGCTAACTCTGTTTCGCTCGGAATGTTTCGGCTTCTGGGAATAGAGTTGCTTCTATCCTTTCATTCCTTTTAGAAACAGATAAGGGTTAGGGCTAGGAGGAATACCTGTTGAATGTCAAGATAGTGTGCGCGTACCGTAGAGAAAGATCAGGCTGACTGCGAAGAACTCCTTTTTGTCTTGGAAGGACTACCTGCAAATAAGAACACAAGACCAAAAGATTTTGATTAGACAATAAATGAGGAAACTACCTTGGGCCCAGGAAGTATAAAACTTCCTTTCGAAGGTGGTCAGTTTCCCTGCTAATATGAATTAACACCAAAGACTGTAAAATATCAATTAAGTTGCTTTGTTGAAACAGGTAGGGGAAAGGCTGATTTCTGGTTTTGAACCACAATAATCGATGCCGGTTACTGATAACCGATATCGGTAGGGTCTAGGATCTGTGGGTTAGTTGTGTTGTGGGGTGGTTGTTGTTGTAGGGTAGCTGTGTTGTTTGTAAGGCTAGTATATGGGTGATATTAGGTAATGAGGTGATGAGAAGTAAATGAAGGATAGTTAGATGCAATATGTTGCCGGGTAGTGGATCTAGGAATGGATTTGTGAGGAATGTGATTCAAAAGTCTAAGAAGTATTATTAAAAGGACATGCAAGATGTAACTTACTGGTTATTGACGAAGATGCAGGTCCAAGAACTCTGATGACAAAGGCAGAACTGAGGTAGGATGGCCTGACACACAGAAGATGAGATATCTCCCTCCTGATGATCAGCTGAGTATCACAGGGCTCTGGTATCCAGTTGAAGTCTTGGGCTTGATCTCCTTTGCTGTAAACTCTTCTTGTCTCTTCACTTGTCTCTGCTCAGCCAAGTAAAGATCTGGATTCTCTTGATCGCTCCTGATGCTCTCTCTCGATCCAAAAATCCTTCGACCTATGTTTTTGGTTTGGGGAGCCCATTTACAGGGAACCGATGGCGGTTACATAACCGACGGCGGTCGAGTAGGAACCGATATCGGTAAGGAAAAAGTAGGCTATTTTTAGTAAAATAGCCCACTTTCCCTGCTTTTCTCCCGAGAGATTAGTTGCGGGCTTGGTCAAGTGACTAGAAGGTCGGTTTTGGGTGCGAGAAAGGGGTCATTAGTCATGGGTGTAGGTGTGGACCAAGTTATAAGTCTTAATTAGGTTAGTTTAGGGTTAGGACTAGGTCATGATGAGGTGGCAAAATGAGGTGGCAGGTAAGGTGATGTGGATTTATCAATTACAAGGTAATTAATAAATAATTGTGTAAGGTTTAGGTGATGAGGTTAGGTTGCGAAATGAGATGCGGGTCACAAGGGGTCGTAAGACACAAATTTGGTGTCTACATTAGCCCCTTATTGTCGTGTAGCTTGTTTTGTAAAGTTGCACAGACAATAATATGAAGTGGTTTCTCCTGTTAAGGGTATAGGTAATCCCCCTCAAATCTATCACAGATTGAGAGAACTTGAAATCAGGGATAGGGTTGATAAAGGGTAAATGGTGTACAAATGATGGGGAAAAGGTGGGGTAAGTCCAAGGAAGCAGACGCACATTGAAATGCAATAGTGCGACTAGGGTACATGATTTGACGAGCAAACCAGCAATGCATAGGCAAAGGTCGATAGTTTATCCAAACAAGGGTGATATAATCCTGGTATCCAAGGCATAGGAAGTAGCTCCAGGGTATATAACAGGTAAGGTACAGGAACATTTAGGCATGTTCGGCAGTACCAAATGGTTGGTTTGGTTGAGATAAACATCACGGTCTAGGTCTAGGCAAAGTTGGTCAACAGATCAAGTCAGGGACCCTAATCATGCTAAAACACGAATAGGTGAGCTCGATGGAACAAAAAGCTAGATGATGGGTGGATAAAAGTGTATGTTGTTGATGTTGGGTAAGGTATTGAAGTGATACGGCCGTGGGTCGGGCCAAGTTGTTGGGTTACGGCCTTGGGTCGGGCCGAATGGGTAGGGTGAGGCCTGGGGTCGGGCCGGATGGTTAGGGTGAGGCTTTGGGTCGGGCCGGATAGGTAGGTTGAGGCCTTGGGTCAGGCCGGATGGTTAGGGTGAGGCCTTGGGTCAGGCTGGATAGGTAGGTTGAGGCCTTGGGTCGGGTCAAATGGTTAGGGTGAGGCCTTGGGTCAGGCCGAATAGGTAGGTTGAGGCCTTGGGTCGGGCCAAGTTGTTGGGTTGCGGCCTTGGGTCAGGCCAAATGGTTAGGGTGAGGCCTTGGGTCGGGCCGGATAGGTAGGTTGAGGCCTTGGGTCAGGCCATGTTGTTGGGTTGCGGCCTTGGGTCGGGCCAAATGGTTAGGGTGAAGCCTTGGTTCGGGCCGAATAGGTAGGTTGAGGCCTTGGGTCAGGCCAAGTTGTTGGGTGGCGGCCTTGGGTTGGGCCAAATGGTTAGGGTGAGGCCTTGGGTCGGGCCGGATAGGTGAACAAATGGTGTTCAGCAAAGGTGGATATAAGCGATGTTGGGAGAAAGGGTGATTAGTAAATAGGGGCAGAAAGTTGGGTGAATAAAGACAAAACCAATATCGGTTAGCTATGACCGGTACCGGTTAGGTAAGCAATGCCGGTTCCTTAGGGCACGATTTGACCGGTGTCGGTTCTATATTAAAAACCTATAAAAAGAAAAATATGGCCTGTCATTGTCACATTTCTAATTTGAAAACTGATTTGGGGTGTCTGAGGTGGAATAGTGATATTGGTGCATTTGTTGGCTGAGGTGGCACTAGTTGAGTGGAGAAGTGAGTTGATTGGTGGGCCCGAGCGAGTAGCAGGCAGCAGTTGATTGGTAGAGGACCTAGCAAAGTAGAGTTTGAGCCATGGCACAGCGAGGAGGAGCAGGAGGTGTTGGACCAGCTGGACCACCACCACCTATCCCACCACGATGACGTGTCGTCGTACCGGTAGGTTCGAAACCCTTCATTATGTGAATTTAATGGTATTATGTTGTATTTGGGATTCGGGTAGGAATCTTAGATTTGGAGAAAATAATGAATAAATGGAAGTTATATGAAAAGAGGAAAGGGTAGAAAGGCTAAATAGGCCAAGGCGGTTGGGTGGGTAGGTTTTTAGGGTGTTTGGGTGGGTATGTAGGGAGAAATAGGAAAAAAAATGAATTGGGTAGCCGCGCGGGTTCGGCTCGGTAATTTTTACAGCGACCAATGTCGGTCACTAAGCGAGACTGGTGTCGGTCAGTAGTTGACCAACGTCGGTGGAGAGGAGACCGGGGTCGGTTATGGGTGACCGGTACCGGTTCGTAGTGATTTGTAGTTATTTTGGTTGGTTTGGGTTATGTTTTGGTGTTGAATTGTTGGTTGTGGTTTAGGTGTTGTGAGTATGGTTTTGGGATGGGGTAGGGGTGTTTTGGTATGATTTAAGTTGTGTCGATTGTTGGATTTGGTTGTTTGGGTATCGTTTTGGTTTCGTGGTAGTATGATGTGGGTTGTTTGTTTGGGTGTGAAGAGGGAGGGGGATATTGTACAAGATAGGTGGGTAGAGGGGTGTGTTAGAGAGTCAGGGTGTGGTCAGGGGATAAAAGGGGGTATAGAGGGTAAAGTAGATGTTGTGATAAAGAGTAGGGCTAATGTAGTGGGTTGGTTTTACAGGCACGTCAGCAGCTGATGATGCGGGACAGGATGCCCCCACTGTTGAGCCGGATGCGACCACATGTGTCCGTAGCACACTGGGCTATCATGTGCGAGGTGGAACTCGGTGGAGTCCAGCGATACAGAGCGATCGACAGAGATCATAGTTTGATGGTTGCCCTCATCAAGAGATGGGATCCAGCGACCAATGTGTTCCATCTCCCGACTGGAGAGATGACCATCACATTGGAGGATGTGTATCGCATCCTTCGATTACCTATCGATGGAGAGGCAGTCTTTTAGGTGGATGCAGAGACAACCATGGACAACATCCTATAGGTTTTTGGGGATGTAGCCACGCTATTGACATATCACAGCGCGAGTATCGGTTATGGTGATATGTACCGTGCGCACCGACATGAGACATGGCTTGCCATGTTGATGATGATCGAGATCACCTGCTTCACCCTCCCAGACTCAGAGGGAGGCCGCTTTCCACGGGTGCTGATGGGGGTGCTACATGAGATGGTGGAGGAGCACACCTGTTATGCTTGGGCACCAGTATACGTGGTACAGTTATATAGAGAGCTGTGAGGCTATCGCCGGATGAGGCGATTTGGGATTTGTTCGACCTTTTTGCTACATTGCTAGGCATATGAGCATATCATATGCATTAGACCAGTAGGATTACCCCAGCAGCCAGGGCCACAGGTCATATATAGATACGACTTTCAGAGGTGGTTGGGGGTCGTGGGCCAGCCACGAGCAGTGCTTGCAGGACGGGACGTCGCTTATTACAGGCATTTATTAGAGGGCCTGACAGTGGCAAATATTGTATATAGACCGTATAGAGGTCATCACCCCCATGGAGGAGCCCGAGGACAGTTGCAGTGGATCCAGTACACATTTTGGATAGCGGGACGGAGGCCGGGAGAGTATGAGAGGATACCCCTAGAGAGGGTACGCAGGAAGATGGGGCTACGACAGGATGAGCCCCCTCGCTTCCCTCAGTACCAGAGAGATGATGTAGAGGCCCCACTGCCTACACCACAGCCCGTGGATCTAGATTGGGTTGCTGAGAGGGTGGCAGATGACACTGTAGATGATGCTGGCTGTACGGGAGCATATATGGTTTGGTGGGCTAGTCAGAGAGCAGCGAGGGTAGCACAGCCTGCACAGCCAGACTTGGCAGTGGTGATAGTAGAGCGAGATCAGCTCAGGGGTCAGGTGTAGCTATTACAAGGGCAGCTGGCTGCTACACAGGCACAGATAGGTGTTTTACAGGGGCAGCTAGCCCAGGCTCAGGTACAGGCATAGGCAGCACCACTAGCAGCGGCATAGCCACAGCCCCAGGCACAGGTACAGGTACAGGCAGCACCACCAGCAGTAGTACAGCCACAACCCTAGGCACAGGTACAGGTACCACCCCAGCTACAGGCACCACCAGTGGCACCAGCACAAGCACAGGGGGCACTGGTAGTAGGAGTTAGGGGACCAGCCCCAGCAGCGATGGTGGCACGGGACAGGTATATGGAGGTGAGAGCGGAGGCCCGGTACTATCAGGATGTTCTTGATGGTACCAGAGCTGAGTATTAGCCATATGCAGCCTATAGAGTAGAGACCTCTCATAGTTAGAGATCGCAGGGAGGTGCAGCCATAGCCGGTGTGTCTGTTACAGGAAGGAGGCGAGAGGCACCACAGGGACCAGCAGGGACAGGTGCTGAGGGTGGTGGGGAGAGCTGAGGGATCCTGACATTGTTTTTGTATTTGTATATTGGATATGGGCAACGGTCTGTGAACCGGTTATGTTTATAGAGGCCTGCATGCCTACATATTATGTATTCATTGATTGATTCATTCATTTATTGTATACCGGCCTGCGAGCCGAGTATGAGTTGTATAGTTGATACCGGTCTGCGAGCTGAGTATGTTTTTGATATGAGAGACCAGCCTGCGAGCCGTGTTGATGTTTTTGACGGTTATTGCGGCCTGCGTGCTGGCTTTGTTGGATTATGAGATCACAGAGGCCCCGATGCAGGACACATTGTATATTGGAAACATTGTATATATATATATAGATATGATGTTTTGATCCACATGTTGTGTGTAGAAATACGTTAAATGTTTTGTCGATGGTTTGTGATATTTAATGTATGATGAGTTGTATTTACATGGTGTTATATATTAATGATGTTGATGTCTTTTGTTGATGGGATGTATGTAGATATAAATGATGAGTTTAATTGACATGTTGTATTATGAAATGTTGTATGTTTTGTCGCTGATTTTATGAAAATGTATGTATGTAGTTGTTAAGTTGGATCCAAATGGTATATAGATTAATGGTTTTTAATATCGTTTGTTGATGATTTGTTTGTTTTGGTAGTGTAGATAGATGATATGGATGAAATCATAATGAGATGTGGATTTGATGAAAAGATTATAGCTATCGGTGTTGGTATGCAGGAAAAACAGGCGGGCGCCTCCAAAAATTAGATAAAAAATAAAGAAAAGGACTATATTTTGAAAAAGGTGGGTATGTGACCGATGTCGGTTAGCTAACCGATGTCGGTATTGTATAGACCGATATCGGTTAGGTAACCGATACTAGTTATTCCAAAATGAGATTTTTCTAAAAATAGAAAAGCGTAGGTGGCAACTGAAGTTCTTATTTTGAGAGGCATGCAAGATGTTAAATACGCGAATGCGACGCTGTTTTAACGACTGAGACAAGTAATTGCATGAGAGATTTGAGTGATAAGGAGGAAAGAGATAGGTAATGTGATTGTGGGCTGAGATCAAGAAGACAGAAATCCAAGCTATATTTGAAGAGGGTGGTGAGCATGGCTGAACGAGGAGAAGCATCCAGCAAGCATGGATGAGAGGGAAGACAAGTTCCATTGCAAGCTCCTGCAGCCCAAAGGTAAACGATTTGGTTGTAATTTGGTGTTTGCATGTTTTGTGAATAGGAGGAGAGAGATTAAGTGGGTAGATATGAGAAAGAAAACGTGATAGCAAGGGTTATAGGTGAGGTGAGTGTTATGGGGTAGGTAATCAGGGGTTTCAGGTATGTCTGTGTATACAGAGAGGAATAAATGATCAATTTATTGTCGTAGGTGGTTGTTTAGGCAAGGTGTATGTAATTGACAGTGACCGATAGCGGTTAGGGATAACCGGTATTGGTTACTGAACCGGTACCGGTTATTTATAACAAATACTGGTTACTGGAGGAATTTCCAGAATGTGAAAAAAAAAAAAAAACCTTTAGGGATTCGATGGATTGAATGGTTATTTGTTCTTTTGATGTATGCAGGCAGAGGCAGAGTTGAGGATGAATGATAGTGTACCAGCGCTGTTGTCACGAATCCGAGTGGATGTAACACCAGCTGAATAGACGTTGATAAATCGTTTGGGGTTAAGTGGAATCCACTATTATTCACGAATTGCACATAACCATGCTATGTTGCAGGCGTTGATTGAAAGATGGAATCCAGAGAAGAATACCTTCTATCTGCCAACAGGGGAGATGACAGTAACATTGGAAGATGTGTTCCGTATTTTGAGACTCCCTATTATAGGAAAACCAGTATATCAGGCATTACCTAGTGTGGCGTGGGGAGTGATAACAACAGTATTTGGTCCATACGCACGAGATTTGACACAATGAGGTTTTTCATTCACATATGAGATAATGTATGCAGCACACCATGAGGAGACAAGGTTAGCAGTGATATTAATGATAGCGGTAGGGTATTATGCATTACCGAGGGTAGATGGGGGAAGATTTCCAAAGGCATTGATGTTTGTTATTTGGGAGATGATAGAAAGGAACGTGACTTTTGCATGGGCACCTGCATATTTGGCAGAGTTATACAGGGGTTTATGGGCTTGTAGGTGAAATCACAGGACGACACTGGATTGTTCATACTTATTACACTGTTGGGCCTATGAGCACATTGTTTGTGTGCGACCAATAGGCCGACCCATCTAGTCAGGAGAGACCGGAGTACAGAGGTTGGGATTCAGATGATGGGTCCAGACAGAACAAGAGGCAAGATCCCATGTCTGTGACGGGTGACATTGAGTATTACAGGCAGGTATGGAGAGTGGGTGACGATTGTGGATATCTGTTGGAGGCCTTACGGGGACTATATGGTAACAGATAACATAGCTGAGGAGTTGAGGGGTGTAGAGCGATTGAGGTGGATCGCAGGGCACAGACCAGGTGAGTATGAGAGGATTCCTCTAGATCACATGCGGCGACAATTTGGATTTGTGCAGGATATACCCTTGGCTTATAGACCATATATGAGGATCGACGCCGAGGCAGCATTCTCACCTCCCCGGCCAACACCTCCAAAAGGGCTAGAGGAGATAGCAGCCGATCATAGGGTAATGGATGCAGGAATGACAGAGGCCTATAGGTTATGGTGGGTAGCAGAGCTACGAGGTGTACGTGATCGCCCTGACATAGCTGTGATTACAGCGGAGAGAGATCATCTTCAGAGTTTAGTTCATCAGCTCCAAACGCAGATGAATGAGACAAGAGGATTGTTAGCGGTTGCGGAGTCACGAGTAGAGAGACTAGAGGCTGGATTCCTCCATGCGAGAGGGTGTATTCATATGTTACAGGAGAGATTGGCAGATCAGTGGGTGGTACCAATAGTTGTGGTACCTTTGAGGATGGAGAGGCTCGGCGAGAGGCGTCGACGATCATGATCATCTCCTGGGTTGGGATGAGTCGTGAGGGTCTAAGTAAATGTTATCGAGGTATAAGAATAAATAAGGATCCCGACCTGCGTGTCGATGATAGAGAAGACGTATTTGTTTAACATCTAAATAAAACTGAATATGTATGCTGATTTGAGTTATGATAATAATAAGAATGTTTACGTTGTGATTTTTGGTGTTTTGAAAAAGGATAAAGAGGAATGTGATTAAACAGAAATACACAAAAATATTTATATTTACCACACATGATAGGTTATGGTAGGGGATGGTCAAGCTAACCTTGGGAGACCCCATGTCTCCGAAGTGCTGCCTACATAGCCCATTACACAAAGCAAGGAGGGGCCTCAGACCGATGTAGTTCTCCCCTTAGGACCAGGGAGAGGTGAATATAGGCAATTTGGTACGGTTTAGGCAATTAGTTGGTTGGTAAAAATATTGATATTAATATTGGTAAGGTAAGGTTGTTGGTGTTGGTAATGAATTGGTGATGTTGTAAAAGGTATAAGGGAAGTGAAAGTTAGCCTACCCAAGTAGAAGGGAACCATGTCCTGATTAAGATCAACACACAATCCTAGATGCGAGGCAAAGAGGAAAGAGTGCTCCGTAGGTGAAAAGAGCTAAACAAACCACGCAACGTAGAATGAGCTTGAAGCCCTAGGTACCATGCATAGACGAGAAGTCAATAGGTGAAAAGAGTTGTATGATCACAATATATCGGGTGTACATCACGTCCCTTGAGTTGAAACAAATGGTGAGGTGAGGTGGATGATATAAATGAGGTACAGAGAACTTGTTACAAAGTGAGTGTTCTGATGAAAGAAAACCTACCCTAAATAGACAAGTCCATGACTCAAAAGTTCTTTTGAATGAGGCTTTTATTTTACTGAATATAGACTGATCGATGCGGGAAGTCTACAAGGGATATTGATTGTACTATTCTTGAGGTCTTCACAAAGCTGATCAATGCGAGAAGCTTCTGATAAAGGCTGACTGTGTATAGCTGTCCTTCGAGGGAGTAGTTCTATTTATAGTAGCAGATATGATTTTAGTGCATAGCTGTCTTTCAGGGGAGCAATCTATATATAATAGCAGCTATAGTTTGGCATATAGCTGTCCTTCGAGGGAGCAGTCTATATATAAGGTAGATAGCTAGATGTCCTTTTGACGAGAAGCATCTAGTTTTTGTAGGAAGTTTGACTCAAGAAAATCCCATAAGAATACGGATTATTTAATACTTTGAAGTCATGGACTAGACTAAAAAGGGAAGGCATTGCTGAGGTGAAGTGAGAATCAAACTATGTGAGCTTGATTTTTATTATGAGGTGTAGGAAACAAAGTGTATGTAGTGGTAAGTGAGCTCAAGGGACGATCGGCAGGTAGATAAGAAGTGATATAACACTAAATTCAACAATAGAATGGTCGAAGATGCAAGGCATTAAGGGGTTTAGGCTCAGGTTTACCATTAAGCGAAGCTAAACGATAAGCGCCTGATCTATAAGTGTGAGTGATTATATAAGGCCCAATCCAATTAGGAGCAAATTTTCCACGTTTGCTCTTTTCTAGTTTGGTTACATGTTGATTCTCTTTGAGGGCAAGATCACCAACCTTAAAGGTACGCTCATGAATTCACTTATCATAAGCACGCTTGATACGTTTTTGATAGATTTGGAGGTGATCAAGAGCTGTAAGATGACGCTCGTCAAGAAGCTCCAATTGGGCTAACCGCTCTTGGCGGAAATCATCATTGGTGAGAATATCCTGAAGAGATATTCTAAGGGAGGGTATTTGTACTTCGAGAGGTAGGATAGCCTCGGTACCATATACCAAAGAAAAAGGTGTGGCAATAGTGGAGGTACGAATGCTAGTACGATAAGCCCAAAGGGCAAAGAGAATGTGATCGTGCCAATTTCTTCCGGATTCACTGACAACTTTCATGAGGATTTTGGTTAGGGTTTTATTAGAGGATTTAGCTTGTCCATTTTCTTGTGGATAGTAGGGTGATGAGAAGCTGAGTTTGATACCAAAGTTGTCGCAAAGGTCCTGCAACAACTTGTTTTTGAAAGATTTTCAATTATCTGTTATCAGGTGATGAGGAACACCAAAACGACAGATAATGTGGTGGTTAATGAACTCTACAATTTTTTATTTTTTAGTTCAAATGAGCGGAATAGCCTCCACCCATTTTGTGTAATATTCGGTTGCTGTGATAATCCATCGGTGACGTTGCGAAGAGGACGGATGAATCTCACCAATAAGGTCTAAACCCCATTGTGAGAAAGGCCAAAGATCTCGAGCGACCTGTAGCGGGTGGCTAGGAGTATGTTGAAGGTTGGCATGTTGTTGACACATAACACAACGCTTAACATATTCATAGCAATCGTTATTAAGAGTAGGCCAATAATAACCTAAGCGAAGGATTCGTTTGGCCACGGCAAGGCCGCTAAAATGTCCGCCACAAATACCATCATGGACTTGTTAGATGGTATGGGTGACCTCTGCACCGATGAGACATCGAAGGAGGATGCCATCAAAGCCACATTTATAAAGGAGTCCCCCCATAACGACATAACGAGAAACACGTTTAAGAAATGCGCGTTTACCAGTACTAGTAAGGTCAGATGGGAGAATAGAGGTTGTAAGGTAGTCGTGAAATTGGTGATACCAGGTATCCTGTGAATTAGCAGACACATTATTTATCGTACAAACAACCGAGGCTGAATAAGATGGGGCAAAGAGTTGTTGGACCAAGACAAAAATGTCAAACTCAGTTGATGAAGCTGGAATTTGTGAGGCTTAGCAAGCCATAGTATCCGCAAATTTGTTAGTGGAGCGGGGAATGGTTTGGATAGAATAGCGAGTAAATAAGGCTAGAAGTGAATCCACGTAGTGTTTGTACTTTTGAAGTTCCTCATTTTTGCATTGGTAGATGCCCATAACTTGATTGACTACCAATTGAGAGTCGCCAAAAATATTGATAGATTTGATACCTAAGTGTAACGCAACTTGGAGACCCAGAACAAGGGCCTCGTATTCCGCTGTATTATTAGTGCAAGGGAAATCGAGTCGGAATGAGAGAGGCATAGGCTCAGTGTCGAGAGGAATGAGAACAACGCCGGCTCCTCCGCCGCGCTAGCATTTGGATCCATCGAAGAAGAGGGTCATTGGATACGACTCCTCCCTGAGTGAAAGAGTGGCGATGAGTTCGTCGGGGAATGTAAAATTGGTAAATTGTTCCCCTGGTAAAGGGGCTTCCACAAGTTGGTCTGCGATGGTTTGTCCTTTGATTGATTTCTGGTGGACAAACTCAAGGTCGAGGTCGGCGAGGAGCATGAGCCATCTGGCGATGCGTTGGTTTAGATGAGGTTTGGTATACATGTAATGGATGGGGTCCGTGTTGGTGATGACGAAAGTTTTGTGATTCAGAAGGTAGTGTCGGAGTTTGGTGGCCACGAATGATAGGGCTAGGCACAACTTTTCTACATGTGTATACCTAGTCTCATAGTCCACCAAAGTACGACTTATATAATAAACGGCTTGTTCTTGATTCTCAGAGTCACGATGTGCAAGCATGGCCCCTACAGCGTGGTCGGTGGCGGAAAGATAAAGGTAGAAAGGGCGGTCGTCCTGGGGTGGGATAAGCATGGGTGGCTGCAAGAGATAAGCTTTGAGAGCCTCAAAGGCTTGGTGGCACTCTTCACTCCATTGAAAGTCAATGTCTTTTTTAAGGAGGTGATGGAAAGGTTGACATCGATCCGAGAGTTGGGAGATGAAACGTCGGATAGATTGGAGCTTACCTTGTAAACTACGCAATTGTTTAAGATTGGTAGGTGGGGGCATTTCTAGAATAGCTTTGACTTTAGATGGGTCGACCTCAATGCCACGCAGAGAGACAATAAAGCCGAGAAGTTTTCCCGAAAGGACACCAAAGACACATTTCTTTGGTTGAAGACAGACAGAATATTGTAACAGGCGGTCAAAAATAATGGTTAAAACATCGAGATGTTCACTGCGATGTTTAGATTTGCCAAGAAGATCATCGACGTAATCTTCAAGGATAGTGTGCATAATGTCATGAAAAATGTAGGTCATAGCCCAGCTGATAGGTTGCACCAGCATTCTTAAGGCCAAATGGCATTACACGGTAACAGAAGGTTCCCCAAGGAGTTATGAAGGTAGTTTTATGTTGATTGGCAGGTGCAACCAAAATTTGGTTGTATCCTGAAAAGCCATCCATGAGAGAGATCATCTCATGGCCTGCAGTGAGATCAACAAGTTGGTCAATACTAGGTAGGGGGAAGTCATCCTTAGGGCAAGCGAGGTTGAGATCCTGGAAATCCATGCATATCCGAAGTCCCCCCGTCGCTTTAGTGATAGGTACGATGTTAGAAATCCATTGAGGATAGTCAATAGGCAGAATGAAGGAAACAGAAAGAAGTCGTTGAAGCTCCTCTTTGACCAAGAGGGCAATGCGTGGATGCATTTTTCTCAATTTCTGTTTAATTGGTTTGGAATCGGGTTTCAGTGTAATGTTATGGACGACAATGTCAGGATCAATTCCTGGCATGTCAGCGTAGGACCAAGCGAAAGCTTGGTTGCGAGCACGGAGAAAGGTAGTAAAGGTGACTTGTTCTGATGCGTTAAGGGATTTTCTGATCTTCACAATGTGAGGATCCTCCTCCGTGTGGATGTTGATTTCAATAGTAGATTCGTTCAGCATGGTTTGAGTTTCAGATGGTAAGGCACGTTGAATATAAGAGTCATCCGCGCCAAGGTAAGTGAGGATGGAGTCATCATCCTGGCATTCAACAACGTTAATTGAAGGTGAGTCCTCTTCAATCATGTCTGGATACAAAAGGGGGATAGAAGAGGTGTCCTCATTATCGCGTTGATAAGTGAGAGGACCTAGGAAGATAGCATTTATGAAAAAAAAAGAAGTTAAGAGGGATAGATTCAGGATCTATCGACTCTGTGGGTGGCAAAGGCAAAATGGGTGATGATGGTTCGGTAGGGGTGACGTCGTTGTCTTCTAGAAGACAACTGACACGAGGTTCCTTCGGTGTAAGTGTTCCCGGAAATCCGAGACCACTACGATCATTGTGCTTGCGTGTAGTTACGGGGATGATTGTATGTCGGCCTTGTTCATAAAGACCAAAACCAAAGCCTTTCCAAGCACAGCGAGTCAAGAAGGTGAGGGTGAAACGACGATTTGTCAGGTATTGAAAATCAGATTGGAAAGGAACCACACCAAGAGGGGGCTCAGGGGCAACGGAAGATGCGTCGACACCCCCATATGTTAGGTTAGTGCGGCAATGAGGTGGTCCGTAGGGGATTACTTCCCCCACACGACGGTCATAGGTAGGATGTGCATGTACCTGTCCGTACTCCTGTGGGGTATGGAAAGAACTAACGTTATATAGGTGATACTCCCCCAACGTAAGGTGTTGAAAAACATCTACTAAGGGGTCTGCGGTTGGGATATTAGCTGCAGGAAGGGAAGTGGTTTTTGTAACAATGGTTTCATTTGAAGGTGTAGGTGCGGTTGAGGTGGATGGTTGAGGCACATTTGAAGAGGATGGTTAGGTTGAATGAATGGGTGTCTTGATTGGTACAACAACATCATTAGGGCGGTTTATCATATTGCAGGTTTTAAAGGGGGGAGGCTCAGCTTTTACGGTGTAGGACTTCCCCTCGTATTCAAATTTTATGCATCTATGTAAGGTTGAGGGAACGCATCCCATAGCCCGGATCCAAGGGCGACCTAGCAATATATTGTATTGGAACTCTCCCTCAAGGACATAGAAGAGTTCGGGTAAAGTACGTGGTCCTACACAAATGTTAAGGATCACGGTGCCTAAGGTAGAGGTAATAGCATCATTGAATGACCGCAACATGATGGGATTGGCACACATGTAGCTAGAAGGGATATTCATTTGTTGGAAGGCTTTTGAAGAGATGATGTTTAGGCTAGCGCCCCTGTCAATCATAACACGACATACCCAAATGTCCCAGACGTAAGCTGAGATGAAAAGAGCAGGGTCAGGATCTTCTGTACCAAAGTCAACAATTTCATCTTCAGAGAAACTGACTGCAGCAGCTTGTTGTACAGAGACAGAAGAAGTTGGGGCAGTGGATTGTTTGGTGAGAGAAGCAACGTGATTGGGTGTAAGAATGGAGGGTAACAGGTAGGGTTTCATTAGGTAAGACCTCGATCCCTTGAAGAATTTCAACGAGAGCTTGTCGATGAGATTCAGAAGTCTGAATTAGATCATAAAGTGTCATTTTTACGGGTGATTGGTGAAGCTGTTTGATCATAGCTCGATGGGAAACTCCATTAGAGACAGGGTAAGCGGGTCCACGAACAACCACTTTGGGTGGTGGTGCGATCGGGATGGTGGAAGGAGAAAGAGAGGATGCAGGTGTGCTTTCTTTTGCTTTCTCGTTGTTTTTCTGCACTCGAGTAACAACACTAATCATATTAATCTTGTAGACCTGAGATGAGGAAGATGGTTGGGATAAATCATGGTCTTCAAGAGGTGGGGTTGTAATAATGATAGATCTTGGTGAGGTGGGGACAGATGGTATAGGAGAGGGAATTGAAGCTAAAGGTCTCTCCCTTCGTAAGTTGTCTTTCTTAACCTTTCTATCTGAGAGAGGTGACTGACGAAGGATGGCTTTTAAAGCTTTGCATCCCTCCACATCATGTCCTGGTGTGTGGTGATAAGCACAGATTTTAGACTCATCATAACCTATAGGTCGAGGTTTAGATGGGTCATAAGGTCTAAGTGGGGGTAGGGAAATGGTCGCATTCTCCACCAACATAGCAAGGATTTTGGCGTAAGATCCTTTGAGTGGGTCAAAATCGGAGGAGGATGAGGGCATTGGTTGTACGGGTTTTGGTAATGTTTGGGCATGGTTGGTTCATACGGGTGGTGGTTTAGCCAAGGGGTGTTGACACGTGGTTTTCACTAAACATGGTTTCTTTGGCGCAGGAGCTACGTTCAGCTGGTTAGATGATGAGGCTATAGATGACGTGGTAGTGGGGAACAACCACGGAGAAAGGGGAGTGACAGAAAATAAATCCTTTGATGATGGAGTTTGTTTAGGGTTGATGGGTGGACAGGATACGTGGGGTGACAACGTTGATATATCCTTTGATCTCTGTATGGGTGTAAGAGGCGTAGGTCATTTTGAAGAAAACGCAGGAGGTATGATATATTGATGTAAGGTGGAGGGATGAGGTCCCAATATGGAATGTAAGTGTGACGATGATGGTTTTGATTGTGATAGAGGCACGGATGGAGTTTGTCTCCTAAGTGGCGGGGTGGCTTTATTTTTGGATAAATCTAGTCGCTTAGGTGGGTGTGTTAGACTGGGTATTGGTGAGGTCCCAAGTGTAGGGGAATATTTGGTTAGGTTAATAGAGGTGGATGAGATACTTGGTATAGATGCGGGGGATGGAGATGAGGACATAGGGATTTTGAGTTTCTGTAAACACTTCAGATATATGGTAGAGGTATCTGGATCGGTCATCTGCATTTGAGTAGAATAGGGGGTACTCAAACGTTCCCATAGGACTCGTCTATCTTCTGGAGAATAACAGTCTTCAGGCGTGAATTGTAAATTTTGTACGGAAGAAAGACGGGTTGTGATTCCAGTCCACTGTGGGTGTGATACAGGGGGTAGATGAGGCACTGTATCAATAGATGTTAAGAGGTCGACTGGTCGTTGAAAAGATTTAGGCGATGAAGAACTAATAGGCAGGAGGGCATGTTTGAGAGGGTCTGTTATGGTTAAAGAATTCGGTGATGTCGGTGTGAGAGATTTCTCATCTAAGGATGACAAAAGGAGTGGCGAGCCTTCCTCTTGTGTAGCAAGAGCGGTAGGAGGAGACGTTTGGGAAATAGATAAGTTAGATAACATCCGTTCACAGTCTTGTAGGGATGTGGTATAAGAAGACTCATCGATGAGAAGAAAAGTCTGAGGCAGTTAACTCCTTTATGGGTAAAGGAATGATTTCACCTTGGTTTGATGGTGGTGAAGGAGGTTCGGGCCCTGCGTTAGTGAAGAGGCTTGATTCAAAAATTTTCTCGATAGAGGCTTTTGGCTGGGAGTCGAAGACTGCATGGATCTCATGAACACTTTCCTCGGCTAAGATATCCTGGTTTATGTTACTGTTAGAAGAGTGATTTGGGAATGGTTTGTTGAATATTTTCAGATTTCGGTTGGCAGGGGCATTAGGGTTATCGAGGGTTATATCACCTACGTCAACCATTTCCTGCACTATGTTTTTCAACATTTTGTAGTTTTCATGACTATGTCCTTTTATGCGGTGAAAGTTACAGAAGTCATTTTCTTTGTACCAGGAAGGTATAGCGCGGGTGGAATCAAACCCGGAGTGGGGTTTAACAGGAGGCAAGGTGATAGCTCCGGCTTTGAGCAATTTTTCCAAGATGACACCATAAGTTTCTCCCAAGGGAGTGTAATTGATGGGCTCGGCTTTGTACTTATAGGTGGTTTTTGGTGGGGTATTAGACGGTGTTTGAGATTTGACCATCACCGCGTGGACAGCTCCTTTTGATTTCGAAGAAGTGGATGCGTGAGGAGGGGTGGTGTTTGGCTTATTGGTAGAATCTGGAGTTCAGAAATTGGGGTTTTTGTTGCGCAACCGCAATTTCTCTTCTTCTAAGGCTTGAATTTCTAATTTCCGAGCCATGGTAAAGGCCTCATCAAATGTACGGAAAGTTTGAATTTGGAGGGTAGGAGAGATGTGCTTAGCGCAGGCCCGCGTAAAAAGTTTGATAAGTTCAGCCTGAGGCAAGGCATATGTAAGTTGGTTGATAAGGCCACGCCATCATCCAACGAAATCTGCGATAGATTCATCTTCGAATTGTCGGATGGCATAAAGGTCGGTGATAGATACTTTCTTGGCAATGTTAATGGAGAAATGATCCAAGAAAGATTGGGCTAGTTGGTTAAAAGAGAAGATTGAGTGCTGGGTTAAAGCACTGTACCACTCCAAGGCGGGTCCTGATAAGGACATGGGAAAGGTGCGGAGTAACAAGGCATCATCATGAGCAATCAAATAACAAGCATGTCTAAATGATCGCAAGTGTTGTTGAGGATCCTCTTTACTATTAAAACAAGTAAATTTCGGCAACTCCCATTGAGGAGGATATGAATGAAGGGGGACAGAAGGGTGAATAGGCTCCCGAAAAACTTGCTCATATGTCAAGGCGCTACGACTTCCTGAAACAGAAGCCTCCAGATTATGCATTTTTTCCATCATTTGTTTGATGAAATCTGTGGTTGGATGAGATGAGGGTGCGGTTGTGGTAAATGGAGGCAAATTGGGCCAAGGGCCTCCGCTAGACAATGGTGGGGTTAAGTGTTGATAAGGTATGGAGGATGAATATGTTGAGGTGACCGAATAGGGATGTCCCATATAGGATGTTGAGGTTACCGGATATGTATGTGGAAATGAAAAGGTGGGCGGAGCTTGAGAAGGAAAGCTCGTGTGGATAGGTGGCAAAGAGCAAGTCATGAACGGAACAGTCTGCAAGAGAGACAAGGTAGGAGCAGTCGGCGGTAATGACATGTGGGGTCCAAGATTAACCAAAGGAAAGCTAATCTGTGTCGTATGAACCTCTGAAGCCATCGGATTGGGAGACGGGGCTAAAGATGCGGGAAGCAAGGCGGTGTCATCAGGTGGAGTGGGAGCTAAATGAGCAGCTATACTGATAGGCATACCAATAAGGAGCTGACCATCGGGCGTACGGTCAGGGGCATGAGACAAATAGTATTGTACAACACTAGGATTAGCATCCAGAAACTTGGCAAATTCTTTATCTCCCATAGGAATTTTAGGAACCTCGCTGGTATCCGTAGGATTCCCCACAGAATGTGAAGGGGGTGATTCAGGCAAAGAAATAGAGCAAGCATGTGAAACCATGGCGGCGGCTTGCTTTTGAGTGATAACAACCATGGACAGGAGTTCACAGTAGGGTTTCAATCTGTCAGGAACAAAAACAAACTCAAACTGGTAAAATTGGTAGGTTGCTGGTTTGTCAGGAATTGGAAAAGACAGTAACCGATATCGGTCTAATAACCGATGTTGGTTATACTATAGCCAACGTCGGTCAGGTAACCGATGTCGGTATAATAAGACTAGTATAAGAAAATATAAGAAGCTGCTGATTTGCTCAGTATATTTATCAAATTGTTCTAAGGTAATCACAGAAGACAGTGTATAACAGAGAAAACAAAACTGAAAAACAAACAAGATGCACACGACAAATCCAGAGACTAACCCTAGGGTCAATTTTAATTATTGTGGGCTTATGCCTTTAGACGCGGAATGATGTCAATCCTAAACAAAAGACTTAGGGGAAATGTCAAGTTGTTTTGGCTTATAAGGTTACCTCAATCGGGTGGAGGAATACCGCGGAAAAAGGGGGGGATGTTTTGAGCTGTTGTGTTAATTGTGAAGTGATTCGGTATGTGTTGTGCAGTGAAAGTAAGATTAATTTCTTGTCAATACCGTGGATATCACCCCCACGTGTACGACCTGTTACTTAATCTACGTTCACTAGAACTGAAAACAGCAAGCAGGAATGCAATGCACGTGTTTTAAACCCAAATCGAAAATTATGTTCGATGAAGCAAAAGAGATGACTTTCACTAATGCAAGATGTAAAAACAAAGCAAGTTCTTTTACCGAAATTATACAAAGCCTTGTGAATATCTTTAGAAGAGTAAAACAGCAAGTATGCTCCCTATATGAAAGCAAGCAAGAAATAAAGAAACCCAAAAGGGGTCCCACCGGGCGTGCCAAAATGTTTCGCTCGGAATGTTTCGGCTTCTGGGAATAGAGTTGCTTCTATCCTTTCATTCCTTTTAGAAACAGATAAGGGTTAGGGCTAGGAGGAATACCTGTTGAATGTCGAGATGGTGTGCGCGTACCGTAGAGAAAGATCAGGCTGACTGCGAAGAACTCCTTTTTGTCTTGGAAGGACTACCTGCAAATAAGAACACAAGACCACAAGATTTTGATTAGACAATAAATGAGGAAACTGCCTTGGGCCCAGGAAATATAAAACTTCCTTTCGAAGGTGGTCAGTTTCCCTGCTAATATGAATTAACACCAAAGACTATAAAATATCAATTAAGTTACTTTGTTGAAACAGGTAGGGGAAAGGCTGATTTCTGGTTTTGAACCACAATAACTGATGCCAGTTACTGATAACCGATATTGGTAGGGTCTAGTTTTTGTGGGTTAGTTGTGTTGTGGGGTGGTTGTTGTTGTAGGGTAGTTGTGTTGTTTGTAAGGCTAGTATATGGGTGATATTAGGTAATGAGGTGATGAGAAGTAAATGAAGGATAGTTAGATGCAATATGTTGCCGGGTAGTGGATCTAGGAATGGATTTGTGAGGACTGTGATTTAAAAGTCTAAGAAGTATTATTAAAAGGACATGCAAGATGTAACTTACTGGTTATTGACGAAGATGCAGGTCCAAGAAATCTGATGACAAAGGCAGAACTAAGGTAGGATGGCCTGACACACAGAAGATGAGATATCTCCCTCTCGATGATCAGCTGAGTATCACAGGGCTCTGGTATCCAGTTGCACTCTTGGGCTTGATCTCCTTTGCTGCAAACTCTTCTTGTCTCTTCACTTGTCTCTGCTCAGCCAAGTAAAGATCTGGATTCTCTTGATCGCTCCTGATGCTCCTCTCTCGATCCAAAAATCCTTCGACCTCTGTTTTTGGTTTGGGGAGCCCATTTACAGGGAACCGATGGCGGTTACGTAACCGAAGGCGGGTCGAGTAGGAACTGGTATCGGTTATGAAAAAAGCAGGCTATTTTTAGTAAAATAGCCCACTTTCCCTGCTTTTCTCTCAAGAGATTAGTTGCGGGCTTTGTCAAGTGACTAGAAGGTTGGTTTTGGGTGCGAGAAAGGGGTCATTAGTCATGGGTGTAGGTGTGGACCAAGTTATAGGTCTTAATTAGGTTAGTTTATGGTTAGGACTAGGTCATGATGAGGTGGCAAAATGAGGTGGCAGGTAAGGGTGATGTGGATTTATCAATTACAAGGTAATTAATAAATAATTGTGTAAGGTTTAGGTGATGAGGTTAGGTTGCGAAATGAGATGCGGGTCACAAGGGGTCGTAAGACACAAATTTGGTGTCCACAAACTCCTTGTGTTCTTTTATCTCTTGTGCCTCAGTCTACATTTTTTGATTTTTTAGGCACTCAAGGCTTTCTGGAAATGGCACCATCAGATAGAGCTCTCTCTCAGGTTTCCAGAAAGGTAAAGTTTGCCTCCTAACTCCTTATATTTTTCAAGTTATGGCTCGGCGGAGTTTTTGTGGAAAATTTTCCCATTTGAGGCCCGCAGTCAATAGGAAGCTGCCACGTGGTAGAGGAGTTCACGGCATGGGGAATTTTTGAAAAATTTTCCAAAGACAAAAAAGAGGTCAAATTTGAAATTTTTTTCCCGCCAATCCATTTTTGGGCCGTTTTTGCCCTAAATCTTCAAACGATCATATCTTTTGATCCAGAGCTTGGATTTTCACGTTCTTTATATCATTGGAAACATATTAAAATTATCTACATGATTCCATGGTAAATTTATAATTTTGGTTTAGTTTGGAGAGGGAAAATTCAAAAACAATTCTGGTACATATCCATGGCCAGAAATGACATTTCAACAACCAAATTTAATACAGAATGGGTTGCATTCTTCTCCAATATGGTAAAAAATGATAGGGTATGGGTTTGTAAGGTCCTCCATGCTGTTTTAATGAGTTTTCCATCAATGAGGAATGGTCTCCCATGTTTTTTATGTTTTCTCTCTCCTGGGCTCAACCCATGCATTGTAAAAGCCAGATTTGGCTCATTTCTTGAGGGTTGAACACTTTTTGGCATTGAAAACTTCTTCTTTCACCTCCAGAAAGTGATAGTTGTAAGAATCAGACCTTTTTCACAGTTTGTAACAGGTTTATACCTCTTTGATGGTGGAATGGAAGAGATTTTTTGATGAAATTGACAGTGCAAACTCTATGAATGCTTTTAGTCCTCTGTTTGTATTGTTTTACTTCATTTCAAGACCTCTAATTACATCTATCATCTTGTGTATGTTTTCCCTTGTTGCATGTCATGAATTTGTGTTTATTTATATGGAAAAAAATGTTTCACCACTCCTTTTGGTGCATCACCATCTTTATTTTAGTTTCATTTTTGCATTTTTATCCCTGTCTCCTTACAATTTAGAGTAGGATTAGGATCTGAACCTCTGTAGTTGTGCAAAATATAGATCTAAATCAGAGGAGTTTGAGGAACCAGCCTCTAATCTAGAGATTCCTCTCTCATTTTCACAAGTCCCACACTTGGAGAGAGGTTTCCATGTTTTGCAATCACACTGGATGCCTAAAACATCAATTCAGAACCTTGATTTACATCCAGGGGTGCTGCTGATTTGCAACAACAGTTTTGGCATGCCCGGTGGGACATTAGAGGTCTCATTTTTATTGTAGCAAATTTGATGTGCATCTACTGCAATTTTCTTGCTTGAAAAGAGCTATAATTTGCACATCTGGCAACTCCAAGGGGAAGAATCAACTGGTTTCAGCAGTGCAGGCCTGAAAACTCATGAGAAGAATCACTACAAGGTCAAGAGCTGGAGAAGAAGAGGTGTTGTTTGAATATCTGCATTTATCTCCAAGAGTAAGGAAAAGTGGGAGGAGAATCCAAAGGTCTCCATCTCCACCAAACAAAAATCTCTCAACTCCTCCACCTGGTAGGCCTTTCATTCAATCAACAAGGGTTCTAAGACAAATTAGAATGGCACAAAACAACCCATATGTCAACTTCACAGGTAGCAGCCCACTTTCCCTCAATGCATAACATCCAATTCCAATTGCAGCCTTGAAGAACATTCCCTACTTCACTGGAGAAAATTAGACTACTCCAGGTGATCATGTTAAAGACATTGCCAATCTTTGTGCAATTCATGAAATCAATGACATGCAAGTGGATGTCAAATTGTTGGCATCTTCATTCAAGGGGAAAGCATTGCAATGGTTTAGAAGCCTTGGAGATGGTTCAATCACAAATTGGAATCAGCTGTGTATAGAAATTCATGAGCATTTGGAGAGAAGGGAGACAACTTGTCTCTTTTAGAGCAACTGACAACCATCAAGAGAGCTCCCAATGAGCAGCTGACTGATTTCAACATCAGATTTCAAAAGACTTGGGAGAGAATTCCAGTGGCAGTCAGACCAACAGCAGAAGGTGCTTTTTTCTACTATCTCAAAGCTCTAAATTCTGATATTTCTATGTTGATTCAGTCCATGGGAGGCATAACTATCCCTATGGCTTATAGCATTGCCATTAGGGCTGAAAATTGTTTGATCCAAGCTGGCAAACTTGCCCCTAGACCTCCCATTCCATTGTTTCCAAGTTTAGAGAGTCCAAACACCAATCAAGCACCTAATTTGACTCCTTCTCCCACTCCCAGAAATAAGAGTTCAAATGAAGCTTCTACTTCATCTCCAAGTGCCCCAAATGAGCTTCAAGAAGTCATGAAGCAACTGCAAAACCTAGGCAATGAGCTGGTTACTCTCAAGAGGCAACAAGCCCAAGGTTTTAGACCTTCTTACCAGCCCCAAGATTAGCCTAACAGGAAGCCATACAAACCACAAAGACCACCTACTCTAGCTGCAAATATGAATCAAACAAGGCCTCTTGCCAATAGACCATTTCAGCCCTACAATCCAAATGCCATATCTGCCTCTAAGGCATTGGTGCCAACACAAAACAACATTTCTCATGAGTATGACTGGTGTTTTCCATGCAATGAACCTCATAACCAATCCATGTGCTTCAATGGTGTGTTGAATCAAGCATTAATGGTGACAACTACTGGTATGGAGGGTGAGGGCAGTCAAGGAAACAACCAACAACAAGAAACATTCCAACAGCAATCAGCCCCAAATGACACCACGTTGGTAAATTGGCAAGCAGAGGATTTTTGTGGCATGAATCAGGTAGTTTCCCAAGGTGTTGCAGCCAACACAAGGTCAAAAAGAAGGAATTTGGGTGAAGAATAGCCATTAGCTCCAACCAATCCACAACCTTCCATGGCTCCACAAATGGTTGGCAAGCAAACTCCAATTTCAAATGCACAAGGGCAGCCAAGAACAACTCCTAGAACAACTCAAATACTAGTTATTATTGCCCACATGCAAGGAGTGAATGTACAAGCAAAGGGACAGCAAAGAGATCCTTCATCACCATTCAGTATCATTGATCAGATGAAGAAGACAAATGTTAATATATCAATGTGGGAATCCCTATCTATCCCAGGCCAAAGAGACTTGTTACAAGCTGCCATGAAGGACTGGCCAACTTCGAATCAGCAAGTTCAGATGCAAGAGAAAGTGCTCTCAAATGTTGCCCAGCCTGAGGGAAATCATGGAGGACAGCAAGGTAAAATGTTGAAGCCCCCTCCTTTCTATGTTTCATTAATCATTGGAAATCAGCTAGTGCACAATTGCATGATAGACTCCGGGGAAAGTAGCTCAGTGATGCCTAAACAAATAGCTGATCAGCTAGGGCTCCAGTATGAAACAATATCCAAAGGGGTAGTGCAGCTAGATGGGACAGCAGTAGCAATAGTTGGAGTGATTAAAAACTTGAGTCTTACCTTGCATGCATGTCCAAATGTTATTGTTTTACAAGATGTATCAGTCATAGACCTTCCACCAATCTTTTCCCTTTTCTTGTCAAGGGACTTCACATCTAAGATTAGAGGATATTTGTCTACTGATTGGTCACACATGCTATTTATAACGAGGTATGGAACCAAATCTACAGTCAGGTCTGAACCTATTACAAACTTCCACATTGAGCCTTACACTCCAAGTTAGATTAATGCCAATTTTTCAACATTTGATCAAGAAGATCACCCAAGCACTGATGAAGCTAACACCAAGGTTGGGAGCATCCCAGATCTAACTCTTGATGAATGGGAAAACAAGGTACATGCTTTTGATCCTTATCAAGAAGTAGAAGAATTTGAGCTAGGGGTCTATTGTATACATGAAGAAAATCAGCCTATTCCTAGCATCACCAAGCCAAACCACAAGGATAACAATGAGGTATGGTAGCTATTTTTTGATGGATCAAGGAGTAGACAAGGTGCAGGAGGTGGAGCTATGCTTGTTTCACCTCAAGGCGTAAAGTACTATTCAGCTTTTAGATTTCAGTTTGCATGCTCCAATAACACTGCTGAATATGAAGCCTTGGTGCAAGGGATGCATTGGGCAATCAAGAAGAAAATAAAGAACTTGCAAGTCTTTGGTGACAGTGAATTGATTGTAAATCAGGTCAAGGGATAACATGCTGCCAAGAATGATCTACTCAAGTGATACAAGAACAAGGTATGGGACCTCATGGAAGATTTAGAGGGTTTTGGCATCAAATCCATTCCTAGGAAAGAGAATCAAGCTGCTGACAGGCTTGCAGTAGTAGGGGCAGCCTTTGACATTGTGGAAAGCATTAAAAAAGAAAAGGTACAGCCAAACATCCACGTGATTGTGAGGCCTTCAGTGCTGGATAACAATGTCAGTTGGCAAGTACTTGAGAATGACCAGCAAATCATCCATTTCTTGCAAGAAGAAGCTGAGTTCTCAGCTAAGAATCAAGAAAAACTAGAACAACAATATGGTGACCAAGTGGTACAGCTGAGAACTAACAAGCTTCCCAAGGGACTTATCACTTTGGAGTCCATTTTTAATCCCAATGATCAGTTTAGGAAAGAGAAAGCAAACATTCAAGTCAAGAGAGAAGATTCAGTATCCATCTTGGTGGAAGAGAACAAACCATTGCAAATTGGAAAGATGACAACTGAGCAACAAAGGTATGAGTTCATACAACTGTGTCAAGAGTTCCCTGACATGTTTTCTTGGAGCTATGAAGATTTTAAAGGTTTCAATCCCAACTTAGCTCAGCGTATCATTGAATTGGCTCTAAATACTAAGCCTGTCAGGTAGAAACAAAGACCAGTCAATCCACACATGGAGCCTCTCATGAGGAAAGAATTGGACAAGCTGATTGAGTCAATAATCATATTCCCAATCAAGCATTCTAGTTGTGTTGCCAACTTGGTTCCAGTCAGAAAGAAGAGTGGAGAGATCAGATTGTGTGTTGATTTCAGAGACTTAAATAGAGCATCTCTCAAGGACCATTACCCACTCCCTTCCATGGAGAAAATCTTGCAAGTTGTAGCTAGATCTGAGAGGTTTTCACTACTTGATGGCTACTCCGGCTACAATCAAATTATGGTGAAGGAAGAAAACCAGTTCAAGATAGCCTTTACAACCAAATGGGGGACTTTTGCATACAGGAAGATGTCATTTGGGCTATCCAACGCTGGTGCTACCTTCCAAAGAGCAATGGACATGGTGTTCAAAGGTTTGATTAACAACGTGGTGCTGATTTACCTTGATGATATCACTATTTTTTCCAAAAATTCAGTAGACCACCTCTCTCATTTGAGACAAGTTTTCATGAGGTGTAGGAAATTTGGAGTGTCTTTGAATCCTAAGAATTGTATCTTTCTTACACATGAAGGAAAGCTCCTTGGCCATATTGTCTCCAAAGAAGGATTAGCAATTGATCCAGAGAGAGTTGAAGCCATAAGAGCACTACCATTGCCAAGCCACAAGAAATCCCTTTAGAGGTTCTTGGGGAGGATAAACTTTGTTTGAGGTTTGTCCCAGATTTTGCAGCCCTTGTCAAACCTATCACCAAAATGTTAAAGAAAAGTATGGCTTTCAAATGGACAACAGAAGGCAACTAGAGTTTTGAAGCAATCAAAGAAGCCATCTCTCAAGCACCAACTCTCATCAACCTGGACTTCTCCAAGGATTTCATCCTCTATGCATTTGGAGGTAATGACACTATTTTTGCCATTTTGGTACAGCAGAACAAGGATAACGATGAGCAGCCAATTGCTTTATTCAGCCAGAGCCTAGATGACTATGAGGTGAGGTATTCTTTTATTGAGAAGCATGTGCTGGCAGTAATCAGAAGCTTGAAGAAATTCAAGCATTTAGTCTCAAACAACAAGGTGCAGTTGCTGGTCTCACATGCTGGGGTTAAGGACTTCCTCCTCAACAAAGATTTGAATGAGAAAAGGGTAGGTTGGATCACCCATGTCATGGAGTATGACATTGAGATCAAAATCACCAAGATGGTAAGAGGAAAAGGATTGTGTGAGTAGCTGGTTTTGGGGAAGCAAAAATAAGCATGCAATGAAGGAGAGGCTGTTTTGACAGTTCAAGATAGCCATGAGCCATGTGGCACTCAAGAAGAAAACAATGCTGCCCCCACTCCTTGCTAGACCCAAGGTATAATGCACTTCCTAAGCACAGGCCTATGCCCTCCGGAGATGAACAATACCCAAAGAAGACACTTCAAATTGCAGGTTGTCCCATATGCCATTGTTGATGGAGTTTTGTTCAAAAAAGATGTGAATGGAGTGCTGCTGAGATGTATTAGCACAAATCAGATTCATAGGGTGTTGGAATAATTCCATGGTGGACCAGCTGGTGGTCATTTTGCACCAAGAGTGACAGCTCTAAAAATCATGAAGGCTAGTTATTATTAGCCTAAAATTTTCATTGATTGCTATGCATGGATTAAGAGGTGTAATAATTGTGCATTCTTCACAAGAAAAGAGAGACTTGCTGCCCTTCCATTGCATCCAATCTCAGTTGACCAACCATTCATGCAATGGGGTTTGGACTTCATTGGAGTCATTAATCCCAATTCAAGTCAAGGGCACAAATGGATTTTGACATCCACAGACTACTTCACCAAATGGACTGAAGCAGTAGCACTCAAAGAAGCAAATGAGTCCAACATCTTAGACTTTTATGAGGGGATATCAACAAGATTTGGTATACCTACTACAATAATCTCAGATAATGCATTGGCATTCATTGGATCCAAGGTGACTAAGTGGGCTATCAAGAACGGGATCTACCTAAGCACTTCATCAAACTATTACCCTGAAGGTAATTGCCAGGCCGAGTCTACAAACAAGAACATGTTGAGGATCATTAGGAGGACTCTTGATGAGAATCAGAGGTCTTAGCATACCAAATTGAAATCAACCTTATGGGCTGATAGGATAACTGCCAAGAGATCCACAGGTAACTCTCCATTCAAACTTGTCTATGGAAGAGAGGCAATCTTGCCCGTGTCACTTGAGTTTCCAACATTGGAACTCATGAAGCAATTAGAGTTGCTAGAGTTTGAGCCCATGGAGGTGAGATATGCAGAGTTGATGGAGCTGCAGGAGGTCAGAAATCAGGCATCCCAAGCAATGGAAAAGGACCAAGCTTTGATCTAAAAGACCTTTGATAGGAAGGCCAAGGATAGATCTTTTCAGGTTGGATATCTAGTGTTGAAATGGGATGTGGATAGAGAAAAACCGAGAAGGCATTCAAAATTTGATGCCATTTGGAGTGGCCCATACATGGTCACGAAGTGCAAGAACAACAATGCTTTCCAATTGGCCTCATTGGATGGTGAAGAACTGTAGATTCTAGTCAATGGAATCTATCTCAAGCATTGCTTCTAGAGGGAAATTTACCACCTTTTAAATATTAGATTAGATTTTCATTCCTCTAAGTGCTTGTGCACATTGTTTTGTTGTAGGTTAGTTTTGTTTTCCCTAAATGCTTTGGCATAGCTTGCTGTCCATGGAGATGTTTTGCAGTCATTGCTTCCATCAGGTGATATTCCATCTTCCTCTTTACACATTCTAAGTCAGTTGAGGTTCTAAACAGAATATTTGATGACTCTATGCCCAATGGACTGCTTCAGGCAACTGGTATTTTCATCTAGCACGCAGATGACCCCTCTGAGTTGCCAAAATTGTTATCCAAAATGGTGCCCCAGCTCATTTTTGTGGCTAACTCCTTGTGTTCTTGCCTCTCTTGTGCCTCAGTCTACATTTTTTGATTTTTAAGCACTCAAGGCTTTCTAGAAATGGCACCATCAGATAGATCTCTCTCTCTCAGCTTTCCAGAAAGGTAAAGTTTGCCTCCTAACTCCTTATATTTTTCAAGTTATGGCTCGGCGAAGTTTTTGTGGAAAATTTTCCCGTTTGAGGCCCGCAGCCAATAGGAAGCTGCCATATGGCAGAGGAGTTCAGGGCATGGGGAATTTTTGAAATTTTTTCCAAAGACAAAAAAGAGGTAAAATTTGAATTTTTTTCCTGTCGATCCGTTTTTGGGCCGTTTTTGCCCTAAATCTTCAAACGATCATATGTTTTGATCCAGAGCTCATATTTTCATGTTCTTTATATCATTGGAAAGCTGTTATAATTCTCTACATGATTCCATGGCAAATTTATAATTTTGGTTCATTTTGGAGAGATAAAATTCAAAAACGGTTCTAGTATGTGTCCATGGCCAGAAATGACATTTCAACAACCAAATTTAATACAGAATGGGTCGCATTCTTCTCCAATATGGTCAAAAATGACAGGGTATGGGTTTGTAAGGTCCTCCATGCTGTTTTTATGCATTTTACATCAATGAGGTATGGGCTCCCATGTTTTTTACGTTTTCTCTCTCCTGGGCTCGACCCATGCATTGTGAAAGCTAGATTTGGCTCATTTCTTGAGGGTTGAACACTTTTTGGCATTGAAAACTTCTTCTTTCACCTCCAGCAAGTGATAGTTGTAAGAATCAGACCTTTTTCACAGTTTGTAACAGGTTTATACCTCTTTGATGGTGGAATGCAAGAGATTTTTTCATGAAATTGACAGTGCAAACTCTGTGAATGCTTTCAGTCCTCTGTTTGTATTGTTTTACTTCATTTCAAGACCTCTAATTACATCTATCATCTTGTGTATGTTTTCCCTTGTTGCATTTCATGAATTTGTGTCTATTTATATGGCAAAAAATGTTTCACCACTCCTTTTGGTGCATCACCATCTTTAGTTTAGTTTCATTTTTGCATTTTTATCCTTGTCTCCTTGCAATTTAGAGTAGGATTAGGATCTGAACCTCTGTAGTTATACAAAATATAGATCTAAATCAGAGGAGTTTGAGGAACCAGCCTCTAATCTGGAGATTCCTCTCTCATTTTCACAAGTCCCACACTTAGAGAGAGGTTTCCATGTTGTGCAATCACACTGGATGCCTAAAACATCAATTCAGAACCTTGATTTGCATCCAGGGGTGCTGCTGATTTGCAACAATAGTATCCACTTTAACAAACACATTTGTTTAATTTTATTTGTAGAGAGATTTATTTGTCTACAAAACCTTAAAATTTACTCCAGACACGTGAGGATTCCCTGAATTTACACGTTTTGTGAGTTAGGGATGAATGTGATTGCGTCTGACAGAGTGAGATGCATGGAGCTTGAATAAGAGGATAATGAAGATCTAGAATTTCTTCTGCCATCACCAAATATTATCAGGTTGGACGAAGAAAATCATCGAATATAAGTTCAATGAGTAGGTCCAATTAGTGGGTTGCCCCACTACCATGTGCATCAGAAGAAGAATTTAATTTAATTATATTCTCATAGTCTGGATCTTTTCCCTCTAGTAGTTTCTTCAGAATATCTTCAATAATTCTCTAGTTACATTGAGGTTCAATCACATCATAGTAAATGAGCCTTAAAGCGTCTCCAATCTCTTGAAAGTCATTAGCCTAGCAGCCACTAGCCTGTATAAAAAGGAAGCATTGGTGGTGGAGCTGCCACTACCTTCTCTTCTGGACACCTCCCAGTCTCATGAGTGACATGGACCGCTCTGGTAATAGCATGTGCCACAAAAACACTGAAATTTTTATTTGAGTTACCACTCTATCCCAGGACCATGAGGGATGTCAGTCTGCATGAGCTTTTCAAATCCATTAACTACATCATGCATGTCTATGTGACCATGGATCAGAAGATGGATTACAAAGTGATTTGGTTTTTATAATTTCATCAATAGGGAGGATAGTCAGAGATCTATCAATAAGCTCAATGCCTATGGCTATGATAATATTATTCTCAGAGTCAAATGGGCCACTCCAAGGTAGAATTAAATTTTTTTTTTGAAGCAAGACAAACTTAAAATCAGGTGTCTTTCCTTCTTTCTATGGAGTCTTTTACTTATTTCTGGTTTAGGTTTTATATGGATTTAAGTGTTGATACGATCAGTAGTGTTTCACTTGAACACAATGATTATCCTTTTATTTTTACTTGCTTGTTTAGTATAAAAAAAATTTCACTATAGAAAACCTATCAAATATTAAGTTTTTATTATCATTTTGACATTTTTTCTCATGGTGACGTTTGTTTATTTTTATTTGTAGGGCTATTCGAGTGTCTACTTGTTTCTTGAGTTATGGATAACAGTGATGACATCTGATAGAGTGAGATGCGGGGAGATTTAATAGGAGGATAATAAAGATTTGGAATTTCTTCTACCGCTGTAAAATATCATCAAGATGAATGAAGAATATCATTTAATACAAGTTCAACAAGTAGGACCAGAAGGTGGTTTACACCATTACCATGCACATCCACAAAGTGGAAAAAGTGTGCCTTAACAAGTGTGCTCTAGAGTGCCATGAGTGGTGTAATATTGGCATCGCTCCTAGCTAGGAACCCTACTAGAATGACCCCACCTACCAGGTTCCAAGGCTGATGAGTCGAAGTCCTAAAAATATGCGTTGTCCACCCTCTCTCACTCAAAGGAGAGTGTGGTGCTCATATTTTTTCATATCTACAGTAAGAACGGAAATCAATTCACATCAAAATGCCCTTATAAGGATCTCACCCCCACCAGTACCACAAACACTTTAATAATGGATAAGACCATTGAGTGCCTCACCTCTGGTGGAAGCATCATTTCATCTACTACTCAGGGCCTCCCAGTCTAAGGGGTGGTGTTGACCACTCCACCAATAGCTTATGCCACATAAATGATGAAAATTCTATTCGAGTTACTATTCTATCTGAGGACCATGAGGGGTGTCAATATTCATGAGATTTTCAAGTCTTTTTGTAGACATCACGTGTGTCTATGTGCCTATGGATCAAAATATGGATTAACAGGGGTTTTGGATTTGTTAATTTTGTCAATAGGGAGGATGCTTAGAGAGATATCAATAAGCTCAGTTCCTATGGTTATGATAATCTTATTCTAAGAGTAGAATGGGCCATTCCAAGGTAGAATTTACAAAAAAATTAAAGCAAGGAAGACTTAAAATCAGAAATCTTTCCTTCTTTCTATGGAGTGTTTTACTTATTTCTCCTTAGGTTTTGTAGCATTTTTAGTGTTAATAGGATCAATTGTGTTTCACTTGAATGCAACGATTCTCCTTTTATTTTCACTTGCCTCATTTAGTATAATGATTTATTTTTTTTCACTATAGAAAACCTATCAAATCTTAATTTTGAAAATTTGTTTTTGCATTTTTTGTCATGGTGACATTTGTTTATTTTTTATTTGTAGAGATATTTGAGTGTGTGCAAACCCTTAAGCTTTACCCCAGACACATGAGGGTTTCCTGACTTTGCCCATTTATTGAGTTAGGGATAACAATGATGGCATCTGATAGAGTTAGATGTAAGGATCTTGAATAGGAGGATAATGAAAATATTGAATTTATTTTACCACCCCCGAATACGATCAAGTAGGATGAAAAATATCGTTGAATACAAGTTCAATGAGCAAGGCCAAAAGATGTTTTGCACCACTACCATCTACATACACAAAAGTGGATAAAGCATGCCTTAAATAGTGCACTCTTGAGCACCATGAGTGGTACAAGTTAGACATCATTGTTAATTAGGAACCTTGTTGGAGTAACCCTACCTGCCAATATCCAAGGATGACGATTCCAAGTCCAGTGGAGATGCATTGTCCGCCCTCCCTCACTCTAAGGGAAGTGCAGTGGTCATAGTTTTTTGTATCTACAGTAAGAAGGTCATTCACTACACATCAAAATTATCTTACATGGATCTCACCCTCACCCATTCCAAAAACACCTTAATAAGGGATAAGGCCATTGAGGGCCTCACCTCCAACAGAAGCATCGCTGACGGGGCTGTTGCTACCTACACTACTGGGAACCTCCTAGTATCATGGGTGGCATGGACCATGTCGACAACAACATCACTACAGAAATAATGAAAATTATATTTGAGTTACCAGTCTGTCCAAGGACCATGAGGGGATGCCAATCTGCATGAGATTTTAAAGTCATTTGGACACATCACTCATGTCTATGTGGCCATGGATGAGAAGACTAGAAGGGGACTTGATTTTGTTAATTTATTCAACAAGGAGGACACTCATAGAGTTATTAATAAGCTCAATTCCTATGGTTATGATAAAATTATTCTCAAAGTCGAATGGGCCACTCTAAGGCATAGTTTTAAAAAAATTTGAAGTAAGGTAAACTTAAAATCAGGCATCTTTCCTTCTTTCTATGGAGTCTTTTACTTATTTCCGATTTAGGTTTTGTAGGGTTTTTAGTGTTGATAGGATTAGTTGTGTTTCACTTGAATGCAAAAATTCTCCTTATTTTTTTATTTTCCTCATTTAGTGTAATTATTTATTTGTTTTCACTAAAGAAAACTTATCAAGATTATTTGATGTTGATTAAGCTCAACAATTGTTCACCTTAATGAACACACTTATTTAATTTTGTTTGCAGGGAAATTTGTGTGTCTGCAAACCCTTAAAATTTACTCTAGACGCATGATGATTTACCAAATTTTCCTATTTCTTGAGTTAGGGATTATAGTGATGGCTTTCGATAGAGTGAGATGCGGGGAGCTTGAATAGGAGGATAATGAATATTTGGATTTTTTTCTTCCACCACCGAATATCATCAGGCTGGAAAAATAAGATCATCGAATATAAGTTCAATGAGAAGGGCTAAATGGGGATTTGCACTACTACCATGTGCAACAAAAGACATATTACATTTAATTATATTCTCATAGTCTGGATCGACATTCTCTGCTAGTTTCTTTAGAATAACTTCATTAATTATCTATTTTCACTAAGGTTTAATCACATCATAGTAAATGAACCTATAAGTGTCTCACATCTCTTGAAATTGATTAGCCTACCATCCGCTAGCCTGTATAAAAAGGAAACATGGTCAGTTTATTGTTTTGCAGACAAATGTCAGCTTCCATGAAATCATTAAAATATTTTCCCAAGATCTTCATGGTTTAATGTTAATGACAATTTAAAACTAATAAGAACCTTATTCCAAAGCAAAAGTAAAGCCATGAAGCATCCATCTTATATAAAATAGAAACATGTTATATTTATGGTTTTGTAGATTAATGTTGGAGTCCTTGAAATCATTAAATGATTTTCCAACAACTGCATAGTTTAATCTTAAATAAATTTTCAAACTGATAAGAAACTTTATTCCAAAGGAAGAATTGAATTTGCACAACCACTAGCTTGAAAAAAGCAAAGACATATTCTATTTGTAATTTTGAAGATAAATTTTGGATTCCAATATTTTTGATTTTCGGATTCAAGTATATGAGACTTTGGAGTGCAGTAAATTTCAATATATGTTATTTTTTATTCCAATATATGTGATTCTAGATTCCAATATATGCAATATTGGAATCCAATATGTGTGATTTTGGAGTCTAGATAATTCCAATATTTAACATTTTGGAATCCAAAACTACTAATTTTGGATTCTAAGATTGGCGGCGTTTTTTTGCTGCTTGGACTAGATTAATTCTAGATTTAGTAAAATAAGTGTTCCACATATATATTTTCTAATTTAAACAATTACAGATTACAAGAAGTTGAAGCAAGACAACAATGTTACTTCCACCCTCTATATTTGCTTGTTCTGCACTTTCACCTTGCTTCTACAATTCAATTTCAGAACCAAAGTATTGTTACTCACTTCTCCTATAAATCGATGCTCAATTCCACTTGTTCTCTTACTTAAATAGCTTGCTCCCCATGTCCTCATGTGCACTATAGAATGGGAAGAAACATCCAAGGAAGAGACACAACTAAACATTTTAAAATTGTGACCATTCGTGGCTTTATTTATTTTTTATTTCATTAGTGAAAAGATCACCGGTGTGTGTAGAATGGTGGTTATGCAACTTCCACAGAGGTTATGTAACCTTCATTCTATATAGAGAGGAAGTTACGTAACTTCTGGGGTGGTTACCTAACCACTACTTTGCAGAGAGTGATGGTTCTATAACTTAACAATCTTCTCCTCTTTTTGATTGATTTTTTTCTAGTTCTAGTTGCTATGATGAAGTGGTGTTTCTTTGGATCCCTACGGGTCACATCTCCCCTTCTTAGGAGGATTCTAGGCCCACAAAATCTTAGTGGGGGTGTATATGAGGAAACAATTCCCTTACTTTATTCTTTGAGTACCACTGGGCCTGCCTTGCTATCTTTTCCTTGATTCCAACATGCCAAGACTCCTATATACCTCTCCTTATCTCTCTGATCTTCTGCTGCAACACTACGTCCACTACTAATTCACCTCGTGAGTCCAAGGAACAATCCTCTATGTAAGATAGTAACTCACATTCTTCTTCTTCATCAAGCATGTATTACTCATATATGCATAAGTTTTAATAATTTAATACTAAGTACATCCGCATGAAATGTGGAAAATCAATCCTGAAGGCATTTTCTCCAATTTCTCCAGTATAGTGAAGGGTCCATACCATAGTGTCTTGAGTTTCCTTGCTTGGCCTTATAATCTCTTCTTGCTCAAATAAAGCCAAACCTTGTATCCTACATGAACTTTATGCTCTCTATGATGTTGATCGTGTCTATCCTTATACTTGTCTTGAGATTATCCAATTTTTCTTTCACCATGAGATGGATTTTTCAAATCCTCTAAATGAACTTCACTTCTCTAGTCACCTGTGAATCATGTATCTCCCCTTCTTCCTATTTCCCGACCATAATTTCCAATGGATTAGTAGGTAGATATCCTAAACATGCTTTAAATGGTGACTTCATAGTGGATGTGTGTACCATCCTATTGTAGTAATGTTGAATGTAGGCTAAGGACTTGTCTCAAGTCCATGAATACTTACTATTGTATCCTCTAATAAGTCGTACCAAATTTATGTTCACTACCTCTCTTTTCCCATTTGTCTATTGATGGAAGGATGTTCTCATCTATAACTTGGTTTCCATCTTGTCCCATAAAAGTAGTCCAAAACTTTCCCACAAACCTAGAATCTCTGTAAAAAACAATAGACTTTGGCAAACCAAAATTCACCCATAAATTAACAAAGAAACATTTAGCTACCTCATATACTTTTATTTTCTTTTTACATGCCATAATAACACACATTTTGCTAAATATATAAACAACAACATATAGATAATCATGACCATGTTTAGACATAGGTATTCATCCTAAAAAATCCATAGAAATGTATTCATATGGATGAGTAGGAACCGGAAAATGCATATACAAACCTTCCTTCCTAATTTTAGGCTTGCTTGTACAATAAATTTTACATCCTCTTATGAGCTTAAATACTTCTTATTGTATATTTGAGTAATACATGTACCTTTTTAAATGACCCATGGTCTTTCCAACACCAAAATGTCTTGCTAATTTTGAGGTATGTGCTTCTATCATCAATAGAATCCTTTCTTATTTTGGCACAAAACACTTCCCCCATTGGTAGAGAAGCCAATATTTGAGATAAAAATCTTCAATACCTATATTCTTAGCCCCTTTAGACTTCAATTACCGATATGTTACCCCAAAATCTTTTTCTTTCGCATATGCATCTCCCTAATATTCCTTTGTGTAGGTCTCAAAATTAGAGATGGTGGAAAAAATAGAGAATTTCTCTTGTGCGGGTGGCCTAGACAACATGTCTACCACCAAATTTATGATATATTTCTTATACTTTATCACAAATGGAATTGCTAAAGGAATCCCATCCATTTGTGGTGCCTTTCCTATTGTAATTTAGACCGTGCCTAAAAATACTGAAGAGGTTTATGGGTAGAGTGCACAATAATTTCTTTACTCAACAAATAATTTTTCCATTTATTTATTATCTACACTAGTGCATACATTTATTTATCATATACTGAATATCCCTTAATCGCTGAAGTGAAAGTTTTAGAATGATAACATATTAGCTTACCTCCCTATAGTAACACTTCTCCCATAACATAATCACTGGCATATGTCTCTAATTCAAAGATCTGCTTAAATTAGGAAGAGAAAGTACTAGAGCATGAGTAATTTTGTATTTTAATAACTCAAAAGAATGATCTTGTTCCTTACCCCAGTTGAAACCCTTATTCTCTGTGGATGTTGTGTGTAGAGGTGTTACAATAGTAGAGAATACCAAAATGAAATTACTCATGTATTGTAACACTCCAACAAAAATTCTAGTCTTTGTGGCTCCAGTTGGTGTTGTCTAGTTGGTGATAGCTTACACCTTCTTAGGATCCACTTGTAGCTCTCCTCCTCTAACCACGTTCCCAAGATAGAAAAGTGATTGTTTAGAAAATTCTCACTTATTCATATTGCATAACAGTTGTTTCTCCTTAAGAAATTATAAGAATTTCTGAAAATTGGTTAGATGTTCCTTCCATGTGGTTCTAAATATCATAATATCATCTAGATAAACAATGAAAAATGAATCTATGAATTCCCACAATACATCACTCATCAATCTCATAAATGTAGTGGGTGCATTACATAAATCGAATGGAAGTGTTATCACCGAATCACAGCACCCCTGGATGTTGATCAGATTTCTAGTTTGATCACTCTAAGCATCCAGTGTGATTGGATAACATGGGTACTATCTCCAATTTGTGGGACTTGCTACTTGAGATAGACCTCCAGAGAAAGCTGGTTCTTGCTCCTAAACTACCTGCCACAATCTACTCTAATGCAGGAGAAATTAGCTATTCTAACCTAAAATTCCAAGGGACCAGAGAGAGAGAATGCATAAAATGAAACCCTACACAAAAGCGGGGATACACCAGAAAAGGAGGATGGGAGAGTAGTCTCCAAATGTGTGAAATACAGAGGCAAAGTGCACACTAGAAGAGGTGATGACAGTTCTCCATAATCTAGCAAAATGCATTCACAGTAATATTCCAAGCACACACAATGATAATGAATTCCTGAAAGAACATAATAATAGACACAATATTCTTGTAGAAAGATAAAAGGGGCAAGAAGGATGCAAGAAAACACAACAGGGGAAGATACATCCACAAACTTGTATTTTATTGCTTCCTGGTATGCACAGTTCAATCTATTACAAGATAAGGGCCTGGATCACCATGCAAGGAGTCCACTACAAGGGCCTGCAACACAATGGCTTCACAAAGCAATTTTGATAGAGCTTTGTTACCCAAAAACTCTCCCCCTTACAATGAGCCCAACACTCCAATTTATAGAAAAAATGAGAAGGAGAAGAGGAGGGAAAATGGAAATCCCAAAATCTGTCCTTCAACCACATGTAAGAGGCATTAAATTGAGTGGAATGGTTATACATTACTTAGAAAAGGCTCCCCATACTGTCCCATGTACTGCAGCAGAGAAAGAATGATGGCCATGCCTCTTAATTGCACTCCCAGCTACCAAATAAAACACTGTTCTGAACCCGGCCACGTTTTCTTAAAAATATCGATCAATTTCTAATCAAATCTGTAATTTCTTGATTGCTGTGCATCGGGCTTGGAACCATGATTCCAACGGTACCAATTTTGTGTGATTTCGTTGAGAAATGCAAAAGTTATGGCCTTCTGAGTGTGGGCAGCTGTTTTGGGCCTGGCAGGCGTTTTCTGTCATTTGACGGGAATGAGCATTGATTGACTGGGGCCGAATATGTTTATTTTATTTAAATATATCTCCCCTCATTAAAAATAAGAAATCCAGTTTCTGTGGCGTAGAGGACGTCGTGCTCGTTCCAGAAAGTCCAATTTTGTGAAAATCAGAGCTCGGAGTCAAAAGTTATGGCCGTTTGAAGATTTAGGGCGCGGAACAGACCAAAACGGATTTTAAAATATTCTCCCGCTCTTCACCATTTGGATGACACGTGGCAGGTTCTGATTGGTCGCGTGATTCTCCTTTGTGTCGGGTTCGGAGGTGTGACTTGCATTTGCATCGGGTTTGGGAGGTGGCTCGACATATGCTTCATGTTTATGTTTTCCCGAAACCCGCTTCCGCCAAGTCCTTTTCTTTGTTGTCGGGTTTGCTGAGCCTTCCGGCATATCATTTGTTGTCGGGATTTCCATTCCTTCCAACATGACTTTGCGCCATGTTTCTCCGCCTCCGAAACCCGCTTTCCTTTGATGTCGGGTTTTCTGGCACCTCCGACACATTTTCCTTGTGGGCCCTAGCTTGGATACGTGGCACTATCCCATTGGCTCGGGTCAGTGCCTGAGACCTCGCCCTTTGACTGTTGGACCTTCCTCTTGAGACACGTGGTGTCTTTTGGTTGGTTCTCGGGCCTGTCGTGTCTTCCGCGTACTTCGCGTCCATTCGTCCCAGATGTCCCAATGCTGCTTGGGACAAAAACTTCCGATCCGCCCGAAATGGGCTTCCTCGTCCCTCATTTGGCCGAAGACACGTGGCACCTTTTGATTGGCTTTCGGATCCATCGGCTCCTTCGCGTACTTCGGGTCTTTTTGTCCCAGACGTCCCATTTGATTTTGACCGCTTGGGACAATTTCACCCTGTTCGGACCGGTTCGGGCATTTCTGTCCCATTTGTCCCATAGCAGTTAGTGTGAAAGTTCTCCTTTTCAGCCGGTTTGGGCATTTCGCATTCATTTGTCCCCGACGTCCCATTTGCCTTTGGACCCTTTGGGACAATTTCGGCCGATCCGGCCGGTTCGCGCCTTTTTGTTCCACTTGGCCCGCTTTGTTTTTGGACTGCCTTGACTGATTTCGGCCGGTTCGGCCGGTTCGCGCCTTTCTGTCCTGCTTGTCCCATTTGCCTTCGGACTGACTCGACCTTTTTCACCTGGTTCGGCCGGTTCGCGCCTTTTCGGCCCAGATGTCCCAATTTGTTTTTGACTGCCTGTGCTTATTTCGGCCGGTTCGGCCGGTTCGGGCCTTTCTGTCCCACACGTCCCGGAGGCGACCTTGAGCAGGACTTAGCCAATTTTTCTTGATTTTTTCTGGGTCGACCTATTTGCCTTCATGAACCTTTTTTTTTCGTATTTTCTCAGAACTTACTCTCTTCCTCTTGGATAGGGGAGTTAGACAAATATGAGGGGGACCCTAGAAACATGACCTTTTGCCCTGAATCAATATAATTGCTTGCATGTTATCAAAATTACCTTGGGGTTGAATTTTGGATAACAGGAAGTACTAACCACTTATACAAACCTTGATTTGTTTTGAAGAAATTATTCGATATATCATCTTCCTTCATTCTGACTTAGTGATAACCCGACTTTAGATCCAACTTTTTGAAGAACTTTTCATGTTGTAGTTGATCTAAGAGGTCATCTATATGTGGGAGTGGATATATGTTCATTATGGTAATATTGTTCAAAGCAGGGTAGTCGATGCACATTCTCTAAGAACCATCCTTCTTTGGAACCATCATAATAGGTGAGCCAAATGGAAAGGTGCTTGGGCATATTATCCCTTGGTATAATATCTCCTGGATTTGTTTCTTTACCTTTGTACTCTCCAACAAATATTTCCTATACAACCTAATATTTGGTAGAGGGGACTCTGACAACAGCTAAATCTCATTCTCTACCTCTCACTATGGTTGTTACTAATTAACTTAATTGGATAACTATGTATTATATCAATAGTTAATCTAAGCTATGAACAACTCTAATAAAGTAGATAAATGCATAAAATAAGAATGTAAATGAGATAAAATACTATGCAAAAGAAAATGCTAACCCTAATATGTGAAAGGGAGCGAGGAAAGAACTCAGCTGATAATAGATGTATGTTGGAGAGTGTCACAGATGTGACTAGAAAAATTATGAGCAGGAGTGAATGTGTAGAAGTCCCGAAAAGGATGGACCTAGAGTATCTAGTTAGACTAGTGCATCTGGAGGAGGACTAGGGTGCCTACGGGCATTCTCATATGCAATCTGGGCACCCTAGTCTGTGCAAAATCTTTGAAACTAGTTTCCACAGAGCTGGAAGATGACCTAGAACATTTTCTATGTGTCGCATCAACTTCGTTGTCCTGCGTCAGATGTCACCAATACTCCAAAATGAAAAAAGACCTGTAAGACCCCAAAACAAGCATCAAACTCTAAAAAACAATAATGCATATAAAGTGGTTGGACTGACCTCAGCTACCACAATGGTGGACTTACTAACTAAGCATTACACTACATCTTAGATGTGATGTAGATCTATGTTCAAGTGTGTGTGAACATGCCCTAGGTTACTCTTGTACCATTCCTACTTTGTGAAGTAGTAAGTAATAACTATGGTAGAAAATGTATTAGAATGTGTGCATAAAATAAAATAGAATCCATCCTCGTATGAAGTGTGATGTAGATGTCCTAGCCTTGTGCCTTGATGATGGAGCTATGTCGACACAAGTGATATCAAATGCAATAGATGGATGCAACTCTAGATGGAGTGATAATAGTGAGTAATGCTAGGTCCTTTATTATGGTCTCATAACTTTATATTTATAGGGTTTTCTTGATCTAATTTCATAATTAACCCCGAAAAGGCCATACACAAGAAATATAAAGATTCCAAATGGCTAGAAAACACCCAAATAGTGGTGGGAATGTGCAAAAAGGACTTGGGTGCCCCTCGTGGGACCAAGGGTCCAAAGGGGTCCCGAAGTACTGGTTTGGGCACCCCAGTCAAGGCTAAAATGATGGGAAATGACCGAAACAAACTGAGCATGTGGATGAAAATGGGTGGTAGTGACGAAATAAAATAAAATTAGATGGCCAAAAGAAGAGGGTTAATTAGTACTTTCTTCACTCAAGAACCTTCTAAATATTAGTATGAAACTGAGATAAATAAATGTCCAAAGTGCATGATTTTGTGACTACAGTTACCCATTGGGAGTTTGGAATAATTCCTGAAAATGAAAAATTATGCTTTCCAAATCCTTCATCCCTTGGTTAAAAATATATGAAATTTCTACCCCATATTGCTTATCCTTTAAAAAAATTAAACAAAACTAATTATGATTTTCCTGAATTAGTCTCTTTGCTTGGTTAGCACTTACCATAACAAGTTTTGACTTACGATGGTTTTCTCAAATGTTGTAAATGACTCCATCCTTCACCCATTTTTATCAATTCTCTCTTCTCATGAATATAACATCCATGATATATAAGTAAGGACTCCTGGAAACAACATTAGAAGCATCAATTAGAATTACATCAGCCTCCAATACATCTGTATACTAAGAATTTATCCCAAACTTGAACTTACTCCTTATTGTTACTTGAATTTATACACCCTTCTTCACCCATCCCAAAGGATAAGGATATGGATTCTAATAATTTTCAAGACCAAGCTTCTTCAAAAAAACATCAAAAAACAAATTATATTGAGAACTAATATCAACCAAAGCATTCACCTTAGTTATCTTAATTTTGATATTTATCATAAATAGCTTACTCATCTCTTTCTTTTATTATTGGATGTCCATGTTGGTTTCCATGCATCCAATCCTTTCGTCTACATCAGAATCATCCTCTATTCATACCTCCATGTCTATCTTTACATTTTTCATGGATTTATCTGAATTCTTGGGTTGTTTCTTTGGATGTAATTCCAGATGTAATTTCTAACATGCAGCATCTGTATGGCAATTGATATCACAATTCTTACAAAAATTATTAATATATTTACAAGTGTTAAGAGTGGTAGAGGTATTTTTAACTTTCCATTTACCTTTGTTACTTTTTTGTCCCTACTCTTTCTTTGGATGATTTTTTGACTGTTTTATCCTCAAAACTGTTTCTCCTTTCTTCTTCTCATCATCAATGTAATATAATTGCATACATGTTTCATTGATATCCTTGGGCTTCATGGATATGACCTTCCTTTGAAGGTGAGTGTGAATTCCTCCCACCTCCAAGTCCATATTAAGAAACATGGTTTGTCTTTGAAACTATGTAGTGTAATCTTGCACACTTTGACCATTGCTTTGTCTAAAATACTACAGTTTAATCATTTGGTCAATCTTATGGCCAATAGGATAAAAGCTATCTCTAAGCAATTATTTAAAACCCTCCCAAAATCTTACAATAGGACGTTTCTTCTTCTCACATGTGGCTAGATGGTTTTTTCCACCAAACCAGAGCATGTCCTTCCATTTTGAGATGTGCAAAGGTGATCCTTTGTGAATTGGTGACATCATGTACAATAAAATAGATGTCCAATTATTTTAACCATTTATCAACCATTTTTGTGCCTACTTTTCCTTCAAAGATTTTTATCTCAACTTTAAAAGTAACATGATCAGATTTTACCTTCTCTCTTCCAACTGGAATTTCTTCTTCACACTCTTCCACATATTATTCCTCATCGTGGCTCTTTCCTATGCCAAACCTTTTGGCCAAAGCTTGAACCACTAAGTCCATGTAATATTGCTTAATTGATGTCTTCTTTTTTAGCTATGAGATTTCTTGTTGGTGTCTATATAACATGTCCATTATGCTTTCCAACATCTCCATTCTACAAAATAAGTTCTCTTCCTCCATTTGATCTCTAACTATTTGTTTCCACTTTTTTTATAGATATATTCAGATCACAAGGTAAAAATTCTTCACCTTTAGACCTTGTCATTTTCATACAAATCAAAAGAAGGAATACCTCTATCCTAGATAATAATGTCAGCTTTGATACCAAAATGATCTATAGAACTCTAATTTGGAATCTTATGAGACCAAAAAATAAATTTTCTACTTCCAATTATTGAAAATGGCACAAAATTTGAAAGTTAGTTAATGAATCTTAGTTCCTAGAACTACTAGTAGAAATTTAGAATGAACACAAGTTTTTTATCTTGGAAACCCCTAATTTGAGGGAAAACCAGTCGATAATGGAAATTTCTCTTTCTTCCCACTTATATATTGCCAATTTAAACAATTACATATTATAAGAAGATGAAGGAAGATAACAATGTTACTTCCACCCTCTATACTTGCTTGTTTTGTACTTTCACCTTGCTTTTACAATTCAATTCCAATACAAAACTCTTCTTGATTTCTTCTCAAATGAATCTATGCTCAATTCCACTTGTTATCTTGCTTAAATAACTTGCACCCCATGTCCTCCTATGCACTAGAGAATTAGAAGAGACATCCAAGGAAGAGACAAGACCAAATGCTTGAAAATTGTGGGGGGACGTTCCTGGCTTTATGTTTTCGGATATCATTTCTATAACATGCGCATCTGTATGGCAATTGAGATCAAAATTCTGAAACAAATCTTAATATAATTGTACAGTTATTAAGAGTGGTAAGACTTTTTAACTTTCCCTTTACCTTGTTACTTTTTTTGTCCTACTCTTTCTTTGGATGATTTTTTTGCTTTTTTTACTCAAAAGTGTTTCTTCTGTTTCTCCTTTCTTCTTCTTCTCATCACAATGTAATATAATTGCATACATTTTCATTGAGATCCTTGGGCTTCATGGATATGACCTTCCTTTGAAGGTGAGTGTGAATTCCTCCCACCTCCAAGCCCATATTAAGAAACATGGTTTGTCTTTGAAACTATGTAGTGTAATCTGCACACTTTGACCATTGCTTTGTCTAAAATACTACAATTTAATCATTTGGTTAGTCTTATGGCCAATAGGATAAAAGCTATCTCTAAGCAATTATTTAAAACCCTCCCAAAATCTTACAATAGGACGTTTCTTCTTCTCACATGTGGCTAGATGGGTTTTCCACCAAACCAGAGCATGTCCTTCCATTTTGAGATGTGCAAAGGTGATCCTTTGTGAATTGGTGACATCATGTACAATAAAATAGATGTCCAATTATTTTAACCATTTATCAACCATTTTTGTGCCTACTTTTCCTTCAAATATTTTTATCTCAACTTTAAAAGTAACATGATCAGATTTTACCTTCTCTCTTCGAACTGGAATTTCTTCTTCACACTCTTCCACATATTATTCCTCATCATGGCTCTTTCCTGTGCCAAACCTTTTGGCCAAAGCTTGAACCACTAAGTCCATGTAATATTGCTTAATTGATGTCTTCTTTTTCAGATATGAGATTTCTTGTTGGTGTCTATATAACCTGTCCATTGTGCTTTCCAACATCTCCATTCTATAGACTAAGTTCTCTTCCTCCATTTGATCTCTAACTATTTGTTTCCACTTTTTTCATAGATATATTCAGATCACAAGGTAAAACTTCTTCGCCTTTAGACCTTGTCATTTTCATACAAATCAAAAGAAGGAATACCTCTATCCTAGATAATAATCAGATTTGATACCAAAATGATCTATAAAACTCTAGTTTGGAATCTTATGAGACCAAAAAATAAATTTTCTACTTCCAATTATTGAAAATGGCACAAAATTTGAAAGCTAGTTAATGAATCTTAGTTCCTAGAACTACTAGTAGAAATTTAGAATGAACACAAGATTTTTATCTTGGAAACCCCTAATTTGAGGGAAAACCAGTCGAGAATTGAAATTTCTCTTTCTTCCCACTTATATATTGCCAATTTAAACAATTACATATTATAAGAAGATGAAGAAAGATAACAATGTTACTTCCACCCTCTATACTTTCTTGTTTTTTACTTTCACCTTGCTTTTACAATTCAATTCCAATACAAAAATCTTCTTGATTTCTTCTCCAATGAATCTATGCTCAATTCCACTTGTTATCTTGCTTAAATAACTTTCACCCCATGTCCTCCTATGCACTAGAGAATTAGAAGAGACATCCAAGGAAGAGACAAGACCAAATGCTTGAAAATTGTGACCGTTCATGGCTTTATTTTTTTAGTTTCATTAGTGATAGGACCGCTAACATATGCATACTGATGGTTACACAATTGTCACGATGGTTATGAAGCCATCATTTTGTATAGAGGAGACGTTACGAAACTATTGGGGTGGTTACAAAACTGCTACTCTGCACTAAGTGGCAGTTCTGTAACTTTATAGTTTGCTCCTCTTTTTTATTTATTTTTCTTATAGCTCTAGTTTTTATATGAATTGGTTTTTCTTTAGATCTCTATGGATCAATATTTGTACCCGCAATAAACAACTCTCCAAAACTTGCAATTTGAAGACATAGTGAATGAGTATTGTTCAACGTCTAGACATAGAAGAGTCATGTGAAGCTTGTAGAAGGCTATGATGCAGAAGATGAACACTAGATAGAAATCCCAAAAGACCATCCATGTGGCATTTTACGAGCATTCTGATCTCACCTCTTTATCTATTTTTTTTTAGAACTAATAGAACATCTATCATCTATTATAAAGGTTCAAAAAAATCGAAATGACGTCCTCACCATTGGAATTTGAAAGGAAAAGTCATGAATAAAAAATATGATGAATCCAAATAAGATGATGATGACGATGATTCGGGGTACATTTGTAAAAAAAATGTAATAAGGGGGGATGTTAGCATAATATTACATTGTTAGGTCAGTTGTATGATATGTGGCCTCCACGTAGGTATTTTTTTGTGCAACCACTTACTCCAACCTTCTAAGATACTAACTCCCTCTTGTATTTATATTTTTTCTACATTGTATTGCAAAATATTATTTAAGAAATTAAAATAATTAAATGTTGATCTTATTAATGGAAAATGTGTATGGTAATTTGGGTCACCACACACACACACACACACACACACAGATATTACATGTCAAAAATCGTATAGTAATCAATAGTGTTCAAATTAATTTAATATGTTTTACATGAGTACTCAATAATTTTATATCATTCTATCTCATTTAAAATACAATTAAGATGAAATAAAAAATGTCAGTCATGAGGATATACCACATTAACTTAAAAATATCAAATCTATGCATACTATGAAGGACAAAAGATAACATGATTATCCATCAAGATTCCAAACAATTTTTAATTAATAAGAATATATTGATTATTTAAATGATGAAAAATAATATTCTATTGGTGATGCAATAAAAAAATTATATCTACTTAGCTATGAAGAGTTTGCTGAAGTGAATGCAAAAAGAAGGATTTCATTTAAAATTTAAGGAATGTTGAGAGGAAGAAAGAAAATGATTAATATAGAATAGGAATAATCTATAAAATTATGATTTACCTTCAATTTTATATTCAACCATAACTTGCTCGCCAGATAATTTTTCACTGCGTGTATCATCATTGTTTTGAACTACATGATTCACATCTCTCAGTTTCAACTTTTATCTTTTAAAATGTATGTGTTGTACACCAATGATGACTAAAATGTAAAGAGGAAACCAAAAAATTTGCACTATTATATCACTCTATCTTCTTTCAATCCCACAACAATATATAAACTACAATGTATCATGATTCTTATGTCCATTAAAGTGAAAACCACAATGGAGGTGACCATCTTATCAACATAATTGAGTAAAATACCATGTATAATTGTCTCTCCATAAATTCCTTACAATCCAAAATCAGATATACCTCAAAATCCAATATATATTCTGATATTTTATAATAATAATTGTGACATCACAATAGAAGTGGCCATATTTCTAATATAGTGGTTGATTTTTTGCTTCAAAATATCAAAATATCAAGTAGAATCTATGAGTTAAGAAGATATCCAAACTCCTTAGTAACAAGAACATAAATTTTAGAGGTAAGAAGAAATTCTTGATGAATAGTGCAAAAAATATGATATTACTAGAATTCACACCATAATATAAATGATTTAAATCAAATGAATAAAATCTAGTATTAACCCTAAAGTTTGTAACATAGCAAAAAAGAATAGTCATTCGATGGAATCATACCCTAAAGTTAAGACAAGAGGGAATTTTCATTCTATGGGATCATAAGCCTTTTGAATATCAGTCATAACAAAAAAGGTTTGTGGATTAGATTTGTGATCGTGGAGACCTAAAAATTAGTTGGACTAAATTCTAATGTATATATCCAAAGTTCTATGAACAATTTTTTAAGAAACATTCAACAATGTGGGGTACCCAATTACAAATAAACTCATAACCACTTTGAAATTTTTTGTCAAATTTTGGTGTTTGAAGGTTTTCCAGTTTTCATGAGATGTATAATCAACGATTAAAAACTTGATATCCATTTAAACAAAATATAGTTTATGGCCTATATAATAATTGAATTTGTGACATTTGTGTTATTGGCACAATGGTGTAACTTTCTCAAAACATGATAGATAGTTGAATTGTGTATTCTATGCTTTGGTTAGTCAAAATGACATTCTTTTTTTAAAAATACATTTTACTTGAGAGATATAAGTTTAAATGGTTGCATAATTAATAATTAATTTTAAAAACAACAATCATAGTTCATCAAAATAAACATTTACATTCAATCTTTCAAGAAGTCTTCTCCCGTTATTTGATTTGATTATAACTAGCAATTGCTTCTAACGATGCAAGTGTATGATGTGAACCAATATATTACACAGAAAAAGAGAAAAAGAGGAGGAATCAACACTCGTGTGAGAGCTTACATGTACATCTTATATGAAAATTTGGAAAATTTATTTATATGACAAATGTAAGAAAAAATGGCTCATTGGAAAATAAAACTAAATTGGGTGTACAAAGTTTACCTACAATGTGATCATCCAAAATTTCCCGTTAGAAAAAGATTGACGTTGGATCTATAGATAGGGAGTCTTTGCAGTTGCTAAATTGTGAGTGGTTATTGCAGCCACAGGAATGGAAATTATGTAAATTAGATTCTCTGAATTGAAAAACATTGCACCCTACACTTAATTTCATCAATAAGTTTGTATATATTCAACTGTTTGGGTAACTGTCAACTAAATTCAACATAACATTTTTTCAAAACTTAACAGTCTTTGTGGGTCATATTCATGAACTCTTCAATCCTGAACATTGTAGCAGTAGTCATACACCTCACATAAAATCTCAACTGATATATTCTCAAAATATGCTCTACTACAATATTTGACAGAAAAAAGCACATTATCAGTTTATGGTTTTTGCAAGTGCAGAATTTAATTCAATCATGTACTATAAGAAACAATTTTTTTGTCCAGATTCCTTATTTTTTGATGAATTAGATTATCTTAAAAATTGAGGAGACAACTCATTCTCTATTTTATTTCTTATCCATTAAACTAGCAATCGAGAAGTTGAAGGAGGAACATAAATAAACTTAAAAACCGTACAAAATTTTGTGAATGGATTGAAGGGTATATATCATCTCACCAAATAGTTGGACAATCCGAGACATATTCCATGTAGTGTTAGAAAAAGAGTAATTTTTCCCCCAGAAAAGAAAAAAGTAGTTTGTTTTTACATGCTTTTATTTTTGAATTTAGTTTTAGATAGTCTTAAGTTTAAGAAAAGATAATAAAGCAAAAAAATCAAAAGCTTTGTCTTGCACAAAAGCATGTGCTTTTTAGTTTTATTTTTAAGAGTTGGGTGTTTTATTTTTAGATGAAGCCATCTATTTATTAGAGGTAATTGTAAGTGTTTTCATATCAAACACATTAAAAGAGATTATATTGAGTTGAAGTTATGGAACTAGAAGAAGAAATATATGCACTAAAGTGATAATCTGCATTTGCAATAATATGTTTTATTTTCAATTATTTATTTTATTTCTGTTAGTTGTTATTTTATGTTCCTAGTTTCTAAAAATCTGTATCAGAGCATGGATTTTTTCAGTAGGTTTCTAATTGACAATAGGTTATGGCTTCTATATCCGGTTTGCAAACACAAAAATTTATAGGAAATAATTACGAGTATTGGTCATCAACCATGAAGGCACTATTCAGATCTTAGGATGTGTGGGAAATTGTAGAGAATGGGTACACAGATCCTACAGATGCAGTAACATATAACATAATCTCATAGGTAGAGAAAGACACTTTGAAGGAACTAAGAAAGAAAGATGGAAAAAATATTTTCTTCATTCATCAAGCCATGCATGAAAGCATCTTACTTAGAGTAGCAGCAACCAGTAAAGAAAAAATTGCATGGGAGACTCTCCAAGTTACGTATCAAGCTAAAGAGAAAGTAAAAAATGCCAAGCTACAGTTACTTCGTAGACATTTTGAAAATATGTCAATGAAAGATTCAAATTTCATAGAATGGTTCTTTAGTTTTGTAGTTGGTTTAGTCAATAAAATCAAATCTCATGGTGAAACTATTGATGATAAAAGGATGATTGAAAAATTTCTTAGAAGTTTTCCTACAAAATTTGATCCTTTGCTAGTTACTATCAAAGAAACTAAGGATCTAAGTCAGTTTTCAATTGATGAGTTATATGCATCACTAATAAATCTTGAACAAAGGTTGAATAGATCACATGCAATCGTAGATCAAGATTTTTCATCATAGGTATCAGGAAATTGTTGAAGAGGAAGAGGAAATTTCAGCCCTAGAGGCAAAGGAAGAAGTTCATCTAGAGCATGTAGCAGTGGTCCATCAAACTCAAGTGGAAGAGGAAATAGTCAAGAGAAAAATCATAATCATTTTTCAAGTTAGAGACAGGATAAATCACATATGCAGTGTCACTATTAGAAGAGATATGGGCACTATGCTTTTGAATATAGGAAAAAACAGTATGATCAGAATAAGCATGATCAAAATCAGGCTGGGAGCTCTACTCCAAGCTCCATGTTTATTGCATGCACAAAGATTTCTGAAGTATATCCTATTGATTGTAATTTATCCCAAGAGAGTCTAAGTGATGTATGGTATTTTGATTCTAGTTGCAATAATCACATGTCAGGTAACTTAGATTTATTTTCTAATTTGGATGAGTCAGTAAAATAAGAAGTTACCCTTGGGAATAATAATACACTGAATGTAAAAGGAAAAGGAACATCCAATGTTCTAACAAAAAAGGGGGAGAAAAATATTATCCATGATGTTTATTATGTTGTAGGTTTGAAGCACAATCTTATTAGCATTGGTCAATTAGTAAAAAAGGGATACAAAGTTTACATTGAAGACAATGAATGTGTGATCATGGATAAAGCTCCAAGTACCCAGGTGATTTCTAAAGTGAAGACGAAAAGCAACAATATGTTTCCTTTGAAGATTATACCAGCAACATTCAGAGCTCATACTATAGATTAGTCCGGAGCTAAGGAGATTAAATCAACTTTTCAGTCAGTTGAAAAAGATGAATCATGTTTATGGCATCCCTGGTTTGTTCATTTGATATAAATGGTGGTTTGAATTTATTACAAAGACAAAAAAGGTGAGAGGTTTACCTTTGATTCAGAAACCAGATAGAGTTTGTGAAGGTTGTATTTTGGGGAAGTAACATAGAGAGCCCTTCCTAGTTGGCAAAATAAGAAGAACAAGTGCACCACTTGAGATTGTTCACTCAGATTTATGTGGATGAATGCAAACAACTTCTATTAGAGGTTTCTCATATATTATGAAATTCATTGATGACTATACAAGGAAGACATGGGTGTACTTTTTGAGACACAAATAAGATGCTTTTGATATATTTCATTAGTTTAAGGCTTTAGTGGAAAAAAAAAAGTGGGTACTACATCAAAGTTCTGTAGAAACACATAGGAGGTGAGTATATTTCTAATGCTTTTCTGAATTTTTAAAAATATCATGGTACACACAAGCAGTCTACTTCAAGGTATACACCACAGCAGAATGATGTGGGGGAGAGAAATAATAGAACCGTCATGGAGATAGTAAGAAGTATGATGAAGGAAAAACATATTTTAAATGAGTATTGGGAAAAATCAGTAGCATCTATTGTTTACATCATAAATAGGTGTCCAATGAAAAATTTTCGAAACATGTTTCCTCAACAAGCTTGGACTAAGAAAAAACATAGTGTTTCTCATTTTAGAAATTCTAGTTGTGTGGCATATGCACATGTGCCTAATGAGTTAAGGAAGAAGTTAGAAAACAAAGGAGAAAAGTGAATATTTGTTGGATATTAAAAGAATACAAAAGCTTACAAGTTGTTAAATCCAGTTACCAAAATGGTCATAATCAACAGAGATGTAGAGTTTGTTGAAAATGAGGCATAGGATGGAAGTATGTAGAAAATAGTCAGTCTAGCAACAGTTATTCCTCATGATGATATGGTAGATGAAAAAATAGAGCAACAAGGTATTGTATCTTCTTCGAATCTTGGACATGCACAACAAGTTGTAGCACAAGGTACACATCCATCTACACCTAGGATATCTCTAAGATTTCAGGAATCTTCAACCATCTAGCAGACACCACAAATAACACTAGAAGCTACTCCTTTAGTAAAAAATATTCCATCCTTAGATAGCCATTTGCAGCGGAAAATAAGGAGTCTTAGTGAGATTTATAATGTTGATACAACTAACATTTTTTTCAGTTTTTGCATTGTTTTCTCAATTTGTATATCACATATACTTTGAAGAGGCTATAAATAATGAAGTTTGGGTTCAGGCCATGGATGATGAGATAGATGCCATAGAGAAGAATTAGATATGGGAATTGGTAGATCTTCCAGAAGGAAAGGACATGATAGGAGTAAAGTGGGTCTACAAGACCAAATATACTACTAATGGTAAAGTATAGAAATATAAAGCAAGGTTGGTTGCTAGAGGTTTTTCACAACAATATAGAGTATATTACAATGAGACATTTTCACCTGTAGCACGTTTGGAGATGGTAAGAATGGTTTTAGCAATTGCGTCTTAAAAAAATGGCATATTTATCAAATGGATGTAAAATCAACATTCTTGAATGGTTTTTTTTTGAAGAAGTTTATATGAATCAGCCATAAGGTTATGATATTGAAGGTCATGAAGGAAAGGTATAAAAGTTGAAAGAAGTGCTCTATGGTCTCAATCAAGCACCTAGAGCATGGTACATCATGAATGATTCTTATTTGATACAGAATGGTTTCAATAGGAGTAGCAGTGAGCCTACCTTATACATCAAGATCAATGAGAAAGGTAAAAATTTTATTGTTTGTTTATATGTGGATGATTTAATCATCACTAGAAATCTATTTATAGATTCATTCAAATCATCTATGAAGAAATAATTTGAGATGATTGATTTAGGCCTCATGCACTATTTTTTGGGCTTAGAATTTCAACAATCAGAAGCTGGAGTTTTTATTTCACAAGAAAGGTATGCTAAGATTTTTTTGAAGAGATTTAACATGTTGAATTATAAGCCAACACCAACTCCGATTGCATTAGTTCTGAAGTTAAGAAAAGAAGACAACGGATCATTTATAGATCCAACATTGTTCAAAAAACTAGTTGGAAGTCTAATGTATTTGACGGCCATAAGGTCGGGTATTATGTATGGTGTCAGCATCATCTCAAGGTTCATGTAATCTCCAAAATAATCACATTGGAAAGGTGGAAAAAGGATTTTGAGGTATGTATGTGGAACTAAGAATCATGGAATTTTGTATTCAACATTAGATGAGTTCAAACTCATAGGTTACATAGATAATGATAGGGCACAAAGTATTGATGATAGAAAGAGAACATCCGGCTATGATTTTCCCTTTGGAATAGGTGTAGTTTCATGGGTATTGAAGAAGCAACTAATAGTCACACTATCTTCAACAGAAGGAGAGTATGTAGCAACAAGAAGAGCAACATGTTAGGCTGTTTGGATTAGAATAGCGTTGAAATATTTGAGGCAAAATCAAGAGGATGCTACACGGAATTTTTGTGACAATAATTCAGCAATAATATTTTCAAAAAATCATGCTTTTCACAAGAGGAGCAAGCACATAGACACGAGGTATCACTTCATCAGGGTGTTGGTTAAAAATGAGGAAATGTGTCTCGAATTTTGTAGATCCGAAGATCAGTTTGTAGATATCATTACAAAATATTTGAGAAATGAAGTTTTTGAGTTTTTTAGAAGTTGTTTGGGAGTTTGTGATCATGAATATGTTAGATCTAGAAGTGCACACTCAGCTCTCAGATCTGGAATAAAATTTTGAAGGTCAAAATTAAGGGGGAGTGTTAGAAAAAGAGTAATTTTCCCCCTAGAAAAGAAAAAAGCAATTTGTTTTTTACATGATTTTATTTTTGAGTTTAGTTTTAGATGTTCTTAAGTTTAGGAAAAGTAAATAAAGCAAATAAATCAAAAGCTTTGTATTACACAAAAGCATGTTATTTTTAGTTTTATTTTTAAGAGTTAGGTGTTTTATTGTTAGATGAAGCCATCTATTTATTAGAGGAAATTGTAAGTGTTTTCATATCAAACACATTTAGAGAGATTGTATTGAGCCGAAGCTGCTAGACCTAGAAGAAGAAATATATCCACAAAAGTGCTGATATGAGTTTGTAATAATATGTATTATTTGCATTTCTTTATTTTATTTCTATTAATTATTATTTTATGTGACTAATTTCTACGTGTAGATGTATTCATAGACAAATATCCAAATCCCTCAAGCTTCTTCTGAAGCCCTCCACACCCACAAAATCCTTCGAACCTTCAGGAAGAATTAAAAGTTAAAACAACCACAAATATGAAACAATACACGACCTAAGGAAACATCCACAAATCATGAAAAACAAAAAACATCAATAGGGAAACTGGATTCACAAAGAAGGAAAAAGACTATTGAGGATATATAAAAGAGAAACAAACCAGGATGTAAAGCAGGTCATGGCTCCTCGGAAGTGAACACCACCCACCCACACAGAGATGATCTAACATCCAATGAGAGTAAACAAAAAAATCAAACCGCACAGACAGGTCAAAAACAGAATAAGACAGGGGTTGGATAAGGATGATGAAAATATGGGAAAGTGCTTCCCGATTAAAAAAATGTCCTACCATGTAATTATATGTATTTAATCAAGCGAGATTTCATAATGAGTGTAAAATGAGAGTTTTCTTCTAAATTTAATAGAAAATTAATGTATTAAGGAAATATCACAAGTTCATTGAAATTTATAATCCTCTCACAATCACCTATGGGTTTTTTCTTTCAATTTTCAATTTTACTAACAACACAAAATTTCCAATAAGATTCTAGGTTATTTTTATTACTTTTGAAATGTATTTTTCATGGTTCGAATCCAAAGAGTGCTACAACAACAAACACAGAAGGGTCATCCAAATGGAGGAAGAAATGATGAATGAAATGATCCTTTCAAACTGTAGTTTTAGTGAGTGGTTTTGTGAGTGCAACACCTTGTCAGAGATGAGGTGTAAGGATGAAGAAGATAACAATATTAGAATTCATACGAGCCCTAATACTGAGGATGAATTTATTAACATTAACGACACAATTCATGCGAATCTTGTGGAAACACTAATGGAAAATTTATCACTAGAATTAAAAGGGGAAGGGCTTATCTTGAACCCTAGTATGATTTGGAAGAATGAGAAATTTTCCGCCTTAACCATGACCTTTTTTGAGAGAGTCTTGAAAGGTTTTTTTATGGGGAAAAATTGAAGAAATTTACCTTCTTCTGCCATTACAGGGATTAAGGGATGATGTTGCTATTTGGTCAAAGCATATAACTATGTCCCACTTTTTTGTAGTTTTCATACTTTCAACAAACTATGTCTGACAACCAAAACATGACCAAACACATATAAAATGACCAAACATGCATTTTTAAGAGGCTATAAATACCAAGGTGCAGGGCATCTAGAATTTACCTAATTTCTTAAATTTTTATAGTATTTTTTAATTATTTATTTACTAATCAGATTTTAAAATATTTATGGCCACAAAGTGGGACACACTTGTATGCTTTGAAACCATATATTTGGACCGTCTCTTTTGAAAATAAAATAAAAAAATATTTTAGGACAAAAATGATGATGAATATGGGAGTTACAAAGAAAATTGACTTTAGAAAGACATATCGGGTCAATATAAAGATATATTTTCATTTACAACAATAAATATGAACAACTTATAATGAACATTACATTTTTAGACAAATTTATATTCCTATTTAAAGAAACTTACTTTAATTGTTCCCCAATACTTAAAATTAAATATTATATAAGCAATTTAGTCATGATCATATACCTATTGGAATCATTTCATAAAAAACAAGTTCATATTTGAATATATTACTCTTGCAATTTACTATTAGAACTACCCATCATATTAATTAAAATATATGAGAGTTACAAGAGCTAGGGTGACTGAACAACTCATATTCCCAATAAAAATCCACCTAGGCACAACAAAACGGCCAAAGGGTAGACATGGAACGTGTCATGAATACTTACTTTATTGAAATTATTATGAATACTACAAGTTAAATAAGAAAATTCAAATGTAATGTTGTTTTTACTTTTAAAAAAATGTCTATTAATATATCCAAGAAGATACTTTTGGAAATTGAGGGGTGGGCATGCACTTCAATGGAATAGCTCTCGGAGTAGTAAATCCAAGGCCTTCGTACATGTTCAAGTTGAGTCCTCATCTAATATCAAGAATTGGGTTCCAATAAAAGCACTGAATCATGGTAGCCAGGAAAGTGAATGAAGTATAAGGCAAGAGAAATTCCATGGTATCCTCTTGTTCCACCGCCAAAGGGTAGAAGATGAAAGGGTTTTCCCCTCGCGTTAATGCCACTATTAACAATGAATGTCTTAGGTCAAAACTCAATAGGATCTTCTCAATAATTTGGATATCGTCTGATAGCCCAGGTTTTTGTAGGGATGAAGTAGCCATGTATGTTGCAATCTTGTGTAGATTCCATCAAATCCAAGGGCCCATAAGGGTTCAAGTACAAGCTCTCCTTCACTATGGATTGGAGATAAACTATGTTGGGAATCTCATATTCTTCAATAAGTCTTTCACTTCCCACCGCTTGCTCAATTTCTTCACAATATTTTCTCATGATTTCTATATTTTTTATAACTTAGAAGAGTTCCCATACTTTTGGTTTCAATGGATGAAGTATTTGTGCCCGTAGTAAAAAACACATGGTTCATGATCACAAATAATAAAAATATGTCATGAATATCATGATTAGGTAGATACATGAGTGTATATTGAAATAAATGGTGTTTGAGATGAGTATTTTACCAAGATGGAGGCCTTGATGTGGTCTCTAGTGAGTTTTATTTTTTCTTTTTCACCTTTAGAAATGGAGAAAATAATATCTATCATGTCTTTTGGCCACCTGATCATCTGTTGTTGTTGTTGCTTGTTCATGATGCTCTAATATGTTCTTCATGATATTGTAAAAATGGCAGTGGACTTGTTTCATTTGATTCTCGTACCCCTGCAGATCAATATTCTTTCAGAAGAATATATAGTCTCCTAGGTTGAACTTCACAATGAGTTGTCTAATCTCCTTCACAATCTCCCTGCACTCAGAAGCTTTTTTATCTGTGCTAGAGAAATGGGTGCTCATAGACATTATAGATATGATATTATTTGACATAGAATTCAGCTTGGATCCCACGTCTAAAACAAAATTCTGATTCTTATATATTGTTTGCAAGAGAAACACGAGCTCTTCATTTCTTATGCACTTGAAGTGCTCCAACTACCTCCCGTTGAGAAGCTCCACCATGTATATCTTCCTCATGTATTTCTAGTAGGTGCCATAGGGGGTGAATGTGATGTGTGCAGGAGAATTTGGTGTCATGGGTTTTCAAAAACTCCTTCAACATTTCAAGAGATAATACCACCACTGAAAACATTGATCCCAAATGGATTTGCATTTGCAACAAACCTATGCACATTTTCCATTTTAATTTTCATACAGAAAGACTGTCTATGTGATCACTCATTTACTTTTAGGATTCCTCTTCCATTTGGAGACAAGATTGGAGCATCCTCAATAAAAGTATCACAAGAGATCTAACAATTTTAGTAACACTTCAACTATCTCATCCAAGGTTTCAAGAAGAATCAAAGGAATGCTTACATCTTGATTATTTACTCATTTCTTTTGTTACTTTTAGTTTTCCTTGTGCACACTATTTTTTCAAATAGGGACTCACAGTTAATAGGAAATGTTTGGTCTACTTTGTGAGAAAAGATGGATACTAAGTTAAAAAGGTCTACCAATTTTCATCGACAAATGGATGGGAAACTAGTGTGGTAAACCGTACCCAGGTTTAGCTCTTGAGAGGGTACAATAGGAAACATCCTATGACTTGGGATGAAAATTTGATGTATATCCAACATTTTTATAATATGGTAGTTCATGCTTCTATTGGTAAGAATCTTTTGAAACATGTTTTTATTATTTTCTTAAGAGTGCATTTGAAGTTGTTAAGAGATTACCATACATAGACAACAGTTAAGTGGGTTTGGAAGTCCACAAAGATGATAAGTTCATTGAGAAAATTCAGTAGATACACCTTTAGTTACATGAGATGCTTAAAGAATCACATGCCAAGTACAAAGTAATACATGATCAAAAACTAATTGAGCATTATTTCCTTGTTGGTGATAAGGTATGGTTTTACTTGAGAAAACAAAGACTATAGGGTAAAGCTAAGAAACTCAAGACTCTTTGATATGGCCCATTTGAAATTTTGGAACAAGTGGTTAAGAATATATTTCGCTTGAAATTGTCTCCTTATATGAGAATATATTTAGTTGTGAACATTGAGAATTTATGTCTCTTTGAGCCCTCAATGTTGGATCATGAAGAAGAGGGATTCTTTCTACTGTCTATTGAGGATATTGCTCTGGTTACTGGGTTGGAATTTGAGGAAGTTGTGGTATTGTAGCAGAAATATAGGACACCAAAATGAGGAGTGCAAGACATGTGGTTGATTGGGTTGAAAGGTCAATTTCCTTCTAAGGCCAAGTTGTATTCTAGAGAAGATGTGGGGAAGGAATTTCCTCACCTCACTAGTTCTTGAAGATTTTAGGGACTTAAAAGCCTCAAATTAGGGAGGTATGATCCAAAAATAGATCTAGAAGTAGCCAATTCTATATATTCTCTTTTTGAAAATTACAATGTATACCCCCATCAAATAAATACTATAGGAAAATGGTTAGGTCACGCTGACGGTGATCTGGAACCATTCTAATGAAAAAAAAAGCCTTTTCATATTCAGTTATGTGTGATGACTGTGCGATGCCTACGGAATGACTTTGATGATTGTGTGACTGCCACTCTTCACAGAGTAGAAGTTACATAACTGCAGCGATAGTCACACAACCACTGACTGCAAGCATTGGTGGTTGAATAACCATCGCGCCTATTCCACAACCTCTTCTTGTAGACAACAGCGGTTCTATACCCAACGGAACCCAAAAGGTGGAAACTCAACAGATGCAAATGTTTGGGCTTCCCAATTAGTCTCGTTTTTCCACTCCTTTCATCTTTGGGAAGAGTAACTATAAATGCAAGCACATTTTATTCATCTAAGAAAGTGATTAGGATTGAATTGAAGTGTGAGGAAAGGGAGAAAGCATGAATTGTTCTTATTTTGTTCATAGACAATTGAGTTTTTTCTTGAGGATTGTAAGCAAATAATGCAAGGGGAAGGATCTTGAATCCTTCTAGAAGGTCATCTATTTGCAGTGAACTTAAATTGTATTGGAGATTTACATAGTGAAGGGAAGCAATTGCTTACCTAGTTGGAGTTTTTCCTATATTGGGTTTCTCTAGGATAAAATTCTTGTCTCCTTCTCTTTCATCTCTCAATTTCAGTATTGTGTGAATGACTCCTACGTAACATACTGGATAAGAATAATTTTTTTTTAAGTTGTTAATTCATCATCACTAAGTTAGGATCTGTTTATTGTTCAAAAGAGGTAGTTTACAGATCACCCTACTAGCCCTTTTGATGGTAGTAGAAACACGAGACAAAGTTCCAACTATCCAATTTTGAGCATCTCTGATGGTCTTGACATCCGTACAAAAATCTGTTAGAGGAATAAATAGGGGCTTGGGTCGTTTAAAGATTCTGTGAAGAGCAAGGATTAGGTTTGTTGCGAGCTATGTCATGTTTTGGTTCTTTGTCTTTGTTTGATTGATTTTGTGCTACCTTTTTGCTAACTTTCGATCAAGTTTTTTTATTAAGTATATAAAAAAAACCTATATATATATATATATATATGTTTTGTAGTTGAATCAAGACTATTTGATCATGATTTTGGTTTTCGTTCCACGTGTATTCATGCATTATCTTTGGCTAGTGTTGTACAAGATTTGAGGGCCCTTTGAAAACCTCGTTATTAGCTAATAAAAAAATGTATATAAAATATAAAGATATATTTTAAATTACATGGATAAAGATAAACAACTTTTATAATGAAAAATCATGTTTTTAATATAGATATATTTAAGATATCTATACTAGTTTCACATATATATAGAGAGAGAAAGAGACAATTTAATTGTTCCTCAATACTTAACATTAAATATTATATAAACAATTTCGTGGTGAGCATATACCTCTTAAACTATTTCATAGGAAAAAAAGTTAATATTTGAATAGAGTACTCTTACAGTAAAAAAAGTTCATATACTTATTTTATTGAAAGTATTTATAAGTACCGCATCATTTTTAAAAAAAAGTTACAATCGATACAAATAGTAGAAACAAATAGTAATATCGTAGAATTTCCTTGAAGATACTTCAAATTCTACGATATTAGCGGAGGTGGCTTACAATAGTAAAGTTACTTATTTTATTGAAAATTCAAATGTAATTTGGTTTTTAGTTTTTATAAAAAGAACAAACTAAGAAGATATCCATGAAGATACTTTTGGAACTCGAGGGGTGGCCGTGCACTTCAATGAAAGAGCTCGAGGGGCAGTAAATCCAATGCCTTCGTCCATGTTCAAGCTTAGTCCTCCTCCAATATCATGAATTGGGTTCCAATCAAAGCACTGAATCATGGTAGCCAAGACTGTGTGAATGAAATATAAGGCAAGAGAGATTCCGGGGCATCCTCTTCTTCCACCGCCGAAGGGTAGAAGATGGAAGTGCTGCCCCCTCACGTCAATACTGCTATTTTCAATGAATCTCTCGGGTCGAAATTCAAGAGGATCCTCCCAATAATTTGGATCTCGTCCGATAGCCCAGATGTTGAGAAATACTCTGGTGTTTGCAGGGATGAAGTAACCGTGTATGTTGCAATCTTGTGTGGATTCCCTTAACGCCAAGGGTCCAGGAGGGTGCAAGCGCAAGCTCTCCTTCACAACGGATTGGAGATAAACCATGTTGGGAATGTCGGATTCTTCAACAAGTCTTTCATTTCCCACCACTCGCTCAATTTCTTCACGAGCTTTTCTCATGATTTCGGGATTTTTTATAACTTCGGAGAGTGCCCATTCAGTTGCAATGGATGAAGTATCTGTTCCCGCAGTAAACAAATCCTGGTTGATCACCAATTATTAAAAAAAGATGTCATCAATCTCCAGATCAGAGTTTATATTGAAAGAAATGGTGTTTGAGAACATAAGTAGTTTACCAGGATGGAGGCCTTGATGTGGTCTCTAGTGAGTTTGATTTCTGCTTGTTCATCTTTAGAAATGGAGAAGAGAATATCTATCAAGTCCTTTGGCGGCCTGTGCTGATCATCACCAATGCCCGCTGCTGCTTGATCATGCTGCTCTAAGATGTTCTCCATGATATTGTCAAAACGGCGGTGAACTTCTTTCATTTGACGCTCGTAGCCCTGCAGATCAAGATTCTTGCAGAAGAATATATAGTCTCCCAGGTTGAACTTTCCAATGAGTTGTATAATCTCCTTCACAACCTCCCTGCACTCAGAAGCCTGTGCATCTGTACCAGAGCAGCGGGTGCTCATGGCCATTCTGGATATGATATTATTGGCCATGGAAGTCAGCTCGGATCCCACGTCTACAGCAGAATTCTTATTCCTGTATATGGTCTGCAAGAAAAACTTAAGCTCTTCATTTCTGATGGGCTTGAATTGCTCCAACTGCTTCCCGCCGAGAAGCTCCACCATGCAGATCTTCCTCATGTATTTCCAGTAAGGGCCGTAGGGGGCGAATGTGAAGTCCGAATAGTTGTAGGCCATGTATTTAATGGCCGACATTCGGGGCCTCGACGAGAATTTGGTGTCGTGGGTTTTCAGAAACTCCTTCGCCATTTCAGGAGAGGACACCACCACTGACAGTACCGATCCCAAACGGATTTGCATGAGAGGCCCATATTTTAAGCTGAGTTTATGCAGGGTATGGTGCAGATGAGTTGCACCTGCAAACAAATGCATATGCCCAATTATTGGCCATCCAAACGGACCTGGTGGTAAATTCTCTCTCTTTTTGGTTTTTGAGGTCGCCCACACTGCAACTGCAAATAGTAGCCCGCCCAATATTATTATTAAAACATCCATATTCAATAATCAATGTTATCATCAAACGATCTGCTTTACTCATTACCATCGTGTCCATTGCATTAATTTATACTTTCTATTACGAACAATCCACCAAAATCGGGAACATTTTCAGCACATATCAGAGAGATTTGTTTGTCCACCACTCGATCTGATACAACAAAATGTCGAACCCCGCGAAATCGAACAAAATCTTTTGAACATAGAAAATAGCGACTCCATTGGTTTTGTATTCGTTTGTCTCACTTTTTGTCCAAAATTCTGTGGTGCATGACAACATGTATATTTGATATCATATGGAACTTTTCTAATATCAAAGCTCATACCGTTCGTGGTCCCATCGTCCATTCTTGGCCTGTGGTGGACATTATAACACTTTATGGAAAGGAGGTATAAATATGAGGATCTTTAAACGTACCAAACCAATTCTAAGATGTATTAAAGAGGTATATCTGACTTGGGTAGTAATTAATGTATTAGTAGGCAATTGTAAACGATGTTTTTAGATTTTTTATTCTATTTATATCACTACGAGGACAGGGGAAGGTTGAGCAAACACACAAACTAATCTCGCAGTCAATGAACCACTTTGTTAGTAAGAGGTCCACTTCCGTTGGGGAATCAACCTTATTGTCATATTATGTTAGTGGGAGGGTCACTTCCTTTGCATCTTCATCCCTATTGGCATAAACGTCATGATATATTGGGGTTTATATGTTACCGCAGACCAAGCCAACCAACCAATGCGAGATAATTTGTTTGATTGAATTAGAATTTTGAGTTCTAGAAAAAATTCCATGATGCACTGGAGAGGCATGTCTGCCTTGGGTAGTAATGCGTGTATTTAGAGGTAAATTTACAAGATGCTTTTTGATTTTTGAAACTATAGAGGAGGAGAGGGGAAGCTTGAGCAAGCAAACATACTCATCCCACAAAGGAAATGTTATTTTTCCTATTCAATACATTAGTTTCGAAACAAATTTTTTTCTAAAATATGGAGTACAAGGCCCAATTTTTTTTGAAATCAATAAATACTTGCATAACGTCATTCCTTTGAGCTATTGTTTTGTAAAGTATTGAAGCCTCGTCAAGAACACCATTTGTGCATCTTTTGCAATCGTAACTATCCATGCAAGCACATTGCTTCGAGGTACTTTGTCAAATAGCTCCTTTACCTTGCATATGCTTGAACATTTTCCAAACACATCTATTACAAAATTTACAACTACAACATCTAAAAAAATCCCCTTTCCATAGTTATTTTCTGTATGTCCATACCTTTCTCTAAAGCTCCCATTTTCTCCTGATAGGTCAATGTCCCCCAAGGCTTGACTAAAACAAAAAGAAGATACTTTAGACTCTAATCCATCCCTTATGTGCTCATTGATGGGATTTTGTTCAAAAAGGATATAAATGGTGTCCTCTTGAGATGTATTAAGTCAAAACAAGTTTATAAGGTTCTGCATGAGTTTCATGGTGGAGCTGCAAGAGGTTATTTCGCTCCTATCTCCCTCCCTCTCTCTTGTTTTTGCTTTCCCTTCCCTCCTCCCCTCTCTCTCTTTCCCTATGTCACTCTCTCTTCCCTCCTCTCTCCCTTCCTCTCCCCCTCTCTCAATATCTTTCACTCATTCTCTCTTCCCTCTACTTTCTTTATTTCTTTCTCTCTCCCTCTCACTCTATTTTTTCTTCTCTCTCTACCTCCCTCTCCCCATCCCCCCATTTCTACCTCCCCCTTTTATCCTTATCCTGCCCCCCTCTCTCTCGATAAATTTATGTATGTAGTACATAAAAGTGTTTGTTATAGTTTATAGGGGGTTTTGTTTAGAAAGGAGAACGTGTAACATGTTTTTTTACAAACCACCTCTATATAGTGTTGCGAGAATGATATTGAAATTCTAAGAATTGGAAGGTGTTGTTGTTCACTGTTGGTGTTATATGATTATAATTGAGGGAATCGAACTATTATAATAATGGCTAAACTTTATGTTAATTGTATACATTTTAATACCATGTTCAAAACATAATAAATAAAAATAAAATGAGTAATACATGTTACCATAGCATACATATGGAATCATATTAGTCCACTTCTACGTATAAAGAGTGTTTGATCCACTATACAAGTTTGAAATAAATTACTTTTTTTATCTCATCTATTATATTAATTTTTGAAAGTCGTGATGGTATACAAAATTTGAACAAAATGAATGACTAAAAAACTCAATATAGGCATACAACAATATAAATAAAAAAATACAAATATATGCCAACATCCCATGAAGGAAATACAAAAAAACCCTGATACATCAAAATTATGGGAATTTATCAAACAATCTGGTTCTCTTGGCCCACTGTGAGATTAAGAACTAATCTCATAAGTGGTATGCCCCTTATGCTATTCAAGCTTCCTATGCTCAAGGGATGATTGTACCTCCATCTATTAATACATATATACAATATACACCTTACTATACAACTAATGACATATAAAATGAAATTAAGTACAAATAAGCACTTATTGAAATCTCATAATCCCCGTGAATCATCATTTTACTCTCAACATTGACCTTGGGGGAAGAAAACTAAGGTGTATCAACCTAAGTAGAAGGTGTACAAATTTTATTTTTCACCTCCTCTTGTGGAAACCGTGAACAAATAAAATAGAATACATATTACTATCATTTATTTACACTAAATGATGTTATTTAATGTAAGAAATTCATTATGAAATTTACATTAGTATCTCATACCTATGTAAGAGGCACAAAATATGTTATTCCCATAACAAATTCAATAGACACTGATTGTTTAATGTCGAGAGGAGAATCTAATGACGTATTAATTTGAAAAAAGAATAAGGTTACCTTACTAGAATAATTAAACTTATGTACATACAAGTTACGTGAAATTATTTGCATGCATTACTTATAGTTCATCATCATCATAAAATGATGAATAAAAATACTACTACTCACATCAGTGAATTCCCTGGGATGTACCCTCATACCAACATCCCTAGATGTGGAAGGTCCAACCACCACCTTTTCAACATCAAATTTTGATTTTAAGATAACATCTCTATGTGAAAAATAAACTAAAATGTAAAATATTTACTAATTTACAACAAATGTATACCTGAGAGGATGTCAGGCTTGTTAGAAAATGTGAGGAAATGGAATTTTGATACCGGATGTGTCTTATGACCCTAACATTTTATAAAAAACACACATTACTCATTACTTTACATTCAAAATGAATTAATGTTGTTAATTATAAAATGTAGTAAGAAAAATATATACTAAATTATGTTTAAATTCGTGTAAAATTACCTATTAGTCAATACCTAGGGTCGATTGTAGTAGAATTTTGTGATGGTTATATTCTCTACCACATAATCTTTATGTGCATTTTGTGATCAAGAATCTTGCTCAACATGTGGATCATCCTGAATAAGCTATGGAGCATCCTAACTAGGCTATGGAGTAGCCTCTTGAACTACATAGGTGGCTAGAGTCACATAAGCATGACAAACTGTGTTATATGATGTCCAATTCCTCAAAGGCCGAACCTCATTAGCTTGGTAGAGATGGGAGTCATGCTAAACCAAAAAAATTGTCAAAGAAATAATAGAATAGAGTATCTCAACCTCCATCATCCCTTTCACAACTGAAGAGACTGAAAGTTGAATAGATGGGCAAGCAAGGGGTCCAAGTGGCCAATTCTATAAATCTATAAAAAGTGTTTCTCTAATATATTATGTAGATTATTTTACTCTACCCTAGAACTCTCAAATATAAAAAATGTTTGGTATTTTGTTGAGGATGAACTCGCAATATAGTTTCCTATAAAAATATTGTAGTACCTCAAAATTGTTATAAGTTGTTTGGTCAAAAACCATCCACCATCTATCCCAATATATGTTTTTGATCTCCTCATGGTTACACCAATGGATCAGAAATATTATTTAGCTCAATAATAAGGGTGCATTAGCTTTGGGATTACTTAAAAAAGCACACAACTTATCTTTGGTAATATTTTCTTCACTACATTGTAAGACAATTTGTCTTTGTAAAACTTGTGTCAAATGGTGTTTTGATCCTTCCACATGTTTATTTGAGCCATTAAATTATACTTATTATATAATAATGAATCTATTGAAACTACAATAGTTTGGAGATGGGTAATCAATGCATTGGGGTTTCTAAGGGTTTCTATCAAACCTTGAATTTGAGATTTGTTATTCCTAATCTCCACTAAAATGTTTTCATGATTATTAGGAGGATGCATAAGAATTAAAAGAGGTGTTTTAGGTAGGTTTTTTTCACCCTGGTCTCTATGTGAAGGAGGGTTTTAAGATGAATATTTTGGATCCAATGAACTAAAAAATTTAAATGAATTAAGAGGAATACGAGAAAAATAAGTTTAATCAATAAAACTACCCTAAATTCAATCAAAAATTACCTGGTGGACTCTTTGTCATCGTCAGTTTGTTGTGCATGAAGAGATTTAACTTTTCAAAACCCACTTATGTTATTTATCACTTGGGGATTTTATCATACACATATTTTTGGAAAAAAGATATGAAATGGACCAATCTTGGCCGAATTTGTTATATCATTATATCGTGGTCATATTATCACCTGGAATTTCCAAGCCATGACACAAGAAACTTATAATGTGCTCACTATATCATTGGGAATTTTGACTCCATAATTTGAGTGCATTATAATGTTGTCATTTTATTACAAAGTCATGCTATAACATGTTCAAGTTATAATGCGAGCATGTTATGTGAAAAACAGATAACAGGTGGATTTTTGAATGCTTTTGGGTCCCCTATTTCGATGAACATGCCCTCATAATCCTATTCAACTATAGTATATACTTCTTGTTTCAATTCAAAATATTGTTCCATATCTACATTTTTAGATGCCTTCAGTTTTTATATAATTTTAGAGACCCTATTTTTTTATATTGTTTTGGAGAATAAAATAGGGAAAAAGCAATGTAAAGAGTGTGTTTGGCATTAAATAAAAACAATAATAATTATTTGATTCATGTGGAATTTCACTATTCTAAGTAAAATTTGGGCAAAGAAGAAAGTGAAACAATGTCTCCACATGAATAAAAAATGAGTATAAGATTATTTTTCCTTTTTAATCCATGAGAAAATTGTACCATTCTGATCCCCTGATTCAGAAAATCATTTTAACATGTATTTGTATAAGCACATTTTCACAAATAATCCCATAACATGGTTGCAATTTTGTAATTTTCTTATCAAGCTGTTCATTTTAACACATATTTCTAGAAACACTTTCTCAAAAACACTACATGTATAAATTTATTTATGCTCTTTCTTAACTTGTAGAAGTTTCTTTACTTGAATATGAATGATAAAATGGTGGTTCTCATAGGTTTTAATTACCTTAATTGGAAGAGAAATAATTGATGTTCTTTGTAGCAATGGCATATACTACATTTCAATGAATGAAGAGTCTAAAAATCTTGACCTTTTCAAAATACAAAAAATGGTAAAACCATTATGATAAAGTTTGAGGTAAAATAGGTTATTTATACCCCTTGAGTTAGATTTTAGTTTCATGGTAATGTGGAACATTTTTCACTTTAAATTTCCATAGAGAATTATTTTGAAAATCAAAGAAAATGCAAGCATGCCAATTATAAAATGAACATCTTACTCTTGTTCTAGAAAACAATCCTTAAATTGAGGACTTTTTCACTCAAGTCAAGAACTTGAGACTTTTATTGTTAAGACTAGTGAAACAAATTCTAATGAGAAGATCGTTACAACTATTATGTTGAAATACAATTTTTTTATTCATTTTTTTGTCTCAAAATAATACATGCATCAAGATTCTTTGTACACTACATACTAGGCACTAAAATTTGACAATTTCTATGAATGGATTTAGAGAGAATGGGAAAATTTTATTTATATTGGTGACATTCAACTTTGAGGTACTAATCAATAAGCAATACTAGCCAATTATTATAATGTGACATCAAAATATAATGCTAGAAAAGGAAAGGACCATGAAAATCAATAAGATAAAGAAAATCCTAAGATTAATGGAAATGAATTAGTGTTGTAACACTATTCCCCTCATTACGAAAAATTTAAAGAGAATTTGAATGAGCATTTTGACACAAAATGCTAAAAATTTGGTGGTAAACAAAATGATAATGAAACATCAGTGTAACAAGAAAATAAAATAATTGGACAAAATGATGAAAAAATATAGCTTCCTCCATCGAAGACAAGAGTTGATCTTTTTGCAATAATAATCAAATCACTAGTAAATGAATGGATTTTGGATTCAAGAGTCTCTAACCACATGGAAAACCAAGGTTCACTGTTATAAAATATTAGGGGCAACTAAAAAACAAACCTTTTGTGGGTAATAATAATCCTCTCTTTAATGAAGGATAATAATCCATTGAGATGTAGAATGAGATAAACTATGAATGTATTATCCATCTTTAATTATGAACTTGTTAATCATCTACTAGATCACTCATGGGAAAGGAAAAATTATTGAGTTTAGCTCCAACAATATTGTTATTAGACTTGTAAAAGACTAGTTTATTATTGTAGCCATTGGTAAGATTAATCATGAAGACAAATTGTATAAGTGTTATATTTTTGTACTCAATCAAACTTCGTAAGTCATTTTATACAAATCTAAAAGGATTTTTCACAAGATAAAAGGAAGTACTACTAATTTATTTTAAAACACATGTCACAACTTATTATTTTTCAATATTAGTCTTTTTTATTTTTAGAATAAATTTTAATGTTACTTAGTTTAACTTCATTCATTTTTATTATACACACATCCTATTTTTATTGAATGATATAAAAATTATAAATACAACTACCGTACAGGGCTATACATTTGTTTACCATCTTAACTCATATCGTCCCATGATAAATTTACTCATAAAAGGTTATGTTCCCTATGAAAATGAAGTCATATATCAATTTCTTAAAAGTTGACTTTAAAAATATTAACTTTTCCAATGATAAGAATTAAAAAAATTGAGGTAGAGAAAGAATGTAAATGTACTTCTACAATGACATTCTAGGGTAGTAGAATGTTGTAATGACATGAATCTATTCATTTTTAATGGATGATATATGGCTAAGACTTTTAAATTAGATAATATAAAATTAAAAATATTTAAAATTAGATAACATAAAATAAAAAAATCTTTTAAATTAAATGATTAGGTTAGATATATTTGATTTTATTATTTAAATAAATTTTGAATATTATATGGAATGGTGTTTATTTTTATTATAATCATAACATAGAAATAAGAAAAAACAAGACTAAAAATGTTAATTTTATTAAGTTTTCATTACCATAAATAAGACTCCTTGAAGTCTTTTAGAATAACTCAATAGATTAGATATATTGGATCTCATGCCTTAAATGAATATGTTAAGAGTAGATTAATCAAATAGATTTTTTAATATATTGAAGGTGTTTTTATTATAAATGTTGTTTTTAAATACTATTTTTCCTTCTAAATTAAAAAACTAGTCTAAGGGTGTTTTTTTTATAAATTATATAATTTTATTATGATCAAATTTAATTTAAGAGGTTTCTTATGATTAAAAATTTTATTAATAAGAATGTTTTAGTTAACTACAATGCATATAAATATAAAGATATATTTTAATTTATAACAACAAAGATAAACAACTTAATAATGAAAATCACATTTTTAGATAAGCGTATTTAATATATCTCTACTAATCCATACTTAGATTTAGAGAAATTTATTTTAATTGTTCCTTAACATTAAATATTTTAAGTATCAAATAATAATTTTTTAGGTCCATGCCAATCCCTAATCGCCTCTCTTCGAACCCTAACTATGCATTTCCGGCAGTATCTGAGTAGCGGAAATGGCCCTTCGTCGTCACACGCAAAGTTTTCTTTGGTTTCTTTTGGTGGTGTTCCGCCCGGACATGTTGTGGTGGTGGTGAAGCTTTGGATGCCCTGTTAGCAGTGCTGTGTTTTCTGCATGTTGTGGCTCGCGGGATAATGGTATAGGTGGCCCTTTTATCGGCGCTGGTGGCTCAGCCACAACTATTGGTAGTGTGGGGGAGGATCTAAACGAACATTATTCTACTCAGAGATATAGTTTGTTTATAGGAAAAGGTGGCTCTATTCACGAATCAAGGGATTTTCCTCTGTCTTGGATAAATTTGGCCTTCAGTGCTCTTACTAAACCTACGTCCATGTCTCATGGTGGCGGAAATAACACTAGCAATGGAACTCAGGCTCCTGGCAAGGAAGCAGGCAATACAAGAAAAAATGGAGGCTTTTTTCAGGCAGTTGGCATGGAAATGGGAAATACGGGAAAAAATGGAGGCATTTTTCAAGCTCCCTCTGGCAATGTAATGTAGCCAAATTATAAACAATCTTGATATACTGCAAGTAATATGAACTCCAAAATAAAATAGATCTCCTTCTTTGTTATTCAATAATGAATTACAATGTTTCTTAAATAGGAAAACAACTCCAAACTTGAGTTTCCAAGAAAACTCTAACTAACTTGACTAAATCTACTCTAGGTGGTGGAAATTACTATTTTTAGTAGTTTACTAGAACTTGCTATTCTTAGTAAGTTCGCATGCTTATTTGTACGGGCACAAAAATTGCCATGCATCTTCTACATTCCTAAATTAGAGGAATTTCTAACTTTCTAACTCATAATGTAACTAATAGACTAAAATTAACTAATGCCCAAAAATAGGAAAAAACTGAACTACAACTTAAATCCTAATTTTTTGGCCTCAAGATGGCGGATTTACAGCCCAAAAATGTGCCAAAACTTTCCCCAAATTGTAGGAATTGTTGCCACTGTGTTCCTCTCATTGAAACATGTGATTTTAAAATAGTAGACTCAAACGGACACCCAGAGCTCAAGTTATGACCTTGTCAAGTTCCTGCTAATTTTGGCACATCATTCTCCCCTGCTTGAAAAAAATGCAGCTCTTGCAAGTTGTCTTCTTCAAACTGCTTCCATTTATCTGCATCTAACTTCTTAATCTCCCACTCTATGACCCAAGCATTGTCCTCTTGTTCCAGTCATTTCCAATGTACCAAATATTTGTTGTATTGCCCATGTTGTGTGTCCATTGATTTCTTATCTAGAATCTGATCCACTTCTTCTTTCTTCTTCACCGGAACCTGTTGCCTCCAATCTACTACTTAATAAATAACACCCCCTTCTGCACCATCCCCATGAAAAGAATACAAATATGAAACATTGAACACTGGAGAAATATCAAAATTCCCTTGTAATTCTACCTCATAAGAATTATTGTTTATTTTTTTCACTATTTAGCGGGGACCAATGTTCTTGTATTTTAGCTTGTTATAGGTTCCTTTTGGAAACCTTTCCTTCCACAGATATACCAAAACTAACTCACCAAATGTAAATACCTTTCTCCGTCTGTGCACATATGCTATTTCCTTATACTTAGCATTACGATTTTTCAACTTCTTCCGCATTTCTTCCTGTAATTGTTGTATATGTTCAGAAAATGCTTCTACATCATCACTGACTCTGGCATCGACTAGTAGTTGTACCAAATCTAACACCCCGTTTAGATTACGCTCATACACAATTGAAAATGGAGAATTTCTTGTGGATCTATTTATGGAATTGTTATATGCAAACTCATCTTGTGGTAATGCTAAGTCCCATTGTTTCAGATTTTCACTGATGATGCACCTTAACAGGTTTCCCAAATTTGATTTACCACCTCTATTTTCCCGTCAGTCTGAGGATGATAGGCACTTTTGAACTGTAGTTGAGTTCCAAATTTCTTCCATAAAGTCCGCCAGAAGTGACTTAAGAACCTTGTGTCCCTAACTGAAGTAATGGTTTTTGGAACACCATGCAAACGAACAAATTCTTTGAAAAACAAATCAACTACGCCTGTTGCATCACTTATTTTCTTGCAGGAAATAAAATGAACCATTTTAGAAAACCTATCAAAACCCAAAAAAATTGAGTCATTACCTTGTTGTGTTTTTGGTAATCCCAAAACAAAATCCATACTCAGATCTGTCGACGACCCTTTAGGAACAGGTAACGGCATATACAACCCTGTATTCTATGCATGGCCTTTCGAGACTTGGCGAATTCCACACCTCTCAACATATCTTACCACATCTGTTTTCAGCTTTGGCCTATAGTATTTCACTGTTACCAAGGCTATCATCTTATCTTTACCAAAATGTCCAGCTAATCCTCCGCTATGTAACTCTTTCACTATATTCTCTCTCATAGACCCAATTGGAATACATAGTTGGCATCCCTTGAATAGGTAGCCATCTTGTAAAATGTACTCATCCTAGATATCTCCTGCATTGTCTAACAATGGACAAATTAACCTTTTAACAATACCCTTGAAATCAGAATCAGAAGAATAAAAACCCTTTATTACTTCAAAATCCACCGCCTCATTTTCCATAGTGGCAAAGTCACATGCCTAGTCAATGCATCTACAACTTGAGTATGTTTTCTAGATTTATGTTTTAGAGAAAAAGTATAACCTGCAAAAATGATACCCACTTTGCATACCTACTATTCAACTTCTTTTGGGTATTCACATACTTCAGGGCTATGTGGTCTGCAAATAACAAAAACTTCTTAGGCACTAAGTAATGCCTCCAATGTCTTAATGCTTGTACAATTGCATAAAATTCCACATCATAAGTAGAGTAGCTATTTCTTACGTAATTCAGTTTCTCACTAAATAAAGCTATTGGATTTCCACCTTGACTTAGAACAACACCAATACCCACATGTGAGGTGTCACAATCAACCTCAAACACTTTATCAAAATCTCATAGTGCCAAAATTGGTGCCTCTGTCACCTTCTTCTTCATGAACTGAAAACTATCCTCAGTTGCCTTTGTCCAAAAAAACTCCCTTCCTTCTGTGCAATCTGTTATATGTGTTACAATACTGCTGAAACTTTTAATAAATTTTCTATAAAATGTTGCTAGACCGAGAAAGCTTCTTACCTTTGTTATACTCCATGGAGTATGCCATTCAGTAATTTCCTTTATCTTTTTTGAGTCCATTTGTACCCCATCTGCTAAATTAATAAAGCCCAAGAATACCAAACTCTCTTGCATAAATGTGCACTTCTTCATATTTTCATAGAGTTTCTCTTTCCTTAACACTTCAAATACCACCCTAAGATGCCTCAAATGTTCTTCTTTAGTTTTACTAAAGATCAAGATATCATCAAAATAAACCACAACAAACTTACCATTATACTCCCATAACATGGTGTTCATCAGTCTCATAAAAGTACTAGGTGCATTGGATAGCCCGAATGGCATCACCAACCACTCATATAATCCATTTCTAGTTTTGAATATTGTTTTCCACTCATCTACTTCTCTGATCCGAATCTGATGGTAACCACTTCGAAGATCAATCTTGGTGAAATACGGAGATCCAGCAAGCACATTCATCATATCATCAAGGTGAGGTATTGGGAACCTATACTTGATTGTAATTTTATTGATTTCTCTACTATCCATGCACATTCTCCATGTTCCATCCTTCTTTTGTGTTAATAAATTTGGGATTGCACAAAAACTCATGCTCTCCCTTACGACCCCCTTTCACATGAGCTCTTCCACTTTCCTATTCAACTCTGCATGCAATTTCAGGCTCATCCTATAAGCCGTTTGATTTAGGAGTGAGGATCCTAGAATCAAATCAATATGGTGTTGAATATCTATTTTTGGTGGTAATCTGTCTGGTAGCTCATCAGGAATAACATCTAAAAATTCTTCTATTAATTTTGTTGTTTCTACTGGTATTAGTGCACTTACATGTTCATCCTTATTTGTGACTAGTGCATAACAAAAAATGGTTTCCTTTACCTCCTTTACAAATTCCTTTACAAGAAGCATACTTTTAGCCTTCCCCTCTTCCTTAAGAGGTAGAAAAATTATTTTTGTGCCATCCTTCTAGAAAGTATAAGTATTCATTCCCTCGTCATGAATAAATTTTCTATCAAATTTCCTTGGTCTTCCTAACAGTATATAACATGCATCCATAGGAATAACATCACACCAAATCTCATTCTTATAACTGTTCCCAATAGAAAATCTTATTAAACATCTCTTATCAACAGTAACTTCATTACCCTTCTTAAAAAAGCAATACGGTAAGGGTTAGGATTCTTCTCACAATGTAAACCTAATTTATCAACCATCTCATTTGAAACCATGTTCTCACAACTACCACCATCAATAATAACATTACATACCTTTCCTCCTAAGGTGCATATTGTTCTAAAAATATTTGTACGCAATCATGCATCCCCCTTGATCTCCTTTCTTGGAGCAATCATCATCCTCTTGATCATCATATTTTCTCCAATATTTGGTGGAATTTACAGGTCCTGTTCATCTTCTACGTGTTCAGCTTCAACAAGATTTACTCTTGGATCATCTGCTTGCTTCTTGTCATGTGTATAAGAATGCGGGCATTCTAAATCTTGATTCCCTTCTTCACCACATCTTTAAAAAACAGATGGTCTTCGTGGAGCCTCCCATCCTCTATCACCAGCATATCCTCTACCCCTAGAAAATCCTCTACCTGTTTGTTGATTCTAGAAATCGTGTCTCATATCCTCTTTCTTTTCCAATCCATGAGATGATTCTCCCCTACCTTGGCTGAAACCAACTCATCCTTGAAAGGAATATGAGGCCCCCCTATTCATGCCAGGTGATCTCTTAAAAATTTGACGATTTTATTTTTCCTCGGCCTTAAGGCTAATTGATAGGCATCCTCCATGCTCTTAATCCTATACATACTTATCTCATCTTGAATAGAAAATTTTAATCCATTTACATACATTACAGCCATTTGTTCCTCAGTTTGTTCATGCTCTACATGAATGGACAACTTGTAGAACTCATATGTGTATTCTAGCACTATTTGTAAGTTTTTTCTAAGATTTTGAAACCTCTTGTAAAGGGTTTGTGCATAATCCATAGGGAGAAATTTATCTTTCAACTTCTTCCCCATAGTACTCCACGTCCTAATTCTTTCTTTCCCCTTTCTTGACCACTCCTTCTATAGGTGATCCCACCATAACATAGCATGACCTTTCAATTTCGTGCATGCAAATTTTACCTTCTTTTCTTCTGACATAGCTTTCCACTCAAAAAATTTCTCCATGCTAGTCAACCAGTCTATCAGCTCCTTTAGTTTTAGACTACCATCATACTTCGAAACATCAACTCTTATCCCATCATTCTTTCCTTCTAATTCTCGAAGCATCAATTCTTCAAAAGCTAATGGTGGTGCTTGCGTTTCCTCCACTTCACAAACTTCTTCTTCATCTGTGTCATCTCCACCTTGATTTCCTCTCTGGGTTTTCATTACAGAAAGCACAACAACTTGCATATACATATCTTGCATATTTCTATTCATCTAGGAAATATCACCTCCTCTTCCTCTTCCTCTTCCTGCCATTTTTTAAAAGACTCGAACCAGCTCTGATACCAAATAATGTAGCCAATTTATAAACAAACTTGATATACTACAAATAATATGAACTCCAAAAGAAAATAGATCTCCTTCTTTGTTATTGAATAATGAATTATAATGTTTCCTAAATAGGAAAACAAATCCCAACTCGATTTTCCAAGAAAACTCTAACTAACTTGACTAAATCTACTCTAGGTGGTAGAAATTACTATTTTTAGTAGTTTACTAGAACCTACTATTCTTAGTATGTTTGCATGCTTATTCGTACGGGCACAAAAAATCACCACGCATCTTCTACATTTCTAAATTAGCTAAATTTCCAACTTTCTAACTCATCATGCAACTAATAGACTAAAATTAACTAATGCCCAAAAATAGGGAAAAAATGAACTATAACTTAAATCCTAATTTTCGGCCTCAAGATGGCGTATTTAGTGCTTGAAAATGTGCCAAAACTTGCCCCAACCAGCAAGGTAGATGGCTGCTACGTTTGTCTCATTGAAATATGTGGTTTAAAAAAAATGGACTCAAATGGAAACTCAGAGCTCAAGTTATGACCGTGTCAAGTTCCTGCTAATTTTGGCACATCACAATGGTGGCACTCTTAAGGCTGGCAGGGTCAGCAAGGAGGCATCTATCATAAACACATCCTTCAAAGATGCATTAAATGGTAAGAGATCCCCTATGAAACCTACATACATTACCCCATCTATTTCATTTGGGAAAGAGGTTATTTCTTCCTAAAAAATACTACAAGGAACATGCATTAATTTGTAGATTTTGAGGTATGTGGCCCAACCTTCATACACTTCACGATTGGATCTCTAAGCATTGGACTCTGATACTAGATGGAAAGTTATACTTTTCCCATGTGCTAAAGGTATTTTCAGTGTAGCTTTTTCTTCAATAGTTGATAAGAGCACCATTACATCCAAGCGTTGGGTCTGTTAGTCTAGATACTTGGTCATGGAACCCTGGTTCCTCTCTTTTAACCTGATCATTGAATTATTTTCTTACAAATATGTATGGATCAAGATACCTCATCTATCTCTTCAATTTTGGAGTCACAATTGTCATGTTTCTATTGGGAATGCCTTAGGAACTACCATTTATTAATACTCTCAAACTACGAATTATACCCATACTACTTATGCTTGGATCTTGGTGGAACTTGACACCTCTAAAAACCTTCCTGCAACCATTGATCTTAGACTGCAAAGTATAAATTGGTCACAACCTTTAGATTATGAAGGGCTTACATTTAGATGTATAAGGTGTTTCTATTTAGGCCAGACCACTTTTGATTATGGGATAGCAAAGCGTCAACATGAGAGACACAACTAGTGGAAAGACAACCTCCCAGAACACCTAGGTTTTAAAGCCAAAGAGGATCCAGACTCAAATGCAGATACTGAAGATGAACCCAATTCTATCCCGGGAACCTCTCTTTCAGAAATTCAAGTTGTTGACAACAAAGAAAAGGCCAAAAAATCTCATTTTGTTGGTAACAACAAGGAAAATTTAAAATATTTATCTTAGGATATCAATATTGATGTCCCAATTGGAATCATGAAAGATAAGGAAAATACACCTCCTTCATTTCCATCCTCCAATTGCGTTTTCCACTTCTTCTTGGATGTCCTTTGTTGATCACCAGCTACTTGATCGATGTACATCAACTTTTTTTAACTAAGGCTTTAGCAGGTTGGGTAATGGTGCATAAAAAGAAGAAATTTATTTCTAAGAATACCACTTCTCCATCTAGTTAGTTTTCCACTTCTTCTTGGACGTCCTTTGTTGATCACTAGCTACTTGATCGATGTACATCAACTTTTTTTAACTGATGTGTTGCTGGTGCTGGGTTCTATTCTGAGCAGGATGTTTCCTGTTGTTGGGTGTTCACGTTTTATCTTGATTTTGATAATTTTTTTGTGCCTTAATTGTATAAACAACAAAATCTTAAAAAATCCCCTTTCCATTATTATTTTCTATATTTTTGATCCTACTTGTAAAAGGGTATAGTCCCTTTCAAAAACCTATTTACCAATAATAAAAAAACATTAAATATTTTATAAGAAATATTAATGCGAGTGTGTTATGTGAAAAATAGACAAATGTGGATTTTTGGGATGCTTTTTGGTCACCTATTTCCATGAACATGATTTCATAACTCTAGTCAACTATATTATATAACTATTGTTTCCATGCAAAATCTTCTTCCATATCTACATTTTTAGATACCCCTTGTTTTAAATGAGAATTTTGATCTGTAAAATCAATTCCATGATGCACTGTAGAGGCATGTCTTCCTTGGGTAGTAATGCATGTATTTAGAGGAAAATTTACAAGATGCTTTTGGATTTTTAAAACCATAGAGGATTATTCATCTCTGCATTGAATCTAAAACAACCTAACACACATGCATTGACGCCGGATAGGGGAAGCTTGAGAAAGTTAACATACTCATCCCAAAACCATTTATTCCCTTTATCTTGTTTTTGGACACCTTGTGGGGAATAGGTTGAATTAATAGGAGACAACACACAAAATCTATTGGAGGATGGAGGCAACAGAGGTAGGAGGACAATCAAAATCCTTAAGTTCATCACTACATTAGGGGCCACAAACTACTTCAGTGACACCTTTTTATGTGTGTGTGTTGTACAAGAACATATGAGCATCCATGTTCCTATGTGCAATACAATGTTTGTGTTTCCCTTGTGATGATGATGATGATGTGGAGATTTATACTATTGATACTATAACAAGAAGTGTTCTTGATCATATTGACTTGATGGTTGATGTGAATTGGTTAATAGGTCCCACTTCATGTATTCACTTGGATAGGTTGATGGGCCCCTATTCATGGATGATGTAGCTCCCATAGTCAATGTTTAGTATCGAGACCATTTGTAGACTACTGAATGACATGTTGTTTGGTTGAAGATGGTGTTTTTCTCCCATGTTCACACTAAGAGGAATAATTTTAGGAATATATTTGTTAGGATTCTCATGTAACTAATGAATTTACCATATGATAAATTAGTATATATCATTATATACTAATATTATTGTAATTACAACAATATTTACACATATAGTTGAATGGTTAGTGGTGTTATAACAACACACTTAAATAAGATTGAAGTGGTTGTAGGAGGTTTCCTATTTTTAGGAAACATCCTCCCTATATATTTTTTATATCTCGTTTGGTTAATTAATACATAATTATTATGTGAATTCATTTTGTTATTACAACTGTGTAAAACTTTGTTCACCTCTTCATTAGGAAAAAACTCCTCTTAGGTCAATATTTGACCTTCCAATTTTAAAAACATTTTGACCTCAAATAAAAATACAAAACATGCCCCTTTAAATTTCTTAAGAGATTTCCAAAAATGTAAAAAACACTTAAAAGAAGTCAAAACATTGTGGCATGTGGAGTTAATTAATGAGAAAACATAAAATGAATACTAAAATAATGAAATAATACCCAAACAACTAAGAAATGAAAATATGAAAACCCAATGTGCAAAGAGGGTTAGAAGAGTCTTAGTTGATTCATAGAGGTAGTAGGACTGTGTCGCAGCGGAGAGCGGTTGAACAAAAATGGAAAACCATCACACATTATCCCAGAAAGTTGTAGATATGGTATATTTGACTATACTGGGGCACCTAAAGAAGGATAGGGGCACCCGTGGGTGGCTTTGTATAACTTTTGGGCACCTTAGACTACAATAATGGTCAAAAACTTGAATTTTTCAGGGTCGCAAGGGTGTCTGCACTTGATGTTTTGTTGTTTTTAATGTTCTCCTTTTTTCACGTGTATGTCACTAAACTTAGCTAGATGTCACTGTAAATTTGGAATGGATAACTCACTAGAAAAACCCCAAACAAAGCATAAAAAATTAAAAATAAAGATGCAAACGAAGGAGTCAGAATGTCCTCACCTTCCAAATTGATGGACTTATCACTAAGTGCTACACTACATCTCAGACCTAATGTAGTTCTCTCTGTGTGTGGAATTGTTCCCTAGGTTGATCTTGTGCGCATCGATCTTGCGGTAGTGTGAAAGTAGCTAGATGTAAAATGTAAATAATGTGTGTATGGAATATAATAGACTCCCCTCAAATGAAGTGTGATGTAGATGAACCAACCTTTATACCTTATGATGAAGATAGATGGATGAAAATGATACTATAGATAACTTTGATGGATGCAACCTTAGGTGGAGATGGTAATGCTTAGTTATTGGTTCTTTATTATTATTATCACATAGCTCTATATTTATATGATTCTCTTTCTTGAATTTCATAATTAACCCCGAAAAAGCCAACTACCGAAAAGATAAGATGCTCAAACGGCTCGAAAGGACCCAAAAATTGTGAGGAAAGTAAAAAGAGTATAGGGGTGCCTAGAGGGAATGAGGGTGCTTGGCGTTGGCATCCTGACTGGGAGCTGGTGTCCAGGATGAAAAATGTTGAAGAATAAAAATATAGATTGAGAAAATAAAGGTACAAAACTGAAATTAACAATATAAAGGAAAGAAAAGAGGCCAAAAAAATGCTTCAATTAGTAATTTTCTTACTTAGGAATAATATGAATAATAGTATGTAATCAGGACTAGATAATTACCAAAAGTGCATGATTTTGTGTCTACATTTATGCCCACTTTATGTTGGTGAGTGGAAATCTTGGTAACATAAAGTAGATAGAGATGCGTACCTGATAATCATGTAGATTGATGATGTAAGCATGCCAAGGGACTAGAAAAAAGCGTGGAGTGATAAAAAAAATGTGAAGCATGGATGCTAAGGAGGAGAAAGTTTAAAAAGTGATGAAACTGAACCTATGGCAGAAACGCATGTGTAGATGTCACAATGTGCGTGTTGTCGATTTTGGTGTTGATGAGTTTGATGTTGTTGTTGATATTGACTACCACTTCCCATATGAATGGACCTACAAAATAGAAGACAAAAAGTAGCCAAATATGCATGCATATGACCAAAATATGTAAAAAGTGTTAAGAAAAGTATGAAAATGTTAAAAAGGAACATGTGCACATGATCCATGATGAGAAAAAATTAATAGAAAGGATCCTGTAAATGATGTTGATGGGCACGTTTTTTGGGCCATCTCACACCAGTGTATTGGAAGAAGTCTAAGGCGAATTGTCTAGTGTCATTCACCAACCTTTATTAGCTTCTTATTGTGTAAAAAACCATTAGAGATGGTGTGTACATGCTAAGGAATATCTTCCCTATAAAATTCATTGTGTAAATGCCCAGTGCTAAAGGAATCTCTGCCTTGCCAAAATCCTTTGTGACATGTCAAAGAATTGTGTAATTGTCCCCTTGTTACTAATGTTATAGGAAAGACCATTATATTTCCTCCTAATTTCAAGCACTTAGGAAAGGATGTTGTACTAAGGACCCAAGTGTAATTTTGAGCCTTGTCTGAAACTAATTTTTTTGTTGTACCATGTTGTCTTTAACTCTATATGGGGTGACTGATTCACCGATATGATTCCCCCTCATTTTGGGTACATGCGACATCACTGAAGTAGTATGCGGCCCAAAAGAAGACCAATCAATGTGCCGTAATTGTGACCTATAGGGGGAGGAGGAAATGTGATTGGTAGAAACCAAGGAACTCACAAAAAAGTGGCTAGGAGATAAGTGTTAGTACAAGAAAACATGTGTGTAAAAGACAAGTGAAAATAATATGTAAGCTAAGACTTAAGAATGTAAAAAATGTAAGAAGACAATGTATACCACACAAAATAGGTTGAAAAAATGGGACATCACTCCTGATGTCACAAGATAATCAAGAAAATAATGGTTGTAAGAAGACAAGTGTGCACACAAGAAAAAGGGAAAAGCCCAAAAACAAGAGCATATGATCAACAAACAATGACAAACAATGTAATAGACAATCATGGAAGTAAATAGTCTTGCATAACAAATTTTGAACATGAAGCACCTATTAGCACATTAAAAAGATAAAAATTATGTTAAAGCATGTATAATCTGAGAAAGTAGTGTGCTATGAAACAAAATGAAATAATAGCACATGTAGTGTAAAAAATTGGATGCCCTTAAGATCCTCTGTGGTACTAGTAATAGGTATTATCCCAAGCATCCATGTTGCATTTAATGGACCTGTGAAACCTGCGATCACAACTAGAAAGGAAAGTGACCACATATGTGTTTATGATAAAGATAATGACATACAAGATATCTATTTAGCATGTGTAATAAAGTGAGCATGTAAAAGCATCAATAAGCAAGAATAAATGTAACCAAGATATGCAGTATGTTATGGATGAGGTAGAATGGAATGCAATGTGAATAATAGGAGCAATGTGCCCCCTGATTGGATGTGTATATATGTAATGTGGTTCATTTATTTATACCCCCTCAATAGTCAATAATGAACGGTAAATGAGAGTACGTCATTGGAAAATTGTTTGATCAATGCATTGAATGAAACATAAAAATGATTGGAGTATAATGTGTGATGATTTAGTCTAAAATGTATATCACTGGATGATTTAGGAGGATGTCAAAAAGCGTGATGGTGTTTCATAAAGAGGATATCATGACATGAATGAAGAAGTAAAAATAAAGTGATGGTGTAATATAAATCTTATATCACTATATGTGTATATAAGAAGCAAGACAAAGTGATGATGTAGCACAAAGTGTATATCACTATATGAGAGTATAAGAAACTACATGAAGTGATGATGTAACATAAAGCATATATCACTAGATGAGTAGATGTAATGATCAAATTGATTGATTGTGAAGTTCAAGGTGTAGAAATACATAAGTTTGATAGCGTCTTTTTGATTTGAAAACCCTTAGCAGTCGAGTATGGACCATGGGACTAAATTGCATCATAGGGTAGTGAGTGTAACACATAAAAGTATATGTGTGAAATGTGTAATAGATGTGGTGAGGAGAAAGTGTCATGTGATGTGTAATGTGTAGTGTGTAATGTATCATATGTAGTGTGTAACCCAAGATGCATAGATGATATAAGATGTGTAAATTCATGGTAGATGTGACATGTAAGATGTATGATATGAGATGTAGTATGTAAAATGTAAGGTGATGTATATGTGTAAAAGTGTGAGATGCATGATGTGTAGTGTCTATTGTGCAATGTGTGAGGCTCATGTGTAGAGGATGCCCTAAATAGTCAATTATAAACCAAAGCACAAGAGTGTGTCATTAGATGATGTTGATGCTAGTGTGTGTGAAGATGTCTATGGAAAATTATAAGATGTGTGGGGGCAGAGATAAAGGAAATTCCTCCCAAGTTTGAATTTGTGAATGGTGTATCTGATGAAAGTAAAGCATGAAGATACTATACTCGACGAATGTGGAGATGAATGCATGGGATCATGATTTATGAGTGGTGGACTATTAGATAGATTTATGTGCGTGAGGGAATTATATATGCATGTGATGGATGAATATATTGTAAGTGCATTTGTGTAATAAAATGTGTAGGTGATGAAGATGTATGTGAAGCCGAACATGAAGGTGATGGGCACTTATCTGGAATAAAATGAGGTGGTGATTTACATATAGATGCATTAATTTTCCTAGGAATGAGCCTATACTTTTATGTTGGACAAGCAGAGGGATGAGGCCACGTCGAGTGAGTGTGAGTAGGTGAGCTAGGAATAGATTTTTATTTAATTTCTAGGATCATATTTTTTTTTAAGTACTATGGGCTATGGTGTACTAGATAAAACAAACAATACATGAGTCGTGTAAAGGGGAAGTTGTTACCATGGAGTGGATGGAGGCACACCATCGATAAAAACTACTTGATTGTTATGAATGAATTTAAGATGCAAATGATTCATGGAGATGATAGAATGAGAACCTCTGATCCATCTGAGACCTAAGATCATGTCACACCCGTTGATTTCTTGTCCCATAAGGAAGGGTATAAGCATAGTGAAAGGACCAACTATAACACCAATTTTGACAATGCCATATGAATTTTTCATGGTATATGAAATTTGCGATAGTGGATAGGAAATAGCGATGAGAAGTGGGATATAACATGTATTGATGGTCCATGAAGGATCAACCTTAGTGTTATTGATAGAGGTAGATACAATAAAGGCACTAATATGTAAGTGATTAGAATAGAATGTGGCATGATAATACCAGTCTGAGAAAGAGATGATTGGCAGAGAAATTTTAGTGTTAGAAACTAGGAAATGAAGAGCCCCTAATGTAGGAGGAGGAACTGTGTGATATACATAATTAATAGAGGATTCAACTTATTTCGTATCATGTTTGGATAGAGGATTGTTAAATATTTTGAGCTTATGATTTTCATTGATAGGTCCAGATTCTGTAGGTTCTGGAAGATCAGTTTTACTATTGTCAATTAGGCTTTGAATAAGAATACGAAGCTTGAAACAACAATTTTTGGAATGCCTTACACACTAATGATAGTCGTAATGAGAATGTTCATAGTAATTATGCCCTTTTGGTCAAGATGGATCTAATTGGAACGGAGGAGGAAGTGTTATGAGGTTATTATCGATAAGTTATGGGAGTATAATATGTGGGGAAATAATGATTTCTTAGTGAATGTGTGTTGAGGTGGTTATGATTAAAGATCTTTGATGGTGGATACCACATTGACCGTTATATTTTTATTAGTTGGTTTGGTTTCAGATGGTTTCAATGTCAATTTTCTTTAAAAATGTGTAGAAGATGATGTGTTCTCTTGATATTTAATCTTTCCTATTGAAAAGAGCTTGGTTTCACAAAGCTTAAGAGTGTGAAAAAGTTGATCAAACAAAGGATATGTCTCAAAGTTAAAACTTTCCTTGAGAGGTTTTATTAGAATCTAGATGAAAAAGTCCTGATGGTCAGAGAGCTAAAAGCTACCCCCCATGGGACAGAAAGTTGTTTTTTTCATCATTACAGTGATATACAATTGAGGAGTGAATTTTTTAGATAATTCCAGATGATGTATTATGCTGTAATTGATTTTTAAGAGAAGTTGGCACTCTTCTGACAAGGGAAAGGATTTCTCTACATGTTCTAGTTTGAGGAAGATTATTAATACTTATTTTCTCTTGCAATATGAAGAAATAGTTAGTTCTTCCTTGGGCTGAACTTGCCCATGTGAATAGAAATTTTTCTAGGATGGATAATTGGTAGGAAATGTGGGTTGGAACTTTATAAAACTTGATTTTTATAGGAAAGCAACTAAATCAAATGGTGCACAACAGTTCAACATGAAATAATTTTAACTTTAATTTAAACTAGGTGCTAACAACAACCAAATCTAGTTATAGCAGTGGGTAATTTAAATAATAAAAATGCATTGTATTATGGGTGCATGTGCTTGCATACAAAACTCTAGTTAAACAGTAAATAATTTAGAGACCAATGTTTTTGGTTTTAACACCTACCTACGACCAAAAATACTACAATTAAATAGATGATAACTCAATCTCTCTCTTTTTAAAATAGAATCACGAGAAAGGCATAGGTCATTTTTATTTGTTCGTATTTCCCCAGTAGAGTCACCAGAAACTATTGACTATATTTTATTCTTGGATAAACACACAAACCTAGGTAATAATGGGATAAATCCAATTCATTTAACGTTGAATCTCTTGTGTAAGATACTTATTTATTCTAATTATTTTATGGGGGTATTACTTTAATCACAAAGTTCATGAACCATAGATAAACAATTTTGTGGCAAGTAAGAAACTATGTGTTTGGACATTATGTAAAATAGAAGAGAATGGAAAGTACAAAATAATAGCAGTAGCTAGGAAAAACAAGTGTACTTCACAATAAGTAAATTGCAAAGCTTATTGCAGCCTTACAAGCTAAATAAATACTTAATAAGTTCCACAATTTTTCATAAAATGAAAAGAAATGCATTTAAATTTTGATTCAAGATAACACAAAGTTTACCATTAAAAATATCATAGAATAAACTGTGAGACTTCTCAAACACAAATTTCTCCAGAAATCCATCTTCTTCTCATTCAAATCCATAAATTTTACACAATGCTCATTCAAGAATCTCAACAAAAAGTTTGAAATATTAATGCACAAAATTACAATAGTTGGTGCCAAAAAATTCCCATCCCTTATCCCATATGCTTCTCCTTACATTTATAGTACCAAGAATGGTAATACAACTAAGAGACATTAATTATGCCTTCCACACGTGCTTAACTACAAAACTACAAGAAGTTGAGAATATTTCTCCTCAAATTTATTATTGCTTAGCATGCATGATATTTGAATGTTCTACATTTCAAAACATAACCAACTACCTTACATACAGTGCTAGTTGTTTCTAAGTAATTGAATTTTTCAAAATAAATTGAAGTAATGGATTATAACCAAATTGCTTAATTTTTACAATTCATCTTGAGTACTTGAATTACATTATCCTGAGAAATAAGATATAAGAGAAGAATAAAGGAGGGAAAAAAATTAGAAGGAAGAGAAAAATAAAAAGTCATTCTAACTAGAGAACCTCAGTCTCATCCTTTCTTTTCTGCCTAGTCTCATTCTAACCTTTCTCCCGATATCTCAAATGTCAATTCAACATATATTGCACTAACCTTTCATATTCTTTAAAATAGATTACATTTTTGTTTCCTACATGAGAAGTTCCTTTGCTAAAATGTTTCTCAAGCCTTTTAATTTTACTAGACTTTACCCAATATTCTTAACATCTTGGTGAAGCTTTTCCAAATTCTCAATTGAAACACAAGTGAAATGAGTGATGGCTTTATCCATTTCTTGATTAATAGGATGAAATAATTCTTCTATCATACCTGGTGGCTTGGAAAGTGTGTATCTTGTGACAAAATAAACACAATCATCGAGATTATCTATATCTTCATCCACCTCTTCTTTTAACATCTTTATATCTTCCATCATTATCTTGAGTATCTTCATGCAAAAGGGTGCAGTCATATCTTCTTACTTACCCCTTTTCGTCGATCCCTCTGGTACAATATACTCGTTAATCAATACCTTCTTTGATAATGAGATTATTTCTTTAAGAATCTCCAACTGAAGTTCAACAATCCCACATTCATTTTTCATTTCCAATTTAAAACTCTTCAATTGATCGAACTTACCATAACAATCTTTCAATTTAATAAGTACTTCAGAATATTCTTCCTTAGCATTCTTAGAGATCCATATCATCCACTCATCCACAACTTTAGATTTGTATCTCATTTCTTCCACTTTTGTGATGACTTGAGGATTGACATTCTCTCCCACTAGTACACGATGAGAAGAAGACTTGGGAAATTTTACAATAATTTTTCACAATTTGAGATTTTCTCATTTAGTCTAGCCTTTTCATCCTTCTCTTTATCAATTTTGAAGAAAATTGTATCAATCAATGTTTATGTTTCTTGTTTCAGCCTATCTGTGGTGACCTCAACCAAGGGTTCCCTTGTCACAATTATGTATTTTTCAATTAACTCACGTTTTTGCTTTCCTACTGTTGGGGTAGATACTTTGGCAAAGTTCTTCCATGATGATTCAATTATTTTTTTTGAAATTACTTTAGCAACTTTTTATCTCTTTTGTTTCTTGTCAATACTTTTAAGAATTTGCACGCACATTTCTTCTAGATTTATTATTTCCTTAGCATTTGGGAGTGTCTACAATGCCATCCAAGATAAGAATTCATGTCCTGAAGAAGTAGGAGAACTTGAATGTACAACTTTCTCCTAACTTGTTACCATTACACTAGGATGTACCACCATTTTTTGATGTGTTTCAGCTATAGTACCTTTTAATATAAATTTCTCCAATTCATCCATTTTTTGAGTTAACAAATAATTTTCTATTTCTTTTTCCTCAGCTTTCTTGTTGCTTGTATCTAGTTCAGCTTCTTTTTCTTCATCCACTTCTTGATGCATATGGTACTCATGCACATATTCCAAATGGGTTTGTTCTTCATGTCCTTACTAAATTCATCCCTCCTTCGTCTCCTTTACTGATATAGTTTCTACTTCACTTTCTCCTTTCTTTTTTTCTTATGATACTTCATGAGGTGTAGGGTTCTCCAAGGTAGCATTATGTCCTTCCTCATGCTGAATACTAGGTTGATCATCTATTGGTAGAGGAGAAGGGTTACCTGGTGGAGGTAAAGGAGGAGGATGATGTGGTGGAGTATCCACCCTTATTGGGAGAAGAATGAATGTAGCAACCTTCAATGGAGGTATGTTGGCTTTCACCTTAGTAGTGGGAACTTGTATAATTAAGGATGAAGAAACAATTTGTGTTTATAAAAGAATAGCTCAAATTGTAATAAATTTAGGAGTTGATGCTTATGTAGCTGATAGGTGCTCACCCGCTCTCATTATTTTGGACTTATTTTGCATTGGTGACTTCCTTGGCTGTTTTCTACTTTCACCTTGACCTCCCTTCCTTTTTGTGCTCTTCTCGCTCATATGTTTCATCACTGATTCCTCAACACAATAACCTCATGCAACAAGCCATCTTAAAGTGAGAGAAAATACCATTGAAGTCCTTTCTTCTAATATTTTAACATTATTATTTTTAAAATCAATGGGTGGCATTGGATTTGTATCTCCTCCCATTTTATTATAAGAATCACAAACCCAATTCCCATCATCAGGTTGATCTTTAGGAATTTTTTGTAATCCAAAATCAATGAATTGGATTACCATCATTTTGTTGTAGTTCCTCTTTCTAATCTCAAGTTCATCCCCACAATCTACCCAAAAGTCTTCTAGTATAGGAATGTGCATGTACTCCAAGGAGCATGTCTTTTGTGCTAGTTTCTTGAGGTCAAAATTGGCCCTGGCCTCATAGAAATCTTGCTTGTAATGATGAAGCATATCTTTTGAAATATTATTTGCTTTATGAATGTTAGCATAATGATAATTGCCAATGGTGATTGAGAAGCTAAAAACTTCCCTATGATCCTTTGATTGTAGGTCATGTACCTACACAATTCCATCAATACCCACTTATCATTTGGGTATCTTGAGAGCTTGAGTGGTGTTCCTGAGAAACCAAAAACCCTGATGTAGGTTAATTTTCAAATTGAATAAAAATACACCCATATTGGTAAATTGTGTCCCATGTTGCATTAGTCATCCTCTTTTTCTTTATTTGAGTGTTAAGATGGAAAATAATTTCCTAGAAGAAGCAAACATTCACCTTTCATGCAGTTTTCAAAATACTCAAATAATACCAATTGTGGATGGTATTCATAGATATGGTCTACAACCAAGATCTGTTTACTATGCAAACTAGTAGAAGTTCCATTTGTTGCTGCGGCATATGGGGTCATATTAAAATTGAAAGACTTCCTAACACCTCTCAGCTAACCATCAATGTTTTTGTTTATGATCTAATCGTACTTGATCAATGCATTAATTTTGTTAGCCTCAATTGTTCTAATAAAGTAATACATCCATGCGGAGAAATATTTAGGATTATTTTCTCCATTGATTATTTACAACAAATGAGTTATGTCATAAGCTTCTGATGTGAAATTGATAGCTTATCTACTATAAATAAACAACAATTACATTATATAATCATATAAATCAATAAGAGACAATGTTACAGAATGAAGATAATAACATAAACACAAAATTAGAGAAAAATTATATAATAAACACACTAGATTATTGATTGAATAAAACTTGAGCTAATTACATGGTGAGAGATTTTACAATATATAACCATTCAATTTTCTATAAATAAGGAGATGAGGCTTACCAATATCATCCCACTAATATCTCCTTGAGAATCACTCCTATGATCACTCACCACTATTCTCTCATATATCCCATTAATATCTCCACACACAATAATCTACGTGAGTTGTTTATTCAACAAACTCATAACTAATATAATATCCTATATTATTAATAATGAGTTGTTTTATGACTCATATTAATAATATTCCAATATTTTATTTTTCTCACACAAATAGGATATTAATATAACAATATTAACATCTTACTAACACACTAACTTACTAATGTAATATACGAGTATTACAGTTAACTATTATAAACAATAATATGAGCACTAATCCAAGGAATATTCCTAACATTCCCCCCCTTAGTGTGAACATGGGTGAGTTCTGTATAATACCTACTCATGTTCTATAATCCGATAGTTTTCAAAGAGTATTATTAACTCCAATAGGTTTTCTAGTGGAACCATTAACCATTTGGTATTTTATTTTATAAGAGATTCACAAACTCTAAAATTGGATTTCATGTGGACCACCAACCACTTTCATAGCAGCGTACATGTTTCCCCACCCACATCCTTACATTCAAGGGAAAATACAAGAAATATTGCTCAAGCAGGAGATCAGTTATTACAAGATCGAACAAGAATAAATAATCTATTCTTATTATAATACACAATGAAATTTAAACAAAAAATAAATAAATGCCACAAATTCATTGTGTGGCCCCTTTGCTTACAGCTGGTGAGAGATCACTGATTAACCTCCTTCCTCTATTGCCTCTTGCCTCCATTGTGATGATGCTAACTCAGCCAAATTTTTCTTTGAGGATCCTGTTGTATATATCTCCCCCCAGGTAGATATAGACAAACGGAAGAATATGGAAATCAAAGAAACTCAGAGCCCGATATTTATTGCATCACCAATAGCCAAAGGCGCAGGTAAAGGGCACACGACACAGAGTGTCGACATGGAAAAATTTGCGCCTAGGTGTAGGTAAAGGGTGCATGACACTATTATCCTACAAAATTTTCAAGGGAAATTTGGAGGTAACCATACCCGAAAATTTTTGTTTTGGCCCCAAGGAAGTTTGACAACATTCGAAAGAAGCCCAAAATTCTCTTCCAAAAATTAATTTTTAAGGACTTAGCCATTTTTCAATCTTTTCATGCCAAGGGCATTGATAAGATCTTATTGACATGCTGAAAAGTGTGCCAAAGGTGCTGATAAGTTCCTATCGACATGCTGAGAACTGCGCCAAGGGCATTGAGAAGTTCTTATTGACATGCTGAAGAGTACACCAAGGGCGCTGATAAGTTCCTGTCGACATGCTGAAAAGTGCGCCAAGGGCGCTGAGAAGTTCCTGTCGACATGCTGAAGGGTGTGCCACTTTTTGGGTTTGCTAGGGTTCTCACCTACCACCATAATGAGATGAATTAAATGTAACCTGGAGGTGGTTGGGGTAGATTTGGATTTCCTCTCTCTTCCCTCTCTCATTCTTCCTATAAATTATAAGGAGGGGTTTCTTTCTAAAGGTTGGACATTCTTGTTTTGCCCCTCCCTTCTTCTCTTTGGCAGGTGAATTTGTGGAGTTCAAACCTCCCATTTAAAAATGTAATGCAACTTTGCCTCTTGGCATTTTGTAGTGTATTGTATCAATATTTGGAGCAAATAATGCATGTCTGTGGATGATTCTCAACCCTCTCTGTGTTCATTTGCATCCTCCTGATCTTTCACTGCAAACCTGGTTATCTGTGCATGATCTTGCATTGCATTTTAATGGTCTGTGTTTATTGGCAAGACAGGTGTTCTTCATTCCTTGGTGCATCACCTTTGTAGTTTAGGTTTTATTTTATGCATCTTCTTCCCCCTGTCTCCTTGGCAAGTTAGATTAGGTTTTTAAGTAAACCCTCTGCATTTTTATGTGTGCATCTGAATAGAGGAATAGGAACCGGCCTTCATCCGGAGAGATTTTCCGATTTCGCAAGGTCCCACACTTGGGAAAAGCTCCATGTTATGCCAATCACACTGAGAGTCTCAACCCATTGAGTTGTAGACATTCAGGGGTGCTGTGATTCACCATCAATAGTTTTGGCATGCCCGGTGGGACCAAGAGGTCATTCCACAAGATTCTAAGGAATTTCCAAGAAATTTGGACTAAAAAGTTACAGGTTTTACAATTTCGGATTTTACACCTTTCAAGCTAAACTTTGAAATTGATTTTCAAGGTCTTAACTTGCTCAAAACAAGTCAAAATTTCACCAGTTGATAGATTGGGGGATAATCTTCAAAAGGGTATTCTTATATTTTTGGGATTTTTACTTTCAAAATTTCATGGTTTTTTGTATTTCGGGTTTTCCCAGTTGCCTTGCATGACCTAAGTTTCATCCGTACCATTCGGGGATTAGTAACTGCACAACAAGACCCGATAACTGAATTGAAGAACTAAATCTTCCGGGTCCTTCAAGGTTTTAAATTCTATTTTAAATATTTGTCAGGTTCGATGTGTAACTTGACAGATTCAACCTTTTGGAGGCATATTCAAAAGCACATCTGGCGACTCCATCTGGTAAATAACTCATTCTCTGAGTTGCAGACCACTTTTCCATCCATTTCCATCCATCCTTCTTTCCATCTCTTTCATCCTTTTCCATTCCATGAAGTTGTGCAATCATGACTTCATTTCCATTATGGAATTCACATTTTCAACAACAGCAGAAATATCACACCTCCAACATGTTTTACAAATCCTCAAAATCAATAGTTTGATCAAATTCAAAATCAACATATCTACCCATATGAGCAGCAGTGCCGAATTCAGTTTGGTTGTGAAGCACATCGAGAGCAAGGGTACACATGCAATGAAGACAATCAAATGGAAGATGCAGATTTTGTGGAAAAAATCTAAAAGATGGAGGCAAAGATGGTGCAATCAAGAGCAACATCTCAAATGAAAGCTTTAAGAATTGGTTGCAGGACTCCTTGTCCATGGGGAGGCCCTTTTCCAAGACACTTCAGCCCTCAAGAGAAGCTATAATTCATGATGAAGATGCTGCCCCAACTTGCACAATGGACAACAGAGATAGAAGCCTATAAAATTGGTGTTGAACAACCTTGTCAATGGGTAAGTTCTACACCATCATCTAGTTTTTCTCTTCCCATTACTCAAGCAGCATCATCTCATTTGGAATTCCAAATTCTAAATCTAGTCAATGTTTCCCCAGGAGTTAAATCCATTTCTCCATTCCCTAGTCTTCCACCCCATCTCAATTCTTCTTTCCCCTTTCCTTCCAAACTGTCATCCCCTCCACAAGAGCTAACAAAAATACCCCCTCCTCCACCACCACAAAAAATTGCAAAATCAATTGAGTTACAATCCACTTCTCCTCTTGCATTCCCAAATCCATGTTGGGAGGATAAAAATCAGAATGCCAATCAAGGAAAATAGCAGCAAAAAGAAAAGCCAAACAAGGATGAAGAAATTCAAAGTCTGAAGAGTTGGGCTCTTAAATTTGGGATGACAAAGATCCCCTTGATGGTTAAGCCTTCAGAAGAGGTTGGAGTTGGAGAACAGGTGGTGGTTAAGACTAATTTTGTGGCAGCAGAAGAAGAGCAAAAAGAAGAAGTAGATCAGCAGTCAGTTTTCTCAGAAAGTAGTGTCCATGTTGGCACTCTTATTTGAAGGGAATGTTGATTCAATTCAAGTTACACAATCAACCATAGAGGAAGAAAGCTCAGAAGAAGATCTTGTAGTCCCAACTTGTCCTCTAGAGCAGTAGATTGAAGAGTTTGACTTGACAAACTTCATGCTAGAAGAAGAGTTCTATCAAGAGCAAGATTTCCTTCAAGTAGTAGAGGAGGGAGAAGCCGATTCAAATGTGAAAGAAGAGGAGCACATTCTAGCTGTGAAGAAGAAAAGTGCAGATCCAAGGGCTTTGAACACAAGGTAGGCTACAGGAGAACCTTCAGTTCTTCTTTCTACTTCATCCCTCTCGTGTTCTAGTGTTGAAGAAGAGTTTGATCTCTCAAACTCAATGTTGGAGGATGAAAGAAACCATGATGATCAAGTTACAGATCAAGAGGACACCATGGAGGAAGTTGAGCATTTGCAGCAGGACAACAATGAGGTAGTGTATCTGTCAGATTTGGAGGACTGTTTTGATAAAGAAGAACCAATTGAGTTTCCACCATTCTCTCTTTCATCTTCCACGTCCCAAATACTTGAGCCTGTTGTCATGAAGGAGAGCATTCATTTGCAGCAACTTGCATCTTATAGCAACTCTTTGGAACTAAGATTGGAAGATTTTAATCTCTTCATGTTCTTCATTGGAGGAAGAGAAAGGGCAGAAAGGTTCTACCATTGCTTCCACATCATCCATTCATGAGGGTCTATAAGAGAACTCCATTCTTGGAGTTGAAAATTAGGGCAATGGGCATACTCAAAGGACCATACCTTGCCCAATCAGGTATTTGGCTTTATTGGAGCCAAAGGAGAAGTCACAACCAGTCATGCTTGCTCCTAAGCATGAAGATGAGCTATAAAGAACCAGGGATCAGCTGTCATTGTTATCCAAAATTCACCCCTCAAGGTAATTTTGATAACATGCATCAAATTATTCAGTCCCGAGAAAGTAGATTGATTCAAGGCCTGAAATCATGTTTTTGGGGGCCCCTCAGCTTCTCTCTAACTCTCCCATCCAAGAAGAAATCCCAACGAGTTAGAAAAAATGGAAAAAATGTGAAAAATAAGGTTGCAGGATTGTTTTAAGGCATTTCGGGTCTGAAGGGTTTAGGTTGTACCAATGCGGGTCGTACCAAGGTTCGTCGTACCAAGCTTGGGGCTGAAATACAAAGAAAATCAGCTAAGTCAGACATTTTTGTCCCAGGCGGTCTGCGGGATAGTTGGGACGTCGAGATGCGCGGGACGCGAAAAGCCGAAATGGCCGAAAGTGGAAAAAATCGTCAAGTTTTGTTTTTGCGCGGTTTTAGACATGCCAGGCCAGAAGTACACATGGGATTCGAATCGGCCGATTTTCTGAAAGACAGTCCATTTCAGGCGGTTCAAAGATATTTGTCCCAGGCAGTGCTGGAACAGTTGGGACAAAGGTACGTGCGGGACACGAGGGATGCAGAAAATCCAAAAAATCCGCAAACAGGAACAAGGAAGCCCGAATCGGCCGAAGCAAGAGATTTTCATTCGGGACAGCCAGGAAAAAGGTATGCGCGGGATGTGAGGGATGCAAAAAGCTGAATCGGCCAAAGGCAAAGAAGAAAATTCAACGTTTGACCTGTGAAACTTCAAACGGCCATAACTTTTGACTCCGAGCTCCGATTTTCACAAAATTGGACTTTCTGGAACGAGCACAACGTCCTCTACGCCAAAAAAATTGGATTTATTATTTTTAATGAGGGTAGATATATTTAATTAAAAGAAACATATTCAGCTCCAGTCAGTTAATGCTCATTCCCATCAAATGACAGAAAACGTCTGCCAGACCCAAAATAGTTGTCTGCACTCAGAAGGCCATAACTTTTGCATTTCTCAACGAAATCACACAAAATTGGTACCGTTGGAATTGTGGCTCTGAGCATGAAACACAAAAATCAAGAAATTCTGGATTTGGTTAGAGATCAATGAATATTTTTCATAAAAAGTGGCCGGGTTCATAACAGTTTTTTATTTGGTAGTTGGGAGTGCAATTAAGAGGCATGGTCATCATTCTTCCTCTGCTGCAGCACATGGGACAGTATGGGGAGCCTTCTGGAAGTAATATATAATCATTTTACTCCATTTAATGCCTCTTACAAGTGGTTTAAGGACAGATTTTGGGATTTCCACTTTTCCCTTCTCTCTTTCTTCTCATTTTTTCTATAAATGGGAGTGTTGGGGCTCATTGTAAAAGGAGGTAGTTTTGTAGCAAAGCTCTACCAAATTTCTTTGTGAAGCCAATGTGTTGCAGGAACTTGTTGTGGACTCCTTGCATGGTGATCCATGCCCTTATCTTGTAATAGATTGAACTGTGCATATCATGAAGCAATAAAATATAAGTTTGTGGATGTATCTTCCCCTGCTGTGTTTTCTTGCATTCTTCTTGCCCCTTCAACCTTGATTACAAGAATATTGTGTCTATTATTATGTTCATGCAAGGATCCATTATCATTGTGTATGTTCGAGGTAGTTTTGTGAATGCATTTTGCTATATTGCGGAGAACTTTCATCACCCCTTCTAGTGTGCACTTTGCTTCTGCATCTCACGCATTTGAAAACTAATCTTACACCCTCCTTTTCTGGTGTATCACCACTTTAGTGTAGGCTTTCATATAAATTCTCTCTTCCTGGTCCCTTGGCAATTTAGATTAGAATAGTTAGTTTCCCCTGCATTAGAGTAGATTGTGGCAGGTAGTTTAGGAGCAAGAACCAGCTTTCTCTGGAGGTCTATCTCAAGTAGCAAGTCCCACAACTTGGAGATAGTACCCATGTTATCCAATCACACCGTAAGTTTAAGTATATGCGCTTGTATAAACCATAGAAGGGTGTTGTGATTTGGTGATAACAGTCATACCTCTCCAATCCAAATGTAGAACAACTAAAAGATGTATTGAATTTTCCTTCACCTGATACCTTGATGATTTGGGTGGAAGACCATCTTCTTGTTGATTTTCCATTCATCCAATCAGCCATATTCAGTGTCAAATCAGTTGCATGGTTGCCAATTTTGAAGAAAGGAAGCTATTTTGCACAACCAGTTACAGGGTTTGTTTAGCTTACCTTTGCTTTCAGTTAGAATAGAGTAGGTAGGTTTTCTTTCAGTAAAAGAAGTGCTTGTGCACACTTTGCATGTTCCATTTAGAGCATGTATGATTTTCAATTTTGTACATAGTTTTGGTGCTGCTGGTTTTGCTCTTGCATAGTTCATTTTAAGTGGCATTTTGGTGAGAAAAACTCTAAGTTCAGTGGAATTCAAGTGGCTCAGAGGGAGGTTTTCAAGGTTCAAATTATTTTTTTGGCTTACTTATGACTCCATGCCCAATGAATTGCTAAAAGGCCACTGATCTTCTACCTAGCAGGTAGGTGATCCCATTGAGTCACCAATTGTTGTATATATCTCCCCCTAGGTAGATATAGACAAACGGAAGAATATGGAAATCAAAGAAACTCAGAGCCCGATATTTATTGTGTCACCAACAGCTGAAGGCGTAGGTAAAGGGCACACGACACAGAGTGTCGACATGGAAAAATTTGCGCCTAGGTGTAGGTAAAGGGCGCATGACACTATTATCCTACAAAATTGTCACGGGAAATTTGTAGGTAACCATACCCGAAATTGTTTGTTTTGGCCCCAAGGAAGTTTGACAACATTCGAAAGAAGCCCAAAATTCTCTTCCGAAAATCAATTTTTAAGGACTTAGCCATTTTTCAGTCTTTTCGTGCCAAGGGCACTGATAAGTTCCTATTGACATGCTGAAAAGTGCGCCAAGGGCGCTGATAAGTTCTTGTCGACATGCTGAAAGGTGTGCCAAGGGTGCTGAGAAGTTCCTGTCGACATGCTGAAAAGTGTGCCAAGGGTGCTGATAAGTTCCTGTCGACATGCTGAAAAGTGCGCCAAGGGCGCTGAGAAGTTCCTGTCGACATGCTGAAGGGTGTGCCACTTTTTGGGTTTGCTAGGGTTCTCACCTACCACCATAATGAGATGAATTAAATGTAACCTGGAGGTGGTTGGGGTAGATTTGGATTTCCTCTCTCTTCCCTCTCTCATTCTTCTTATAAATTGTAAGGAGGGGTTTCTTTCTAAAGGTTGGACATTCTTGTTTTGCCCCTCCCTTCTTCTCTTTGGCAAGTGAATTTGTGGAGTTCAAACCTCCCATTTAAAACTATAATGCAACTTTGCCTCTTGGAATTTTGTAGTGTATTGTATCAATCTTTGGAGCAAATAATGCATGTCTGTGGATGATTCTCAACCCTCTCTGTGTTCATTTGCGTCCTCCTGATCTTTCACTGCAAACCCGGTTATCTGTGCATGATCTTGCATTGCATTTTAATGGTCTGTGTTTATTGGCAAGACAGGTGTTCTTCATTCCTCGGTGCATCACCTTTGTAGTTTAGGTTTTATTTTATGCATCTTCTTCCCCCTGTCTCCTTAATAAGTTAGATTAGGTTTTTAAGTAAACCCTCTGCATTTTTATGTGTGCATCTGAACAGAGGAATAGGAACCAACCTTCATTCGGAGAGCTTTTCCGATTTTGCAAGGTCCCACACTTGGGAAAAGCTCCATGTTATGCAATCACATTTAGAGTCTCAACCCATCGAGTTGTAGACATTCAGGGGTACTGTGATTCACCATCAACAGATCCTTTTAAAATTCTTGTAGGAGTTAGTTTCAACCGATAATGCACCCTTACAATAATAGTCAACTTTATATTTAACCAAAATAATAAAGCATATATGATTTTTATTGCTGGAAATTAGTCATTTTTTTATACAAAATAATTAGAAATGTCATAATTATTTCCACAATTTCTCTTAAAATATGAAATGGGTTTCTATAATTGTTTGACAAAATTTTCCCATAATACAAATAAACAAACTCAAATATTTCATAAAACTTTGAATCTAGGTTTTTGAGAAAAAAACTCGAATTACCTATCATTTTTTCAAAGATTAGAATCCAAAAAATGGCGACAAAAGCTTCAAAACTCTAAGATCTACATTCAGGAGGCCATGGTTTTATCCTGTAATGACTCTCATAACTCATCCTATCTTGCCCTAATATCAGATGATGTGAAATTGATAGCTTATCTAATATAAATAAGCTACAATTACATTATATAATTATACAAATCAATAAGAGACAATGTTTCATAATGAAGATAATTAAAAAAACAAAAAATTAGAGCACAAATATATAATAAACACACTATATTATTGATTGAATAAAACTTGAGCTAATTACATGGTGAGAGATTTTACAATATATGGCCTTTCCATTTCCTATAAACAAGGAGACGAGGCTTACCAATGTCATCCCACTAATCTCTCCTATGATCACTCACCACTATTCTCTCATATATCCCACTAATATCTCCACACAAAATAATCTACGCGAGTTGTTTTTTCAAAAAACTCACAACTAATATAATATCCTATATTATTAATAATGAGTTGTTTTATGGCTCATATTAATAATATTCTAATCTTTTATTTTTCTCACATAAATATGATATTAATATATCAGTATTAATATATTATTAACACACTAACTTACTAATGTAATATATGAATATTACATTTAACTATTATAAACAATAATGTGAGCACTTATCCAAGGAATATTCATAGCAACTTCTTGAACTAGATATGATCTTACTATGGTTTTGGGGAACCTAAATGCCTATTTTTTTCTTCAAGTAGTTCAAATTCATGATTTTGATACAATTTGGTGTATTTTTTCCCATTGTTGAATGACCTTTTCCATGTTCACATCTAACACTTTTGTCTTTGTTAGGATCTTCAAGAAGTAATTGAAAAATTGAGTTTCAAGTATTACCACTAGATTGTCTGATGTAAATTTTACTGCCCTAGTAAAAGGGTCATAGAACTTGGAACACTTTATAACAAATTCAGGTAATTGGGGAGTACTAGAAAATTCAGCTACTTGTATTAATCCTCTATTGGTTAAGGTTTGCATATGAAGTGTCTGACTTGCTTCTTTGGACCTATCTATTAACTCAGTTATTAATTCTAAAAGTTCAGCTGATATGCATGACTGAACTAGATAGCCCTTGTATTCATACTTCATATTTTCTCCTTGTGTTTCATTTATTGGCCTAACTTTAGTATTTCCTTTTCTTTTATCCGTAGAGGTTTCTTCAACTACCAAATTGGTATCTTCTTTGATAATGGTCACCTCTTCTACTTATGATGATTTTCCCCCTATTTCAAACATTTGTAGTGATTTCCTTCAAGTAAATAATGTGTACAAACTATTGAGATGTCAACAATTTGTCCTACTTAAGATGTAGAATACAAGTCAAAATATTCATCTCTTATAGATAACTTCAATTTTACATGGATATGGACGTTGCTGCCAGTATTCTATCTATGGGTGAAAAAGAAGACCTTATCAGTACTCAAAACAAAGGATTCAGAGAAAATCTTGACTTGTACTTTGATATGATCACCTAGATTAGGAAGGAATGAAAGATTCTGAAAAAGACAATGTTAGAGGTTACAAACTTGCTATGGAAATTTGGAGAAAAAATGAGCATTTGATGGATGAAATGGAAAAGAGAATCAAAGTTATTGAATAAGAACAAGAAAAAAATAGAAACATGCAATGTGCTATTCTCTCGATCCATAAGGGCAATTTTGACATCTTATAAAGCTTCATCTCCATTCTTGAGACTACTAAAGGAAAGTAAAAGGCTAAGGATGGTACCACTATAAAATATATCAAGGATAATCTGGGAAAACTTAAGAAGAACTTGACCAAGACAACCAAGGAGTGGTTGGACATGATTTAGGACTCTATTTTTCTCCTTGTTTTGTTATTTTCTTTTTTTGTTAGTACTGTTGTAGTTCTAAGTTGATATTGCTAATGTTTGGATGTTTTGTTGCTATGGTCTGATAACACCCCTTTTTTTGTTGGTTTTCACTTCCTTCATGGTGTTCTTTATTGAGTATGGAGATAAATTACTCATGTTTTAGCATGCAAATAGAACTTGCTAGAAGTTGACAATAACCGTCATTAGTTAGAGTGTGACCGGCATCGGTCAGGGCAAGTTGGAACTATCAACAGTTGGGTAGAATCAACATCGGTTACCTGTGTGACAAGTTTTTAATTAACTTAGGATTTATTTCTATTTTTAACATTGGAATAGATTTAATGAATGTAATTGCATGGCTAAGTTCCCTAAAGTCTTAAACGACTATTTAAAGCATAAAGCTAGGGTTTAGAATGAGAAGATTGATCATAATTACAAGATAATTACGTGATAGAGAATTCTTAGTGAAGAATGAAAAATCTTGAAGGAAGAAAGTACTGAACATCTGAGAAGTGTAGAAGATTGTAAATCTTCATTGTATATCTTGTCAAAGCTTTGGATAATAGATTGGCTTGTTTCTTGGTGGACGTAACCCACACTAGGTGAACCATGTTAAATCTGGTGTTGATTTATGTCTCTTGTTTTTGTATAATTCTTCTGGTAGAATATCCACTTTTATTTGCATGTATGCTTAGATATGATATATTGTTTGTACAACTGGTGTGCTAATCCCAAAAACTGGTATCAGAGATTTGTTTGAGGGTTTTGTGTGTTGAAATATTTAGTCACAGAGGGTTTTTTGATTGAGTGGGAGCTAAAGCACTGACAAAAGATAATAAATACAAGGTAGAGAAGTTTGACAGATGAAATTATCAATTATGGAAGATGCAGATTGAGGATTATCTATATCAAAGAGATTTGTACTTACCATTGGATGAGAAGTCTAGACCTACAAAGATGACTGATGAAGAATGGAAGATTCTTGACAGAAAGGATTTGGGATCTATAAGATTGAGCCTGGCAGCATCTGTGGCTTCCAATATTATAGAAGTGGCTTCTACGGTAGACTTAATGAAATCACTTACTAATTTTTTACGAAAAACCTAGTGCTTCAAATAAAGTTTATTTGATGAAGAAAATTTTTAGTTCTAATATGCAAAGGTGAATTTTCCTCTAGTCATTTGAATGATTTCTGATCTATTGTAAATTAGTTAAAATTAGTTTCAATACCGTTTGATGATGAAGTAAAAGCACTTTTATTCTTATTTCCTTTTCCTAATAGTTGGGACAAATTGGTAATGGCTATTAGTAATACAACATCTGCTAATAATATTTTGAAGTTTGATGATGTGGTTAGTATAATCTTGAATGAAGAAATTCACAGAAAAAGTACAGAGGAAACATCAGCTGGAAATTCTTTGAATGTAGAAAGCAGGGGCAGGTAGAAGGAGAGATCCAAGAGTAAGAGTAATGGGAAATCAAATTCAAGGGATTGCAGATCTAAATCTAGAAGTAAGGGAATTACTTGTTGAAAATGTGGAAAGAAAGGACATGCAAAGAAATATTGTTGGTCAAATAATAAAGAGAATCAACAACCAGACAAAGGTAAAGAGGTGAATCTTGCTACATCAGAGGTAATGAAAGATGCTCTTATTCTTTCTTTAGATAATAAAATTGAATCATGGGTTTTAGATTCAGGAGCTTCTTTCCATGCAACCCCTAATAAGGGTTATTTCAGAAATTATGTCTAGGCTAATTTTGGGCATGTCTATCTAGGTGATGATGAACCTTGCAGTATTACTTGTAAAGGGGAAGTTCATCTAAAATTACAGAATGTAAATACATGGGTATTGAAAGATGTGAGGCATGTGCCAAGCCTCAGGAGGAATCTTACTTCTGCAAGGCAACTAGGTGAATCTGGTTACATGGTTACTTTTATAGGAGACTCTTGGAAAGTCACCAAGGGTTCTTTTGTTGTGGCAAGAGGTAAGAAGGTAGGAATGTTATATTTATCTACCTGTATTACTGATTCCTTTTCTGCATTATCTACTTCAGATTCAGATGCATACATGTGGCATAATCGGTTGGGTCATATGAGTCAAAAAGGAATGTAGATCTTAAAGGCTAAGGGTAAGTTATCAGATTTGAAAGATTTAGATCTTGATTTTTGTGAGTATTGTATCTTTGGAAAGCAAAAGAGAGTGAGATTTCTCAAAGTTGGGGCAACTAAGAAGGAGTAGAAAGTGGATCTTGTACACTCAGATGTGTGGGGACTAGCTCAAGTAGCTTCTTATGGTGGATCCCAGTACTATGTTACTTTCATTGATGATGCTACAAGAAAGGTATGGGTTTATTTTATTAAACAAAAATCTAATGTTTTTGAAACTTTTAAAAGATGGAAATCCCTTGTTGAGAAAGAATCAAATTATAAGTTAAAGTGCATTAGATCTAACAATGGTGGTGAATACTGTAGCAAGGATTTCAATGATTATTGTTCAGTGAATGGGATATATAGAGAAAGAACAGTTCCAAGAACACCACAGGATAATGGTGTTGTAGAGAGAATGAACAGGACAATCATGGAACATGCTAGAAGTATGAGGATACATTCTAGATTGCCCTTATAGTTTTGGACAGAAGTAGTTGATAAAATAGTTTATTTGATTAACCATGGCCCTTCAAGTTCACTAGATGGAGGAATACCAGAGGAAGCATGGACAGGAAAAGAGGTAGATCTTTCTTTTCTTAAATTTTTTGGTTCATAAGCTTTTGTGCATGTTGATAGAGAAAATAGAAAAAATTTGGATGCAAAATCTAAGAGGTGCACTTTCATTGGTTATGGATATGGTGATTTCATTTTTCATTTTTGGGATTTAGAGAATTCTAAAATTGTTAGGAGTCGTGATGTTGAATGGAATGAAAAGAGAATGTACATGGATCAAATTTTGGTACCCAAGGATGAGAAAATTGAGAAGTTTATTGATGAAAATGAACTCTCAGGTTTTAAGGAAACACCTTAAAAAATACATAGTGACCATGGTCGCTTAGACCCTGACCGACATCGGTCAGATAAACCGCTAACGGTTACAGAGGAGAAGAACCGACGTTGGTTAGCCAAACCGACGTCGGTTAGAGGTGACCAGCATCGATCACTGTCAGAAGTTGATACTAATGTTCAGTAGGTCCAGATTGAGCCTTCAGTACCCCAAACTCCTACGAGAAGGTCACAAATGGTAAGTAAACTTCTAGAAATATTTTCACCTTCTCTATTTAATCTATTATTGACTGACAGTGGTGAACTAGAAAGCTTTGAAGAAGTAATGCAAGATAAAACTCACATTCAATGGGAGTATGGTATGGATGAGGAGATGAACTCTTTGGAACAAAAATAGACTTGGGATTTTGTTAAATTGCCAGCAGGAAAGAAAACATTGCAGAACAAGTGGATTTATAGAATTAAGGAAGAAGAGGGTGGACAGAAAATGTACAAGGGAAGACTTGTAGTAAAGGGATTTAGACAAAAGGAAGGTATTGACTTTGGTGAAATATTTTCTCCTGTTGTTAAGAGAATTATATTCGTACTGTATTGAGTTTAGTTGCAGTAGAACATTTACATTTAGAGAAATTAGATGTGAAGATGGCTTTCCTTCATTGTGATTTGGATGAAGAGATTTTTATTCAGCAGCCACTTGTGTATGAATTCAAGGGTAAGGAGAAATTAGTGTGCAGGTTGAAAAAGAGCCTATATGGGCTCAAGTAAGCTCTAAGGCAATGGTACATGAGATTTGATAGTTTTATACATGAACATGGTTACATGATATGTGAATCTGAGCATTGTGTTTATTTCAAGAAGCTTGAAAATGGGAGCTATATTATTTTTTTACTGTATGTGGAGATATGCTTATTGCAGGATTTAGTATGTAGGACATTGGTGGTCTTAAGAGAAAGCTAGCTCACACGTTTTCAATGAAGGATTTGGGAGATGCAAAAAGAATCCTTGGCATGCAAATACATAGAGATAGGAAAAACAAGAAATTGTATTTGTCTCAGGAGGATTATATCTACAAGGTGTTAGAAAGGTTCAACATACAGAATGTAAAACATATTAGCACACTTATGGTTGGACACTTCAAATTGAGTAAAGATCAGTGTCCTTCATTACAAGAGGAGGTCAAATACATGACACGAGTGTGATATGCTTCAGCAATTGGAAGTCTCACTTATGCTATGGTTTGTACAAGACCAGACATTGCACATGCAGTGGGAGTTGTGAGTAGATATATGGCTAATCAAGGTAAAGAAAATTAGAAAGTAGTCTAATGGATACTCAAGTATTTGAAAGGGACATTTAGCATGTAGTTATGCTATGGACATTTGGATATTTCATTACATGGCTATGTTGATTTAGATATGGCTGGAGATTTGGATGGTAGGAGGAGCACTACTGGATATATTTTCACAGTAGGTGGAATGGTAGTTAGCCGGATTTTGAGATTGCAAAAGGTTGTGTATTTTTCTACTACAGAGGTAGAGTGTGTTATAGCTACAGAGGCTAGTAAGGAGATGATATGGATGAGTAGGTTCATGGAGGAGTTGGGAAAGGAGTAAAGTAATTTTAAACTATTTAATGAAAGTTAGAGTGCAATTCATTTGGAAAATAAATCAGCATTTCATTCGAGAACAAAACACATTCAGTTGAGATAGCACTTCATACGATAGGTATTAAGGGATGGATAGTTGAATCTAGAAAAGATTCATATAAGCAAGAACCATATGGATATGCTAACAAAGCCATTAGAAAAGGAGAAGTTGGAGCTATACTCCACTTTTGTTGGTCTTCGAGTTTGAAACTTGAAGAGGAAGAAACAAATCTTAGGAGGATCTAAGAATGGCACTGTACAGGTATAGTGTGAAGTAATTAATCTCCAAGTGGGAGATTGTTGAGTATGCAGCTAAATAACTCATGTTTTAGCTTGTAAATAGAACTTGCTGGAAGTTGAAAATAACTGGCATCGGTTAGAGTGTGACTGGCATTGGTCAGGGCAAGTTGGAACTGGCGACAGTTGGGCAAAACCAGTATTAGTTACTTGTGCGACAAGTTTTTTTATCAACTCTCAGGATTTATTTCTATTTTTAGCATTAGAATAGATTTAATGAATGTAATTGCATGGCTAAGTGCCCTAAAGTCTTAAACGACTATTTAAAGCATAAAGATAGGGTTTAGAATGAGAGGATTGATTATAATTACAAAATAATTATGTGAGAGAGAATTCTTGGTGAAGAATCAAAAACCTTGAAGGAAGAAAGTACTGAACATTTGAGAAGTGTAGAAGATTGTAAATCTTCATTGTATATCTTATCAAAGCTGTGGATGATAGATTGGCTTGTTTCTTGGTGGACATAGCCCACACTGGGTGAACCACATTAAATCTGGTGTTGATTTATGTCTCTTGTTTTTGTATAATTATTCTGGTATAATATCTTCTTTTATTTGCATGTATTGTTAGATCTGATATATTGTCTGTACAACTAGTGTGCTAACCCCAACATTCTTGGATCTTTTGTTTGATGGTATTTTCTAAAAATCTATGCATTGACATTTTGTAACATGCGTAGGATCCCAATAAAAAAACCTTGGATCATAAATAAAAAAAGTTTGCAAGGATATAAAGTTTTTATCTTTTAATTAAAGTACACAAAATTTCTTTACAACTGAAGTTCCAAGATTTTAGTAGGTAATAAAATAAGACAACTTGTATTCATAATGGGCTGTGTGTTTTTAGGGTGGAGTTTCCTGAAGTATTAAGAAAGACAATAGGAGGGGTTCGGTTTTGTGAAAATAACTAAGAAGCAAGAGTCTCTCGAAAAACTACTTAATAAAGGATTTTAAGTAATAGGGGGTCAATTTTCTGCAATATACAGGAATCAGTAGAAGTAAGTCAGATTAATGTAATGTGTAGGGGTTAAGAAATAAGAGGTATGTTTTCTGTAATATATGGGGAAGTAGCAATAGAAGAAACATCTGTAAAGTGTTAGCAATAGAAGCAGCTAGAAATTTTGATTAACCTAAGTCTTGAACAATGTGTTAGGAAATAAGAGATAAAATACGCGAAATAATCCCTTACAGAATCACAACAGTAGAAACTAATATGCAGGAAATATTACATATCCCAAATAAAAGTGTAGAATAAATAACACAACACAGAGAGATAAGATTTAACATGGTTCACCCAATTTGGGCTATGTCCACCAAGAATCACTTTCTCAGATTTTATTACAAGCCTCCACTCTCTCAATACAATACCCAGATCCATTTAGAGCTATGCTCAAAAAACTCTAAAAAATCCACACCCGAATTCAAAACACATCTGCAATGCATTTTCTTGTCTATGTATCATATGCATAAGTCCATATAAATAGACAATTGCTTAAGTAATTTGATACAAAACCGTGGGTATCAAAACCATGGGAAAAAACCATGGGTATCAAAACCATGGGCAAAAAATCGTGGGTATCAAAACAATGGGTACCAAAAAACCATGGGCCCAAAAACAGCCCATAACGGTTACCCATTACCCATGGGTTAATAAACCACCCATGAAAATAGGCTCCACAAACATAACAATCTCCCACTTGGAGACTTATTTCAACTGAGCAAGCTTCTCAACCCTTCACTGTTATCCGCAAAGGCCAACCAAAGTTAAACATAGCTTTAGTTTATCCCTTTTGACCACCTTGGTCATCATGTTTGCAGGATTCTAACTGGTATGAATCTTCTCCAACTTCAACTTATTTTCCTCCAAAGCTGTCCTGATGAAGTGATATCTCAACTGTATATGCTTCATCCTGGAGTGGAAAGTAGAGTTCTTAGCTAGGTTTATAGCACTCTGACTATCACTATGCAGCTTAAATTCCTCCTTCTTATTCCCCAACTCATCAAGCAATTGTTGTAACCAAATCATCTCTTTTCTTACCTCTGTGGCAGTAACATACTCAGCCTCAGTGGCTGACAAAGACACCGAGTTTTGTAGTCATGAAATCTAGCTCACTGCTATCCCACCTACATTGTAAAAATAACCTGTCGTGCTCCTCCTACTGTCTACATCTCCAGCCATGTCTGAATATACATAACCACGTAAAGTGTTGTGTGATCCACTTTAGCACAAAATTTTCCCCATGGTCCCTCTTAAATACCAAAGGATCCACTTTATTGCTTGCCAATGCTCTTTACCTGGATCACTCATAAATCTACTCACAGCTCCCACTACATGGGTAATATCAGGCCCAGTGCACACCATAGCATACATCAAAATGCCAACTATTGATGAGTAAGGTACCTTGGACATCTGGTTTCTTTCCTACTGTCTTGGGACACTGCTCCTTTGATAACTTAAAATGGCCTACCAAATGAGTCCCAACCGGTTTACCATCCTACATGTTAAACCTATCCAATACCTTCTTGATGTACTCTTCCTGAGATAAATTCAGCTTATGTTCCTTCCTATCCCGAGTTATCCTCATACCAAAGATTTGTCTAGCTGCCCCCAAATCCTTCATATCAAAGGATTCACTTAGTCTGTTTCTTAAGTACTTTTATTTTCTGCATGTTTTTACCTACAACCAACATGTCATCAACATACAAACACAAGATAATATAACTTCTATCCTTAAATTTCTTTGTTACACGCAATGGTTAGAATGACATCTAATATAACCTTGCTTCATCATGAAGTTATTAAACTTCTTATACCATTGACGTGGAGCTTGTTTCAAGCCATACAAGATCTTCTTCAATTTACACACCATCTCCTCTTTACCTTTGACCTCATAGCCCTCTGTTTTCTACATATATATTTCCTCCTTCAAATCACCATGGAGAAATACAGTCTTTACATCTAACTTTTCCAAGTGCAAGTCTTCTGCTGCCACTATTCAAAGAACAGTTCTAATATAAGTCATTTTTACTATAGGAGAAAATATCTCATCAAAATCTATACCTTGTTTCTGTGCAAACCCCTTCACCACCAACCGGGCCTTATATCTTTTATTTTCTCCTTCTTTGTCTTTAACTCCGTACACCCACTTGTTCTACAATGCTCTTTTTCCTTTCGGTAGCTTCACCAAATCCCAAGTCTAGTTCTCCATGAGAGACTTATGCTCCTCATACCATGGCTTGCTCCCAATTCGTACTGGCATCTACCGACATTGCTTCATCAAAGCTCTTTGGCTCTCCACTATCAATGACTAATAAATAATAAAGAGAAGGAGAAAAACATTCAGGCTCTTTTCTTACCCTAGAAGACCTCCTCACTGTAGGAGTTTGGGGTTCCTATTGAGTAGGTTCCTGAACTGATTCATGGGTCACTGTCCCATCCGGAAGATCCTCTACCAATGCATATTCTTTCTTGGATTCTTCCCTGTTTTCCTGTAACTGTTACTTATACATGACTTTATCATTAAAGACCACATCCCTAGATCAAATGATTTTCTTGTCCTTAATAATCCAACATTTAAATCCAAAGGCATCACCACCATAACCAATGAAAGTACATTTTTCTGGTTTAGCCTCTAGCTTGGTCCTATCATCCTTGTTTATATGAACAAACACCTCACATCCAAAGACTCTAAGAAATGAATAATAACCTTTCTTACCATACCAAGCCTCGTTAGGTATGCCTCCATCCAAGGCACTTGAGGGTTCTCTATTTATCAAGTACAAAACTGTGCTCACCGCTTCTGCCCAAAAATAAAGAGGTATTCTTGCATGTAACCTCATGCTCCTAACACGTTCCATTATTTTTCTGTTCATCCTTTCTGATACCCCATTTTTCTACGGAGTTCCTAGAACTGTCTTTTTCCTGCGGATTCCATTCTTAGAATAGTAATCATTAAATTCATTGCTGCAATACTCCCCTCCATTATCTGACCTGATACATTTTAGCTTAATACCTGTTTCATTCTCTACCAAGGCTTTCCATTTAACAAAAGTGTCAAATACATCAGATTTGTTTCTAATACAATAAACCCAAACTTTCCTTGTTGCATCATCAATAAAAGTAACATAATAACTTGAACCCCCAAGAGATGATACCTAAGCTAGCCCCCACACATTAGAATGCACCAGCTCTAACCTTGAGAAACCTTACTCGCTTCTGTTTCCCATATATGCAGTCCTCACAGAACTCCAAACATGTTTTTGTATATCCAGGAAAATTATTCTTTATGATGTCCATGCCCTTATGGTTCATATGACCAAGCCTATAATGCCATAATGTTGTATCTACATCTGAAGCCACAAGATTACAATCATTAGTACTACCAGTGGATAAATACAAGGTTCCAACCTTCTTACCTCTTACCACCACAAGAGCTCCCTTGGTAACCTTCTAAGAGTCAGCTGTAAATATCACAGTACAACCATCACTTCCCAATTGTCCCATCGATATCAAATTTCTCCTTAATGTAGGCACATGTCTAACATCCTTCAATAGCCATGTATTCCCATTCTGCATCTTAACCTAAATAGAACCTTTTCCAACTATACCGCAAGGCTCATCATCACCAAGAAAAACATGCCCAAAATACCCTTAAAAATAATCAACAAAATAATGCCTATGTGGAGTAGCATGAAAAGAATCCCCTAAATCTAAAACCCAATATTCAATAATATTATGCAAAGAAAGAATCAAAGCATCCTAGCATACATTACCTGATGCCACATTTGCCTCCTTGTTTTCTTCCTGTTGTTTCTTCTTATCCTGAACCTCACAACAGTCCATCTTTGCATGCCTAAAATTTCCATAGTTTCAACATACAATCTTGCTCTTGGATTTTGACCTTGCCCAATATTTCGATTTTCCATGATTTCCTCTATTCTTCTGTCTCCCTTTAGTTTCCACAGTCAAAGCATTCCCTGAAGTAGAAAATTCCCCAGAGCTTTTTGTTTACATTTCTTCGCTTAGAATCACCCCTACAACATCCTCAAACTTCAACTTTGAGTCATCTTGAACCGAGTTGGTTACCGCCATTACCAGGCTATTCCAACTTTCATGTAAAGAGCATAGAATTAATAAATCCCTAACTTCTTCATCAAATTCTATTGTAATCAAAGCTAGCATATTCACAACCGTATTGAAATCATTTAAATGATCTGTTACTAAACGATTCTTAGACATCTTCATATTAAACAACTTTTTCATTAAAAATATCTTATTAGAGGCAGAGGGATTTTCATACAACTTTCTTAATGCATCCATAAGTTCTTTTGTAGTCTTTTCCTTTGAAACATTAAATAATACCGAAGATGCAAGACACAGCCGAATCATTCTAAGTGCCTTCTGATTCAACAAATCCCATTCCGCAACTGTCATACTCGAGGGTTTGTTCACCTTCTCAGACAGCGGAGTATAAAGATCCTTCTGATAAAGGTAATCTTCCATCTGCATCTTCCAAAGACTGAAATTCTACTCATTGAATTCATCAACCCTAGATCTTCCATCATCTACCATAGATCCCACTCAAGATAAAACTTTTCCTGTGATTTAACACTTTAGCAAACCAAACCAGGCTCTTATACCAATTGTTAGGAAATAAGAGATAAAATATGTGGAATAATCCCTTACAGAATCACAACAGTAGAAACTAATATGCATAAAGTATTACAGATCTCAAATAAAAGTGTAGAATAAATAACACAACATAGAGATATAAGATTTAACATGGTTCACCCAATTTGGGCTACATCCACCAAGAATCACTTGCTCAGATTTTATTACAAGCCTCCACTCTCTCAATACAATACCCAGATCTGTTTAGAGCTATGCCCAACAAACTCTACAAAATTCACACCTGAATTCAAAACACATCTACAATACATATGCTTTTCTATGTATCATATGCATAAGACCATATAAATAGACAATTGCTTAAGTATTTTGATACAAAACCGTGGGTATCAAAACCATGGGCAAAAACCGTGGGGTATCAAAACCATGGGAAAAAAACCATGGGTATCAAAACAATGGGTACCGAAAAACCATGGGCCCAAAAACAACCCATAACGGTTACCCATTGCTCATGGATTAGTAAATCACCCATGAAAATTTGCTTCGGGGCTTTGTCCCCGAACCCCCTTGACCTGCTCATTGGTGAGTGGTACTGCCATAAAAATACCAGAGTGTAACACATAGAAGGTGTACCACACTCTAACATGAAAATAGGCTCCACAAACATAACACAATGGGGGGTTGATTCTACACAATACATGGAGGAATTAGTAGTACTTTGAAAACACACATAGCATGGTGGAGTAGAGAGGGGTTAGTTTTACGCAAAACATAGGAAATAAATAGCAATTCAGAACCCCACATAGATTCATATTTGAGTCATGGAGGGTCATATTTCTACAAAACATGAGGAATTAGTAGCACTTTGGTTTTCTGAGAAATCAAGATCCTTGAAGTAATCTGCCAAGAGAGGGGTTAATATAAATAAAGGTTTTTCTAACTAAGGAAAAACTATGGTTCTTTTCCAAAAAAATTAGTTTTGAATCCTTTTCACAAAATAAAAAATTATGTAACCTACATATGCAACCCTCAAGCTCTTTTGAAAAATTTAAATAAGATTTTAAAGACTTAATAGAGAAAACAAGGGTTTAGAGGATGGGAATTTCTCATGTGGAAATTTTCCTAAACAAAGTATAGCAAAACAAGAAAAAGATGAAAATAAAGAAGGGGGAAATGAAGAAAAAACCTTTTTTGCAAGTGGGTTAAAGATGAATTATCCAAAAATTCCTCAAGTTGACCTAATAGAGGTTGTTTTGGGTCTACGGAGAGGAATAATTCACTTCAATCCGAATTCATAGGTAAAAATGATTTGGATTTATATTTTCCTTTTAAATATTCCACCTTATTAAATGTACAAGGTACAAGTGCCATGTCACATCAGCTTAAAGGTGGGTTTAAGGAATAACTTTGCTTGTTTTTACTTATGAAGTAATTAGCTATAGAATACCTGAATGGATCAAGCAGTGAAGAGTAATGAGGGGTTTTCATTAAAAGTTTCTTAACTACTTAACATTGCTTGGGTAGCAAAGTAATTCAAAAAATCTGCATAGGTATGATCTTGGTTTGCGAGGTTTTGGTTTAACTTTATTTGACTTCACAAAAGAAGCAACGTAGTATCGATGTTCTGCAATACATGGATAAAGGTATAATTTGGGCCTTAGAAATGGATTTTCTCAACTGCTTTAGTTGATTAAAGTAGTTGCATATCTCCGCAATACATTGTTAGTGCAAACCAAGTTTTTATGGGGAATTACTACAGGTTATGAAGTAAAGAAACTAGAAAAACCAGAAAAGATATAGAGTGAAATCCATCCTTTAGGGATTTTGGGAAACTTTGAGCAAGTGGGTATTTTTTCATATGTGATCAAGTAACCTCTTGTAACCTTATGAGGGAATATTGAGCTATCTTAAAAAATAAAAATAGGTAAGGAAAAACAATAAATAAAATTTTTGTATACAAAGGGACACAAACGACATGACCTCTAACCTACACAAAGCGAAATGACAAAAATTTAAAAGGGGTATCCCAAGATTTCTCAAGGAAATCTTGGAGAGACCATTTGGCTCCATCTATGGACATATTTATTTCTATCAGAATGAAATAAATGAATATGAGATCCCAACATCTTTGGTTCTGAGTCTTGTTTATTGGATTCAGGGTCAAGAGAAAATAAACATAAAACAAACACAAAAATAAAACACTGAGATTTTATTTATCTACATGCATGTTTTACCTTGTGTCTTAGTTCCTGAAAATTTTCAAATGTTACCCATTTTATAGGAAAGGAAATCATTAAACTACCTTCTCTAGTAGTTATTTTGATCATGAAGGGTCCTTTCCAAAATGAATAAAAAATTCCATACCTACTATTTGGCTTATTTATCTTATCCCATAAGAGAACCCTGTCCCCATCTTCAAACTTTCTTTCTCTGGACATTTTTTAAAAATAATTTCCTGGCCTTCATTTTATATTCAATGAACCTATTAGCCACCTAAACACATACTTCTTGTAACTCAGATAGGTACAAAACCCTTTTGTTAAGTGCATCCTAGTAAGTAGCATCCTTAATGGATTTTGTTAATTGCAAAGCAGGAAGTTAAATGTTAATAGTTACTTTATCATCTATCCCATATAATAATCGAAAAGGAGACATACATATTTCCTTATTTGGTGTGATCCTATCAATCTAAATTACATCATAAATCCTTTTGTGCTATTTTGCTTTATTTTCTTCAACTGATTTTCTAATGATTGTAATCAAGTTTTTGTTTCTTGATTTAATTTGTCCATTTCCTTGAGGATAATAGTTAGAAGAATGAAAAAAATAAAAACCATACGTGTTGAAAAATTCAATTAGTTCCTCAAAATATACATTAACATCATTATCTATGGCTATTTTATGTGGGACACCAAATCACAAAATTATGTTTTCCTTGATAAAATTACAGGGATAAATTCTACCCATTTACTAAAATAATTTGTTGTGAGATAGTAATGGTGACCATCATTAGAGGGATGATTCAACATACCAATGAGATTAATGCCCCATTATTGAAATGGTTCATTAATCACTACTAGTTTTAAAGGTAATGCCAGTAACTTTAGACTTCCAACAAATTACTGACATACTTGACACCTAGAAACCCATTCTATAGTATCTTGAAAATGGGTAAGTCAGTAACATCTTACCCAAATAATCTTGTATGCGGTAAATCTTGCTAAGAAGTGACCTCTGCATGCTTTATCATGGAAATATTCTAATATCTTTTCTTTTTGAGACCTATCCACCCACCGAAGAAAGACACCAGCAATCCCCTGTTTTTATAAACCATTGTTTCAAAGTAAAAAGACTTTTGATTTCATCTTGATAGTTCATTTTTCCTTTCGTGTTAGGTGATCTAGAAATTATCCATATGTCATGAAGTATAAAATATTGTTGTACCATTCATCAACTAAGTTCACAAAGATAATTGTAGGAAAATCCTCATCAAATTCTCCATAAAGTGGAGAGGTTATTGTATCTGGATCATCTTGCTTCCTTTCTATCATCAACTGATAGAGGCCTCTTCCTCATACTAGCTTGGTCTATTTTATATCAAGGTAATACTCCTACACCTTACTTATGCATTTTCCTCTCAGTAGTACCAAATGTTGCTGTGTCAAGATGGATTTAACATCAATATCAGGTACATATACAACTATATGTGTGGAAAGAATATAATACATGAATTCATTGCATGCTTTGACAAATGCATATGCATTCTTCTCCATGGGATTCTCCATGGGAATATATTTCAATTCATATTCCTTAAAGGGCATAGTCATGAAGGATATAGGGGATTCAATGATTTCCTCATTCTTCTACGTTAGGATGGCTAACATTGTGTTGTAAAATGAATAACAGTAGAGGATGAATACTTTACTGAAATCAGGTGAGACACGTACTGGTGCTTCAGCTAAGGCCGCTTTGATTTTTTAAAGCCTTTTACATTCATCATTCCACTTGAAGTCTTGTTTCTTCTTCATCATATCAGAAATGTGGCGAGTTAGTTCAAAAAAAAATGGAATAAACCTTTTGAGAAAATTTAAATTACCAAAGAATGGATGAACTCCCTTTTTAGAAGTTGGTAAAGGTAAGTTTTGAATAATTTACACTATTTCAGGGTCGATCTTGGTTCCTTTGAGATGATGTGTCCCAGAATATTTCCCTTAGTAACAAAAGATATTGATTTCTTGGGATTCAAATATAGCCCAGCTTCCTGCATTGAATGAAGACCTTTTCTAAATCAGAAATGTGGTTACCTCTTACCTTAGAGAAGACTATCAAATCATCAAGGTATACCACTATGTGTTTATCCTTCAGGTGAGAAAATTATAGATCCATTTCCCTTTGGAATTTTTCTCATGCATTGACTAAACCAAAAGGCATTTTTTGATAAGTCTATGATCCCCACGGTGTAGTGAATATCGTCTTGTATTGATCTTCCTTTGCTACATGTATCTAATTGTATCTTGAAAAACCATCTATCATAGATATCATATCTAAGATAGTAACCACCTAAAAATTATGATACATAATGGGGATAGGGTAGTTTTCTTTTAATGAGGCTTAGTTCAGATTATGAAAATCTACACATAAACATATCTCACCATTATTTTTCCTTATAGGTACAATGTTGACCAACCACCCTAAATAATGAATAGGGTAGATTATTTTTACATCTAACAATTTTTGGACCTCATCATAAATTATACATGATATGGTTGGATTGTGATGTTAAAGATTATGTCTAAAAGGATTTTTCCCTAGCTACAATAGAATATACTATTGTACCTCCTTTGGAAGATATGTCTTAAATTATTTTTAGGACCATTTAAGGACATCAATATACTTCCTAAGAAAATTTTTGAATTCTTCTTGTTTTGTAACAAAAGAACACTTTCAAAGATTCACCATCTTGGGTTCATTCTCATAACCCAAATTTAATGGTTACGCCTCTAAAAAAGTGCTCTCCACATATTATTTATTTTTCTGTAGCAACGGGTTGTGTTTATAAAATATTTCTTCTAATGAAACTAAACCTTTAGGGACTCTTTTACCTTTCATATGAATTATCCCTTAGCTATCATCATACTCAAGATCCATCTCACCTATCATTGTATTGCATGGAGGTGAATTGCTTCCTTAAAAATATAACTCCTCAAATTTGTCTTGGTACTCTAGAAATGTAGCTATATGCTTGTCATTATTGAAAAATTTCCATTTCTTGGCATTATCAGGGAATTTTTGGTGGTAGACATTTTCTACTTTATAATCACCTTGTCTAAACATGGAGGGTGGCTGATCTAGATTTAGAAGTGTAGTAACTACTACCAAATAATATACCTTGGAGTTTTGATCTCTAGGAATAACATTTATGGAGAAGGATACAAATTCATGTGTGGCAGACAACACTCTATCCTTATAGTGTCTTATCTTGTCTCTATCTACTTTGTATTGGCCTTTTTTTTTCACAATGATTTCAACATATCCCTATGCTTTGAGTAATTTCACTCCAATATTTTTTTCTTGCTCCATTCCTAATAATAAAGCTTCATATTCTGTTGTATTGTTAGTATTTTCAAACATTAACTTATAGGAGTATAGATGTACCTTTCCTTGAGGAGATATTAAAATGATATCAACACCTGATCCAAAAGATAAAAAGTTTTTATCAAAATCAAGAGACCAAATATTAGTTTCCTCTTCAAGTACGTCCTATGCCTCCTGATCTAGAACTTCTTCATCTCTGATTCTAAGAAGAGAATATGGGATCTTGTGTTTTCAAACTTCCTAACAATGTAATTTGACTTCCTCTCAGGTTCCAACCTTTGATTAGAATATGAGCACATGACCAATCCATTTTCACTTCTTTGTTCAACTCTTTGCATAATTTTCTACTTAGTAACATCCCATAGGAGATAGGAATATCTGCTACAATAATTGTCATCTTCAATCTCTTATTAGGGAATTTTTCCAAATCAGCTTAAGCATCTTTAATTTTTCTGATCAAAGGGACTTGTCTCTCCATAGAATAAAATATACCTATTGGTTTATTCAATGTTATACTAAGATCATCTGTAACTTTGGATGGCATTTTGTTATCAAAAGCTCCTAAATCCAAGATACATTTTCTCAATTTGAAACCATTTATTAGCAAAGACACATAAAATGGTTTAATTATTTCAAAAGATATAAGGGTAATAGTTGTGGTATTATTACGTGTAGGAGTATTCCCGAGGTTAGGAGAGATGTCATTGGTTGTATTATTAGGTGAATTATTTGACCCATTACTTTGAAGATACATGACTAACCTATTTAAATAGTCAAGGAATGATCTCAAATATTCAACTTCTGACATCTAGATTTTGGTTTTATTAATATGATCAATGATGTCAAAGGAAGGGATTGATATATTGGGATGGACTTCAGGAACATAAATAGTTGATCTTCGTGGTTGAGACGAAAAAATTTCCTACTTATCTCTTGGAGCTAGAGAATAAGGTAGAGGGATGTCTATTTTCGAGAATGGTAACATCTGACCTAGGCTCCCATATTTCTCATCTTTTTCCATTAGCAGAAATTTTACCTCCTTGCTGATTCTGAGATCTTGTAAAAAATACAAATGTATGACCATGGTTGTCTTCAAAGGCCTCATCATAGTCAATTTCTGATTTGTATTCTAGGTAACCAATGATGGAGTCACCAACAGGGTCTACAAAATCATCACTTTCATATTGATAATGAGTAGTTTCTTGATCTTCTTCATTAATTTCAACATTGTTCCTTGCGACAACTTTGATTGTCAGTATTTGAGGAGTAATAACAATGGAGTTCTGATTCTAGTTCTAATCATTGAAATTATGAATAGCGGAATTCCTAGCATGAGAAGTATTATTGTCTAGCACTATGTGCTTATTTATCTGTAATAAATCATTCACCAGTCTTTGTAGTAGTGGATCTGAAGTGATTTCTGAAGTAGATCCCTCTACCTTAGCAGTCTTGTTGTTGATTTTCCTAGCTATGATAAGATTAACTTCCACCTCAATAGCAATGTTTTATGTTGTTAATACGTTATTAGAGCGGGCTCTTTGTAATTGATAACAAACTTTGGGAAACAAAGAATTAATAAAAAAATAATTTTTGATTTTCATCACTAAGTGAGGAAGTAGGTGGGATCTTATACAGTATCCTTTGGAATTTAGCAATGAAATATCACATGTTTTCATATGGTTCTTTTTAAAGTTGGGTTAGCTGAGTAATCAATGTGTTTAAATATTCAGCCATATTGAAGCCTTTGAAAAATTGGTCATGCATTGTGATCCAACTAGTTATGTTATCAAGAGTCAAATGGTAAAAGCATTTTATGGTTACATCATGTTGAGTTTCTATGAAGAGCCTAACAAACACGTCTTCATGCTCAACAACCAATACTCCAAAGGATATAAAGAAAGCAACTAGGTGATTATCTAGATTCTATTTACCATCTTTGTTAAATATGGGGAAATTATTTCTGTATCCTTTCGACAACTTGTGGAGATGGGGTGTTAAATTCAGAAGGCCAAAAGCTACACCCCATTGGACAAGAAGTTGTTTTGTCCTCCTTATAATGATATGCAGTTGAGGAGTGACTTGTTGGATAATTCCAGCTGCTAGATTATGTTGTAATTGATTTGCAAGAAGAGATGAAACTCTTCCCACAAGGGAAAGGCTTGATCTACATCTTTTGGTTTGAGGCAGATGATTAAAATTGAATTTCTCTTGCAATTTGAAGAAATGGTCAATTTTTCCTTGATCTCGACTTTCCCTTGTGAATAGAATTTTTTTCAGAATTGGTAACAAATGTGGGTTAGACCTTTAGCAAAATTAAGTTTTATAGGGAAGGGAATTAATCCAATAGTTTCCAGTAGTTCAACATGCAACAATTTTTAATTTAATTTAAAATGGGCACTAATAACAGACAACTCTAGTTGTAACAGTGGGTATTTTAAATAAGAAAAATGGGTTGTACAATGGGCGCATGGGTTTTCATGTAAAAATCTAGTTAAACAATAAACAATTTCAAGACCATTACTTTGGGTTTTAACACCTATCTACAACCATAAATACTAAAGTTAAATAGATGATAACTCTGAGGCTCTCTTTTTTAAAAAAGTAGACTCATGGGAAAGGAATACGTCAGTGTTATTTGTTTGTATTTTCCTAGTGGAGTTTCCAGAAACCGTTGGCTAAATTTTATGCTTGGCTACACACAAAAACCTAGGAAGTCATTGGATAAATCCCCTTAATTTAATAGTGAAGCTCCCGTGTAATATATTTATTTATTCTAATTATCTTCTGGGGGTATCACTTTAATCATGAAGCTCATGGACCATATATTAGCAATTTTTTTGCAAGTAAACAATTGTGTGTTTCGAATTTATGTTGAATAGAAGAGAATGGAAAGTACAAAATTATAGCAGCATTTTGGAAAAATAAATGTACTTCACAATAAGTAGATTTTAAAGCTTATTATAGTTGTACAGAATAAGTAAATACTTAATTAGTTCCACAATTTTCAGCAAATGAAAATAAATGCAATCAAATTTTGATTCAAGATAACACAAAGTTTAATATAAAAAATCTCATAGAATGAACATTGAGACTTATCAGACACAAAATTCTCCATAAATCCACCTTCTTATTGAAATATAGAAATTTTACACAGTCAGCATTCAAGAATCTCAACAATTTTTTTGAAATATTAATGCACAAAATTCTAATAGTTGGTTGCCAAAAATTTCCCATCCCTTGGCAAATAAGCTTATCCTTAAATTTATAGTACCAAGAAGGGTAATACAACTAGGATACATTAATTATTCCTTCCACACATGCTTAGCTACAAAACTACAAGAATCTAAGAATCTTTCTCCTCAAATTGCTCATTGTTTAGCACACATGATATTTTAATGCTCGATAGTTCAAAACAAAACTAACTACCTTACATATAGTGCTAGTTGTTTCTATGTAATTGAATTTTTCAAAATAACTTGAAGTTATAGATTTTAACTTAATTACTTAATTTTTACAATTAAACTTGATTACTTGAATTACATTATCTAGAGAAATAATATAGAAGAGAAGAAGAAAGGAGGAAAATAAATTATAAGAAAGAGCAGAAGAAGAAGTCATTCTTAGTGGAGAACCTCAGTCTCAACCTTCCTTTTCTCCCCAGTCTCTTTCTTACTTTTCTCCCAATATCTCGAATGTTGATTCAACATATATTGCACTTCCTTTTCATCTACTTTAGCAATAGATTGCATTTATATTTCCTACCTAAGAATTTTCTTTTCTAAGATGTGTCTAAATCCTTTTTCTTTTTCTAGGCTTGACCCAATGTTCTTAACATCTTGGTGAAGATTTTCCAATTTCTCATTTGAATCAAAGGTGAAAGGAGTGATGGATTTATACATTTCTTACTTAAGAAGCTTAAATAATTCTTCTATCTTACCGGGTGGCTTGGCAAGTGTGTATCTTGTGAAAAAATTGACATAATAATTGATATTATATATAGATTCCTCCACCTATTCTTCTAGCAAATTTATCTCTTCAATCATTATCTTGAGTATCTTCATGTGAAAGGAAAGAATTAGCTCTTATTTCTTACACTTTTTCATCGATCCCTCTGGCACAATCTACTCTTCAATTAATACCTTCTCTAGCAGTGATTTTTTATCTTCAAGACTCACTAAATTAAGTTCAACAATCCCACATTCATTTTCCATTTCATATTTTAAAAAATTCAACTGATAAAATTTCCTTGAAAATATTTCAATTGAATAAGTACATCAAAATATTCTTCGTTATCCTTCTTAGTGATTTGTATCATCCACTCTTCCATAACTTTGGCCTTGTATCCTATTTTTTATACTTATGTGATGACTTGAGGATTGAATTTCTCTCTTGATAGTACAGGTTGAGAAGAATACTTAGCACCTTTTGCAACAAATTCACACAATTTGTCGATATTCTTATTCACTCTAGAATTTTCAGTCTTCTCTTTATCGAACTTGAGGAAAAGTGTATCAATCAAGATCTGAGTATCTTATTTCATCCCTTATCTGGTGACCTCACCAAAGGTACCATTTTCATATTTATGTCTTCTTTAGTTAACTCACCCTCTCTCATTGTTCTAGGCTTCTTGGGTACTGGTGAATTCCTTAGTCCTTTGCTACTTTCACCTGGACATCCCTTCCTTTTGGTGCTCTTTTTTCTCATTTTTTCATCACTTATTCGTCCAAATAATAACCTCTTGAAAGGATCCATCTTGAAGTGCAAGCCAAGACCGTTGAAGTCCTTTCTTCTAATATTTTAAAATTATTTGTTTTGAAATCAATGAGTGGCATCAAAGATGTATGCCTATCCATTTGATTATAAGAATCAAGAAACACATTCCCATCATTAGGGAGATCTTTACGAATTTTTTATAATCCAAAACCAATGATTTGGTTGACCATCATTCTACTTTAGTCCCTCTTTTTGATCTCAAATTCATCCCTGCAATCTACTTATAAGTTTTACAATGTACGAATGTGTATGTACTCTAGGGATAATTTATTTTGTGCCAGTTGCCTGAAGTAAAAAGTGTCCCTGGCCTCATAGAACTATTTCTCGTAATAATGGAACATATATTTGGAACCATTCTTTTGTTTATGAATGTCAGCATAATGATAATTTCCAATGGTGATTAGGAAGTTAACAACTACCTTGTGAGCCTTTAAATGTAGTTCACATAGTTCAACCAATTACCTACATAACTCCGTCAATACCCACTTATCATTTGGGTATCTCAGAAGCTTGAGTTGTGTGCCTTATAAATAACAAACCTTGAGGTAGGTGAAATTGGAAAATTGAATAAATATACATCCATATTGGGAAATTGTGTCCCATGCTACATTAGTCACCCTTATTTCCTTTATTTCAATGTTAAGATGGAAAAAAAATTCATAGAAAAGAAATCATTCACCTTTTTGTAATTTTCGAAATACTTAGATAATACCAACTATTGATATTATTCATAGATAGGGTCTGTAGCCATGATCTCTTTACTGTGCAACCTAGTAAAATTTCCATTTGCTACTGCAACATTTACCAAATAAGAGGTCATATTAAAATTGAAATAATGCCTTAACATCTCTTAGCCAACAATTAATGTTGTTGTTTACGATCACATCTCAGTTAATCAATGCATTAATTTTGTTATCCTTAATTGTTCTAATGAAGTAATACATCCATGTAGAGAAATATTTAGCATTATTTTATGCATTGTTTCTACAAAAAAAATGAGTTATGTCATCAACTTCCTGAACTAGATCTGATCTTACTATGGTATTGGGAAACCTGAATGCATGTTTTGTTTTTTGTAAGTATTTCAAATTCATGATCTTGATACAATATTGCATATTTTTATCCCATTTTTCAATGTCCTTTTCCATGTTCACTGTAGCACTTTTTTTATTTCTTAGGATCTTCAAGTATTTATTGAAAAATTGAGTGTCAAGTCTTACCACTAGATTTCTTGATATATTTTTTACTGCCCTAGTAAAAGGGTCATAGAACTTAGCACACTCTAGAACAAATTAGGGTAATTGGGGAGCACTAGGAAATGCAGCTACTTTTATTAATCCACTGTTGGTTAGGGCTTACATCAGAGGTGTCTCCTTACTGCTTTGGACCTTTCTATTAACTTAGTTATGGATACATGCCCCAAGTCAATATCACTTATTTTGAAAATTTGAGATGCAATGCATGACTCAACTCGATACCCTTATATTCATACTTCATCTTTTCTCCATATGTTTCATGTATTAGCCTATATTTATTCTTTCCTTTTCTTTTAGCCCTAGAGGTTTCTTGAACTACTAGATTGGGATATCCTTGTATAATGGGCATCTCTTCTACTTCTGATGAATTTCCCTATATCTCAAAAAATTGTAGTTCTTTCCTTCAAGTAAACAATGTGTACAAACTATTGAGATGTCAACAATTGTTCTTTATTAAGATGTATAATTCAATTCAAACTATTGAGCTCTTATAGATAAATTCAAGATTACAAGGATATCCAATGTTTATCTTGTTATTCAATTAGACAAAATTTCTTTGCAAATTAAGTTCTAATCTTTTCATAGGTAAGCAAATAAGACAACATGTCTTCACACTTGTGTGCATGTTTGCAAGGTGGAGTTGCTTGAAGTTTTAATAAATTCCAATGGAGGGGTTCAGTTTTTCCCAAAGAACTAAGAAACAAGAGTCTCTTAAAAACCTTCTTAATAAATACTTTTAAGAAATAGGCGGTCTATTTTCCACAATATATAGGCATTAGTAGAAGTAGGTCAGATTACCACAAAGTGTAGGAGTTAAGAAAAAGAGGTCTATTTTCTGTAATATATGGTGAAGAAACAATAGACAAAAAATATGCAAAGCATGAGCAATAAAAACATCTAGAAAGTTTGTTTAACCTAATTATTCAATAATGGGGGGTTGATTCTATGCAATGCATGGAGGAATTAGTAGTAGTTTGAAAACATGCAAAGTATGGGGGAGTAGCAAGGGGTAGGTTTCCTTCAAAATATAGGAAAGAAATAGCAGTTTGGAACCCCACATAGATTAGAATTTGAGTCATGGAGGGTCGTATTTCCACAAAACATAGGGAAGTAGAAGCAGTTTAGTTTTCTGAGAAAGAAAGAGCCTTGAAGTAATCTGCTGAGTGGGGTGAATAACAAGTAAGAAAATACCTGTTAATTTAAATCAAGGGTTTGCCAACTAGGGAAAAACTAGGGTTTTTTTCCAATATTTTTTGTTTTAAATCCTTTGCATAAAATAAAAATGGATGCAACCTACCTATGTAACTGTCAATCTCTTCTCAAAAATTTAAACAAGCTCCTAAAGACTTAATAGAGAAAACAAGGGTTTATAGAATGAGAAATGCTCATATGGTAATTTGGCTAAACAAACTATGAAAAAAATACAAAATTGAACAGAAAGAAGGGGGAAATGAAGGAAAATCCTTTTCTATAAGTGGGTTCAAGATGAATCACTCAAAAAATTCTCCAGTTGGCAAACTTGAGATTGCTCAAGTTTTGTGGGGAGTACTACTTCACTTCAATCTGAATGCATAGGTAAATCTGACATGGATTTACATTTTCATTTTAAATGGTCCACCTTACTAAATGTGCAAGGTACAAGTTCCACGTCACCATGGCTTAAAGGCAAATTTTAGAAATAGTTTTTCTTTTTTTTGCTTTTGAAGTAATGAGCTATCGAAAACCTGATTGGATCAAGTAGTGAGGAGTAATGTAGGATTTTCATTCAATTTTTCTTAACTACTTAATATTTCTTTGGTAGAAAAGTAATTTATAAAACCCACATAGGTAAAATCTTTGTTTATGGGGTTTCGGTTTAAGTTTATTTGTCTCCTCAAAAGAAGAAAAGTAGTATCAATGCTCCATAATACATGGATAGAGGTATAAGTTGGGCTTTAGAAATGGATTTTCTCAATTGGTTTAGAGAAGTAACGTAGTTGTGTATCCCCACAATATATTTTTTGTACAAACTAGGTTTTTTACGAGGACTTCATGCTTTGAAGTAAAGCAACTAGAAAAACCTGAAAAGGTCTACAATGAAATTTGTACTTAGTTCTTTATGGATTTTAGGCAACTTTGAGCAAGTTAGTATTTTTGCAAATGTGATCAAGAAACCTCTTGTAACCTTCTAAAGGAATGTTAATTTATCATACAATCTAAAATGGGTTAAGGAAAAGCACTAAACAACAAATTATTATTCAAAGGGACACAAACAACATGACCTCTAATCTACACAAGGCAAAATGACTGAAATTTAAAAAAAGTATCCCAATATTTCTAAGGGAAATATTGGAGACACAAGAGTTAATAGATTTATGTTTGAATGGTGAGGATTTTGGTGATATCAGGCCAAAAGTGAGTTTTTTGTGTGATCTCATGCCAAGCACAATCTTTTTAGGAGATCTCACTCTAAGTGCAAGTTTATGGGGTGATCTCATGCTAAGAGAAATTTATTGGTGAGAGAGGTCTAGTTTTTCTCTCCTTTCATGAAAATTCCTAAATAAGTACCACTATAGATGGTACATTCCAATTTTTTTCAATTTTTTCAATTAATACCAATTAGTCCTGACTGAAATGTACTGATAAACTGAATTTTGTAATTGGAGGCAAGTTCCTGCTATTGTAGAGCTGTTCTAAAAATTTCTAGAGATTGTGTTGATCTAAGAAATTAACTATTTTTTCCACTAGAACATAAGCATCCATGGGGACACAAGTGCTATATGTTATTTTTTGTTGTTAGGTGCTAGTTTCCACTCTCTGTGTTAGGTATAAGTCTGACTCTGGATTGTTATGTGACTCAATTCTCATGTTCATTTTGTATTCTAGATCTCAGCTATTGTAGGGGTTATTTTTTCACCCAATAGATGCCCCCTTGTTTGGGGTGCATGTGATTCTTGGAGGATAATGTGATCCAAAGGAGAGGACCCTAATCTAATATGCATATCCAAAGCGGAGATACCTGCAGGGTGAGGGTATGTTCCTGGTAGAAACTAAGGCACATGAAAACAAGAGATGCTAGTATAAGTTTTAGTGCAAGAAAATATAATGTGAAATATAAGAAAATGTAACAAGCAACTAATAAGACAAGATAGAACATGAAAATTAGTTTTCATACATGGGACATTGCTCACAATATCACAAGACAATCAGATCCAAAGTGACCAAAGGCATACACTCATCTCACAAGACATAAGGCATAATCCACAAAAAATATCATACAATAACAAAAAATAGGAAACAAAATTTTTTAGATATACATGGTTATATGTAATCTTGCAAGGAAAATGCTACACATGAAGCACTTGTTAGAATGTTATAAAGATAAATATTACAACAAAGCTTGTGTATAAATAAGTGAAATTTATAGAGATAGCAACATAAATTATGTAACAATAGAACATGTGATGTGTAGAGTATGAGAGTAGCAAAATTAAATGCCCCTAAGATTCATTGTGGGACTGGTAAGAGATTCATTTTCAAGAATCATACATCACATAAGGAGATGTAAGAGATTTGTATTCACTTCTAAATAACAAGTGAATGTGCAAGTGTATATGATAAAGATAATTCTATACATAGTATATGTCTAGCATATTAAGTAAAGTGAAAGATGTAGGTAAAATAAGATATAAAGAATAAATTAAAATGTGCTATGAGTGTGATGGTGTGATATAAAAGGTGTGATGATAATATGAGAATCATTTACACCTAGTGGATGTGTATGAGATGAGGTTCATTTATAAAATCTCCCTCAACAGTCAAGAATGAACCATAGAACAAGAGTGTGTCATTGGTAACTGAGTGAGTTGTATGTGCTTGAGAATAGATACTTGAAAAGATGTATCATGAACCATTGATAATGAATTGTAGAAGAAGTATATAATGTGGGGTTATTTTAAAAATTTCTCCCTCAATAGTGAAGTATGAACAATGGAACTGGAGTGTGTCATCGGGTAATGAAGAGAAAGTATGTGAACCAATGATGTGGTGATGCTAAAAAATATAGTCATGAAGTGCAGAGCGAGAGAGAGTAGTGGATGTTATGAAAGATGCATCATGAAGAATTAAACATGAAGTGTAGCAAGAATAAATGATGTGAGGTTCATTGACGAAGTGTTCCCTCAACAACAAGTATGAACCGTAGCAATAGAGTTCATCATTGGTTAATGATTGTACAATGTGTGTACCAAAGGTTTAGGAGTGCTAAGAAAGATTAAACATGAAGATATGAGTGTGAAGTGTAGTAGTAGATATTAGAGACAACTGATAATGATGGAAGAGGGGGGAAGAAATTGTAATGCCCCAAATTGGTCTAGTGATGGATATCTATATGACGATGTAATAGAGAGACTGCTATCGTGATGGAGTTTGAAATGTATCATAAAAAATTATATTATTGGCATGATGAGAGGTAGAAGAAAGATTAGGACTAAGATTAAATGATGGTTTAACAAAAGTATGTTTAAAGAGGTTAGTTCTCACTGGGTGAATTGGTTGGTATTGCTTGGTTGGTGGTTTCTAATTTTGAATTAGTGACACTGGATAAGAATTGAAAAGAGAAGGTGATGGGGTATGTATTTTGAGAGGTGGTTTCTTAGTTGGAACTGGGAATGTTATAGAAATCTTGATAGAAGTAGGAGATTAGGAAATGATTCATAGAGGTGGTTTCATAGTTAGAATTGGTAATTTGTAGAAGAATTAAGAGGAGGAGCTGAATAGGTATGGATTTTTAAAGGTAGTATGACATTGGGTTGGATAGGTGACTCTTGACTACCCAAAGAAGGAACATTAGTAATGATGGAACTATGTTCACTAGACATAGAGAGATCTGATTTGAGATCCCAATGGGATTTAGCAATTGGATATGAGAATATTGTAAAATGTAGTGTAGAAAATGAAATAAAACCATGATGCTCAAGGGGATTAATTCTTCATTTTAAAGCATAGAAATCATTTTCTTAATGTCCATTAAGTTTGTGATAATTGCGAAATGGGAGACCTATGTATATTAGGTTCACCAAATGATTTGATATAAATGTAATTAAATATAATTACACAGTAACTACTGTAATGAATGATATAAAAATGATAATATACAGTAAGATGTAAACAAAAATCATGAAAAAATATGATACCCTAAGTAAGAGATGGAGATAGAATGACTTAGCTGATTTCTTAGAAGTATAGAAGTGATATGGATAAGCAGATAGTTGAAAAATATTGGGAAGAGTGTTGTAAATGATTACTAGAGAATCTAAGACTCGGGACTGTGCTGGACAGGAGAGCCCATGAGAGGAAAAGAGTGCCTAGGTGCTAGTGTTGATTCAGGTTGCTAATGTTTTTATAAATGATATAGATATGGCCTCTTCTATACATGAGGAGCTTCGTTATTGGTATATGTTTGTCTCTCTAGTTTAACTCCTTGATCGTCGAATGTACCTGTAACATGTAAAAGAAATTGTCTACCTGCACATGTAAACAAACCACATCAAATCTAATAAAAAAGATGCATAATGTGGATTCAAAATGGCCTCGATGGTCACCGAAAGAGTGAACTTAGTACTAAACATTGCACTACATTTTAGAATCCATGTAGTTCTATGTGTAAGTGTATGTAATGTTTCCCTAAGATGTGCTTGTGAAAGTTTCACAATGATAGAGGGCTAGATGTATAATGTAGCAAATTTATAGAAAGTATGGGATGAAATAGAATGCAACCCTTGTCCCTTGAATGTGTGTGCTAGATGGATTCTTTGAAGTTATTTTGCACCTTTCGATGTAATATTAGGTGATGATATGTAATTCTTAGTGCTAGGTTCTTTATTTTGAAAACATAACTATGTATTTATGTGATTCCCTTATTTGAATTTCGTAATTGACAACTAGAAGGCTAAACCAAAGTAGTAAAAATTAATTAAGAAGAGAAAGGGGTGAAAAAGGATAAGAAAAAAATAAAGAAGGATAGGAGCCCCAATTGTGTGCTATTGTCTGAGGCCATAAAAAGATAAAATTTTCAAATTCTAGAAAGAGTACAAAATGTATAAAGCTAATAAAAGTACAAAAGACAAAATAAAAAGATTAAGGGAGTTTTCAATTACTAGTTTTCTTTCTTCGGAATCATTTAAATGCTAACATGCTTTTAGAACCTATAAATTTACCCAAGTGCATAGATTTTGTGTCTACAGTTTCCAAATCAAAAATAAAGAAGCACACTCAACAATCACAAGTGGTCATAAAATTACATATCTATTTCTCTAATTAGGTTATGAAATCAGGCTTCACATACTAAAAAAATATGCTATTACATCCGTTCATAAAAGGTGTTTTAAAATTTTCCAAATTTCAGCTAGTATAATATCATGTAATAAGTGGTTAAGGGGTTTTAAATATAACATTTCTTACAAAAATAAAGGGGTTAGCATAGGTGGGATGGGGTGAAGGGAGGAAAAGGAGTAGGGTGAGTGAATGAGAGATGTGGAGGTGACATTGAGAGGGAGATGAAGTCATATTTTTGAAAATTATATGCCTTTAAGGATGGATTATTGACATGTGGCAAGCATTGGAACATCCTCATTTCACAAGATCTTTGGGACTTATAAATTTTCCACACTTTCAATTCCTATGATGGTTTGACATGACTTTTCATTAATAAATGATTTCAATTATTTTCAAAATCCTTCCTCTGGATAACACTTGGCATACCATGATTAAAAATTATATCCCTTTATCTTCAACTATGTAATTATGGGAAGGGAGCATGTGGTACCAGTGAGTTCTACCACATTCTATAGATCCTTGTTATATGCCTCCCCTTTCAACATATCACCTATGAAATATTTGTGGTACTCATTGGTGCACAACAAGGTCTCAAGGTTTGAATATTTGATGCATTCCTCTGTACCATCCTTTATTCCAATACACTACATGTTTCACTCATTAGTATATTTTTATTTCCTATGATGCATCTAAACCACTTGTCATTGATCATTAGTTTCAAATAATACTTAACTCATTCCTCTAGCTGATACATGGAATCCTGTGATGAAAATGTTTATCCATTTCTATTGAACTGTGTACCAATGGGGAAGACACGACACGGATTGGTGTTGTTGAATTTTGGAAATCATTTTTATATTCTTCCCCTTTCAGTAGGGAACTAATGAAATATTTTTGGCACTCATCGGTGCATAACAAGGTCGCAAGGTTTAAGATTTGATGCCTTCCTTTGTACCACCCTATGTACTAATCTAATAGAAATGGAGCTCACCACTAGGATTTAAAATGGTTACAACATGTTTTCCCAACCTCAATTTGATAACTCCATGCAAATTAAAAAGAGGCTTGTGGAAGTCAAATGCAAAAGAATCTGTTGAAATGTGAGTGATCTATTTTGCTTACTTATACTTTTTCATAGAGTACTCTATTTAATGTCTAGTTGGTACCATTAGAAAGCTTATCAAGATGGATATACATTAGTTTTACATTTGAGGAAAATGGTTGAGAGACCTAAGAGTGTCAAGTGTGATAGAGTTTTAGCATAATTATTTTAAATGAAAATTTCTTTGAAAAAAGTACAATTTTTCTAAGTTTCTTTTGATCTCGCATGTGTGCATATAAAGTGTAATAGGAAAAGATTTTTTTATAAGTATTAATCATTAAGGTGCCCAATACTGCATGTATATCATCATCTAAACTATTAAACTCAAAAATTTCAACCACATGGCCCCAAAATGAAATGAAACCATTTTCAATGCCAAAAACATCAAATAACACATTCAACATGAAAGAGATACAAATAGTAAGGGGTATTTAAAATGTCACTGAAAAAACATGTATATGCAATATCTAGTAATGTAAGGGGTATTTTATAATAGGAATGGTATATTAGGAGGGGTATTAATAATAGATTATTGAGAATTATATCTTAAAATAGGGGTATTATTAGTATCCTATGAATGAATTTGATATGCCACAAGTTTACATAGTGAATCCCCCATGGGGTTAAGTATGTGCAACTCTGGATAGGTTATGTGGGAAAATTTTATCCTATTAGTATTTTTTTTAGAGGAAATATATAGTAATGGTTTTAAACATGAATAATATATAGAGGTGTTTTATCCTATTCCACTCTAGTGCACACCTAGAAATATACAACAAAGCTAAGTGTATTATCCTCTTGTAAATCTCTATATTTAACATGCACCCTAATTAATCCAATTTCAAAATAATTTATTCCATGATCAATTATAAATATTAAATGTAAATTTAAACACATGAAAATACAAAAATTTTAAACTCTAATCATATTATTAGAGAATTAGGTGTTATCCCTCTTTCTCAAATTTTTAGGGTAAATCAAAAGTGTTGGAAAATTTTCATGACTTTGTGGAGTTGTGTGATAAGATACAACCAATTGTTCCAGTACTGCAATATACCATGAATATATATCTTTATTACAAGACATTTTAAGGTTGTGAAACTCAAGGAGGAAGATTGTGTGCATGTTATTTGTTAGAAGGCTATATAAATATAATTATGTAGAATCCTTATTTTAGTACAAGATTAATTATTTTCTATAGTTCTAGTGTATTTTAAAAATATATTAATATGAATTATATCTTCTTATTTTACTTTTCTTGTGTTTATTTGAATTTTGGAATGTTTGGTATTTTATTTTCTTTTCCATGTTTTCCTATTCTTTATCATATGTTTCTCTCTCTTCCATAAATTTCTCTCTCTCTTCTGAGTTATTTATTTTTCCTAGATTTGTACCAAGGTTTTGGTTAGTGAAGAGAACTGTAAAACTGTAAACACAAAATTTATGCACTTGGGTACATTTCTAGGTCCTAAGGGATACTAATATATACTTGATTCCTAAGCAATAAAACTAGTAATTGAAAATATATTTTGGGACATTTACTTTGTCTCTTATACCTTTATTGACCTTACACACCCTACAACCCTGCCAGTATTTGAACGATTTATCTTTTATGGAATCAAACAATAGTGCCCATATAGGACAGTAGTACCCAGGCATTCTTGTCCCTTTTGGTCGCTTCTGAAACTGTCTATCCTTTTGTCACTCTTTTGGGTCTCTTTTACTTCTTGGGAATCTTTAAAACTTTTGATTTAGCCTTCAAGTTGTCAATTACAAAATTAAAACTAGGGAATCACACACACACACACACACACACACACACACACACACACACACACACACACACACAGACACACACACACACACACACAAACACACACACATGCACGCACACACACACACACACACGCACACACAATTATAACTCTCAAATAATGTTCCAAGAACTACCTTTATCTACTATTACCTAAGATTTCATCCAAAGGTACATGAGCATTACAAATCATCCATATAGCACATCCATACAAGGGACAAGGGTTGCATCACTAAGCATACACATCATAGGAAGGTGTTAGAACAAATGTGGGAAGATATAATTGAAGAATTATAGATCCAAGAATTAACAATTAAGGATTATAGATTATAATGTGCATACATTAACTAGATGTTTACATATGCATATAATAATTCACAAATTACGAATGAAAAAATATAAAAAATAGCTGAAAGTAAATGAGATAAGAGACACCATATTTAAGTGGAGAAACCCGAAGGAAGAAACTCCACTAAAAAGGAATTGTCTTATATTAAAAATTTATTAGACTTTTACCCAACACTTCCACTTTACTCCTTGGTCTCACAGTAAAAAATAGAAGACTTTTGTCTTGTTGTATAATAACTTGCATAAGTAGCTAATATTAGAAAAATCAGTCTATTAGCACATTAGCTAAAGTAAGATTACCAAGTCATCTTGTACCATGAGGGATCATCCTATTTATATAGTATGGGTGAGCGGTTATACCGATCCACTCTTTTAGCAGTGAATACTAACTAAGATTATTAAAAGTAATCTTTAAGCTAGGGGTTGTGTTAGTGGTGGTCCACCAAATGGTATCCCCACTTGACATTAACATCCCAATGCTCCTCCTTAATGTTAAGTGGGGTAAACAAAAATAGACATGCCTGTTATCCAAAATGTGCCCCCTGCTCATTTTGTGGCTAACTCCTCTCATTCTTCCCTCTCTTGTGCCTCAGTCACAAAATTTTTCTTTTCAGGCACTCAAAACCTTTTAGAAATGGCACCATTGGATAGAGCTCTTTCTCAGCTTTCCAGAAAGGTAAAGTTTTCCTCCTAACTCCATGTATTTTTGAAGTTATGGCTCGGCGGAGTTTTTCGGAAAAATTTTCCCCTGAAAGGCCTACGGCCAATGAGATGCCGCCATGTGCCACCTAGAGTGGTGGAGCACAGGAAAATTTTGGAAAATTTTCCAAATGACCAAAAAGGTGCAAAAATTCAAATTTTTTTTCCCACCGACCCGATTTGGCCCTGTTTTGCCCTAAAACTTCAAATCGCCATATCTTTTGATCCAGAGCTCAGTTTTTCACGTTCTTTATATCAATGGAAAGCTGGTGAAATTCTCTACAAGATTCCAGGGTCATTTTTGAATTTTGATGGAGTTTGGAGAGAGAAAATAAGAAATGCCTCTAGCACGTGGTCATGGACAGAAATGACGTTTCAACCACCGTTTTTAATGAAGAATGGCTCGCATTCTCTCCCAGCATGGTTAAAAATGTCAAGGAATGGGTCTGTCAGGGCGCCCATGCTGTTTTGATGGAATTTTGGTCAATGGTTGAACCCCTTGCACTTTTTCCCGTGTTTCTCTCTCCTAGGGTCGTGGTTTGCACTGTAAAAGCCAAAATCAGTTCATTTTGCAAAAAAGAGACACTTTTTTAGCTCTGCAACTTCCTTTTTCTTCCTCCTTGGCAAAATTTCTGAAGAAATTTTACCTTTCCATGTAATGCAGCAGCACCTTTTCTTGCCTCTGGATCACTGTAATGTACTGTATTGGATCTGAGATGTTGATATATGTTCTGTGATTAAAATCCTTCAATCCTTTCATATATCTATCATTGCTTTCTTGATCTTTCATTACATTTTGAGCATTTGTGCATGTTTTATGCTGTGTTTCCTTGTGGATTGTGTATTTCATGTAGCATCAAGTGTCTACAACTCCTTTGGTTCATCACCTATTAGCATTAGTTCTTTCCTTTTTGCATTCTCTATCTCTGTCTCCTTGAAATTTAGAGTAGATTTAGGAGTTTAAAGCTCTGCAATTGTGCAAGTGAAATAGATAATCAGAGGAGTTGAGGAACTAGCCTCTAATCTAGAGATTCCTCTTCCATTTTTCAAGTCCCACACTTGGGAAGAGGATTCAATGTTTTGCAATCACACTAGATGTCTAAAATATCAAACTAAAAATCTGATCAACATCCAGGGGGTGTTGTTGATTTGTAACAACAGTTTTGGCATGCCCGGTGGGACCTTAGAGGTCTTCCACTTTATCTTTGACAGGTTGGTGTGTTCCTGTTAAAGATTCAGCCTTTTGGAGGCACTTTCAAAAGCACATCTGGCGACTCCATCTGGTAAACAACTCATTCTCTAAGTTGCAGACCTGCTTTCCATTCATTTCCATCCATTCTTCTTTCCATCATTTTCATTCTTTTCCATTCCATGAAGTTGTGCAATCATGACATAATTTCCATCATGGAATTCACATTTACAACAGATGTATATCACACCTCCAACATGTTTTACAAATCCTCCAAATCAGCATTTTGATCAAATTCAAAATCAGCATATCTACCCATATGAGCAGCAGTGCCACAGTTAGTTTGGTTGTGAAGCACATCAAGAACAAGGGTACGCATGCAATGAAGATAATTAAATGGAAGATGTAGATTTTATGGAAAAAATCCAAAAGATGGAGGTAAAGACGGTGCAAATAAGAGCAGCAGCTCAAATGAAGGCTTTCAAAATTAGTTGTAGGACTCCTTGTCCATGGGGAGGCCCTTTTCCAAGACACTTCAGCCCTCAGGAGAAGCTGGACTTTATGATGAAGATTCTACCCCAACTTGCACAATGGAAAATAGAAATAGAGGCCTATACACTTTGTGTTGAACAACCTTGTCAATGGGTAAGTTCTACACCATCATCTGGTTTTTCTCTTCCCATTACTCAAGCAGCAGCATTTCATTTGGAATTTCAAATTCTAAATCCATTCAATGTTACCCCAGGAGTTGAATCCATTTCTCCATTCCCTAGTCTTCCACCCCATCTCAATTCTTCTGTCCTTTTCCCTTCCAAACAGCCATTCCCTCCAAAGAAACAAGAGTTCCTACCTCCTCCACCACCACAAAAATTTGCAAAATCAATTGAGTTACAATCCACTTCTCCTCTTGCATTCCCAAATCCATGTTGGGAGGATAAAAATCAGAATGCCAATCAAGGAAAACAACAGCAAAAAGAGAATCCAAACAAAGATCAAGAAATTCAAAGTTTGAAGAGTTGGGCTCTTAAATTTAGGATGAAAAATATCCCCTTGATGGTTAAGGCTTCAGCAGAGGTTGGAGTTGGAGAACAAGTAGTGGTTAGGATTGTTTTTGTGACAGCAGAAGAAGAGCAAAAATAAGAAGTAGACTAGTAGTTAGTTTTCTCAGAAAGTAGTGTCCACGCTGACACTCTATTTGAAGGGAATGTTGATTCAATTCAAGTTGCACAATCAGCCATGGAGGAAGAAATCTCAGAAGAAGATCTTGCAGTCCCAACTTGTCCTCTAGAGCAACGGATTGAAGAGTTTGACTTGAAAAACTTCATGCTAGAAGAAGAGTTCTATCAAGAGCAAGATTGCCTTCAAGTAGTAGAGGAGGGAGAAGCCTCTCCAAATGTGAAAGAAGAGGAGCACATTCTAGCTGTGAAGAAGAAAAGTGTAGATCCAAGGGCTTTGAACACAAGGTAGGCTACAGGAGAACCTTCAGTTCTTCTTTCTACTTCATCCCTCTCGTGTTCTAATGCTGAAGAAGAGTTTGATCTCTCAAACTCAATGTTGAAGGATGAAAGAAACCATGACGATCAAGTTACAGATCAAGAGGACACTATGGAGGAAGTTGAGCATTTGCATCAGGACAAGAATGAGGTAGTGTATCTGTCATATTTGGAGGAATTTTTTGATGAAGAAGAACCGGTTGAGTTTCCACCATTCTCTCTTTCATCTTCCACGTCCCAAATACTTGAGCCTATTGTCATGAAGGAGAGCATTCATTTGGAGTAGCCTGCATCTTATAGTAGCTCTTTAGAACTAAGATTGGAAGATTTTAATCTTTCATGTTCTTCATTGAAAGAAGAGAAAGGGCATAAAGGTTCTACCATTGCTTCCACATCATCCATTCATGAGGGTATACAAGAGAACTCCATTCTTGGAGTTGAAAATCAGGGAAATGGGTATACTCAAAGGACCATACCTTGCCCAATCAGGTATTTGGCTTTATTGGAGCCAAAGGAGAAGTCACAACCAGTCATGCTTGCTTCTAAGTATGAGGATGAGCTACAAGGAACCAAGGATCAGTTGTTATACCTCTCTAATCCAAATGCAGAACAACTAACAGAGGTATTGAATTTTCCTTCAGATGATACCTTGATGATTTGGGTGGAAGACCAGCTTCTTGTTGATTTTCCATTCATCCAATTAGCCATGTTCAATGTCAAATTAGTTGCATGGTTTCCAATTTTGAAGAAAGGAAGCTATTTTACACAACCAGTTGCAGGGTTTGTTTAGCTCACCTTGGTTTCCATAAGGGTAGAGTAGGTAGGTTTGCTTTCAGTAAAAGAAGTGCTTGTGCACACTTTGCATGTTCCATTTGGAGCATGTATGATTTTAAGTTTTGTACATAGTTTTGGTGCTGCTAGTTTTGCTCTTGCACAGTTCATTTAAGTGGCATTTTTGTGAGAACAACTCTAAGTTCAATGGATTCCAAGTGGCTCAGAGGGAGGTTTTCAAATTTCAGATTAGTTTGCAGGCTACAAATCATGACTCCATGCCCAATGGATGCTTTAGGCAACTGGTAACTTCATCCAGCAGGCAGATGACCCCTCTTAGTCGCAATAATTGTTATCCAAAATGTGCCCCATGCTCATTTTGTGGCTAACTCTTCTCATTCTTCCCTCTCTTATGCCTCAGTCACAAAAATTTTCTTTTCAAGCACTCAAAACCTTCTGGAAATGGAACCATTAGATAGAGCTCTTTCTTAGCTTTTCAGAAAGGTAAAGTTTTCCTCCTAACTCCATGTATTTTTGAAGTTATGGCTCGGCGGAGTTTTTTGGAAAAAATTTCCCCTGAAAGGCCCGTGGCCAATGAGATGCCACCACGTGGCACCCAGAGTGGCGGAGCATGGGGAAATTTTGGAAAAAAATTCAAATGACCAAAAAGGTGTAAAAATTTAATTTTTTTTTCCCACCAACCCGATTTGGCCCTGTTTTGCTCTAAAACTTCAAATCGCCATATCTTTCGATCCAGAGCTTAGTTTTTCACGTTCTTTATATCAATGGAAATCTGGTGAAATTCTCTACAATATTTAGGGGTCTTTTTTGAATTTTTATGGAGTTTGTAGAGATAAAATCAAGAAACACCTCTGGCACCTGATCATGGATAGAAATGACGTTTCAACCATTGTTTTTAATGAAGAATGGCTCGCATTCTCTCCCAGCATGGTTAAAAATGTCAGGGAATGGGTATGTCAAGGCATCCATGCTATTTTGATGGCATTTTGGTCAATGGTTGAACCCCTTGCACTTTTTCCTGCGTTTCTCTCTCCTGGGGTTGTGGTTTACACTGTAAAAGCTAAAATGAGTTCATTTTGCAAAAAGAGACACTTTTTCAGCTTTGCAACTTCCTTTTTCTTCATCCTTGGCATAATTTGTGAAGAAATTTTACCTTTCCATGTAATGCATCACCTTTTCTTGCCTCTGGATCACTGTAATGTACTGTATTGGATCTGAGATGTTGATATATGTTCTGTGATTAAAATCCTTCAATCCTTTCATATATCTATCATTGTTTTCTTGATATTTCATTACATTGTGAGCATTTGTGCATGTTTTGTGTTGTGTTTCCTTGTGGATTGTGTATTTCATGTAGCATCAGGTGTCTACAACTCCTTTGGTGCATCATCTATTAGCATTAGTTCTTTCCTTTTTGCATCCTCTATCTTTGTCTCCTTGGAATTTAGAGTAGATTTAGGAGTTTAAACCTCTGCAATTGTGCAAGTGAAATAGCTGATTAGAGGAGTTGAGGAACCAGCCTCTAATCTGGAGATTCCTCTTCCATTTTACAAGTCCCACACTTGGGAAGAGGATTCAATGTTGTGCAATCACACTAGATGTCTAAAATATCAAACTAGAAATATGATCAACATCCAGGGGTGCTGCTGATTTGCCACAACAATGCCAACTTTACCTTTTTCTACAAAAGGATTTACATATCCTTGAATTAGCAATAATGATTCAAGTTAGCATGCGAACAAGGAAAATCAACAGATCTTCTCATACATAAATTCTTAAGACAAGTGTTTTACATATTATTACTTACATCAGATTATGAAGCCTTTTATAAACTAAGGCATACCCACAACTAAAGATTTGTTGTGATTTACAAGTAACTTTACATAGAGTGACACATTTACTTATTAAAAAATGGAGGAAGTATTGGAAGTTTACAATAGCTGTTAAGAGGTGTCATTGTCATACACACTCCCCCTCAATGACAACTCATATAGGCCCAAAAAGGTAAGAAAATTGTAAAACTTCACAACACACAATGGCTTGGTGAAGATATTTGCAACTTGATCTTCAGTGGAACAAAACATGGGATCAATATCACCATTCAAGATTTTCTCTCGAATAAAGTGCATATGAACTTTAATATGCTTGGTACTTTGATGTTGAACTAGATTCATTGCAAGAGAAATGCAACTATGGCTGTCACATAGAAGAGTAGTGCTCCCTTTGATGCCCATGTGTATTTCATCCAATAGTCTTTTCAACTACATATCTTCTTTTTTAGCTTCCATAACACTTCTATACCCCACTTCAGTAGAAGAGATAGAAACTTTTGGTTGCTACTTTATACTCCAAGTGATGGCACATGCACCTAACTTGAAAATATATTCAGAAGTATACTTTCTATCCACAACATCACCAACATGATCAGAATCACAATAACCAAATAATTGTGCATCATCACAAGAAGAATAAAAAAGACCATAATTGACTATTCCTTTATTATATTTAAAAAAAAAAAATTCCATTTTCCAATGATTCTCATAAAGTTCTTGCATAAATCTTAAAACTACTCCTACTACATAATAAATATTAGGTCTAGTAATAGTCAAATAAATTAGACTACCAATTACCTTGCTATATAGAGTAGGATCAAATTTAGCACAAGATGGTTTAGGGTCTAACTTAACACCAGCTTCAATAGGAAAGGAAATAGGATTACATTCAATCACGTTAAATATTATAAGAAAATTCACAACATATTGTAATTGAGGTGCAGCAATAGACTTATGATCTTGAAATATAATCATGCTAAGAAAATGTTTTAATAAACATATATCAGTCATTTCAAAATGTTGTTTTAACCTTTCTTTGATTCTAGAAAATAAATTTCTATCATTGTTAGTAATCAAAATATCATCCACATAAAGAACAATAATGATAATATGATTGTTATCAAACTTAAAAAATAAATCATTATCTGAGTTGCAGTTAGAAAAACCAAGCTCCTAAAAGAACTTGTTAATTTTAGCATACCAAGATCTGCAATCTTGCTTAAGATCATATAAATAATTTTTAATCTTATAGAAAAAGTTATTTACCAAGTTCTTCAAAAACTTTAGGATAACTCATAAATTTCTTCTTTTAAAGCACTATTTAAAAAAGTATTTTTAACTTCCATTTGGTGAATCTCCCAACCATATTGGGTAGCTAATGTGAGAAGAACTCTTACAGTGCTCATCTTAGAAACAATAGTAAAGGTATCAACATTGTCGATACCCATTTCCTGAGTGAAACTATGTGCTACCAGCCTTTCCTTGAACTTTTCAATCTCTCATAGAGAGTTATATTTGATTTTGAACAACCACCTAGATCCTATAATATTTATTTTAGGAGGGACTAGTTCCCAAGTGTCATTTTTGATTAAGGCATTGTATTCATCCTTCATATCATGAATCCATCTATCATCTTGAGATGCTTCTTCAAATAATTATGGTTCTACCTCATATAGGGTCATCCTGGCATGATAAGTATGTTGAATTCTAGTTAGTTTTCTAGGATTATCATATTGAGAGTTTTGAACAAGACTTTGAGCCCATTTACAAATCTTAGGTTTCAAGACATTTTTAGATGACTCCCCCTCAATATCCATCATATTTATCATCCTCTTGAACTTTTGTTTCCATGGGATAAGAATTATTAGGCTCTATCTCTAGAGCAGTAGAGGAGGGTTCATGAGGATCCTCAGAGAAAGTTCTCTCGAAGACTTGAACATATCTATTTTCAATAATGTCATGCTTGAATGGATCATAAACTCTCAATCCTTTAGTTTTATAGCCATATCCAATAAAAATACAATAAAATAGGTTGGATCAAGATTTTTCCTTTTGTATTTTGGAATGAAGATAGAAGCATGACTCCTAAATATTCTTAAGCAAGAAATATCTAGTTTTTTATTTGTCCAAACTTCATGAGGAGTAGCTTGATGAAGATATTTATTAGGTACTCTATTGAGAATATAGAAAATAGTGTTCATAGTTTCAAACCATAAGAACTTAGGCACATTGGAAGCATGAATCCTAGTCCTAGCCATTTTTAAGACAATCCTATTCTTTCTTTTTGCAATGTCATTTTACTGAGGGGAATAGTGAGTAGTCAAATCTCTTTGAATCCCACATGATATACACAACTCATCAAATTTTTTTCCTGAAATATTCACCTCCATTTTCAGTCCTATTTCTCTTAATTTTTATATTAGTAGAATTGTCAACTAGAGCTTTAAATTCCTGAAACATAGACAGGACATCAGAATTATTCTCAATGAAATAAGACCAAGTCATTCTAGAGTAATCATCAATAAAAAAACATATAAAGCACCACTAAGAGAAGGAACCTCAAGTTAACCTCTCACATAACTATGCATCATTTCTAATAACTAAGAAGAATTTGGATCATGATGTTTGTGAAAAGGTTGAGCAAGTTGCTTACCATGTAGGAAAATTTCACAAGTTTTATGACCTGAATTTATCTTTGGAAGACCAAAAATAAGATTCAGTCTAGACATATCATATAAGATTTTGAAATTTACATGACCAAGTCTTTCATGACAAAATTGAATATCATTCCTAGAAGAGGAAGAAAAGAAAGAATCAAAAACAAAAACATCAAAGATATACAATCCATTTTTCTGAATACCAGAAGTAATAACATTTTTAAAATTATCTCTTACATACCACTTAGCTTGCAACAAAAAAAAATTACAATATTCTTTAGTTAGCAAAGAGCAAGAAAAAAGATTATTTTTTAATTGAGGAACATACAAGACATTCCTAATTACACCATTTGATAGCTTAACATTACAACAAAATTTAGACATAATGATTGAGTTATCTCCTAGACAGCTATTATCCTCACATTTAACTACATCGGAGAGGATACAAGGACTACAAGTCATGTTCCTGGAGGGAACACTATGAAGAATCCATTCATTGAAATTTGAAGCTGAAAGGGAAGTATACAAGGCAATAGACTGCTCAACCACATTTTCTTAATTTTGCTTCTGATTTTTCTGATGATTAGTAGGATTTTTGTTTTTAGCATTCTTAGTTGTTTTTTTAGTCTTCACCCTACAATCAGACTCTTTATGCCCAAGTTTTTCACACTTATTACAGGTTACATTAAATTTGACTTTAAAGTTGTGATTATTCTTAGAAGAATTAGTCTTAGGATTTGATTTAAATCTAGATTTGATATTATACTTCTAATAATTATTACTGCTATTTCATGATCTAAGAAACCATTTAGCCAATATTTAACCAATAGTACAAATAATATCTATATGGGAATTGAAAATTTAAACCTGGTTAGCTGGAAGTTATCCGTTGAATTTTTAGGGTTTTAGAGATCAAACGATCTTCAAGCTTCTTCACTATTACATGCCAAAAAAATCCAGATCTAGATCTAGACACACATAATCACCATCTCTACTAATATGTTATAACACATGCGGGAAGATATAATTGAATAATTATAGATCCATGAATTAATAGTTGAGGATTATAGATTATAATCTGCAGACATTCCCCAAATGTTTACATTTACATATAACAGTTAACACATTATGAATGAAAGAAAATAAAAATAACTAAAATTAAATGAGACAAAAGACATCAATTTTAAGTGGAGAAACTTGAAGGAAAAAATTCCACTAAGAAAGCATTGTCTTATATTAAGAATTTATCATACTTTCACCTAGCACTTCCACTTCATTCCTTAGTCTCATAGTAAATAATAACAAAGTTTTGTCTTGTTGTATAATAGCTTGCATAAGTTTCTAAGCTTAGGTTAATTGGTTTATTATCACATTAGCTAAAGTAAGATTACTATGCAATCCATTTCCGTGAGGGATCATCCTATTTATATAGGATGGGTGAGTGGTTATACCACTCCACTCTTTTAGTTGTGAAGACTGACTAAGATTATTAAAAATAATCTTTACAATAGGGGTTGTCTCAGTGGTGGTACACCAAATGGTATCCCTACATTAAATTAACTCCCCAACAGAAGGAAAGTATATTCTATTATACCCCACACATTTTATAATTTTTTCATTATTCTAGATCTAGCCTGTTATTATTATGCAACTTTGATCCAAAAATGGATGTTTTGATCCAATAATTTTAATCATTTTCAATGACCATTAATTATTAATCAACTTAAAATCCCTTAATACTCAAAAATATTTATTAGAATCTATTTTAGGATTGATTTTAAAATGTAAATTAAGTTTGCAATTTACTCAAAATTTCATTGTTTGATCAAAGCCCCAAATTACACTATTTTTTATTTAGATAATTTTCAAAGTTATCAAGAATTATTAAACTTGCATCCTAAATTATTATTAAGAACTTAATTAATTGCACATATCAGCAACTAAAAATAATAATTAGAAATGACACCAAAATTATTTATGGGGTTTAGAATCCCTACGTACCCGGGTTTTTTGTGAACTGGTCCATTAATAATTTTATAATTGAAAATACATATAACCTTTACAATAAACCAATAATGAATAAAAATTTGCAAAAATTTATTATCAAACCTTCAAATTACTTTAATGGAGCTCAACACTTGTCCTTTACATTCCTGATCCACTTATATTTTTGTCTCCTTTTGGTTCTACACCTTCATGTGAATTCAAAAACAAATAAATCTATCAAAAAATCTCAAAAATGGGAAAATGATCACACCATCATGATATTATAGAAATTATGAGAAACTTTCATATATAACTTGAGACTTGGATGTGAGCAGAAGTGCTCCAAAATTCAAGTTCTGTAAAATTGCTCCTTCACTGCCTTTACACAAACCTACACTTACCTTTAACAAAACCCTACGAGCTCCTTTTATAGCTCATCCAAGCCCCTAGACAAGTTGGTTTGGCATGATTCTTGTGCCTATGAGGTCACAGGTTCAAATCCAAGGGTTCCTTTTACATCGGTGTCGATTTTTATTGTGGGTGTAATATCCCACATGTATTACATGGGAGGTGGGATTGTTATTTAAATTTAGAGAAAACTTTCCATATACCTATGGCTATGGCCAAGCAAGTAATGTTTTTCCCCCACATTGTAAGGTTGGTGGGTTTGTTTGTATTGCCACATAAGTGTCTTAGACTATATTAAGCATGTCAAGTTGTATATGATCCGCCCTTTGTTGGGATGTGCTGGCTATTCCACGTTATAACGTGGATCCTCTACCTGATCCACTGAGTATATATCTGGTTGAGTAATTGATTGGATAATTCGACCAAATATATATGTTAATTAATGCGGGCTCTGAGATGTATGTCAAATTTTTAATCCACTGTTGACCCGCCGAGTTAACCACATCCTTCGAGATATAAGGAATTTAATGGTTGAATAGATAAATGTTGAGCCCGAACAATATGGAATATAGAGTGATCAACTCGATGGGGAGATGAACACCCCACCAAGCTAGAAAAATAGCTCACCCAAGCTCAATTCAACCTTGCAATCACAAATAAACTCTCTAAAACAACATAATCCCACATTAGGAGAGTTACAAAAATATGTGGCATATAAAATCATAAATAAGATAATGGCAATATGAGAACAGGTGGAAAAGGCACTCTCCTAACAAGAGTGTGCCAAACTTGGTTGAGGGCCCCCAGCAAGAAAATAGTGAGGCCCACCAAAATGTTTTGTGTGTCAAGGATCGGAGGATCGAAAAAAAAAAATTAACCTTTTTTCACCTTTTGTTAATCTACCATGTGTCAACGCATTATTTGGGAGTTGACCATTGTTGACCCATTTAAAAACCACATCTTTGACCCATGATAAATTTTGCATTCAAACTCCATTTTTGACATTCTTGGCATCATCCGAAAGCTATTGAAAAGATCTATAGTTTTGTAATGTTTTAGGGAGGTTTGGGAAACTTCCAAAACTTGAAAAATATTCCAGGTAATTCCTCCCAACTGGGATTGATTTTTTTCCAGAAAATTCTATGTATCAATCCATAAAGATGCTAACTCATCCTACAAATTCAAAAACACATACAAGAACCTGAAAAAGCTTTATAGGTTAATCAAATGCAAAAAGTTGATTAGCTAGTGTCCAACTGATACACTACAACTCTATCAACCTTGCACATGAGGTTACTTGGTCTTTATCAAGTGAGATATGCACAAGAGCCACATAAGGTACAATTTCACACACACACACACACACACACACACACACACACACACACACACACACACACACACACACACACACACACACACACACAGAACTACATTGGGTCTAAGATGTAGTTCAAACCTCAGTCATAAGTTCACCATTGTAACATCTAAGGACAATATGACCCCTCATTTTGCATCTTTCTTTTTAAATATTTGATATCTCTTTGATTGTTTTACATGTCATTTATTTACTATAGGTTTCCAATGAATTTGGTGATCATTATGCAAAATCATAGTGACCAAAGGTGAACAACAATGAATAACTAGTTACCACTCAAAGGAGGTTTCTTGAGAATGTTTTTAGACATATGCACCGATAATTAGGTCTAGGGTGCCCAAAGGAGCCCCTATCCTTATCCAAACACCCTAATCCAAACATATTGTCATATCAGACTTTTTTCTGAGGCTTTGTGTGATGTTTCTCCGTCTCTATTCATCCAGTCAATACTTTAGCATACTCGAGATATCACTACGAATCAGATAATTCATCTTACCTCTTCTTTACACTTAGGGTTTTACATATTTTGGCTTAGTTTTCTTGGGTTAATTTATGTACTTAATTGTTTATTCATTTACTACTACAATAGCAATCAGATTAGGAATAAATTCACATTTTAGCTTAATCATTTTGGTGATCCCGACTGATCAAACCCTTTACTTATGAATATGTCTTTGCCTTATCAAGTGATGACTCAATTGTCTTATCCTTATTTTGCACCCACTAAGGTTTTACGCATGGTTACTGTTATCCCAAATTTACCCCCCAGGGTTAATTTAGATAACTCATTATAAATGGATTTAGAATTTAAAACTCTCAATGTGCAAATGATCATCAAATTAAATGTCAGGTATCAATAGGGCCATGTGTCATCATTTCATGAGTTTCAGGTCCATGGGAAAATATGACTCGGTGAGTTGTGTGAAATACTGGTCAATTTGGTGGAGAGCTAGTCGGGTTTGTACCGAGTTGAGTTGATGGGTGAGCTAAAGTAGCACAGTGATTGGGCTAGTGGATTGAGCTGATTAAGTTGAGGATGCTACTGGAAAATAGCATGTTAATATGCTACCATCTGATAGCATGTTAATATGCTACCAGCTAGTAGCATTTTAATATGTTGTTATCCAGTAGCATGTTAATATGCTACTGGTCGGTAGTAGGTACGGATGCTATTGGTGGGTAGAAGGAGCAAGGAAATGGAAGGTTGGGTCACAATGACAATGGGTCATAAAATAGAATAAGTGGGTTGAAGGTGCCGACAGTGGGATATATGTTACCAACCAGTAACATGAAACAATGATACCAATTGACAACATAAAACCATGTTACTAGCTGATAACATGGGTGAAGGAGGTCAACTCAGTGTAAAGAAAGACAATGAGCTAGTGGTGTTAGTGGTATGGTTGCTACCATCCGGTAGCATGTAATATTACTACTAGCTAAAAAAGGAAACAAAAAGGAGAATGTAACCGTCTAGTAGTAAGATATGGTGCTAACCGACACAAGGAAAATTGAAGCTACCAGCCAACTGAAGGAACAAGATGTTACCAGTCATCAATAGGAGCATCATAATAGAGTTGGAAATTAATGAAAATTATATGAAGTATCTAAAATACCTATCATACAATTTATATATGCTAGGTGAGAGCTATTTTTCTATATATGTGTAAAATTCTCTCATTTGAAGGGGTTCTTAAGATTTTCAATGTTGTAGTGGCATCATGCTAAAATGGTGGCCAACTTCCCATTAGTTTCAAACCTTAAATATAGTTTTTGCAATGTAATCTCACACTTTTTTCCATGAATATAATGTGTAGTCATTTTTACCCCCATCACAAAGGAAAAAAATCCCATGCGCACCAAGCTATCACCTAGCGGGCATTGGGCGCTCACCTAAGGCACGTGTGGGTGCCGAGTATCTCTTTTATGTGATTTTAGTGGAAAACATCATCTATGATCCAAGTTTAAGAGATTTGAAAGGAAATAAGACATACAAGAACCATATAACTCATAACGGCTTCTAGATCCTTGCAGTCATTCCAGACATAAAGTGCTTAATAGATTATAGAACTTACACCAAAATAGACAGGAAGTTGTACAAACATTCATACTTAGTTCATAAACATAAGTGAAAAAGAACTCTGAGGAAGTATATATGCATTAGAACCATTAATTCTCATATTCATATAAACTGGTAACTTCATTACATTTATTAGGCCCATTACAGAATGTCATAGAAAGGCAAACCATAGTAATGCATTATAATTGGATTCATATAACTAGGCCCTCAAAAGAAAATTTATGGCTCCCCAAACCCTTGATACATCCTTTCCTACCCTTATTTACCCAAGTTAACAAAGTCCTTACATTATTTCTATAGAGCTCTGCCCTCTCTCTATATATCTATTACTTCTAGAGGCACTTGTATATATAGCCTTTTGGAACTGCCAACTCATTCTCTTGCAGCCTCAGATCTATCGCTAGTGTCTGAATGTGGTCCTCCATGAGCGCATGCTCCTCTACGAATGAGATCACCAATCCTTGTCATGATGTCCTTCTAGAAGCTTCTAATGTAGGGAATATTCCTTCTTGGGCCAACATGTCACCAAGCTAGCACCTTATCCACTTTGCAAGCGTAGTCAGGTCACACTTTTCTCATATCCTACCCAAACTGCCCAATATGGCTAAGTCCTAAAACCTTGGCTTTGTTTACACATGTGCCATGGGTTTCCTTAAACCCTTCCTTAAACGATTCCCTTCCCACCTTCTCCTTTCGTGCCTTTCTTCAACTAGGCCTTCCGTGCCTACGCGTCTTTTTGCACTTAGCTAATATTTAAGGGGCCCAACATCACCCCACACTACGCCTGTTCTTCGAGAATACTTTTTAAATGGATAAGGAATCATAGTAGACTTATGCCTTGGAAAAAGAATAAGGGGATGAAGAATTTGGGAAAGAATAAAGAATGGGATAGTGATGGCATTACTCTAATAATCTAGGGAAATCTTTTTACAAGTCATCCTCCAACTAGTTCCAGGCATCAAATTCATTTTATTCTCTCTAAAAAATATTGCCTACTAAGGTGCTCACCTGATCAAAACCCATTCCATCCCCTTGTGCACTCATACTGTCAACAATATTCTCTAACCCCTTGCCTATATCCTCCAGCGCATCCATCCTTCATGTAATCTATGGGTATAGTTCCTTCAACCAATTTTTGATTATACCCCTTAAGGTTTTAATGGCCTTGGATTTCTTTTTGACCTCGGATATGATCTTTTCTCGCTCAACTCTATTCCCCTTGTTCTTCTCCTAGAACTCTTTGAGTTCTTCTTCATCATTTGCGACCAGCATGCCCGCCACTTTGTCTCTGTCCACGTAGTTATCGTACGTGGCCTCAACATTCCGGGAGGAAATATTTACATCATCAACAACCTTTCTATATTCAGCTATGAGTGCCACAACTTCCAATTTATCCTCCTTTTCTAAGCATGCGGCCAATTATTTTTACAGATTCCAAAGATAGCAGTTGCCTCTCCATGGTGAGAGTTCTTTATTAATTCCTATAGGCATTCACAGGCATATGCATACTTTTGTGTAGAAGGTGCTAGGTCCAGATGCTTCAACACTATGACATCTGTAATGGAATCCACCTTTTTGTAAACTTCATGTACCCTAGTATTCTTGTCCCTTAACTCACACTGCCACTAGGTGTTGATTATCCTTTCTCGACTTAGCTCCTTTGTCCTTGTAGCTAGCTCTTCCTCCTTCAGTTCATCCTCTAGATATTTTATTCTATCATTCTTCCTAAAGAGTCTAGCTTCAACCTCAACGGGGACCTTGTTGAGTGAATTTCATAGTTGTTCATCTAATAGTTAATGAGTATTCAACAATGGGTTGTCTCCTTTTGATTCTAGAAATGTTATTATTGCCCTATGGCTAACTTTGAATTATGGCTCATCAAGATGGGACTCAAATGCCCATGAGATCATCTTCCTTGTTCACAGGTATGCATCCTCCTTATTAAAAGATGACATTGCCATGAGTTCCTCTTCTATAATTTTTCTTTGGAACCGTCTGCACAACACTTTGTTGGAGTCATCAATATAACCCATCCTTGGCCTCTCCTCCTCCATGTACTTTCCTTCTATGTGCATGCCCTTAGGAATACATACAGCTAAAGTGGGGCCTCCTTTGCTGCCATGGTCCTTTTTTGCGTTGTCTTCCTTATCCTTATTCAACACTAGCTCAGCACTACGTTCCAACCCCTCTTCAACCATGGTCTCAATGATCTTCATTACTTCTCTTTATGCCAACTTGTTTATCTATTCCTACGTAAGGTTTTGAGCCTTCTGCTTCTACACACCAACCTCCTCACTTATTCCCATCTCTTGGGTGCTTTCCCCCTTCTGACTACCCTTGCACCATATGAAAAGGAACCCCTATTCTTCTTCTCCACAATCTTCTTCTAAATCATGCACATTGAAGACAAGTGGCTCTTGATCTCTTCCTGGATCATCTTCTTCATCGTCATCATCCTTTTCACCTATGTATTTCTCCAAACTCTCAATTTCTTCCGAGGTAGTCTTCTCTTCTATCCTATTCTTCTTCCTAACCAAGGATTCTAGCGTAGGTGACTCTATGTCTTCTTCTTCCGATGACTCCTTGTCTAATGGCTTCTTTGGATCTTGAGTCATCTCTTTTATTATGGAATTCTTCTTACGTGAATAGATACTTGTTTTGGTGCTTGTCCCAAGGGAACCTATTACCTATGTATCCACTACACTTTGTATTTTTTTCTTTGGTTCTTTTGCCTCCTATCTAGGTGTGGGAATTTTCCTACCATTTGGGTCCTTAGGTATGGACATATCATTCTCTACATACGCTTACTTCTCAAATTTGGATCTTATTAAGAGGTATACTTGTGTCATGGATCCTCCTGCAATGGGAAAAGTTATGGGTCTTACCATTTGGACCTCATGCGACATATAATTCTCCACATACACATGCTTTTTGGGGTAGACCAACCCTTTGCACATTTCTCTATGGTCCCAGTCTAGATTACCAAGGTATAACTTCATCTTCTTGGATTCTTTAAACCTGTTCACTCCCACTTGGAAGTTTTGAGCTGTGAAGGAAAAAGGGAGCTTGCACCATGGGCTCCATGTCTCATCTATCAATTTAAATCTACCGAGGTAGAAATGTTGGTACACAAAAAATTCTACTTCTCCCTTTATGGTCACTGGCATTTGTTCAGGGATCCTCCATTCCACTCTGAACGCATTCCTTAGGTGTGTATACCACTTCTCCAGGTGTGCCTTGTGCACAATCGTCATACTATCATAGGTGTACTTTTCAAATCTCTTCATGGGTGAAGGTTCTTTAGTAGGGTACTCCCACATGAATTTTTCCACTACATTCGGCACTCAAATATCTGAAAACAAAATGGTTAACAAGACATTACCAAAAAGGATTTTATCACCTTCCCTCATGTTGCTAACAATCTCATCTGCGGTGAATGCAGAAAAGTTATAGATGGTGCCCTCCAAAATTTTCCTGCAAACATTCAACCAGACCTTGTTAACCTGGGTCCATATCTCCTAGCCATTTATCTTTTTCACAAGGTACGCGGTCATCTTCATCACCAAGTCCTTGATGTCCATGATATAGAAGTACCTTGACCCCTTTTTTATATGCATAATCAGCGATATTTTCCTTAATTTCCTCCTTGTCGCTTAGTTCATCCTCTAAACTATCTCCTTCACAAATGAGGCCTATGAAATGTGAAACAAGATGAGGGGTAATGTGCATCTTGCACCCTGTAAAGTGAAAGTAATATTTATGCATGCACGACATCAACCATTAATAAAGGCACTCAGGCTTCCAAAAGTAGGGCAACTTAAAGAGTTGTAATAATCCTGACTTCTCCAACTTGACTTTACATCATCATTATAGATGGAAAAACCCTCTGGTGTCCTTTTATTTTTTGGGTGCACTAACTCTAGCACCATTTCCTTCTCAATTGTGCTCGAGTGATGATTGTAATCATTTATTGACATATTTATTAAATGGGATTCCCACTCCTTCCCCAACAACACTCCATCTGGGTACTACATTTCTACATACCACTCTTCATTTGTATGCACGATAGTTTCTTGTTGCTTACCCTTGCCCTTGCCCTTTCCCTTCTTATGTGTGCCAACTGGTTTCTTAGGTGCCATTTTCTAGGTCCTCTTATCACTTCAATCACTTCTTATTACTATGTTCTTCCACTCCCTCCAACCTTAGATCTCTAACTCATGAAGAAAACCCCTTAAACACGTGTACTAGTTCTTCAAACCCTAACTAGGATAGTTCCTTCACAAGATGATGCCTTATCACAATTTATCTTACTATTGTGAAATCCCTTCTTTTGGTTTGCAAATGAAAACTAGTTACTCATGCTCAAACTCTTCAAATTTTTCTTCACACATTAGTTTTGGAAGCCCTAATTTACAAATATGCAAAAGTTCTTCTTTCTCCTTATACGCATGTTTCACCTGATTCTTAGAGAATTTCTTAGAATTTGATGAAATAGATAAGGGTAAAGGTCAAGGAGGAATCCCTGTTAAAAGTTGGTTGAAGGTTGTTGCATGCGCATTGACTTCTCGATCTACAGCTAATCGTGAGAGCTTCCTTTTGGCTAGGAGGAACTACCTATAATAAATAAAAATACCACAAGAGAGAAGTTAAACAACATATGCAGTGGACTGCCTAGCGTATGCCAGATCCAGGAAGTGTGATACTCCCTAGAAGGTTGTTAATCAACTTTTTAAAAAAAATTAATGTGAGAAATATGTTAAATATTGTCATGTTGTAGTCAATATGATTTAGGCATTTCATATAAACACAATAAACAAAATCTAATCTAACAGGCTAGGTTAGGATTAGATCTGGAGGTTGGGTAAATGGTTCTAGGTTATTGCAGGTCAGTTGGTAGGTGGTTGTTGGGTCTGGTCTTGGTCAAGCTATAAAACATAGAGACTAATTCCTGTTGAAAATGGCTGATGCTAGTTTTAGTAGAAATGGCGATGGTTATGGGTAACCGGCGTCAGTATGGTCAGGGTGAAAGGAACTCAAAATAGGTAAAATGGTATGGGTGATCTGAGGTTGAATAAAGTTTGGGCAAGTGAATGGGGGGTCTATGGAGGTATTAGGTATGGTCAAAAGTATACAAAAAGTGAGAATAGGTGATTTGGTGATGTGAGTGAAGGGATCTTTAGGTTCACAAGCAAGTGGGTGACAGGGAGTTAAGAATACAAATAATAGATTAATAAGAGGACTAATAGAGATTACTTAACTGAACTAAACTATACTGATTAGGTCCATACTTACTGTGTTGATGGTCTGATGGCTGAGTGGTGGAGGTGGTTGATCAAAGGATATGTGTATGGTCCTGTAGTTGTACTTTCTTGGAGTACTCTTGTGACTACAATACTCTTTGGTTGATGCAGGTAATGGTTATGGATTGATGGATGCATGAAAGGATGCCTCTTTATCTTGTATGCAACTCTATTTTTCTTACTTTTCTCTCAAAATGTGCCAACCTTGAAATAAGGTTACCAAAGGGTAATAAAATTTGATCGACAATGGTTTCGGGTTGATCGGTGTCAGTTCAGGGGTAACCAACGTCAGTTAGGATGGGATTTCCTAAGTTTACTAAAAATGGAAGATCATGGCAATGATTTTCTTCAGATCTTTCTATTCCTCTGGGAAAGAGTGGGAGTTACCATTTTTATGTGGGAATATGGTTAGAGGGGATATAGGCTTCGATTTTTAGGGTTTAGGTAGGTCTTAGTTAGTTATGTCAACATACTAAGAATAGATTTGGGGTGAGGTGTCTAGGTGAGGTGTCTAAGTGAGGTTACAGGGTAGGAATTATCTTAATTAGGATAATTAAATAATAAATATTGTGAGATCATGGATTAATTTAATTAAATTAATATTAGTGTGGGGTAAAAGGGGCCATGGCTAGGTAAGTGTGATCAGTTTGGTTATTTGATGAGGGGTCAAGGGGAGTGTGACCTAATTTTTGTGTCTACATTTTTCCCCTTTTTGTTGTGTAGCTTGTATTGGTAAGTTACACTAAAAAAAAAAGATGTGGTTGCCCCATGTGTGGGTGAAGGTGATTTCCCTAAAACTAGGAACTGATGTGACAGAAAGTAGAATTGGTGAGTGGTTTGATAAAAGGTGAATGTGATGAAGAGGAAGGTGGACAATGGGGTAAGGGGGTAAAGGTCTAATTGGGTAATCCAGGTAATGGGTCAAGGTTAAAGCCAATAACATTCAAATGCATGCAAACATATAACATGCAACATAGTACCAGGTTGAAGAGCATGCAAACTCTACATTGTCTAAGGTTGAGGTGGTTCTGGTATCCAAGGTATAGGATATCGTCAGGAAACATGACGTAGGTTAGGTGTAGGAACGTTTAGGTATGTTCCGGTACACCAAAGATTGGGTCAGGATAAATGGTCTCGGAAAGAGGCAAAGTAAGGTCATTAGGTCCAACAACATGGGTAACATTGTCGCAAGGTATAACGAGCACATGAGTTCACAGGTCACTAACAATGTTCCAAGTCTAAGTAGCTAGGTCACGGTAATTGTAGGGCCGAGGTATGGGTAAAATAATGAGTACCCAAATGATGAAGAGGTTAGGAGGTAAATGATAAGGTTAGGAGGATAAAGTGGAGTGTCTAAGTCAGGTGTGGGTGAGGTAGAAAGGATTCTGGAAAGCAAACTAGGGGTAATGGGTAGTAATAAGACTGAGTAGGATCACTGACAGTAGTCAAAATGAACTGATGCCAGTCACCATGAACTGACCATTATATGCTAGGGCATAGGACCAATGTCAGTCAAGGTGAAACCATCGTTGGTCAAGTCGGAAAGGTTATAAAAAGAAAAAATTCTACGTTTTTGAGATTTTGTTATATACACCAACCTATGTGCTGAAGATATTTGAGATTCATGTATATGGATACACATGTTTAGATTGTTTATTTATAGAAATGATGGTGGTTATGGCATGATGTATAGATGGTTGTGTGCAGCTTTCTATTATGATTTGTATATGTGATGCAAACTAAGTAGTATAGGCATGGATTGAGTCATGTGGATGTAGGTATGGATTGAGTTAGGTCAGTTTATGCATGGATGGAGTTAGGTCATATGCATGGATTGAGTTAGGTCATATGCATGGATTGAGTCAGGTTGGTTTAGGCATGGATTGAGTTAGGTCATAGGCATGGATTGAGCCAGGTTTTGGATTAGGAATGGATTGATTTAAGTCATAGGCATGGATCGAGTCAGGTTGGTTTAGGGATCGATTGAGTTAGGTCATAGGCATGGATTGAGTCAAGTTTTCTTTTAGGTGCATGGATTAAGTTAAGTTTTTGTTTAAATTACAAGTAATTTGCAATACAGTAACAAATGGTATGTAGATATATGTGATGATGTAGATTTCCAAATTTTTGTTGTGTGTGGAAATATTAAATGATGAATTGGTGAATGTTATGATGATGTTTCAAACATGGATGGTAGATATGTGTATTAGTTATTGTATGTTGAGATCTTACTTCCAGTTTTTGATATACCAAAGGAAAAATCAGGCATAATGTGAGTAGAAAAATAAGGGAAAATGGTGGGGGTAGAGAGTGGCCGAGCTAACCTCCAAGGGCCCCATGCCCTCGGAGTGCTACCTACATAGTATTGGTGAAAAGGGACCTCAGGCTGATGTAGTTCTCCCATAAGCTAGGGGAAAATGTGAGGAGGTATGAGAATGGTCGGTAGGTTAGAGGCATGATTAAGTCGAGGTATTTTAGGCATGGGTGAAAGATGAAAATTTCCCAGAGATAAGCGTCGAGGGTCTAGAACTCTATAGGATGATTAATACATAATGAAGAACTTAAAAAATAAGAGGAGGAAAGAGAGCCACATGATTGGTTAGGATCATAATGGGTGGACCATACCTTAGGTAGGATGGTGAACATAAGACCCTAAATACATTGTATGATTGATTATTCTAAAGGTGAAGAATAGTCACATGATCACCAAATGTCACAGTTTCAGCAAGTCCCTTAAGTCGGTACAAAATGAAGGTACAAATGGAGAGGAGGTGAAAAATGGTTTGGTTATATGGTATGAGGTAGCATGCCTTTTGGTAAGAGATCCAAGATCACAATGAGAAAGTCCATGATGAATTTTTTTTCTTTTGACTTGTATTTGAAATAGACTGATCGATGCAGGAAGTTTATATGGGATGAGGAAATTATGTCCTTGATTTCTTCACAAGGATGATCAATGCAGGAAGCTTCCAATTTTATTTTATTTTTATTTTTTGTAGTAGGCTTTACATAGTTGTCCTTCAAGGGAGTAGTCTATTTATATAAATATGTCCTTTTTGAGGGATTCATCTTTATTTTATTTGGATTTTGACTCAAGGAATTGAATCTCATATGGAAATTATTTGAGGGATTTTAATTCATGGACAAGACTAAGGTGAAGAATTGGATTCTTGTTTAGAAAGTAAGGTGAAACGACCATGGGATCTCATCTGAAAGAAGATGAAAAGTATCCATGAGAATCATGTCATGTGCAAAGCCATGGTACACATATTTAAGATAAGGTAAATAAGTGATGGGTACGCACATGATTCTTGTTTATTCATTGGGAATGTCATAGTGGAAGGAGGGAAGTGAATAACACTCAAGGGATGAGCATGAAAAGAGGTAGAAGGTGAGGTAGGACTAAAATTCAATAGTAAAATGGTCAGAGATGCAAGGCATTAAAGGGCTCAAGTTCAGGTTTACCATCGAGTGATGATAAATGATAAGCACCTGATCCATAGGTATGAGTCATTATGTAAGGTCCAAACCAAGTAGGTGCAAATTTTTCCCATTTAATTTTTTCTGCTTTGGTTACATGTTGATTTTCCTTTAGGACAAGATCACTAACTTGGAAGGTTTGTTCATGATTTTTTTTTTCATAGGCATGTTTGATATGTTTTTAGTAGATTTGGATATGGTCAAGAGCATTAAGATAACGTTCATCTAATAACTCTAGTTGCGCTAAATGATCTTGATGAAATTCATCGTCGTTGAGCATGTCTTGTAGAAAAATGCAGAGAGATGGAATCTAGACTTCAATAGGTAAGACAACCTCAGTACCATAGACTAGAGAAAAGGGATTGGCAGCAGTTGAAGTGTGAATGTTATTGCGATAGGCCCATAAGGTGAAAGGAATGTGGGTATGCCAATCTTTCCCAGTATCATTTACTACTTTTGTTAGAATTTTTTTCAGCATTTTATTAGTGGATTCAGCTTATCCATTGGTTTGTGGGTAATAAGGTGACGAGAAACTTAGCTGATTGCCTAAGGCATCACAAATTTTTTGTAAGGTTTTATTTTTGAATTATTTTATGTTATCAGTGATGAGGCGATGTGGAACACCAAAGTGGCAGATAATGTAATGATTGATGAACTCACATATTTTTCTGGCTTTCATGGAGATGAGAGGTATGGCTTTAACCCATTTTGTGTAGTATCCAGTAGTGGTGATGATCCATTTATGTCTCTGGGAAGAATGGGGATTGATCTCTATAACAAGATTGAAACCCCATTGAGAGAAGGGCCAAAGGTCACGGATGACCTGTAAGGCATGACTGGGTGTATGATGAAGATTGGCATGTTGTTTTCATTTTACACAATGCTTAATTTAGTCGTAACAATCAGTGTTAAGGGTTCACCAATACTATTCTAGACAACGAATACGCTTAGCAACCACAAGACCACTAAAGTTACCTCCACATATTCCATCATGAGCTTCCGTAATGGTATAGGGAATTTCATAACTCATAAGGCACCGTAAGAGAATACCGTCAAAGCCACACTTATAGAAGAGGTCACCCATGATGATGTAACAAGAGGTCATTTTGAGAAAGGCATGTTGTCCATTATAAGTGAGGTTGGGAGGTAAGATGGATAGGGAAAGGTAATCCGCAAGATGTTTATACCAAACGTTAGGTGGGTTATGTTCAAGAGTGCCAACAAATTTAACATCATGGTGTGAATGGGAAGGTAATTACAAGCTTTTTATTGTGACAAAGATTTTAGAATCAGAGGGTGAAGTGGGTATCTGGGAAGTAAGATAGGTCATGGTATGTGTGAATTTTTCAGTGGAACGTGGAATAGTTTGTAGTTCATACTGATCAAAGGAGGTCAAGAGGGTGTCAACATGAGTTTTATACTTTTGAAGCTCTTCGTTGTGGCATTGGTAAATAACATTAACTTGGTTTACTGCTAGTTAAGATTCACCAAAGATGTTAATCGATTTTACATTTAAGGAAATGGCGGTTTGAAGGCCTAATACGAGTGCTTCATATTCGAAAATGTTGTTAGTACACTTGAAATCAAGCTTGAAGGATAGTGGTATAGGTTCACCATCTAGGGGAATGAGGATAACTCCTACACCTCCCCCACGCTGACATTTAGAGCCATCAAAGAATAAGGTCATCTGGTAAATGGTATCATCTAAGGAAAGGGTGGTAATGGATTTGTCGGGGAAATATAAGTTAAAGGGTTGGTTTCTGGAAAGAGGTGCATCAGCGAGTTGGTCAGTAATGGCTTGGCCCTTGATAGATTTCTGCTGAATGAATTTGAGGTCCAAATCAGCCATAAGCATGAGCTAACGTGCAACACGTTTGTTTTAATAAGGTTTCGCATACATGAAGTGTAAGGCTTCGGTGTTGGTCACAACGTAGGTTTTATGGTTGAGTAGGTAATGGTGGAGTTTGGTGGCAAAAAGAACTAAGGCTAAGGAAAGTTTTTTAGCATGACTGTATCAGGTTTCGTAGTCCATAATAGTATGGCTTATGTAATAAACTGCCTGCTCCCTATGTTGTTCATCGTGATGATCAAGTATGGCCCCTAAGGAGTGATCGGTAGTAGAGATGTATAGGTAGAAGGGTTGATCATCTTTAGGTGGAATGAGTACAGGTGGTTGGAGAAGGTATTGTTTTAAGGCCTCAAAAGCTTTATGGTAGTCATAATCCCATTTGAAGGTGACATATTTTTTGAGAAAACGATGAAATAGCTGACATCGATCATAAATTTGTGAAATGAAATGATGAATAGACTATAACTTAACTTGTAAGCTACAGAGTTGCCACAGATTAGTGGGTGGAGGTATTTCAAGAATGGCCTTGACTTTAGCAAGGTCAACCTCTATACCACATAAGGAAATGATAAATCCAAGGAAATTTCCTGAGAGAACTGTGAAGACACACTTCTTAGGTTGAAGGCGAACACAATACTTAATGAGGTGGTCAAAGATGGTTTTTAGGACAATGAGGTGCTCGGAGTGGTGTTTAGATTTAGAAAGGATATCATCTACATAATCTTCCAATATATGGCGCACATGATGTAATGGAAGATGTAAGTCATAGCCCACTGATATGTGGCACCAATGTTTTTAAGATCAAAAGGCATGACTCGATAGCAAAAAGTCCCCCAAGGGGTGATGATTTTGGTTTTGTGTTGATCTTATGGGGTAAGCAAGATTTTTTTATAACCCGAGAAGCCATCCATGAGTGATAGCATCTCATGACCAGCAGTAAGGTTAACCAGCTAGACTATATCGGGTAGAGGAAAGTCATCTTTTGGGAAAGCTAGGTTGAGGTTGCGGAATTTTGTGAAAATGCGAAGACCCCCTGTCACCTTAATGATAGGGACAATGTTAGAAATACAGTAGGGATAATCAATGGGTAATATGAAGGAAATGGAAAGAAGGCGCTGAAGTTCTTCTTTGACTAGAAGAGCAATGCGAGGGTGTATTTTTCTTATCTTTTGTTTTATAAGTTTGACATCAGGAATGGTTACGATATTATGGACCACTATAGTGGGGTCAATACCAGGCATGTAAGTGTAAGACCAAGCGAAAGAATGGTTATGATGTTTGAAAAAATAAGGGATAGCTTCTTATTCAGCAGTAGCTACAGATTGGCCAATCTTTAGAATATGCGAGTCATTTTGAGTATGAATGTTGACTTCAATAGTCGATTCATTCAACATGGTTTGTGTCTCAGATGACAATGACCGGTGAATATAAGAGTCTTCTGCACCCAAGTAGGTGAGTTTACATTCATCATCAAGACATGTAGGGCCCCTAGAATGTTAGCTAAGTACAAAAGGAACGTATGCGTGTAGGTCCTAGTTGAAGAGAGGCGCGCAACGAAAGAGCATGCAAAGAAGGGTTTAAGAAAAGGGTTTAAGGAAGCTTGTGGTGCACAAGGCACACCCGGACATAACCAAGGGTCTAGGACATAGCAAAATTGGGTGTTTGGGATAGAACATGTGAAAAACAAGACCTTATTACGCATGTTTTTTGGATAATGTGCCAGCCTGATGAAAATTTGGGCCAGGAAGGAGCATGCCTATGGTAGAAACTTCTAGAAGCACATCATGGTGAAAAGTAGAAATCTCAGGCCTGGGAGAGCATGCTCAGATGGAGGACCACATTCAGACACTTTGCATCAGATCTGAGGGCATTGGAAGATGATTTGGTAGCCCAGAAAGGCTATAAATACTAGCACCTATAGAGTAAATGAAGGAGAACAAGAGAATGGGCGGAGCTCTGCAGAAATACTCCAAGAACTCTGTTAGCGGGTAGTTTCACTTGGGAAAGGATGTATTGGGTATGGGGATTGTAATTTTTATTTTTGTTAGCCTAGCTACATTAGTCCAGTTGTAATGCATGACTGTGGTCTGCTTCTCTGTGACATTCTATAATGGCTCCATGGATGTAATGAGGTTACCATTATATATATATGAATATCAATGGTTTTGATACATACATATTTTTCATAGGTTCTCTTTAATTTATTTTTATGCTAGGTATGGATGTTTGTATACTTATTTTTGTTATGATACAAGTCATATAGTCTATTAAGTACTATCTGTCTGGAATGGCTACAAGGATCTAGGGGTCATTCTAAGCTCTATGGTTATTGTATGTCATAAATCCTCTTTAAATCTCTTAGACACAAATCATAGATGATGTTTCCCACTTAAATCACATAAAAGAGAGACTCGGAACCCGTGTGTTTCTTCGGTGAGTGCTGAGCATAATTTGGGTGATAGGCTGATGCGCATGGGGTACCTTTCTTTTGTGATAAGGGTAAAAATGAGTATCTTGGTTTCATTGTCGGGACCTCTTTTTTGAAGTTATAGTGGGAAATAACATACATCATGATTTGTGTAGTGAGTAATGATAGAGCAATTAATGTTGGAAAGTGTTGAATCATGGTTCAAGAGAAAAAAGGATGAATTTTCTTAGAGATTCAACACTGGACTTGATTTTGATGCATGTAGATGGGTAGAAGATAACCTCTACCATGATTTGTATGAAATTTTTTTCTGCTACTTCCTAGTAGAACTGTATGAATGGCTCTTAGCCTATACATCTAGATCAATTTGGCATTATGGATCATGTTTGTGGACCAAAGAAGAATACCAGAGGCTGTAGGATGTAGATATGATGTGGACCTGTGCTATGGATCATTGGTGGAAAGGAGTATTGTCTAGCTACACTCTGGAATACACCATTTCCACATATTCCTATACGGAGGTTGCTGAGTTTGATTTTTTGCGGGAGCCCAAAGGATAATTTCTACTTGTTATCCCTCTAGCTATGAATATCTTGATGGTTAACATGAGTTTAGAGGCATTCCCAATGGCTGGATAAACCATTCTGAGCACTGGGCAAGGAAACTAGGGTAGAGGAAGATGACAGATATTATAATGGGGAAGGAAGGGGAGGAGAGACGGCTCAAGTATAGTGAAGCACCTGAAAGGGAGATTTCTAGATGATGTTAGGCTGCAAGTGTGATGGATTTATGGAGGTAGATGTTATGGGAAGGAGTCGAGGTTCACGTGGAGGATGTGGAACTTGAGTAGTTTGTGCTATCCCATCTTGGAAAGCATATAAGAGAGACCCCTTCGGCTTCTGGTGAGAGTTCTTCATGAGGATAAATAAGAGTTGTTGGCACATATCTGATCCCACCCAGTGACCAAACCCTAGCACTTGGTTTTCTAGAACCAAGGAGTATCATTGACCTAGTTGATATCAGTGGAGGTGACAGACCTGTGCCTAGGAGGTACATTGTTTTGGTTCCCACTTCTATGGCTATGCATATTCTAGTATTCAAAGGATTATTTGGATAAGGATATAGTATACAATCCCTCAGTCTCACATCTGGGAGTGATGTAAGGTACAATAGTGGTAGTGGGGCACTATTACAAACAATCGGCGCATAGTTCAGTGGAACCACAGGGACTCTTGGCACAACTACTATAGGACCTAGTGGGTCAGGGGGCACAAGACTAGGTAGACCTAGTTAGATCTAGTGACTTAGGAGGCATAAGACCTGGTGGACTTGGTGGATTTGGTGGCAAAGGAAAAACCAGAGGAAACCAAGGCTTTGGCTCCAATGGACAAGGGCCCTAGCCACCCCCTCAAGTTTTTTTTTGAGATGTCATTACACTTACCAGATTACAAAGTTATTGAGGATGCTACGGAAAATTTTCAAAAATGTGAACTACTATGGCACACAAAGGGTATCACAACCCTAGAATGGAAGGCTAGTTAGTTTGCAACCATGTTGCAAGGGCACACGCATAGCTGGTATAGGAAATATGACCCTCATCAAACAGTGGTGGACTATACTACTTTAAAGAATGCATTTTTGGAAGAATTCCACATCCCTGAGTTTGAATAGAAGAGCACCAGTGCTTTGAAGGAGATTCAACAAGGAATGATAGAGAGTGTGCAGGAGTATGTGTAACATTCCCATTTAAGACTTTAGAAATAAGGATTTTTTTAATGTTCTTTGTTCTAAATAAAACATCATTTAGAACACACATTCCATGCCAATCAATCTCATAATAGATAACCATATGCAGCTATAATGACTCGGTATGCTACTGATCTCTCATTCCATGACTCAGTTACCAACCGATCTCTCATGTTAACTTGAAGTATAGAATACTTTATGTATACTATGTATACTTGGTTTTATTACCCTGTTTTGGGTACTGAGTTATCTGTTTAAATAACCTATCTGAATATTTGTTACCAATACTCATCTGACATCATGTTACTTTAAACTAGGTGATGTAGGACAATGCAACCAATAACTTGCGATACTTTGGCAAAATATTTTGAATATAATGTTCATGTTACTATTCCTAGATGACATACTCGTCATCCCAGAATATGTCCTTCACCTCACTCTTCTGTTATCTAGAATGGTCTTTACTGACTACTGTTAGTCCACTTGCCCAAGGTTTAACCCTAGCCCTAGTTAGAAACATAATTTATTATAGGAAGACGCTCATAATGTCTTAGGGTATATGGGCATATTGGGTTGACCTAAGTCAACCAGATGTACCAAGATACCCTAAACCATTGAAAGCTACTACCTATCCTAAACATGCTACTAACTTGACCTAGAGAGAAGCTAAGTTCAAGTCCTTATTTTTGTGTAGATCTAGATGATTAATGCGGAACAGTGTTGCCACATGTCAACTGCAACATTGTATCCTCGAGAAGACCCTTGTCTTCTCAAAGGTACAGTCCTATAGTTGGCGTGTGCCAACATCCTATAGAAACTACCTCATCAAGAGGTACGTACCACAAGGAGGTTATTAATACATTATTAATTTGGATTATTACACCGATTACAACAACCCTACTAAACCCTAATCCATCACTCCATAAGTTCTTTTCTAAATTTGATTCAATTAGTCATAAAAGAACTTCCTTAACTTATGATTGATTTTTACATTCAGTTTACTTGGCTTAACAAATAGATATCCAAAAATGGGACAACAACATCATAAGTTCTATTATAATGAAACCTAATCATTCAATAAATTTGTAACCACCAAATAGGTTCAACTAGAGTAGAATTTATAGGAAATGAAGTCTAATGATTAATGATTGTATCAGTATTCTTTAGATTACATTACTTTGATCGAGGAAGGGTCTTCCTCTACATGATTAAGTATTAGGTTTTCTATACCCTTCTAATATTTCACAATTTCTATAGTTTTAATGCATATTCATTATGCATTCCATTACTTAGTTAGAATTGTTTAGATAAAGACTGATATCCTATGCAACTCAACAAGCTGCATATCAACAAGGGCAATTGAACTAATTCCCTTTATCTAGCTTATCAATTTTATCAGAATTAAGCATATAACATATATGAAGAATATCATCAAGATAGGATTTAAATCTCCTTCATAAAATACAAGATAATTTACACAACAATTACAAGTAAATCTCCAAATTTCAATTCATCTTTTAGGAAACTATATAATTACAAGACTATGCAATTTAGGCATGCTATATAAAAAAAACCCCATTCCAAAAAGAATATAACTTTTCTTTTTCATACAACTGAAGAATGAATCGAAACTCTTTACATAAGATCCAGAATTAAATAAGCCAATACAACATGAAATTTCTTGTCTTCTTTTACCACTTACGATGTCCATATGTAAAATTGCTAACACGGGTCATTTCAATGAACTAAGCATGATAAGAACTAAGCATTAAAGTAAAGTGCATTCCACTAATTGTTTCATTAAACAACTCTGCCTTTATGAAACAATTAATAGGCTTCATAAAAATAATCATAAGTAATAATATCCAGAAAGAAGAACAATTAAGAGAGTCTGAATTCACTTTTAAGAAAAGAGCATAATATAAATAGTAACATCTGAAATACATCACAAGACCTATTTGATCCTGTTAATTACTTTTAAATAGTCAATAAGTCTTTTCCTTCCATTGTTTCATAAATTCATAAGAATAGAAAAACACATTTAACCTTTCCAAGCAACAAAGAGGTTAATTACAACATAACTCATATTAGTATGCTTCATCTTTCCATATAAAAAAAGAAGAGAATCAATACATATCTATTTCTCAGTCACAATTCCTCTGAAGGAAAGAATCATGTTAAGTACCCACATCACTGCCTCAGTCCAAAGATGACAAAATAAGGAGTCCATAAATAAAGAGGCAACAACAAAACAAGAATCCAAATTCAATCCAAGCAGATTAAAAAATTCTAACTGAAAGTTTTACTAATTTTAGTATGTTAGTAGTATATAATTCAAAATGTATAAAAGCAAAATTTCCAAAAGTCCAAGCTATACTTGAGTGAAATAGATCTCTTAACCAATCCAAAAGAAAATTCCCATCTCATAAGAGAATTAATAAAAGAGAATTTCAGTCAATGAAATTATATAGTTAACATAAAAAGGATCTCAAACCAAAAAGGACCCAATCTATATTTCATTTCATTTATACTATGAAATGAAATCCTTTATTAAGTATAAACTTAGGAATTCCTTAGCTAGTTCCCAAAAGAGAACTCAAACAAAATGCATAGTCAAGAATGCACATTACCAACTTCCATTACAAACTTACAAATGAAGACCTACTTCCATTCTCCCAGATCAAATTCAAATTCATTCTCTAAATGAAATTCACAGTACCGTCTCTAAAAAACATACTATCCCCAAGATATCTTATTCACTTTTCTGTCAAAAACCCAGAGATCCATTCAAAGAACCCAACAAGGAATAGAAATACACAACAATGTAAGATAGACAAGGGTTGATGAAACTCACGGTCCCAGGGATTGAATTTCCAAGAATTCAGAATAGGGATACCGTATTCCCTTCAAATGACACACATTAAAATAAGTTTAAATTCAACTTTAAATTAAAACCCATGAATTAGATGAAATATCTGAAGAGAGTAAGGAACTAAAAAATCTGTTCAAGATAAGTATTGTCCCCAAATTCGTCCAACTCGACTGAATAGAATCACCACAAGCCTCACGAGTTTCATTTAAAAGCTTAAAACAGGTAAGGATTTTCTCAACATCAAGACAAAAAGGAAATAAATAATACATTCCATAAATCTCTACGATCGATACGATTGCCCCAAAACAAATCATAGTTCTAGTCCATTAATTCCTAAGACTTAAATAGCTAAGCTTCCCACATGACACAAGTTCACTCAGGGCAGAGAGGGAGAGGTTTTACTTCAATTTCTCTCACCCTATCAAGTTCAAGGGAGGATATACAGTCCAAAGGACATAAGGAATAAAACCATTCACACCCAAGGAGTGAAAAAAAGGAGATTAGAAGGAGGTTACCAGTTCGGCATCAAACTGAAATAAACTCTCAAGCTACCATCGAGCAAACCATCCATAAAGTAGATTAAGATTCCAAAACCAAATAAACCAACAAAACCCAGATTTCCAAATAGGTATAGAATTAAATTTCACAATAACATAATACTTTTTAGATATGATTACGAGCTTTAAACATAAGTTTTGATTTTCCCCAAGATTCTATTACCGGTTCAGGAAAGCACAAAAAAAATCCAATGAAAGTCTAGAGTTCATAATTCCATAAAAAGGAATAAAACCTTAGCTCAAAGAAATTGTACAGACCAAAACTCACAACTCGGCTACAAGTCCATCAAGAACCAAAATGTAAGTACAATTTTGAATAGGAAGGTTCAACCTAAAGTACAGATCTACACTAAGTTCCAACACAGTCCAAGACAAACACATAGTCCCCATACAAACTCTTAACAAATTCTGAAGCTTCAATACTAATTTCAGAGCTTCGAGTACAAGCTTAGAACACTATGGAGCTCTACTTCAAAAACACAAGACTAAATAGAGATTCAGAACCAAACAAGAATCAAACCAGTTCTTTCATCATTAGTCTCAAATGCAAGAAACAAAGCTTTGAATACAAGCTAGAGAGCTTCCACTACAAATTTCAGAGCTCTCAGTACAAGTTACAGATCCCTTAATACAAATTTTGCATGAATACTACTGATAACTAGCACCGAGAAAGTTCCCAAAACTACCATTAACAAAAAATAATTCACATTCCAAAACCCACATAAATTTCAAGAAAACATGCAAGTAAATAACTAGATACATCATACAAAAATATATGTCAAGTGACCAAAGTTTTTTTAATGAATCATTTAGAAGAAAGAAAGAAATCTTAATGGGTAGAGCCTATCATGACTGATAGTGCCTCTACCAATTTGAAGAAGACTTCCATCTGAGTTTCCAACACCCCTTCTTCTCCAAGCAATATCAAACAACAATAATCTTTTTCCAAAATGCCTCTTATACATTCCTCGAACTGAAAATAGATCAGAGAATTCAAAAATAGCCACTAAGTGTAGATCAAATTGTTGGTTCGAAAAAATAGATAGCTCCATGTAGAGTAAAAATCATGAAGCATGCAAAGCAAAATAACCCCCAACATGTCTGTCGGCATGCCTTCCAAGACATCTTGCTTGCCAAAATCAAGGTGAATTAATGCCATTAATTTGCATAATCACGCATATCTCTCCTTGCCACTGCCATCCAAAGTTGGTGAGACTAAATTTAACTTCCACATAAATTTTCAAACTTAGTGATGCCTCCATGTAGGTTCCTCCAAATTTTCGTGTAATTACCAATTCTGGCAGTACTCTACCTTTTCAAATTAAAAATCACATCTCATTAGTAGCTTAGGAACCACAACTTAGCTCCCACTTGCCAATCAAACCATAGGTTCCCTTTCCTACCCATTATTTTAGGATAGATATAATTTTCTTAGGTTAGATCTTAGGTTAATTTACAAATATAACCTTAGAATATAACCTTCAAACAATAGATTGTCACCTTAGGTTAGGTCTTAGTTTAACCAAATAGTATAGGTAATAGGTTAGAAATAACTTAGCATCCCTTAGGTTATTTCCCCTAATGATAACTTAGTATTACAACTTAGGTTAGGTTGTCATCCCACGTAGAGTGGCGTAGGAAGAGTTAGGAAAAATTTACTTGATTCTTGAATCTTATTAGGATAGACCTTATAGATATAGGACACATTATAATCTCTCTTTCTCAAGAATCTTGAAGAAAGTTTCCCTTTCCCTTAACGCCATTAAGTTCCCTATAAAAGGTCAATCAAGAAGAGTCGATCACAACACAAAACAAAATGAAGGCACATTCTTTCAAGATAATAAAGAATTTGTAACAAACACAAGTTAAGTCTGTTAAGTTTCTTAATCAATGAATGTCAGTTTCTCATTCAGTTAGATAAGAAAACTTAAAAAATTGATCCAAGGATGAGTCCAATTGTAAGGGATAAGTTTGTAATCATTCTAACAAGATTACAACTTACTCATAAGAAGTGAAATAGATTATTGCAAGCAACAGCATATCGGCCCTACAATCAAAGAGCATAAATGATTTATCCATGGAAATTATAATTTTTCAACAACCACAAAACATGCATTTGTCTTGAAAATCACATGTCAATGCTTGCAATGCAAAATAGGAATATAATAGTTTGACAAGGTGTTTCAGTATGATGCACGCTTTAAAAATATCTTGTCTAAGTTATCATATGATATTCACCCTTCATAGGATGCTCAGTGGTTTATTGGAGGATTGATCAAACCCTTTAGAAGGGCCTTATCTCATAAAAATTTTACAGACCCACGCAAGGCATTGGAAGCTGCTCTACGTGCTGACCCTATTGGTAGTGTTGATATTGGTGTTAGCCCATTCCTAGAGGCTCATATTATTGCTATGGCCAAGCAGCTGGAAAAGTTGTCTGTGAACTCAGCCCATGAGACTTGTAATGGTTTATGGTGAATAGATTGTTAAGTAGAGGGGCATGTTAAGGATAATTTCCCCCAGAGGACAGTAAACGCAGTGGCAGTAGATTGTGAAATTTTTCATGGGGACCATGATGCAAGTAGATGCCCCTTATTACAACGTGTAATCCAGAAGAATGTTTCTTGCTACTATAAGATCTACACCTCTACAACCCATGATACTAAGGACTATAGGCTTATTGATCAGATCTATGAGGTCATTAATCATGGGGTGCACCAGACCAGTATTACCAGTAGTTCCAAGGGTGATGATCACCATTATGAGGAGCACGCAGATGGAGGCACACGCGGAAAGTGTTTTCGAGAAGGATTTTGTGGTCATGGTAACTGTGGGGGAGGAAATATGAGTTCCTGTGAGGAACCTGTTTCAATTGTGGGTCTATAAAGCATTACAAACAAGAGTGCCTAGACCTGTTGTAGTGCTCATGGTGCAGAAAGAAGCACAAGTATGAGGAGTACCTGGATTTTTTTGAGCACATGAGTCAATAGCACTGAAAAGATAAAGGCACTGTAATGGTCAGCATTAAAAATTTAGACATGTAGTCGATGCCACAGGTAACACGGGATGTAGGTTTGGAACCAATTTTCGTAACAATGAGAGCAAAATCCGCGTGTACATAAGAGATACCAAGGTAGAAGAACCTAGTTTCGAGGGAGGAAGTAGTTCATGGAAAGTACCTAGACCCTGCATGTCAAAAGGAGGTATATCAAGACACCATGGATGTTATTACGAGTTTACAAGGGGAAATCTAGTGTCCAAAGGATCAGTCCTTGAGGGAGGAATAAGGAAGGAGAGTTGAGGTGCCAAAGGATGACCTAGATGAGGTTAAGGAAGTATGTAAAATGTTAAGGCAAGAGAATATCATTCCCTTGCTAGGATCATGGTTGAGAGAGAAGGTACCATGTGCTAGAGGAGAGTGCAAGAGGCGGGTGTTGCACGCAAATCTTCTCCCTCATAGCCTTGACTATGACAAGGAGATCACATTGAATGCAGTTGTAGATGGATGACTCCTTAGTAATATCCTCATTAACACATGTGCGTAGGTCAATGTTCTAACTCTAGATGTATGGCATCAGATGGGAAGACCCACATTACGGCCATCTTAGAATGTGTTGTATATGGAAAAAAAGACTAAGGAAATGCCCATCGGTGTTCTAAAGGATGTAGCTATCACTATCCAAGGAAAACAATTTTCTGGCACTCCTTGGGTGTCCATGGTGTTACCAGAATAATGTGGACCTTTGGTTCAACAAAGGGTACATAATCTTTGAAAATAAGGAGGGGCGGGTCATTATACCCCTGGCTGATGGGAAGTCAACACCCTATATTGAACCCCTAGGAGAATAAGTTATGGAAAAGATATATGTGTGCTCAATCAAGGACCCAGAGATAATACATCCTACCAACTGAGTTATCCAGTTTGAAGATGCTCAATCAGAAAGTGATACAACCAGTCTAGCATGTGACAATTGGGTGCATGGAACTTATGAATTGATGGGATGGTAATTGAGAGGGTCAGTGACCAAGGTGACAAAAGTGCACATAGTACGGTGTCTAGGAGGAAAAGAGTTGCCTAAGTATTTAGTAGGAGCCTTCCCTGAGATCTTTCTACGGGAGATGGAAGATTAGTTGAAGAATGATAAGGAACAGAGGGGGATGTTAAGCTATGTCCTAATTGGTATAGTGGTATGATGGTGGGATATAGATGAGGAGGGCATTTATGAATAGTGTGAGGTAAGAATTTCTCTCTCTATCATATTTTCTAGGAGCAACATGCCCACCACCATCAAGGACTACCATGGGAAGGTTCCCACCTATTTCTATATCTAGGAGTGTGAAAGGATCTAGAGAGAAGGCACAGAAGCTTTTCCACCATCCCTCTGGGTGCACAAGTTATATTCTACAATGCAGGGTTACACACGTGCATGGTACATTATTCAGAGACATGCCACCAGACAAGGAATTAGCAAGAGCTCGCAATTGAACTCATTCAAACCTTTGAGTATTGGAGTACCAAGCCATCAGTTGATAAGGCCTTGTAGGGTATCAAACACCTTACCATGGGAGATAGTGCCATGGTGGAGGATAGGTTGTTGGAGTTACTAGGTTGACTAGGTTTGGAGGTGTGATTTGAAGAAGAAGTAGAGGAAACAAAAGAGTTACAACTTGAGTGCGCGTGTTTGGAAAAGGAGAAAGAAAAGTTGGTTTATATGATTGATGGAGAGGAAGCAGAAAGCTTGGATGTTAGCCATTTTGTAGAGAAGCATGAGGTGGTGGACAATGTTGATACTTATGCATGTACCTACCATGAGCCCTTAAAGACAAAGAAGGTTAACATTAGTCTAAGAGAAGAACCTAAGGAAGCTATTATTAGAGATTACTGGTTAGAGAAGGAAGTCTCTAAGATTATTGATCTATTGCGTGAATTTGAGGATTTATTCCCACATAGGTACCATGAGTTCAAAGGTGTTCACCACTCCTTGGTGGAGATGAAGATAAAGTTGAACGATGATGCGTGCCCGATCAGGAAGATACCCTACCGAATGAATCCCATTTTACGCGTAAAGGTTAAGGAGGAGATAGAAAAAATGATAGCTTCTAGGATCATTAAAGTAGTGGAAGAATCAGAATCGATAAGTTCGATGGTAATAAACATAAAAAAGGGTGGGTAGATTAGGATCTGCATGAATTATAGGGAGTTGAACATATTTTGTGTCATTGATCCTTTTCCAACCCCCTTCACTAAAGAAATTTTGGAAGGAGTCACTGGGTGTGAAATCTATTCCTTTACGAATGGATTTTCGGGGTACCATTAAGTCCAGAATACATAGGAAGACCAGGAGAAGACAACTTTCACCAGTGAGTGGGGAAGTTTTGCATATATGGTCATGCCCTTTGGGTTGAAGAATGTGCCTGCTATTTTTTCACGCATAGTGGTGCAAGTGTTTAAGGACTTCATCCATAAGTTTCTTCATGTTTATTTGGATGATTGGACAGTGTATGGTCTAGTAAAATACCATTGTGACATTTTGAGGTTAAATTTTGGGAGGTGTAAGGAGTTGAGGATATCCCTCAATATTAAGAAATGTGTATTTACTACACCCTTTGGCACATTATTGCATATCATATGTAAGGAGGGCTTGCTGGTAGATCCTGTTTAAGTTACACTAATTATGGGTTTAGGGGAGCCTATTAGCTAGAGTGCAGTGCATGGATTCCTTGGGCATACGGGTTATTACAGGAAATTCATCAAGGGGTATACCAAGATCACCACACCTTTAGAGTAGCTTCTCAGACATAAAAGTGCCTTCCATTGTGGAGAGGTGCAACAGAGGGTGTTTGATACAGTAAAGGATAGGCTTGTCACCACACCTATATTACATTTTTCCTCTTGGGACAAGCCCTTCCATGTCCATGTAGATGCCTCAGGACCTACTATTGGAGTAGTACTTGCGTAGCCAAGTGAAGGTATTGTTGATCACCCTTTATGTTTTGCAAGCAGGAAGTTGACACTAGCAGAGCAAAATTACACAATGACTGCGCGTGAAGCATTGTCAATGATCTACGTTCTTTTCAAATTTAGGCAGTATCTATTGGCAACACCCTTTGTATTTTACACCGACCACATGGAATTAAATTATTTGGTGAACAAGCCCATTCTACAAGGGTGCATATGTTGGTAGGTATTGTTATTTCAAGAGTTTGAGTTCATCATAGTAGTGAATCCTAGGAAGAACAATTGTGGACCTGATCATTTGTCAAGAATTGATTTAGGGGAGGATGCACAAAGTATTGAGGAGACAATGCCGGATACGTAACTATTTAGGTTATGGTGCGTGCCCTTGGATTTGGAGGAAATTACATTATTTTTAAAGGAAGCTGTGACACTAGAAGGAATGAAGGCATTAGAGAAGAAGCAACTATCCATACGCGTCGCGCCCTACATGTTGATCAGTGGAGACTTGTATAAGTTGGGACGTGATTAGGATTTGTGCAGGTGTGTATTAGAGCATGAGCATCTTGCCATCATGGAGGAAGCACATAGAGGAAGTGTGGGTGGGCATTATACAGGTGATGCCACCATGCATAAGATATTAATGGCAGGTTAGTTGTGGGAAACCATGTACAAGGATTGTAAAGATTATTGTAAAGTGTGTGACCATTGTCAATGCATTGGCAAGCTAGGAAAGAGAGATGAAATGCCTTTACACCCTATACCTAGCATGGAACCTTTTGAGAAGTTGAAAATAGACTTTGTAGGCCCAATTGCACCAGTAGCACATAGGACTGGGTCACGCTATGTCATCACTTGCATGGATTATCTAATAAAGTGGGTAGAGGCATCCCATACTAAAGACTGCATAGCAGCCATAGTGACAATATTCTTGTGGGAGAACATTATCACGAGGTATGTATGTCCTTTGATTTTAACCAATGATAGGGGTACACATTTCTTGAATGAGACCATGAGGATCCTATTAGCAAAATTCATGGTGGCTCATCAAAATACTACACCCTATCACCCACAAGTAAATGGAACTATGGAAGCATTCAAAAAAATACTGAGTCATACCCTAGCAAAAATTTGTGATGTTAGAAGACAAGATTGGGATGACAATATATCAGCAGTATTATGGGCTTACAGGACAACTTATAAAAGGATGAACAAATCCACACCATTTCAATTAGTGTTTGGTGTAGAATTTGTTCTACAAGTTGAATTCATGTTACCTTCTCTACAAATAGCACACATAAGAGGGTTAGCTGATGAGAAAGTGCTGGAAGAAAGAATTGATAAGTTAATGAAACTAGATGAGAGATGATCACTTGCCAAGTGGAGCCAAACAATAGAGAAAGAAAAGAAGAAGGATTGACATGATCACCACATGAGATACAAGAAGTTTGAGATTAGAAAGATGGTCTTACTTTATGATTCCAAATTTCGGCGCCATCCTGGGAAGTTCAAATTCCATTGGTTTGGTCCTTACACAGTCTCGTACATCCTTGTTCTGAGTGCATGCCAGTTATAATCGCTGGATGGGACAAAGTTTACTGGACACTATAAATAAGTCTTCTTAGTGTTTGTAAATAATGAAGTTTTTCTAGTTAGTTTAGAATTTTCATTTATGTTTTTCTTTTCTTGTGATTCCCTTTTGTGTTGTTGTTTTGTTTTGGACCTTGGGTGCCGGTAACCTTATTAATACTTTTTGAGAATTTGTGAGTGTGTAGAGGACCGTGCATCATTTTAGTGTGGGGTGGAGTAATGTGAAGGAGTACATGGTTAAAGTGCCAAGGAAGTTGTGTTAAAAATCCCGGTTGAATGGGCCTATTAAAAGGGGTGCTTGAAAAGAAATAATGGAAAAAGGATGGTTGGTGTCAAGATAAAGCTATTTTCATATCCCATGTATAAAGGAGGATAAAGTGCATTAAGCAACATGAGGTAGGCAAGAGAAAAAATTAGGACAGAAGAAGTGCCTTCGGTGTTGGGTACGCATGCGTAAGAGTCTCCTATCAGGTTGGATTGGTTGCATGCAAGAAGGTTAGAGGTTTGTCCATGTAGGTTAGGGCACGTGAGTAAAAGTGCTAAAGACAGGATTTGTTTGAAAAAACTATATTAAATGTAAAAATTTAAAAAATATAAATAAAGGGGTCGAGGTAATTCATTTTTCACTTTGCGTATAAGAAGAATGAAGCACTTTTTACACCTTTGTAAACTAGGGCTTCCAAAAAATGATTTGTGTGAAGAAAATTTTAGAAAGATTGAAGCGTGGGTAACCAGTTTAGGTTTGTGAACAATGAGGAAGGGATTTCATGGGTGTAGGATAAGTTGTGAGAAGGTGTCATCTTGTGAAGGGAGTATCCAAGTTAGGGTTTGAAGAACTAGTGCAAAGGTTTAAGTAATTTTCTTCACAAGTTTGAGATCTAAGGTTGGAGAGACCAGAAGAACAGAGTAACATGGAGTGATTGAAGTGGGAATAAGACCTAGATAATGGCACCCAAGAAATCATCTAGTACACCCAAGAAGGGCAAGGGAAAGGGCAAGGGTAAGCAACAAGAAATTGAAGCTCACACAAATGAGGAGTGGTATGCAGAAATGCAGTACCTAGATGGAGTGTTCTTGGGGAAGGAGTGGGAGTCCCATCTTAGGAACATGTCTGTAAATTATTATAATCATTGGAAAAACACAATCAAGAAGGAAATGGCACTAGAGTTAGTGCACACAACAAAAAAAAGGACACCAAAGGGTTTTCCCATATATAACGATGACATGAAGGTCAAATTGGAGAAGGAAGGGTTATTACAACCCTTTGAGTTTCACTACTTCAGAAAACCTGAGCACTTATATCAGTGGGTGATGTCAAATGTACATGAGGACTATTTCCACTTCGCAGGGTGTAAGATGCGCATAACGCCTCAACTCATTTCACATTTCACAGGCCTCATCTATGAAGGAGATGGTTTGGAGGATGATTTGACTGAAAAAGAAGTGATTAAGGAAACTATCACCGCTTTTGCATGCAAGAAGGGGTAAAGGTATTATGATGTCATAGACATTAAATATCCAGTGATGAAGATGGCCATGCACCTGGTGTTAAAGCTAAATGGCTAGGAGAGATGGACCCAAGTCAATAAGCCATGGTTGAATGTCTATAGAAAGATTTCAGAGGGCACCATCTACAATTTTTCTACACTCATTATGGATGAGATTATTAACTGTGTGAAGGAAGGTGATAGGATCCTCTTGAGAAATTTGTTGTTAACCATTGTGTTCTTTGAGATCGGGGTATTAGATGCATCAGATGAGTTCATATGGGAGTAACCTGTTGAATACCCCTGGCCCGCCAAAAGGTTTGAGAAATACGCTTGTGACAATATGACAATAGTGCACAAGGCGTGCTTGGAAAATTTGTATACGCACCTAAGGAATGCTTTTGGGGTAGAATTGAGAATTCTTGAACAAGTACCAGCAGCCACCAAGGGAGAAGTGGAATTTGCTGTGTACCAACATTTTTGTTTGGGCAGATTCAAACTGTCAGATGGGACATGGAGCCCATGGTGCAAGATCCCCTTTGCCTTCATAGCTCAATACTTCCAAGTGGGAGTAAATAGGTTCTGGGAGTCTAAAAAGTTTAAGTTGGACCTTGGTAATTTGGACCAGGACCATAGAGAAATGCACAAAGGGTTGGTGAACCCCAGTAAGCACATGTACGTGGAGTGATACGTATCACATGAAGTTCAGATGACAAGGCCCATGAATCTTTCCATTGTAGATGGATCCGTGGCACGCGTATACATCTACATAAGACCCAAGTTTGAGAAGGGCACATATCTAGAGAATGAGGTATCTATACCTTAGGATCCATCTAGTAGGAAGAGACCCGCACTCAAATGCAAGAATAAAGAGCTAGAGAAGAAAATACCAAGTGTGGTAGAGACACAGGCAATAGGTTCCCCTGGCACAAGCACCAGAACTAGTATGTACGTGCACAAGAAAAATCCCATATTAAAAGAGAAGAATCCAGAGCTAGAATAGCCATCAGATAAGGAGCCATTAGGAGAGGAAGAAATGGAATCACCTACACTGGAATCTCCATCTAAGAATAAACAAAGGATAGAATAAGAGATCATCTCGCAAGGGACTCAGAGTTTGGAAAATTACATAAGAGAAAAATATGAGAGTGAAGAGGATGAGAGTGGAGAAGAATTAAGTGGGGAAGAGGACCCTAGGAAGGATCAAGGACCACTCGTCTTCAATATACATGATTTAGAGGAGGAAGGTGGAGAAGAAGAACAAGGGTTCAAATTCATATGATAGAAGGATAGCCATGTAGGAGAAGGTTCCCAGGACATGGGAAAAGATGAGGAAGCTAGCACATAGAAGCAAGAATATCCAAGTTCTACACATAGATAGACAACCAAGGTAGTAAAATGAGAAAAGACCAAGAACATTAAGACAATGGTGGAGAACAAATTGGAACACAACATTGAGCCAGTGTTGAAAAAAGATAAGAAGGAGAGAACATAAGAGGAAAATGGCAGCACTAGAGGCCCCATTTTGACTGTAAGTATACCTAAGGGTACATGCACAGGAGGAACGTGCATAGAGGGGGAGAGGACGGAAATGGGTTATATTGATGACCCCAAGAAAGTGTTCCACACATGGTTCCAAAGTACCTATTTCGGTAGAGGACCTTGTAGCAATGTCATCTTTTAACAAGGAGGCTACATATCCATGGAAAAAGAAGATGCTCTCATGGGCTATAGAGTACCACCTTGATGAGCCAGAGTTTGAGGTAAGCCATGGGGCAATAATAACATTGCTAGGACTAAGAGAAGACAACCCAGTGGTGGATACCTAGCAGCTCTCGAATGAGCAACTATGTAACGTGCTCAACAAAGTATCCATTGAGATCAAGGCTAGACTCTTTAGGTAGAATGATAGGGTTAGAGACCTAGAAGGGGAGCTAAAGAAGATAGAGGAAGAGCTCTCTGCTTTGAAAAAGGAGCTAAGCTAGGAGAGGTGTATCAGCACTCAATGGCAACATGAATTGAAGGATGAAAAGGATAAGGTATGTGATGTGTACAAGAAGGTGAAATCCATCATTGCAGCTATTTTATTGAAGCATCTGGACCTAGCATTTCCCGCATAGAAATGTGGATCAGCCTTGGGATGCCTACAGGATTTAATGAGGATCCTCACCATAGAAAGATAGCCACTAGCCTTGGAGTCCGCAGAAGAAATTGCCGTGTGCCTAGAAAAAGAGGATAATTTGAAGATCGTAGTGCTCATCATCGAATACAAAAAGGCTATTGCTGATGTAAGGGATACTTATTAGACTTCTAAGGCCACATATGATAATTGCATGGACAAAGACAAAGTGGCAGGCACCTTGGTCGCCACTCATGAAGTAGAACTCAAGGAGTTCAAGAGAAGAACAAGGGAAATAAGGAGGAAAGGGATTAAATCCTTTCCGAGGTCAAAAGGAAATCTGAAGCCATTGAAACCTTAAGAGGTTCAATCAAAAATTTGTTGAAGGAACTTTATCCATGCGAAAATCATGACCCGACTACGCATGTTGTGTGGATAAGGTGCCAGCCTGGCAACAGGTTGGGAAAGGAAGGAGAATGCTTACGGTAGAAACTTCTAGAAGCACATCATGGTAAAAAGTGGAAAGCTCACATGAAGGACCACATTCAGACACTTGGCATCGGATCTGAGGGCACTGGAGGATGAGCTGGTGGCCAAGAAAGGATATAAATACTAGCACCTGTAGAGTAAATGAAGGAGAACCAGAGAATAGGTAGAGCTCTACAGAAATACTGTAAGAATTCTATTAGTGGATAATTATACTTAGGAAAGGATGTATTTGGTATGGGGATTGTAATTTTTCTTTTTGTTATCCTAGCTACATTAGTTTAGTTCTAATGCATGACTGTGGTCTGCTTCTCTGTGACATTCTGTAATGGCTCAGTGGATGTAATGAGGTTATCCTTTTATATATATGAATATAAATTATCCTGATACATACATATTTTTCATAGGTTCTCTTTCATTTATGTTTATTCTAGGTATAGATTCTTGTATACTTCTTTCTATTATGATACAAGTCATATAGTCTGTTAAGTACTATCTATCTGGAATGGCTGCAAGGATCTAGAGGCAATTATGAGCTCTATGGTTCTTGTATGTCATAAATCCTCTTTATATCTCTTAAACAAAAATCATAGATGATGTTTCCCACTGAACTCACATAAAAGAGAGACTTGACACCCGCACGTGCCTCAAGTGAGCACCAAACATCTGCTAGGTGACGGGACAACGCGCATGGGGTATGTTTCTTTTTTTATAAGGGTAAAAATGACTACAGGACATTAAACAACATTAATTGAAGGAATATTGGCATTGATCATGTCAGGATACAAGAATGAGAGAGAAGAGGGAGCTTCGCCATCGTGTTGATAAGTCAAAGGCCCTAAGGAAAAGGTGTTTATGAAAAGAAATTAGGAGGAATGGATTATGGATCCTTCAACTCTGTTGGTGAAGGTGGTGAAGGTGGTGAAGAAGGTGGAGAAGGGTCGATATCCGCAATGAGTTGAATGTGATCCTTCTAAGTAGGTAGTTCAACAAAGCTGATACCACTATGGTCATTATTTTTGAGGGTACTACATGGAATAATAGTGTGAAAACCTTGCTCATAAAATCTAAAACCAAAACCTTTCCATGCACATTTATGCAGGAAGCTGTGGATGAAGTGGCGGTTAGTGAGTGAGTGGAGGTTGGCAGAAAAGGGTGGGTTTTTTTATGGTGGTTCAGGTGTATAAGTGGAAGTATCATGTCCCCCGTAGGTGAGATTGGTGCGAAAGTGGGGAGGACCATAAAGGAGACACTCTCCTATCTGGTGATCATATTGAGGGTGTTGGCAAAGGCTTCCATACTCTTGTGGATTAAGAAATGTGTTGATGTTATATAGGCAATACTCCCTAAGAGTGATGTGTTGAAAAACACCTTCCAAGGGATCGTTGGTCGATATGAGGGTAGTTAGGATAAACTATGTGTTAGAGGTTAGATTGGAGGTGGAGCTAGCTAATTGGGAGGTAGACACATCAGTCATAGAGGTTGTGGCAGTGGTAGGAATGGAGGATTTAGGTACGGTTGCGGTAGATTCGGCACTGGTGAGTGGAGGTGTGGGTGAAGAGGAAGTGGTCATGGAGGTAGACGCCTTAATGGGTACAAGCACGTTATTGGGTCAGTAAAGCATGTTACAGGTCTTGAAAGGTGATAGGTCGACTAGAATGGTATAGGTGTGTCCTTCATGCTAAAACTTTACACAACAATGAAAAATGAAAGGAACACAACCCATGACATAAATCCAAGGTCTACGAAGGAAGTGATAACATCATTAAATGAACACAAAATGACAGAATGTTTATACATGTAATTTTCAGGTTTGTGCATTTGGTCGAATGCATGGGAAGAGATGATGTTAATGCTAGTGCCCCCATCTATCATAACATGTCGTACACCTATATTATCGATATGGACAGAGATGAAAAGGGCAGGATCAGGGTCAACGGTTTTGTGTGGTGTGATCTCTTCATTTGAGAAGTTGACGATGGTTACTTGGTGAGTAGGTGGAGATGTAGAAGAAGGTGGTAATTTGGTGAGAGAGGCTACATGATGAGGTGTAATAATAGATGCTACGGGTATATGGTCATTGGGTAAAACCTCAATAGATTTAAGAACCTCCATGAGAGCTTGACGATGGGACTCAAAGGTTTAGATGAGGTCATATAGGGACATTTTGAGTGAGGATTGGTGTAATTATTTGAGCATCACGCGATGTGTAACCCCATTGGAAATAAGGTATGCGGGGCCACAAATTGTGACTTTAGGTGTGGGTGTAGAGGGTATGTTGGGTATAAGGTTGGTTGGTAGGTTGGTTGCCTTTTTCTTGCCTTTTTTCTGTTGAGCATGGGTAGCAACGTGGATCATATTGATTTGATGCGCAGATGTAGATGAAGTAGGTGAGCCATGAAAGGTGTAATGACAAGAAGGGCAGAAGCCAAGAGGTGGGAAAAAACCTTATGAAATGAGTTGGGCACACAAAAATTTGGGTGGAGATTTGGTGAGTTCTCTTACATGAACCATGTTGATTTCAAATTTTTGGGGTGGATAGAAAGGTTGTGCGGGTACAGATGTAGGTTTTGGTGTAGGTGCATAGAGAATATGTGAGGAAATGGGAAGAATTCGGATAGGGTCCTCATCAAGGAGGTCATCTTCATCAAGGTTCAATTTAGAAGGACATAATTTGATGAGGGCTACTTTTAAAGCCTTACAGTTTTCAACATCGTGTGTAACATTCCCATTTTAAGACTTTAGAAACAAGGGAATTTTTTTATTTTATTTTTATATATATTGTTCTCTATTCTAAAGAAATCATTATTTAGAACAAACATTCCATACCAATCGATTTCAAATAGATAACCATATGCAACTGTAAATGACTAGGTGATCCACCGATCTATTCATTTCATAACTTGGTAATGTACCGATATATTTATGTTATATTTAAGTATTGAATACATATTGTATATTTTGTATACTTGGTTTTTCTACCCTACACTGGGTACTGAGTGATCTATTTAAAGAACATATTTAAATATTTGTTACCAATATTCATCTGATATCATGTTGCTTTAAACTTGGTGACATAGGACAATGCAACCAATAGCTTGCGATACTTTGGCCAAAGTTTTACAACATATTGTTTATGTCTCTATTCCTAGATGACATACTCATCATTTTGGAATAAATCCTTCACCTCACTCCTCTATTATCATGATTGGTCTTTACTAACTACTGTCAGTCCACTTGTCCTAGGTTTAACCCTAGCCCTAGTTAGAAACATAAATTATTATAGGAAGACACTCACAATGACTTAGGGTAAATGGGCATACTTGGTTTACCTAAGTCAACCGGGTGTGCCAAGGTACCCTGAGCCATTGGAAGCTACTTCCTATCCTAAATATGCCACTAACCTGACCTAGAGAGAAACTAAGTTCAAGTTCTTATTGTGTGTAGATCTGGATGATCAATGCGGAAGGGTGTTGCCACATGTCAACTACAACGTTGTATTCTTGAGAAGACCCAAGTATTCTTGAAAGTATAGACCTATAGTTGGCGTGTGCCAACATCCTATAGAAACTACCTCATCGAGATGTACATACCCCAAGGAGATCATTAATACGTTGTTAATTTGGATTATGTCTTGATTACATCAACCTTGCTAAACCCTAATCCAACATACCATAAGTTCTTTCCTAAATTTGTTTCATTTATTCCATGAAGAACTTCCTTAACTTATGATTGTTTTTTTAATGTTTGTTTTCTCAGTTTAACCAACAGTTAACCAAAACAAGACAATGATATTATAAGTTTCATTAAAATGTACTTTAACTTTCAGGAAGGTTTAACAACCACATAAATCCAACTAAAGTTGACTTCATACAAAATGAAGTCTAATAATTAATAATCGTATCTCCAAACCTTTTTGGTTTACATTCAATTGAGAGAGAAAGAGTCTTCCTCTACATGATTAAGTGTTAGGGTATATCATTCACAATACTCATATTTCTTACTACATGTTCATTACAGATCACATTACTATGTTAAATTGTTTAGGTAAAACACATCATATTATACAACTCAACAAGTTGCATCATTATAAGGGAAATTGAACCAATTCCCTTTATCCATCCTATCAAAGATAACCAGATAAGAATAGTATAATATGAAGAATATAAACAAGATAGAACTTTCATATTCTTTATAAAAGTATGAGATAATTTACACAACCAATACAAATACATCACAAATCGTAATTCATAATTACAATTTATAAATTTACAAGACTATGCACTTTAGGCATACTACATAACAATACCCTTCATTCTATAAAGTATACAACTTTTATTTTTCAATACAACAAAAGAATGAATCAGAATTCTTTACTAAGAATTAGACATATATTAGCCAATGCATCATATAATTTTTTTCCTTCTTCTATCACTTACGTCGTCCATCTGTAAAAATTTCTAGCATGGGTTAGTTCAATAAACTGAGCATGATAAGCGCTAAGCATTAAAACGAAGTGCATTCAACTAATTGTTTCATTAAAGCAACACTACTTTAATGAGATAATTAAAACATCATACAATAAGCATAAGTGATACCAAACAGAAAAGAAGTACATTAATAAATCTAGATCAATTTTTAATAGAAGAGAAAAATATAACAAGCAATATCTGCATAAGAACTTAAAGTTCTATTGATCCTATCAATGGCTTGTAAACAAACAATATATCCTGCCATCCCATTATTTCATAATTCTATCCTAATAGAATACCACATTTATCTTCTCTATGAGACAAAAGAAGTGTAAACAACATGGCTCATTCTAGGATTATTCATCTATATCCTAAACAAAGAATAAAAAGAACCATTACGTACCATACCAAAACTTATAACATCCAAGAAAAACAGACCAGGTTCATAACATGAATTACCTGTTCCTTTTTGGGATAACAATATTGTAAACTCAACATTAAGATATACATCCAAATAGAATTTCATAACAATACAAGAAGGTATAGAAAATCAGAATAGTCTAACTGTAATTCTAATTCCAATTCTACATGTTAGAAGCTACTAGTCAAAGTACTAAGATCAATGTTCAAAAACAAGATAGCCACAAAGAGGAGTTAATCTCTACTCAAGTTCATCCCAAAAGATAAAGAGTACAAGAGAAAAACCTACTCCTATCCTTTTAAACTAGGCAAGGCTACTCAACAATAGTCAATAAAACAAGAATGAATTCTCTCAACAATAGAACTGACTTAGCTACTATCATTCAACCAATGATTCAAACCAAGTAGACCAACAGGTCATATGAAATCACCATCTCAAAATTGAATTGAGTACAAAGAAGTTCAAACAATGAGTTTATCCAAAGACGGAGAAAAGGTAACTCTACTAAGGAAATGACCAATAATAAATCGTTTCATTTAACTAAACAAAGAAGTTTCAGTTCCAAATCAAATCAAGATGAAAGCATATTACAGACCCAAAACAACATATTGATCCCAAGAGAACACTTATATAATTTATTTCTCAAAAATAATCCCAAAGACTCATTCACTGAATCAGACAAGCATACAATCCTAAAACAGCAAACTATTAAGTTTAGAATTATACACGAACCCAAGATTGAAGACTCACAATGCTTCACCACCTAATATGAAAGGTATGTAGTTCGTGATTCAAAAGAACTAACCACAAAACAACTGAAGGAGAAGGTATCCTTTTTGAATAATTTCAGTGTCCAAGGGTAATAACTCAGATCTTTCATTACGACCCAAATTTATTTTAAAGAGATAGAAGAGAGAGAGCAATAACCCAAAACATCTAATATAGAATATGTCTCAATCTTACTCCAAAGCAACATGAATGAAATATAAAAACAAAACTTCACAACCATGAAATTGTGACAATGGTGACTTGGTTCTAAAATATACAATCAGCCGAGAACGTGGAATTCCTCAAAATAGAGGGAAAATAACACCCCCTCCAAAACTCACGCCATTACCCTTTCAAAGAAGTTGATACAGTCATAAAATAGAAGTTCTACATTCCTTTAAGCAAGACGTCTCTAGTTAAAAATATCAAAGAGATTTCAAACGATTCTAATATGCTATCACCCAATTTTCTGGTGAGTAATCACTCCATAAAAAGATTATAAGCTTAATAATTTTTTTATAAGAGAAACCCAACACAAAAATACCAGAGAAAATTCGAGTACATCAACCCAACTACAAACACATATCACACAAGTGTTGAACATGAGTACAGTGTCAAACCCAAACTTCACACCAAATTTTAGAACTTCACAAGTAAAATATTGTGAGTACAATGCCACATATGAACTTGAAGCAATATTTCAGTGAAGAATAAGTGTTCCAACCATTGAATTAGAACAACACGAAACCTCAACAAAATTTTAATCATAACACAAAGCTCCAACACAAGTCTACATCCCAAAAATGCAACCCAGAAGCAAAATCAAACGGAACTCAAGTTTCCCTTAAGCTTAGATCCCTATAATGCCATGAAGGTCAGTTCAAAGCACAATAACTTTGAATACAAGATCTAGAGTGTAAAAACAAAGATACAGAAACAAATTTCGCATACCATTTTCACTTGCATGCTATCATAAAACTTGCAAAGAAATACAGTTTCCATAACAACACTATTTTGTCATGGATTCCAAATCCAAACAACACAAAGATTCACTAAACACAGATGTTTCACCTTTTTTTTAGATTGTTTCTTTGAAGTATTGACAAAATAGATAGGGTAATGCGCGTAGGAGTAATACCTGTTCAAATGTCATTTGATGGGTTATTGCACGCGTATGACTTCCAAATCCATAGCTGATCATGAGAGATTCCTTTTGGCTAGGAGGAACTACCTGTAATGAAAACAAGACCACCAGAAGTAATTAAACAATATGGGTAGTGAACTGCCTAGTGTGAGCTAGATTCATGAAGTATGATACTTCCTAGATGGCTGTCAGTCCACTATTTTAAACAAATTAATGTTGCAAACAAAGTAAATCACATTGTTATTTTAAAATGATTTAGGTATCTCACTTAAAAACACAATAAGAAAATAGATCAAATCTAACAGGCTAAGCTAGAATAGAATCCATAAGTTAAATGGTTGGTTATGGGTTCTGCGGGTCTGATAAAGGTCTTGGGTAGGTCACATGTGAGTGAGGGTGAGGTAAAATTAGGTGGGTAGGTCTCTGTTTAAGGTTGTGTGTGCAGACACAGAGACTGGTGTTAGTCAAGGGTGATCAATGGTGGTTAGGTATAACTGGCGCTAGTTAATGTGAGATCTAGAAATGTCACATAATATGGTTTTTATCTCTTTTGTGATTGCACAAAGGGTTTAGTTGGTTGAGACGAGGTATTGGGTGACTGGAGTAGGCTTTTTCTAGGATTTAATGAGTCTATGGAGGTGAAAAGGTTGGAGAAGGTCAATAGGGAGAAAGATAAACAATGGGTGATAAAATAATGATGATGAAAATGAAATAACCAGGAAAGTATGATGTTGTAATTACTTGGATTTCATTCATAAATGTCTTTGTGTGAGGGATGAAGGTGTTGATGATGGGTTTGAAGGCTATAAGTGATCACCAACTGAAGAAAAGCTTCTACAAGGGGTGCATGCACACTCCTCTTTGCTTGGATAGATCAGATCGTGGCTAGGATGGCTGTGTAGGAGAAGATGCTCAATCTCCTTCCTTGGATGTGAGTTTTCACTGGAATTTTCTCTTTTAAGATGCGTTATCTCTCTAAGATTTGGTTCTTTCTCGTCAACTTTTCTCCCATTTTTTTCCAACTTCTAAGTACCAACCTTAAGAATAAGATAGTTTAGGGGTTAAAAGGGGTAATCGACGGTAGTCTGGCTTAACTGATGATAGTTAGGGATAAACAACGTCAGTCAAGGCGGGATTTCCTAGGTTTACTAAACTTAGGGAGATCCTCCTAATTTTCTTAGATCTCATGTCATTATCCCTCGGATTAGACTCAGAGCTTCTTGTGAGCATACGAGAATGTGGTTAAAGGGGATGTAGGCATTGATTTTTAGGGTTTGGGTAAGTCTTAGTTAGTTATGGGAACTTGCTAAGAATAGGTATTAGGTTGAGTTAGCTTAGTGAGGTGTCTAAGTGAACTGTATGTGTAGATATTATTTAAATAATAAATATAGTGAGGATAATGCATTAATTTAATTAAATTAATATTAGTGGGGTGAAGGGGGTCATGGCTAGGTAAATGTAAAAAAAGGTGCTTATATGTCAAGGGACGAAAGGGGAGTGTGACCTAATTTTAGTGTCTACATTTTGCCCCTTTTTGTTGCATAGCTTGTATTGGGAAGCGATGCTAACAAAAATAAGATGTGGTTGCCCCATGCAAGGGTGAAATTGATCCCCCTCAAACCAGGAACTAATGAGGCAACAGGCTGAAGTGGTGAGTGGTTTGATAAAAGGTAAATGTGAAGAAAAGGCAAATGGTATAGGGAAAAAGGGGTGAAAGGTCTACTCGGGTGATCTAGATAATGGGTCAGGGTCAAAGGTAACAGTAGTCAAATGCACGCACATGTATAAACTACAACACGCTACCAAGTTGAAGGCCAGGCAAACTCTACATTGTCTAAGGTCGATAGGTTTATCCAAACAAGGTTGAAGTGAATTTGGTATCAAAGGTATAGGATAAGGTTAGGAAATACAATGTAACAACCTTGACAGTTGTTATTTTCTTCCTTTGCATCTCAATTGTTAGCATGTGATTTTCCTCTGTAGGATATGTTATTTTGACTTTGGGGAAAACATGCTTGATGTGGATAAGTCTTTTCTGCTCTTAAGATCTTCTGACTGAACTGGAATAGTTTTCTTGAATAATTTTTTTTTTTTCACTTCTTGTAGGTGAGATTGCAATTTGGTTTTAAGAGTTGTAAACTTATCTATTTACCTAACTCATCCTTGGATCAATTTCAGAGATCTAAGGAATGTTTTAAATCCATTCAGAGTGAACAACGATCAATTGGAATTCCATGAATTGAGAAACACATGGACTGAACTTCATAGATGTAAGTCCTTTAGTTCAATTTATGTGAAAATATTTCCATTCAGTGGTATGTTCCGTTTGGGTCTTTGGAGATTGACCCTGGTAGGTCATTACTGACGTAATTGGGATTTCATCTTGTTCATGGCGTTGGAGAGAAATGGAATCCTATAAAGGACTAACCTATGGAATCCTAAGCTAGGTAAAATTATTTCCTACCTAGGCTATGTAACTTGATATAATTCTAATTCTAACCTAAACTTGGTGCTAAAGGAATTGGAGAAAGTTACTAGGTATTAAAACTAAACATTGAACCTATTACTACAAGGCTATATGGTTATCTAATCTACTGCTGTAAACTATGGTATTTTGAATTATTTACCTATGAGGGATTATCTAAACCTAATTGCTAAGGCCTATGGTGGGGGTTAGTTGTTAGTGTTATATCCTAAGGTATAAACTTTAATCTACCTAAGATCTAACCTAAGCAAGTAACCTGTCCTAAACTATTGGGCATGAATGGGGACTTATGTAGTCACATGCATATTGGTGATGGTTCCTAATGCATTCACGATGTTGATAAGGTTTTTATTGTATGCGTTACCGCCAGCTTTGACAGGGGCTAGTTGGATTGGTAGAGGCTTAGGTGGCAGCATCACTAAAATGGAAATACATGTTACTTTAGACTTGGCATTTTCCAGACTTGACAAGTGGTGGCAAGGAATATTAGGTGGAAAATTTGGAATTAATGGAATTAATTGATTTTGTTTTATGAGACCAAACCATCTTGGTAGGCATGCCAACAGATTTTTCTTGGGTTGTTTCACTTTGCATGTTCTCTGATTTTAACTCTACATGCACTCTGGTTTTTCAAACCAGCAGATTGAACTGCACTTCATGGCTATTTTTGAGGTTTAGAATCTATTTTTGTTTTGTGGAATTATAAGAGGCATCGTGGAAGAGGTATTTTTTTGTTCGATATTTCATGGAGAAGAGGGGAAGGAGTGAGCTCGGCAGGAGGTCTTCTTCAATTTGACAGAGACACTATCAAGCATGATAGGCTCTAACTGTTAAAATCTATTGCTTTCCTCTAAGTGTTGTCATTAAAACAACTCTGCTCTATGATTTTTTATGCATTGTATGATGTATTTGGATGTTTGGTTACTGAGTTTATTAATTCTTGTATTCTTGGTTCGAACCCTTTGCAAAAGTGGTCTGGTTTAAGATATAGTATGTGATTGTTTGAACACATGAAAAAACATGCAAAAATGATTCTATAACTCTATTTGGCTTAACTGAATTTGGTAATTAAGGTTATGTTTTGTTACTTTCAAATGAATGTATTCTCACTAAAGTTCTTTAGATAATCTTGCATTCCACCTATATCTGTTGAAGCTATGTTTTGTAATCTTGTGCTGGTAAAAAGCTCTAGTTTGTTATAAAAACTTGTATGTAAGCTCAAATTCTATTCGAAATTTGTGGGTATTCAAGAACTATTGTTGGGTTCTTGGTGTTGTTATGCTTGTTTTTTTCTTCATAATTATATGGATCTATGAATAGAGTAGTAGTTGGTTGGTTCTTATTTTCAAACATGCAAACATTTGTTGTTGCTGAAACCCTAACATGGCATGAGAATTGTGTGGTGTTATTAGGATAATATGAAATGTTACTGGTATGCATTTGGTTGATGTTTGTGTTTTACTGTGACCTTTTGTATTGTATTGTGAGTTCATTATGAATACGGCCTTAGCACTTATATGGTGCTGGTATGAACACTTTTAAGTGATCACCCAAACCGCTTCAGCTATTAAGAAAGGTTGATATGACAGTTATTTGAAAATGACGCTTCATTTTATTATCTGAACTGTTTAAAAGTTTTTTCCATAAATTTTATCTAGCATTAGGATGTGGAAGTTATATTTACTCAATAAGGAGCACTGTGATTCAAAATGAGTTGAGGGAATTGTTTCATATTGTTGGAATTAGAAACCTGAGCAAGGTGTTGGTCCAATTGGGATTCTTTCTAGTTTTCTTTGTTAAAATATGCAAACCAAAAGGGAAAAAAAGTTGCCCGAACTTGTTTTAAATCAGTTGAATGATTTTGATGTTGGTAATAACTTATGCTTATCATCATGCACAGATTGAGATTCTGAATCTTGGGTAGAAATCATCTTGTAATTATGGTGTTAGATCCTATTGTATGTATTAAGTTTATTACTGTAGGGAAACTATTTTAAAACTCTGAATTCTCAAAAGGAAACAGATGCATGTGCATGGAGAAAACTAGAAATATGGTTGTATGAGTTTGTTGGTAAACTCTGTGAGATTTTGATGGGAACTAACTTTGTAGTTTACGATTCTTATTGGGAATTTGTTCTCTATTTTTACTCTTGAAGAAATACACTGAAAATTATGGCAAATAATATTACTTTATTTAACTCATCGGTAATTTTGGCCGTTGAAATCTACTTAGATTTCTCTTCTGTTAGGTCTCCTTAAAGAAATGAAGAACCCATAAAAGAATTGGTATGATTCGTTTGTGTATATGGACTGTGTATGACCATTACTGTTATAATATTCCTATTCCAATATATCTCTTGCTTATGGTGGGAAGTTTTTAAAGGAAAAGTTTCATTAGATACCTTCTTACTTAAGGTGTTCTTGTTCTTCTTTTGGAATTCTTATATGAATTTGAACTATATATATATGAAGAAGGGACTTTGTTAATCAAGTTGAAGGAAATGATTACTGGGTAGGATCATTTCTGCTAAGCCTCTTTTCTAATTCAGTTGGGAACAAGTTCATTTTTTTGAAATCTTTTGTTGGTTATTCTTTAGGAAAAAGTTAATCATTATTTTTCTAACCTTCTCTTACTTTATCATTGATAGAAATGAAATAGAAGGAGAGTGATGACTAGTTGTAAAAAAGAGAATGTATCCTGCTGGTTGGTTGATGTTTCATCCTTCCATCTAGGATATTTATTTATTCTTGTTATGATGAATGTCTTAAATGTTTGAATTAAGACAATTAATATCAAGATGAAATAACTTAGGTTATCATATGAACCTATTTCTACATTGTGGATATTATGTACTTTAGAAAAATGAAAATGGTTTCTCTTCTTCTTACTAGAAAATTAGATGAAACATCCTAGTAAGTACATATTGAAAACTCTCCCTGTATCTTATAATTAAGATAAGTGTTTTATTTTGTTTTGGTAGAATGGAAACAATAAGATGTTATGCTATGTTGATTAGGATGATTGACAGGACCAATCATACTTTAATTTGTAAAACTGATATTATAAATTATACTATGTTCTTCCTTCAGAAGTGAACTCTAGTTCATTAATGCTCTTCTTTTTTCTTGTTATTACTTATGTTTAGAGTATGAAATTCTAATTGTTCATTAAAGCAGGGTTGTTTTTATTGGAACAATTAGTGGATTGCATTTTGTTTTAAGGCTTAGTGCTTATCATGCTCAGTTCATTGAACTGACCCATGCTAGCAATTTTTGTAGATGGAATTCGTAAGTGATAATATATGGAAAAATCTTATATGATGCATTGTCTGATCTAAGTTTGATTATAGTGAAGAATTCTGATTCGTTCTTGAGTTGTATTGAAAAAGAATAGTTATATTCCTTTTTGAATGAAGACTGTTGTCATGCAGTAAGCCCAAAAATGCATAAGTTTGTAAATGCATATGTTGGTAAATGCATAAGTTTGTAAAGGTATAAGTTTGAAAATGAAATTGAAGGATGAGAACTTACTTGCATGAGTTGTGTAAATTATCACGTACCTTTGTAAAATAAATGGAATCTTATCTTGTTGATATTCTTTATATTATTTATATGATTAAATGAGGATTCTTGAAAAGGGGAATTAGAGTAATTTCCCTAATTAAGATGCAGCTAGATAAGTACAGAATTTAATGTTCTTATATAAACAATTTAATATAGTAAGATGAGGTGTAATGATCATACAATGAAAACTATTGAATATATAAAGAACAAAAAGGGTGTGTTAAACCCTAGAACTTAACCATGAAGAGGAAGACTCTTCCTCTCTCATGAAAAATTATACAAAAAGGAAGATATGATTTATAATCATAGACTACATTTAATAAAGTCTATTAAGATACAACCTAGGTGGTTGTTACACACCCTTGATTGGTTAAGTCACAGTTAAAAGAACTTATTAGGTTGCTGTCCTTTATTTTTGGTAACTACTTGTTAAGTCAAAATTAATGAACATTGAAATCAATCTTGAGTTAAGGAAGTTCCCCAAGGATTAATGGAACCTGATTTGGAAAGGAACTTAGGGAGAGTTGGATTAGAGTTTGGACAAGGTTGCTGAAATCTGCTATTAATTATCCAAATTAATTAAATATTAATAATCTCCTAGGGGTTTGTACATCTCGATGAGGCTACTCTGTAGGATGCTAGCACATGCTAACTTTAGGGCTATACCTTCTAGAATATTAGGATCTTCTCGAGGATACAACATTGTAGTTGACATGTGGCAACACCCTTTTGCATTGATCATCTAGATCTACATGCTTATGGACTTGAACTTAGTTTTTCTCTAGGACTAGGTAGTAGCATAGTTATGATATGAAGTAACCCTCTAGGACTCTAGGTACCTTGGCACATGGGGTTAACCTAGGTTGACCTAGTATGCCAATATATCCTAAGTCTTTGTGAGCTCCTTCTTATCATAACCTATGTTGTTAACCTGAACTAGGGTTAAACCATGGGCAAGTGGACTGATGGAAGTCAGTAAAGGACATTCTAGATAACAATTGAGTGGGGTGAAGGATGTATTCCATATTAATGAGTATGTCGTCAAGGAATGAGTAATACGAATAATATGTTAGAAAATTTTTGGCCAAAGTATCGCAAGCTATTGATTGCGTTGTCCTATGTCACCTTGTCTAAGGTTCAAGATGTAGATGAGTATTGGTAGCAAATATTCAGATAGGTTCCTAGACAGATCACTCCATACCCTGAATAGGGTAAGAGAACCAAGTATACATAGTATATGGAAAAAGTATTCAATACTTAAAGTTAAACATGAATAGATTGGTAGTTCACTGAGTCATGAAATGAATAGATCAGTGGCACACCGAGTCATTACAACTACATATGGTTATCTGTTATAAGAATGGATGTTATGGAATGTGTGTTCTAAATTATGTATTTAGAACAGAGAACGTTACTTAAAAAAATAAAAAAAAATTCCCTTGTTTCTAAAGTCTTAAAATGGGAATGTTACATCTTGGTATCAGAGCTGAAGGTTGCAGTTGTTGGACCTATTGTGTTCATAATCTGATAAAAACGTAAATTTTATTATAACAAAAAATGGTTAGAATGAGACTAAACATTGTGAATAATGCTCGACCTGATGAAGGAGCAAAAACAACCCAAAAACTTGATGAAATCCTTGCATCCCATTTGGACACAAGAGATCTTTTGATTGTACTCAAACAACAAATGATGGGTAATGAGGAGCAACAAGAAGTTGGTAATAACAATCAGCCACCTCCTGAGGATAACCCCAATATGGGTGTTGATAATAACAATACTAATGTACCTGTCCAGCCAGAAAACAAAAAGGCTAGGTTGGCAGCTGAACTCACCAATGATATAAAAAGGATAAGTCCACCTAAGTTTGATGGCACCACATTAGGTGATGGAGTTGAGAATTGGCTCAGCGAGATGGAGAAGTACTTTGCAATAAGAAACTTCTCAGAGGAAACAAAATCTATTTAGGGAGCATATCATCTTTCCCATGGAACATCTTCATGGTGGGACAACCGTAAGGATGAGCTAAAAATTGATGTAAATAACATCACTTGGGATCAATTTAAAAGTTATTTTAGGCAACGATGGCTGCCACAACTTTATTATGATAAGAAAATGATTGAATTTTAGAACTTGGCTCAAGGGAAGTTAACTGTAACTGAGTATTGGGAATGGTTTATGAAACTACTCAAGTATGTACCTCAGTATCAAACTGATGAGAAGTTCAGGATATGGAAATTCATCATGGGATTGAATCCCATTATTGGGGGAGAGGTTGATGTTCACAGCCCAACCACTATGGAAGGGGTTGTTGAAAAATCCATAAGGCAAGAACAGAAATTAAAGGCTATTTCTTCTCACAAGGAGGAAGTATGGAAGAAAGTTCCAAACTCTTCTTCAACTTCTCTTACACCTAAGAAAAGACCATGGAAAAAGTTTGGTAAAAAAAAGTAAGTTTTCATCTGATAATAATAAGAAAACAACAACGAATAAGTTTGCTAGAAATACAAGGAACAATTTTTCCAAGAATAATAATGGGTAGAAGTCCTATGGAGGTCAAAATGACAAATTTAAGGCTGGAAATAATTCTGAGCCTAAAAAGGGACCGGTAGGAGGTTGTTATAACTGTGGCAAGGATCATTACATGAATCAATGTCCTTTGAAGAAGGATGATCATAATCAATAGCACAAGATACATGTTGCAGTAGCTGACAAGCAAGCTGAAAAGTAAGTTACACCTATAGAAGTTCCTGGTAAGTTATTCGGTATACCTGTAACTATTATTTTTGATACGGGAGCTACTGAATGTTTTATTTCTAGTAAACTTGCTTCAAAACTTAAAAGAAAATCTAGAAAAATGGATAAATCATGGACTATACATTATGGTAATAATTTTGTTCATACAGTTAGTATGTGTCTTTTCGGGGTAGTCCTTGACTTACCTAGCTTTTCCACAGAAGTTGATCTCTATGTAGCACCTTTGGGATCTTATGATATAGTCATAGGTGTAAATTGGTTAGCAGAGCATAAAGAAAAAGTAGACTATTTTGGAAAGCATATTAGTTGTTTAGATGATCTGCAGAAAATAGCAGAGATTCAAGGTGTAAAACGAGAAATTTCTGTTAGGAAATTGTCAGCTATGCAACTTAAAAAGGCCAAAAATAAGGGTTGTACCTTATATGCAGTAAAAATTTCAGAATCTGCGAAAGAAAATAGTGATTTCATGGAACGTTATCCACTATTACAGAACTACGGTGACGTGTTTCCACAAGAATTACCAGGGTTACCACCCAAAAGGGAGTTTGACTTCATGATTGAAATCAAACTAGGTACTGAACCTATTTCTAAAGCACCTTATCAAATGACTACCACAAAGTTAGTAGAACTTAAGGCTTAGTTGTAAGAACTTTTGTCTAAGTTTTTGATTAGACCAAGTGTTTCACCTTGGGGAGCACCAGTGATCTTTGTGAAAAAGAAAGATGGAACACTTAGATTGTGCATTGATTACAGGATGTTAAACAAAGCAACAATAAAAAATAGATAGCCACTTCCTAGAATTTATGACTTATTCGATCAGATGCGTGGGGCATCGGTATATTCTAAGATAGATCTTCGATCTAGATATCATCAATTACGAATTAAAGATGAGGACATTCATAAAATGACTTTCAGGACAAGGTATGGGCATTATGAATTCACGGTTTTACCCTTTGGATTAACGAATGCACCTGCAACTTTTATGAACTTAATGAATAATATCTTTCAAGAATACTTGGACAAGTTTGTACTTGTATTCTTGGATGACATTCTCATATATTCTAAAAGTATTGAGGAGCATCATGAACACTTGAAAATAGTTTTGGAAATTCTGAGAAAGAGACGGTTGTATGGTAAGCTGTCCAAATGTTCTTTCTATGACACCGAAGTTCACTATTTGGGTCATGTTATAAGTAAAGATGGGATTGTTGTAGATCCTTTTAAAATAGTAGCTATAACCAAGTGGCCTACACCAAAGAATGTACATGAAGTTAGAAGCTTCATGGGCCTTGCAAGTTATTATAGAAAATTTTCTAAGGATTTTTCTAAGGTGGATGCACTAATAACTTCATTACAGAAAAAGGATAAGAAATTTGTTTGGAATGATAAATGTGAATCTGATTTTTAAATTTTGAAAAGTCAGTTGACTTCAACAACTATCTTAGCTATACTTGATCCTAATGGAGACTTTACTATTGTAACTGATGCATTCGAGGAAGGTCTCGGAGGTATTTTGTTACAAAATGATCATGGCATAGCTTATGAAAGTAGAAAACTTAAGTCACATGAGTTGAATTATGTAAACAATTAAGGTACATGAGTTGAATTAAGGTGGCTACACTAATAAATTCATTACAAAAAAAAGATGAAAGATATAAAGGTTTTCACTTTGATAATGAAGGAATCTTACGATATAAAAAAAAATTATACATACCTTTGCGTAACAATTTGAGAAGGAAATTGTTAGCAGAGTTTCACAATTCACCTTTTTCGGAACACCCTGGCATTACATAAATGCTTGCGGATATAAAACAACAATATTTTTGGAAAGGAATGAAAAAGGATGTTATTGATTTTGTGACTCATTGTCTTGAATGTCAACGTGTAAAATTAGAGCATATGCACCTAGCTGGTTTATTGTATCCTCATAGCATACCATAGTACAAGTGGCAGGTAATAAGCATGGATTTTGTACAAGGATTTCCTATGCCAAGAAATAAACATGATATTATTTTGGTTGTAGTTGAAAAACTAACGAAATTAGCTCATTTTATTGTTGGAAATCTAAAGGATGATTCTCCTGTTTTGGCTAAAAGATTTGTACAAAAAAATTTCAGACTACATGGAGTACTTGAATTAATCATATCTAATAGAGACCCTACAATGATGTCAAGGTTTTGGCAAACACTTATGTAGCTCTTGGAACTAAATTGAATTTCAGTTTTGCATATCATCTAGAAACGGATGGACAGAATGAAAGAGTAAATCAAGTTTTGGAGGATATGTTACAGATGTACTGTATGGATCAACAATACAAATGGGAGGAGTACCTTCCATTAGTTGAATTTGCATACAATAACACATATCATGCTTCTCTTAAGATGGCACATTTCGAGGTACTTTACAGAAGGAAATGTAGAACCCCTATTAGTTGGGATAGCATTGAGGATAGAGAGGTAATTGGACCTGAAATCCTTACGGAAATGGAACAAAAAGTTAAAATGATTCGTGAACGCTTGAAAGAAGCTGTAGATAGGAAAAAGAGTTATGCTAACTTAAAGCGGGTTGACAGGAAATTTGAACTTGGAAAGAAGATTTTTCTTTGGGTTAAACCAAAAAAAATCTCTATAACTTTTGACAGGGCTGCCAAGTTATCACCTTGTTATGTGGGACCTTTTGAAATAGTTGAAGTAATTAACCATGTAGCTTATCGTTTAGCACTACCACTTGTTTTGTCATGAATGCATGATGTTTTCCATATTTCTTTGCTTAAGAAATAATTTTTAGATTTATCACATGTGTTAAATTGGAATTCCTTGCAAGTCAAAGACCCAGGAATAATTGTGGTTAAACCCATTTGAGTGTTGGAAACTCGCCAATTGCATTTAAGAAATAGAGAAATAAGTCAATGTAAGGTCTAGTGGGACCAGTTTAACAAGGAAAGTGCAACATGGGAAAATTTAGAGGATATGAAAACTGGTTTCCCATATCTATTTGAACAGAATTGAATCTGTTGAATAATAAATTTTTTATGATTTTATCTTTATATGACATTAAGTAAGCTAGTTTTGGGCAGATAATTATTTAATTTGAACAAACAACTATTTAATGTTGATTTCTGGAACTATAAGGTTTTGAAATATTTGACTTGAATAAGAAAAGAGAAGGATTTGACTTTCCTTGATGTAAATTGTTAGAAGAAATAATCATCGGGACGATGATTCCTTTTAGGAGGGAAGCATGTAACACCCTTGATAGTTGTTATTTTCTTCCTTTGCATCTCAATTGTTGGCATGTGATTTTCCTTTGTAGGATATGTTCTTTTGACTTTGGGGAAATCATGCTTGATGTGGATAAGTCTTTTCTACTCTTAAGATCTTGACTGAACTGGAATAGTTTTCCTGAATTCATTTTTTTTCACTTCTTGAAGGTTAGATTGCAATTTGGTTTTAAGAGTTGTAAACTTATTTATTTACCCAGCTTATCCTTGGATCAATTTCAGTGATCTAAGGAATGTTTTAAATCTGTTCAGAGTGAACAACTGATGAATTGGAATTCCATGAATTGAGAAACACATGGACTAAACTTAGTAGATGCAAGTTCTTTAGTTCTCTTTTATGTGAAAATATTTCCATTCAATGGTATGTTTTGTTCGGGTTTGTGGAGATCGACCCTGGCAGGTCATTACTGACGTAATTGGGATTTCAGCCTGTTCATAGTGATGGAGAGAACCAAAATCCTATAAAGGACTAACCTACAGAATCCTAAGATAGGTAAAATTATTTCCTACCTAGGCTATGTAACTTGATATAATTTTGATTCTAACCTAAACTTGGTGCTAAGGGAATTGGAAAAAGTTACTAGGTATTAAAACTAAACATTGAACCTATTAATACAAGGCTATATGGTGATCTAATATAGTGCTTTAAACTATGGAATTTTGAATTATTTACCTATGAGGGTTTATCTAAACCTAATTGCTAAGGCCTATAGTGGGGGTTAGTTATTAGAGTTATATCCTAAGGTATAAACTTTAATCTACCTAAGATCTAACCTAAGCAAGTAACATGTCCTAAACTATTGGGCATGAATGGGGACTTATGTAGTCACATGCATATTGGAGACAGTTCCTGAGGCATTTATGATGTAGATAGGGTTTTTATTGTATGTGGTACCGTTAACTTTGACAGGGGCTAGTTGGCTTAGCGGAGGCTTAGGTGGCAGTATCACTAAAATGGAAATACATGTTAATTTATACTTGGCATTCACCAAACTTGGCAGGCAGTGGCAAGGAAGATTAGGTGAGAGATTTGGAATTAATGGAATTAATTACTTTTGGTTTACGAGCCCAAACTGTCTTGGTAGGCATGCCAGCGTATTTTTCTTGGGTTGTTTCACTTCGCATGTTCTCTAATTTTCACTCTACATGCACTCTGGTTTTTCGAACTAGCAGATTAACTGCACTTCATGGCTATTTTTGAGGTTTCGAATCTATTTTCATTTCGTGGAATTTATAAGAGGCATTATGGAAGCAGTATCTAGTTGTTCGATCTTTTGTGGAGAAGAGGGGAAGGAGTGAGCTTGGTAGGAGGTCTTGTTCAATTTGACAGAGACACTATCAGGCATGATAGGCTCTAACTGTTAAAATCTATTGCTTTCCTCTAAGTGTTTTCATTAAAACAACTCTGCTCTATGAGTTTTTTTGCATTGCATGATGTATTTGGATGTTTCGTTACTAATTTTATTAAGTATTTTATCCTTGGTTTGAATCCTTTGCAAAAGTGGTCTTTTTAAAGATATAGTATGTGATTGTTTGAACACATGAAAAACACATGCAAAAATGATTTTGCAACTTTGTTTGGCTTAACTAAACTTGGTAATTAAGGTTAGGTTTTTTTACTTTCAAATGAATGTATTCTCACTAAATATATTTAGTGAATCTTACATTCCACCTGTATCTGTTGAAGCTATTGTTTTGTGATCTTGTGCTGGTAAAAAGCTCTAGTTTGTTATGAAAACTTGTATGTAAGCTCAAATTCTGTTGAAAACTTGTGGGTATTCGAGAATTGTTGTCAGGTTCTTGGTTCTGTTATGCTTTTGTTTCTCTTGATAAGTATATGGAGCTGTGAATATAGTAGTAGTTGGTTCATTCTTGTTTTCAAACCAGTGAACATTTGTTGTTGCTGAAACCCTAACATGGCGTGAGAATTATGTGGTGTTATCAGGATAATATGAATTGTTACTGGTCCACATTTGGTTGATGTTTGTGTTTTACTGTGACCTTTTGTATTGTATTGTGAGTTCATTATGAATACGGACTTAGCAATTATATGGTGTTGGTTTGAACTCTTTTAAGTGATCTCTTAAACCGCTTTAGCTGTTAAGCAAGGTTGATATGACAGTTATTTGAAAATGAAGCTTGATTTTTTTATATGAATTATTTAAAAGTTTGTTCCATGCATTTTATCTAGCATTAGGATGTGGAAGTTATATTTACTCAATAAGGAGTATTGTGATTCAAAATGAGTCAAGGGAATTGTTTCATATTGTTGGAATTAGAAACCTGAGCAAGGTGTCGACCAAGTTGGGATTCTTTCTAGTTTTCTTTGTTAAAATATGCAAACCAAAAGGGAACAAAAGTTTTCCTGAACTTGTTTTAAATCAGTTGAATAATTTTTATATTGGTAAGAACTTACGCTCATCATGATGCTCAGATTGAGATTCTGAATCTTGGGTAGAAAGTATCTTGTAATTATGTTGTTAGATCTTGTCATATGTATTGAGTTTATTACAGTAGGGAAACTATTTTAAAACTCTAAATTCTCAAAAGAAAACATATGCATGTGAATGGAGAAAACTGGAAATATGGTTTTATGATTTGGTTGGTAAACTCTATGAGATTTTGACTGGAACTAGCTTTGTAGTTTACGATTCTTATTGGGAATTCATTCTTTATTTTTACTCTTGAAGCGATACGCTGAAAAGTATGGCAAATAATATTACTTGATTTAACTCATGGGTAATTCTGAGTGTTAACATCTACTCATATTTCTCTTCTGTTAGGTCTCCTTAAAGAAATGAAGAACCCATAAAAGAATTTTATGATTTGTTTATGTATATGGACTGTGTATGACCATTACTATTCTAATATTCCTATTCGAATAAATCTCTTGCTTACAGTGGGAGTTTTTAAAGGAAAAGTTTCATTAGATACCTTCTTACTTTAAGGTGTTCTTGTTCTTCTTTGGGAACTCTTATATGAATTTGAACTGTATATATATGAAGAAGGGACTTTGTTAATAAATTTGAAGGAAATGATTACCGGGTAGGATCATTTATGCTAAGCCTCTTTTATAATTTAGTCTGGAAAAAGTTCATTTGTTTGAAATATTTTGTTGCTTATTCTTTAGGAAAAAGTTAAACATTATTTGGTTAACCTTCTCTTACTTTATCATAGATAGAAATGAAATAGAAGGAGAGTGATGACTGGTTGTAAAAAAGATAATGTATCCTACTAGTTGGTTGATGTTTCATCCTTCCATATTGGATCTTTATTTATTCTTGTTATGATGAATGTCTTAAATGTTTGAATTGAGACAGTTAATATAAATATGAAACAACTTAGGTTATCATATGAACCTGTTTCTACCTTGTGGATATTATGTACTTTAGAAAAATGAAAATGGTTTCTCTTCTTCTTACTAGAAAATTAGATGAAACATCCTAGTAAGTACATATTGAAAACTCTCCTTGTATCTTATAATTAAGATAAGTGTTGTATTTTGTTTTGGTAGAATGGAAACAATAAGATGTTATGCTATGTTGATTAGGATGATTGACAGGACCAATCATACTTTAATTTGTAAAACTGATATTATAAATTATACTATGTTCTTCCTTTAGAAGTGAACTCTAGTTCATTAATGCTCTTCTTTTTTATTGTTATTACTTATGTTTAGAGTATGAAATACTAATTGTTCATTAAAGCAGGGTTGTTTTTATTGGAACAATTAGTGGATTGCATTTCGTTTTAAGGCTTAGTGCTTATCATGCTCAGTTCATTGAACTGACCGATGCTAGCAATTTTTGTAGATGGAATTCGTAAGTGATAATATATGGAAAAATCTTATATGATGCATTGTCTGATCTAAGTTTGATTATAGTGAAGAATTCTGATTCGTTCTTGAGTTGTATTGAAAAAGAATAGTTATATTCCTTTTTAAATGAAGACTGTTGTCATGCAGTAAGCCCAAAAATGCAAAATGTATAAGTTGTAAATGCATAAGTTTGTAAAGGTATAAGTTTGAAAATGAAATTGAAGGATGAGAAATTACTTGCATGAGTTGTGTAAAATATCTTGTACCTTTGTAAAAGAAATGGAATCTTATCTTGTTGATATTCCTCATATTATTTATATGATTAAATGAGGATTCTTGAATAAATAAGATAAAGGGGAATTAGAGTTATTTCCCTAATTAAGATGCAGCTAGATAAGAACAGAATTTAATGATCTTATATAAACAATTTAGTATAGTAAGATGAGGTGTAATGAACATACAATGAAAACTATTGAACATATAAAGAACAAAACTGGTGTGTTAAACCCTAGAACTTAACCATGAAGAGGAAGACTCTTCCTCTCTCATGAAAAATTATACAAGAAAATGGAAGATATGATTTATAATCATAGACTACATTTAATAAAGTCTATTAAGATACAACCTAGGTGGTTGTTACACTCCCTTGATTGGTTAAGTCACATTTAACAGAACTTATGAGGTTGTTGTCCTTTCTTTTTGGTAACTACTTGTTAAGTCAAAATTAATGAACATCGAAAGTCAATCTTGAGTTAAGGAAGTTCCCAAAGGATTAATGGAACCTGATTTGGGAAGGAACTTAGGGAGAGTTGGATTAGAGTTGGGACAAGGTTGCTAAAATATGCTATTAATTATCCAAATTAATTAAATATTAATAATCTCCTAGGGGTTGTACATCTTGATGAGGCTACTCTGTAGGATGCTGGCACATGCCAACTTTAGGGTGGTACCTTTAAGAAGATTAGGATCTTCTCGAGGATACAACATTGTAGTTGACATGTGGTAACACCCTTCTGCATTGATCATCTTGATCTACACGCTTATGGACTTGAACTTAGTTTTTCTCTAGGACTGGGTAGTAGCATAGTTACGATACGAAGTAACCCTCTAGGACTACAGGTACCTTAGCACATGGGGTTAACCTATGTTGACCCGTTATGCCAATATATCCTAAGTCTTTGTGAGCTCCCTTATCATAACCTATGTTGCTAACCTGAATTAGGGTTAAACCATGAGCAAGTGGACTGATGGAAGTTAGTAAATGACATTCTAGATAATAATTGAGTGGGGTGAAGGTACGTATTCTAGATTAACGAGTATTCCATCAAGGAATGAGTAATATGAATAGTATGTTAGAAAAAATTTGACCAAAGTATCGCAAGCTGCTGATTGCGTTGTCCTATGTCACCTTGTCTAAGGTTTGAGATGCAGATGATTATTCGTAGAAAATATTTAGATAGGTTCCTAGATAGATCACTCCATACTCCGAACATGGTAAGAGAACCAAGGTATACATAGTATATGGAAAAAGTATTCAATACTTAAAGTTAAACATGAATAGATTGGTAGTTCACCGAGTCATGAAATGGATAGATCGGTGGCACATTGAGTCAATATAGCTACATATGGCTATCTGTTATAAGAATGGATTTTATGGAATGTGTGTTCTAAATTATGTATTTAGAATAGAGAACGTTACTCAAAAAAAATTTCCCTTGTTTCTGAAGTATTAAAATGGGAATGTTACATCTTGGTATCAGAGATGAAGTTTACAGCTCTTGGTCCTATTGTTTCCATAATCTAATAAAAACTTGAATTTTATTGTAACAGAAAATGGTTAGATTGAGAGGAAACGTTGTGAATAATGTTCCACCTACTGAAGGAGCAGTAATAGCCCAAAAACTTGATGAAATTCTTGCTTCCCTGTTGGACACAAGAGATCATTTGACTGTACTCAAGCAACATGTGATGGGTAATGAGGAGGAAGAAGAAACTGGTAATAACAATTAGCCACCTCCTGAGGACAACACCAATATGGGTGTTGATAATAACAATACTAATGTACCTGTCCAGCCAGAAAATAAAAAGGCTAGGTTGGCAGTTGAACTCACCAATGATATAAAAAGGATAAGTCCTGCATGTCGAAGATAGTTGTATAGTAGTGATTATTTTTTATATATATGTCGTCTTACGTGCTGAAGATAGCTGTATTTTTTATCACATACTAGCCTGCATGCCGAAGACAGTGAGGATGTATGAGTGATTTTGTTGTGTATTGTGAACATATATCGGCATGCGTGCCGAAGATTTTTTGTGTTGATTCATTCATTCTTTTTGTAATATATGAGACCGGTCTGTGTGCTGATGACATTTTGTATTATATAGCGGCCAGTGTGTCAACATTTTTGAGATGATGGCCATGATGAGATAGGCATGTATTTTGAGATGCACATTTATTGATTTATATGATGAGATTCATGGTATTTTGTGATGTGTTAATATGTTTATGAGAAATTGGTTTTATGGCTTGTGGTAGATGAGATATGGATTTATTATTTTAATGTGGTTTGAAATTAGGTGAGTTAGGCATGATGGGGTCAGGTCAGTGTAGGTATGGATCGAGTTAGGTTATAGGCATGGATCGAGTTAGGTTTGGTAGGCATGGATTGAGTCAGGTTATAGGCATGGTTGAGTTAGGTAATAGGCATGGATCGAGTCAGGTTTGGTAGCCATGGCTTGAGTCAAGTTATTTAATGATTCATTATGGTTTGCAATGAATGATATGATGGGTCATATGTGAAATGTTGTATAATCTATGCATAGTGATGATAGAGAGATGGTAAGTGTAACAAATGTATAAAATGGTAAACAACTTGTTATGTATGTGGCTTAGTTTCCAATTTTGTTACAAAAGGGGAACTAAGTGAAATTTGGGGTAAATGGTGAGTTAGGCATGGTTGATGAATTATTTAGGGTAGAGAATGGATAAGCTAACCTCCAAGGGCCCCATGCCCTTGCATTCCTGCCTACATAGTCCCAACGAAAAGGGACCTCAGGCCGATGTAGTTCTCCCATGAGCTAGGGAAGAATATGAGAATGATTTGGTAGGTTTGTGAGCATGTAATGGGTTTATGTTTTATAGGTGTAGGTAGATTATAGGTAAAATGTTGCAGGTGAAGGTGATTATGGAAAAAGGGGAGGGCTACCCCAAAGGTAAGCATCGAGGACCAAGTCCTATATATGGTAATCAAAATGTAAACAAAGACAATGAAAAGATAAGAGTGGGGAAATAGAGCCACCTAATTAGGTAGGATCATACCAAGTAGATCATACCTTTGAGGGGGGTGATGAACACAAGACTCGAAAGGAATTTCATGATTAATGGTTCTACGGAGAAATTAGTCACAGGATCACCAAATGTTGAAATTCCAAGATGTCCCTTAAGGTGATTTAGGAAATGAGAGTGGAAATGGTAAGGTGGGTGAAAGGTAGTGAATATTATATGTTTTGAGTGACAGGTATTTTGGGCAAGAGGTCCGAGGTCACAATGGGCAAGTCCATGACTAAAAGGTTTTTTTTTTTGATAGAATGATCGATGTGGGAAGTCTATATGGGATAAATAATATGGTACTCCTTGAGGTCTTCATGAAGCTAATCGATGTGGGAAGATTTGGTTTCTCTCATTTTTTTGTAAAGCTTCTCATAGTTATCCTTCGAGGGAGCATTCTATTTATAGTAGTAATTTGGTTGAGAGGAAGATGTCCTTTTGAGGGAGTCATCTTTTTTTATTAGAAGTTTAACTCAAGGAGTTTGGTCCCATTAGAGGTCTTTGAAATTATGGACAAGACCAAGGTGAAGGATAGGAATCTTGTTCAAAAGGTAGGGTGGAACGGTGATGGGATCTCATCTAAAGGTAGATGAAAAGTATCCATGAGAATCATGCTATGTGCAGTGCCATGGTACACATATTCAAGAGAAGATAACAAATTATGGGTACTCACATGATTCTTGTTTAATTGTTAGGGAGGTATATGGAGTGGAATAGCATTCAAGGGATGAGAATGGAGAGAGACAAAAGGTGAGGTAGGAAAACGAGTCAACAATAGAATGGTCGAAGATGTAATGCATTAAGGGCCTCAGGTTTGGGTTTACCCTCAAGTGAGGACAAATGATAAGCACCTGATCCATAGGTATGAGTTACGATGTATGGTCCAAGCCAATTAGGACCGAATTTTCCCCGTTTACTTATTTCTGCTTTGGTTACGTGTGATTTTATTTTAAGACAAGGTCACTGACTTAGAAGGTTCATTCATGAACAAGTTTGTCATAAGCTTGTTTGATACATTGTTGGTAAACTCGAAGGTGATCCACAGTGTTAAGACGACATTCGTCTAATAACTCTAGTTGTGCTAAGCGGTCCTGATGAAAGTCATCATCAGTAAGCATGTCCTAGAGAAAAATGTGGAGTGAGGGGATCTGGACTTTGAGAGGTAGAAAAACCTCTATACCATAGACCATCAAAAAGGGTGTGGCTGCAGTGGAAGTGTGAATACTAGTGCAGTATGTCCATAGGGAGAAAGGAATGTGCTTATGCCAATCCCTCCCAGTATCGTCAACCACTTTCATAAGAATTTTTTTAAGGGTTTTGCTAGTGGATTCATCTTGGCCATTGGTTTGTGGGTAATAAGGTGATGAGAGAGTGGAAGGTGTGTTGTCATCGATCATCTTAGGATACATGAATGGGAGAGTGGAAGGGGCCTTGCCTTCGCATTGACAAGTCAAAGGCCCCAAGGAAATGGTTTTTATGAAAAAAAAGTTAGGAGGGATAGATCCAGGATCCATCAACTCCGTTGGTGAGGATGGTGATGAAGGTGGAGAAGGGCTAAAGTCTACAATGGGTTCAATGTGGGCCTATTTGGTAGGAGGTTCAGGAAAGCCAATACCACTACGGTCATTATGTTTATGGGTGGTACATGGAATAACGGTATGGTGGCCTTGCTCGTAAAAGCCAAAGCCAAAACCATTCCATGCACAGTGGTGCAGGAAGGTGCAGATGAAATGGTGATTGGTAAGTGATTGGAAGTAAGCGGAAAATGGGTGGGGTTGTGATGGTGGTTCAGTTGTGTAGGTGGTAGTATCAAGTCCCCCATAGGTGAGATTAGTACAAAGATGAGGAGGACCATAAAGGAGGAATTCTCCTATATGGTGGTCATAGTGATGGTGTTGGTGAAGGCTTCCATACTCATGTGGAGTAAGGAATGTGTTAACACTATATAGGTGGTACTCCCCCAGAGTGAGGCATTGAAAAACACCTTCCAAGGGATCAGTGGTTCGTATGTAGGTAGCTGGTATGGATGATGTATCAGAGGTTGATGCATTGGTGGAGTTAACAGATTGGGAAGCTAATGGGTCAGCTGTAGAGGTTATAGCAGTGGTTAGAATAGAGGAGGTATGTGCGGTGAAAGTGGTGGCGGTACTAGTAGGTAGAGGTGTAGGTGAAGCGGTATTGGTTGCAAAGGTAGACAGCTTGACAGGTATGAGCACATCATTGGGTCGGTAAAGCATGTTGCATGTTTTGAAAGGTGATGGGTCAGCTAGAATGGTATAAGTGTGTCCTTCATGTTCAAACTTTACACAATGATGCAAAGTGGAAGGAACACAACCCATGACATGGATCCAAGGTCTACCAAGTAACAAGTTATATTGGAATCCCCCCTCCAAAACATAAAACAATTATGGAACAATGCAGGGGCCCATGCAAACGTGAAGAATGACAGTGCCTAGCATGGAGGTAATAGTGTCGTTGAATGAATGCAACATGAATGGATGTTTATGTATGCAATTATCAAGTATGCACATTTGAGAGAATGCATGGGATGAAATGATGTTAATGCTAGCGCCTCCATCAATCATCACATGACGTACCTGTATGTCATCAATGTGGACAAAGATGAAGAGGGCTAGGTCTAGGTCATCATTTTGGTGTGGTGCGATCTCCTCCTTTGAGAAGCTGAGGGAGGCCACTTGGTGAACAAGGTGAGGTGAGGATGAAGGTGGTAATTTGGTGAGAGAGGCTACATGATGGGGTGTGATGATAGAGGCTACGGGTGTAGGGTCATTTGGTAAAAGCTCAATAGATTAAAGAACCTCCATGAGGGCTTGACGATGGGATTTCGAGGTTTGGATGAGGTCGTATAAGGACATTTTGAGGGGATATTGCTGTAGTTATTTGAGCATGGTGTGACATGTGATGCCATTAGAAATGGGGTATGTGGGGCCGTGGATAGTTATCTTGGGTATGGGTGTAGATGGTATGTGAGGTATAGGATTGGTTGGTGGGTCAGCTACTTTTTCTTTTCCCTTCTACGCACGTGGAGTGACATGTACCATATTGATTTGAGGGAAGTTGGAAAATGGAGAAGGTGTAGGGTGAGTGGTATAATGACATGAAGGGAAAAAACATACTGGAGGAGAAAATTCCTATGAGGTTAGTTGGGCGCAATGACATTTGGGTGGTAGCGTGGCAAGTTATCTGATGTGAACCATGTTAATTTCAAATTTTGTTTGTGGTTTTAGGAGCTATGAGGGTGGAGGTTGTGGTTGTTGAGTGGGCAGATTGGGAATGGGTGTTGGTGAAGCAGGATCCACATCAAGAAGGTTGTCGTCATCAAAGTTGGTTTCTGGTGGACATAATTAGATAAGGATGGTTTTCAAGGCCTTGTAGTTATCCACATCATGCCTTGGCACACAATGGTATGCACAAATTTTGGTATCATGAAACCCTTTTGGCTTGGTTTTGAGGGGGTCATAAGGTCAGAGTGGCGATAATGTGATAATAGAAGTCTCAAGGAGGTTGGTTAAAATTTTGGCATAGGACCCTACTGTTGGATCACAATGGGAAGTGAATGTGGGTTTGGGTGTAGGTGTGGTTGGTTGTTAGGGAATTGTTTTTGGAAGAGTAGGAATGGGTTGAGCTATGGGTTTAGGTGCCGGTGTGGTTTGAGGTGTCAGTCAGGTTTGTTTGGGTAGGGGTATAATAGATGGATGGGTAGGAGGGTGTGGGGTTGTTCTGACTACCTTGTTGTGGGGTAGTGGGGTTTTCTTTTTTGGGTTTCACCTTCTTGGGTAAGGTTGATGTGGGTGTACGAGGTATAGAAGGAAAAGTAGATGGAGGAAGAGGGCGAGTTACCCATGGGGATAGTGAGGGTGCTGTGAAGGTAGATGACATGGGTCGTACTTGGGGTGTGAGGGACAAAGACTGAAGTGTAGTGGGTAGTGAAGAAAGAGATAAAGGTATTGGAGGTATTGGTGGTAAAGAGACTGCAGATGTGGGTATGAGTCATGTTGTGTGCCTGGGTAGGTTAGAGGTATGTGAGGAAGGAATGGGTTGTTGTGTTATTGGTTTATGGATGGGTGAAGGGTGCTTGACCATGTTGGGTAGCTGAGGTCTTAAGGTAGATGGGACAAGTGTGGGTGTGATTAGTGCAGTCAGGGTATGAGGTCAATAAACTTTTTTATTTGGTTTGGGTGTTGGAGTAGGTGTGGTTTTGACGTTGGAGGGTGTAGCTAAATCCATTTTAATAGGTGGATGAGTAAGGCCGGTGGTCAGGGTAACCCATAAAGTGGTAATAGGTTTAGTGGAGGTAAATCTTGTGGGTATGGATTTGGTTTTAGGTGTAGGTTAGGTTATGGGTAAGGGCGTGGTGTGAGTGCTAACGGGTATCGTGGAAGGGGTTGCGACAGTAGTGGTTGTATTTGGTTTGATGGGTGGAAATATGTTTGGGTAGATAGTGGAGGTGTCATCGAGGGATCTCTGCATCTGTGTTGAGACAGGGAGTAAGAGGTGCCCCCATAATAAAGCCTGATCCACATAATATAAGTGATCAACCAAATGTGAGAATGACATGTTTGTGGGTGGATTTGGTGAGGACCTAATGGGAATTCCTGTAAAATGCATCTTAGAGATGGAGAATTGGTGAACTTCAGCTTCTGTGTGTAAGAGAGATGAAATTAGGTCTATTGGATTTTGGGTAGGCAATGGAGAGTGCTCACTGAGAGGCAAAGGTATCTCCACTGGGTCTATGACGGGTGGAAGAGATGATGGGAGTTCCTCTATAGGTGGAGGAACATATAGGTGCTCCTCTGTGGGTGGAGGAGGTAATGGATGCTCCTCTATGGGGGGAGAAGATAATAGGTGCTCCTCTGTGGGTGGAGGAGGTAATGGATGCTCCTCTATGGGTGGAGGAGGTATGGTAGGTAAAGGTTCTCTAAGTGGAGAAGCTAGGGGTGAGATGCTCTCAATGTTAGCAGAAGACCCCTCCATAGGTTATGTAGGAGATGAAAGGTGTTCCTCTATTGGTGAAGGAATGGTGGAGGTTGGTTGAGATGTGGAAGGAGGATTTTGGGCTAGGATTTCTTCTATGGAATGGATGTGAGGTAATTGAGAGGTGATAGGTACCTTGTTAAAGATTGTGTGAACTTCACGGGTATGGGTATTATGAGTGGATGTCTCACCGGTTTGATTGGATGAAGGGGCATGATTGGGAAATGGTTTTTTAAAGATTTGTAGATTTTAGTTGGGGGTGGCGTTGGGATTAGCCATAGTTAAGTCACCTTTCTCGAGCATTTCTTGGACAATATTCTTGAAAGTGATGTAGTTGCCATCACTATGACCCTTCACTTGGTGATAGTTACAGAAATCATGCTCTTTCTACCATGCGGGCATGGGGCGAGCAAGGTCAAAACTAGTGTGTGGTTTTATGGGTGGAAGAGTAATGGCTCCAGCTTTGATAATCTTTTCTAAGACAGAAGAGTAAGGTTCCTTAATTGGGGTATATTTTCACTGCTCTTGTCTAAATCAAAAATCCTAGATAGGTGATATATTAGATGAGGGTGTAGCCTTATTAGATAGATGAGCTGTGCTGGCCTTGAGTACCACTGCATTAGCAGTACCCTTAGCCTTTGAATAATTGGTTGGTGGTTTGGAAGAAGAAGAGGTTTCATTTGACTTGAATGTTGAATTCTTATTTCATAATTAGATTTTCTTTTCTTCGATGGCACGAATCTCTAACTTTCATGCCATAGTGAATGCCTCATTGAATGTTCAAAAATTTTGGACCTACAATGTCGGGGAGAAATGTCTAGCGCAAGCTCAATTGAAGATCTCGATGATTTTAGTTTGTGGCAGTTGGAAGGTAAGTTGATTGATCAGGCTACACCAGTGAGTGACAAAATCTATAATAGATTCATCCTCGTACTGACGTGTGGACTATAGATCGGTCATGGTAGCCTTCTTGGTGATATTAATAGAGAAATGATCTAAGAAAGCTTGGGCTACCAGATTGAATGAGAATATAGAGTGTTTGGGTAACCCACTATACCAATCTAATGCTGGTCCAGTGAGGGACATGGGAAAGGTTCTCAAAATCAAGTCATCATCATGAGCAATCAGATAACACCCATGTTTGAACAAGCACAAATGATGTTGTGGATTTTCCTTGCTATTGAAGCGGTTGAATTTAGGCATTTCCCAATACACAGGGTATGAACAGATAGGAATGGATGGGTGAATAGGCTCATTGTAAATCTCATTATAGGTGAGAGTGTTATAGGATCCGGAAACCAATGCCTCGAATGTCTACATCTTTTCCAACATCAATTTAATTAGGTCATTGGTGGGTTGTGATGATTGGATGCCTCCTATAGTGTGAGGAGGTTCCTTTTGGTCATATAATGGGGGTGGCATTCCAGTGTATGGGGCAGCCATGTAAGGTGGCGGAGAAGAAGGAAATGAAATTGGGGGTACGTACCTGGAATGAATAAAAGATGAAACAGGTGGTTGTTGGTAGTATGTATATGGGGCTAGAAGGGTCATGGTAACCTTAGTGGCAATAGGGGCTAATGGTTGTGGAATGAAAATGACCATGTTCTAAAATGAGGTAGGGGTCACCGATACTAGAGGTGGGAATGTAGCTACAGGTATTTGTGAGACATTAGGGGTGGATGAGGTTATGTTTGGGGTAGTAGTCGAGGGTATGGTGGATGTAATGGGTACAACATAGGTAACAGATGCGGTAGTCATAACGGGTATAGAACGTAACTGTGAAATGACTAGGGGTAAGGTGGATGCAGGTAGCATGGAGCTAGATGGGGCCGATGCGAAAGTGGGTGCGAGAGTCAGGGGATAGATATGGGCATGTCGTATATCAACTGACCTGAGGCATCTCGAGTGGACAAGTGGGAGAGGTAAAACTGCAAGGTGGCAAGGTTCTGGTCAATGAGTCGTGCAAACTCCTCATCTCTGGTAGTGATGTTAGTAGGCTAGATGGGATCCATGGCTGGCGATAAAATAGAAGGTAGTGAAGGACTAGGTGGGAGTGGTTGGAAACTGGCATGGAACATGAGGGTGCTTTCTTGTCTTTGGGTCAGCACCATGTGAACAAGTATTGATCAGGTAGGGTTGCTTCTCTATAAATGATATAGAGAACAGTACGAAAAAGTGAATCTAGTGATAAAAAAATGGATGAAGTAACAAATGGTGGGTGGAATGTGAAATAGGATAACCCATGCTAGTTAGGGAAAACTGATGTTAGTCAGGGGTAACCACTGCCGGTCACTGTAGAAAATGGACAGTTAGTAAACAATGAGGTAGAAGGTAAAATCTAACAAGTATGCCAAATCTGGGGATGTGTAAAACGTTAATGGGGAAAATGACAATGACAAAGACTGTGGAAAGTGGAAGAAAGTGAAGTGAAAACATCCTTTTGAGTAGGTTAGCAAAAGGACCTGGAACTGACGTCAGTTGGGTATAACTGATGGCAGTCAGAGGTAACTGATGATGGTTACTGTGAAATTGAAACAATAATGAAAGAAAGTGGTTCTAAATTAAAATATGATGTAGAATCATACCAAGAATTCTGTAAATGATGATGATATGGCCTAGGCACACTCAGGTGAAGCCGGAATACACCAGTTATGATGAGGAGCATGTAAGGATGAATTAAAAAAATTGATGAACATGATCTTTCACCTCAAAACACAAGCCAAGTAGAAACACTAAGAAAATGTGATCCTAAGAGTTCCCTTTCTATTATGTTTGTTTAGCTTATGCTATTTATGGACTGACACATGAATTTTGAAATAGATTTTTTGGTGAGGATGACTTCCTACAAAGAAGGAGATCTAAAAGGTGAGGTTTCAGGTATGTTATGGTGGGGGCAGGATTCACTCTGAAGTGTGGCTTGACAGAGCAGCGAGCTGGGTGCCCACTGTGCCATGATCATGTGATCACCTAACACTTCTTCCAGGTAGGATGTTGTTTAAGAATGTATTTATTTTGAATTTTTGTGTGGTTTGGTAAGACACAGAGAAAGAGAAAAGGATAGAAGTTCTTTTCTACGATTCATTTGTCAACCATCAGCTGGCCATGACTTCCAGCGTATAGGTTACCCTCAATTAATGTGAGCTAATGCAATAAATCAGAATGGAATGCAATTTTTTTAAAACCCAAATCGAAAATGTGAAATTGGATGGCACAATAAGATGAAGAGGAAGAGGGATGTTCTTTCACTTCAATGTAGAAAACATGAAGAAATGATTCTTTTTAATTACACCAAAAGAAAACTTTCCTTTAGAGACAATAGAAAGAAGAAGTGGATTACCATGGAAGGAAATTAATGTGTACGCTTTAGAAGGGAAACAAACACACATTTTTTTCCTAGGAATGAATGAAATTCAAGGAACCCCAGATGGGTCCCACCGGGCATGCCAAAATGCTTCACCTTTTTCTTAGATTTTTTATTTGAAGTGTTGATGAAAAAGATAGGGTAACAGGTGTAAGAGTAATACCTGTTCAAATGTCGATTGATGGGTTGTTGCGCATGTATGACTTCCGAATCCACAGCTGATCATGAGATATTCGTTTTGGCTATAAGGAACTACCTGTAATGAAAACTATACCACCAGAAGCAATTAAACAATATGGGCAGTGAACTGCCTAGTGTGAGCTAGATCTGGAAAGTATGATACTTCCTAGATGGATTTCAGTCCACTTTTTCAAATAAAGTAAATCCTATTGTTATTTAAAATGATTTAGGTATCTCACTTAAAAACAAAATAAGAAAATAGATCTAATCTAATAGGCTAAGCTAGAATAGAATCCACAGGTCAAATGGTTGGTTCTGGGTTCTGCAGGTCTAATAAAGGTCTCAGGTAGGTCACAAGTGAGTGAGGGTGAGGTAAAATTAGCTGGGTAGGTCTCTGTTTAAGGCTATGTGTGTAAAATTAGAGACCAGTTTCGGTCAAGGGTGACCGACAACGGTTAGGTATAATCGGCATTGGTTACTGTAAGATCTGGAAATATCACAGAATAGTGTTTTGGTCTCCTTTGTGATTACACAAAGGGTTTTAGTTAGTCAATACGAGGTATTGGGTGACTGGAGTAGGCTTTTGAGAGATTTTAATGAGTCTATGGAGGTGAAAAGGTTGGAGAAGGTCAGTAAGGAGTAAGATAAACAATGGGTGATAAAATAATGATGATGAAAATGAAATAACCAGGAAATTATGATGTTGTACTTACTTGGATTTCATTCCTGAATGTCTATGTGTGAGAGATGAAGATGTTGATGATGGGTTTGAAGGTTGCAAGTGATCACCAACTGAAGAAAATATTTTGCATGGGCTATATGCACACTCCTCTTTTCTTAGATAGATTAGATCGTGGTTGGGATGGTTGTGCATGAGAAGATGCTCAATCTCCTTCCTTGGATGTGAGTTTTCATTGGCATTTTCTCTCTAAAGATGCATTATCTCTTTGAGATTTGGTTCTTACTTGTCAAATTTTCTCCCAATTTTTTCCAACTTCCAAGTTCTAACCTTGAGAATAAGGTAGTTTAGGGGTTAAAAGGGGTAACTGACGGTGTTCTGGCTTAACTGACGATGGTTAGGGATAACTGACGTCAGACAAGGTGGTATTTCCTAGGTTTACTAAACTTAGGGAGATCCTCCTAATTTTCTCAAATCTTGTATTGTTATCCCATGGATTAGACTGGGAGCTTCTTGTGAGCATATAGGAATGTGGTTAGAGGGAATGTAGGCATTGATTTTTAAGGTTTGGGTAACTCTTAGTTAGTTATGGGAACTTGCTAAGAACAAGTCTTAGGTTGAGTTAGCTTGGTGAGGTGTCTAAGTGAACTATATGTGTAGATATTATTTAAATAAGATATTTAAATAATAAATATAGTGAGTATAATGAATTAATTTAATTAAATTAATATTAGTGGGGTGAAGAGGGTCATGGCTAGGTACATGTAAAAAAGGGTTCTTATATGTCGAGGGATGAAAGGGGAGTGTGACCTAATTTTAGTGTCTACACAAGCAAGAAAATAACTAGTCAAACATAAAAACATGAACCTCATGAGATCAGAGTTGTTCTAATGAATCATTTAGAAGAAAGAAAAGAATTTTAATAGTTAGAGCTTATCATGCCTGATAGTGCTTCCACCAAATCGAAGGATACTTCCAGCCAAGTTTCCAACTCTTTTTCTCCTCCACGAAAGATCAAAAATCAAAAATATTTTCCTCCTACACCTCATAGAATTTCATTTGATCAAAAATAGACTGAAGAAACCAAAAATATCTTTGAAGTGAAGGTCAAACTACTAGTTTGAAGAACCAGTTAGCTCCATGTAGAGAAAAATATGCCATGCATGCAAAACCAAATAAACTCCTACAAACCTACCTTCTAAGTTTCCAATATGGTTTACACACAAAGACCGAGGCTCATTACTGCCATAAATGTCATTCAATCCAAAATTCCCACTTATATTTCCTTTCCACTACCTCTTAAATCTAGCGAATGCCAATTCCATAAAAAAATATAATTCCATCTTTTAGTGGAGCTTCCACGTAAGCCTCCACCAAGTCTACTAGTCCCTGCCAAATTTGGTAGTACTTCCATCATTTATACCATTTCAGCTCATTTAAATTCCATTGGAACCATTTCCCTTGTGACATGTGACCCCTTAGGTTACCTTTAATAGTTTAGGATGAATCCCAATAAAAGTTAGGTTAGTCTAACACTAACCAACTTAGGTATTAAAAACATTTACCAATAGTATTTCCAACTTAGGTTAGATTCAATTCATAAAGCTTTAGTATTAGGTATTAGTTAAAATAGTCTAGTATTACTTTAGTAATCCTTCCCATATCCATTTAGCACAATGCTTTGGTTAGGACACCAACCCCACAAATAGAATAAGAGGCTTAGGTTAGAATAAAATCCAAATAAGTAAACATAGCTAGAACAAAGGTGTTCTTACCTAACTTTGGATACTGTTAGGATAATCCTTAGGTTTTTAGGACTCTGAAATCCTCCTCAAATAATTGAATTTTTTCTTATGTGCTTTATGTTCTACCAAGATCAATCACCAAAGACCTGAGTAAAAACATACAAATGAAAAAAAACATGTTCACATCAGACCAAAGAATTTATAACAAACAAAGTTCAGTATTTTATGTCCCTCAAACTACTGAATGTCAAATTACCATTCAATTTGTGAAGAAGATTTGAAACATTCCTTAGATCACTAAAATTGATCCAAGGATGAGTTAGAAGAAGGAATAAGTCTGTAACTCTTAAAGACAAATTGCAAATCCTCCTTCCAAAGTGAAAATGAATTCTTGATAACCATATAATTTTAGTCTGGTGATTTTTTAAGAACAGAAAATAGTTATCCTTGTCAAGCATGATCTTCAATAGTCAAAAGAACACATCTTTATCCATAAAATAACATGTCAACACTTCAAATGCAAAAGAGGAATATATCATTTGTCGAGGGTGTTACATCGTGTCATGACACACAATGGTAAGCACAAATTTTCATGGCTTTCATGGAGATGAGAGGTATGGCTTCAACCCATTTGGTGTAGTATTAGGTAGTGGTGATGATCCATTAATGTCTTTGGGAAGAATGGGGATTGATCTCTCTGAAAATACCTAAACCCCATTGAGAGAAGGGAAAAAGGTCACGGGTGACCTATAAGGCATGACTGGGTGTATCTTGAAGATTGGCATGTTGTTGGCATTTTATACAACAATTAATGTAGTCACAACAATCATGGTTAAGGGTCAGCCAATAATATCCTAGGTGAAGAATACACTTAGCAATTGCAAGACCACTGAAGTTACCTTCATATATGCCATGATGAACTTCCTTAATGGTATAGGGAATTTCAAAACTCATAAGGCACCGTAAGAGAATACCATCAAATCCACGCTTATAGAGGAGGCCACCCATGATGACGTAATGAGAGGCCCTTTTGAGAAAGGTGCATTTTCCATTACGAGTGAGGTTTGGAGGTAAGATGGATGGGGAAAGGTAATCTGTAAGCTGCTTATACCAAAGGTCAGGTGGATTATGTTCAAGAGTGCCAAAAAGTTTGACATCTTAGTGTGAATGGTAAGGTAATTGCAACCTTTGTACTGTGACAAAGATTTTAGAATTGGAGGGTGAAGCGGGTATCTAGGAAGCAAGATAGGACATGGTATCTACGAATTTGTTAGTGGAATGTGGAATGGGTTATAGTTCATACTAGTCAAAGGAGGTCAAGAGGGTGTCAACATGATTTTTATACTTTTGAAGCTCTTTATTAAGGCATTGGTAAATACCATTAACTTGGTTTACTACTAGTTGAGAGACTCCGAAGATGTTAATTGATTTGACATTTAAGGAAAGGGTGGTCTGAAGGCCTAATACGAGTGCTTTATATTTGGAAAAATTGTTAGTACACTCAAAATCAAGGTTGAAGGATAGTGGCATAGGTTCACCATCATGGGGAATGAGGATAACTCTTGCACCTCCCCCACACTGACATTTAGAGCCATCGAAGAATAAGGTCATATGGTAAATGGTATCATCTAAGGAAAGGGTGGCAATGGATTCGTCAGGGAAATCAAAGTTAGAGGGTTGGTTTCATGAAAGAGGTGCATCAACAAGTTGGCTAGAAATGGCCTGGCCCTTGATATATTTTTGATGAATGAGTTTGAGGTCCAAATCAGCCAGAAGCATGAGCATGTGTGCAGCACATTGGTTTTGATATGGTTTGGCATACATGAAGTGTAAGGGGTCAATGTTGGTCACAAAATAGGTTTTGTGGTTGAGTAGGTAATGGTAGAGTTTGGTGGCAACAAAATTAAGGCTAAGAAAACTTTTTTGGAATGGGTGCATCAGGTTTTGTAGTCTAGAAGAGTACGACTTTTGTAATAAACTTCCTGCTCCCTATGTTGTTCATCATGATGAGTGAGCATGGTCCCTAAGGAGTGATCGATAGAAGAGATGTATATGTAGAAGGGTTGATCGTCTTTAGGTGGTTGGATAAGGTATTTTTTTAAGGCCTCAAAAGCTTTATGGTAGTCATCATCCCATTTGAAGGAGACACCTTTTTTAATAAGATGATGAAGTGGCTGACATTAATCAGAAAATTGTGAAATGAAACAACGAATAGACTGTAACTTAGCTTGTAAGATATGGAGTTCCCTCATATTGGTGGGCATACTCATTTCAATAATGTCCTTGAATTTAGCAGGGTCAACCTCTATACGACGTAAGGAAATGATAAATCCCAGTTTCTTTCTTGAGAGAACCGCTAAGACACACTTCGTTAGCTAAAGTCGAACACAATACTTAATGAGGTGGTCAAATATGGTGTTTATGATGAAAAGGTGCTCGGAGTGGCATTTATATTTGACAAGGAGATCATCTACATAATATTCCAATATATGGTGCATGATGTCATGGAAGATGTAAGTCATAGGCCAATGATATATGGCACCAGCATTTTTAATGCCAAAAGGGATGACTCAATAGTGAAAAATCCCCTAAGGGGTGATGAATGTGGTTTTGTGTTGATATTCTCGGGCAAGCAATATTTAGTTATAACCTGAGAAGCCATCCATGAGTGATAGCATCTCATGACCAGTAGTATGGTCAACCAGCTGGTCTATACTGGGTAGAGGAAAGTCATCTTTTGGGAAAGCTAGGTTGAGGTCACGGAAGTTTGTGTAAATGTGAAGACCCACTGTCGCCTTACGGACAGGGAAAATGTTAGAAATCCATTGGGGATAATCAATGGGTAATATGAAGGAAATGGAAAGAAGGCACTGAAGTTCTTCTTTGATTAGAAGATAAATGCGAGGGTGCATTTTCCTCAGCTTTTGTTTTACAAGTTTGGCATCGGGAATGGTTACAATATTTTAGAACGTAAGACCAAGTGAAAACATGGTTATGATGTTTGAAAAAAGAAGTGATAGCTTCCTATTTAGTAATATCTAAACATTGGCTAATATTTAGAATATGTGGGTCATTCTGAGTATGAATGTTGACTTCGATAGTTGATTCATTCAACATGGTTTGTGTCTCAGATGGCAACAACTGGTGAATATAAGAGTCTTTTTCACCCAGGTAGGTGAGTATAGATTCATCGTCTGAACATTAAGTAATGTTAATTGAAGGCATATCGCCATCGATCATGCTAGGATAAAATAATGGTAGAGAAGAGGGAGCTTCATCATCATGTGGATAAGTCAAAGGTCCTCAGGAAATGGTGTTTATGAAAAAAAAAGTTAGGAGGAATGGATTCTCAATCCATCGACTATGTTAGTGAAGGTGGTGAAGAAGGTGGAACAGGTGAAGAAGGTGGAGAAGGGTCGATATCATCAAAGAGTTCAATGCGATCCTTCTTAGTAGGTAGTTCAACAAATCCAATACCACTATGGTATTATTTTTTCGGCTACTACATGGAATAATAGTGTGATGGCCTTGCTCATAAAATGCAAAACCAAAACCATTCCATGCACATCAGTGCATGAAGGTATGGGAAAAGAGGTGGTTGGTGAATGACTAGAGGTTGGTAGAAAAGGGATGGCTTTGTGATGGTGGTTTAGGTGTATAAGTGGAAGTATCAAGTCCCCCATAGGTGAGATTGGTGCGAAGGTGGAGAGGACCATAAACGAGATGCTGTCCTATGTGGTGATCATAGTGAGGGTGTTGGTGAAGGCTTCCAAAATCTTGTGGAGTAAGGAATGTGTTGACATTATATGGGTGATAATCCCTGAGAGTGGGGCATTGAAAAACACCTTCCAAGGGATCGGTGGTCGATATGTTGGTAGCTGGGATAAAAGATGTGTTAGAGGTTGGATCGGAGTGGAGCCAGATGATTGGGAGGATGACGAGTCTGTCATGGAGGTTTTGGAAGTGGTAGGAGTGGAGGATTTAGGTGTGGTTGAGGTACCGGCGGCACTAGTGAGTGGAGGTGTGGGTGAAGAGAAATTGATCATAGAGGTAGACGCCTTAATGGGTACAAGCACATCATTGGGTCGGTAAAGCATGTTACAGGTCTTGAAAGGTGATGGGTCAACTAGAATGGTATAGGTGTGTCCTTTATGCTCAAACTTTACACAACGATGCAAAGTGGAAGGAAAAGAACCCATGACACAAATCTATAGTCTACAAAGCAATAAGTTATATTGAAACTCCCCCTCCAAGACATAAAATAACTTTGGAACTGTACGGGGGCACATACAAATATGGAGGATGATGATGCCAAGTGTAGAAGTTAAAACATCATTAAATTAACACAACATGATGGGATGTCTATGCATGTAATTTATGGGTATGCACATTTGGTCAAATGCATGGGAAGAGATGATGTTAATGCTTGTGCCCCCATCTATCATAAAACATCATACACATAAATTATCAATATGGATGGAGATGAAAATGGCAGGATCAGGATCATCAATTTGATGTGGTGTGATCTCTTCATCTGAGAAGCTAGGGGTGTCTACTTGGTGAGTAGGTGGAGATGTGGAAGAAAGTGGTAATTTGGTGAGAGAGGCTACATGATGAGGTGTAATAATGGAGGCTACGAGTGTATGGTCATTGGGTAAAACCTCAATAGACTGAAGAACCTCCATGAGAGCTTGGCGATGGGACTCGGAGGTTTGGATGAGGTCAGATATGGACATTTTGAGGGAGGATTGGTGTAGCTGTTTGAGCATCACGCGATGTGTAACCCCATTAGAAATAGGGTATGTGGGGCTGCGGATAGTGACTTTTGGTGTCGTCAAACCCTTTTGGTTTGGGTTTGAGTGGGTCGTAAGGTCTAAGAGGTGGCAAAGTGATGACAAAGGTTTCTAGGAGGTTGGTCAAGATGTTGGCGTAGGACCCTACTAGTGGATCACAATGGGAAGTGAATGTTGGTTTGGGTAAAGGTGTGGCTGATTGTGGAGGAAGAGTCTTTACAAGAGGGGGAGTAGGTTGGGCTATTGGTTTGGTGTGTTATGTTATCTTAGATATTGGTCATGTCTATTTGACTAGGGGCAAGGTAGATGAATTGGAAATAGAAGGTGTGGTTAGTTTAGCTACCCTACTTGAAGGTAGTGGATATTTAGATTTAGATTGCACCTTTTTGGGTAAAGGTGATGTGGGTGCATGAGAGGTGGAGGGAAAAGTAGATGAAGGAAGAGGGTGGGTTACCCATGGGGGTAATCAAGGTGTTGTGGAGGTTGGCGGTGTGGGTTGGGAAGGGGGCGTGAGTGAAACAGAAGGAAGTGTCATGGGTAGTGAATAAGATATTGACAATATTGGAGGTATGGGTGGTAAGAAGGTTATGGGTGAGGGCAGAGGTTGTGTGGGTCACTTGGGTATATTAAGAGTTTGAAATGAGTAAGTGGGTTCCTGCGTTCTTGGTTTACCTGTAGATGGAGGTGGCTTGGCCAGGGTCTAAGGGTGAGGTCCTAGGATGGACAGGAGGGGTGAAGGGTATAAGGGTGTGGTTCAAAAGGGTAGTACATGAGATCTAGGAGATTAGATCTTCATTTTAGGGGTTAGGTTAAGTTTAGTGTTAGTTTTGGAAGTTGTAGCCAAATATAATTTGATGGGTGGGTGAGTAAGGCTAGTAATTAGTATGACCCCTAAGGTAATGATAGGCTTAGGAAAGGGAGATGATATTGGCATGGGTTTGGGAGTAAATGCAAGTTGGTTTATGGGTAGAGGCGTAAGTTGAGCCATGAGTGCTATCGTGGGAGATTTTGTGATAGTTTTGATTTTGTTTTGTTTGGTTAGCTAAAAAACTTTTGGATAGATAGTGGAGGTGTCAGTGAGTGACAAATGCATTTGTGTTGATACAGGAAGTAGAAGACACGCCCAAAATAAGGCTCTATCAACATAGTCTAGGTAATAAGCCAATCATGAGAATGGTACTGTTGTAAGTGGAGTTGACGTAGAATGAGTGGCAATCCCCGTAAAATGTGTTTGAGATACCGGGAAGTGGCTATCCTTAAACTCTTTGGGTAATAGAGCTGAAAGTAGATCAATGGGATCTTGAAGGTTTGATGGTGAATAGTTTCCTACAGGAGGTGGTAATTCTATAATATCCTCCCTGGGTAGAGGATAAGATGAGCCATCCGAAGTGGGCTCTCCTTGTGGTTGTGAAGTGGGCTCAGAATTTTGAGGGGTCGAAGGTAGTGTGTTGATTATAGGCTCTTTCACAAATGAATGAGAAGATGGAGGGGATTCTTCTTTTGGTAGAGGAGTAGATGAAATAAGTTCTGGTATGGGTAGGGGAGTGCGGGCTAATATTTCATCTATGGAAGGAATATGAGGAAATTGAGAGATAACTGACACATCACTGAAAATAGCATGGACCTCGCAGGAATTTATATCATTAGTTGAGGTCTTCCCAGTTTGGTCAGAAGAAGGGGCGTGATTAGGAAATGGTTTCTTGAAACTGTGTAGGTTTTGGTTGGCAGGTGCATTAGGATTATCTAGGACTAACTTACCATTCTCAAGCATTTCCTGGACAATGTTCTTGAAAGTGATGCAATTTCCATCACTATGACCTTTTACCCAATGATAGTTATAGAAGTCATTCTCTTTGAACCATGCAGGTGTGGGGTGAGAAGGATCAAAACCAATGTGTGGTTTTATAGGAGGAAGGGTGATGGCCCCCACTTTAATGAGATTTTTTAAAACAAAAGAATAAGGCTCCTCAATTGGGGTGTATTTCCGTTGTTCTTGTCTGAATTGAAAAGTTTGGATAGGGGAAAGTTTAGATGAGGGCTTAGCCTGATTCAATGGATGAGGTGGGCCGGCATTGAGTACCACCGCGTTAGAGGTCCCCTTAACTTTGGAATAATTATTCTATGTTTTTGAAGAAGAAGAGGTATCATTTGACTTAAATTCCACATTCTTATTTCATAGTTGGATTTTCTTTTCTTTGATAATCTGAATCTCTAATTTTTGTGCCATGGTGAATGCCTCATCAAAGGTTCAAAAAGTTTGCACTTGTAGGGTAAGAGAAATATGTCTAGCACAAGCCTGAGTGAAGATCTCTATGAGTTCAGTTTGTGGTAATTGGAATGTGAGTTGATTGATCAGGCTACGCCAATGAGTGAAAAAATATGCGATAGACTTCTCGTCATATTGACGCATAGAGTAGAGATCGGTCATGCTAACCTTCTTAACAATGTTAATTGAGAAGTGATCTAAGAAGGATTGGGCTACCTAATTAAATGATTAGATAGAATTAGGTAAACCACTATACCAATCTAATGTGGGCCTGGTTAGAGACATGGGAAATCTCCTCATAAGTAAAGTGTCATCATGGGCGATCAGATAACAGCAATGTTTGAAAGACCAAAAATGTTGTTGTGGGTTCTCTTTGTTGTTGAAGTGGTTAAATTTAGGCATTTCCCAATGTATGGGATATGGATGAATAGGAATGGATGGGTGGATGGGATCATTACATATGTCATCGTAAGTGAGAGAATTGCATGAGCTACAAACCAATGCCTCTAGTGGCTACATCTTTTCCATCATTAACTTGATGAGGTCATTGATAGGTGGTGATGGTTGGGTACCTACTATAGCGTAAGAGGGTTGATGTTGGACATATGACGGAAGTGGCATTGCAGCATATGGTGATTTTGAATAGGTAGGTTGAGAATGAGAGAGTGAGATAGAGGGCACGTACCTAGAATGAATGATAGATGAAACGAGAGGCTGCTGATAGTACATACATGGAGGTGGAAGTATCGAGGTGACTCTAGTCATCAAGGGGGCTAATGACTATGGAATAGAAATGATAATGTTTTGAAATGGGGTAGGGGTTATTGTCAATGGGGGTGGTTGTGTTGCTATGGGTATATGTGATACAATAGGCGTAGATGAGGCTATGTTCTTGATGGTTGATGAAGGTATAGTGGATGCTACGGGTGTAATAGATGTGGCAGATGTGGTGGTCATAACAGGTATAAGGCCTAGCTATGAAAAATGACTAGGGGCAAGGTAGGTGCGGGTAGCGCGGAGCTAAAAGGGGCTGACGTAGAAGTAGGAGTGAGTGTTGGGGGGATAGATAAAGGCATGTCGTATATCAACTGACCTAAGGCATCTCGAGTGGACAAGTGGGAAAGGTAGAACTATAAGGCAACATGGTTCTGATCAAGGAGTTGTGTGAACTCCTCGTCACCTGTGGCGATGGTGGTAGGTTGGGTAGGATCCATGGGTGATAGAATGGAAGGTGGTGAAGGACTAGGTGGGAGTGGTTGAAGGATAACGTTGAATATGAGGGTGTTTTCTTGACTATGAGTCAGCACCATGTGAACAAGTGTTGATTTGGTAGGAGTGCTTTCTGTAAATGACATAGAAACATAGCAGAAATAGGAAAAATAGGTAGTGGTAGGTGGATTGGGTCAATATGTCAGCTGGAAAAATAGCACAAGCTAACCGAATCCAGTTAGGGAAAACCGATGTCGGTTGGAGGTAACCACATTTGATCACTGTGAGAAAAGAACAATTTGTTAAACAAGGCAAAAGACTGATAATCTACCAGGTAGATAAGTTGTAGGATGGATTTTATCAGAACATGGAGGATATTGAGAGTTATAGTGACTCTGAACAGCAAAGAAGATGAAGCAGGTGTCCTTTTGGGCAGGTTATCCAAAAGAATAGTAAACTGACACCAGTTGGATAAAACCAGTGATGGTCAGATGGTAACCAATGATGATTGTTAGATCGACACTAGTTATTGTGAAATTGAAGCAGAGATGAAGAAAATGTGGTTGTGATTTAAAATCAAGTGTGGAATCAAACCTAGAACTCTGAGAATGATAAAAATGGGGTCCATGCACACTCAGACAAAGTCAAACTATACCAACTATGATGAGGAGTGTGCAAGGAGAAATAAAAAGATGAAGACCATGTCCTCTCACCTCAAAATGCAAGCCAAGTAGAAACACTAAGAAAAATATTATCCTAAAAGTGCTCTTTCTATTGTGTTTGTTTAGCTTACGCTATTTAGGACTGACTGTGTGTATTTGGAACAAAAAAAAAATTGGTTGGGAAGGTATCCTACGAAGAAGGATATCTAAAAGGATAGGTTTCAGGTATGTTATGGCAGGGGCAGGCCGTCCTCTAAGATGATGACTCGACAAAGGAAATGAGTTGGGAAGTACCTGCCAACCGGATCGTGTGATCACCGACAGGTGTTCCCAGGTAAGATGTTGTTTAAGAAATATGTGTTAATTTGAATTTGTGCAGTTTGGTAAGACTCGGAGAGAGAGAGAGAGAGAATGTGCTTTCTACGATTCTTTTATCAACCATCAGTTGGGCATGACTTCCAGCATATAGGTTGCCCTCATTTAATGTCCACTAATGCAGCATACAAGAATGAAATACCATTAATTTTAAGCCTAAATCAAAATATTAAATTCGATGACACAAAAGATGAACAGGAGAGAATATGATCTTTCACTAATGCAGTACAAACGAAAGAGAAGAAGAGTTCTTTTTATAGCACCAAAACACGATTTCTTTGAGACAATAAAAAGAAGAGAAGATTCCAGGGGATAAATTTAATGTGAGAACCTTTTAGAAAGGAAACATGATGAAATAGATAAGGGTAAAGGTCAAGGAGGAATACCTGTTGAAATCTGGTTGAAGGTTGTTGTGCGCATGTTGACTTCTCGATCCACAGCTGATCGTGGGAGCTTCCTTTTGGCTAGGAGGAACTACTTGTAATAGACAACAAGACCACAAGATAGAAGTTAAACAACATATGTAGTGGACTTCCTAGCGTATGCCAGATCTAGGAAGTGTGATACTCCCTAGAAGGCTGTCAATCCACTATTTTAAACAAATTAATGTGAGAAATAAGGTAAATATTGTCCTACTGTAGTCAATATGATTTAGGCATCTCATATAAACACAATAAGAAAAATCTAATCTAACAGGCTAGGTTAGGATCAGATCTGGAGGTCAGGTAAATGGTTCTGGGTTATTGCAGGTCAACTGGTAGGTGGTTTTTGGGTCTGGTCTTGGTCAAGGTGTAAAACATAGAGACTGACGTCAACTGAAAATAATCGATGCTAGTTTTAGTATAATCAACGATAGTTATGGGTAACCGGCGTCGGTATGGTCAGGGTGAAAGGAACTCAAAATAGGTAAAATGGTATGGGTGATCTGAGGTTGAATAAAGTTTGGGTGAGTGAATGGGGGGTCTGTGGAGGTCTTAGGTATGCTCAGAAGTATACAACAGGTGAGAATAGGTGATTTGGTGATGTGAGTGAAGGGATCTTTAGGTTCACAAGAAAGTGGGTGATGGGGCGATAAGCATGCAAAGAATAGATTAATAACATGAGTAATAGAGATTACTTAACTGAACTAAACTATACTGATTAGGGCCATACTTACTGTGTTGATGGTCTGATGGCTGAGTGGTGGAGGTGGTTGATCAGAGGATACATGTATGGTCCTGTAGTGGTGCTTTCCCGGAGTACTCCCATGAATACAATGCTCTCTGATTGATGTTGGTAATGGCTCTGGATTTGGATACGTGAAAGGATGCCTCTTTCGCTTGCATGTAACTTTGGTCTCCTTCCTTTTTCTCAGAAGATGTACCAACCTCGAAATAAGGTTACCAAAGGGGAATAAAAGGTGACTGACGATGGTTCTGGGTTGACCGGCGTCATTTCAGGGGTAACCGGCATCGGTTAGGGCGGGATTTCCTAGGTTTACTAAAAATGGAAGATCATGGCAATGATTTTCACCAGATCTTTCTATTCCTCTGGGAAAGAGTGGGAGTTACCATTTTTTATGCGGGAATGTGGTTAGAGGGGATGTAGGCTTTGATTTTTAGGGTTTAGGTAGGTCTTAGTTAGTTATGGCAACATACTAAGAATAGATTTGGGGTGAGGTGGCTAGGTGAGGTGTCTAGGTGAGGTATTAGGGTAGGAATTATCTTAATTAGGATAATTAAATAATAAATATTGTGAGATCATGGATTAATTTAATTAAATTAATTAAATTAATATTAGTGTGGGGTAAAAGGGGCCATGGCTAGGTAAGTGTGTTCAGGTTGGTTATTTGACGAGGGGTCAAGGGGAGTGTGACCCAATTTTGGTGTCTACATTTTCCCCCTTTTTGTTGCGTAGCTTGTATTGGTAAGCGACACTGACAAAAATAAGATGTGGTTGCCCCATGTGTGGGTGAAGGTGATCCCCCTCAAACTAGGAACTGATGAGGCAGAAAGTAGAATCAGTGAGTGGTTTGATAAAAGGTGAATGTGATGAAGAGGAAGGTGGAAAATGGGGGTAAGGGGGTAAAGGTCAATCAGGTAATCCAGGTAATGGGTTCAGGGTCAAAGGTAATAACAGTCAAACACACACACATGTATAAACTACAGCATGGTACCAGGTTGAAGAGCATGCAAACTCTACATTGTCTAAGGTCGATAGGTTTATCCAAACAAGGTTGAGGTGATTCTAGTATCCAAGGTATAGGATATGGTCAGGAAACATGACATAGGTTAGGTGCAGGAATGTTTAGGTATGTTCTAGTACACCAAAGATTGGGTTAGGATAAACAGTCATGACAAGAGGCAAGGTAAGGTCATTAGGTCCAACAACATGGGTAACAGTGTCGCAAGGTATAACAAGCACGTGAGTTCATAGGTCACTAGAAATGTTCCAGGTCTAAGTAGCTAGGTCATGACATGGGTAGGGCCAAGGTATGGGTAAAATAATGAGTCCCTAAATGATGAAGAGGTTAGGTGGTAAATGATGAGGTCAGAAGGATAAAGTGGAGTGTCCAAGTCAGGTGTGTGTGAGGTAGAAAGTATTCAGAAATGGAAATTAGGGGTAATGGGTAGTAATAAGACTGAGCAGGATAACCAACAGCGGTCAGAATGAACTGATGCCGGTCACCATGAACTGACCATGGTATGCTAGGGCACAAGACCGATGTCGGTTCGAGGTGAAACCATCGTCTGGTCAAGTCAGAAGGTTATAAAAAGAAAAATTTCCACTGTTTTTGAAAATCATTTATCATTTACCACATAGGAGAAAATGAAAAAGAGAAAGAGAAAGAGGTAGAAAGCAACCGAGTGACACAAAGAGCTGAGGTGGTGAGCCACAACGTGAGTGATCATTGGTTGATAAGTAGGTCTACGAGTGTGGTGTGATTGATTTTATTGGGTGGAGAGCCAATGGGAAATCGGTGATGGCAGAGGTAGGAGAGGGATCGGGTGGACCTATGCAGTGGCCTGAGGTGCCACCACGCAGATGGAAGCGTGATGAGGTAAGAGTCAATTCCTATTATTGTTTGTTTTGAGTAGGTGGAGGATAGAAATTAGGTAGGAGGAAAATGGGTTTTTGGGGGAAAATATTAAAATTTGAATGCGGGGAATTTAATGAGAAAAGGGGAACAAGGGAGGGTAGATTTAGGTAAATGAGGGGTGGGAATAGGTATTGGGTAGGCATTGGTGGGGGAAATGGGTAGAAAGGAGAAGTGTAGGTAGAAATAGGGTAGGGCATCGTGCGGGTTTGTCACCTGTGACAGTGACCAACGTCGGTCCATTCTTAGCTGGTGTCGGTGGGTGAGGACCGGTATCAGTCACAGATGCGGTGACCGATGCCAGTTATTGTTGGACCATGGTCGGTCGATGATGACCAGTGCCAGTAGGTAGGCTAGAGAGGTAGGCCCAAAAGGAGGTAAAATAGATGGGTTACAGACAGATAGGTAGGGGTAGGGAGAGTTAGGTAGGGGGGAAGAGTTATGGGTATGGGTAGGTGGGTGAATAAGGAAGATCGGTGAGAGGGGAAAAATGAAAATAGGTGAGGGTCTGAGGTGTGGGTAGATAGGTAGTGTTGATTTAGGGCATAGATATAGGTGAAAGGTTGATTTAGTTAGGGTAAGTGGTATAGTGGGGGTGGCAAGGTTGCATGTAGGTATGGTCAAGTTTTAATAATATGATTGGTTGTATGCAGGCCAGGGACCAGCTACAGATGAGGGATAGGGTACCTCCCTTGCTTGTGGAGGTATGGGGGGGGGTGACAACTGAGGAGTGGAGCCATGTTGCAGAGGTGGGCCTGATTGGGGTTAGATGCTACTGGCACGTAGTCTGGGAGGTGAGTTTGATGGTTTCCCTCATCAATAGATGGGATTCAGTGACCAATACATTTCATTTACCGATGGGTGAGATCATGATCACCCTGGAGGATGTTTACAGGATCCTGTGACTACCTATAGTAGGTACATAGGTTTACTCGATCTCCTCAGAGGCATCCAAGGAGTTACTGTTACCAGTGTTTGGAGAGGGGATGGCATTGTTAGGATTCCATAGTGCCAGTATGAGCTACAAGGTGATGTACTGAGCCTACCCCGAGGAGATGAGGCTGGTAGTGCTTCTGATGGAGGTAGTCTACTATTTTGCACAGCTAGATATAGAGGGTGGGAGATTCCCATGGTCACTGATGGGGGTTCTACATGACATGGTGGAGATCATGACTCGGTTTGCATGGGCACTTGCATTCTTGGTGTAGCTATATAAGGAGTTGTGGGCTTATGGGTGACTACGGTGATTCAGCCTTTCTTGTACATTCTTACTACACTGTTGGGTGTATGAGCATATTGTATGTGTGTGTCCAGTTGGGATGCCCCGACCTGATGTATTTGAAGTGGGGTTATTGCGGGTGGGAAATAGGTGATGGGTATCGGCTATTGGGGAGTGCCGAGTGGTAAGAGCTACACATGATGTAGCCTATTATAGGTGATTACTGGAAGGGTTGTCTAGCATCGACATCATTTAGAGGCCATATGTGGGCTTCCCCTCATACAGATAGATGGTGAAGGAGCTAGATGGGTTACAGATTCACAGGTGGATAGAGGGGCGGTGGGAAGGGGAGCATGAGATGATACCCATAGACCAAGTTAGATGGCAATTTGGGTTACCGCAGGATATACCCCCACCTTTCCCACAATATAGGAGATATGATGTGGAGAGGCCTATGTCTCTGCCATGACCTACAGTCCATGACCGGGCAGGAGGAGGAGTAGTCAATCGACAAATAGATGATGTCGGGGTGATAGATAGATATAGATAGTGGTGGGTTGCACAGCTACGAGTAGTACCGCCGAGGCCAAGGTAGCCATATTTAGCTACCATCACAGTTCAGAGAGACACCCTACAGGGGCAGGTGGCTACCCTGGTGACCTAGTTGGGCATAGTACAGGGACATCTGACAGGGGCCGAGGCACAGGTTGAGACTCTACAGGCACAGGTGGCCACTTTTCATGCACAGGGAGTACAGGGACTAGTACTCACACTGAGGGGAAAGGGAGAGGGTGGAGATGGAGATGGGGTACAGGTATCCACCCTATAGGCATAGGTGATAGGTTTGTAGGGCCAGTTGGCCATGGCACAGGGACAGCTTACAGGTTTGCAAGGACAGCTAGTCGGTGCACATGCACAGATAGTGGCCCTTCAGGCCCAGGTATAGGTGTAGGTTCCAGAGGGCCGATGGCACCACCACAGGGGTAGGGACAGGGTCAGAGGCCAATGGCACCACCACAGACAGTACCTACAGTGAGGTTGAGAGATGCCATGGGAGAGGTGAGGTACTATCAGGATCACTTGATGGTAGCAGGGATATATGTCTTATCATATGCCAAGCACAGAGCATAGTAGGCCTCGAGTGAGAGGAACAGATCCTACACACATAGTGTGGAGATTATAGGGGGCTAAGGAGCCTAGAGACCAGGTCAGGGTGAGGCCACTAGTGCATGGAGGCTAGCTCTAGGGGCAGGACCATCAGAGGCTAGACTAGGGAGAGGCAGAGAGAGGTCAGCCAGATGTTGGGCTAGAGGAGAGGAGGAGACAGATGAGACAGGATTGGATATCAGATGGGGAGATGATTGAGCTCCATGTATGATTAGTTTTTTTTTTGACATCATATGCTTGACATATATACTAGGCCTGCATGCTGAAGATAGTGAGGATGTGCATGAGAGTATTTGAGATTTTCTTATATACACCGGCCTGCGTGCTGAAGATATTTGAGAGTCATGTATATGGATACACATGTTTGGATGATTTATTTATAGATATGATGGTGGTTATGGCATGATGTATATATGGTTGTGTGTAGCTTTCTATTATGATTTGTATATGTGATGGAAACCAAGTAGTATAGGCATGATAGAGCCAGGTCATAGGCATGGATCGAGTCAGGTGGATGTACGTATGGATTGAGTTAGGTCGTTTTAGGCATGGATGGAGCGAGTTCGGTTTAGTCATGGATTGAGTCAGGTCAGTTTAGGCATGGATTGAGTTAGGTCATAGGCATGGATTGAGTTAAGCTTTTGGTTTAAATTACAAGTAATTGGTGATACATATAACAAATGGTAATGTAGATATATGTGATGATGTAGATTTCCAAATTTTTGTTGTGTGTGGAAATATGAAATGATGAATTGGTGAATGTTATGATGATGTTTGAAACATGGATGGTAGATATGTGTATTAGTTATTGTATGTTGAGATCTTACTTCTAGTTGTCGATATACAAAAGGAAAAATCAGGTATAATGTGAGTAGGAAAATAGGGGAAAATTGGTGAGGGTAGAGAGTGGCCGAGCTAACCTCTAAGGGCCCCATGCCCTCAGAGTGCTGCCTACATAGTCCCAGAAAAAAGGGACCTCAGGGCGATGTAGTTCTCCCATAAGCTAGGGAAAAATGTGAAGAGGTATGAGAATGGTCGGTAGGTTATAGGCATGATTGAGTGAGGTATTTTAGGCATAGGTATGGGTGATTTTAAGTTGATTGTGGTGAAAGAGGAAAACTTCACAGAGATAAGCATCAAGGGTCTAGTCCTGTATAGGATGATCAATACGTAATGAAGAAGTTAAAAGATAAGAGGAGGCAAGAGAGCCACCTGATTGGTGAGGATCATAACGGGTGGACCATACCTTAGGTAGGCTAGTGAACATAAGACCCTAAAGACATTACATGATTGATTATTCTAAAGGTGAAGAATAGTCACATGATCACCAAATGTCATAGTTTTATCAGGTCCCTTGAGGTGGTAGGAAATGAAGGTGCAAAGGATGAGGGGGTGAAAAATGGTTAGGTTATATGGTATGAGATAGCATGCCTTTTGGAAAGAGATCCAAGATTACAATGAGAAAGTCCATGATGAATTTTTTTTCTTTTGACTTGTATTTGAAATAGACTAATCGATGTGGGAATTCTATATGGGATGAGGAAATTATCTCCTTGAGGTCTTTGCGAAGCTGATCAATGCGAGAAGCTTCAGATTTTTTTTTGTAGCAGGCTTTACATAGTTGTCCTTCGAGGGAGCTATCTATTTATGGAAATATGTCCTTTTTGAGGGAGTCATATTTTTTTATTGGATGTTTGACTCAAGGAGTTGAATCCCATGTGGAAATTATTTGAGGGATTTTAAGTCATGGACAAGACTAAGGTGAAGAATTGGATTCTTGTTAAGAAATCAAGGTGAAATGACCATGGGATCTCATTTGAAAGAAGATGAAAAGAATTGATGAGAATCATGCCATGTGTAGATCCATGGTATACATATTTAAGAGAAGGTAAAGGAGTGATAGTTCGCACATGATTATTTTTTAGTCATTGGGGATTTCATAGTGGAAGGAGGGAAGTGAATAGCACTCAAGGGACGAGCATGAAAAGAGGTAGAAGGTGAGGTAGGACTGAAAGTCAACAGTAAAATGGTCAGAGATGCAAGGCATTAAGGGGCTCAGGTTTGGGTTTACCATTAAGTGACGATAAATGATAAGCACCTGATCCATAGGTATGAGTCACGATGTATGGTCCAAGCCAATTAGGAGCAAATTTTCCCTATTTACTTTTTTCTACTTTGGTTACATGTTGATTTTCCTTCAGGATGAGATCACCAACTTGGAAGGTTCATTCATGAACATGTTTTTCATAGGCACGTTTGATACATTTTTGGTAGATTTGGAGATGGTCAAGAGCATTAAGACTGAGTTCATCTAATAACTCCAGTTGCGCTAAACGATCTTGATGAAAGTCATAGTCATTAAGCATGTCTTATAGTGAAATACAGAGAGATGGAATCTAGATTTCGAGAGGTAAGATATCCTCACTACCGTAGACTAGAGAAAAGGTAGTTTCATTAATTGAAGTGCGAATGCTAGTGTGATAGGCCCACAAGGCAAAAGGAATGTGGGTATGCCAATCTTTATGAGTATTGTTGACTAATTTCATGAGAATTTTGTTTAGGGTTTTATTAGTGGATTCGACTTGGCCATTGGTTGGTGTGTAATAAGGTGACAAGAAACTTAGTTGAATTCTGAAGATGTCACAAAGTTTTCGCAACATTTTATTTTTGAATTGTTTTCCGTTATCAGTGATGAGGTGATGTGGAATGCCAAAGCGGTAGATAATGTGATGATTGACAAACTCACATATTTTCTCAGCTTTCATGGAGATGAGAGGTATGGCTTCAACCCATTTGGTGTAGTATTCGGTAGCGGTGATGATCCATTGATGTCTCTGGGAAGAATGGGGATTGATCTCTCTGACAAGATCCAAACCCCATTGAGAGAAGGGCCAAAGGTCATGGGTGACCTGTAAGGCATGACTGGGTGTATGATGAAGATTGGCATGTTGTTGGCATTTTACACAATGCTTAACATAGTCACAACAATCATGGTTAAGGGTCAGCCAGTAATAGCCTAGGTGAAGAATACGCTTAGCAACTGTGAGACCACTGAAGTGACCTCCACATATGCCATCATGAACTTCCTTAATGGTATAGGGAATTTCAGAACTCGTAAGGCACCGTAAGAGAATACCATCAAAGCCACGCTTATAGAGGAGGCCACCCATGATGACGTAATGAGAGGACCTTTTGAGAAAGGTGTGTTGTCCATTACGAGTGAGGTCGGGAGGTAAGATGGACAGGGAAAGGTAATCTGCAAGCTACTTATACCAAAGGTCAGGTGGGTTATGTTCAAGAGTGCCAACAAAGTTGACATCATGGTGTGAATGGGAAGGTAATTGCAACCTTTGTACTGTGACAAAGATTTTAGAATCGGAGGGTGAAGTAGGTATCTGGGAAGCAAGACAGGCCATGGTATCTATGAATTTATTAGTGGAACATGGAATAGTTTGTAGTTCATACCAGTCAAAGGAGGTCAAGAGGGTGTCAACATGATTTTATACTTTTGAAGCTCTTCATTGCGGTATTGGTAAATACCATTAACTTGGTTTACTACCAGTTGAGAGTCATCAGAGATTTTAATCGATTTGACATTTAAGGAAAGGGCGGTCTGAAGGCCTAATACGAGTGCTTCGTATTTGGAAATGTTGTTAGTACACTCGAAATCAAGCTTGAAGGATAGCGGCATAGGTTCACCATCCAGGGGAATGAGGATAACTCCTGCACCTCCCCCACGCTGACATTTAGAGCCATCGAAGAATAAGGTCATCTGGTAAATGGTATCATCTAAGGAAAGGGTGGTAATGGATTTGTCAGGGAAATCAAAGTTAGAGGGTTGGTTTCTAGAAAGAGGTGCATCAGCGAGCTAGTCAGCAATGGCCTAGCCCTTGATAGATTTCTGATGAATGAATTCAAGGTCCAAATCAGCCAGAAGCATGAGCCAGCATGCAGCACATTGGTTTTGATAAGGTTTAGCATACATGAAGTGTAAGGGGTTGGTGTTGGTCACAACATAGGTTTTGTAGTTGAGTAGGTAATGGTGGAGTTTGGTGGCAACAAAAACTAAGGTTAAAAATATTTTTTTGGCATGGGTGTATCTGGTTTCATAGTCCAGAAGAGTACGGCTTATGTAATAAACCACCTACTCCCTATTTTGTTCATCATGATGAGCGAGCATGGCCCCTAAGGAGTGATCAGTAGATGAGATGTATAGGTATAAGGGTTGATCATCTTTAGGTGGAATGAGTATGGGTGGTTGGAGAAGGTATTGTTTTAAGACCTCAAAATCTTTATGGAAGTCATCATCCCATTTGAAGGAGAGATCATTTTTTAGAAGATGATGAAATGGCTGACATCAATCAGAAAGTTGCGAAATGAAATGGAAAATAGACTGTAACTTACCTTGTAAGCTACAAAGTTTCCACATATTAGTGGGCGGAGGCATTTTGAGAATGGCCTTGACTTTAGAAAGGTCAACCTCTATACCATGTAAGGAAACAATAAATCCCAGGAGCTTTCCTGAGAGAACCACGAAGACACACTTCTTGGGTTGAAGGTGAACACAATACTTAATGAGGTGGTCAAAGATATTTTTTAGAATGGTGAGGTTCTTGGAGCGGCATTTAGATTTGGAATGGAGATCGTCTACGTAATCTTCTAGTATATGGTGCATGATGTCATGGAAGATGTAAGTCATAGGCCGTTGATATATGGCACCAGCATTTTTAAGGCCAAAAGGCATGAATCGATAGCAGAAATTCCCCCAAGGGGTGATGAATGTGGTTTTGTGTTGATCTTTTAGGGAAAGAAATATTTGGTTATAACCCAAGAATCCATCCATGAGTTATAACATCTCATGACTAGCAGTAAGGTCAACCAATTGGTCTATACCGAGTAGAGGAAAGTCATCTTTTGGGAAAGCTAGGTTGAGGTCACGGAAGTCTGTGTAAATGCAAAGACCCCCTTTTACCTTACTAATAGGGAAAATGTTAGAAATCCATTGGGGATAATCAATGGGTAATATGAAGGAAGTAGAAAGAATGTGTTGAATTTCTTCTTTGACTAGAAGAGCAATGCGAGGGTACATTTTCCTTAGCTTTTGTTTTATGGGTTTGGCATCGGGAATGGTTATAATATTATGGACCACTATGGTGGGGTAAATACTAGGCAAGTCAACGTAATACCAAGTGAAAGCATGGCTATGATGTTTGAGAAAAGAAGTGATAACTTCTTGTTCAACAGTATCTAAAGATTGGCCCATCTGTCGAATATTCAGGTCATCCTGAGTATGAATGTTGACTTTAATAGTCGATTCATTCAACATGGTTTGTGTCTTAGATGGCAGTGACCAATGAATATAAGATTATTCTACACCTAAGTAGGTGAGTATAGATTCATCGTCCAAATATTGAATGACATTAATTGAAGGCGCATCATCATTGATCATGTTAGGATACAAGAATGGGAGAGAAGAGGGAGCTTCGACATCGCGTTGATAAGTCAGAGGCCCTAAGGAAATGGTGTTTATGAAAAACAAATCTAGGAGGAATGGATTCTGGATCCATTGACTCTGTCAGTGAAGGTAGTGAAGAAGGTGAAGTAGGTGGAGAAGGTGGAGAAGGGTCGATATCCTTAATGATTTCAATGCGATCCTTCTTAGTACGTAGTTTAGGAAAGATGATACCACTATGGTCATTATGTTTTTGGGTAGTACATGGAATAACATTGTGACGACCTTGTGCGTAAAATCCAAAACCAAAACCTTTCCATGCACATCGGTTCAGGAAGGTGTTGGCAAAGCAACATTTGGTAAGTGATTTGAGGTTGGTAGAAAAGGGACGGGTTTGTGATGGTGGTTTATGTTTATAAGTGTTAGTATCAAGTCCCCCATAGGTGAGATTGGTGAAAAAGTGGGGAGGACCATAAAGGAGATGCTCTCCTATGTGGTGATCATAGTGATGGTGTTGGCGAAGGCTTTCATACTCTTGTGGAGTAAGGAATGTGTTGACATTATATAGGTGAAACTCCCCCAGAGTGAGGAATTAAAAATTCCTTCCAATGGATTAATGGTCGATATGCAGGTAGTTGGGATAGAAGATGTGTTAGAGGTTGGATTGGAGTGGAGCTAGCTGATTGGGAGGTTGACAAGTCGGTCATGGAGGTTGTGGTAGCGGTAGGAATGGAGGATTTAGGTGCGGTTGAGGTAGCGACGACACTGGTGAGTGGAGGTCTGGGTGAAGAGGAAGTGGTCATGGAGGTAGACATCTTAATGGGTATAAGCACGTCATTAGGTCGGTAAAGCATGTTACATGTGTTCAAAGGTGATGGGTCAACTGAAATGGTATAGGTGTGTCCTTCATGCTCAAACTTTACACAACAATGCAAAGTGGAAGGAAAAAAACCCATGACATGTATCCAAGGTCTACCAAGCAACAGGTTATATTAAAATTCCCCCTCCAATACATAAAATAACTCTAGAACAATACGTGGGCCCATGAGAACATGGAGGATGACGGTGCCAAGAGTAGATGTGATAGCATCATAAAATGAACACAACATGACAAGATGTTTATGCATGAAATTTTCAGGTATGTGCATTTGGTCGAATGCATGGGAAGATCTGATGTTAATGCTAGCTCCCCCATCTATCATAAAATTTTGTACACATATATTATCAATATGGATGGAGATGAAAAGGGAAGGATCAATGTCATCGATTTGGTGTGGTGTGATCTCTTCATCTGAGAAGCTGAGGGTGGCTACTTGGTGAGTAGGTGGAGATGTAGAAGAAAGTGGTAATTTAGTGAGAGAGGCTACATGATGAGGTGTAATAATGGAGGCTATGGGTGTATGGTCATTGGTTAAAACCTCAATAGACTGAAGAACCTCCATGAGAGCTTGGTGATGGGAATCAAAGGTTTGGATGAGGTCATATAAGGAAATTTTGAGGGAGTATTGGTGTAATTTTTTGAGCATCATGTGATGTGTAACCCCATTGGAAATATGGTATATGAGGTCATGAATAGTGACTTTAGGTGTGGGTATAGAGAGTATGTTTGGTATAAGGTTGGTTGGTAGGTCGGTTGGCTTTTCCTTTCCTTTGTCCTTCTAAGCACAGGTAGAAACATGGATCATGTTGATTTGAGGCAGGGCGGTAGATGAAGTAGGTGAGCCATGAAAGGTCTAACGATAGGAAGGGCAGAAAACAAGAGGTGGGAAGGAACCTTGTGAAATGAGCTGGGAACAAGGACATTTGGGTGGAGGTTTGGTGAGTTCTCTGACACAAACCATGTTGATTTCAAATTTCAGGGGTGGATAGAAAATTTTTGGGGGTGGAGATGTAGGTTTTGGTGTAGGTTCAGGGAGAATATGTGAGGAAATGGGTGGAGGTTAGATAGGGTCCTCATCAAGGAGGTCATCATCATCAAGGTCCAATTCAGAAGGACATAATTGGATGAGGAATAATTTTAAAGCCTTACAGTTTTCAAAAATTTTGTCCTGTCACACAATGGTAAGAAAATATTTTTGTGGTTTCAAACCATTTTAGTTTGGGTTTGAGTGGGTTATAAGGTCTAAGAGGAGGAAAAGTGATGAAAAAGGTTTCTAGAAGGTTGGTCAAGATGTTGGCATAGGACCCGGCTAGTGGATAAAAATGGGAAGTGGTTGTGGTTTTGGGTAAAGTCGTGGCTGATAATGGAGGAAGATTATTTATAAGAGGGGAAGTAGGTTGGGCTATTGGTTTGGTGTGCGATGTTTTCTTAGGTGTTGGTCATGTCTATTTGGCTAGGGGAAAGGTAGATGAATTGGCAATAGAAGGTGTGGTTAGTTTAACTACCCTACTGGAGGGTAGCGGATTTTTAGCTTTAGATTGCACCTTTTAGGGTAAAGGTGATGCAAGAACACAAGAGCTAGAGGGAAAAGTAGATGGTGGAAGAGGATGGGTTACCCATGGGGGTAATCGAGGTGCTGTGGAGGTTTTTGGTGCGGGTTGGGTAGGGGGCATGAGTGAAAGAGAAGGAATTGTCATGGGTAGTGAAGATGGTATTGATGATATTAGAGGTATGGATGGTAAGAAGGTTACGGGTGAGGGCAGAGGTTGTGTGGGTCGATTGGGTATATTAAGAGTTTGAAAGGAGGAAGTGGGTTCTTGTGTTCTTGGTTTACCAGTAGATGGAGGTGGCTTGGCCAGGGTCGAAGGGTGAGGTCCTAGGATGGATGAGAGGGGTGAAGGTGATAAGGGTGTGGTTGGTGAGGTTTGGACATGAGATTTAGGAGATTGGATCTTCATTTTAGGGTTGGGTTATGTTTGGTGTTAGTTTTGGAAGATGTAGCCAAATCTAATTTGGTGGGTGAGTGAGTAAGACTAGTAGGTTATATGGCCCCAAAGGTAGTGATAGGCTTAAAAAAGGGAGATGATATTGATAAGGGTTTTGGTGTAGATGCAGGTTGGGTTATGGGTAGAGGCGTAAGTTGAGCCATGAGTGGTGTCATGGGATATTTTGTGATAGTTGTGGTTGTGTTTAGTTTTGTCGACTGAAACACTTTTGGATAGATAGTGGTTTCAGTGAGTGACAATTGCATTTGTGTTGATATGGGAAGTATAAGATGCTCCCAAACTAAGGCTCTATCAGCTTAGTATAGGCGATTGGCCAAGCATGAGAATGGTACTATTGTAAGTGGAGCCAACATGGACCAAGTGGTAATCCCCATAAAATTTGTTTGAGATACCAGGAAATGGCTAGCCGCAAACTATGTGAGTGAGAGAGCCAAAATCAGATCAATTAAATCTTAAAGGTCTGATAGTGAATAGTCACCTACATGTAGTGGTACTTCTATAGTATCCTCCCTGGATAGAGGAGAAGACAAGCTAGCAAAAGTGGGATCTCCTTACGTTGGTGAAGTGGTCGAAGGAGTACATGAAATAGGTTATGGTATGGGTAGGGGAGAGCGGGCTAAGATTTCATCTATGGAATGAATATGAGGCAATTGAGAGACAACTAGCACATCACTTAAAATAGCACATCACTTAAAATTGCTATCATTAGTTGAGGTCTCCCCAATTTGGTCAGAAGAAGGTGCATGATTAGGAAATGGTTTTTGTAAAATGTGAAGGATTTGGTTGGAAGGTGTGTTTGGATGATCCAAGACTAACTCACCATTCTCGAGGCTCCCCAATTAGGGTGTATTTCCGTTGTTCTCATATAAATTGAAAAGTCTAGACATGGGAAATATTAGATGAGAGATTAACCTTATTTGATGGATGAGCTAGGCCGACCTTGAGTATCACAACGTTAGCGGTTCCCTTAACTTTGGAATAATTATTCTATGGTTTTGAAATGTATGCAGTGGAAACTTGCACAAGCTATGGAATGAGGAAAAATAACCTCAAATCTTTGCTTTACTCATCCATCCACCATGAGATAAGAGGTAAACAAAAAACTATCTATGCATATATAAATTTGAAACAAATATTCAAACCCTATCATATATACTACTCTCTACTCCATGAAATCTTAATAAAAATGAGCCTAGTTAGATTTTAAGTAATCAAATTAGATGTGTTGTTTACTTCAATGGAGGTGAAGAGGTCTCTCTAAAATGGCTACAAGACCAAGTTAGATACCCTCCTACTAACCTACTATGAAGTTATGGATGCAAGATGGAAGAGCTCTAAACAATGGAGTATGGCCAAGATCCAAATGTTATATAGCTTAAAACTATCACAAATGATTTTTAATGCCTTTCCAAGTGTTTGAGAGAGGACTTGTGAGTGAAGTTGTAGTTTTAAATGGGTAGGCTTAACCTTGTATTTATAGTTTTCCACTTGGGAGAATTTGGAATTTGGGTGCATGTGGGACAAAAGCTCAAAAAGCACTTTTAGATTAGATTAGGATAAACATGCTTTAGGCTTAGTTACGCTAGGATTATGCTAGTTAAACTTGATTAGCAAGTGATTATATACTCATTGAGAGTTGGTAGGGGTCTAGATAACCAATTGTGACTGATAGATAGCTTATGAAGCCAATAGAAGTGGTCTAGAGAGAACTAGGGAGGTTTTGAATGGTCAAAAGGAGGAATGTTTAGATAATAAGAGAGATATTAGCCAAATAAGCTAATTATAAGAGGAATACGACCGAAAGAGTGTCGTGAATGGGCATTCGAGAATGGAGAAAAGTACGGGGATTTAATGAAGTGTCATTAATTGATTGGATTGGATGAAATGCTAAGTGTAAACATATTTTAGGTGTTTACATTTTCCCCTCTTTGGGGTGACGTAAGTGACGTCACTTCAAAGAAAGTAGAAAAGCATAAACAAGTAGAAAATATTGAAGGGATAGAAGAAAAATGAGAATAATGAAGGATGCCCCCTCGATTGGTGATGGGGTGATAGAAGAACTCGATCAATGATCGAAAAGATGCCAAAAAGATAATAGAAGAAATGATAATGTGAAGAAGAAGAAAATAAAGGGGATATAAAAGAAAAAGGAGCATGAGAAAGGGGGAATGAGCTAACATCCATCCAATTCCTTTTAAACAATTTTATTTTTCATCATATTGCTAAGATCTTCATCATTGGTCCTTATTAAAAATAATAAACAAAAGTGTAGTATGACATGAAAAGCCATATATAAACAAATGCCCATTTCTACAAACACCAACTCCATGCAACATAAAAAATGCAATGCAATATAATAAAGTAAAATATGTGTAACTCCATGCAACATACATAATGCAATGTAATACAAGAAAGTAAACAAGATAAACCTAATAGAGAAACAAGTACCATGTTTTGGTTATCAAGCTTCAATTTTGACCTGTGTGAATTAACGACAAGGGTTAATGATGGTGCCCCAAGCAAGGATACATGCAAAGGGAAAACAAAGGATAGTTTGGTCTGATGAAAAAGCAATGTGCACTATGAAACAATACCAGGCAACTCGTTGTGCCCCAAAGTACAGATGAAGTAAGCAACCTAACTTTTCTTGATGGAGGTAGATCAAGATGATCCATGATTCGCATGCATGAACAAGTGAGAACTAAAGAGCGATGTTTTGTAGGATGATTTATATTTTTTAGAAGTTTTCTTAAACATATTTGAATGTTTTGATTTTTCTAACATATTTATGTTTTTTATGAGTTTTCTAACATATTTGAATTTTTTATGATTTTTCTAACATATTTGAATGTTTTTTCTAACATATTTGAATGTTTTGGGTGATTTTTCTAACATATTTGAATGGTTTTATAACATATTTGAATGATTTTTTCCTTGAAAGTTTTTTGAAACTATGTACAGGAATATGAGAAAGTGTGGATGTCCCCAGCGATAGATGGGATGTACGAGGGCATAAGGACACATACGTGTGAGAAAGGTGAAGATGTAAAAATGCCCCAAAAAATAGGTGGGAGTCTTCAAAGGGAAACTATTCACAGGTAGAAGATGGACCCAAGGCCATTATGGATAGGTTCAACAAGATGATGAAGATAAACCAATGAAGTGCTAGGAAGAAGCAAGGATGCCCCACCAGCACAAGTTGGCCTAAAAGCACATGATAGAAAGGAAGGAGAAGATTGTTTTTGTGAAAAGGGACAAAGGTGTTTGAAAACATGGCAAAAAATTAATCTTATACACATGGATGTTCTGAAAAAAGTAGAAGAATGATGTGAATGATATGAATGTAGGTTAGAAGCCTTGCGATGAAGAAGCGATTAGCCAAAGGCACAAATCGTGAGACAAGATAGGGACTAGAGTAAGAGTCTGAACAAGGTCCAAAAAAGACACTTGGTAACATACTAATCTTATTTACTCATAGAGATCCAATGTGTGCCACGTGTAATTTATTACCTCTTGAAGGAAAGATCTGAAAGACAACAAGTGAAGACACCCTAGCCAATGTGTAGGAATGATTGATTTTGAAAGGTGATTTTGTGAATGGATGATGGAAAGATAGTTGTAGATTGCTCCATTGCCACCTAGGCATCCATAGCCCCAATGGAGATGTATTTGATTCTAATCACAACATTACTCTACTACCAGTCAGGCATCTATAGCCCTGATAGAGATTATTGGAAATACCCCAAGAGAGAGTTATATATCAATTTTCTTTTTGCTTTGTAGCTTTTAGCTTTTGATTTTTTGATTGATTGATTTTGATTCTTTTGTTTTCTAAAAAATTATTTCAGCTCTCTTGTTTGACAAGGGGTTAAAATCCATAGATGGCTTGATGGAAGGATGTGGAAGTGACTATGATGACAACATTGGATAGTGTCAACAAATATGTCTAAAAATTCTTCGCAACAAGTTTATTAGATTTTGATTGTGATAGGATCTCTAAGAGGTCAGTCATTCTTTAAACTACCAAGGCAATAAAATACCATGGTCAAATGGATACCATAGAAATAAATTTCACAAAATGCATGCAAATAAGCTAACCAAAACATCACCGAAGGGATGAAAATGGTAGGGAGACTTGCAGAAGAATAGCAAGGAAGGGAAGAAAGAAACATCCATGTGTACATAATATCCTGATTGCAATGTTTGATATTTGTACCTTTGATATTTATTTTGTTTTCTCAATGTTTTTTGTATTTTTGAATTGTTTTAAGAGGTTGGGACTAACAAAGTCACTCTTTGTGGTAAGATCCAACAACAATGTTTGCGACTTCCTTGATAAGGGAGAGTAGGCACATTTGTTTATCGAGAGTGATATTATCCCCGATCTCGATGATCGAGGTGAGTTCACACTCAATAAATGATTGTGATTTTTTCTGAAATATGGATTGCATATGTGGGAGATTTAACTCCCCATCCAGATATTTATGGACTTTGTTCAATACTTGATGGTTATGTTGGTGTTCATTCTCGAATCACGCTCGATTTAGAATTTTGATCATTGTTTGATTTGTTGGGAGCTATAGACCTCTTTGTGAGTTTTGATCACCTTGAGCTTGATTAAGAACCTGTTTGGGTTTCTTATAAGCTAATGTGTGACTTGTCTAATCCCAAGAAGGAGAATAAAGTGAACGTGGATGTTTAGAACTGATGCGAGAAATGACCATGGGATTACCACCGTCTTTGGTAAACAAATAATGTGATGGATTAAAAGGATATGGTTCAAGGATTGAAGAATATGGGCTATTGGGGGGTAAGCCATAGATAGAAGATGAAGGGATGCTAGGATGTGGCCCAAGAATAGAAGAATAGGGGCTACTAAGACATGACCCATAGATAGAAGATGAAGGGATACTAGGATGTGGACCAAGAATAGAAGAAGAAGGGCTACTAGGACATGACCCATAGATGTAAGATGATGGGATACTAGGATGTGGCCCAAGAATAGAAGAAGAAGGGCTACTAGGATGTGACCAATAGATGTAAGATGATGGGCTACTAGGATGTGGCCTAAGAATAGAAGATGATGGATTACCTGGGGGTGATCCATACCTAGAAGACAAGTGGTTATTTGGACGTGCCCCAAATAATAGAAGATAGTGGACTATTTTAAAATGTCCCACAAATAGTAGAGGGAGGGCTACTAGAAGGTGACCCACACCTAGATGAAGATGAAGGGATACTTGGCATTAACCCCATAATATATTGTGATTGAGGAATTATGATAGACAAAGAGTTATTGGGTGATGAGAAGATATGGCATGGATCAATGCAAGACCAAGGAGTTTCATCACATAATGAAGAATGTGAAGATGGAAGAATAAGAGGAGGATCAAGTTGCATGATCTGAGGCTCTTCCTCCATTTCTTGATAAAAGGAATCAATATTTTCCTCACAATACACAGACGCATGAAATTCTAAAGAGAATCCTTTCTTGTAATCTGCTAAAGGAATATCTTCATATGCCCTCATAAATGCCCTAACTGTTTCTTCATTCTAGAAGAGATCAATCAGTATGAGTTGTTGATCGACCACCAAGGGTTGATTGGAAGAAAGATGTTCACTTGGTGTGGAAGACTTAGAAGATGTTTAATGATGATTGATAAAAGAAGATGATGTTAGAGACAAAGAATATGTGTAGTTAGATGTCTCAGGAGTAGAAGAAGGTGGTGTAGACCTACCTATATGATGTTTTATCATCTGTAAACTAGTAGGATTAAGTCCAAAGTCCATAGATTGTGACGTATGGGTCGATTCAAATGTTTGAATTGAAGGACTTTGAGTCACATGAATCTTAAAAGAAGGAAGATTTATTCACGGTGATTGATAAAGAAGGTCCGGCGAATAAGGGGAGGACCGTGATTCAAGAATCACATATTTACTCTAAAACATATTTGAACTTTTTTTTAGGTTTTTCGAGCATATTTGAATGTTTTGGTGATTTTTCTAACATATTTGAATATTTTTTATTATTTTTGAAAGTTTTTTGAAACTATGTACAGGAAGACGAGAAAGTGTGGATGCCCCCAGTGATAGATGGGATGTACGAGGGCATAAGGCAACATACGTGCGAGAAAGGTGAAGATGTAAAAATGCCCAAACAATTAGGTGGGAGTATTCAAAGGAAAAATCTTCATAGGTAGAAGTGGTACCCAAGGCCATAAGGGATAGATTCAACATGATGATGAAGATAAACCAATGAAATGTTAGGAAGAAGCAATTACATGCCCCCAGCGTAAGTTGGCCTAAAAGCACATGATAGAAAGGAAGTAGAAGATAGTTTTTGTGAAAGGAGACAAAGGTTTCTGAAAACATGGAAAAAATTAATCTTATACACATGGATGTTCTGAACAAAGTAGAAGAAATATGTGAATGATATGAATGTAGGTTAGAAGCCTTGCGAAGAAAAAGTGATTAGCCAAAGGCACAAATCGTGAGACAAGATAGGGACTAGAGTCGAAGAGTCTGAACAAAGGTCCAAAAAAGACACTTGGAAACATACTAGGATCCTGTTTAATCATAGAGATCCAGTGTTTGTATCTGTAATTTACGACCTCTTGAAGGGAAGATCTAATAGACAACAAGTGAAGACACCCTATCCAATGTGTAAGAATGCTTGATTTTTAACGGTGTTTTTTTGAATGGATGGTGGAAAGATAGCCGTACATTGCTCCGTTTCCAACTAAGCATCCATAGCCCCAATGGAAATGTATTTGATTCTAATCACAACATTACTCTACTACCAGTCAAATGTCACATGGGACCCGATGGATTTTATAAGTATGAAATACCCCAAGAGAGAGTAAAATATCAATTTAGTTTTTGCTTTGTAGCTTTTAGCTTTTGATTTTTGATTGATTTTTATTCTTTTGATTTATGAAAACTTATTTTAGATCTCTTGTTTGACAAGGGGTTAAGAACCATAGATGGCTTGATGGAAGGATGTGGAAGTGACTATGATGAAAACATTAGATAGTGTCAACAAATATGTCTGTGAATTATTTGCAACAAGTTTATTATATTTTAATTGTGATAGGATCTCTAAGAGGTCAGTTGTTCTTTAAACTGCCAAGGTGATAAAACACCATGGTCAAACGGATACCATAGAAATAAATATCAAAAATGCATGCAAATAAGCTAATTTGTTCAAAACATCACCAAAGGGATGAAAATGGTAGGGAGACTTGCAGAAGAATAGCAAGGAAGGGAAGTAGAAGAAACATCCATGTGTACATAATTCTTGATTACAATGTTTGATCTTTGTACCTTGATTTTTATTTTGATTTCTCAGATGTTTTTTGTATTTTTGAATTGTTTTAAGAGGCTGAGACTAACAAAGTCAATCTTTGTGGTAAGATCCAATAACAATGTTTGCGACTTCCTTGATAAGGGAGAGTAGGCACATTTGTTTATCGAGAGTGATATTATCCCCGATCTCGATGATTGAGGTGAGTTCACACTCAATAAATGATTGTGATTTGTTCTGAAATATGGATTTCATATGTGGGAGATTTAATTCCCCATCCAGATATTTATGGACTTTGTTCAATACTTGATGGTTATGTTGGTGTTCGTTCTTGAATCACGCTTGATTTAGAATTTTGAGATTGTTTGATTTGTTGGGAGCTATAGAGCTCTTTGCAGTTTTGATCTAAGCTTGATTAAGAAACTGTTTGGGTTTCTTATAAGCTAACGTGTGACTTGTCTAATCCCAAGAAGGAGAATAAAGTTAATGTGGATGTGTAGAACTGATGCGAGAAATTACCATGGGCTTACCACCATCTTTGGTAAATGAACAATGCGATGGATTAAAAGGATACGGTCTAAGGATTGAAGAATATGGGCTACTGAGGGGTAAGCCATAGATATAAGATGAAGGGATGCTAGGATGTGGCTCAAGAATACAAGAATAGAGGCTACTAAGATGTGACCCATAGATAGAAGATGAAGGGATATTAGAATGTGGACCAAGAATAGAAGAAGAAGGGCTACTAGGACGTGACCCATAGATGTAAAGATGATGGGATACTAGGATGTGGCCCAAGAATAGAAGAAGAAGGGCTACTAGGATGTGACCAATAGATGTAAGATGATTGGCTACTAGGATGTGGCCTAAGAATAGAAGATGATGGATTACCTGGGGGTGATCCATACCTAGAAGACAAGTGGTTATTTGGACATGCCCAAATAATAGAAGATAGTGGACTATTTTCAAATTTCCCACAAATAGTAGAGGGAGGGCTACTAGAAGGTGACCAACACCTAGATGAAGATGAAAGGATACTTGGCATTAACCCCATAAGATATTGTGATTGAGGAATTATGATAAAGAAAGAGTTATTGGGTGATGAGAAGATATGCCATGGATCAATGCAAGACCAAGGAGTTTCATCATATAATGAAGAATGTGAAGATGGAAGAATAAGAGGAGGATCAAGTTGCATGATCTGAGGCTCTTCCTCCATTTCTTGATAAAAGGAATCAACCTTTTCCTCACAATACACAGATGCATGAAATTTTAAAGAGAATACTTTCTCGTAATCTGCTAAATCAATATCTTCATATGCCCCCATAAATGCCCTAATTGTTTCTTCATTCTAGAAGAGATCAATCAGTATTAGTTGTTGATCGACCACCAAGGGTTGATTGGAAGAAAGAGGTTCACTTGGTGTTGAAGGCTTAGAAGATGTTTGATGATGATTGATAAAAGAAGATGATGTTAGAGAGGAAGAATATGTGTAGCTAGATGTCTCAGGAGTAGAAGAAGGTGGTGTAGACCTACCTATACAATGTTTTATCATCTGTAAACTAGTAGGATTAAGTCCAAAGTCTATAGATTGTGACGCATGGGTCAATTCAAATGTTTGAATTGAAGGACTTTGAGTCACATGAATCTTAGCAAAGAAGGAAGACCTTATTAGGGGTGATTGATAAATAAGGTCCTGCGAAGAAGGGGAGGACCGTGATTCAAGAATCACATCAGATGAATAATAAAAAGGGTCCTGCAAAGAAAGAGAGGACCATGATTCAAGAATTGTATTAGATGTTTTATTAGATGGACTTGGAGTCACATATATCTTCAAATTAAGGGGACATCATTGAGGTGACTGATAAAAGGGGTCTTGTAAAGAAAGGGAGGACCTTGACCTAGGAGTCATATTAAATGTATGATGAAGAGGTTCCTGTAAAGATAGGGAGGACCATGACATAGGAGCTGCATTAGACGACTTAAGAGTCGAATTAGATGAATCCAAATAGTAGTTTGGATCCAAATAATAGTTGGAATCCAAATAGTAGTTTGGATCTAAATCATCAGAAGAATCAGAAGAAATGTTTGGATTGGAATCGTCAGAAGAAGAGGAAATTTTTTTGATTAGAATCAGAAGAAGAGTGAGGGGAAATTGATTAATAATTTGGATCAAAAGCATCCAAATCATACCACCAACTATGAGATGAAGGTGGGGAATGAGTTACCCATATGGGATCTCTAGCACAAAGAACCAAATGAGGTTTAGTTGTAATGGGAATCTTTTGATTTGAATTGCTAAACCTAGGTTCTGTATTTTTGTAATGTATGGGGAACTATGTGATAGTTAGTCATTTTTTATGTTGTTTTAAGCACAACTATCTAGATCTAGATAATGTGATGGAACTCTTTCAAAGGGAAGGAAGTGACATGTTTTATTTAGGTAGCATAATGACAACCAGCTAGACATTTTGTAAGTATTGATATGCGTCCGTGATTTTCCAAAGAAGGTCTAAGGAAAATAGACATTGTGATGATGCAATATCGATGAGATAAAAAGGGATTGTCCTAGAAAAAAAGTTTTATGAATGAATAATCACAAGGAACAATCATGCAAGTACGAAACAAAAATCCAATCAACAAGGAAATACACCATATGAAAATACATGTGAAAAGTGATGGTTCAATGTAAAGGTGATCAACACAATGTCAATATTTATGTCAAGCTTGAAATGAACATGGCATAAATATTAACAAAGGGTAGATGTGACTCCCAATCCAAGGATACCACAACAAGTTCAACAACCAACAAGACCTAAATTTTAAAGGGTGGGGTTTAAAAATGTAATCCAGGTAACCACACCAATTGGACACATCTATCAAGATTCACGGAGAAGTGAGATATTAGTGTCAAAGTGGTATCAAAATGATGTAAACAAAGTAAGAAAAACCTTACAAAATTTGGGATAATGTTTAAAATCAAACTAATTCAAAGTATACTAAGGATGTGTTAAAATTTGGGCAGCATAACACCATAATGCGGGAAACTTAGATCATGTTTATGAGAAACATGACATAAGTATCTTAATTATGTCGAGATAATGCAAACGAGGTAACATGTCAAAGGGAGATAAAATGATGAATCAATCCTAACTATGATGATGATCCTAACGTGGGTATCAAGATCAAAAAGGCTACCAATGATATAAATATGCCTCCGCACACTTTAGACATTTAACTTACCCAGCCGCAAACATGGATGGGCGTAAATGGACAAAAAAGTGGCAGAAGCAATTAGATTGATAACACAAAGGTAGTCACCCTTCTTTTGATCAACAAAGTTTCAAAAGAATGTGAAGGAAGAAGATCAAAAATGGGGATGAAAAAATGTTGGCCTTACTTCAGCAGAGTTTCACCTCGCCTTAAGGTAAGTGAAAAACTAAGTGAAAGTAACGTGTCACATGTTTCGTGATGAAAGATGGCTCCTAGCCAAAGTATATTCTCCTAGGTGGTTCTCTCATCCTAGGTGTTACAAAGTTGTCCAGAAGTGGGCATGATTTACCCAAAAATAGTCCTGACTATCTTGGGAGTATCTTGACTTTTCCCCCTTCAAGCATAGTGGGCAGTAAATGCATCCATCGTGTACTTAAAAGGGTCGCATAGGGACAACTTTGTAACACTATCTCACAAAGGAATCAATAGTCAAGTAGGTAGTGTGGAGAACTTCCTTGTTTCGTCCACAAGGTTCCCTCTTGTGTGGACTACTTTGGGGTTCCTGGAACCACCCCCATTGTTGTAGCTTAAGGTGTTATGCCAAAGGGGTTATGTTCTAGTTGAGTGGAGAGGGACGTACCCTTTTCCAAAACCTACAATACAATGTTTTGAATATGGTGTGTTTTTTATCTTGCTTAACTTAATGTGGTTTTAAGTAGCACACCATTTGGTAACCTGCAAGAAACATGTGTATTAGCAGGTTTGTGTTTTGTCTTTGACACCTTTCTTTGACAAGCGTTAGGTCCTGTAGACAATGAGTTTAGTAATTTTCCATTGCAAATTGATATCAATAAAGAGAATTTACACCTTTATTTTGATTCCTAAGATCACCAAAAGACACGAAGGAAGAGCATATGTAGTGTGAAAATTCTTACTAAATCACATACAAATTACTTCATCTTTTATAACAAGTCTTTTTAACATATGATAACAAAGTTTTGCAAGTGTTTTTGAACTCTAAGATCACTTTTGAAGGCATGAGAAGAGAGCATACACACTTTACAAACCTTTCTCAAGCTAAGAAATGAAACACTTAACTAATTTAGTCAAAAATAAAACCAAAATAACCCTACAAATAACTGATTAGTGCTACAAAAATATTTCAAAGTGTTAGAATGGCCAAGAAAACACTTTTTTGAACTTTAAGATACGTTAGAAAATGACTATTTACCTAATAATGTAAACCATAAATTTTGAATAAGTCAAAATCCTATTTTTATTATTTATTTGTGTAGTTCACTTCAATACCTTTCCAATGCAATAAAAATAGAGTCGTTTCGAGTTTGGGAGAAAAAGTTATGGCCTCCGGAAGATTGCTAATGATGCTTGCGCCACTGTTAGTGTACCTGCACCACTGTTTGTGTACCTGCACCCCTTATTTGGTGCCTGCGCCACTGATTTGGTGCCCATGCCACTGATTTGGTGCCTACATGCCTCTGTTAAAAAAATGACAGTTGGAGTTGTACCTGCGCACATAGAATGGTATGTGTGCTCCCTTTGCTGTAGGTGGCTAAAAAACATGAGATTTTTCAAAAATTATCTCAAAAACATCAATTTTTTATCGATTTTCTTCAATTTTGGCAGCACTTCACCTCCTTTGATCCTGTAAAGAGCACAAAAACAAGACAATCCTAGCTAAACTAGCTAAGAAACTTGATATTTATCCATTAATACAAGAAAGGTTAGTGAAATCAAAAACTTGAAACTAATCTAAAAAACTTTGAAAAATTAATCTAGAAAGCTTGAAACTAATCTAGAAAGATTGAAACTAAAAAAATTAGAAACTAAAACAAAAAGCTTCAAAGTGACTCCATTAATGGAGGATGGACAAAGTGTCTCACCGGGCATGCCAAATGTATGCAATGGAAAGTTGCACAAGCTATGGAATGAGGCTAAAGAACCTCAAAGCTTCACTAACTCATCCATGCACCATGAGATTAGAGCTAAACAAGAAACTATCTATGCATATATAAATTTGAAACAAACATTCAAACCCTAGCATATATACTAATCTCTGCTCCATGAAAGCTTAATGAAAGTGAACCTAGTTAGATTCTAAGCAATCAAATTAGATGTGTTGTTTACTTCCAAAAATGGAGGTGAAGAGATCTCTCCAAAATGGCTACAAGACCAAGCTTTAGATACTTCCTCCTACTAACCTACTATGAAGTTATGGATGCAAGATGGAAGAGAGCTCTAAATAATGGAGGATAGCCAAGATCAAATGTTCTATTAGCTTAAAGCTATCACAAATGATTTCTAATGCCAATATCTCCAAAGTGTGAGAGAGAAGGACTTGTGAGTGAAGTTGTAAGTTTTGAATGGGTGGGCTTAGCCTTGTATTTATAGTTTTCCAAATGGGAGAATTTGGAATTTGGGTGCATGTGGGACTAAAGCTCAAAAATCACTTTTAGATTAGATTAGGATAAACATGCTTTAGGCTTAGTTAAGATAGGATTAGGCTAGTTAAACTTGATTAGCAAGTGATTAGAGACTCATTGAGAGTTGGTAGGGGTCTGGATAACCAATTGTGACTGATAGATAGCCTACAAAGCCAATAGAAGTGGTCTAGAGAGAACTAGGGAGGTTCTGAATGGTCTAGAGATAAAAAGGAGGAATGTTTAGCTAATAAGATAGATATTATCCAAATAAGTTGATTATAGGGGGAATACGACCGAAAGAGTGTCGTGAATGGGCATTCGAGAATGGACCAAAGTATGGGGATTTAACGAAGTGTCGTTAATTTATTGGATTGGATGAAATTCTAAGTGTAAGCATATTTTAGGTGTATACATGAAGAAGAAGAGGTAACATTTGACTTAAATGCCACATTCTTATTTCATAGTTGGACTTTCTTTTCTTTGATGGCCTGAATCTCTAGTTTTTGTTCCATGGTGAATGCGTCATCGAAGGTTTGGAAATTTTGCACCTATAGGATAGGTGAAATATGTCTTACGCAAGCCTAAGTGAAGAGATCTATGAGTTTGGTTTTTGGTATTTGGAATGTGAGTTGATTGATCAGGCTATGCCAACAAGTGACAAAATCTGCGATAGACTCATCATCATATTGACATATAGAGTAGAGATTGGTCATGCTAACCTTCTTAACGATGTTAATCAAGAAATGATCTAAGAAGGCTTAGGCTACCCGATTAAATGAGTAGAAAGAATGTCTAGGTAGTCCACTATACTAGTCTAATGTAGGCCCGGTAAGAGAAATGGGAAATCTCCTCAGAAGCAAAGCATCATCATGGGTGATCAGATAACACCCATGTTTGAAAGACCGCAAATACTGTTGCAGGTTCTTTTTTTTGTTGAAGCAGTTAAATTTTGGGATTTCCCAATGTACGGGATATGGATGAATAGGAATGGATGGGTGGATGGGCTCATTACAAATTTCATCCTAAGTGAGAGAATTGCATGAGCCATAAACCGATGCCTCTAGTGTCTACATCTTTTCCATCATTAAGTTGATGAGGTCATTGGTAGGTGGTGATGGATGGGTACCTCATGTAGCGTAAGAGGGTTGGTGTTGGACATATGATGGAGTTGGCATTCTAGTATATGGTGATGTTGGATAGGTAGGTTGAGAATGAGGGAGTGAGATAGAGGTAACATACCCAAAATGAATGATAGATGAAACAGGAGGCTACTGATAGTACATATATGGAGGTGGAAGGATCGTGGTGACTCTAGTAGTGATGAAGGCTAAGAACTATGGAATAGAAATGACAATGTTTTGAAATGGGGTAGGGGTTACCATCACCGGGGGTGGTTGTGTTGTTATCAGAATATGTCAAACAATACATGCATTTTAGGCTATGTTCTGGATGGTTGACATAGGTATAGTAGATGTTGTGGGTGCACTAGATGTTGTATATGCGGAGGTCATAGCAGGTATAGGGCCTAGCTATGAAATGATTGGGGGTAAGGTAGGTGCGAGTAGTGTGGAGCAAGAAAGGACTGATGCAGAAGTAGGAGTTAGTGTCGGGGGGATAGATATGGGCATTCCATATATCAACTGACCCAAGGCATCTCGAGTGGATGAGTGTGAAAGGTAGAACTATAAGGTGGCATGGTTGTGATCAAGGAGTCATGCAAACTCCTTATCACTTGTGGCGATGGTGATAAGTTGGGTAGGATCTATGGGCAATAGAATGGAAGTTGTTGAAGGACTAGGTGGGAGTGGTTAAAGGATAGCAATGAATATGAGGGCATTTTCTTGACTACAAGTCAACACCATGTGAACAAGTGCTGATTTGGTAGGACTACTTTCTATAAATGACACAAAAATAGAACAGAAATAGAAAAAAAGGTAGTGGTAGGTGGATTGGGTCAATATGTCAACTAGAAAAATAGGACAAGCTAACTGATTCCGGTCAGGGAAAACTGATGTCAGTCGGAGGTAACCGTGGTAGGTCACTATGAGAAAAGAACAATTTGCTAAACAAGGCAAAAGACTGATAATCTACCAAGTAGATAAGCTATAGGATGGATTTTATCAGAACAGAGAAGATACTGAGAGTTATAGAGACTCTGAAAAGTAAAGAAAATTGTGAAAATTATAGACATTATAATATCGAAAATGACTGATGCCAGTTTTAGTAAAACCAACGACAGTTATGGGTAACCAACGTCAGTATGGTCAGGGTGAAAGGAACTCAAAATAGGTAAATTGGTATGGGTGATCTGAGGTCGAATAAAGTTTAGGCGTGTGAATGGGGGGTCTATGGAGGTCTTAGGTATGCTCATAAGTATACAACAGGTGAGAATAGGTGATTTGGTGATGTGAGTGAAGGGATCTTTATGTTCACAAGCAAGTGGGTGATGGGGTGATAATCATGCAAAGAATAGATTAATAACAGGAGTAATAGAGATTACTTAACTAAACTAAACTATACTGATTAGGGCCATAATTACTATGTTAATTCTCTGATGGATAAATGGTGGAGGTGGTTGATCAGAGGATACATGTATGGTCCTATAGTGGTGCTTTCCCAGAGTACTCCTAGGAATACAATACTCTCTGATTGACGTTGGTAATGGATCTAGATTATTAAATGCGTGAATGGATGTCTCGTTCTCTTGTACACAACTCTAGTCTTCTTCCTTTTCTCTCAAAATGTTCCAACCTCAAAATAAGGTTACCAAAGGGGAATAAAAGGTGACTGGTGATGGTTTTAGGTTAACCGACATTAGTTCTTGGGTAACCGGTATCGGTTAGGGTGGGATTTTATAAGTTTACTAAAAATGGAAGATCATGACAATGATTTTCTCCAGATCTTTCTATTCCTTTGGGAAAGAGCGGGAGTTACCATTTTCATGCGGGAATGTGGTTAGAGAGGATGTAGGATTTGATTTTTAGGGTTTAGGTAGGTCTTAGTTAGTAATGTCAACATACTAAGAATAGATTTGGGGTGAGGTGCTAGGTGAGGTATTAGGGTAGGAATTATCTTAATTAGGATAATTAAATAATAAATATTGTGAGATCATGGATTAATTTAATTAAATTAATATTAGTGTGGGGTAAAAGGGGCCATGGCTAGGTAAGTGTGTTCAGTTTGGTTATTTGATGAGGGGTCAAGGGGAGTGTGACCCAATTTTGGTGTCTACAATGCAAAATGAATAATGAAATTCCCAAACCTCTATTTATAGTTTTTTTGTTTTAAAGAATTAAATGCTACTTCACCTACCACCATACTTTTAATCTTTAAAGTAGATTTTTCAAACAAATCCTGACTTCTACTCCCTAACTCACATGCCGAACCTTTTTACAGATAATTTCCAACCTTCTGGCACGCAACCAATCCATCTTGACAAGAGACTCTTGCGTGCGCATCACTAGCACCAATGACACTTCTTCTATCATGATTTTTTCTCTCACCTACCTCATGTTGTTTATGTGCTTCTTCCTTCTCTGTACGTGGGATCTGAAAGTAGCCTTATCTTGATACTAACCATCCTTCTCTACCCTTTTTTTCATGAATCTCTGTCAACATGGCCACTCAACCAAACTTTCCAATAGAATCCTCCTTGGCACTTTACCCATGCTTTCCTTCACATCACTCCACCCCACATTTAAATGATTCCTGATCCTCTGCACATTACAAACCCTCAAAAAGTAACAATGTTACAGGCACCCACGGTGTAAAAAAAAACAAAAACATGAAAGGGAAACACAACAAAGGAAAATACATAAAGGAAATTCTAAATTATTTGGCAAAACTATCTTTTTTACAAACACCGAGAAGCGTTATTTACAGTAGGGATTCATCCTACTCCCATTGAAGTGTCTAGGAAATTTCATTCCATATAGCGCATGTAACTGGCACGCACCCAAATCAAGGATGTACGAGATTGTGTAGGGACCCAACTAATGGAATTTCAACTTCCCAGGATGGCACAAAAACTTAGAATCATACAGTAAGACCATATTCCCAACCTCAAAATTCTTGTTCCTAATGTGGAAATCATGCCATGATTTTTGCTTTGATTTTTATTTTGTTTGGCTCCATCTGACAAGTGATCGTCTTTCATCTAGCTTCATCAATTCATAAATTTTCTCTTCTAACGATTTTTCATCAGCCAGGCCTCATACGCGCGCTATTCACAGAGAAGGTATCATGAATTCAACTGGTAGAATAGCTTCCACACAAAACACCGATTAAAATGGTGTGGCTTTGTTCAAACTCTTATAAGTTGTCATATAAGCCCATAATATGGCTAATACATTTTCATCCCAATCTTGTCTTCCAACATCATAAAATTTTGTCAGGGTATGACTCAATATTTTGTTAAATGCTTCTGCGGTTCCATTTTCTTATGGGTGATAAGGTGTAGTCTTGTGATGAGCCAAAATTAACTCTACTAACAGGACCCTCATAGTCTCATTCAAGAAATGTGTACCCCTATCAGTGGTTAAACTTAAAGGGCATCCATACCTTGTGATAATGTTTTCCCACAAAAACCTTGTTGTTGTTGTTGTTGTGTTGTCTTTAGTTGGGGCTCCCTCTGCCCACCTTGTAAAATAGTTTGTGCAAGTGATTATGTAGCGTGATCTAGTCCCACATGTTGCTAGTGAAATAGGGCCTACAAATTCTATTGCCCATTTCTCAAAAGGTTCAGTGCTAGGGATAGGGCACAAAGGCATTTCATCTCTCCTTCCTGACTTTTCAACGTGTTGACAGTGGTCACACATTTTACAATAGTCCTTGCAATCCTTATACAGAGTTTCTCACCCCAATCCTACCATTAATATTTTACGTATGGTGGCATCGCCTGCATGATTTCCACCTGCACTTCCTTTGTGTGTTTCCTCTATGATGGAAAGGAACTCATGATCTTGTACACAACTACACAAAACTTCATCACACCCTAATTTGTATAAGTCCCCACTTATCAACATGTAGGGCACGACATGTATGGCTAGTTGCTTTTTCTCTAATGTCTTCATCCCTTCTAGTGCCACACCTTCCTTTAGAAATACTACAATTTCCTCCAAATCCAAGGGCGTGCACTACAACCTAAACAATTACGCGTCTGATATTGTCTCTTCAATGCTCTATGTGTCCTTCCATGAATCAATCCTTGATAAATGATCAAGTCCACAATTACTCTTTCCATGCTTCACAACTACTTTGAACTCAAACTCTTGAAATAATAGCACCCACCAACATATGCACCATTGTAGAATAGGCTTGTTCACCAAGTACTTTAATGCCATGTGGTTGGTATAGAATATAAAGGGAGTTGCCAGCAAATACTGTCTGAACTTGTGAAGCGTGTAGATCATTGACAATGCTTCGCGCTCAGTCGTAGTATAATTCTTCTCTACTAGTGTCAAATTCCTTCTTGCAAAGCATAGGGGATGATCAATAATTCCCTCACCAGCTTGTGCAAACACTACCCCAATGGCCATTCCAGAGGCATCTACATGAACATGGAAGGGCTTATCCTAAGAGGGAAAACATAATATAGGCACGGTGACAAGCCTATCCTTCAATGTGTTAAACACCTTCTGCTATGTCTTTCCCCAATGGATGGCACTTTTATGTCTGAGAAATTATTTTAAAGGTGCACTGATCTTGGCATACTCCTTGATGAACTTTTGATAGTATCCCGCATGTCTAAGAAACCCACGCACTACACTTTGGCTAGTAGGCTCCCTCAATCCCACAATCATTGTAACCTTGGTAGGATCTACTAGCAATCCCTCCTTACATATGATATGCCCCAATAAAATTGTAAAGGGGGTAGAAAATACATACTTCTTAATGTTGAGGGATATCCTCAACTACCGACACCTCTCAAACATCAAATTCAAATTATAACAATGGTCTTTTACTAGCCCATACACTGTCCAATCATCTAGATAGACCTGAAGGAATTTGTGGATGAAGTCTTGGAACGCCTATAACACTATGCATGAGAAAATAGCAAGTGCATTATTCAACCCAAAGGGCATGACTATGTATGCAAAAACTCCCCATTCAGTGGCAAAAGTTGTCTTCTCCTAGACTTCCTTTATAATCTGGACTTAGTGGTACCCCAAAAATCCATCCATAAATGGATAGATTTCGTGCCTAGTGACTCCCTCCAAAAGCTCTTCAGTGAAGGGGGTTAGAAAAGGATCGATGACACAAACTATGTTCAACTCCCTATAATCCATGCAGATCCTAATCTGCCCATTCTTCTTGATGTTTATTACCATTAGACTTATCCATTTTGATTCTTTAATAGCTGCAGTGATTCCAAATGTTATCATTTTTTCTATCTGTTCCTTTACCTTCACATGCAAATTAGGAATCATCCGGTAGGGTCTATTCTTGACCGGGGGCACACCGTCACTTTATCCTCATCTCCCCCAAGGAATGGTGGACATTTTTGATCTCATGGTACCCATGAAGGAATAAATCCTAAAATTCATGCAACAGATCAATGATCTTAGAGACTTCCTTCTCTGACCAGTAATCTCCAATGATAGCTTCCTTAGGTTCTTCTCCTGAGCTAATGTTAACCTTTTTAGTTTTTAAAGGTTCATGGTAGGTGTGTGCACAAGTATCAGCACTATCCACTACCTTGCACGTCCCGAAAAAATGGTTAACATCCAAGCTTTCTGCTTCCTCCCCATCAATCACATATACAAGCTTTCATTCCTCCTTTTACACACACTTTCTCAAACTGATCCTCCTATGTTTCCTCTTTTTCAAAGTGCTTCCCCAAACTTAGTTTACCAAGTAATTCTAATAGCCTATCTTTTATCATGGTACTATCCCCCATGGTAAAGCACTTGACAACCTACAATTCCTTATCAACTAAAGGCTTGGTACTTTGATACTTGAATGTTTGAACTAGGTTAGCTACTAATTCTTGCCAACTCCCTATTTGGTGGCATGTCTCAGAATGTATGTATCATGCACACACATAACCATGTAGTGTAGAATACAATTTGTGCACCCAGAGGGACAATGGAAAAGCTTCCATGCCTTCCCTCCAAGTTCTCTCATAGGCTTGGACATGGAAAAAGGTGAGCTTCTTACCATAGTAGTCCTTGATGGTGGTGGGTACATTGCTTCTAGAGAAGGGAATAGAGAAGACAATTCTCACTTCGCACCATTCCAAGAGATTATCTTGATGTTTTTCCCACCAGCGTGAAACACTTCCTAGTAGGACGTAACTTAACATCCCCATTCTTTCATTTTCCCCCTTCCACTGAGCTTTGATTTTCTGCAAAAAGACCTCAAGGGAGGCTCCTCCTGAGTACTTAGGTATCTCTTTTCCTCCTAGGCACCTGACTGTGCACACCTTTGTCACCGATCCTCTTAAACGTCATTTGATGAATTCATAGGTCACATGCGCCCAATTATCACATGCTAGACTAGTGGTGTCACTTATCGACTAAGCATCTTCAAACTACATAACTCCGTCAGTAGGATGGATTATCTCTAGATCCCTGATTGAGTGCACATATATTCTATCTAGGACCTCTTCTCCCAAAGGTTCAGTATAGGGTGTTGACTTCCCATCAGCCAGGGGTATGATGACTTGTTCCTCCTCATTTTCAAATATGATGTACCCTTTATTGAACTGAAGATCCACATTATTCTTGTAACACCATGGGCACCCAAGTAGTGTTGGGAAATTGTCTGCCTTGCTAAGAACCAAGACTTCAAAGTCCCCAGTAAACTTAGCTCCTTGAAAGGTGATAGCTGCATCCTTTAAGACACCAATGGGAAATACCTTTTTTTGTTTTTCATATACAAAAAATTTGAAGAAGGTTGTAATGAAGGCCTTCCCATCTGATACCATACATCCAATGTGAGAACATTAACGTCTACTCATGTGTCAATGAGGATATTACTCAGTAGCCATCCATCCACCACTACATTTAACATGATCTCCCTATCATATTCAAGGTTGTGAGGGGGAAGGTTTGCATGTACGACCTACCTCTTGCGCTCTTCTCTTACGTGTGGTACCTTCTCCCTCGACCATGCTCCTAACAAGGGAATAACATTCTCTTTCCTTAGCATTTTACATAATTCCCTGACCTCATCTAGGTCATCTCTTAGTACCTCGACCTTCCTCCTTTGCTCCTCCCTCCTGGACTACTCCTTTAGACATTGGATTTCTCCTTGTAAACTGTCCATGATATCTTGATATACATCCTTATGATGAGAAGGATCTAGGTACTTTCCATGCACCACTCTTCTCTTGAAACTAGAGTCCTCTACCTTGGTATTTCCTTTGAGCGCGTGGCCTCTTCTCTTGTTATTACTAAAATAGGTTCTAAGATTGCATCACGTGTTACCCGTGGTATCCATTATGTGTCTATCTTCTTAATGCTTACCATTATAGCTCCCTTTCCTTTCTGTTGCTGCTGATTCATGTGCTCAAAAAACTTAGGGCACTCCTCATACTTTTTTTTCTTCCCGCACCATGAGCACTGCAATAGGTCTGGGCACTCTCATTTGTAATGCTCTGTAGACCCATAATTAAAATAGGTTCTACATGGGAACTTACTTCTTCCTTCATAGTTACCATGACCACAGAATCCTCCATAAAATACCGTTCCATAGGTGCCTCCATCTGAGCGTTCCTCATAACGGTGATCATCACCTTTAGAACTATTGGAAATGCTGGTCTAGCACACCCTATGATCAATGGCCTCATGGATCTAGTCAATAAGCCTACAATCCTTAGTATCATGGGTTGTATAGGTGTAGATCTTATAGTAGCAAGATACATTCCTCTGAATTATGTGTTGTAACAAGGGGCATCTACTTGCATCATGGTCCCCATGAAAAATATCACAGTCTACTGTCACGACACATACTATCCTCCGGGGGAAACTATCCTTGACATGCCCCTCTACTTCAAAATCTTTACACCATAAAGCTCTACGAGTCTCATGGGCTGAGTTTGCAGAAAAATTTTCTAGCTACTTAGCCATAACAACAATCTGAGTCTCCAAAAATGGGCTTATACCAATATCAACATTTCCAACAGCCTCAACACATAGAGAAACTTCTAACACCTCACGCGGGTCTATGAAAGTTTAATGAGATAAGGCCCTTCTAAAAGGTGTGATAAACCCTCCAATAAATCACTGAGCATGATGTGAAGGGTGAATATCATATGATAACTTAGAAAGAGAGTTTTAAAGTGTGCATCATACTCCCACACACTCTCTACCATTCCCTGTTGAATCTCCTTCAGGGCGTTGATGCTCTTCTGTTCAAACTCAGGGATGTGGAATTCTGCCAAGAAGGCGTTCTTTAAAGTAGTATAATCCACCACCATTTGATGAGGGTCATATTTCCTATACCTGTTATACCAGCTATGTGTGCACCCTTGTAATGTCATTACAAACTAACTAGCCTTTGGCTTTGAGGTTGTGATCCCCTTTGTGCACCATAGAAGCTCAAACTTGTGAACATGTTTTGTAACATCTTCAATACCTCTGTAATCTGGAAAATGTAAATACATCTCAAAGAGTACTTGAGGGGGTGGCTGGGGCCCTTGTCCTCCTGAGCTAGACCCTTGGTGTAGTCATTTTACCCTTATTACAAAAGAAAGGAACCCCGTGCGCAACTTCCTATCACCTAGCGGGAAATGGGTGCTCACCCGAGGCACGTGTGTGCCGAGTCTCTCTTTTATGTGATTTAGTTGGAAACATCATGTATGATCCATGTTTAAGAGATTTGAAAGGAAGTAAAACATACAAGCACCATAGAGCTTTAAAATGGCATCTAGATCCTTGCAGTCATTTCAGACAGAAAGATCTTAACAAATCTTATAAATTATACCAAAACAAAAAGAGTTGTAAATGCATCCATACTTAATCATAAACATAAATTAAAAAGAACTATGAGAAACATGTATGCATCAGAATCATCAATGTTCATATTCATGTAAGTTGGTAACCTCATTACATTCATGGAGCCATTACAGAATGTCATAGGGAAGTAGAACACAGTCATGCATTATAACTAGACTTATGTGGCTAGGATCTCAAAAGAACACCCCCATACCCTTGTTACATCCTTCCTTAAGCACAATTACCCAAACAAACAGAGTTCTTGTAGTATTTTTGCAGAGCTTCGCCCTCTATGTATTTCTCTCTATCTTTACTTCTATAGGTGCTTGTATATATAGGATTTCTAGATTGCGAACTCATCCTCCAGCGGCCTCAGATCCGATGCCAAGTTTCTGAATGTGGTCCTCCATGCGAGCATGCTCCTTCATGCCTGAGATTTCTAAATTTTTACCCTAATGTGCTTTAAGAAGCTTCTACCCCAGGCATACTCCTTCCTGAGCCAACTTGTCACCAAGTTGGCACCTTATCTACTCCACATGTGCAATCAGGTCATGATTTTCATGTGTTCTACCCAAAACACCCAATATGGCTATGTCATAAACCCTTGGTTCTATCTGTGCACATGCCACGGGTTTCCTTAAATCCTTCCTTAAACCTTACCCTACTTGCTTTATCTTTTCACACATTTCTTCAACTAGGACTTGTGTGCCTATGCACCTTTTCATACTTAGCCAATATTTTAGAGGCCTAACATCACCACACACTATGCCTGTTCTTGGTCTGTGAGAACACTTCTCCAATGAAGAGAAAGAATACAATAGACTTATGCCTTGGGACAAGAATAAGGAGATGAAACAATAGGGAAAGAAGAAAAATTGGGGAAGTGATGGAATCACTACAATAAGCTAGGAAAATCCTTTTGCAAGTCATCCTCCAACTTGTTCCAAGCATCAACTTCGTTCTGCACTCTCTAATAGAGGTTACTGACCGGGGTGCTCACCTTTTCAAAATTGAGTCCATTTCGTTCTGTGCTTATGGTGTTATAAATTTTCACTAACTCTTTGCCTACATCATCCAGTGCATCCATTCTTCGTGTAATCTATAGGTACAATTCCTTCAACCAGTTTTTGATTGAACCCCTTAAGGTTTCTATGGCTTCTTATTTTATTTCAACCTCGGCAAGCATTCTATCCCTTTCCACTCTATTTCCCTTATTCTTTTCTTGAAACTCCTTGAGTTCTACTTCATGAGTGGCGACTAAGATGCCTACCACTTTATCTCCATCCGCGTAATTGTCGTAAATGTCCTTAGCAGTCTGGGAAGTAACTTTTATATCAGCAAGAACCTTGTTGTACTTAGCTATGAACACCATGAATTTCAATTTATTTTCTTTCTCTAGTCATGTGGCCACTTCTTCTACAAATTCCAAGGCTAATGGTTACCTTTCCATGGTGAGGAATCTTGTTAAATCCTCCAAGCATCCCAAGGTAGATTGATACTTCTGCACGGGAGGTGTTAGGTTTGGATTCTTTGGCACTATAGCATTGTTAATGGACTCCACCTTTTTGTATACTACACATACTTTAGCCTTCCCATCTTGTAAGTCACGCTACAACTAGGTGTTGATTAGTTTCTCTTGACTTAGCTCCTTTATCCTTGCAGCTAGCTCTTCCTCTTTCTTCTTCAGGTCCTCCTCCAAATCTTTGATTCTATCATTCCACCTTAAGAGTCTAACTTTGACCTCAACAGAGACCTTATCGACTGCATTGCACCGTTGTTCATCCCAGAGCTGCTAAGCATTCACCACTGGGTTGTCTTCTCTTGGTCCTGGTGATGTTACTATTGCCCCGTGGCTTACTTCAAATTATGGATCATCAAGATGGGACTTAGTTTCCCATGACAGCATCTTCCTTGTCCATGGGTATGTAACCTCCTTATCAAAAGATGACATTTCCACAAGGTCCTCTATTGGAATCATGCTTCGGAACCACGCATGAAACACTTTATTGGGGTCATCAATATAACCCATCCCTGGCCTCTCCTCCCCTGCATGCCTTCCTCCCGTGTGTGTGCCATTAGGAATACTTATAGTTAAAATGGGGCCTCCAATGCTTCTGTGGTCCCTTTTTTTTCTCTCCTCCTTATCCTTATTTAGCACCGGCTCAGCACTACGTTCCAACTTCTCCTCCACAAAGGTCTCAAAATTCTTTGTTTATTATCTCTCTACCACCTTGGTTATTTGTTCCAACGTAAGGCTTGGGGCCTTCTATTTCTATGTGCCAACCTTCTCACTTCCCACATCCTAGGTGACTTCCCCTTCCTGGCTATCCTTGTGCCGCACGAAAAGGAACCCTTGTTCCTCTTCTCCGCCTTCTTCCTCTAAATCATGCACATTGAAAATAGGTGGCTCTTGATCTTTTTCAAGTTCATCTTCCCCACTAACATCTTCTTCACTATCATATTCTTCACCTATGTATTTTTCAAAACTCCCAATTTCTTCTGAGGGAGTCTCCTCTTCTATCCTTTGCTTCTTCCTAACCATATATTTTGGTGTAGGTGACTTTATTTCTTCTTCTCCTGAGGACTCCTTGTCTGATGGATTTTCTTGCTCCGAAGTCTTTTCTTTAATTATGGGCCTCTTCTCGTGTGAATACATACTTGTTCTGACGCTTGTCCCATGGGAACCTATTACCTGTGTATCCACCACACTTGGTATTTTCTTCTCTGGCTCTTTTTCCTCCTGTTTAGGTGTGGGTCTCTTCCTTTCAATTGGGTCCTTAGGTATAGGCACCTCATTCTCCAAATACATGCCCTTTTAAGATTTAGGTCTTATGTGGAGGTATATGTGTGCCATGGATCCTCCTATAATAGGAAAAGTCATGGGCCTTGCCATTTGAACTTCATGCGACATGTACCTCTCCACATATGCACACTTTCCAAGATAGAATAACCCTTTGTGTAATTCCCTATGGTCATGGTCCAGATTACTATTGTTGCAAACTCACAGCACCCTTGGATGTTGATCAGATTTCTAGGTTGATCACTCTAGCATCCAGTGTGATTGTACAACATGGAAACCTCTCTCCAAATGTGGGACTTGTGAACTTAGAGAGTAATCTCTAGATTAGAGGCTAGTTCCTCAAAATCCTCTGATTTAGATCTATAGTTGCACAACTACAAAGGTTCCGATCCTAATCTTACTCTAAATTACAAGGAGATAGGGATAGAAATGCAAAAATGAAACTAACTAAAGATGGTGATGCACCAAAAGGAGTGGTGAATAATTTTGTCATGCAAATAGACACAAACCAAAGATTTCAGCATAAAACATACACAGGCTGATAAGATATAATCTAGGATCTGAAATGAAGCAAATAATACAAACAAAGAACTGAAACCCATTCACAAAGCTTGCATTATCATTTCCAATGTCAAAACCATGCATTACAACCTCAGAGAGGTATAAAACCTATTACAGTCTTTGAAGAGGTCTGATTCTTGCATACCATCACTTGCTGGAGGTGAAAGAAGAAGATTTCTATGCCAAAAGTGTTCCCCCGTTTTAGAAATGAGCCAAATCTAGCTTTTACATTGCATGGGTTGAGCCCAGGAGAGAGAAAACATACAAAACATGGGAGCCCATTCCTCATTGACTGTAAATGCATTAAATCAGCATGGAGGACCTTACAAACCCATACCCTATCATTTTTGACCGAATTGGAGGAGAACGCGACCCATTCTGTATTAAATTTGGTCGCTGAAATGTCACTTCTGGCTATGAACACACATCAGAGCCATTTCTTAACTTTCTCTCTTAAGACTGCACCAAAATTCAAGATTGACCGCAGAATCATGTAGAGAATTTTATAAGATTTCTAATGATATAAAGAACGTGCAAATCTAAGATTTGGATCGAAAGATATGGCGATATGAAGATTTAGGGCAAAAAACAGGAAAAAATGGGTTTTGGAAATTTTTCCCGTGCTCTGCCATCTGGACGACAAGTGTCAGGCACTGATTGAATGAGCAATTATCTCTCCTGCCCTTACCCGCGGGTTTTCCTTGAAAGTTTTGACTTTTTGTTATTTTGGAAAATTTCCCATCTTTTCCCTACATCCCCGCCACTTGGGACAAGTGGCATGATCTGGTTGGAGGACAGGGGTGCGGGGTCATCCTTTACCTTTTAGTTTTTTGCCAAAACTCTTGCCAAATTCTCTAATTCCTCCCCGAGCTCCACACTTCCCTGCTCCATTGGACACGTGTCCTCTTTTTATTGGCTCGGACCAACACTTCATACCTTGCCCCTTGAAATTTTAAACGTTTTCCCTTGTGACACATGGCGTTTCCTGATTCGTTGGCGGGCCTACAAGCTTTCCGCATCCCACGCGTCCATTTTTCCCAACTATCCCGGACTGTCTGGGAAAAATTCTTCCGAACCGCCTGAAATGGGATTCATTATCCCTGTTTGCAGTGACTTCACCTTTTCGCGTCCTTCGCATCCTTCCGGCCCAGATGTCTCAACCTGTTCCACAACAGTTAGTCGATTTGTCTTCCCCTTCGGCCGAATCGGCTTTCCGCGTCCCTCGCGTCCCGATTGTCCCAGTGCTGTACAGACCGCCTGGAGGCTTTTTGGATGATTCACACCCTGACGTCCCAACTGTCCCAAGGACCGCCTAGACTAGGACTTAGCCAATTTTCATGATTTTTCCTGGCCCAAGCCTATTTTTTGCAACCTTTTCACCCTTTTTTAGAACTTGCTCCTTTCTTCTTAGACAGGAGAGTTAGAAAAAATCTAAGGGGACCCTATAAACATGATTTTTTCCTTGAATCAATCTATTTGCCTAGGACTTGAGTATTCTGATGCATGTTATCAAATTTACCCTGGGGGGTGAATTTTGGATAACAATTTGGTGACTCAGTGGGGTTACCTACCTACTAGGTAGAAGATACCAGTTACCTGAAGCAGTCCATTGGGCATGGAGTCATCATATATTCTGTTAAGAACCCCAAGTGACTTAGAATGTGTAAGGAGGAAGATGGAATATCACCTGATGGTAGCAAGGACTGCAAAACATCTCCATGGACAGCAAGCTATGCCAAAGCACTTAGGGAAAAAAAAACTAACCTACAGCAAAACAATGTGCACAAGCACTTGGAGGAATGAAAATATAACCTAATATTTACAAGGTAGTGAATTTCCCTCTAGAAGCAACGCTTGAGATAGATTCCATTTACTGGAATCTGTAGTTCTTCACCATCTAATGAGGCCAATTAGAAAGCATTGCTGTTCTTACACTTCGTGACCATGTATGGGCCACTCCAAATGGCATCAAATTTTGAATGCCTTCCCGGTTTTGCTCTATCCACATCCCATTTCAACACTAGATATCCAACTTGAAAAGATCTATCCTTGGCCTTCTTATCAAAGGTATTTTTGATTAAAGCTTGATCCTTTTCCATTGCTTGGGATGCCTGATTTTTGATCTCTTGCAGCTCCATCAAATCTGCATACCTCACCTCTATGGGCTCAAACTCTAGCAACTCCAGCTGCTTCATGAGTTCCAATGTTGGCAACTCAAGTGAAATGGGCAAGATTGCCTCTCTTCCATAGACAAGTTTGAATGGAGAGTTACCTGTGGATCTTTTGGGAGTTATCCTATCAGCCCATAAGGCTGATTTCAGTTTGGTATGACAAGACCTCTGATTCTCGTCAAGAGTCCTCCTAATGATCCTCAACAAGTTCTTGTTTGTAGACTCGGCCTGGCCATTACCTTGAGGGTAATAGTTTGATGAAGTGCTTAGGTAGATACTGTTCTTGACAGCCCACTCAGTCACCTTAGATCTAATGAATGCCAATGCATTATCAGAGATTATTGTAGCAGGGACACCAAATCTGGTTGTTATCCCCTCATAAAAGTCTAATATTCTAGACTCATTTGCCTCTTTGAGTGCTACTGCTTCTATCCATTTGGTGAAGTAGTCTGTGGCTATCAAAATCCATTTGTGCCCTTGGCTTGAATTGGGATTAATGACTCCGATGAATTCCAAACCCCAGTGCATGAATGGCTGGTCAACTGAGATTGGATGTAATGGAAGGGCAGAAAGTCTCTCTTTTCCTGTGAAGAATGCACAATTCTTACACCTCTTGATCCATGCATAGCAATCACTGAAGATCTTAGGCCAATAATAACCAGCCTTCATGATTTTTAGAGCTGTCACTCTTGGTGCAAAATGGCCACCAGCTGGTCCACCATAGAACTCTCCCAACACCCTTTGAATATGATTTGTGCTAATGCATCTCAGTAGCACTCCATTCACATCTTTCTTGAACAAAACTCCATCAACAATGGCATACGGGACAGCCTGCAATCTGAAGTGTCTTCTTTGGGTCTTGTTCATCTCTGGAGGGCATAGGCCTGTGCCTAGGAAGTGCATTATATCTTGGGTCCAGCAAGGAGTGGGGGCAGCATTGTCTTCTTCTTGATTGCCACTTGGCTCATGGCTGTCCTGGACTATCAAAACAACCTCTTCTTCATTGCATACTTCTTTTTGCTTCCCCAAAACCAACTGCCCACACAATCCTTTCCCTCTTACCAGCTTGGTGATCTTGATTTTAATGTCATACTCCATGACACGGGTGATCCAACCTGCCCTTTTCTCATTCAAATCCTTGTTGAGGAGGAAGTCCTTAACCCCAGCATGTGAGACCAGAAACTGGACCTTGTTGTTTGAGATTAAATGATTGAATTTCTTCAAGCTTCTGATTACTGCAAGTACATGTTTCTCAATAGAAGAGTACCTCACCTCATAGTCATCTAGGCTCTGGCTGAAGAAGGCAATTGGCTGCTCATCATTATCCTTGTTCTGCTGTACCAAAATGGCAGAAATAGTATCATTACCTCTAAATTCATAGAGGATGAAATCCTTGGAGAAGTCTGGGTTGATGAGAGTTGGTGCTTGGGAGATGGCTTCTTTGATTGCTTCAAAACTCTCCTTGCCTTCTGCCGTCCACTTGAAAGCCATGATCTTCTTTAACATTTTGGTGATGGGCTTGACAAGGGCTGTAAAATCTGGGACAAACCTCCGAACAAAGTTTATCCTTCCAAAGAAACTCTGAAGGGCTTTCCTGTGGCTTGGCAATGGTAGTGCTCTTATGGCTTCAACCCTCTCTGGATCAATTGCTAATCCTTCTTTGGAGACAATATGGCCAAGGAGCTTTCCTTCATGTGCAAGAAAGATACACTTCTTAGGATTCAAAGACACTCCAAATCCCCTGCACCTCATGAAGACTTACCTCAAATAATAGAGGTGGTCTATTGCATTTTCTGAAAAAATAGTGATGTCATCAAGGTAAATCAGCACCACATTGTTAATCAAACCTTTGAATGCCATCTCCATTGCCCTTTGGAAGGTAGCACCAGCGTTGGAAATCCCAAATGGCATTTTCCTATATGCAAAAGTTCCCCATTTGATTGTGAAGGTTGTCTTGAACTGGTCCTCTTCCTTCACCATAATCTGATTGTAGCCTGAGTAGCCATCAAGTAGTGAAAATCTCTCAGAGCCAGCCACAACTTGCAAGATTTTCTCCATGGAAGGGAGTGGGTAATGGTCCTTGAGAGAGGCTCTATTCAAGTCTCTGAAGTCTACACACAATCTGATCTCTCCACTCTTCTTTCTGACTGGAACTAAGTTGGCAACCCAACTAGAATGCTTGATTGGGAATATGATCCTTGACTTAATTAGCTTGTCTAATTCTTTCCTCATGAGAGGCTCCATGTGTGGGTTGACTGGTCTTTGTTTCTGCCTGACAGGCTTAGTATTTGGATCCAATTCGATGGTATGCTGAGCTAAGTTGGGATTGAAACCTTTCAAGTCTTCATAGCTCCAAGAAAACACGTCAGGGAACTCTTGACACAGTTGTATGAGCTCATACCTTTCTTGTTCAGTTGTCATCCTTCCAATTTGCAATGGTTTGTTATCTTCTACCAAGATGGATACTGAATCCTCTTTCTTGACCTAAATGTTTGCTTTATCCTTTCTAAACTGATCATTAGGGTTAAAAATGGACTCCAAAGTGATAAGTCCCTTGGGCAGCTTGTTAGTTCTCAGCTGTACTACTTGGTCACCATATTGTTGTTCCAACTTTTCTTGATTCTTGGCTGAGAACTCAGGTTCTTCTTACAAGAAATGGATGATTTGCTAGTCATTTTCAAACACTTGCCAACTGACATTGTTATCTGACACTGAAGGCCTCACAATCACATGGATGTTTGGCTATACCTTGTCTTGTTCAATGATTTCCACAATGTCAAAGGTTGTCCCTACTGTTGCAAGCCTGTCAGCAACTTGATTCTCTTCCCTAGGAATGGATTTGATGCCAAAACCCTCAAAATCTTCCATGAGGTCCCACACCCTATTCTTGTAGCACCTAAGAAGATCATTCTTGGTAGTATGTTGTCCCTTGACCTGATTTACAATCAATTCACTGTCACCCAAGACTTGCAAGTTCTTTATTCCTCTCTTGATTGCCCAATGCATCCCTTGCACTAAGGCTTCATATTCAGTAGTGTTATTGGAGCATACAAACTAAAATCTAAAAGCTGAATATTACTTTATTCCTTGAGGTGAAACAAGCATAGCTCCACCTCCTGCACCTTGTCTACTCCTTGATCCATCAAAAAATAGCTGCCATACCTCGTTGTCATCTTTGTGGTTTGGCTTGGTGAAGCTAGGAATAGGCTGATTTTCTTTGTGTATGCAATAGACTCCCAGCTCAGATTCTTCCACTTCTTGATAAGGATAAAATGCATGTATCTTGTTTTCCCATTCATCAAGAGTTAGATCCTGGATGCTTCCAACCTTGGTGTCAGCTTCATCAGTGCTTGGGTGATCTTCTTGATCAAATGATGAGAAATTGGCATTAATCTGACTTGGAGTGTAAGGCTCAATATGGAAATTTGCAATAGGTTTAGACCTGATTGTAGCCTTAGTTCCATACCTCATTCTGAACAGCATGTGTGACCAATCAGCAGAAAAATATCCCCCAATCTTGGCTGTAAAGTCCCTCGACAAGCATAGGGAAAAGAGTGGTGGAAGGTCTATGACTGATACATCATGTAAAACAACAACATTTGGACATGCATGCAAGGTAAGACTCAAATTTCTAATCACTCCAACTGTTGCTACTGCTGTCCCATCCAGCTGCACTACCCCTTTGGATATTGTTTCATACTGGATCCCTAGCTAATCAGCTATTTGTTTAGGCATTACCGAGCTACTTGCCCCGGAGTCTATCATGCAATTGTGCACTAGATGACTTCCAATGATTAATGAAACATAGAAAGGAGGGGGTTTCAACATTTTACCTTGCTGTCCTCCATGATTTCCTTCAGGCTGGGAAGCATTTGTAAGCACTTTGTCTTGCATTTGAACTTGTTGATTCGAAGTTGGCCAGTTCTTCATGGCAGCTTGCAGCAGATCTCTTTGGCCTGGGATAGATAGGGATTCCCACATTGATATATTGACGTTTGTCTTCTTCATCTGATCAATGATACATAATGGTGATGAAGGATCTCTTTGCTTTCCCTTTTCTTGCACATTCACCCCTTGCATGTGGGCAGCAACAACTGGTATTTGAGTTGGCCTAGGGGCTGTTCTTGGCTGCCCTTGTGCATTTACAACCAGATTTTGTTTGCCAAACATTTGTGGAACCATAGAAGGTTTTGGATTGGTTGGGGCTAATGGCTGTTCTTCACCCAAATTCCTCCTTTTTGACCTTGTGTTGGCTGCAACACCTTGAGGAACTGTCTGATTCATGCCAAAAAATTATTTTGCTTGCCAATTTACCAATGTGGTGTCATTTGGGGCAGATTGTTGTTGGAATGTTTCTTGCTGTTGATTGTTTCCTTGACTGCCCTCACCCTCCACACCAGTAGTTGTCACCATTAATGCTTAATTCAAAGCACCATTGAAGCACATGGATTGGTTATGAGGCTCATTGCATGGAAAAGACCAATCATACTCCTGAGAAATGTTGTTTTGTGTTGGCACCAATGCCTTAGAGGTAGATATGGCATTGGGGTTATAGGGCTGGAATGGTCTATTAGCAGGAGGCCTTGTTTGTTTCATATTTGCAGCTGGGTTAGGTGGCCTTTATGGTTGGTATGGCTGCCTATTAGGTTGAGCTTGGGGTTGATAAGAAGGTCTAAAACCCTGGGCCTACTGCCTTTTGAGAGTAACCAGCTCATTGCCTAGGTTTTCAAATTGCTTCATGACTTCTTGAAGCTCATTTGGGGCACTTGGAGATGAAGTGGAAGCTTCATTTGAACTCTGATTTCTAGGAGTGGGAGAAAGAGCCAAATTAGGTGCTTGATTGGTGTTTTGACTCTCTAAACTTGGAAACAATGGCATGGGAGGTCTAGGGGCAAGTTTACCATCCTGAATTAGACAGTTTTCAAATCTAATAGCTAATGCTATAAGCCATTATGGAAAAGTTATACCTCCCATAGATTAGACCATCAACATAGAAATATCATAATTAAGGGCTTTCAGGATAATAGAGAAATGCACCTTCAACTTGTTGGCCTTACAAGGGACTCGAAATTCTTTCCCATGTTCTTTGGAACTCTGAAGTTGAAATCAGTTTCCACGCTGTTCATTTGGTGCTCATCTTTATGGTTGTCAACTTCTCCAACATAGATATAGGTTATCTACCCTTCTCTCCAAAATGATTGCATGAAGGGCTATGCACAGCTGCATTTCAATTTGTGAATTGATCTTGCAACGTCCAAGACTCCTGAATCATTATAGATGCCTTTCCCTTTGAAAGAGGAAGCTAGCAAGCTTCACAACCACTTCCATTCCATATAAACAATTTAATGGATAACACAAACATTAGGAATATGCCATGGATACATGATCAACTAGAGTAGTGTGATTCTCTCCATTAAATAATGGAATACTTTTCAAGGATACCACTGGAATAGGATTTTGGGCACTGAGAGCAAGTGGATAGCTGCCTATGAAGTTAACAAATCTTGGATTTTGTTGTTGTGCAAAAATTATAATGGGTCTAAGAACTCTAGTGGATTGCAAGAAGGGCCTACTAGGAGGTGGTATAGAAAGGGTCCTATTTGGTGGAGATGATGATCTTTGAATTGTTATTCCCCTTCTTCCTTCCTCCTAGGTGATAGCTGCAAGATACTCAAATAGTACTTCTTCTTCTCGCTGTTCTGGACCTTGTTTGTGATTCTTCTCATCGAGTTTTAAGATACTTTAACTGTTGGAACCAATAGATTCTAGATGTCCCTTGGAGTCACCAGATGTGTTACTGTAGAGCTCTTTCCAAAGAAATATAATTTTACCAAGATACACATCCAAAGTTGATAAAACTTGAAATATGAGACTTCTGGGTCCCACCGGGTGTGCCAAAACCATTGTTGTCAAACTCATTAACACCCTTGGGATGTTGATTACATTTCTAGGTAGATCACTCTAGCATCCAGTGTGATTGAATAACATGGAGACCTGTCTCTAAGGTGTGGAACCCTTGTGAACTTAGAGACAAACCTCCAGATTAGAGGATGGTTCCTCTACCTAATCCTAATGCTAAAACTAATAGTTGGACAAGGGACAGAGGTTGCAGCTACCTAATGCTAACATCTAAATTCCAAGGAGACCAGGGAAAGAGAACGATGCATAAAATGAAATCTTACACTAAGGGATGGAGATAACACCAAGAAGGAAAGGAAGAATAGATTATGAGTGAGTGCAAAGTAGACAGGAAAACACAGATTGGAACAGGGTAGATAGACAGAGCACACGATTCAAAACCACATTTAAATCTAGGATTTTTCATGGAGTGCAAATTTTTTTAACCTTGTAAGAAGACTGAAAAACATACACAATAGCTTACATTATCAGTTGCAATAAAAGTCAAAGACCATACAATATAACCCCAAGTTAGAGGCAAAAAAAGCCACAAAACATGAATCTTTGATTACTCAGGAAAGATGCTTACAATACCATTACAAAGTTGAGGTGATAAGATAAGAATCCTTTACAGAATGCCAAAATTCAAGGCTTGCAACTCACAAAAGCTCTAAAACAATTTTGAGCCAGAGTCTGGCCTTTACATTTTAGAATGGGTCTCCCTCTCAAATGAGAGGGTTTTTACATTCTATACATGAAAGACCCTTGAATTTGCTTCACCAACCGCATAACCTGCATTCAATTCTCTGAAAAGAGGTATGGGTAGCCATGCAAATTCATGTTCATACTATTTCTTGACTGAATTGGAGGAGAAGGGGCACCCATATCTGTATTAAAATTGGTTGTTGAGCTATTATGTACTTCATTTATTATTGCTGGCTCATTGTTGATGTTCACTGTATTCAGATCCGATTGCATAACCATTTCTGGTTCTCTAGACTGGGAGCAAAATGTCAATATTGACCCCAAAACCATGTTGAAAATTTGTATAAGCTTTCCATTGATGTAAAGAACGTGTAACATTTTCTTTGCTACCCGGATCGATAGCATATTTTTTACTTTCGGCCGGTAACATTTTGCTTGCTACAAAGCAGGAATAGCATGGGTTTTCCGACCTTTTTTCCCGACGCTTTTACTGGTCTTCTGGACTACACTTTTGCTGTCAGGCGCTGATTGGATGAGAAATTCTCTCTCTTGCCCTTACCGGCCGGTAGCATTTTGCTTGAACCTTTTGCTAACCTTTTGCCGACCTTTTGCTGACCGCCAACTACACATCTTTTCTATCAGTCGATAGCATTTTCACTTGCTACCAGCTGGTAGCATGATTTTTTTCTGGTTGGCCAGGATAGGGGCACGGGGTTTTCTTATTACCGACCGGTAGTTTTTTTGCAAAACTCTTGCCACATTCTCTGGTTCCTCTACCTAAGCTCCACACTTCCACAACACTATTGGACATCTAGTCCTCTTTATATCGGCTAAGGATTCAATGCATAAAAACCAAATATGAATTTTGACATTTTAGCCAATTTTCAGGGGTGCAAAATTGGACAACAATTACTTGTATGTCCTCAAATTTCACCAGGGCCATTGATTGCAAGTGTAGTTTAACTTTGATATCTCACGTCCCTTTGTCCCGATTGTCCTAGTGTTGTCTAGGAAAAATTCCTCTAATCTACTCGATTTGGGCATTACATTATCTTTCTTAATTAGGTGATCATACACGGGAGTGAGGAAAACATGGTAGCTCATACGGCATTTCTTCAACTCTTCCGCTTCTGGGCCACTGCGTGTACCACTCTTAGCCCAACTGTCCCGAGAAGATACATATTTTTGCATGTTGGACCACTCAAAATGGGCTTCCTTGTCCCTCTGAGTCATAGACAACACCATGATTTTCACAAGCAACATGGGACTATTCGGCCCAGATTTGTGGGACCTTGTTCCACAGCAGTTAGTCGATTTGTCCTCCCCTTCGGCCAAATCAGCTTTCCACGTCCCTCATGTCCTGATTGTCCCAGTGCTACGCAAACTACTCCTGGAAGATAGAAAAACGATTCGCGCCATGACGTCCTAAACTATCCCAAGGATCTAACGGACTAGGACTTAGCCGAGAGATGCATGGAAAGGGAAATGGCCTAAGCCTAAAAGAGTGGTGCAACCTTAACACCAAAAATAAGAACTTGATCCTTCTCTCCATAAGAGGACAGGAAAGGGAAGAAAACATGGGAAAGAGGGCAGACAAATGTGCCACTGATCAAAACTATGAAGATTCACCTTTCCCACACATTGACAACTCAATCTAAATGCCTGGGAACCTATAAGTAGGAATAATGCACATCACACCAAAGAAAGAACATAGGCAAGAACACAATAAATATGATAAGAAGGTAGAAAAATGTGACCAAGGTCCAATTTCAACTTCTTGGATTCTTTGAACTTGTTTACTCCCGCTTGGAAGTACTGAGTTGTAAAAGAAAAGGGGAGCTTGCACTAAGGGGTCCATGTCTCATCCTTTAGTTTGAATCTACCTAGGAAGAAATGCTGGTACATAACAAATTTTGCTTCTCCTTTCGTTGTCACTAGCAGTTTTTAAGGAATACTCCATTCTTCCTCGAATGCATTCCTCAGGCGCATATACCGTTTCTCCAGGCATGCCTTGTGCACAGTCATCATAGTGTCACAGGTGTATTTTTCAAATCTCTTTGCGGGTAAAGGGTCCTTTTGTTGCAAATCAGCAGCACCCCTGGATGCAAATCAGGTTTCTAAGTTGATGTTTCAGGCATCCAGTGTGATTGCACAACATTGAAACCTCTCTCCAAGTGTAGGACTTGTAAAATGAGAGAGGAATCTCCAATTAGAGGCTGGTTCCTCAAACTCCTCTGATCAGATCTGTTATTTGCCATAATTGCAGAGGTTTGAATCCTAATCCTACTCTAAATTCCAAGGAGACAGAGATAGAAAGTGCAAAAATTGAAACTAAACTAATAGGTGATACACCAAAGGAGTGGTGAACACTTCTTGTTCATGAAAATTGACACAATTTCATGAAATGCAACATGAAACATCATACACAGGTTGATAAGATGCAATTATCAGGTCTGAAATGCAGCAAGACAATACAAACAAAGGACTGAAAATTGATCACAGAGTCTTCACTATCATTTTTCACTGTCAAAATCCTTACATTTGCAACATCAAAGAGCCACAAAAACCTGCTTGGCCTTTAATCATGAAGAAGGTCTGATACTTGCAAAAATCACTTGTTGAAGGTGAATTTGAAGAAGCTTGCTATCCAAAAAAATGTTCCACCTCAAAAAATGAGCCAAATCTACGCTTTTACAATGTCATGGGTCGAGCCCAGGAGAGAGAAAACGTGTTAAAAACATGGAAGCCATTCCCCATTGAATGAAGATGCATTAAAACAGCATGGGCATCCTTACAGACCACTGCCCTGAAACATTTTTGGCCATGCTGAAGAAGAATGCGACCCATTTTGCATTAAAACTGGTTGTTGAAACATCATTTCTGGCCATTACCACATGCCAAAAGTGTTTTTTGATTTTCTCTCTCCAAACTCCACCAAAATACAAAATTGACCCCAGAATCTTGTAGAGAATTTCATTATCTTTCCATTTGATATAAAGAATGTGAAAAACTGAGATCTGGATCAAATGATATGGTGATTTGAATGCTTTTTTTAGGGCCCACAAAATAGTTGCCAAATCAGGTCAGCTTTGATATTTTTGGCCTGGACACGTGGCAAGTTCTGATTGGCTGCGGGCCTTCTAGGGGAAAATTTCCCACAAAAACTCTTCCGAGCCATAACTTGAAAAAGACATGGAGTTAGGAGGAAAACTTTACCTTTCTGGAAAGCATGAGAAAGACCTCTATCCAATGGTGCCATTTGGGTCATAAAGGTTTTGAGTGCCTGAAAAGCTTGAAAATTTTGTGACTAAGGCACAAGAGAGGGAAGAATGAGAGGAGTTAGCCACAAAATGAGCAGGGGGCACATTTTAGATAACAATTTTTGGTGACTCAGAGGGGTCATCTATCCTGCTGGATGAAGTTACCAGTTGCCTGAAGCAATCCATTGGGCATGGAGTCATGAGTTGTAGCCTGTAAACTGATCTGAACTTTGAAAACCTCCTCTCTGAGCCACTTGGAAACCCACTAAAATGGACTGAACTATACAAGAGCAAAACCAGCACCAAAAAAACTATGTACAAAACTAAAATTCATACATGCTCCAAAATGGAACATGTAGAGTGTGCACAAGAACTTCTTTTACTGAAAGCAAAACTACCTACTCTACCCTAATGGAAACAAAGGTGAGCTAAACAAACCCTACAACTGGTTGTGCAAAATAGCTTCCTTTCTTCAAAATTGGCAACCATGCAACTAATTTGGCATTGACCATGGCTGATTGGATGAATGGAAAATCAACAAGAAGCTGGTCTTCCACCCAAATCATCAAGGTATCAGCTGAAGGACAAATTCAATACCTCTTTTAGTTATTCTGCATTTGGATTGGAGAGGTATGACAACTGATCCTTGGTTCTTTGTAGCTCATCCTCATGCTTAGAAGCAAGCATGACTGGTTGTGACTTCTCCTTTGGCTCCAATAAAGCCAAATACCTAATTGGGCAAGGTATGATCCGTTTGATATGCCCATAGCTTTGATTTTCAAATCCAAAAATGGAGTTTTCTTGTATACCTTCTTGCATGGGTGATGTGGAAGGAATGGTAGAACCTTTTTGCCCTTTCTCCTCTTCTAATGAAGAACATGAAAGATTAAAATCTTCCAATCTTAGTTCCAAAGAGCTGCTATAAGATGTAGGCTGCTACGAATGAATGCTCTCCTTCATGATAGCAGCAGGCTCAAGTATTTGGGACGTGGAAGATGAAAGAGAGAATGGTGGAAACTCAACCAGTTCTTCTTCATCAAAACAGTCCTCCAAATCTGACAGATAAACTACTTCATTGTTTTCCTGCTGCAAATGCTCAACTTCCTCCATGGTATCCTCTTGATCTGTAACTTGATCATCATGGTTTTTTCATCCTCCAACATTGAGTTTGAGGGATCAAACTCTTCTTTAGCACTAGAACTTAGAGAGAGATGAAGTAGAAAGAAGAATTAAAGGTTCTCTTGTAGCCTGCTTTGCACTCAAAGCCCTTCAGATCTGAAAGGCAATTTTCTCCTCCACAACTAGAAGGTGCTCCTCTTCTTCAAAGGGATTTGGAGCAGTTTTTCTCCCTCTTCTACTACTTGAAGACAATCTTGTTCTTGATAGAACTCTTCCTCTAGCATGAAGTTCGTTAAGTCAAACTCTTCGATCTGCTACTCTAGAGGACAAGTTGGGACTGTAGGATCTTCTTCAGATCTTTCTTCCTCCATGGCTGATTTTGCAACTTGAATTGAATCAACATTATTCTTGGGAATAGAATGCTAACATGGACACTACTTTCTGAGCAAACTGATTGTCTGATCTGCTTCTTCTTTTTTCTCTTCTCCTACAGCAACAAATTTAGTCCTAACCACCACTTGTTTTCCAACTCCAACCTCTTCTAAAGGCTTAACCATCAAGGGGATATTTGTCATCCCAAATTTAAGAGCCCAACTCTTGAGACTTTGAATTTCTTCATCCTTGTTTGGATTTTCTTTTTGCTATTATTTTCCTTGACTGGCATTCTAATTTTTATCCTCACAACATGGATTTGGGAATGCAAGAGGAGAAGTGGATTGTAACTCAAATGATTTGAAATTTTTTTGTGGTGGTGGAGGAGGTAGAAACTCTTGTTTCTTTGGAGGAGAGGTTATTTCCGTTAGCTCTTGTGGAGGGGATGACTGTTTGGAAGGAAAGGGGAAAGAATAATTGAGATGGGGTGGAAGACTAGGGGATGGTGAAATGGAATTAACTCCTGGGGCAGCATTGACTGGATTTAGAATTTGAAATTCCAAATGAGATGATGCTACTTGAGCAATGGGAAGAGAAAAACTAGATGATGGTGTAGAACTTACCCATTGACAAGGTTGTTCAACACCAAGTGTATAGGCCTCTATTTCTGCTGTCCATTGTGTAAGTTGGGGTAGCATCTTCATCATAAAGTCCAGCTTCTCCTGAGGGCTGAAGTGTCTTGGAAAAGGGCCTCCCCATGGACAAGGAGTCCTACAACTAATTCTAAAAGCCTTCATTTGAGTTGCTGCTCTTGATTGCACCATCTTTGCCTCCATCTTTTGGATTTTTTCCACAAAATCTGCATCTTCCATTTGATTGTCTTCATTGCATGCGTACCCTTGTTCTTGATGTGCTTCATAACCAAACTAAATTTGGCACTGCTGCTCATATGGTTAGACATGCTGATTTTGAATTTGATCAAAATGCTGATTTGGAGGATTTGTAAAACATGTTGGAGGTGTGATATACTACTGTTGTGAATGTGAATTCCATGATGGAAATGAAGTCATGATTGCACAAATTAATGGAATGGAAAAGAATGAAAATGATGGAAAGAAGAATGGATGGAAATGAATGGAAAACAGGTCTACAACTTAGAGAATGAGTTGTTTACCAAATGGAGTCGCCAGATGTGCTTTTGAAAGTGCCTCCAAAAGGATGAATCCTTAACAGGAACACACCAACCTTTCAAAGATAAAATGGAAGACCTCTAAGGTCCCACGGGGCATGCCAAAACTGTTGTTGCAAATCAGCAGCACCCCTGGATGCAAATCAAGTTTCTAAGTTGATGTTTCAGGCATCCAGTGTGATTGCACAACATTGAAACCTCTCTCCAAGTGTGGGACTTATAAAATGAGAGAGGAATCTCTAGATTAGAGGCTAGTTCCTCAAACTGCTCTGATCAGATCTATTATTTTCACAATTGCAGAGGTTTGAATCCTAATCCTACTCTAAATTCCAAGGAGACAGAGATAGAAAGTGTAAAAATTGAAACTAAACTAATAGGTGATACACCAAAGGAGTGATGAACACTTCTTGTTCATGAAAATTGAAAAAATTTCATGAAATGCAACATGAAACATCATACATAGGCTGATAAGATGCAATTAGAGGTCTGAAATGAAGCAAGACAATACAAACAAAGGACTAAAAAATGATCACAGAGTCTTCACTGTCATTTTTCACTATCAAAATCCTTACATTTGCAACATCAAAGAGACAAAAACCTGTTACAATCATGAAGAAGGTCTGATACTTGCAAAAATCACTTGTTAAAGGTGAAAGAAGAAGCTTGCTATCCAAAAAAATGTTCCACCTCAAAAAATAAGCCAAATCTAGCTTTTACAATGCATGGGTCAAGCCCAGGAGAGAGAAAACATGTAAAAAACGTGGAAACCATTCCTCATTAAATGAGATGCATTAAAACAACATGAGAATCCTTACAGACCCGTGCCCTAACATTTTTGGCCATGCTGAAGAAGAATGCAACCCATTTTTCATTAAAACTGGTTGTTGAAACGTCATTTCTAGCCATTACCACGTGCCAGAAGCGTTTTTATTTTCTCTCTCCAAACTCCACCAAAATGCAAAATTGACCATGGAATCTTGTAGATAATTTCACCAGATTTCCATTGATATAAATAACGTGAAAAACTGAGCTCTGGATCGAAAGATATGGTGATTTGAACTTTTAGGGAAAAACAGGGCCAAATCGGGTCGCTTTGATATTTTTGGCCTGGACACGTGGCGAGTTCTGATTGGCTGCGGGCCTTCTAGGGGAAAATTTCCCACAAAAACTCCACCGATCCATAACTTGAAAAATACATGGAGTTAGGAGGAAAAATTTACCTTTCTGAAAAGATGAGAAAGAGCTCTATCTAATGCTGCCATTTCCAGAAGGGTTTGAGTGCCTGAAAAGCAAAATTTTGTGACTGAAACATAAGAGAGGGAAGAGTGAGAGGAGTTAGCCACAAAATGAGCAGGGGCACATTTTGGATAATAGGTCCTCAACAAGGTACTACCACATGAACTTTTCTGATGCATTAGGTACTCTAATCTCTAAAAAAAAATGGTTAGCATACCTTCCTTCACGCAGCTGACAATCTCATCCATGATGAATGCATACAAGTTATAGATGGTGCCCTTTAAAATTTTCCTACAAACATGCAACCATGGCTTGTTGACCTGGTTCCATCTCTCCTTGCCATTTAACTTTTTCATCAGGTGCATGGCCATCTTCATTACCAGGTCCTCGATTTCTATGATATCATAATACCTTGACCCCTTTTTATATGCATAGGAAGTGATTGTCTCCTGAATTTCCTCTTTGTCACTTAGGTCATCCTCTAAACTATCTCCTTCATAGATGAGGCATGTGAAGTGTTAAATGAGTTGAGGGTAAATGTGCATCTTACGCCCTGTGAAGTGGAAGTAGTCTTCATGTACACACAACATCAACCATTGATATAAGCGTTTAGGCTTCCTAAAGTAGGGAAACTCAAAGAGTTGCAATAACCCTTCCTTCTATAACTTGCCCTTCACATCATTGATATAGATGGGAAAACCCTCTAGTGTCCTCTTATTTTTTGGGTGCACTAACTCTAGTTCCATATCCTTCTTGATTGTGCTCATACGATGATTGTAGTCATTTACAAACATTTTTCTTAGATGGGACTCCCACTCCTTCCCTAACAACACTCCATCTGGGCACTGTTATCCAAAATGTGCCCCTGCTCATTTTTTCCTCTCTTGTGCCTTAGTCATAATATTTTGTTTTTTAGGCACTCAAAACCTTCTGGAAATGACACCATTGGATAGAGCTCTTTCTCAACTTTCCAGAAAGGTAAAGTTTTCCTCCTAACTCCATGTATTTTTGAAGTTATGGCTCAGCGGAGTTTTTTGGAAAAATTTTCCCCTGAAAGGCCCACGGCCAATGAGATGCCACCACATGACACCTAGAGTGGTGGAGTGTTGGGAAATTTTGGAAAATTTTCCAAATGACCAAAAAGGTGCAAAAATTCAAGTTTTTGCCCGCCAACCCGATTTGGCCCTGTTTTTCCCTAAAACTTCAAATGGCCATATCTTTCGATCTAGAGCTCGGTTTTTCACGTTCTTTATATCAATGGAAAGATAGTGAAATTCACTATAAGATTATAGGATAATTGTTTCATTTTGATGGAGTTTGGAGGGATAAAATCAAAAAATTCCTCTGGCACGTGGTCATGGACAAAAATGATGTTTCAACCACCGTTTTTAATGAAGAATGGCTCGCATTCTCTCCCAGCATGGCTAAAAATGTCAGGGGATGGGTCTGTAAGGATGCCCATGCTATTTTGAATGAATTTTGGTCAATGGTTGAATCCCTTCCATGTTTTCCCACATTTCTCTCTCTTGGGCTCGTCCCTTGCACTGTAAAAGCCAGATTTTGCTCATTTTCAAAGGGTTGAACATTTTTTGTGTATTGCAGGTTCCCTTTCTCACCTTGGAAGTGATTTTGGTGGAATATTAGACCTTTTCTAAGAGTTGAAACTTTTATTTTTCCTCTCAGGTGTTGTAATGCAAGTGATTTTGATGATTAAAATAACAATATAGCCTCTGTGATTAGTTTTCATCCTCTGCTTGTGTTGTTTGGTTAATTTATGATACTTCATTATAAGTATCAGTTTGTGCATGAGGTTCTTTGTTGCATTTTTATGGACTATGTCAATCTGCAGAAGTAAAAAATTCTCACCACTCCTTTGGTGCATCACCTATTAGCATTAGTTTTAGCTTTTTTACATTCTATTTCTCTGTCTCTTTTGGAATTTAGGGTAGGGTTAGGAATATAGACCTCTACAACTTGTAAGTGATAAATCTGACCAGAGGAACTGAGGAACCAACCTCTAAACTGGAGATTCTTTTCTCATTTTGCAAGCCCCACACTTGGGGAAAGGATTCAATGTTGTGCAATCACACTGGATGCTAGTATGATCGAACTAGAAATCTGATCAACATCCAGGGGGTGCTGCTGATTTGCAACAATAGTTTTGGCACACCCGGAGGGACCTTAGATGTCTTCATCTTCATTGCAACAAAATTGATGTGCATTTGTTAGAAGTTTCTTTCTTTAAAAGAGCTATAGATTGCACATCTGGCGACTCCAAGGAAGAAGAATTAGCTGGTTTTGCAGTGTAGACCTGAAAACTCATGAGAAGAATCAACACAAGATCAAGAGCTGGAGAGGAAGAGGTGTTGTTTGAATATCTGTAGTTATCTCATGTAACACCCTAAATTGTTGTTACTTCCTCCTGAGCACTCAAGTGTTGATATATGATTTCTTCTATATAAGGACATGTTCCTTTGATTGTGAATTCATGCTTGATCTAAATTGTATCTTCTTTGCATTTGAAGATCTTTGACTGAGTCAGAATATGTTTGGACTCTTTTATTTCTTTCATTTTTAGCACCTGAGTTCAATCTAATTTCGGGGTGAATTGTGGATTTACCCATCTTTATTACTCAGCCTTGGATCAATTGCATTGATCCAAGAGATGTTTGAAGTTTATTCTGGATGAACAAAAATTATAGACCTTACGAAAGTTGCAAGGTCTGAATGTGTTGAATAAGAAATTCTAGAGTCTAACTCAAGCTGATCGTGTTAAATGAATTGGTTCCCGATATCATAATATCAGGAAGGCCTAGACCTTAAGCTAGGTAATAAATTCTAGTGTATACTGCAAGCATTTTATCAATGCCGGATAGAATCCATTTTAGGAATGTTATACCCTGTTGGTTCTTATACTGATTGGTCCTACTTGTGAGACCTAGAATGGATTCGTTAAGGTTAATAACCTTAACCTAAACTATAACCTGTTGGTTAAATTATTATTAATCTAACCTATCCCTAAACTATAAGCTAAATGTTCCTAAGGTTAGCTACACCTAGCACTATGAAGTAAGACTAATGTCTTACCTTATGATCTACCTATGTTTCTAACCTATCTTAACTATTGATCATGGTTGGAGGGGGGCCTATGAAGGGGTGAGAGCAATGGGTGGTGGTTTCCATGGAATTAAATGAGGTGGATAAGGATGAAGGACTTGGGATTTGGTGGAGGTTGCTAACGGCTATTGGGACCTGATGTGGCAGCATCACCAAATATTGGAATGGTTGTTTGTTTTCATTTGTCAATCGCCAACTTTGGTGGTCAATGGCAATGGAAAATAGGTAGGAATCTTGGAGTTAATGTCATTGATGAACTTCGGTTCCCGAGCGCGGATTTCTTGGGAAGGCATGCAAATGGAAAACTAGTTGGTTGTTTGGTTTTCCATACGCTCCATTTTTCTCTCTGTTTGATCACTGGTTCTTCGAACCAGTCTAATTTGTGTTGCATGGCAAATATGAGAATATCTAGCTCTTTTCTCTGTCGGGGAAAGTTTATAAGGCATGAAGGTAACATTTTATTATTGTTTAATCTATCATGGAAGAAGAAGTGAAGGTGCGAGTACATTCAGAGGTCTTCTTCAGATTTTTAAGCGACATTACCAGGCATGATAGGCCCTGACTTTTAAAAATCTTGCTTTACTCCAAATGCTTTCATTAAAACAACTCTGTTCAGGTGAATTTAGTACTGTTGGTTTGAAGCAAAGTATTGGTTCTTCTTTTCCTGTGGAATTAGGAATCTCAGGTTAATCAAAGACCTTGTTGGAATGTTTAATGTATTTATTCTTCCTTTTGGATTCATTTCGATTGAAGACCTGGCTGTGCTTTTATTGTTGTTGAACTCTGTTGAATCTTACTGTGAATACTTGAAGTTTCTTCTGTTTGGAATGCTTGCTGTGATTATACTACTTGAATGCGACTATAGTAGAAGTCCTCACTGTGTTTACAATTTTGGGTTAAACTCCGTTGGATCTCTTGAAACGTAACTTATGTTTTTGACTTCTGTAGAAGTTTTTCTCTGAATACTATTGGAATCCTTGAAATGGATAGTATGTTTATGACTTCTGTAGAAGTTTAGTTGAGAATACTATATGGTATTGACTCCGTTGGAGCTCTTGAAACGTAACTTATGTTTTTGAATTCTGTAGAAGTTTTTCTCTGAATACTGTTGGAATCCTTGAAATGGATAGTATGTTTTCAACTCTGTTGGAGTCCTTGAATTGTTGTCATATGAATTCGACTTTAATCGAAACCATGGTTGTGAGTACTGGTTGGATTTGACACTGTTGGAGTCCTTGCAGTATTTTCATTTAAACATGACTCCTGATGAAGTTCTTGATATGATGCATGGTTTCTTGATTCCTGATTTAAGTCCTTGTTGTGCATGCATATTGAATAGACTCTTTCTTATATTGTTGTGTTTATGTTCAGTTCGATTCTGAGGAATTAAGGGATGGGTTTTCTTTACAAACTCGACTCTGTTTGAGACCCTGTTGTTTTTCGTAATAGCTCGACTTCAGATCAAACCTTGAGGAAATTATTGATATGGAATCGACTTCTATGAAGTCCTTGTTGTGGTTATTATTTCTTGAATTTGGCTTCTAATATAAGTTCTTGTTGTATAATCGTAGGGATTAGATTCAATTGAATGAAGCTGTGCATGTTTGTGTTTCGACTCAGTATGAATGTCACTGTAATTGCATATGGAAACGTCATTTTTTTATAGTGTTATCTAGTCTCGTGTCTGACTGTGATAAAGAGCTCCTAGTTGTGCCATGTCAGGTGATGGAATTGGTTATTTTCATGTTGATGAATGTATGGAAAAGTTTTGTTGAGTCTATTATGGTTGGATTATTTACTATCGCTTTGTCGCGAGAGCTCTTGTATTGCTTAATAGCTACAGGTGATTTTTATTATTGAATTTAGATGAAACTGTAGTTTCTTCTTGTGATCTCGACTCTTTTAATCGCATGCGTAAATGTAATTGCGTTATTCTAGAGGAGTCGGTACAGTCTAGAACATGATAGCTATGAGAATCTGATTGAATCTGTTCCTTCTCCTAAGTTGTAAATTATATGTTGATGTATAATAAGTGGAATAAGAAAATACTCTCTCTCCTAGTCTGGAAACTTTGTGTGCTTTCTTCTTGAATCCTTATGTGATCTCTACGGTAAGGGAAAAACAAGAATAGACCGTGGTATTTTATGGAGAGACTGGTATAAAATGTGTGTTGATGTATAAGTAGGTATACTTGTCAATACCATTGAAATGTTTTATGATTATAAAAGAATTAAGACAGTTGAGCTTGTTGAATGTTATAAACTGCCGTTGAATAATTGTTAGAAACATTCTTGTTGGAGTATTGATGTCTTTAGAATGGTAGTATTCATTTGTTCTTAGTCTCTAATATATAAAATGAATTATCTGAAAGGTATTAAGGATTAATTGACATCTATAATATGAGTCATGCATTTAAGGTCATGTAGAAATATATGAAGATGAATAGCCTGATTTATGTTAAATATTTGAAGAATTGATTTCATTTAATTAGGTTGTTTAATGAGAACAATTGGTGGATTGCAATTGTTTTAAGAATTAGTGTTTATCATGCTCAATTCACCGAATTGACCCGTGTTGACAATTTTTGTAGATGGTTGTCGTAAGTGGTAAAGGCACGTAGATCTGATATGATATTCAAAGTGTTTAATTTGGTTTTATGATGAAGTCCAACTTGATTCTCTAAATGTATTACATGAAGAAAGTTGTTCTTTTGCTGTTGAGTATTGTATCAAGTATGCTAAATTCATAAATTGTAATTGATTATCTTAGAAATGAATGAAATGAGGGGATTGTTACTTATGTGGCTGCATTTGTATCTTGATGAATTGAACTTGGTTGGTTCGAATGTTTTTAAGTGCATTTTTATCATTTTTATACCTTGAAGTTATTAGGATTCTCTAAGTAAGCCTTGTAAAGATTATGTGGCTAGATAATTGTAAATGATTGGTAGTTCTGTTATGTTCTATATAAGGCTAAATTAGAAATTAGCCCATTGTTCTTCAGGAAGCTAAGGTTAAAATAAACCTTAACAGGAAGCTGAACGGGAAGAGTAATTTATTATTCCTAACCTTGATCTAAGTCAAGACAACATATTAAATGATTTAAAATTACTATATCTTAATACAAATAAGCATGATATAATAGAGTTTTGGAAAACCGATTTAAACCTAAAAAGGTATATTTATCATCCTTGAGAGGAGACTTAGGGCTACTAACCATTTTCGTTGATTAAGATTATTGTGAATCAGTGATCTCCTTGTGGAGACCTAAATCTTATTAAACTTCTCTTTGTGGAATGGGTCTTAATAAGAAAGGTGATTCTAAGGTGAGGAACCCAGGGGTTGGGAAAAGACTACCCTAAAAGGAGCGTCTTAAAGTATAAATTTAACTCAACGTAGGTAACACCTTAAAGATAAGTAGATCTTTTCGAGGTGGTTTTTTAGGATGTCGACACATGTCAACTGCAGGGTTGTACCCCCGAGAAGATTAGGATATTCTCAAGGATACAAAAATGCAGGTGGCTTATGGCGACACCCTTTGCATTGATCGTTAAGATTTACACCTTAAACTCGAACAAGTTTTACTCAGGATCTGGTTAGGAACATGGTCATGTTATGAGGCTGCCCTTGGAGATTTGGGGTACATTGACACACTAGGTTAACTAGGGTTTATCCAGTATGTCAGCTTATCCCTAGTCCTCAAGAGCATCCTTATAACGTTGTGATGTTATTAATCTGTTCTTGAGTGAATGACTTGGGGGAGGGATGACTGACAGAAGTTAGTATGGGACATTCTATATAACATCGGAGTAGGGTGGAGGACGTATTCCAAATTGACGAGTATGCCGTCAAGGAATATGAGACATGAACAGTATGTTTCAAAACTTTGGCCAAAGTATCGCAAGCTACTGATTGCGTTGTCCTATGTCACCTAGTCTAAGGGATGAGATGTCGATGAATAATGGTAACGATTATTCAGATAGGTTCCTTGGATAGAGCATTATGAAATCACATATTAGGGAAGAGAACCACAAGAGTGAAGAGTTTGTAAAAACACCAACTCTGTGAAACACATGAATAGATCGGTAGATCACCGAGTCATGGAATGAATAGATCGGTGGTGCATCGAGTCATTACAACTGCATATGATTATTTGTTATGAGAATGGTTGTTTTGATTTGTGAGTTCTAAATTATGTATTTAGAACTAGGAAGCATTTATCAAAAAAAATAAAAATTCTTGTCCTAATGTACTATATTGGGAATGTTACATCTCAAAGAATAAGGCAAAGTGGGAGGAGAATCCAAAGGTCTCCATCTCCACCAAACAAAACTCTCTCAACTCCTCCACTTGGTAGGCCTTTCATTCAATCAACAAGGGTTCTAAGGCCAATCAGAATGGCACAAAACAACCCCTATGTCAATTTCATTGGCAGCAGCCCACTTGCTCTCAATGCACAAAATCCAATCCCAGTTACAGCATTGAAGAACATTCCATACTTCACTGGAGAAAATCAGACCTCACCTAGTGATCATGTTAAGGATATTGCTAACATTTGTGCAATCCATGAGATCAATGAGATGCAAGCTACTGTCAAACTGCTGGCATCTTCATTCAAAGGGAAAGCTTTGGAATGGTTCAGGAGTCTTGCCTCAGGTTCTATTCAAAATTGGAATCAGCTATGTATAGCCCTCCATGAGCAGTTTGGGGAAAAGGGAGACAACTTGTCCCTTTTGGAGCAGCTGAAAACTATCAAAAGAGCTCCCAATGAGAAGCTGACTGATTTTAATTTCAGATTTCAAAGGACTTGGGAGAGAATTCTAGTGGCAGTCAGGCCAACAGCAGAAGGTGCTTTTCTTTATTACCGTAAAGCTTTAAATTCTAATATTTCTATGTTAATTCATTCCATGGGAGGCACAACTATCCCCATTGCTTATAGCATTTCCATTAGAGCTGAAAATTGTTTAATTCAAGCTGGCAAGCTGGCTCCTAGGCCTCCAATGCCATTATTTCCAAGTTTAGAGAGCCCAAGTACTAGCCAAGTGCCTAATTTAGCTTCTATTCCCACTCCTACAAATCAGAATTCAAGTGAAGCTTCCACTTCATCTTCTAGTGCCTCAAATGAACTTCAAGAAGTCAAGAAACAATTGCAAAATCTAGGTAATGAGCTGGTTACACTCAAAAGGCAGTAAGCTCAAGGTTTTATACCTTCCTTCTAGCCTCAAGCTCAGCCTAACAGGTAGCCATATCAACCTCATAGACCACCCAATCCAACTGCAAATCTAAATCAAGCAAGGCCTCCTTCCAACAGACCATTTCAGCCCTATAATCCCAATGCTACATCTGCATCTAAAGCATTAGTGTCAGTACAAAACAATATAGATCAAGAGTATGATTGGTGTTTCCCATGTAATGAACCTCATAACCAGTCCATATGCTTCAACAGTGCCTTGAATCAAGCATTAATGGTGATAGCAACTGGTGTGGAGGGTGAAGGTAGTCAAGGAAATAACCAACAACAAGAAACATTCCAGCAGTAATTAGTTCCAAATGATACCACACTTGTAAAATGGTAGGAAGAAGATTTTTTTGGCATGAATCAAATGATTTCCCAAAGTGTTGTAGCCAACACAAGGTCAAAGAGAAGAAATTTGTGTGAAGAACAACCATTGGCCCCAAGTAATTCACAACCTTCTGTCACTCCACAAATTATTGGCAAACAAAATGCAATCCCAAGCACGCAAGGATTGCCTAAAACGGCCCCTAGGCCAACCCAAATGCCAGTTGTTGATGCCCATGTGCAAGGAATGAATGTGCAGGCCAAGGGATAGCAGAGGGATACTTCATCTCCATTCAGTATCATTGATCAGATGAAGAAGACAAATGTAAACATATCAATGTGGGAATCACTATCTATCCCAGGCGAAAGAGATTTGCTACAAGCTGCCATGAAGGACTTGTCAACTTCAAATTAGCAAGTCCAAATGCAAGAGAAGGTGCTCACAAATGCTGCCCAGCCTGAGGGGAATCATGGAGGACAACAAGGTAAAATATTGAAGCCCCCTCCATTCTATGTTTCATTGATCATTAGGAACCAATTAGTACACAATTGCATGATTGATTCTGGGGAAAGTAGTTCAGTAATGCCCAAGAAAATAGCTAATCAGTTGGGAATTTAGTATGAAACCATATCCAAAGGGGTGGTGCAGTTGGATGGGATAGTAGTAACAACAGTCAGGGTGATTAAAAACTTGATTCTTACTTTGCATGCCTATCCCAACATGGTTGTTTTGCAACATGTCTCAGTAATAGACCTTCCACCACTCTTTGCCCTATGTCTGTCAAGGGATTTCACAGCTAAGATTGGAGGTTACTTGTCTTATGATTGGTCACACATACTATTCAGCACAATATATAGAACCAAAGCCACAATCAGGTCTAAACCTATTGCAAACTTTCACATTGAGCCTTACACTCCAAGTCAGATTAATGCCAATTGTTCAGCGTTTGATCAAGAAGATCACCCAAGCACTGATGAAGCTGACACCAAGGTAGGAAGTATCCAAGATTTAACTCTTGATGAATGGGCTAACAAGGTACATGCTTTTGATCCTTATCAAGAAATAGAAGAATCTGAGTTAGGAGTCTATTGCATGCATGAAGAAAATCAACCTATTGCTAGCATCACCAAGCCAGACCACAAGGATGACAATGAGGTATGGCAGTTGTTTTTTGATGGATCAAGGAGTAGACAAGGTGCAAGAGGGGGAGCCATGTTGTTTTCACCTCAAGGAGTTAAGTATTATTCAACTTTTAGATCTCAGTTTGCATGCTCTAACAACACTGTTGAATATGAAGCCTTGGTGCAAAGACTACATTGGGCAATCAAGAGAGGAATAAAGAACTTGCAAGTCTTTGGTGACAGTGAGTTGATTGTCAACCAAGTCAAGGGGAAACATGCTGTCAAGAATGATCTACTCAAGTACTAAAAGAATAGGGTGTGGGACCTCATTGAATATTTTGAGGGTTTTGGCATCAAATCCATTCCTAGGAAAGAGAACCAAGCTGCTGATAGGCTTGCAACAGTTAGGGAAGCCTTTGATGTTGTGGAGAGCATTCAAAAAGACAAGGTACATCCAAACATCCATGTGATTGTGAGGCCTTCAGTGCCAGATAACAATGTAAGTTAGCAAGTGTTTGAAAATGATCGGTAAATCATCCATTTCTTACAAGAAGAGGCTGAATTCTCAGCCAAAAATCAGGAAAAGTTAGAGTAGCAGTATGGTGACCAAGTAGTGCAGCTGAGAACCAACAAACTACCAAAGGGAATTATTAGTTTGGAGTCCATTTTCAATCCTAATGATCGGTTTAGGAAGGAGAAAGAAAACATCCAAGTGAAGGGAGAATATTCAGTGTCCATCTCAGTAGAAAGAGGTAAATCACTGCAAATTGGTAAGATGAGAACTGAGCAAGAAAGGTATGAGTTCATACAACTTTGTCAAGAATTACCTGATGTGTTTTCTTGGAGCTATGAAGATTTGAAAGGTTTCAATCCTGAGTTAGCTCAACACACCATTGAATTAGATCCAAATACTAAGCCCATTAGGCAGAAACAAAGGCCATTCAACCCCCACATGGAGCCTCTCATGAGAAAAGAATTGAATAAGTTGATAGAATCAAGAATCATATTCCCTATCAAGCATTCTAGTTGGGTTGCCAACTTGGTTCCAGTCAGAAATAAGAGTGGGGAAATCAGATTGTGTGTTGACTTCATAGATTTGAATAGAGCATCTCTCAAGGATCATTATCCACTTCCTTCGATGGAGCATATTTTACAAGTTGTTGCTGGCTTCGAGAGGTTTTCACTACTTGATGGCTATTCAGGGTATAATCAGATTATGGTGAAGGAAGAAGATCAGTTTAAGATAGCCTTTACAACTAAATGGGGAGCTTATGCATATAGGAAAATGCCATTTGGGCTGTTCAACGCTGGAGATACCTTCCAAAGAGCAATGGACATGGCATTTAAAGGTTTGATTAACAACATTGTACTGATATATCTTGATGATATCACTATTTTTTCAAAAAATACAGAAGACCACCTCTTTCATTTGAGACATGTAACATCCTCATTTTAGACAATAGAACAAGTCAATTTTTTAAATTTTTTTTGATAAATGCTTCCTGGTTCTAAATACATAATTTAGAACTCACAAATCAAATAATCATTCTTATAACAGATAACCATATGCAGCTGTAATGACTCGGAGTACCTCCGATCTATTCATTCCATGACTCAGTAATCTACCGATCTATTCATGAGTAATAAGAGTTGGCGTTTTTTTTTTATTTAACACATCACTCTTGTGGTTCTCTTCCCTATTCTGGGATTCAGAATGCTCTGTCCAAGGAACCTAACTGAATAACTGTTACCATTATTCATCGGCATCTCATCCCTTAGACCAGGTGATTCAGGACAACGCAATCAGCAGCTTGCGATACTTTGGCCAAAGATTTGAAACATACTGCTTATGTCTCATATTCCTTCACAGCATACTCGTCAATCTGGAATACGTCCTTCACCCCATTCTTATGTTATGTAGAATGTTTTATACCGACTTCTGTCAGTCCCTCCTATCCCTAGGTTAATCAATCGGGACGGATTAGTAAGGTGACAACAATATATGGATGCACTCGAGGACTAGGGATAAGATGACATACTGGGTCAACCCTAGTTAAACCAGTGTGTCATGATACCCCGAGTCTCCTAGGCAGCCATATAATGTGACCACATTCCTAATCAGTCCCAATGTAACTTGATCGAGTTAAAGGTGTAAATCTTAGCAATCAATGCAAAGGGTGTCGTCATAAGTCACCTGCATTGTTGTAACTTCAAGAAGATCCTAATCTTCTCGGAGGTACAACCCTACAGTTGACTTGTACCGTCAACCTTTAAATCCACCTCGAAAAGATCTACTTATTAATAAGTGTTACACACATTGAGTTTAAATTAAATTTAAGACGTTCCCCTAAGGTTAGCCTTTCCCGAACCCTGGATTCCTCATCTTAGGATGACCTTCCTCAATAAAACCCATTACACAGAGGAGTTATTAAGATTATGGTCTCATCAAGGAGTTCATAGAATATACATAATTCTAAATCAACGAAATTGGACAATATCTTGTAAAATTCACATGAGATTGCCATCTGAACCCCATCTAGGTTTATATCAGTTCTCATAACTAAATTTATATCGTACTTATTAGTAATGATTAAGAATCCAATTATATGTTGTCCTGGCATAATCAAGACTAGGGATTAATAATTTAATTCAGCTTGTTTAGCGTTCTGTTTAGGTTTATTTTAACCCTATCTTTCAGAAAGACAGTGATCTAAATTTTAGTTTAGCTTCTGTTAGAACATACAGGAACTACTAAACAATCATAAGAATTCAGTCTCATATTCTTGCTAGCTTATATTGACAATCACAAAAGTCTCCAAATATAAACAATAATAACTATGCTCTCAAGATATTTGAACCGAAGAAGGTCAAACTATAAAGATAAGAATACCAACACATAAGTAACTATTATCAATTTCCATTCCTTTCAGAACTAATCAAATACATTTTATGCATCCAGCATACTTGATACAATACTCAACGGAAGAAGAACATCTTTCCTCTTATAGTACATTTAGAAAATCAAGCTGTAATTCAACTTAAAATCAAATTAAACAATCTGATCATCCTATTAGATCTGCGTGCTTTTACCACTTACAGCATCCATCTGCAAAAATTTTCAACATGGGTCAGTTCGATGATTTGAGCATGATAAGCACTAACTCTTAAAACAATTGCAATCCATCAATTATTTTTATTAAACACCTTGTTTAAATGAGATCAATTTACCTAACAAGTAAACATATTTCATCATAATATTAGGGATCAAGAAGAATGGAAGTATCGGAGACAACTATCCATCTGAATTCCTAGGACAACAAACATCACACAGATCATTCCATTCATCATAGTAAAATGAATATCATAACAACCCATGCTTCCAGTAGTAGTTAAAACAGTTCCAACAGTTAGATAAAAAAAAATATATAACAACATATACTTTACAAAAGAAGAGAAATGAACAAATCATACATATTTCTCTCCGAACTGACTCATGACTGTACCGTCATTCCAAGAGACAAACATTCACTCAAAACACATGCAGATATAACAGACGAGAACTCCATAAACACCACCGATTTGTTAAAGATCAAACATAAAAACTACTGTAGTTATCCAGCAGTACAGTAGCTCCCACGCTAAACAGTGATGACCCTCTACCAAAAGACTCCACAAGACCTTCCACATGAAGCGGCAAACAAGAAGATATTCACCATATCGCCTGTCATGGTGTAGTCGACGACTCTTATTTGAGTCAAGCTCAAAACTAGATATTCATAATATTAAAAGACGTAACTAAGCACAAGCATGACTACAAATCCACCCAGCAACGTACAGCTCAATCTCATCCGAACTAAAACTCTGCGAGGACTTAGTTTCTAGGGCCATAATCAAAACAACCTTTTTATCACAGTCAACCAAGAGGCTCAACAACATTAAACAAATGATGTTTTTCCCTATGCCAATGTAGTGATATTCATACTGAATCCACACAACACGCATAGCTTCAAAAACTGGAACAGAATTTAAAATAACACAACCATGACTAACAAGGAGTCTTTTTCCAGGAAACAATTTCAACAAGGTCTCAACCAAGTATGTTATGAAAAGAAAACTCTTCCTTTACTTTCCCCAACAACAGACAGAAGGAACACAAGAAATTAAAATAAGTGTCAAAACGTTATACATGTATAGCGAAGGTTAAATTAAAAATCAAGACACTTCACATCATTTCAATTCTCTAACTGTATCCATACCACTAATGCCCTAAACAGGTTTATACTGAAATTAATTTCATGAGACCACGACTCAAGAATTTCACAACAGTATTCACAAATGAGAAAATTCAGAAGGAAATCATAATATATGCCTCCAGGATTAAAAAAGAGGTCTTAACCATGTGATATTTTACAAATAAACTTCTACAAAAGCCGCTATACAAGTTGAATGCATTTAAATGATAATATTCACTGTTCAGGCCTATACAAAAGCAAAATACTGGTTAAGTAACAAGGATTCCAACTAAGCCCACAAAAACAATGTCCGCTCTAAGTTACACAGAGAGGAAAACATATCATATGCATCTATGGTTTAAAATAAGCCGAACCCAAGTAATATTCTCCATCAGAAACTCCTTCAGAAGTCAAAATACTATCAACTCAAGTATTCAATAACAAGATGCATTCGCAACTGTACTTCCTCAGAAAATGAGACATAAGTTTTGTTTAATGAAGTTCAATAGCATTAATAACATATAATACCCACAACATACAAAATACAGAAGTTGGTATATCATGCACCTTCAAGAGTTTCAACAGTATCCATCTCAACAAGTGAAAACAACAAGGTATTGACTGAATCAAACAGGAAAACAATACATGAACTCCCACAAGCTGAATTCATGTATTTTTCCTTGGAAGCATTTCTTCAATTCTAACCGAAATGCAAAACCAAACAAGATAGAGCAACAGTAAGCATTAACAACAAGTATAAACAGTAAACATTGACAACAAGTATCAACAGTAACCTGTACCCATCAAGAGAACAATTTATGGGCTCTCATAGAGCAAGCCCAGTACACATTCCTGCATATATATTTCACAAAATAAAGCCAGAATACACAACACCAAGAAATATTGCAACAGTTCAAAAAATAAAATACACCCTTCAAGGTTTAAATTGAAAAATTGAACCAGCAAGAAGATAAAGTGACAAAATCACACAAGGCTACCATATAAATCATCTAATTCCAAAAATCATCTGAACAGAGTTGTTCTAATGAAATCATTTGAAAGAGAGCAAGATTTTTAAAGGTTAGGGCCTAACATGCCTTGATATTTTCTCAAAATTTCGAACCAGACCATTGAAAGAACTCAAACCTTCTCCTTCTTTTCCCAAGTTAGAGCCACCAACAAAAATTTGCTATTTCCATGACTTATATATTTTCCTTGCCAGAGGAAAGAGCTAGTTACGCTCATACTTGCCATGCAATACCAAGAAGACTGGTGTGAAGAACCAGTGAACAGATAGAAGGAAAACCGGAGTGCATGCAAAACCAAATAAACTATTAACTTTCCAATTTGCATGCTTCCCCATGAAATCTGAGCTTGAAGACCGAGTCCATAAATTGCATTTACTCCCATTTTCCCGCTCAATCTCCACTGCCACTGACCGCCATAGTTGGCGATGGACAAAAGCACATTAAAGACCATTTCCAACTTTGGCGACTTGCCACGTCAGCTCAAGTTAGCCGTTTTAAAACCTCCACCAAATTACCTGTCCCTCATGCTTATCCCCACATTTAACAACATAGAAACTTCCGCCCATGGTTTGCACCCCTCCATAGGTCCCCTTAATCCTTGCTCAATAGTTAGGTTAGTAACTTAGGTTAGGATTTAGGATAACACTTAGTCTATCCTCTTAGAATATAGATGATAACTTAGAACATTAGCTCTTAGCCTAGGTCTAGGTTAGATTAACACTAATCTAACCCCTAGGTTAAGTTTAGTTTTAGGTTACTAACATTAATAATTCCAGTTAGGTATAACATTTCATATGCTCAGAAAAAGAACCTACAACATGCATTCTCGAACAGGGTTCACTCCTGTACTACCATTAGGCTATAGAATTATATGTAATTGAATTATTACCTGGTCCATGATCAAGACCTTCCAGATATATTTCGATATCAGGAACCAATCCATTTAACACGATCAACCTGAGTTATACTCTAGACTTGCTTATTCAATGCATCCAGACCTTGCAACCTGCTCAAGGTCTGTAATTTTAATTCATCACGAACAAACTTAAAGTAATACTTGGATCAATTCCACTGATCCAAGGCTAGGTCTTATAGATGGATAACTCCATAATTCATTCCGAGATCAGATTAAACTCAGGCGTAAAATGAAAGAAATAAAAGATTCCAATCGTATTCCGACTTAGTCAAAGATCTGCAATCTGCAAAGAAGATACAATACATATCAAGCACGACTTCTCAATCAAAGGAACACATCCTTTTTACAAAGAAATCACATATCAACACTTGTATGCTCAGGAGGAAGTAACAACAGTTCAGGGTGTTACATGCTTCCCTCCTAAAAAGATTCATCGTCCCGATGATTACATATTCAATTAACCTTTAGGTCAACCAATTTATTAGTTCAAAAATCAATGCGACTATTTTCCAACTTGAATAGTTCCAGAAATCAATGTCACAACACATTTTATTCAGCCTGAATAATGTTTGCCTTCATCTGGCTTTCACAAATACTTAAAAAAAATAAGTTCATAAAAGAATGTTTTGTCAACAGATTTCATTCTATTGAAAAAGAGAAGGAAAAGCAATTTTCATCTCTTCCAGATTTTCCCAAGTTGCACTTTCTTCGTTAAACTGGTCCCACTGGACCTTACATTGCTGTATTTCATGATTTCTTAAATGCAATTGGCGAGTTTCCAGCACTCGTGTGGGTTTAACCACGATTATTCCTGGGTCTTGGACCTGCAAGGAATTCTAATTTAAAACATGTGACAAATCTGAAACGTATTTCTTAAGCAAAGAAATATGGAAAAAATCATGCATGTGAGATAAAGCAGGTGGTAATGCTAAACGATAAGCTACAGGATTGATTATTTCGACAATTTCAAAAGGTCCCACAAATCGAGGTGACAACTTGGCAGCCTTGCCAAAAATTATAGAACTCTTTCTGGGTTTAACACGAAGAAAAACCTTCTCACCAAGCTCAAACCTTCTATCAACCCACTTAAGGTCAGCATAGCTCTTCTGCCTATCTACTGCCTCCTTTAATCATTCACGAATCAGCTTAACTTGCTGTTCCATTTCTATGAGAATCTCTTGTCCAATTACCACTCTAGCCTCAACGCTATCCCAGCTAACAGGAGTTCTGCACTTTCTTCCATAAAGTGCTTCAAATGGTTCCATTTTAAGAGATGAGTGATAAGTGTTGTTGTATGCGAACTCAACTAATGGAAGATACTCTTCCCATTTATACTGTTGATCCATGCAATACATTCGCAACATGTCCTCCAACACTTGATTTACCCTCTCAGTTTGTCCATCCGTTTCCAGATGATATGCATAACTGAAGTTTAGTTTCGTTCCAAGAGCTGTATTAAGCGTTTGCCAAAACCTTGACGTCATTCTTGGATCCCTGTCAGATATAATCAATTCTGGTACACCATGTAATCTGAAAATTTCATGTACGAATCTTTTGGCCAGCACTGGTGAATCATCCTGTAGATTTCCAGCGATGAAATGAGCTACCTTAGTTAGTTTATCTACAACTACCAGGATAACATCATGTTTATTCCTAGACATGGGTAATCCTTGTACAAAATCCATGGTTATTACTTGCCATTTGTACTGCGGTATGCTATGAGGATATAACAGTCCAGCAGGGTGCATATGTTCTGCTTTAACCCGTTGACACTCCAAACAATGGGTCACAAAATTTATGACATCCTTTTTCATACCTTTCCAAAAGTATTGTTGTTTTAGATCAGCAAGCATCTTTGTGATACCTGGGTGTCCAGAGAAAGGTGAATTATGAAATTCAACTAACAACTTCTTTCTCAAATCATTCAACATAGGTACATATACCTTATTTTCATAACGCAAGATTCCTTCATTATCAATATGAAAACCTTTATACCTTTCATCATTAGGTTCTGCAGCAAGCGCTACTTTTACTTACTGAAAGTACGCATCTGATTCTGAGGCACTTTGTACCTCATCTTTAAACTGAGTTCTTAATTTTATAAGAGCAGAAATGTGCCTCCTACGACTTAGAGCATCAGATACTCTATTCTCTTTCCCTTTGATATAGCTAATATCAAAATCATATTGTGATAAAAATTCTAACCACCTTCTCTATCTGGCATTCTAGTTAGGCTGAGTAAAAATATATTTCAGCCCTAAGTGATCAGTTTTCAACTCAAAAGGTTTCCCAAGTAAGTAGTGTCTCCAGACTTGAAGTGCATGAACAATGGCAGCAAGCTCCAAATCATGAGGGGCATAATTCAGCTCATGTAACTTGAGTTTTCTACTTTCATATGCAATGACTTGATCATTTTGTAGCAAAACACCTCCAAGGCCTTCCCCAGAGCATCCGTTACAACTGTAAAACTCCCATTAGGGTCTGGTACAGCTAATATAGGTGCAGAAGTCAACTGGTCTTTCAGAATTTTGAAAGCCGCTTCACACTTGTCATTCCATATGAATTTCTTATCCTTCTTTTGCAATGAAGTTATTGGTGCAGCTACTTTAGAAAAATCTTTTACAAATTTTCTATAGTAACCAGCAAGACCCATGAAGCTTCTTACTTCATGCACATTCTTTGGTGCAGGCCACTCAGTTATTGCCACTATTTTTGAAGGATCTACAACAATTCCTTCTTTACTTATGACATGACCCAAATAGTGAACTTCTGAATCAAAGAAAAAACATTTGGATAACTTACCATACAACTTTCTTTTTCTCAAAATTCCCAAAACTATCTTCAAATGCTCATTGTGCTCCTCAATGCTTTTAGAATAAATGAGAATATCGTCCAAAAATACAAGTACAAACTTGTCCAAATATTCTTGAAAAATATTGTTCATTAAGTTCATAAAGGTTACGGGTGCATTGGTTAATCCAAAGGGTAGAACCGTGAATTCATAATGCCCATACCTTGTTCGGAAAGCTGTTTTATGAATATCTTCCTCTCTAATCCTTAACTGATGATAGCCAGATTGAAGGTCTATCTTAGAATAAACCGCTGCTCCACGCATCTGATCAAATAGATCGTCGATCCTAGGAAGTGGATATCTGTTCTTGATTTTTGCTTTGTTCAACATCCTATAATCAATACACAGCCTAAGTGTTCCATCCTTCTTTTTCACAAATATCACAGGCGCACCCCGAGGTGAAACACTTGGTCTAATCAAACCTTTAGTCAAAATTTCTTGCAACTATGCCTTAAGCTCGACTAACTCTGTAATAGTCATCTGATAAGGTGCTTTGGAAATAGGTTCTGTTCCTGGTTTGATTTCGATGGTGAAGTCAAATTCTCTCCTGGGTGGTAACCCTGGTAATTCTTCAGGAAAAAAATCCCCGAAACTTTATAACATAGGAAATTGCTTCATGTTATCACCATCTTCTTCTGAAAATTCAGATATCTTTACTGCATAAAGGGTACATCCTTTATTCTTATCCTTTTTAAGTTACATAGCTGACAGTTTTCTAACTGAAATTTCCCATTTCACACCTTGAATCTCTGTTGTTTCCAGCTGATCATCTAAACATTTTATGTTCTTTTCATAGCAATCTACCTTTTCTTTATGGTCAGCTAACCAATTGACACCGATGACAATGTCATACGATCCCAAAGGTGTAACATAGAGGTCAACTTCCATGGAAAAGTTAGGTAAGTCGAGGACTGCCCCAAAAAGACACATACTGTATGAACAGAGTTATTACCATACTGTACAGTCCAAGATTTATCCATTTTTCCAGCTTTTCTTTTAAGTTTAGAAGCAAGTTTATTAGAAATAAAACATTCAGTAGCTCCTGTATCAAAAAGAATAGTGACAGGTATGCCAAATAACTTACCCGGAACTTCTATAGGTGTTACTTGTTTTTCAGCTTGCTTGTCTGCTACTGCAGCATGTATCTTATGCTGCTGATTACGATCATCCTTCTTCAAAGGGCACTGATTTGCGTAGTGGTCTTTGTCACAATTGTAGCAGCCTCCTACAGGTCCCTTTTTAGGCTCAAAATTGCCTCTAACCTTGTAATTGTCACGTTGTCCTCCATAGGGCTTCTGCCCATTGTTATAATTTTTGGCAAAATTATCTCTTACGTTTCCAGCAGGCTTATTTACTACTGCTTTCTTATTGTTATCTCCTAGAAACTTACTCTTGTTTCCAAACTTTTTCCATGGTCCTTTTTTGGGTGCAAGAGAGGCTGGAGAAGGATTTGCAGTCTTCTTCCGCACTTCCTCTTTATGAGCAGAAATAACCTTTAATTTCTGTTCTTGCCTTATGGCCTTTTCAACAACTCCTTCCATAGTGGTTGGACTGTGAACATCGAACTCTCCCCCTATCACAGGATTCAACCCCATGATGAATTTCTATATTCTGAACTTCTCGTCAGTTTGATACTGCGGTACATACTTGAGGAGTTTTGTAAACCGCTCCCAGAATTCAATTACCGTTAGCTTCCCTTGAGCTAAGTTCTAGAATTCCATCATTTTCTGATCATAGAAAAGTTGTGGCAGCCAACGTTGCCTAAAATAGCCTTTAAATTAATCCCAAGTAATATTGGTCTCGTCAATATTTAGTTCAGCTTTACGGATATCCCACCACGAAGATGATTTATGGGAAAGCTGATAGGCTCCCCAAATAGCTTTGGTTTCCTCTGAGAAGTTCCTTATTGCAAAGCACTTCTCCATTTCATTGAGCCAGTTCTCAGCTCCATCTCCTAATGTGGTGCCATCATACTTAGGTGGACTTATCCTTTTTATATCATTAGTGAGTTCTGCTGCCAATCTGGCCTTTTTGTTTTCTGGTTGGACAGGTGCATTCCCATCATTAACATCAACACCCATATTGGGGTTGTCCTCAAGAGGTGGCTGATTGTCATTACCAGCTTCTTCATCCTCCTCATTTCCCATCACCTGCTGTTCAAGTACAACTAAATGATCTCTTGTGTCCAATAGGGCAGCAAGAATCTCATCAAGTTTTTTGGTTGTTTCTGCCCCTCCTTCTGGTGGAGCATTATTCGCAACGTTCCCCCTTGTTCTAACCATTTTCTGTTACAAGAAAATTCAGGTTTTTATCAGATTATGGACATAATAGGCCCAAGAGCTGCAACCTTCAGCTCTGATACCAAGATGTAACATCCTCATTTTAGACAATAGAACAAGTCAATTTTTTTTTTTGATAAATCCTTCCTGGTTCTAAATACATAATTTAGAACTCACAAATCAAATAATCATTCTTATAACAGATAACCATATGCAGCTGTAATGACTCGGAGTACCTCCGATCTATTCATTCCATGACTCGGTAATCTACCGATCTATTCATGAGTAATAAGAGTTGGTATTTTTTTATTTAACACATCACTCTTGCAGTTCTCTTCCCTATTCTGGGATTCAGAATGCTCTGTCCAAGGAACCTAACTAAATAACTGTTACCATTATTCATCGGCATCTCATCCCTTAGACTAGGTGATTCAGGACAACGCAATCAGCAGCTTGCGATACTTTGGCTAAATATTTGAAACATACTGCTTATGTCTCGTATTCCTTAACGACATACTCGTCAATCTGGAATACGTCCTTCACCCCATTCTTATGTTATGTAGAATGTCTTATACCGACTTCTGTCAGTCCCTCCTATCCCCAGGTTAATCACTCGGGATGGATTAGTAAGGTGACAACGTTATATGGATGCACTCGAGGACTAGGGATAAGATGACATACTGGGTCAACCCTAGTTAAACCAGTGTGTCATGATACCCCGAGTCTCCTAGGAAGCCATATAATGTGACCACATTCCTAATCAGTCCTAAAGTAACTTGATCGAGTTAAAGGTGTAAATCTTAGCGATCAATGCAAAGGGTGCCGTCATAAGTCACCTGCATTGTTGTAACTTCGAGAAGATCCTAATCTTCTCGGAGGTACAACCCTGTAGTTGACTTGTGCCGTCAACCTTTAAATCTTCCGCGAAAAGATCTACTTATTAATAAGCATTACGCACATTGAGTTTAAATTAAATTTAAGACGTTCCCCTAAGGTTAGCCTTTCCCAAACCCTGGATTCCTCATCTTAGGATGACCTTCCTCAATAAAACCCATTACACAGATGAGTTATTAAGATTATGGTCTCATCAAGGAGTTCATAGAATATACAATATCTCGTAAACTTCACATGAGATTGCCATCTGAACCCCATCTAGGTTTATATCAGTTTTCATAACTGAATTTATATCGTACTTATTAGTAATGATTAAGAATACAATTATATGTTGTCTTGGCATAATCAAGACTAGGGATTAATAATTTAATTCATCTTGTTCAGCGTTCTGTTTAGGTTTATTTTAACCCTATCTTTCAGAAAGACAGTGATCTAAATTTCAGTTTAGCTTCTGTTAGAACATACAGGAACTGCTAAACAATCATAAGAATTCAGTCTCATATTCTTGCTAGCTTATATTGACAATCACAAAAGTCTCCAAATATAAACAATAATAACTATGCTCTCAAGATATTTGAACCGAAGAAGGTAAAACTATAAAGATAAGAATACCAACACATAAGTAACAATTATCAATTTCCATTCCTTTCAGAACTAATCAAATAAATTTTATGCATTCAGCATACTTGATACAATACTCAACGGAAGAAGAACATCTTTCCTCTTATAGTACATTTAGAAAGTCAAGCTGTAATTCAACTTAAAATCAAATTAAACAATCTGATCATCCTATCAGATCTGTGTGCTTTTACCACTTACGGCATCCATCTGCAAAAATTGTCAACATGGGTCAGTTCAATGAACTAAGCATGATAAGCACTAACTCTTAAAACAATTGCAATCCATCAATTGTTTTCATTAAACACCCTATTTACATGAGATCAATTTACCCAACAAGTAAACATATTTCATCATAATATTAGGGATCAAGAAGAACAAAAGTATCGGAGACAACTATCCATCTGAATTCCCAGGACAACAAACATCAGATAGATCATTACATTCATCATAGTAAAATGAATATCATAACAACCCATGCTTCCAGTAGTAGTTAAAACAGTTCCAACAGTTAGATAAAAAAATATATATAACAACATATACTTTACAACAGAAGAGAAATGCACAAATCATACATATTTCTCTCCGAACTGACTCATGACTATACCGTCTTTCCAAGAGACAAGCATTCACTCAAAACACATGCAGATATAACAGACGAGACCACCATAAACACCACTGATTTGTTAAAGATCAAACATAACAACTACTGTAGTTATCCAGCAGTACAGTAGCTCCCACGCTAAACAGTGATGACCCTCTACCAACAGACTCCACAAGACCTTCCACATGAAGCGGTAAACAAGAAGATATTCACCATATCGCCTGTCATGGTGCAGTCGATGGCTCTTAGTTCAGTCAAGCTCAAGACTGGATATTCATAATATTAAAAGACGTAACTAAGCACAAGCATGACTACAAATCCACCCAGCAACCTACAGCTCAATCTCATCCCAACTAAAACTCTACGAGGACTTAGTTTCCAGGGCCATAATCAAAACAACCTTTTTATCACAGTCAACCAAGAGGCTCAACAACATTAAACAAATGATGTTTTTCCCTATGCCAATGTAGTGATATTCATACTGAATCCACACAACACGCATAGCTTCAAAAACTAGAACAGAATTTAAAATAACACAACCATGACTAACAAGGAGTCTTTTTCCAGGAAACAATTTCAACAAGGTCTCAACCAAGTATGTTATGAAAAGAAAACTCTTCCTTTACTTTCCCCAACAATAGACAGAAGGAACACAAGAAATTAAAATAAGTGTCCAAACGTTATACATGTATAGCGAAGGTTAAATCGAAAATCAAGACACTTCGCATCATTTCAATTCTCTAACTGTATCCATACCACTAATGCTCTAAACAGGTTTATACTGAAATTAATTTCATGAGACCATGACTCAAGAATTTCACAACAGTATTCACAACTGAGAAAATTCAGAAGGAAATCATAATATATGTCTCCAGGATAAAAAAAGAGGTCTTACCCATGTGATATTTTACAAATAAACTTCTACAAAAGCCGCTATACAAGTTGAATGCATTTAAATGATAATATTCACTGTTCAGGCCTATACAGAAGCAAAATACTGGTTAAGTAACAAGGATTCCAACTGAGCCCACAAAAACAATGTCCGCTCTAAGTTACATAGAGAGGAAAATATATCATATGCATTTATGGTTTAAAATAAGCCGAACCCAAGTAATATTCTCCATCAGAAACTCCTTCAGAAGTCAAAATACTATCAACTCAAGTATTCAATAACAAGATGCATTCGTAACTGTACTTCCTCAGAAAATGAGACATAATTTTTGTTTAATGAAGTTCAACAGCATCAATAACCTATAATACCCATGACATACAAAATACAGAAGTTGGTATATCATGCACCTTCAAGAGTTTCAACAGTATCCGTCTCAACAAGTGAAAACAACAAGGTATCGACTGAATCAAACATGAAAACAATGCATGAACTCCCACAAGCCGAATTCGTGTATTTTTCCTTGGAAGCATTTCTTCAATTCTAACCGAAATGTAAAACCCAACAAGATAGAGCAACAGTAAGCATTAACAACAAGTATAGACAGTAAACATTGACAACAAGTATCAACAGTAACCTGTACCCATCAAGAGAACAATTTATGGGCTCTCACAGAGCAAGCCCAGTACACATTCCTGCATATATATTTCGTAAAATAAAGCGAGAATACACAACACCAAGAAATATTGCAACATTTCAAAAAATAAAATACACCCATCAAGGTTTAAATTGAAAAATTGAACCAGCAAGAAGATACAGTGACAATATCACACAAGGCTACCATATAAATCATCTAATTCCAAAAATCATCTGAACAGAGTTGTTCTAATGAAATCATTTGAAAGAGAGCAATATTTTTAAAGGTTAGGGCCTAACATGCCTGGATATTTGCTCAAAATTTCGAAGCAGACCACTGAAAGAGCTCGAACCTTCTCCTTCTTTTCCCAAGTTAGAGCCACCAACAAAAATTTGCTATTTCCATGACTTATATATTTTCCTTGCCAGAGGAAAGAGCTAGTTACGCTCATACTTGCCATGCAACACCAAGAAGACTGGTGCGAAGAACCAGTGAACAGACAGAAGGAAAACCGGAGTGCATGCAAAACCCAATAAACTATTAATTTTCCATTTTGCATGCTTCCCCATGAAATCTGAGCTCGAAGACTGAGTCCATAAATGGCATTTACTCCCATTATCCCACTCAATCTCCACTGCCATCGACCGCCATAGTTGGCGATGGACAAAAGCACATTAAAGACCATTTCCAACTTTGGTGACCTGCCACATCGGCTCAAGTTAGCCGTTTTAAAACCTCCACCAAATTACCTTTCCCTCATGCTTATCCCCGCATTTAACAACATAGAAACTTCCACCCATGGTTCTCACCCCTCCATAGGTCCCCTTAATCCTTGCTCAATAGTTAGGTTAGTAACTTAGGTTAGGATTTAGGATAACACTTAGTCTATCCTCTTAGAATATAGATGCTAACTTAGAACATTAGCTCTTAGCCTAGGTCTAGGTTAGATTAACACTAATCTAACCCCTAGGTTAAGTTTAGTTTTAGGTTACTAACATTAATAATTCTAGTTAGGTCTAACATTTCATATGCTCAGAAAAAGAACCTACAACATGCATTCTCGAACAGGGTTCACTCCTGTACTGCCATTAGGCTATAGAATTATATGTAACTGAATTATTACCTGGTCCGCGATCAAGACCTTCCAGATATATTTTGATATCGGGAACCAATCCATTTAACATGATCAACCTGAGTTATACTCTGGACTTGCTTACTCAATGCATCCAGAGACAAGTGTTCCAAAGGTGTAGAAGATTTGGAGTCTCCTTGAATCCTAAAAAGTGTGTTTTTCTAGCCCATGAAGGAAAGCTCCTTGGCCACATTGTCTCCAAAGAAGGATTAGCGATTGATCCAGAAAGAGTCGAAGCCATAAGAGCACTGCCATTGCCAAGCCACCATAAGGCCCTTCAAAGTTTCTTGGGAAGAATAAATTTTTTTTAGAGATTTGTCCCAAATTTTGCAGCCCTTGTCAGACCTATCACCAAGATGCTAAAGAAAAGCATGGATTTCAAATGGATAGTAGAAGGAAAGGAAAGTTTTGAAGCAATCAAAGAAGCCATCTCTCAAGCCCCAACTCTCATCAACCCGGATTTCTCCAAGGATTTCATCCTCTATGCATTTGGAGGTGATGATACTATTTCTGCAATTTGGTACAGCAGAATAAAGACAATGATGAGCAGCCAATTACTTTCTTTAGCCAAATCCTGGAGGACTATGAGGTGAGATATTCTTTCATTGAGAAGCATGTTCTTGTAGTAATCAGGAGCTTGAAGAAATTTAAGCATCTAGTTTCAAACAATAAGGTCCAATTGTTGGTTTCTCATGTGGGGGTTAAAGACTTCCTCCTCAACAAAGAATTGAATGAAGAAAGGGCAGGTTGGATTACTCGTGTCATGAAGTATGACATTGAGATCAAATTTACCAAGTTTGTAAGAGGAAAAGGATTGTGTGAGAAGTTGATCTTGAGCAAATAAGAGGAATCATGCAACGAGAAGGAGGATATTTTGGCGGTTGCAAGAAAGCCATGAGCAAGGAAGCACTCAAGAGGAGAATGATGGTGTCCCCACTCCTTTTTGGACCCAAGGTATAATGCACTTCCTAAGCACAGGTCTATGTCCTCCAGAGATGAACAAGACCCAAAGAAGAAACTTAAGGTTGCAAGCTATCCCATATGCCCTTGTTGATGGTGTTTTATTCAAAAGAGATGTGAATGTAGTACTGCTGAGATGCATTGGTACAAATAAGATTCATAAGGTGCTGGAAGAGTTTCATGGTGGACCAGCTGGTGGCCATTTTGCACCAAGAGTGACATCTCTAAAGATCATGAGGGCTGGTTATTATTGGCCCAATATTTTCAATGATTGTTATGCATGGATCAAGAGGTGCAAGAATTTTTCATTTTTCACATGTAAAGAGAGGCTAGCTACCCTCCCATTGCATCTAATTTTAGTTGACCAGCCATTCATGCAATGGGGTTTAGACTTCATTGGAGTTATTAATCCCAATTCGAACCAAGGACATAAGTGGATTTTAATAGCCATAGATTACTTCACCAAATGGACTGAAGCAGTAGCACTCAAGGAAGAAAATGAATCTAGCATCCTAGACTTCTATGAGGGAATAGTAACCAGATTTGGCATACCAGCTACAATAATATCAGATAATGCATTGGCATTCATTAGATCCAAGGTGACTAAATGGGCTGTCAAGAACAGGATCTACCTAAGTACTTCATCAAACTATTACCCCCAGAGTAATGGCCAGGATGAATCTACAAACAAGAACTTGTTGAGGATCATTAGGAGGACTCTTGATGAGAATCAGAGGTCTTGGCATACCAAATTGAAATCAGCCTTATAGGCTTATAGGATAACTCCTAAAAGATCTATAGGTAACTCTCCATTCAAGCTTGTTTATGGAAGAGAGGCAATTTTACCCATATCACTTGAGTTGCCAACATTGGAACTCATGAAACAGTTGGAGTTGTTGGAGTTTGAGCCCATGGAATTTAGATATGCAGAATTGATGGAGCTCCAAGAAATCAGAAATCAGGCATCCCAAGCAATGGAGAAGGATCAAACTTTGATAAAGAATACCTTTGATAGAAAGGCCAAGAACAGATCCTTCAAAGTTGGAGATCTAGTTTTAAAATGGGATGCAGATAGAGAAAAATTGGGAAGGCATTCAAAATTTGATGTCATTTGGAGTGGCCCATACATGGTCACAAAGTGTAAGGACAACAATGCTTTCCAGTTGTCTTCATTTGATGGTGAAGAACTGTAGATTCCAGTCAATGGAATCCATCTGAAGCATTTCTACTGAGGGAAATGCTTCACCCTATACATATTAGTTTAGGTTTTTCATTCCTCCAAGTGCTTGTGCACATTGTTTTGCTATAGATTAGTTTTTCTTTCCCTAAGTGCTTTGGCACAAGCTTGTTGTTCCTGGAGATGTGTTTGCAGGCCTTGCTCCATCAAGTGATATTCCATCTTCCTCTTTGTAGTGTTCTAGTCAGTTGGGGTATCAAACAGAGAATTCAATGACTCCATACCCAATGGATTGCTTCAGGTAACTGGTAACTTCATCCAGCAGGCAGATGACCCCTCTAAGTCACCAAAATTGTTATCCAAAATGTGCCCCTGCTCATTTTTTGTGGCTAACTCCTCTCATTTTTTCCTCTCTTTTTCCGCAGTCATAATATTTTTCTTTTTAGGCACTCAAAACCTTCTAGAAATGACACCATTGGATAGAGCTCTTTCTCATCTTTCCAGAAAGGTAAAGTTTTCCTCCTAACTCCATGTATTTTTGAAGTTATGGCTCGGCGGAGTTTTTTGGAAAAAATTTGCCCTGAAAGGCCCGCAGCCAATGAGATGCAGCCACGTGGCACCTAGAGTGGTGGAGTGTGGGGAAATTTTGGAAAATTTTCCAAATGACCAAAAAGGTGCAAAAATTCAAATTTTTTCCCGCAACCCGATTTGGCCCTGTTTTGCCCTAAAACTTCAAATGGCCATATCTTATGATCTAGAGCTCGATTTTTCACGTTCTTTATATCAATGGAAAGCTGGTGAAATTATCTACAAGATTCCAGGGTAATTTTTGCATTTATATGGATTTTGGAAGATAAAATCTAAAAATGCCTCTGGCATGTGGTCATGGATAGAAATGACATTTCAACCACCGTTTTTAATGAAGAATGGCTCGCATTCTCTCCCAGCATGGCTAAAAATGTCAGGGGATGGGTCTGTAAGGATGCCCATGCTATTTTGAATGCATTTTGGTTAATGGTTGAATCCCTTCCATGTTTTCCCACATTTCTCTCTCTTGGGCTCGTCCCTTGCACTGTCAAAGCCAGATTTTGCTCATTTTCAAAGGGTTGAACATTTTTTGTGTATTACAGATTCCCTTTCTCACCTTGGAAGTGATTTTGGTGGAATATTAGACCTTTTCTAAGAGTTGAAACTTTTATTTTGCCTCTCAGGTGTTGTAATGCAAGTGATTTTGATGATTAAAATAACAATACAGCCTCTGTGATTAGTTTTCATCCTCTGCCTGTGTTGTTTGGTTAATTTATGATCCTTCATTACAATTATTAGTTTGTGCATGAGGTTCTTTGTTGCATTTTTATGGACTGTGTCAATCTACAGAAGTAAAAAATGCTCACCACTCATTTGGTGCATCACCTATTAGCATTAGTTTTCACTTTTTTGTATTCTCTATCTCTGTCTCCTTTAGAATTTAGGGTAGGGTTAGGAATATAGACCTCTGCAACTTGTAAGTGATAAATCTGACCAGAGGAATTGAGGAACCAGCTTCTAAACTAGAGATTCGTTTCTCATTTTGCAAGTCCCACACTTGGGGAAAGGATTCAATGTTGTGCAATCACACTAGATGCTAGTATGATCAAACTAGAAATCTGATCAACATTCAGGGGGTGCTGCTGATTTACAACAACATGTACTACATTTTTGCATACAAATCTTCATTTGTATGTGCGTCAATTTATTTTTGTTTTCTTTTGCTCTTGTCATTTCCCTTCTTAGGTGTGCTAACTAGTTTCTTGGGTGCCATATTTTAAGTCCTCTTCTTATTTCAATCACTTATTGTAACTCTAATTTTCCACTCTTTCCCACCTTATATCTCGAATTCGTGAAGAAAACTCCTTAAACCCCTACTTCATCAAACCCTAACTGGGATAATCCCTTCACAAGATGACACCTTTTCACCACTTCTCTTACACCTGTGAAATCCCTTCCTTCTAGTTCACAAATCCAAATTAGTTACTCACGCTCAATCTCTTCAAATTTTTCTTCACATGGATAAGTTTTTGGAAGACCTAGTTTGCAAAGATGCAAAAAGTGCTTCTTTCTCCTTATACGCAAAGTGAATAATGAAATTCCTCAACCCTTTATTTATAGTTTTTCCATTTTTAAGACTTAAATGTTACTTCACCTACCACCATAATTTTCACATTTAATGAGGCTTTTTTAGAAAAATTCCAACTTTAGCACTTTAACTCACGTGCCCAACCCTTCACGGGAAATCTTCCAACCTTCTGGTATCTAACTAATCCATCTAGACAGAAGAATCTTGCACACACATCACTAGCACCAAAGGCACTTCTTCTATCCTGATTTTTTTGCTTTCACCTACCTCATGTTGCTTATGCACTTTTTCCTCCTTTGTACATGGGGTCTGAAAGAAGCCTTATCTTGACACCAACCATCCTTTGTGCGTGTCTCACCAGCGTCGAAAGCACTTCTTCTGTCCTAATTTTTTTTCTTTCGCCTACCTCATGTTGCTTATGCACTTTTTCCTCCTTTGTATGTGGCATATGAAAGTAGCCTTATCTTGACACCAACCATCCTTTTCCATCTTTTATTTCCATGCACCTCCTTCAACAGGGCCATTCAACCGGGATTTTCAAGACAAGATTCCTTGGATATTTACCCATTCTCTCCTTCACGTCACTCCACCCCACACTAAAATGATGTGCAGTCCTCTGTGCACTCACAAATCCTCAAAGTACTAAGGTTACAGACACCCAAGGTGAAAAACAAAACAACAACACAAAAGGGGAACACAAGAAAAGAAATGCATAAAGGAAATTCTAAATTAACTAGCAAAACTACCATATTTACAAACACCAAGAAGACTTATTTATAATAGGGCTTTAGCCCACTCCCATTGAAGTGTCCAGGAAATTTCATTCCATCCAGCGCTTATAATTGGCATGCACCTAAATCAAGGATGTACGAGATTTTATAGGGACATAACAAATGGAACTTCAACTTCCCAACATGGCGCAGAAACTTAGAATCATACAGTAAGACAATCTGCCCAACCTCAAACTTCTTGTTTCAAATGTGGTGATCATGCCATGCTTTTTGTTTTTCTTTTTCTGTTGTTTGGCTCCACTTGGCGAGTGATTGTCTTTCATCTGACTTCATCAATTCATAAATTCTCTCTTCCAGTGCTTGTTCATCAGCCATCCCTCCTGCGCACACAATTTTTAGAGAAGGTAACATGAATTCAACTGGTAGAACCGCTTCTGCACCAAACACCAATTGAAACAGTGTTGCTTTGTTCAGCCTTTTATAAGTTTTCCTGTAAGCCCATAATATAGTTGATACCTTGTCATCCCAATATTGTCTTCTGACATCACAAATTTTTGCTAGGGTGTGACTCAGTAATTTGTTAAATGCTTCTATGGTTCCATTTCCTTGTGGGTGATAAGGGGTAGTATTGTGATGAGCTACCATGAACTCTGCTAACAGGATCCTCACGGTCTCATTCAAGAAATGTGTATCCCTATCGCTGGTTAAACTTAAAGGACATCCATACCTCGTGATAATGTTCTCCCATAAAAATCTTGTCGTTGTGGCTACTATGTAGTCTTTAGTTAGGGTCACCTCTACCCTCCTTGTCAGATAGTCCTTGCAAGTGATTACATAACGTGATCTAGTCGTACATGTTGGTTGTGTAATAGGGCCTACAAATTCTATTGCCCATTTCTCAAAAGGTTCAGTGCTAAGGATTGGGTTCATTACCAGGTCCTTGATTTCTATGATATCATAATACCTTGACCCCTTTTTATATGCATAGGCAGTGACTATCTCCTTAATTTCCTCTTTATCACTTAGGTCATCCTCTAAACTATCTCCTTCATAGATGAGGCATGTGAAATGTTAAATGAGCTAAGGGTCAATGTGCATCTTACGCCCTGTGAAGTGGAAGTAGTCTTCATGCACACACAACATCAACCATTGATATAGGCACTTAGGATTCCCAAAGTAGGGCAACTCAAAGAGTTGCAATAACCCTTCCTTTTATAACTTGACCTTCACATCATCAATATAGATGGGAAAACCCTCTAGTGTCCTCTTATTTGTTGGGTGCACTAACTCCAGTGCCATCTCCTTCTTGATTGTGCTCATACGATGATTGTAGTCATTTACAGACATGTTCCTTAGATGGGACTCCCACTCCTTCCCTAACAACACTCCATCTGGGTACTACATTTCTGCATACAACTCTTCATTTGTATGTGCGTCAATTTATTTTCATTTTCTCTTTCCCTTGCCCTTTCCCTTCTTAGGTGTGCTAATTGGTTTCTTGGGTGCCATATTTTAGGTCCTCTTCTTACTTCAATCACTTATTGTAACTCTAATTTTCCACTTTTTCCCACCTTAGATCTCGAATTTGTGAATAAAACTCCTTAAACGCCTACTTCATCAAACACTAACTAGGATAATACCTTCACAAGATGACACCTTTTCACCACTTCTCTTACACCTATGAAATCCCTTCCTTCTAGTTCACAAATCCAAATTCGTTACTCACGCTCAATCTCTTCAAGTTTTTCTTCACATGGATCAGTTTTTGGAAGCCCTAGTTTACAAAGATGTAAAAAGTGTTTCTTTCTACTTATACACAAAGTGAATAATGAAATGCCTCAACCCTTTATTTATAGTTTTTCCCTTTTTAAGACTTAAATGCTACTTCACCTACCACCATACTTTTCACATTTAATGAGGATTTTTCAGACAAAGTCCAACTTTATCACTTTAACTCAAGTGCCCAACCCTTCACGGGAAATCTTCCAACCTTCTGGCACGTAACCAATCCTCTAGACAGAAGACTCTTACACACACATCACTAGCGCCAAAGGCACTTCTTCTGTCCTTATTTTTTTGCTTTCACCTACGTCATGTTGCTTATGCACTTTTTCCTCCTTTGTACATGGGGTCTGAAAGAAGCCTTATGTTGACACCAACCATCCGTTGTGCGTGTCTCACCAGCGCTAAAAGCACTTCTTCTGTCCTAATTTTTTTTCTTTCACCTACCTCATGTTGCTTATGCACTTTTTCCTCCTTTGTATGTGGCATATGAAAGTAGCCTTATCTTGACACCAATCATCCTTTTCCATATTTTATTTCCATGCACCTCCTTCAACAAGGCCATTCAACTGGGATTTTCAACACAAGCTTCCTTTGATATTTACCTATTCTCTCCTTCACATCACTCCACCCCACACAAAAATGATGCGCAGTCCTCTACGCACTCACAAATCCTCAAAGTACTAAGGTTACTGACACCCAAGTTGTAAAACAAAACAACAACACAAAAGGGGAACACAAGAAAAGAAATGCATAAAAGAAATTCTAAATTAACTAGCGAAACTACCTTATTTACAAACACCAAGAAGACTTATTTATAGTAGGGCTTTAGCCTACTCCCATTGAAGTTTCCAGGAAATTTCATTCCATCCAGCACTTATAATTGGCACACACCTGAATCAAGGATGTACGAGATTTTATAGGGACATAACAAATGGAACTTCAACTTCCCAGGGTGGCGCAGAAACTTTGAATCATACAGTAAGACCATCTGCCCAACCTCAAACTTCTTGTTTCAAATGTGGCAATCATGCCATGCTTTTACTTTTATTTTTCTGTTGTTTGGCTCCACCTGGTGAGTGATTGTCTTTCATCCGGCTTCATCAATTTATAAATTCTCTCTTCTAGCACTTGTTCATCAGCTATCCCTCCTGCACACACTATTTTTAGAGAAGGTAACATGAATTCAACTAGCAGAACCGCTTTTGCACCAAACACCAATTGAAATGGTGTTTCTTTGTTCAGCCTTTTATAAGTTTTCCTGTAAGCCCATAATACGGTTGATACCTTGTCATCCCAATATTTTCTTCTGGCATCACAAATTTTTGTTAGGGTGTGACTCAATTTTTTTTTAAATGCTTCCGCGGTTCCATTTTCTTGTGGGTGATAAGGGGTAGTCTTGTGATGAGCTACCATGAACTCTGCTAACAGGATCCTCACGGTCACATTTAAGAAATGTGTATCCCTATCGTTGGTTAAACTTAAAGGACATCCATACCTCATGATAATGTTCTCCCACAAAAATCTTGTCATTGTGGCTACTGTGTAGTCTTTAGTTGGGGTCACCTCTACCGTCCTTGTTAGATATTTCTTGTAAGTGATTACATAACGTGATCTAGTCCTACGTGTTGGTTGTGTAATAGGGCCTACAAATTCTATTTCCCATTTCTCAAAAGGTTCAGCACTAAGGATTGGGTGCAAAGGCATTTCATCTCTCTTTTCTGGTTTTCCAATGCATTCACAATTGTCACACGCTTTACAATAGTCCTTGCAATCCTTATATAAAGTTTCCCAAAATAATATTGCCATTAAAATTTTACCTATGGTGGCGTCACCTACATAATGTCCACCCACACTTCCTCTATGTGCTTCCTCTATGATGGCAAGGCTCTCATGCTCTAGTACACACCTGCATAAAAATTCATCCAACCCTAACTTGTATAAGTCCCCAATGATCAACATGTAAGTCACGATGCGTATGGCTAATTACTTTCTTACTAATGCCTTCATCACTTCCGGTGACAAACATTCCTTTAGGAATACTGCAATCTCCTCCAAATTTGAGGGTGTGCGCCACAACCTAAATAGTTTTGTGTTTGGCATAGTCTCTTCAATACTCTACACGTCCTCCCCTGAATCAAGTCTTGAAAGATGATCAGGTCCACAATTACTCTTTCCAAGATTCACAACTATCGTAAACTCAAAATCTTGAAATAATTATACCCACCGACATATGAGCCCTTATAGAATGGTATTTTTCACCAAGTAATTTAACGCCATGTGGTTGGTGTAAAATAAAAAGGGAGTTGCTAGAAGATACTATTTGAACTTGAAAAGTGCATAGATCATTGACAATGCTTTATGCTCAGTTGTAGTGTAATTCTGCTCTACTGGTGTCAACTTCCTACTTGCAAAACATAGAGGATGATCAACAATTCCTTCAACCAGTTTTGTAAACACTGCTCCAATGGTGGTTCCATGAAGTCTTGGTTCCTTAGCATGGAAGGGCTTGTCTCAAGAGGGAAAACATAATATAGGAACGGTGACAAGCCTATCCTTTAATGTGTCAAACACTTTCTGTTGTGCCTCTCCCCAATGGAAGACACTTTTATGTCTAAGAAATTATTTTCAAAGCACGAAAGTCTTGGCATAACCCTTGATGAATTTTCTATAATAACTCATATGCCCAAGAAATCCATGCACTGTGCTCTAGCTAATAGGCTCCCCTAATTCCACAATAAGTATAACCTTGGCAGGATCTACTAGCGATCCCTCCTTACATATGATATGCCCCAATAAAGTTCCAAAGGGTGTAGCAAAGACACACTTTTTAATGTTGAGCGATATCCTTAACTGTTGACACCTCTCAAACATCAGCCTCAAATTATCACAATGGTCTTTCAATAGCCCATACACTATCCAATCATCGAAATAGACTTGAATAAATTAGTGGATGAAATCCTTGAACACCTATACAACTATGGATGAGAAAATAGTAGGTGTATTCTGTAACCCAAAGGGCATGAATGTTTATGCAAAACTTCCCCATTTAGTGGTGAAAGTTGTCTTCTCTTGGTCTTCCTTTGTAATCTGGACTTGGTGGTACCCCAAAAATCCATCCATAAAGGAATAGATTTCACACCCTGCGACTCCCTCAAAAATTTATTTAGTAAATGATACCAAAATGTCATCACCAATCTAGCACTATGATAATTCACCAACAGGAACTCCTCATGCTATGATTATTTACTAATGCATAGCCTTTAGTTGGGTGGATGTAATCTGGAAACACAAGAATACCATAGACTATGATAAGAAGGAATGATGATAAATCTGAAATATAAGTGTAAATTATAATATCAACATGAAATTGTTATAATCTCACCCATGACGTACTTCAAGTGTTACTGACTTCACTTGCCGCCCAACAATAACTATAGGAGAAACTTCACAATTACACCTCTTATGGCTTCTTTAACACACCTTCAAAATGATGGCTTCCTTTACACACTTACTCATACAATATTTCTCACTACTTCCTTCTATGCTAAATGAGGGGAGTGACCTCTTTATTTATAGGAATTTAGGGTTATCCACCTTATCTCGAAGATAGGATAGGAAATTTCTTCTGGCCAATCATATTCCATGCCTAAACTCTTGCCTTTACATGTAGGCTTATCTTCTAAGATAAGATAAACCTTATCATCTCACATGGGTTCCACCCTTTTAGACTTTTCCACAAATAAAATATAAAAATATTTATGACATCAATCTTTTTCCTTATTACAAGTATAATATTTCTAATTCCTAATCATGCAGACCCTACTTCTCTACTTATCCCAACTTTGGCATTTTAACATTACCGGACCACTTACGACTAATATTTACTTTTTATAATATTCCTATTGTACTTTGACTATTACCATACTCTACATCATTGGTGGCATCGTACTGACGGTGCCGTTATCTCCTATATTCCAATGCCACGTGTACTAATTATATTTAACAACATTCTACTTCCTAATACATACACTAATAAAATAGAAATTACGAAGTGCAATATTTTAATGTTGACAGACCAGCTAGCAGTTCCAACAGCCTATCTTCTGCCATGGAACTATCCACCATGGTAAGGCAATTAATCCACCTACAATGCGTCATCAGCTGATGGCTTCATACTTTGGTACTTAAACGTTTGAATGAGATCATCTGCTAGCTCTTGCCAATTTCTTGTTTGGTGACGTGTCACAGAATGTATGTACCATGCACATACGCAACCCTGCTAATGTAGAATATAACTTGTGTACCCAGAGGGATGGTGGAAAAGCTTCTACGCCTTATCTCCAAACCTTGACATAAGATTAGATGTGGAAAGAGGTGAGTTCCTTACGATTCTATTCCTTGATGGTGGTGGGCATGTTTCTTGTAGAAAACCTAACAGAGAGAGCAATTCTCACTTCGGGCCATTCCAAAATCCTCTCTTGATGTGTAGCCCACAACCATGTCACTGTTGTGCCAAGTATGATATAACTTAACATCCCCGTCTATTCCTTCTCCTCCTTCCACTGAGCTTCCATCTCTTGTACAAAAATATCTCAGGGAAGGCCCCTCCTGAATACTTAGGTAGCTATTTTCCTCCTAGGCACTAGACTGTATGCACATTTGTTACTTTTTTTACCAATCCTCTCAACTGTCGTTCGATAAATTCATATGTCCCATGCACCCAATTATCACATGCTAGATTAGTGGTGTCACTTACTGACTAAGCATCCTCAAACTGGATAACTCCAATATGGTAGGATGGATTATCACTGGATCCCTAATTGAGCACACATATATCATATCCAGGACCTCTTCCCCCAAAGGTTTAGTATAAGGTGTTAACTTCCCATTAGCAGCCATAGGTATAATGACACCGTTCCTCCTTATTTTCAAAGCTAATGTACCCCTTGTTGAACCGAAGGTATGCATTGTTCTTGTAACACCATGGGCGCCTAAGTAGTACTGGGATATTGTTTACCTCAGCAAGCACCAAGACTTCAAAGTCCCGTGTAAACTTAGCTCCCTGGATAGTGATAGCTGCATCATTTAAGACACCAATGAGCATTTCCATCATCTTATTTACCATATACAGTACATTTGAAGAGAGTTGCAACATAAGTCTCCCAATCTGATGCCATGCATCCAAAGTGATAACATTGATCTCCATGTTCCTATGTCACATGAGGATATTACTAAGGAGCCATCCATCCATGACTGCATCCAATGTGATTTCCTTGTCATAGTCAAGGTTATGAGAGGGAAAGTTTACATGCAATATTTTCCTCTTGCGCTCTCCTCTAGCACATGGTACATTCTCCCTCAACCATGCCTCTATTAGAGGGAATAACATTCTCTTGCCTTAGCATTTTACATACTTCCCTAACCTCATCTAGGTCATATTTTGGTTCCTCGACCTCCCTTCTTTGCTCCTTCCTCCTTGACTACTCCTTTATACACTGTATTTTTCCTTGTAAACTCTGAATGACATCCATGGTATCTTGATACACTTCCTTTTGATGTGTAGGGTATGGGTACTTCCCATGAACTACTTCCTCTCTTGAAACCAATTTCCTCTTCCATGGAATTTCCTTTGCGTGCATGTAGCCTCTTCTCTTGTTGTTACTAAAAAAGCTTCCAATCCTACATCATGTTTCACCCGTGGCATTCATTGTGTGTCTGTATTCTTAATGCTTACCATTACACTGCCCTTTTCTTTCTAGTACTGCTAATTCATGTGCTCAAATAACTCAGGGCACTCCTCATAATTTTGTTTCTTTCTGCACCATGAGCACTATAATAGGTCTGGACACTCTCGTTTGTAATTCTTTGTAAACACACAATTAAAATAGGTTCCATGTGGGAACTCACTTCTTCCTCCTCCGCGGTTACCATGAACACGAAATCCTCTGTGAAATACCATTTTGTGCATGCCTCCATCTCCGCGCTTTTCATAATGGTGATCATCACCTTCAGAACTGCTGACAATGCTGGTTTGGTGCACAACCCATGATCAATGGCCTCATGGAGCTGATCGATGAGACTACATTCCTTAGTATCATGGGTTGTAGAGGTATAGATCTTATAGTAGCATGCCACATTCTTCCAAGTTACGCACTGTAACAAGGGGCATCTAGTTACATCATGGTCCCCATGAAAAATTTCATAGGTCTACTGTCATAATGCGTACTATCCTCTAGAGGGGAACTATCCTTGGCATGCCCCTCTACCTCAAAATTTGTACACCATAAACCACTATGATTCTCATGGGTTGAGTTCATAGACAACTTCTCTAGTTTGCTTAGCCATAGTAGCAATTTGAGCCTCAAGGAATGGGATAACACCAGTATCAACACTTTCAACCACCTTGGCATGTATAGCAGCTTTTAATGCCTTGCGTGGGTCTATAAAAATTTTATGAGATAAGGCCCTTCTAAAAGGTACATTCAATCCTCCAAAAAACCATTGAGCATGCTACGAAGGGTGAATATCATATGATAACTTAGATAAGAGAGTTTTAAAGTGTGCTTTATACTCCCGCACACTCTCCTCCATTCCTTTTTGAATCTCCTTTAGGGCGTTGATGCTCTTATGTTCAAAATTAGGGATGTAGAATTCTACCAAGAAGGTGTTATTTAAAAGTGTTGTGAGAAGCTCCTTAGAAGCTTATGAGACCTAGCTCCTGCCATCACCTGCTGTCTCTTAGCTTTCTCTGGTGTTAGTATGGATGCCGGACCCTTTTGGTCCAGATCAGGGGTCCCTCCTGTCAGGGGCCCTTTCTCCCAAGCCACCCAACTCCTAGAATAAGATCATGGAGGCTTCCACCTCTGCTCCTCTTACAGACAAGCTCTCTCCTAATCTGGCAGATGGGTCCTTCTCCCTATGCATTCCTACTGACATCACTGTTGTTGTTGTTGATTCACGTGACCTTTCTCTAGTTAGATAAACTGATGGGCCCTAGGCTCCTTTTTGAGGATATTAAAAAATGGGCACATGGATGAAATGGCATCCATGTGGGGTGCTTGAAATAGCAGCAATGCCCAATGAATTCATTCTATTCTCCTTCAGCATGAAAGATGATTTCGTGAGAGATCTTCTTAGCAGCCCTTGGTTTTTTTGTCCAGATGTGGCTTCTACCTCAGGAAATGGTCTCCAAGCTTCAACCCACATACTGAATCCATGACCCAAGCTCCAATATGGGTTCACCTCCTGGGTCTCCCCCTGGAGTATTGGTATCCAGTGGTTATTGAAGGTATTTCTCTCACTATAGGTTCCTTAATAGCTATTGATCAAGTTACTAAGGCAAAAACTAGATTCATCCATGTTTGTTTCTATGTTAACAATGATGTTAGCTATCCTCTCCCAAAAGAGATAGAGCTACTATCTAACCTAGGGAACTGGAAGTAAAATATTGACTACGAATATATTCCTCAAGCCTTCTCCTTCTGTAAAAGCATTGGCCATAGAGCCTCTGGTCCCCCTTCCAAACCCCAGCTTAAACCCAAAGCTCAAATTCCCTCCCCAAAAAAAACAACAAATTTATATTCCAAAATCATCTTCTAAAGAGATCCCGATCATTCCCATCTGTAATTCCTTTACTCTCCTTAAAGAGGCTGAAATAAACACTGACACAAAATTGGCTTCCCCCTCTGATCCCCCTCCTATCCCACTCAAGCCTCCCACCCTCTCAATGTCTCCCTGGGCTCTTCCGCCCCCCCTCCTTAGCCAAGGCACCCCCCTCCTTGGTAGTGTCCCTCCTCCCTCATCCTCTTTTGTCCTCTCCTCTCTCCCATCTCAATCCTCCCCTTTCCCTCCTTGGCACCTTCTCCTCTGATTCCCCCCTCCTTAAGCCTCCCCCATGGCCTCCCTTTTTCCCCCTCCCTTGGACACTGTCATCTCCCCTTTCGACCTTTCTTTTGATGATATTTTTAATCCTCGTTGTACAAGAAGCAAGTAATAAGAAGCCTGATATTGGCACTGAAAAAGCCAAGGGACGGACTCTCATGCAATTTCAAGCTCCAGCAAGAAGCAACTCTTAATGTCACTTAAGGAAACACAAAGCACAATCCCCAAGGTGGGGGGGAGCAAATCAAAATATAAGAAATGAAGATCATCTCTTGGAATATAATAGGTCTCAACTCTATTCAAAAGAAAAGATTCATCAAAGATATGAAGTTCAAGAATTCTCCTGATATCATAATGCTGTAGGAAACTAAACTTAATAAAGATGATTGACTCCTGAAAATTTGGCCTACTGCATCCTTTGAGTCTCAACCTTCGACAGGTAATTCTGGAGGCTTATACACCTTATGGGACCCCAAAAGCTTCAAAGGTGACTGTGTTCTCAAACACCCAAACTTCATATGCATGCTCTTCCAAGAAGTGGGTTCATTGTCCACTTAGATTTCCATCAATGTCTATGCTCCCAATTTCGAGTCCCGACATGGAAAACTATGGAAAGACATCTCAAATTTTATCAGCACTTACGGTAATATTCCCATATTGATAATGGGAAATCTCAATTACCCCCTCTATCCTTTGAAAAAATAGGGAGGCGCTCCTGCCATTCCTATCAACATGGAAGCTCTTACTAACTTCATTAGGGAGAATTCCCTTCTTGACATGGACCTTAGCGACTCCTCTTTTACGTGGTCTAACCACAGATTGGGTAGGAACCATATTCAAAGTAGACTGGATAGATCTCTAGGCTCTCTAGACTGGATCTCTCTCTTTCCTAATTTTTACCTCAGTTCCCTCCCTTGGGTTGCCTCTGATCACAGCCCTCTCCTGCTCAGTGTAAACCACAATCTAAATATCAAGAACCCTCTCTTCAGGTTTGAGCTTTCCTGGCTTGAGAATAACCACCTAAATCCTCTAGTCAACAAATGGTGGGACATCAATGTCGATGGCTCTAACATGTTTAGGTTTTCCAGCAAGCTCAAAGAAATTAAAAAAAAACTCAAAATTTGGAAGACCATTGTTTTTAGTAGCATCAAGATCTGTAAGCAAAAGCTGTCATAGGATATTACCAGAGTCTCTTCTCAAATGGAAATCAATGGGAGATTGGATCACCTTCACCAATAAGAAAACTCCCTCCTCAGTGAATACCAAATATACTTCAAGAGGAGGAGACCTATTGGAGGCAACGTTCTAAAGCCCTTTGGCTTGAACAGGGAGATCACAACACCAAATTCTTTCACATCACTACCTCTAAGCACAAAAGAAGAGACATGATAAAAGAGTTGTTGACTTCCTCAGGTATCTTATCAACCTCTGATACTGACATTTCTAATGAGCTTGTCTCCTTCTATTCTAACCTCCTTTAGGTTGACTAACCACCTTTGAAGCAATCAATGTCTTCTATGGTTCTACATATTTCCCAGATGGTGTCAGCTGAGATGAACAATAATCTAATCAAACCTTTTTCTATGGAAGAAATCCAAAAAGTGGTCTTCTCCATGAAAGGGGACAAAGCTCCGGGCCCGGATGGATTTCCTACTGCTTTCTTCCAAGTCTTCTGGTAGACCATCAAGCAGGATCTCTTTAAAGTGGTTAATGAGTTTTAGAATAGTAACAACCTTCTAAAAGAAAGGAACAACACCTTCTTAGCCCTTACTCCTAAAGATCAGGGCTCAAAGGATGTGTCCAACCTCAGGCTGATCAGTTTATGCAACACTGCTTACAAAATCATCACTAAGGTGTTGGCTTCTAGACTTAAACCCCTAATGAATGATCTCATCTCTCAGAACCAGAATGGCTTTATTAATGGGCGGCTCATCTAAGGAGGTATCATTATGGTCCACAAAGATATCCACTTGACCTATCATTCAAAATCTCCTGGGATGATCCTTAAGCTTGATATGAAAAAAGTTTTTGATAGAGTCAGCTAGCCTTTCTTGATTAGGGTCTTGGAAAAATATGGTTTTGATAAAAGATGGTGGAGTTGGGTTTTCTCTTATATTGCAACTCCTTACTTATCTATTCTTATAAATGGCATTTCAACAGGATTCTTCAAAAGCAGCAGAGTTATCAGGCAAGGTGACCCCTTGTCCCCCTTTCTCTTCGTTCTCATGGCTGATTCCCTCAGCAGAGCCCTTGAGGCTGCTAAAAGTCAGTCTATCATATCGGGTCTGAAAATCACCTCTAACTTGCCTTCAACCACCCATAGTCAATTTACGGATGACACTTTGCTGTTAAACACCGCCTCTATGATTGAAGCTCAATCTCTCATGGATATCATAACTCTCTATCAATCTACTTCTTAGCAAACCATTAATTTCAACAAGAGCAGCATATCCTTCACAAATACTGCTCCTAGGACTCAGAGGAAGATTGCTGATATTTTTGGCTGCAAAATTGTGGACCTCCTTGCCTCCTATTTGGTCACTCCTCTCTTTAAGGGAAAGTAAACAAAAATTCTTTTGAATCCTATCATCAAAAGATATCAAAAAAATTTGGCTTCCTAGAAAGGGGCCTTACTCAGCTAGGTTGGAAAACTCCAACTGGTAAAAGCCACCCTCTAGAGTCTACCTACATAGTTCATGTCTCTTCTCAAACTACCCAACTCGGTGAAAGAGGTGGTGGAAAGAATCAAAAATCACTTCTTGTGGTCTAGGGTGGAAGAAAAAGAGAGGATCCATCTTATTTCCTAGAAGGAAGTGTGTAAGTCAACCTCTCTTGGGGGGATCAGGTTAAGACGGATGGCTGATATGAATGCGGCCCTTCTGGCCAAAAGTGACTAGGAAGTTACAAAAGGGAACTCTCATTGGGTGTAGTTCCTCAGAGCTAAGTACCTCACTCATAATGAGGATTTTATTCCCTCTAATCCAATCCATGGTTCAGCCATATGGAATTTTGTTATTAGTTGCCTCCCCATTATCAAGACTGACACCAAATGGAGTTTTAGAAATGGAAGGGTTATTGACTTCTGGTAAGATCACTGGATTAGGGAAGAGGCACTGGATCACAACTCCTCATGGGATCCTGTTAAAAGAATCCTCATTGATAGACATGGTAGGTTGGTTTCTAGCTACTGGATGGTGGTGAACTCCATCCCATCCTGGACTATCAAAGATTGGATTGGAATAAGTGATCAACAGAGGAAACTCTTGATTTTGCTTAAAAGTAAACTATCCTCCATTTATATCCCATTTTCCCTGCCTGAGGATGAGATTATCTAGCCCCTCTCCCCTTCCAGATCTTTCTCAGTTAAATTTATTTACCTCTCCATACATTGTACTAGGTCTGATCCTCCCCTCACCAAAATCTGGCTGAAGGAAAAAATCCCCAAAATTGGCTTCTTCTCCTGGATTTCCTCTAAGAACACTTTCCTCTCTAGAGAAAATTTGAAAAGAAGGGGTTTCTCTCTTCCTACTAGATGTGTGCTCTGTGCTAAGGTAGTGGAATCCTCTTCACATATTTTAATCCTTTGTCCTTTTTCACAAGCTATTTGGCACTGTTTTTTATCACGGATGGGAGTGCTATGGACCTTTCCAGAGTCCATACAAGACACCCTCACTCAGTGGTGCTCCTCCTTCTCTTATCTGGCGCTGGTTCTACCTTGGAAACTTCTCCTCCCACATGGCATCTGGGGCATCTGGAAGGAAAGGAATAGAAGGATGTTTAAAGACCAGAGTCTTGAACCTAATTGTGTGGTAATCTAGATTGCACTGACTTTCCAGGATAATATCAACTCTCACTACTGGACCAAATATTAGCAAAAAATTCAAATTTTTAATTCTCAAGAGTGGCAACTGCATTTGGTAATCTCCCTGTGAGGAAAACCCCTACTACTAATCATGATTTAGTGTGATGAATTCCCCCTCGGCTAAAGAAAACTCAATACTGATGGGACCTCAAAAGGAAATCCTTCTAAGTCAGGGGGAGGAGCCATCCTTAGTAACTCTTCTGGTTCCATCATCACTGCCTCTACCCATAATCTTTGCTTTGGCACCAATCATCGCATGGAAGCCATGGCCATTCTCAAAGGCCTTAAGTTGGCTATCAAATTTGGCAATGATCCTCTCCAAGTTGAAAGTGACTCCCTCAATATCATCAATATCCTGTAGTCAGAAGACATTGGTCAATGGTTAATCCAAAATATCATTGCTGATATTCAAATCTTGCAAATGAGTTTCTAGCAAATTCAGTTTCAGCACATCCTTATGGAAGGAAACAAAGTGGTGGAAAACTTGGATAACATTACAGTTCTTCTTGAAAATCAACAAAGCTGGAAGTACAACTTTCCAGTTGACCTCCTCCAAATTATGAAGAATGACCTCACTTCCTAACGTTGGATGGTGGAAGGGTGAGCTGACTTGGGTGTCAGCTATGTATTATTGAACTCCAAAAAGGTGGTGGTAATAATTCTTCTTTTATTATGAAAATACCTTTGGCACTGAAGCATTTGAAGGGGAAGATGTGTCATTCTTTCACATACTTTATCACGCATGATGTCATTCCTCCCCATAAACACACCAAGTTCTAGTGGGAGGGTAATGATGTTGAAGCGGATGACTCCCATGCTCTAGGCAGCCTTTTTAAGACCCTCCAGCATCCCCTCCTTTGCATTCATTCCAAATTTATCAACAATATGGGTGGCCAGCTGAAACACATCAAGCCTACCTCCTGCAACATAATGAAGGATGACGAGGAGGTTTGGAACATCCTAATGGAAAATGGAATCACCACTTTTCTAAAAAGAATGATAGGTTACTCGGCCCTGGTCTCATACGCTATAATGGCTTCCTGGTCGAGGGGGCATGTCCAGATCATTAATACATCTTTTACTCTCTCTACGAATGCAATTGTTGATGTTACGGGACTCCTGGATGCTGGTGATATTTATTTCAAGTGCTTTCTCCATTCAGAAATATAGGATTTCATCGCTCCAGGTGAAAATCCTGTCAAGAATATCTCAGGGTACACTCGTGACTCATTGCCTCCCTCGTAGGATAGAATTGCTAAATTCATCATGCGATACTTCACCATTGATGGCTGCTATCACCTGGTCTTTGGCCCCCACTTTTTTATCCTCTCACATCTGCATTGGGGAAAAAAGATCAACTTGGCTACCTTTCTCTATCAATCTTTGGAGCATTCTATTCATATTTCTTGTGATGGGGAAGGTGCAACCCTTCATTAGGGCCTATTGTACTTATTTTTTTCCACTGCTACCTCACATGCTGATTTGGTCCACTTTCCCCCCAAGACATGTCACCGTCATAGTTCTCCCTTGCCTTCCCCCCATCCCTCCTCCACATCCCTCCACTCTTCTAGTTGCCATCATCACCTACATCTTTCCTCTGATTATGACTCGGAAGTCACCATCCTAGGCTCTTCCGACAATGGTTCCACCCCCTCAGCTCCCCCTGCTAGGCCCCCACTTCCAATTGTTCATTCTTACATGTTTCTGGAGGGCACTGACACTAGTAACAAGGTGATTTCCCCTATCTCTAGCCCTAAGACTTCTCTTTTCGATGATATCCTAGGCCTTTCCAAGATTTACCCTAACTCCCCTACCTCGGAGAAGATGGAGATGAATGATCCTATTGAAGACCCCAACACTTATAAAGTTAGGCACATTTTAGATTCCGCTGACAATGATCCTCATGATAACATCCCAAATTCACCTTTGAATAAGGATGTTAATCTTGTTGAGCCTACGGTCGTTGACTCCTTGAGGGATGATTGCATAGTTGATTTGGTTTCTTCTATCTTAAGCAAGCTCCAACACGCCTTCACTACCCTGAAGACTTGGGAAAATTTCACTGACACTACTAGGAATGCCATTGCTAGAGACTGTTTAGAGCTCATCACACTTGCATATTAGCTTGCTGAGGATTCGGGCTCTCCTAGGGCTAGAAATGTTGTTGCTGAACTGAAAAAGCTCATATGAAGCTCTTTTCTTTTCTCTTGTTGTCTTTTTCATTTCCCTTTTTTAGAATCTTCTAAGGTTTTTATATTATATGTTTTTATCTGCTAAATCTATCCTACTGAGATTTTTTGTATAAGGTTGTGGGACCTTCTAAAACCCTCCTTTTACCCTATATTCCAAAAAAGAGAAGGTGTTCTTTAAAATAGTATAATCTACCACTGTTTGATGAGGGTCATATTTCCTATACCAGCTATGCATGTGCCCCTGCAATGTTGTTGCAAATTGACTAGCCTTCCCCTCCGAGGTTGTGATCCCCTTTGCACGCCACAATAACTCACACTTGTGAACATGTTCTGCAGCATCTTCAATACCTTTATAATCTTGAAAATGTAAAGACATCTCAAAGAACACTTGAGGGGGTGGTTGGGGCCCTTTTCCACTAGAGACAGAGCCTTGGTTTCCTCTGGTGTTTCCTCCACTTCCAGATCCTCTAGGTCCACCAGGTCATGTGCCTCTTGAGCCACCAAATCCACCATAACCACTAGGTCTACCAGGTCTTGTCCCTCTTGACCCACCGGATCCTATAGTAGTCATGCCAAGTGTCCCCAAGGTTCTACTAAACTATGTGCTGACGGTCTATGATAATTCCCCACTACCACTATTGTACGCTGCGCCACTCCCACACATGAGACCGAAGGCTTGTATACTTGCTCCTTGTCTAAAGAATCCTTCAAATACTAGAATATGTGTATCCATTGAAGTGGGAACTGAAAATTTATACCTCCTAAGCATAGATCCGTCACTTCAACTAATACCAACTGGGTCAATGATACTCCTCCCTTGATCTTGAAAACCAAGTGCTAGGGTTTGGTCACTGGGTTGGTTTATATATGTGCCAACGAATCTTCTCTTTCTATGTGATAAAATTTCATCAAAATCTAAAGGGGTCTCTCTTAGGTGCTTTCCAAGATGGGGTAGCACATATTACTTAGATTCCATGTCCTTTGTGTGAACCTCAACTCCTTCCCGCAACGTCTGCCTCCATAGATCCATCAAACTTGCATCTTTGTGTCATCTAGCAATCTCCCTTTCACACGCTTCACTATACTTGAGTCATCTCTCCTCCCTTTCTTTCTCCGTCATTATATCTTCCATCTTCCTCCACCATAGCTCCCTTTTCCAACACTTAGAAATGGTTTAGCCGGCCATTAGAAATGCCTCTAAACTCAAAGTAACAATCAATATCTTCATTTCCAGAGGGATAGCATGTAGAAATGATCCTTTGGGTTCTCATAGAAATTCAAACTCAGTAACTTCATAGAATATGTGGAAATAGTGTACTCCAGAGTGTAGCTAGCTAACACACCCTCCCACCAATGATCCACAACATGAGTCCATGTCAGATATGCATCCTATAACCTCTGGTATTTTTCTTGGGTCCATGCATGTAATCTACAATACCAGCTTGATCTAGATGCATATGCTAAGATCCATTCATATAGTTCTACTGGGAAGAAGGAAAAAAATGTTTCATATAAATCATGGTAGAGGTTCTCTTTTACCCATCTATGTACATCAAACTTAGGTCCAGTGCTGAATCTCTAAGCAGATTCATCCTCCGTGCTCTTGAACCATGATTTAACATTTTCCAAAGTTAAGTGATCTATTATTACTCATTATATAGATCATGAGGTATGTAAATTCCTATTATAACTTTGAAAAGAGGTCCCAGCAATGGAACCAAGATGTAGTCATTTTTACCCCTATTGCAAAAGAAAGGAACCCCATGCGCACCGGCCTATCACCCATCAGGTGCTAGGCACTAACCTTAGGCACACGGAGGTGATGAGTCTCTCTTTTATACGAGTTTAGTGGGAAATATAATCTATGATAAATGTTTAATAGATTTAAAAGGAAGTAAAACATACAAGCACCATAGAGATTCAGAATGACTTCTAGATCCTTGCAGTCATTTCAGATAGAAATAGCTTAACATATTTTATAACTTGTACCAAAATAGAAAGATTTACACAAGAATCCATACTTAATCATAAACATAACTGAAAAAGAACTATGAGAAATATTTATACATCAGAATCATCAATGTTCATATTCATGTAAGCTGGTAACCTCATTACATTCATGGAGCCATTACAGAATTTCACACCGAAGCAGACTATAGTCATGCATTATAACTAGAATTATGTGGCTAGGCTCTCAGAAGAAGGGTTATACCACCCCCATACCCTTGTTACATCCTTCCCTAAGCACAATTACCCAAACTAATAGATTTCTTGCAGTATTTCTATAGAGCTCCACCCTCTATCTATTTCTCTCTATCTTTACTTCTATAGGCGCTTGTATATATAGGATTTCTAGACTGCCAACTCATCCTCCAATGGCCTCAGATCTGATGCTAATTGTCTGAATGTGGTCCTCCATGTGAGCATACTCCTCTAGGCCTAAGCTTTCCACTTTTTACTATGATATGCTTCTAGAAGCTTCTACTGTAGGCATGTTTCTTTCTAGGCCAACCTGTCACCAAGTTGACACCTTTATCTACTCCGCATATGCAATTGGGTCATGCATTTCACGTGTTCTACCCAAAATTACCAATATGCCTGAGTCCTGAACCCTTGGTTCTGTCCACGCACATGCCATAGGTTTACTTCAAGCCTTCCTTAAACCCTACCCTATGCACTTTATCCTTGCGCGCCTTTCTTCAACTAGGCCTTGTGCACCTATGTGCCTTTTTCTAGTTAGCCAATATTTTAGGGGCCCAAAACTTGGTTCCCTTCAGTGTTTCCTCCACCACTGGATCCTCTATGTCCAACAGGATCTGTGCCTCCTGAGCCGCCAGGTGTTGTTCCTCTTGACCCACTAGATCCACCAGAACCACCAGGTCCTATAGTAGTCATGCCAAGTGTCCCCAAGGTTCCACTGAACTATGTGCCAATGGTCTATGATAATGTCCCACTACCACTAATGTACCCCACACAACTCCCAGACATAAGACCGAAGGCTTGTGTACTTTCTCCTTGTCCAAAGACTCCTCTAAATACTGGAATATGTGTAGCCATAGAAGTGGGAACTGAAAAATTGTATCTCTTGGGTGTAGATCTGTCACTTCCACTAATACCAACTATCTCAACGATACTCCTTCCTTGATTTGGAAAACCAAGCACCAGGGTTTGATCACTAGGTGGGTTCAGATATGTGCCAATGACTCTTCTCTCTCCGTACGAAGAACTCTCATCAGAAGCCGAAGGGGTCTCTCTTACATTCTTTCTAAGATGGGGTAACATAGACTGCTCAGGTTCCATGACCTCAACATGAACCTCAACTCCTTCCTACAACATCTACCTCCATAGATCCATCACACTTGAAACCTTGCATTGTATAGTAATCTCCCTTTCATGTGCTTCACTATACTTAAGTCATCTCTCCTCCCTTTCTTTTTCCATCGTAATATCTACCATCTTACTCCACCCTAGCTTCCTAACCCAGCACTCAGAGCAGTTTAGCTGGCAATTGGAAATGCCTCTAAACTCAAGGTAAAAATCAAGATATTCATTACCAGAGGGATAACACACAAAAATGATCCTCTGGGCTCCCACAAAAATTCAAACTCAGAAACTTCCAGACAAGAATATGTAGAAATAGCGTACTAGAGAGTGTAGCTAGCCAACACACATTTTCCACCAATGATCCACATCATGATTCCACATAATATCTACATCTTATAGCCCCTAGTATTCTTCTTGGGTCCACATGCATGATATATAATACCATCTTGATCTAGATGCATATGTTGAGATCCATTCATACAGTTCTACTGGGAAGCAACAGAAAAATGTTTCATATAAATCATGGTAGAGGTTCTCTTCTACCCACCTATGTGCATCAAACTCAGGTCCAGTGCTAAATCTCTGAGAAAATTCATCCTCCATTCTCTTGAACCATGATTTAACACTTTCCAAAGTTAAGTGTTCTATCTTTACTCATTACCCAGATCATGATGTATGCCATTTCTCACTACAACTTTGAAAAGATATCTCAACAATAGAACTAAGATGTAGTCATTTTTACCCCCATCACAAAGGAAAGAAACCCCATGTGCACCTACCTATCACCCAAGGGGCACTGGGAACTCACCTGAGGCACACGTAGGTTCAAAGTCTCTCTTTTATGTGATTTTAGTGGGAAACATCATCTATGATATGAGTTTAAGATATTTGAAAGGAAATAAGACATACAAGCACCATAGAGCTCATAATGGCTTTTAGATCGTTGCAGTCATTTTAGACATAAAGTGCTTAACAGATTATAGAAATTACACCAAAACATAAAGAAATTCATACAAGCATTCATACTTTGTTGATAAACATACATGAAAAATAACTATGAAGAAGGATGTATGCATCAGAACCATTAATGCTCATATTCATATAAATTGGTAACCTCATTACATTCATTAGGCCTATTACAGAATGTCAGAGAAAGGAAGACCGTAGTCATGCATTATAACTATATTCATATAACTATGCCCTCAAAAGAAAATTTATTACTCCCCAAACCCTTGATACATCCTTTCCTACCCTTATTTACCCAAGTTAATAGAGTCCTTGCAGTATTTCTACAGAGCTCCACCCTCTCTCTATATGTCTATTACTTATTTAGGAACTTGTATATATAGCCTTTTTGAATTACTAACTCATTCTCTTGCAGCCTCAGATCCATCACCAAGTGTTTGAATGTGGTCCTCCATGAGTGCATGCTCTTCCATGATTGAGCTCACAACTCCTTGTCATGATGTCCTTCTAGAAGCTTCTAACACATGGCATATTCCTTCCTAGGCCAACCTGTCGCCAGGCTGGCACCTTATCCACTCCACATGCATAGTCAGGTCACACTTTTCTCATATCCTTCCCAAACTACCCAATATGGATAAGTCTTGAAACCATGGCTATGTCCACGTGGGTGCCATGGGTTTCCTTAAACCCTTCCTTGTGCACCTTCTCCTTGAGTGCCTTTCTTCAACTAGGCCTTCTGCGCCTATGCACCTTTTTGCACTTAGCCAATATTTCAGGGGCCCAACATAATGAAATTGTGCATATTTAAGCAGTAGAATCTATTTTGTGGCATGTTTTGTCTTCCCTAACTTGTTTTACTTGTAGTATTTCCTTTTCATTCATTTTTTCACATGTTGTGTGCATTTGTGCTTGTAGGTTTCAATTTTTGTTAAGTTGTAAATGTCTATGTGAGTGGAGAATTTTGGATCTATGGTACATTTTTCTACCCTCTCTCCCATGTACTTCCTTTCCTTCCCCTCGTGGAGAGAGCTCAACCACCTACTTTTTCTAGTGCTATCACCCCCTTTAGTTTAGGATTTCCCTTTCTACATCTCTCTCTCTCTCTCTAACCCTATTCCCTTGGAATGGTTAGTTTAGGATTAGTTATATATATATCCCTTTCTATGAGTAGTTTTAGCATTGGGATTAGGTAGAGGAATTTGGCCTTCTCTGGAGGTCCATCTCAAGTTGAAATTCCCACAACTTGAGAGATGGTCCCATGTTGGAAAAAGTAAGGACTTGTAGAAAACATATCCTATGGTGATACTTTTTTACTACACCAGTAACTACCATTGTTGATTTCGTGCTAGTTCATACTCAACATCCTCCTCACTTTATTACACCTTAGGATGAACCTTATATCAATATAGTAACTACTCAATGTACTCATCCTCCTACAGCTCCACATGTGTCTATTCTACCACCTATCACTTCTTCAGCTCCTCCTACTACTTCTAAGGGATATGATATCATTGAACAACTTAAGAATAAGCTGATCAAAATCTCCCTCTATGAATTATTACGTAGTGTGCTTGATATTCATCAAACATTAGAGGAATCCCTTTTTTATATTCATATCAAAATTGATAATTATTTGGTAGCCTTCACACACCTAATTCAATCTCTCAAAGATTTTCCACATGCTATATCATTCACTAATGAGGACATATCGTCATTTGCTAATAACAATCCATGTGTACATTTTCTTATCATTTCTATTATCAGAACCACTTACAAACATATAACTATTGATAATGGATCTGACATCAACCTATGTTCTCATTCCCTTCTCAAACAATTAGGCATTAACAATAATCTAATTTCTAATAATTTTACTCTTATTCGGGTATATGATTCAACTACTCACACATGCCTAGGAATCATTTCATTACATATTTATGTTGGGCCTAAGACTATCCTCACATACTTCTTCATTATATATGCTTCATTACAATTTAATTTATTACTAGGTAGACCTTGGATTCATCCAATGCAAGTAGTTCTATCCATTATACACCAATGCATCAAATTCTTAAATGATGGATACAAACATATTATTAATCCAGATCATGAGCTATTCAAATTCTGTCACATAGACCACATTTTTACTACTATACTTATTCCTCCTTCAGGGCCTACTCCATATAGTAGTATTGATACATATGGAATTGGTCAATCTAGTACTTCATAGTCTTATTTTGTTGTTCCAAACATTCTAGTTATTTCTACTCATACTATTGCAATCATCTCACCCACAGTATCTACTTCGTTGAACACTACTACTCCACCTATTAAGGCTCCTCTCACCCTTACATCTAGTACGCCTCATGGAAATATTGTTGAAACATCTATACAACATGAAAATGCTAACACAAATGATTCTGAAGATTATGATGATGAATTCAATAGTATTGAACTTACTAATGAAATATTGGGAAAACTTAATTTCACTCCTATCAATATAAATGAATCCTATTTCAATAACACCTTCGTGGCCAATGGTCTTGGTGAATACAAATTCAAGACCCCTCCTACTATTGTTATGGTACTTTATCAGGGGTATGTCCATGTGTAATATTTTATTTCACTTCCTCAAGGGAAATCCATTTTTATACCACCTTATTTCACATGTACGCTTTTCATCAATAATTCTTATTAGCACCATATTTCATTGGATTGTACTTGTTCTGATATTGTTTGCACACATGATGGCTTGACTAGACTTGGTCTGATGCTTAATGATATCCTATTACCGTTAGCTTCACCTCATTTGTATGATGTATATTTTCACATTACAACCACCTATGTTATTTGTGTGTTCCACTTAGCAGTCTTCGTAGCACATTCCCATCATACTTCTCCATTGACAGTTGGAAAATATTGGCTTGATTATATTGGGGAACTTTAGACTCCACTCATGCTTCTATCAACTTTCCTCTATCGTTCAGTCATATTTCTATTGGAAATTATTCATCTCTTGGTTATTCCCAAAATATTACTTATTGGTATGCACATGGGTGTCCATCAACACCTTTCACCGATGAATAATATGTAATGAACGTATATGCCCTACGCCACAATGGCTCTTTATATGATTCACCTCACACTATTTCTTATCAAGTCTCCAACGCATCTCATGTTGGCTTCAATCATGACAATGATGATCTTCTAAACAATGACACTTAATCATTCTTACCAAACACTTGTGGGCATCACAATATTTCTCCCCCTTCTAACCACAATACGTGTCTTATTTTCTCACATATAATCTCTCACACACCACATACACATCTCGATACACATGCATATAATCCTTTCCTCTTGACTATTGAGGTCATCCTATACACATGAACCTCACACATTACACGTTATACATTTGAATTTACATACTACATACTTCATGCATCACACATCATACACTCAGGACATCTTATCTTGTAGAATCTACTATACTACATCTCATTCACTATACACATTCACACTACATATTTATTACATCTACTTCTACATGTTGTTGTCATTACCATATGAAACACTCTATTTCCATGGTCCATATTCAACTACTGAGGATATACATCTCAAATGGACCTCATCACACTCACACATTTAATTAAATCACTCATTCACTCATGTGTTTACACTCTAAACTTTACGATTTGATGATCACATCTTTTTACCTCATACAATTACAACCATTTCCCAATGACACACTCTCATTTACGATTCATTCTTGACTGTTGAGGGGGCATAAAAATTTGAACCTCACTACATACTTTTCCATTCACACTCACTCGCGGGGTACATGGCCCCTATCACACTCACTTTTCCTTATATTTCATCTCATTCGTCCATAGCATACTACATTTCTTGGTTACACTTAGTGTTGCTTACATTTACTTGTTAAATGTTCATATTATTATTCATGCTAAATAGATATCTCATATTTCATTAACTTTATCATAAACACATGTGCGTTAACTTTCCTTTCCATTTTTGATCTTAGATTATGCATATCTCTTATATGCAACATAGATGTTTGGTGTAGTACCTATTACTAATCCAATAGTGGCTCCTAGGGGCATCCACTTTTATACACTATGGGTGATATTGTTTCATTTTGTTTCATAGCACACTATTATATTGTATTATACATGTTTGGCATAATTTTTATCTTCTTAACATTATAACCAGTGCTTCATGTGCAACATGTTTTATACATGACTATGTTCTTCCATAGTTGTCTATTACATTGTTTGTCATTACTTGCTCTTTATATGCCACTATTAACGAGCTATTCCCTTTGTCTTATATGCACATTATCTACTTTTGGGTTCATTAGCCTTGATTATCTTACAACATCATGAGTAGTTTCCCATGTTTATAACCCTATTTTTGTGGTCTAAATTGTGTTGTTGTGTGTTTACATTATCTTTTTCTGTCTTAGCTTACACATTGTCTTATTACCTTAATTTTCTCTTACATGAATTTTTCCTTGTACTCACACTTGTCTCTCAACCACTTTGTTTGCATGTGCCTTGTTTTCTACCAAGCATATTCCCTTCCCCTGTAGTGAACAATTTCAGCATAGTGGTCGGTCCTCTTTTAGGACACATACTTCTTCAGTGATGTCGCATGCACCCCAAACAAGGGGGGCATCATCTGGGTGAATCGTTCACCCCATACAATAGTCTGCAATCATTACACAACACAACACAATACTAGTATAACACAATTTTTTAGTTTCAGGGCTCAAAATCAGACTTGGGTCCTTCTCATAGCATAACCTTTCCTATATGCCTATAACTAGGGGGTAGTTACACAATTTTTTGGTAGTTCAGCATAGTCTAAAGAACTCCATAATGAATTTTATAGGTTATACAGTCCTTAGCACTTTTGTGTTAGCTCAAATTGTTTGATTTTTTCACACCATCTACAGTGGTTTCCTACATTGCAGGAAGCAGTTAAAGGTTGGAGGATAACACCAGAATTTTCTCCTTGCATTTATTTCATATCATTAGCTTTATATCTCCCCAAAAACTCATGGCTGATGTAATTGGTGTGAGATCACCTAAAAAAAATCATTTTTCTACAACATATTTGAGATCCTTTCTATGTTCTTTCCTCATCACACATCACGTGCATATGTTCCTTTTTTACATTTTCATACTTTCCTTACACACATTTTACACATTTCGATCATATACATGTGTATTTGACTACTTGTCCATTCTTCTCTTTTGTGGGTCTTTCTGTATGGGAACCAGTAGTCAACATCATCAACATTTTCACAACATCAACAAAACATAATTGACATTAACAATAGGCACATCATGACATATACACATGCGTTTCTACCCTAGGTTCATTTTCATCACCACTTTTTGCACTTTCCCCTCCTTACAATCCATGCTTCAAAATTTTATCACTCAACACTTTGTCTTGTACCTCGACACACTCTCTATACATTAATCTACATGGTTATTAGGTACGCATCTCTATCTACTTTTTATTACCTATCTTTCCACTCACCAACATAAAGTGGGGGAAAATGTAAACACAAAATCATGCACTTTGGGTAATTATCTAGTCTTGATCACATACTAATATTCATATAATACCTAAATAAGAAAATTAATAATCAACCCACGTCTTTCTATTGGTAATTTCCATCTTACGACCTTACTTGCTTTGTCTTCCTTTTACTCTTCAACATTTGTCATCCTGAACACTAGTGTAGAAACTGAAATCATGTCATAATCACCTTGGTCCCCTACCGTAGACCTATAATCATTTCCTCATCCTCAAAACTTTAGCACCTACCTCCTGCACCCCACACATTTTAATTTAATTAATTTAATTAAATTAATGCCATTTATCACCATACGTATTAATTTAATTATTTACATTAAATTAATTCACTACCCTCACACACCTATTTAATATAATTGCTTTTATTAAATACACGTCACCTAACCACCCCCATCATTTGACTCATTAACCTAATCCCTAAACCAATGTCCTAAATAAAACCTAACATTATACCCATCCCCTCACCTCACATTTAAAAGCCTCCTAAGGTCAGTTTTCACCCCAAGAAAAGAAGAGACCCTTATCAAATGGCAGAACAACTTCCAAAGAAACTTTTGAACATCTCGAGATACCTCACCTAAACAGATGTAAGTTCACCCTAAACTAATGTTGGTTGCCCCTAAACCAAAGCCGGTTATACTGGAATGGACCAAATGGCCTATTTAGACCCAATTACAGTTTTCTAATGGGGGTTGGTTGTTGGTTGGGTTGTTTTTTGCAAAATTTTGATCTCGGATTCAATCTCTTTAGACGTGATAGTAGAACAAAGATTGATTTGGGATCAACTAAGGAAACCAAATACATTGCAAAATAGTGAGACTTTCTTCCTAACATTATCCAACATAGCAACTACTTCATTAATCTTTAGACCTATACCTCACAGAAGAGTAAGTATCCTCCTTCCATCTATTTCATTTTCTACTCATCATCTGTAATCTTTGTGGTAAAGGAACCTAGTCTTTTACTCTCTGTCCATTCCCTCCCTCTAGTTATAGCTACCTTCCATACCCAATCCTCTTAATACTTGACCCAAATTTCCCATTTTGACTTCCTCAGTAGTCTCATACCTTTGTAACCTATCTACATCCCCTCTATGATCAATCACTGCCTTCTATCCATTCCACTTTTGCCCCAAAAAATCCAAAAACCTAGACTGTGTGATTCCACCAGCCCCGACTTAACCATCATCAGTTCTCTCTAACCATCACTAGTTACATTCAAACTGTCATCGGTTCCATAAAACTATGGTCAGTCTCTGTGTCGCTTGATTTCTTCCAGAATAAAAACCTATTTCTGACGTATACCTATCTGAACACCTATTTGACCTTCAAATCTGTATCTAACCTAGCATGTTAGCTCAGATTCACCTATAACTAACCTACTTGACCTCTGGATCTCCTTCTAGCCTAGCCCGTTAGATTAGATCTAGCTTATTGTGTTTATATGAGATGACTAAATCATATTAAACTATAGTAGGACAATATTTACTTTATTTCAGCATTGAATTGTTTTAAACAGTGGACTGACAACCATCTAGGAAGTATCACACTTCCAGGATCTAGCACATGTTAGGTAGTCCACTGCATATATCATTTAACTCTCTTTTGTGGTCTTGTTTGGGTTCTTATACAAGTAGTTCCTCCTAGCCAAAAGGAAGGTCTCACAATCACTTTGATTCAGAATTCAGATACACGCTCATACAACCTTCAATCTTATCAAACCTGGTATTCCTCTTACCACCTTTACCTTATCTGTTTCATCAAGTACTTCTAAAAAAAACTAAGAAATCAGGTGAAACTTTTTGGCACGTCCAGTGGGACCCATTTGGGGTTCCTTGCATCTTTCTTCATTCCTAGGTGAAAAATTGTGTGTGTTTGTTTCCCTCCTAATAGCATTCACATTAATACCTTCTTCTTGGTAACATTCTCTTCTTTCTATTTGCTCCGAAAGAAACATTTCTTTTGGTGTATTTAAAACGAACCTTCTTATTCTTGTTTTCTACATTTTAGTGAAAGAGCATCCCCCTTCCTATTCATCTATTATTGTCATCGAATATCATACTTTTTATTTTGGTTTAAAAAAAGTGCACTGCATTTTGATTTAGCTCATTAGCTCACATTAATTGAGGGTAACCTATACACTGGAAGTCATGACCAACTGATGGTTGACAAATGAATCATAGAAAATCACTTCTATCATTTTCTCTTTCTCTGAGTCTTACCAAACCACACAAAAATTCAAAATACATACATTCTTAAACAACATCCTACCTATAATAATTTTTAGGTGATCACACGATCACGGTACAGTGGGCACCCAACTCATTGCTCTATCAAGTCATACTTCAAAGTGAAGCCCGCCCCTACCATAACATTCTTGAAACCTCACCCTTTAGAGTTCTTTCTTCAAAGGAAGCCTTCCTCACCAAGAAATTCTATTGTTTTGTTCATAATAGTCAGTCCATACAAATAACATGAGCTGAACAAACGTAATAGAATAGACACTCTAGGAATGTTCTTTCTTAGTGTTCTGCTTGATTTGCATTTTGAGGTGAGAGCTTCTGATCATCATTTTTTTCTTTCCTTGCACACTCCTAATCATAGTCGGTGTATTCTAACTTTGTTTGAGTGTGCCTGGACCACATCTACATCATTCTTAGACTTCTGGGTTTGATTCAACTCCAGATTTTTAGATCACAAGCTTCTTTCTTATTCTCTATTTCAATTTCATAGTAACCGGCTACGGTTACCTTTAACTGACATCGGTTTAACCCAACCAGTGTCAGTCTGAAATCTTCTTGGATACCTATCCAAAAGACACCTATTTCACTTTATGAGCTATAAAAGGCTCCTTTCACCTTCCATATTTTCGTTACTTAAATCATAGTCACCTTAAGTCTCATCCTGTGTGAAAATTGTCAGTCTAGGACCATCATTTAATAGATTGTTGATTTTTCACAGTGACCGGCACTAGTTAAGCCTAACTAGCATCAGTTTACCTAAACCAATGTCGGTCACCCTGTGTTATTTTATAGCTCACCACCTGACCTAATTCATTCACCGTTGACTATTTTCCTAATTTTGTTGTGTTCTGTGCCATTCAAATATAATACAGTCTCATGAAATCAGTTCCTATCCACATGGTGTTAACTCGTAGTCAGGCAAGTGCCCTCATATTTCACACTAGTCGAGTACCGCTCCCACCTAGCCCTTCATCACCTAGTCCTTCGCCACCTTCCATATCATCATCTATGGATCTTAATCAACCTATCACCATTCCTACAGGTGACATGGAGTTTTTATGACTCCTGGATCAGAATCCCACTTCTTTAAGCCATTACCACACCCATGCCTCCACTCGAGATGCCTCGGGTCAATTGATCTATGGCATGCCCATATCCTTATCTACATCCCTATTGATCACTTCCACCTTGGCTCCACATCTTACCATGGTGACCTCACCCATTTTATCCCCAGTTGTGTTGCAGCTAGGTCCCATGCCAGCTTTGACCGCCACATCCATCGCCGCTATTGCACCCGCAGTCTCCACCATACCTTCATCCACCACCCAAAACATAGCATCATCCGAACCTGTTATCTCATATATACTAGTTGCAACACTACCACCCTTTGTGTCAGTAACCTCTACCCCATTTCAAAATGGTGTCCTTTCTATTCCCAAATCTCTACCTCCCATCTCTACCAGGGTCACTATGAGTGTCCCACCCTCACATACCTACTACCAACCACCTCCGGTTTCATCGGTCATTCATTCTAGATATATACCCCCTATTTCTGTCTCTTAATTCCTACATCCTTATTCGACACCACCACATTCTGGTATGTTTTATTCTTCATATGTCCCACAACAACCTCCTTTCGCTCTAAGCGGTATCCAATCTTCACAACCTAATAATGAATTTATCAAGTTAATGATGGACAAGGTGCAGACATTAGATGCATCTGTTTCTGGCTCCCACAATTCTCTCACATATGACAATATTTTTAATGAGCCTATTCACCAATACATTCCCATTCGCCCATATCCCGTACACTGGGAGACGCCTAAGTTTAACAGTTATCCAAAATGTGCCCCCTACTCATTTTTGTGGCTAACTCCTCTTTCTCTTCCCTCTCTTGTGCCTCAGACATAATTTTTTTCTTTTCAGGAACTTAAAAACCTTCTAGAAATAGCACCATTGGATAGAGCTCTTTCTCAGCTTTCCAGAAAGGTAAAGTTTTCCTCCTAACTCCCTGTATTTTTGAAGTTATGGCTCGACAGAGTTTTAGTGGGAAATTTTCCCCTAGGAAGCCTGCAGCCAATGAGATGTCGCCACGTGTCATGGAAGTGGTGGGGGTCGGAGGAAGACTTGGAATTTTCACCAAGTGTTTGGAAAAATTTGAAATGGAAGACTTTTTCCCGCAGGCCCGCCGGCGAATCAGGTGATGCCACATGTCCAGGGGGAAAATTTAAAATTTTTGGCTAAGTGTTGGCGCATGGAAAATTTTGAAGGATGGCCCCGTGCCCAATCAAAATGTGCCATGTGTCCTAAGGAGCCAAAAAGGTGGAGGGTGGAGGAGAAGTTGGATTTTTGGCAAAGTGTTTCGCCAAAATTTCAATGGAGGATTTTTTGCTCGTTTCCCCAATGACCAATCACATCAGGCCACGTGTCGCTGGAGGCTAGAGCTGCAGAGCGAGGGAGGAAATTGGGATTTTTTCCCATGTGTTTGTACAAAATTTAAAATGCTTACGGGGAGCCCGTGATGAATTATATGCCGCCACGTGTCTCGGATAGGCGGAGGGCAGGGTGAATTTGGAAAATTTTCCAAAGAAGAAACAAAGGAAATTTCGAAGAGAAAACCCCTCAGAAAATCTAGAAGGGGAAATCCCACAACCAATAAGGTTGTACCATGTGTCCAGGTCAAAAAATATCAAAGCGACCCGCACCCAATCAGAACGTGCCACGTGTCCCAAACTCATCGGCCCGACAGGGAATTTTTGGAAATTTTTCCAAAGGCGAAAATGAAGGAAACTGGAGCAGGATGGGCCTGCGACGAATAAAAGCATACCACGTGGCATCTGAACTAGTGGAGCATGGGGAAATTTTGGAAAAATTTCCCAAATGCAAAAAAAGGTAAAAATTCAAAAAAAATTCCCGCCGACCCGATTTGGCCCTATTTTGCCCTAAAATTTCAAATGGCCATAACTTTCAATCCAGAGATCTATTTTTCACGTTCTTTATATCAATGGAAAGCTGGTAAAATTCTCTACAAGATTTTGGGGTCAATTTTTAATTTTAATGGAGTTTGGAGAGAGAAAATAGAAAAATTTATATGGCACGTGGTGATGAGTAGAAATGATGTTTCAACCACCATTTTTAATGAAGAATGGCTCGCATTCTCTCCCAGCATGGTTAAAAATGTTAGGGAATGGGTCAGTAAGGATGCCCATGCTTGAATGCATTTTGGTCAATTATTGAGCCTCTCCCATGTTTTCTCATGTTTCTCTCTCCTGGGCTCGTCCCTTGCACTGTAAAAGCTAGATTTAGCTCATTTTCAAAGGGTTGAACATTTTATGTGTATTGAAGGTCCCCTTTCTCACCTTGGAAGTGATTTTGGTGGAATATCAGACCTTTTCTAAGAAATTCAACTCACTTTTGCCTCTCAGGTGTTGTAATGCAAGTGATTTTGATGTTAAAATAACAATACATGCCCTGTTATTAATTTTCCATCCTCTGCTGGTTTTTTTTGACTAATTTCTGATTCTTGATTACAATTATCAGTTTGTGCATGTTGTTTTGTTGCATTTTATGAATTGTGTCAATTTTCAGAAGTGAAAAATTCTTACCACTCCTTTGGTGTATCACCTATTATCATTAGTTTTAGTTTATCTGCATTCTCTATCTCTGTCTCCTTTGGAATTTAGGGTAGGATTAGGAATATAGAACTCTGCAACATGTAAGTGATAAATCTAACAAGAGAAATAGAGGAACCATCCTCTAAACTAGAGATTCCTTTCCCATTTTGCAAGTCCCACACTTGGGGAAAGGATTCAATGTTGTGCAATCACACGGGATGCTTAGTATGATCAAACTAGAAATCTAATCAACATCCAGGGGGTGCTGCTGATTTGTAACAACAGTTTTGGCATGCCCGGTGGGAGCTAGAAGTCTTCATCTTCATTGCAACAAAATTTATGTGCATTTGTTACAAGTTTCTTGCTTTAAAAGAGCTATAAATTGTACATCTGGCGACTCCAAGAAAGAAGAATCAGCTGGTTTTAGCAGTGCAGACCTGAAAATTCATGAGAAGAATCACTAAAAGGTTAAGAGCTGTAGAGGAAGAGGTGTTGTTTGAATATCTGTAATTATCTCCAAGAAAAAGTAAAAGTGGGAGGAGAATCCAAAGGTCTCCATCTCCACCAAACAGAACTCTCTCAACTCCTCCACCTGGTAGGCCTTTCATTCAATCAACAAGGGTTCTAAGGCCAATCAGAATGGCACAAAACAACCCCTATGTCAATTTCACTGGTAGTAGCCCACTTGCTCTCAATGCACAAAATCCAATTCTAGTTGCAACATTGAAGAACATTCCATACTTCACTGGAGAAAATCAGACCTCACCTGGTGATCATGTCAAGGATATTGCCAACATTTGTGCAATCCATGAGATCAATGAGATGCAAGTTGTTGTCAAATTGTTGGAATCTTCATTCAAAGGGAAAGCTTTGCAATGGTTCATGAGCCTTGCCTCATGTTCTATTCACAATTGGAATCAGCTATGTATAGCCCTCCATGAACAGTTTGGGGAAAAGGGAGACAACTTGTCCCTTTTTGGAGCAGCTAACAACCATCAAGAGAGCTCCTAATGAGCAGCTGACTGATTTTAATTTCAGATTTCAAAGGACTTGGGAGAGAATTCCAGTGGCAGTCAGGCCAATAGAAGAAGGTGCTTTCCTTTATTACCTTAAAGCTTTAAATTCTGATATTTCTATGTTAATTCATTCCATGGGAGGCACAACTATTCCCATTGCTTATAACATTGCCATTAGAGCTTAAAATTGTTTGATCCAAGCTAGCAAGCTGGCTCCTAAACCTCCAATTCCATTGTTTCCAAGTTTAGAGAGCCCAAATACTAATCAAACACCTAATTTAGCTCCTATTCCCACTCTTAGAAATTAGAATTCGAATGAAGCTTCTACTTCACCTTCTAGTGCCCCAAATGAACTTCAAGAAGTCATGAAGCAACTGCAAAATCTAGGCAATGAGATGGTTACACTCAAGAGGCAGCAAGCCCAAAGTTTTACACCTTCTTTCCAGCCCCAAGCTCAGCCTAATAGGAAGCCATATCAACCTCATAGACCACCCAATCCAGCTGCAAATCTAAATCAAACAAGACCTCCTGCCAACAGACCATTTCAGCCCTATAATCCCAATGCTACATCTGCATCTAAAGCATTAGTGCCAGTACAAAACAATATAGCTCAAGAGTATGATTGGTGTTTCCCATGCAATGAACCTCACAACTAGTCCATGTGCTTAAACGATGCTTTGAATCAAGCATTAATGGTGACAACAACTGGTGTGGAGGTTGAAGCTAGTTAAGGAAGTAACCAACAACAAGAAACATTCCAGCAGCAATCAGCTCTGAATGATACCACACTTGTAAACTGACAGGCAAAAGATTTTTGTGGCATGAACCAGATAGTTTCCCAAAGTTTTGCAGCCAACACAAGGTCAAAGAGGAGAAATGTTGGTTAAGAACAGCCATTGGCTCCAAGTAATTCACGACCTTCTTTCACTCCACAAACTATTGGCAAGCAAAATGCAATCCCAAGCACATAAGGACTACCTAAAACAGTTCTTAGGGCAACTCAAATTTCAGTTGTTGCTGCCCATGTACAAGGGATGAATGTGCAAGCCAAGGGGCAGCAAAAGGATACTTCATATCCATTCAATATCATTGATCAGATGAAGAAGAAAAATGTAAACATATCAATGTGGGAATCCCTATCTATCCCAGGTCAAAGAGATTTGCTACAAGATGCCATGAAGGACTAGTCAACTTCAAATCAGCAAGTCCAAATGCAAGAGAAGGTGCTCACAACTGCTGCCCAGCCTGAGGGGAATCATGGAGGATAGAAAGGTAATATGTTGAATCCCCCTCCATTCTATGTTTCATTGATCATTGGGAACCAACTAGTACACACTTGCATGATTGATTCCATGGCAAGTACAATAATTCCCAAGCAAATAGCTGATCAATTGGGAATTCGGTATGAAACCATATCCAAAGGGGTGGTACAATTGGATGGGACAGCAGTAACAATAGTTGGAGTGATTAAAAACTTGAGTCTTACCTTGCATGCATGTCCCAACTTGGTTTTTTTGCAAGATGTCTTAGTAATAGACCTTCCACCACTCTTTTCCCTATGTTTGTCAAGGGATTTCACAGCTAAGATTGGAGGTTACTTATCTGCTGATTAGTCACACATGTTGTTTAGAACTAGATATGGAACTAAGGCCACAATAAGATCTGAACCTATTGCAAAATTTCACATTGAGCCTTACATTCCAAGCCAAATCAATGCCAATTGTTCAGTGTTTGATCAAGAAGATCACCCAATCATTGATGAAGCTGACACCAAGGTTGGAAGTATCCCGGATCTAACCCTTGATGAATGCACTGTCAGGAACGGGATCTACCTAAGTATTCATCAAATTATTACCCCCAGGGTAATGGCCAGGCTGAATCTACAAACAAGAACTTGTTGAGGATCATTAAGAGGACTCTTGATGAAAATCAGAGGTCTTGGCATACTAAATTGAAATCAGCCTTGTGGACTAATAACATAACTCCTAAGAGATCTACAGGTAACTCTCCATTCAATCTTGTTTATGGGAGAGAGGCAATTTTTCCCATGTCACTTGAGTTACCAACATTGGAACTCATGAAATAGTTGGAGTTATTGGAGTTTAAACCCATGTAAGTCAGATATGCAGAATTGATGGAGCTCCAAGAAATCAGGAATCAGGCATCCCAAGCAATGGAGAAGGATCAGGATTTGATAAAGAAGACCTTTGATAGAAGGGCCGATAATAGATCCTTCCAAGTTGGAGATCTAGTGTTAAAATGGGATGTAGATAGAGAAAAACTAGGAAGGCATTCAAAAATTGATGCCATTTGGAGTGGCCCATACATGGTCACAAAGTGTAATTATAGCAATGCCTTCCAATTGTCTTCATTGGATGGCAAAGAACTACAGATTCCAATCAATGGGATCCATCTAAAGCATTGCTACTAAAGGGAAATTCTCCACCTTGTATATATTAGCTTAGGTTTTCATTCCTCCAAGTGCTTGTGCACATTTTTTTGTTGTAGGTTAGTTTTTCTTTCCCTAAGTGCTTTGGCACAAGCTTGTTGTTCCTAGGAATGTGTTTGCAGGCCTTGCTCCATCAAGTGATATTCCATCTTCCTCCTTGTAATGTTCTAGTCAGTTGGGGTACTAAATAGAAAATCAGGTGACTCCATACCCAATGGATTGCTTCAAGCAACTGGTAATTTCATCCAGCAGGTGGATGACCTGTCTGAGTCGCCAAAATTGTTATCCAAAATGTGCCCCCCACTCATTTTTGTGGCTAACTCCTCTCTCTCTTCCCTCTCTTGTGCCTCAGATATAAATTTTTGCTTTTCATGCACTCAAAACCTTCTAGAAATAGCACCATTAGATAGAGCTCTTTCTCAGCTTTCCAGAAAGGTAAAGTTTTCCTCCTAAGACCTTTATTTTTGAAGTTATGGCTCAGCGGAGTTTTTGTGGGAAATTTTCCCCTAGGAGGCCCACAGCCAATGAGATGTCACCATGTGTCATGGAAGTGGAAGGGGTTGGAGGAAGACTTGGAATTTTCACCAAGTGTTTGGTGAAATTTCAAATGGAAGACTTTTTCCTGCAGGCTCGCCGGCAAATCAGGTGATGCCACGTGTCCGGGGGGCAAATTTGAAAAATTTGGCTAAGTGTTGGTGCATGGAAAATTTTGAAGGATGGGCCCACACCCAATCAAAACATGCCACGTGTCCTAAGGAGCCAAAAAGGTGGAGGGCGGAGGAGAAGTTGGATTTTTGGCAAAGTGTTTCGCCAAAATTTCAATGAAGGATTTTTGGCTCGTTTCCCTGACGACCAATCACATCAGGCCACGTGTCCCCGGAGGCTAGAGCTGCGGAGTGAGGGAGGAAATTGGGGATTTTTTCCATGTGTTTGCACAAAATTTAAAATGCTTGTAGGGAGCCCGTGACCAATTATATGCCGCCATGTGTCTCGGATAGGTGGAGGATGAGGTGAATTTGGAAAATTTTCCAAAGAAGAAACAAAGGAAATTTTGAAGAGAAAACCCCGTGGAAAATCAAGAAGGGGCAAGCCCGCAACCAATGGGGTTGTGGCACGTGTCAAAGTCAAAAAATATCAAAGTGACCCATAGAGAATTTTTGGGAGAAAGGCCCGCGCCCAATCAACGTGTGCCACGTGTCCCAAACTCGCCGGCCCGGCGGGGGATTTTGGGAAATTTTTCCAAAGGTGAAAATGAAGGAAAATGGAGCAGGATGGCCCCACGACGAATAAAAGCATGCCACATAGCATCTAAACTAGTGGAGCATGGGGAAATTTTGGAAAATTTTCCCAAATGCAAGGGTAAAATTCGAAAAAAATTCCCGCCGACCCGATTTGGCCCTGTTTTGCCCTAAAATTTCAAATGGCCATAACTTTCGATCCAGATCTCGGTTTTTCACGTTCTTTATATCAATGGAAAGATGGTGAAATTATCTACAAGATTACAATGTTAATATTGAATTTTGATGGAGTTTGGAGAGAGAAAATTGAAAAAATGTCTCTGGTATGTGGTGATGAGTAGAAATGACATTTCAACCACCGTTTTTAATGAAGAATGGCTCACATTCTCTCCCAGCATGGTTAAAAATGTTAGAGAATCGGTCTATAAGGATTCCCATGCTGTTTTGAATGCATTTTGGTCAATTATTGAACCTCTCCCATGTTTTCCCACGTTTCTCTCTCCTGGGCTTGTCCCTTGCACTGTAAAAGCTAGATTTAGCTCATTTTCAAAGGGTTGAACATTTATTGTGTATTGCAGGTCCTCTTTCTCACCTTGGAAGTGGTTTTGGTGGAATATCAGACCTTTCTAAGAACTTCAACTCATTTTTCCTATCAGGTGTTGTAATGCAAGTGATTTTGATGTTAAAATAACAATACAGGACCTGTGATTAATTTTCATCCTCTGCTGGTGTTGTTTGACTAATTTCTGATTCTTGATTACAGTTATCAGTTTGTGCATGTTGTTTTGTTGCATTTTATGAATTTTGTCAATCTACAGAAGTGAGAAATGCTTACCACTCCTTTGGTGTATCACCTATTAGCATTAGTTTTAGTTTATCTGCATTCTCTATCTCTGTCTCCTTTGGAATTTAGGGTAGGATTAGGAATATAGACCTCTGTAACTTGTAAGTGATAAATATGACCAGAGGAATCGAGGAACCATCCTCTAAATTGGAGATTCATTTCTCATTTTGCAAGTCCCACACTTGGTGAAAGCATTAAATGTTGTGCAATCAAACTGGATGCTTAGTATGATCAAACTAGAAATCTAATCAAGATCTAGGGGGTGCTACTGATTTGCAACAACATTAACTGCTTTAACAGTAAGGAAGACCTGCAGCAACATTTGTGATCTTTCAAACATTGGTGTCATTTAATTTCCCATGATGATACTTTGATTTTGCAAACCTTTCCCATGTCCCTAACGGGTCCAACATTACACTGGTATAATGGATTACCTAGACATTCCATCTTCTCATTTAACCAAATAGCCCAAGCCTTCTTGGATCATTTTTTGATTAACATCATCAAGAAGGTTACCCTAACCGATCTTTACTCCACGTGTCAATATGACGATGAATCTATCACAGATTTTGTCACTCATTGGCGTAGCCTAATCAACCAACTCATTTTCCAATTACCGTAAACTGAACTCATAGAGCTCTTCACACGAGCCTATGCTAGACATATCTCACCTACATTACAGGTGAAAACCTTTCAAACATTCAATGAGGCTTTCACCATGGCACATAAGCTCAAAATTCATGCCATCGAATAGAAGAAGATACAATTATGAAACAAGAACTCCTCATTTAAATCACATGATACTTCCTCTTCCTCGAAACCTCAGAAAATTTATTCTAAAGCCAAAGTAATTGCCAACACAGTGGTACTTAAGGTTGGCCCTGCTCATCCATCCAATCATGTTAAACCTTCATCCAATATGTCACCAGTCCAAACCTTCCAATTCAGACACGAACAAAAGAAATATACCTCAATTGGAGAACCATATTCATTTGTTTTAGAAAATATTATTAAATCTAATGCCATAACCCTTCCTCCTATCAAACCACATACTGGTTTTGACCCCTCTCACCCCATACTAGTTTGGTACAAGGAAAATGACTATTGTAACTATCACCAGGTAAATGGTCATAGTGACAGCAATTGTATCACCTTTAAAAACATTGTTCAGAGAATGCTCGAGAGTGGCGAGTTAGTCCTAGATAACCCTAATGTACCTTCCAATCAAGACCTTCATATATTCAAAAAACCATTCCCTAACCATTCCCCATCTAACAATCAAACTAGTGAGGCCTCACACAACGAAACTAATACACGTGAGGTACATGTTCTCTTTACCGAATTACCACTTTTTTCCCAAATATCTCCTATCCCCTCCATCTAAATTCCTTCACCTACATAGGAACCTACTTTATCTATTCCTCTACCCATAGAGGAAAGCCCTTCACCTCCCCGTACACCTATGGAGGAGTCTCTCATTAGCACCGATATCATTTCCCCTTCAACTTCCCTACCTAGTGAACCACTACTAATTATACCTCCTCCACCCATAGAAGAGTACCCATCATCTTCTCCAACTATTCAAGATCCAATAGATTTTCCGTTACCACTCGATGACCACTCTCTATCAACTACCCAAGATCATGCAGACCTACTTTCAGCTCTCTTACCTATAGAGGCTGAAGACAGTGAATTGCCTATTTCTCAGACATATTTTATAGGAATCACCACTCTATCTACATCTACCTCATCTACCACAGCTCCATTCTCATGTTTGGCCAACCACATCGACTATGTTGATAGAGCTTTACTTTAGGGGCGTCTCTTACTCCTAGTCTCGACCGAAATGCAATCATCTTCCACAGACACCTCTACCATTTATCTGAAGAAGTTTTAACAACCCAAACCACACATGAACATAACTCTCAATACATATTCTACTGCATCATCCTTATCTATACCCACCTCTCTACCTACTAGCCAACATGTTCCAACACCATCTCTTGTGTCTAAACCCACTAGTGTTCTAGGGGTCACACCCACACTAAACCTTACATATCCTCCTGTCAGGATACACTTGACCACATCTTCCCATATACCTATGGAACCAATCCCTCCACCTAAGTGAAAAATCCAACCTTCCAATCCGCATGCTCTGACCTCACTAACTACACCTTTATTACCTTCACCCTTACCATCCATCTTGGGACCTCACCCCTCTACCTTAACAAAATGTACCCTCTCCAGGGGTAAACCTAAAATTCCCCTGACCCCTTTACCACAACCTATAGCTCTACCTAGGTGAACCTTACATCCTTCATCAACATCTATAACTTCTTTTCCTCCTATACCACCATTACCTTCTATACCTCCTTCACTGCCCATGACAATTTCTTCCACCTCACATGTACCTCCCACTCGACCTCGACCAACACCTACTGCTGCACCACAACCTACAGCTCTACCTAGGTGAACCTTACATCCTTCATCAACATCTATAACTTCTTTTCCTCCTATACCACCATTACCTTCTATACCTCCTTCACTACCCATGACATTTTCTTCCACCTCACATGTACCTCCCTCTCGACCTCGACCAACACCTAGTGTTGTACCTCAGTTGTCCCCTTGGGTTACTCATCCTCTCCCACCATCTACCTTGTCATCTACATCATGTTCTCTCCCTACACCTCTACCTAAGAAAAAACACCAAAAATTGAAATAACTATTAATTTCCAAAGAGGTGGTTAAACCTACCCCTCTTCTTATTGTTGCACCTACACAAAAGAAAGCACAACCCAAATCCAAGACTACATCGCCTCAAATACCACCACAACTACCCAATCTTCCAACCAAACCTACTTTTACTTCACATTGTGATCCACTGGTGGGACCATACGCCACCATCTTGGCTAACCTCCTCGAAATCTCTACTATCACTCTCCCTCCTCTTAGACTTTATGACCCTCTTAAACCTAAGTTGAAAGGGTTTGATGATACTAAAATTTGTGCTTACCATTATGTGTCAGGACATGATGTTGAGAATTTTAAGAGTCTAAAGGCTGCCCTCATTCAATTATGTCCTTCTGATCCCAATTTTGATGACGATGACCTCCTGGATGATGAACCTATTTCACCCTCCCCACCTTCTTCATATCTTCCTCCTACACCTATACCACAACCTCCACCCTCACAGCTCCTAGAGCCACCCCCAAAATTTGAAATTAACATGGTTCACATCAGATAACTTTCCATGCCACCACCCAAATGTTGTTACACCCAACTAAGCTCACAAGGATTTTCTCCTCCAGTAGGTTTTTTCCCATTGTGTCATTATATTACTCACCCTACACCTTCTCCATTTGCTAAATCCTCTCAAATCAACATGGTACACATCACCACACGTGCGCAGAAGGGAAAAGAAAAGGTATTTGACCCACCAACCAATCTTATACCCAACATACCATCTTCACCCATACCTAAAATAGCCATCCATGGCCCCACATACCCTATTTATAATGGCGTCACACGTCACACCATGCTCAAACAATTACATCAATCTCCCCTCAAAATCTCCTTATACGACCTCATCCAATCCTCAGAGTCACATCGTCAATCTCTCATAGAGGTACTTCAATACATTGAGGTTTTACCTAATGACTCCACACCTGTAGCATCTATTATCACACATCATCATGTTGATTCTCTTACCAAATTTCCATCTAACTCACCACCTCCACCTATTCACCAAGTGGTTATCCTTAGTTTCTCCAATGACAAAATTGTCCCCCCACTAAACCGATGACCCAGATCTTGCACTTTTCATCTCCATACATATCAATAATATATGTGTTCAACGTGTTATGATCGATGGGGGTGCTAACATTAACATCATATCCTCTCATGCATTTGAACAAATGCACATACCCAACAACTACATGCATAAACATCCAGTCATGTTACATTCATTCAATGATGCTATCACCTCTACACTTAGCACTATCATCCTCCACGTTCATGTGGGTCCCCATACTATTCTTGAGTTGTTCTACATTTTTGAAGGGGAGTTTCAATACAATTTTTTTCTCGAGAGACCCTGGATTCATGCCATGAGTTGTGTCCCTTCTACTTTCCACTGATGTGTAAAGTTCGAACATGAAGGACATTTCTATACCATTCCAGCTAACCCATCACCTTTCAAAACCTGCAACATGCTTTACCGGCCCAATGATGTTCCTATACTTGTTAAGGCATCTACCTCCCTACCTACATCTTCTTCACACACGATCCCATCCACTAGTATTGTTGCAACCTCACCTTCACCCAAATCTTCTATTCCCACCACTGTTGTCACTTCTACCAGTCACACATCAACTTCCCAACTAACTGACACCTCCGATAATCTAAATTCTAACACTTCCTCCATTCTATCCACCAATATATCAACCACTGATCCCTTGGAAGGTGTTTTTCAACACCTCACTATGGGGGAGTATCACCTGTACAATGTCAATACATTCCTTACTCCACAAGAGTATAGAAACCTTCACCAACATCCTCATTATGATCACCACATAGGTGAGCATCTCCTTTATGGTCCTCCCAACCTTCGTACCCATCTTACCTATGGGGGACTTGACATTTCCACTTACATGCTTGAACCACCATCACAAACCTGACCTTTTTTGGCTAACCTTTAGTTACTCACCAACCACTACTTTTCTCACACTTTCCTACATTGTTGTGCCTGGAAGGGTTTCGGCTTTGGCCTTTATGAATAAGGTTATCACACCATTATTTCATGTACCACATGTGAACACAATGATCATAGTAGAATCGGTTTTACCAAACTACCTACGAAAAATCCCCGTATTGAACTCAGTAAAGACATTGATGCCTCTTCACCTTCTTCGCCTACCCCACCTTCACCACCTTCACCAACAGAGTCAATGGATCCTGAATCTATCCCTCCTACCTTTTTTTTCCATAAATGCCATTTCCTTGGGGCCTCTGACCTATCACCATGATGGCGAGGCTCCTTCCTCTCTTCCTTTCTTGTATCCTTACATGATAGGGGATGATACTCCTATTAATGTCATTCAATGTTAGGATGATAAATCCATAATCACCTACCTAGGTGCTAAAGACTCTTATATTCACTAGTCGTTACCTTCTAAGACACAAACAATGTTGAACGAGTCAACTATCGAAGCCAACATCCACACTCAGGATGACCCCCACATTCTCAAGATTGGCCAATCTTTAGATACTGCTGAACAGGAATCCCTAACTTCTTTTCTTAAAAATCATAGCCACGCTTTTGCTTGGTCCTATGCTGACATGTCTGGCATCAATCCCACTATTGTGGTCCACAATATTGTAACCATTCCCAATGCAAAACACGTAAAGCAAAAGTTGAGGAAAATACACCCTCGCATTGCTCTTCTTGTCAAAGAAGAACTTCAATGCCTTCTCTTAGTTTCTTTCATCTTACCCATCAATTACCCCTAATGGATTTATAACATTTTCCTTGTCACTAAGGCAACAAGGGGACTTTGCATTTACATCAATTTCCATGATCTCAACCTTGCTTTCCTAATAGATGATTTTCCTTTACATGGTATTGACCAGTTGGTTGACGTTACCACTGGCCATGAGATGCTATCACTTATGGATGGTTTCTCGGGTTGTAACAAAATCTTGCTCACTCTAGAGGATCAACACAAAACCACATTCATTACCCCTTGGGGGACCTTCTGCTATCAAGTCATGCCTTTCAGCCTTAAAAATGCTAGTGCCACCTAGCAGTGGGCTATGACTTACATTTTCCATGATATCATGCATCGCATATTGGAAGATTACATGGATGATCTCTTGGCCAAATCTTAATGTCATGTTGAGCACCTCGTTTTCCTCGAAACCATCTTTGACCGCCTCTTTAAATATTGCATCTGCCTTCAACCTAAAAAGTGTGTCTTCATGGTTCTCTCAGGAAAACTCCTGGGATTTATTATTTCCCTCCATGGTATAGAAGTTGACCCTACTAAAGTCAAGGCCATCCTCGAAATGCCTCCACCCACTAACCTTAAACAGCTCCGTAGCCTGCAAGGTAAATTGCAATCTATTCGTCGATTTATTTCCCAACTCTTCAACCATTGTCAACCATTTCATCACCTTCACAAAAAGGAGGTCTCTTTCAAATGGGATGATGACTGCCACAAAACTTTTGAGGCCTTAAAACAATACCTTCTCTAACCACCCGTACTTATTCCACCTAAAGATGACCAACCCTTCTACCTATACATCTCAGCTATTGATCACTCTCTAGGGGCCATGCTCGTTCATCATGATGAACAACATAGGGAGCAAGTGGTTTATTACATAATTCTTACCCTTCTAGACTATGAAACCTGATACACTCACCCTGAAAAAAATTTCTTAGCCTTATTTTTTGTTACCACCAAACTTCACCATTACCTAATCAACCAAAAAACCTATGTTGTGACCAACACTGACCCCTTACACTTCATGTATGCTAAACCTTACCAAAAATCAACGTGCCACACATTGGCTCATGCTCCTTGCTGACCTAGACCTAGAATTCATCCACCAAAAATATATCAAGGGCCAAGCCATTGCTGACTAGCTCGCTGATGTGCCTCTTTCTGGGAATCAACCTTCAAATTTTGATTTCCCTGATGAATCCATTACTAACCTCTCTTTGGATGATGACCCTTACCAAATGACCTTATTCTTCGATGGTTCCAAATGTCAGGGTGGGGGTGGTGTAGGAATTATCCTCATTCCTTTTGATGGTGAACCCATGCCCTTATCATTCAAACTTGACTTTGAGTGCACCAACAATATCGCCAAATACGAATCACTCGTATTAGGTCTCATGATTGCCTAGGCCTTAGATGTCAGATCCATTAATATCTTTGGTGATCCTCAACTGGTAGTAAACCAAGTCAATGGTGTTTATTAGTGTCATAATGAAATACTTCAAGAGTACAATTATTATGTCAGCATCATGTTGACTACATTTGATCGCTATAACATTCAAACCGTTCCATGATCCACCAATAAATTTGTGGATACCATGGCCTACCTCGCTTCCCAAATACCTACTTCACCTACCGATTCAGACATCTTTGTTACTGTAAAATGCATACCAAGACCTTCTTATAAATCTTGTTGTGTTAACCTCATCTAAACTACCTCCCTAAACACACAAGAGCTTTGGTATAAGTAGCTTGTGGACTACCTTTCCCTTTCTATATTGCCTCTTGATCTCACATGTAATGGACAATGCGCCTTTCTCAAAAAGGCCTCTCGTTATGTCGTCATGGGTGGCCTTCTCTATAAACAAGGCTTTGACAATATTCTCTTACTATGCCTCACCAGCTCTAAAATCCCCTATACCATTAAAAAAGTTCACGATGGTATATGTGGAGGTCACTTTAGTGGCCTTGTTGTTGCTAAACACATTCTTTTCCTAGGCTATTTTTGGCCGACCCTCAATCATGATTGTTGCGACTACGTTAAGTATTGTGTAAAATTCCAACAACATACCAATGTTCATCACACACCTAGTCATGCCTTACAGGTCGTTCGTGACCTTTGACCCTTCTCTCAATGGGGTTTGGATCTTGTCAAAGAGATCAGTCCTCACTGTTCCCTAAGACATCAACGGATCATCACTGCTACTGAATATTACACCAAATGGGTTAAATCTGTACCCCTCATCTCCACTAAAGTTGATAAAATATGTGAGTTCATCAATCATCACATTATTTGTCACTTCGGTGTTCCACATTGCCTTATCACTAATAATGGAAAACAATTCAGAAAAAAAACTCTATAGAAGCTTTGTGACACTTTCGGTATCCAACTTAGCTTCTCCTCAACATATTACCCACAAACCAATGGCCAAGCTGAATCCACCAACAAAACCCTCAACAAAATTCTCATGAAAGTGGTTAACGATACTGGGAAGGATTGGCATATGCACATTCCTTTCGCTCTTTGGGCATACCGTACTAGTATTCGCACCTCCACCATTGCCACTCCCTTTTCTCTGGTCTATGGTACTGAGGCTATTTTTCCTCTCAAAGTTTAGATCCTGTCTCTTTGTATCACTCTTCAAGATATGCTTACTGGTGATGACTTTTGCCAAGACTAATAACACAACTTGAGTTATTAGATGAACATCATCTTCATGACCTCGACCATCTGCAAGTCTACCAAAAATGCATCAAGCGTGCCTATGAAAAATGTGTTCATGAACGCGCCTTCAAGTTCGGTGATCTCATCCTCAAGGAAAATCAACACGTAACCAAAAAAAAAAAAAATGAGGTAAATTTGCTCCTAATTGTCTTGGACCATACATCATGACCCATGACTATGGATCAAGTGCTTATCGCTTGTCTTCACTTGATGGTAAGCCCAAACCTGAGCCCCTCAATGCCTTACATCTTCAACCATTCTACTATTTAATTCTAGTCCTACATCACTATTTATCTAGTTCATGCTCGTTCCTTGAGCCCCATTTACCTGTTTCTTTTCCTTATCTCATCTCCAATGACTACACAAGCATCATGTGATTACCCATCACCCTTTTTCCTTATCTTAAATATGTGCACCATGGCTCTACACATGGCATGATTCTCATGGATACTTTTCATCTTATTTTAGATGAGATCCCATGGTTGTTCACCCTTGCCTTCTCAACAAGAACCACATGCTTTGTTATAGTCTCGTCCATGACTTAAAATCTAAAAATAAAATAATAATAATATGGGATCACCTCCTTGAGTCAAACTTCCAATATAAAAGATGAATCCCTCAAAAGGACATCTCCTTCCTTCAATTTTCACTATAAGTAGACTACTCCCTCGAAGGACAGCTATAAAAAGCCCGCAACTCTCTACATAGTCTTTAAAAAAAAAAGGACTATTTTTCTCAAAAATCAAAATTCAGAAGCTTCCTTCATCGATCAAATTCGTGAAGACCTCAAGGATACATATACTCATCCCATATAGACTTCCCGCATCGATCAGTCTATCTAAAACGTCAAAAGAAAATGAAAAAGAAAAGTAACCTTTTTTTGTCATGGACTTGGTTATTGTGATCTTGGCTTTGTTGCCCAAGGAATTTTACTTCCCATTTTATGACCCAATTACATTCACCTCCTTATTCATTGTTTTTTCACCTCATACTTCCTCAAGGGAGCTACTAAATCTACAACATTGATTGATTTTGTGACTATTCTTCACCTTTAGAGTAATCAATCATGCAATGTCTTTAGGGTCTTACATTCACTAGCCTATCTGTAGATATGTTTCATATGTTTTGATCCTTGCTAATCAGGTGGCTTTCTTGCCCCCTCTTATCTTTTCTCTTCTTCATTACCTTTTGATCTTCCTATATAGGACTAGACCCTCGACACCGGTTTTTTTGGGATTTTCTTCTCACCACCTCAATAAACCTAAAATCACCCATACCTATCTATCTATATTCCACCTAACATAATCGACCTCAACCTAATCATACCTATTGTCTGGACTCCACACTACCTATTGACCTAACATCACCGACACCTATCTACCTATTTCCAACCCAAACATTACCTAATTATACCTATGACCTGGAATCAACACTACCTATCGACCTAGCATCACCTTTACCTATCTACCTATTCTCCACCTAACCTAATCGACCTTGACCTAATCATACCTATGACCTCGAATCCAACCTAACTATCAACCTCACTACCTCTTCTTTTATCTTCTCATATTCTTCCCTAGCTTATGGGAGAACTACATCGGCCTGAGGTCCCTTTTCGCTGGGACTATGTAGGTAGCACTTCTAGGGCATGGGGCCCTGGAAGGTTATCTCGGCCACCTTTTACCCCAACCATTTCCCCCCTTTTCCTTTTTTATTTCCCATTTGTATCAAAACCTTGAAATATATACCATATACCACATGACTTTTACCACTTATATTATTTCACATTTTCATACATAACTAGCATTTTCCACATTTTACACCATCTCATATATTTACATTCCATTTGTTATCAAAATACCAAAATGAACATCCATGTCTAAACCAATCTGACTCCACCATGCCTACACCAACTTAACTCAATCCATGCCTAAACCAACCTAACTCAATACATACCTAAACCAACCTGACTTGATCCATGCCTAACAACCTGACTCAATCCATGCCTAGTCAAACCTAACTCAACCATGCTTAACCAACCTGACTTGATCCATGCCTAAACTGACCTAACTCCATCATGTCTAACTCACCTAATTTCCATCCATATCAAACCAAAAAACCCATATCTCATCTAATACAAAGTAACAAATCCATATCTCATCAATAACTATGTATCTCAAAATACATGCCTGTCTCATCATGGCCATCATCTCAAAAATGTTCACACGTAAGCCAATATACAATACAAATTTTCATCACCACATAGGCCGGTCTCATATATACAAAATGAATGAATGAATCAATATAAAAATCTTCGGTACGTGGGCTGGTATCATGTACAACACAATAATAAATACAAATTCTCTTCGACATGTAGGCCGATCTCATATATCATATATATAAAAATGACTCAGCACGTAGGCCAGTCCACAGCAGGTCAATCATCTCCCCATCTGATGTCAGAGAATGCTCCTTGTGCCTTTGTCTCTCCCAACCCCTCTACCACAACTATCTGGGGCCCGACACCTACCTCACCTCCTATTGATGGCCCCTCATCTTGGGCTGGCCTCTAAACACCAGTGGCCTCACCACGACCCTGTCCCTGGGCTCACTAGCCCCCTATACTCTCCACACTATGAGTGCAGGATCTAGTCCTCTCACTTGAAGCTTGTTGTGCTCTGTACTTGGCATAAGAGGGCACATCTAGCTCAGTAGCTAACAAATGATCTTGGTAATACCGTGCCTCTCCTAGGGAATCTCTGAACCTAGACATGGGCACTATCTATGTTGGTACTATGGGTCGCACTACCTGCATGGGTACCTATACAATGGGACCTTATCCCTGAACCTGCACTGAGCCCTGTGCTGGTACTAGAGCCTGAGTCAGCCCTGGAATCTATATTTGTGCCTATATTTGGGCTTGAAGTGTAGTAATTTATGCCTATGCTATTGTCAGGTGGCCCTATAGACTCATAGCCTGCCCTTAAGCTGTGGCCAACTAGCCCTGTAAAGCCTGCGCATGTGCCTGTAGAGTGGCCATCTCCCCTCCATCTCCACCTTCATCTCTATCCCTCTACCTTCCTCAACCTTACCTCGTTAGCCATTGGCATCTCCTCATTTTACCCTTACCTCATCCTTACCCGTGTCGTGACCTAGATATTTGGACCTGGACCATCGCTAGTGACCTTTGAACCAATGTGCTCACTATACCTTGTGGCACTGTTACCTGCGTTGATTGACCTAATGACCTTACCTAGTCTATTGTTGTGATCATTTATCCTGACCCTACCTTTAGTGTATTGGAACATACCTAAATGTTCTTACACCTAACCTATGTTGTGTTTCCTGACCTTATCCTATACCTTGGATACCAAAATCACTTCAAACTTGTTTGGATAAACCTATCGACCTTACGATGTAGAGTTTGCAAGATCTTCAACCTGGTACCGTGTTGTAGTTTATACGTGTACATGCATTCAACTGCCATTACCTTTTACCTTGGCCCGTTTACCCATTTACCTATATTCCCAATTTTCCCTTTACTCCTTTCCCAGGATACATGCTCATATCATGGACAAGGTCTTGGACAGTGCAAATAAGGATACACACTCATATCATGGACCAATGAAGAAAAAGAAAGTAAATATAGGGTCATAATCTGAGCCTAAGGAGGCCATAATTGGAGACTACTAGTCAAACTCGGAAGTGGCTAAAATTATTGAGTTATTATAGGATTATTAGGGCTTGTTCCCTCGAGGTATCATGAACTTAAAGGCATGCATGAATCACTAGGGGAGATGAAGATAAAGCTTAAATAAGGTGTGTGTCTATTTAGAAAGAGACCTTATACAATGAACCCGAATTGCATGAAAAGGTAAAAGAAGAGATTAATAAATGTTGAAGTCAAGAATCATTTTACCCCTAGATGAGTTAGAATGGGTTAGTCTAATGGTGATTAGTATAAAAAAGGATGGATGGATTTGAATGTGTGTGGATTACAGGGAGCTAAATGTTACATGTGTGATAGACCCATTTCCTACACCATTCACTAAGGAAATACTAGAAGGCGTGGCAGGGCACAAAATCTATTCATTTAGATATGGGTTTTCTTGGTATCATTATGTTAGGATTGCCCAGGAGGATCAGGAAAAGACAACTTTTACTAGTCAATGAGGTAGTTTTTCCTATATTGTGATGCCCTTTGGACTAAAGAACGCACCTTTTGTATTCCCATGGATAGTAGTTCGGTCATTTAAATATTTTATTCACAACTTCTTGTAGGTTTATTTATATGATTGAACAATATATAGGCTTGATAAGGATCACTTTGAAAATCTGTGCTTAATGTTTAAACAATGTAGATAGTTGAGTATATATTTAAACATCAAGAAGTGCATATTTTCCACACCAATTGGAATACTATTATATCACATAATCTACAAGGAGGGTTTGCTAGTTGATCCAGCTAAGGTTGTAGTCATTCTAGGCCTAGAAGCACCTACCAGTCAACATGAGGTGCATGGATTCTTGGGTCACACAGGGTAATATAGAAAATTCATAAAGGGATATGCTAAAGTTTCTGCACCTCTAGAGTAGTTACTGAAAGGAAAAGGTACATTTAATTAGGGAGAACCGTAACAACATGCATTTGAGATATCGAAAGAGAAACTTACTACCATGTCTATTCTATGTTTTCCTTGATGGGATCAACCATTTCATGTACATGTGGATGCCTCTAGCATGGCCATTGGTGTGATGTTAGCTCAACCTAGAGATGGTATTATAGATCATCCTATCTATTTTGCTAGTAGAAAGTTGACTCCTGTAGAACATAATTAGACAACTACAGAGCCCAAAGCTTTGTCGATGATCTATACATTACAAACATTCTGATAGTATCTACTAGCTACATGATTTATATTATATACATATCACATGGCATTAAATTATTTGGTAAAAAAGACCATCCTATAGGGGTGCATATGCAGATGAGTACTATTATTTCAAGAATTCAATTTCATAGTTGTGGTAAAACCTAGGAAAAGTATTTTGGATGAGACCACTTTTTTAGAATACTCAGGAGAGGAAGCCCAAAAAATTGAGGAAACCATGCTAGATGCATAGTTATATAGGTTACAATGTGTGCCTTAAGAATTAGAAGACATTGCTATCTTTCTACGGACTGGTGTGGCACCAAAAGCAATGAAGGCCTTAGAAAAGAAACAACTTTCTATATGCATGACACCTTTTATGTTGATTAGAAGTGACCTATACAAGTGAGACAGAGATGAAGTATTGTGTCATTTTGTGTTGGAGCATGAGCACATGGATATTATGGAGGAGGCTCATGGTGGTATTGTAGGTGGCCACTATGTAGGTGATGTTACTGTTGTTGTAAATCAGCAGCACCCCTGGATGTAAATCAAGGTTCTAAATGATGTTTAGAGCATCCAGTGTGATTGCACAACATGGAAACCTCTCTCCAAGTGTGGGACTTGTGAAAATGAGAGAGAAATCTCCAGAATAGAGGTTGGTTCCTCAAACTCCTCTAATTTAGATCTATATTTTGCACAACTACAGAGGTTCTAATCCTAATTTTATCTTAATTTGCAAGGAGACAGGGATAAGAAATGCAAAAATTAAAACTAAACTGATAAAGGTGATACACCAAAGGAATGGTAAGCACTTCTTGCTCATGAAAATTGACACAAATCATAAATTTCAACATAAAACATCATGCACATGTTGATAAGTTGTAAACAAGGGTTTGAAATGAAGCAAACAACACATACAAAGGACTGAAAGCATTCACAGAGCCTGCATTGTGATTTTTAACATCAAAATCCTTGTATTCCAACACCAAAGAGGTAGAAAAACCTGTTATAATCCCTGGAGGTCTGATACTTGCCAAAATCACTTGTTGAAAGTGAAAACAGAAGCTTGTTGTGTAAAAAAAGTGTTCCCCCATTGAAAAATGAGCCAATTCCGGCTTTTACAGTGCATGGGTCGAGCCCAAGAGAGAGAAAACATGAAAAAACATGGGAACCATTCCCCATTGACCAAAATTCATTAAAAACAGCATGGAGGTCCTTAAAAACCCATGCCCTGACATTTTTGACCATGTTGGAGAAGAATGCGACCCATTTTGCATTAAAATTGGTTGTTGAAACGTCAGTTCTGTCCATGGGTGCGTACCAGAAGTGATTTTTGATTTTCTCCCTCTAACCTGAACCAAAATTCAAAATTGACTATGGAATCTTGTAGAGAATTTCACTAGATTTCCATTGATATAAAGAATGTGAAAATCCGAGCTCTGGATCAAAAGTTATGGCGATTTGAAGTTTTAGGGAAAAAATAGGCCAAAATCGGATCGCTTTGATATTTTTGATCTGGACATGTGGCGAGTTCTGATTGGCTGCGGACCTTGCAAGGGAAAATTTCCCACAAAAACTCCACCAAGCCATAACTTGAAAAATACGTGGAGTTAGGAGGAAATCTTTACCTTTCTAGAAAGCTGAGAAAGAGCTCTATCCAATGGTGTCATTTCCAGAAGGTTTTGAGTGCCTAAAAAGTAAAAATTTATGACTGAGGCACAATAGAAGGAAAGAATGAAAGGGGGTTAGCCAAAAGATGAGTAGGGGGCACATTTGGATAAAAATTTTGGTGACTTAGAGGGGTCATCTACCTGCTGGATGAATGATCAGTAGCCTGAAGCAATCCATTGGGCATGGAGTCATGAGTAGTAGCTTGAAAACTGATCTGAACTTTGAAAAATTCCCTCTAAACCACTTGAATCCCACTAGACATGGAGTTGTTCCCACCAAAATGCCATCAAAATGAACTGTGCAAGAGTGAAACCAGCAGCACCAAAAATATGTACAAACTAAAAATCATACATGCTCCAAATGGAACATGCAGAGTGTGCACAAGCACTTCTTCTTTTGCAAAAAAATCAGTCCTGACCACCATTTGTTCTGTAACTCCAACCTCTTCTGAAGGTTTCATCAACAAAGGGATCTTCTTCATCCCAAATTTAAGATCCCAACTCTTCGAAATTTGAATTTCTTCATCCTTGTTTGGCTTCTCTTTTTGTTGTCCTTCATGACTAATTTTTGCAATTTTTTGTGGTGGTGGAGGAGGTAAAAACTCTTGTTTCTTTGGAGAAGAGGGTGTTTCATTTAGCTCTTTTGGAGGGGATGACTGTTTGGAAGGGAAAAGGACAAAATAATTGAGATGAGGTGGAAGACTAGGGGGTGGAGAAATGGATTCAACACTTGGGACAGTAGATGGAGAGTTTAAAACTTAACACTACTGAGATAAAATAGATTGGGAAAGAGGAAAAGAAAAGGCATGAGATGGTGTGCTTACCCGTTGACAAGGTTTTTGAATACTCCTCTCATACACCTCTATTCCTTCAATCCACTTTGCAAGCAATGGCAGCATTGCAATCATGAAGTCAAGCTTCTCTTGAGGGCTGTAATGCCTTGGGAAAGGTCCCACCCATGGACAGGGTGCTCCACAACCGATTCCAAATGATTTCATTTGTGCTTGAGCCCTGGATTGCACCATGTTTACCTCCATCTTTTGGATTTTCTCCAACAAACCAGCATCTTGCATCTGATTGTCTTCATTGTATGCACACCCTTTCTCTTGGAAAGCTCCATAGCCAAACTGATTTTGGCATTGCTGCTCATATGGGTATGTATGCTGATTTTGAATTTGTTCAAAATGTTGATTTAGAGGATTTGAAAAACATGTTGGAGGTGGGAAACATTGCTGCTATTGTAAATGTGAGTTCCATGATGGAAATGAAGTCATGATTGCACAACTTCATGGAATGGAAAATAATGAAAGATATGGAAAGAATAATGGATGGAAATGGATGAAAAACATGTCTACAACTTCAGAAATGGGTTGCTGATCAGATGGAGTCACCAGATGTGTTTGCAAGTGCCTCCAAAGGCTGAAATCTTCACAGGAATACACCAACCTGAAAAAGATGAAGTGGAAGACCTCTAAGGTCCCACCAAGCATGCCAAAATTGTTGTTTTGTGTTGGCACCAATGCCTTAGAGGTAGATATGGCATTTGGATTGTAGGGCTGAAATGGTCTATTGGCAAGAGGCCTTGTTTGATTCATATTTGCAGCTAGATTAGGTGGTATTTGTGGTTGGTATGGCTACCTGTTAGGCTGAGCTTGGGGCTGGTAAGAAGGTCTAAAACCTTGGGCTTGTTACCTCTTGAGAGTAACCAGCTCATTGCCTAGGTTTTGCAGTTGCTTCATGACTTCTTGAAGCTCATTTGGGGCACTTGGAGATGAAGTAGAAGCTTCATTTGAACTTTGATTTCTAGGAGTGGGAGAAGGAGCCAAATTAGGTGCTTGATTGGTATTTGGACTCTCTAAACTTGGAAACAATGGCATGGGAGGTCTAAGGGCTAGTTTGCTAGCTTGGATCAAACAATTTTCAGCCCTAATGGCAATGCTATAAGTCATAGGGATAGTTATGTCTCCCATGGACTGAATCAACATAGAAATATCAGAATTTAGAGCTTTGAGATAGTAGAGAAAAGTACCTTCTACTGTTGGTCTGACTGCCACTGGAATTCTCTCCCAAGTCTTTTGAAATCTGAAGTTGAAATCAGTCAGCTGCTCATTGGGAGCTCTCTTGATGGTTGTCAACTGCTCCAAAAGAGACAAGTTGTCTCCCTTCTCTCCAAATTGCTCATGAAGTGCTATACATAGCTCATTCCAATTTTTGATAGAACCAACTCCAAGGCTTCTAAACCATTGCAATGCTTTCCCCTTGAATGAAGATGCCAGCAATTTGACAACCACTTGCATCTCATTGATTTCATGAATTGCACAAAGATTGGCAATGTCTTTAACGTGATCACCTGGAGTAGTCTGATTTTCTCCAGTGAAGTAGGGAATGTTCTTCAAGGCTGCAATTGGAATTGGATGTTGTGCATTGAGGGCAAGTGGGCTGCTGCCTGTGAAGTTGACATAGGGGTTGTTTTGTGCCATTCTAATTGGTCTTAGAACCCTTATTGATTGAATGAAAGGCCTACCAGGTGGAGGAGTTGAGAGAGTTCTGTTTGGTGGAGATGGAGACCTTTGGATTCTCCTCCCACTTTTCCTTACTCTTGGAGATAACTACAGATATTCAAACACCACCTATTCTTCTCCAGCTCTTGACCTTGTAGTGATTCTTCTCATGAGTTTTCAGGCCTGCATTGTTGAAACTAGTTGATTCTTCCCCTTGGAGTCACCAGATATGCAAATTATAGCTCTTTTCAAGAAAGAAAATTGCAACAGATGCACATCAACTTTGCTGCAATAAAAATGAGACCTCTAAGGTCCCACCGGGCATGCCAAAACTGTTGTTGCAAATCAGCAGCACCCCTGGATGCAAATCAAGGTTCTAAATGATGTTTAGAGCATCCAGTGTGATTGCACAACATGAAAACCTCTCTCCAAGTGTGGGACTTGTGAAAATGAGAGAGGAATATCCAGAATAGAGGCTGGTTCCTCAAAATCCTCTGATTTAGATCTATATTTTGCACAACTACAAAGGTTCTAATCCTAATTTTATCTTAATTTGCAAGGAGACAGGGATAAGAAATGTAAAAATTAAAAATAAACTGATAAGGGTGATACACCAAAGGAGTGGTGAGAACTTCTTGCTCATGAAAATTTACACAAATCAGAAATTGCAACATAAAACATCATACACAGGTTGATAAGCTGTAAACAAGGGTTTGAAATGAAGCAAACAACACATATAAAGGACTGAAAGCATTCACAGAGCTTGCATTATGATTTTTAACATCAAAATCCTTGTATTACAACACCAAAGAGGTAGAAAAACCTATTACAATCCCTAAAAGGTTTGATACTTACCAAAATCACTTGTTGAAAGTGAAAACAAAAGCTTGTTGTGCAAAAAAAGTGTTCCCCCTTTTGAAAAATTAGCCAAATCTAGCTTTTACAGTGCATGGGTCGAGCCCAGGAGAGAGAAAACATGAAAAAACGTGGGAGCCATTCCCCATTGACCAAAATGCATTAAAAACAACATGGAGGTCCTTACAAATCCATGCCCTGACATTTTTGACCATATTGGAGAAGAATGCGACCCATTTTGCAATAAAATTGGTTGTTGAAACGTCAGTTCTGTCCATGGACACGTACCAGAAGTATTTTTTATTTTCTCCCTCCAAACTGAACCAAAATTCAAAATTGACCATGGAATATTGTAGAGCATTTCACCAGATTTCCATTGATATAAATAACGTGAAAATCTGAGCTCTGGATCGAAAGTTATGGCGATTTGAAGTTTTAGGGAAAAAATAGGCCAAAATCGGATCGCTTTGATATTTTTGACCTGGACACATGGTGAGTTCTGATTGGCTACGGACCTTGCAAGGGAAAATTTCCCACTAAAACTCTACCGAGCCATAACTTGAAAAATATGTGGAGTTAGGATGAAATATTTACCTTTCTAGAAAGCTGAGAAAGAGCTCTATCCAATGGTGTTATTTCCAGAAGGTTTTGAGTGCTAAAAAGTAAAAATTTATGACTGAGGCACAATAGAAGGAAAGAATGAAAGTGAGTTAGCCACAAAATGAGTACAGGGCACATTTGGATAACAGTTACTCTGTGCAAGATCCTACTCACTGGATTATGGTGGGAGACCCTATATAAAGATTGTAAGTTGTATTGTAAGGCATGTGATCATTGTCAGCATCTAGGAAAACTAGGTCAAAGAGATGAGCTGCCTTTAATACCTATTTCTAGTGCAGAACCATTTGAGAAATGGGCTATCAAAATTTTAGGACCTATTTCATTGGCCGAGCATAGGAATGGATTGCGCTACATCATTACTTGCATAGATTATCTCACAAGGTGGGCAGAAGAAACACCTACAAAGGATTGTATGGCAATTACTACAACTAGGTTTCTATGGGAGAATGTTCTTATAAGGTATGAATCTCCTTTAATTATGACAAGTGATAGGGAAACCCATTTTTTAAATGAGACAACTAGGATATTATTAGATGAGTTTATGGTTACGCACCATAAGACTACACCTTACCATCCTCAGGTAGCTGGAAGTGCTAAGGCTTTTAACAAGATTTTGAGCCACACCTTCAAAAAAAATTGTGATGTTGGAAGAAAGGATTAGGATGATAAATTTTTTGTTGTACTTTGGGCATATATAAAAACTTATAAGAGGTTGAACAAGGCCACACCATTTTAGTTAGTGTTTGGTGTAGAATCTATTCTTCCTATGGAATTCATGTTACCTTCTTTGCGTATCTCATGTGCTAGAGTTTTAGCTGATGAGAAATATTTAGAAGAATGGATTTAAAAGATGATCAATCTAGATGAGTGATGATCCATAACACGATGGATTCAGAAGCAAGAAAAGGCCAAGCATAACGCATGGCATGACATAAACATAAATGATAAGAAGTTTATGATTGGACAAATGGTGCTTCTCTATGACTCTAAGTTATTGCACCATCCAAGAAAAATTAAGGTACATTGGTTGGGGCCATATGTTATCACTTACATCCTTGAAACAGGTGTTTGTCAGTTAGAAGCACTTGATGGAACATAGCTACCTAGTTACTTTAATGAGAGTAGGCTGAATCCCTACTATAAATAAGTCTTCTTTGTGTTTGTAATAAGGCAGTGTTTCCATTTAGATTAGGATTTCAATTATGTATTTCCTTAATTTATTTCCTTCTTCATCACTATTCTTTGTACATTTCATGTTTGCTTTTGTGTAATAAGTGTGTTTGCGTGCGTGAAGCTTATTACTATCTGAAGAAAGTTTATGTGAAGAGGATTGCACATACTTCTAGTGTGGTGTGGTTGTTGATATTTAGGTACAAGACTATTGGAATTGAAAAGTGAAAAGAATAAACTGCTACAGGTGTCATTCAGGTGCTATTAAAGTTAAAATATTGCTTCTAAAAAGTTACCAAATATGAAGATAAATGAAGGGACAGTATAACACGAGGTAAACGGAGGACATAACAACTACCAGTGGAAGGTGTAGTGATAAGGTGCTTGGGCGCAAGGAAATGTGTTGATGAGAAGTCTATGAATAGAGGGTAGGAAGGTGCACTATAAGGTTATAGCTAGGGTGTGAAGATATACCAAGCAGAACGAACAAAATGGGTTGATAAATGAGAGGACATTTGGTAAGTGAAGGAGTAATAAATGCATCAAAAATTTGAAAATCTATATAAAGATGGGATGCAAGTTCATTCTTATCATTGCGATTAAGATAATTTGAAAAGAGATAACTATGAAGAGCCAAGAAATTGTGTTGAGGTGCGAAGAGTGTGAAACCATACATGGAAAGGAGGTTTGTGTAAAGAATAACCTTGCATTCCCAGAGGAGAAGGGTTTGCACAAAGAAAACACATTACAAACGAGCTAGGGCATGTGATTTTCACTAGGGCATGGAGATTTGAGCTAGGTTTTTAGTTGCACATTGCATAAGTCAAAAGATGAGTATTTTCAAAGGATTTTAGGGTAGAAATGACACCAAAGAAGGTAACTACAACAAAAGTTAAGGGAAAGAAGAAGGTGGTCATGAAGGAATAAGAAATGACCCCTAAGATCAATTTTTTAGAGACGTAATATCCAGAGGGGGTTATAGTAGGCCAAGATTGGGATTCCCACATTTGGAAAAGAAAGATAAATGAGTAAAACCATTGTACCATAGAAAAAAAGAAGGAGATGGATGTACTATTGAACACGAAGACAAATAAGCACATGATGGAGGACATGCTAGTCTATAACAACATTGGGGAGAATTTATTGAAAAATATTGGAGTATAACATTTATACGAGCTCCCCTACTTCAAAAAATATGAGCCCTTGTACCAATGGCTCATGAGTAGAGTACACAAATACTTCTTCTAATTTACAAGATGTAAAGTAAGGATTTCAACCACGCTGATCTCAATTGTGATAGGATTGAAGGGCACAGGTGAAGACCTCAATGGGGACTTAACAAAAAAGGCTACAATTTTGGAGACCATGATGGATCTAGAGTACACCAAGGTTTTGTATGGCATGGACATACACAAGATGAAAAAGTACCCAGTTGTGTAGGCAGCCACACACCTTTTGACAAAACTAATTGACCAAGAGAGGTGGTCACAAGTGAACACCATGTGGCTGCATGTTGTAAAGAAGATGTTTGAAGGGGAAGTATACAACATTTCAAATTAAATTATGGAAACTATTATTTAAGAAGCACGTTCAGGAGGAAATATCAGTTTCAGGGACATTTTGTTATCTCTGGTATTCATGGAAATTAGATTACCTGATGGACCAAAGGAGAAGATCTGGGAGTATCCCATGGAGAACAAGTCTCCTACAGAATGATTCAACAAGCACTTGTGTGAAGGATTAATGACCAAACCAATCAAGCAGAGGGCTGAGAAGTGGTGAGATAGGCTCCATATAGTGTTTGAAGAGGAATGACGCATCCCCAAAGAATTGCCTTCGATGGTAGGTAAGGCAGTACAGTTTGCACTATACCAACATATTTACATCGCACGATTTGTGATGAAGGATAAGGCTTGGAGCCCATGGAGAAAATTTTTGTATGCCTTCACAATGAGGTATTTTTGGGAATCAGTTCATAGGTTCTTAGATGCACACCTTCTAACATTAAATGCAAACAAGGTAGACTATGACTACCACACACTGACGAAGAAGTATGTATATCCAGGATGTAATGCATATATTGAAAGGATCATCTCAGATGTGTTGAGCATGAATCTAGTAATTTTAGCTATTGGAGACATTGGATTAACACTTGTGTACCTACAAATGAAGCCCAAAATTGAAAATAATAAGTAAGTGGATGATGAGTTCGCGCTCCCAGGGCCACTGAAGGGTAAGCACACCATGGAGAAAATTATAGTGCCTAAGCCCACAGAGACAATCGAAGCAAAGGATGAGGAGGATGAGCGCAAGGATAGTGGTGGTTTAGAGAAAAAGAGGAGGTAGCCATCAAATAAAAGAGAATCAAAGCACGTGACTATGCCAACTCATGGGCAGGAAGAAGAGGTCGCAGAAGCAGTTCAAGGAAAGCACTGCTTTAAAATAATATTCAAGTGAATAAGGACTCAAGTTGCTACTCCAAAATTAATGCATACGTCACCTCAACTATCTCCACAGAAGGATACAACTGATAAAAGGAGAATGAAGTTGAAATTGGGTGAAGAGGCACATGAATCTAAGGAAAGCACACAAGGGTATCCTACACCACCTAAATATGAGGAGGAAGGACAAAGTAGGGAGGAGCCACAAGAGGAATCAAAGGATGGAGATGAAGGAGAAAATGAGACAACAAAAGACATGCATGAGACTTCTCGGGGTATGTTAGAATAGGCTCCAAATCTTGAAGCTCTAGTTCCTAAGGGACCTAGAACAAAGAGAATGAGTGGAGAACATGGGCTATGCAGGACATAGGTAAAATCATGGGAATTCACAAGGAAACATGCATATGGATGAACTAGACTTCGATGTGTGTGAGGAGTCATGCATGTTGAGGAGGTTTAAAAATAATCCCTAAGATAGACACATAACAGTAAAGCCTACTATTATCTATGATGATCAAATAAGTAATGCATTGGTAATGGTATCCACAGAGGTGGCTCACAGGAACATGGATAAGGCCACAACCATCAGGGTTCTACGAGGGGAAATTAAAACAAAGGATGCATAAATAGCATGCCTGATCTAGGAAAAGGACTTGGAATAGAAGAAGAACCATGCCTTTATCAGCATGGCAGAGACTATTGGGGGCCATGTACTAAAAGTGTGCCCACATTTGGATTCAAAGGTACCAGAGCAATTTCCTTTAGTAATGTACTATGCCAAGACTTTGGTGGATTTGGTACTTGAAGATGAAACCATGCGAATTCCAACACCAAAGGGAAAGGGCTACAGTGAAGAGAAATATTTCATCTTATAAAGGATTGTTGCAAGCATTGTGGGAAGAAATAAAGAAGGAAGACCAATCCTTGAACATATGTATAGCTCCAGAGGTGCTCATAAAAATAAAAACCTTAGAGGAGGACACATTTGGCTGCAAAGAAAGATTAGCACTGGTTAAAAATAAGCGCAAGGCCCTTGCAGCAGTATAAGAACCACACAAGGATCAACTAGAGGAGCTTGGGAAACTCATCATGCAAAATATGGATTTTCTAAAGGGAAGGATGAATGCAATGTCCAACATTGTGTTAGTCTTACAGAATGAGAAAGGAGAGATTATGCAAGATGAAATGGAGTTCATTGATGTTGACATTCCAGAAAATAAAAGGAAGCACTCATTGAGTGGTAGACCTTAGAGGCCGAAATAAAGGAGGAATATCCTGAATTAATTTTTCAGGTTCACATGGATGAAGCTGTAGGGTAACATCATTATTTTTATGCATATAGATTCATTATTATTCTTTCCATTCAGATTCTTTGTCTCTTTTTTGAGACAACCATTTCCGGGGTGGCAATACAATTAGTGTGGGGTAATGTTAAGTAGATAATACTTAACAAAATGCATACAAGAGGTCCATTCGGGAAAACATGGCATGTTCAAAGGCACGAATGGATAAGGGGAACATGTGCATGGAGGATAAGTTCATATTTCGGGACTTAGCCAAATTTACACATGAGGATCTATTTTTAGAGATGGCGTGTGGAGCACACAAACAAAGTAGAGATGTGTGTGCCATGCATTGGCTATTTTTGGAGGATTGAATACAAATCACTTTTCATGAATGCAGACTAAGAATGGGTTTTCCACTATCAGTTAACTAAAGGAAGACTATTGTTAGCACACTTACATGTGGGACTATGACTGTAAATGGAGCATGGCTAATAATACCATGCAACCTATTGGATAAGTAGTGAATGGAAAGTCCTTACCCTTATAAATGTGTAGTGAATTTCATAGTAGAAGATATACATGGATGAGTAGAGAGATATAGATTAATGTATGTAGGTATGTGTGCAAGACTGGACTACTGTATCAGATCTATGTGCATATGGGCATAGAATACCATTACTATAAGAAGCTTTTATGTAATTTTCATATTTAATAGAATGGAGGGTATTGGATAAATATAAGTGTTATTTCTATGTGTATTTTGATCTAGTATGTTCTTTATTTCATCATGGTTAAATAATTAATTTTGTTCCCCCGTAGATATAGATCTGGCATGCTCTATAGAATGATGTATTAATAATGGAACTGCATGTATTAAGTCTTCATCATGCTAACAACCTATAATAACAACACTAAAGAGGGACATGGTACCTTTGCATGCTTCAGATGAGTGCTTATTCTAGGTTGAGTGATGTGATAGTGCATTTGGGGTCAACTAGTGAATTCTAGGATGCATAAATAACAATGGCTTACCTAGATAAGTTACCCCTTGGATTAACATCATTGTTTTGCCACCTATGACTTGACTAAATGTATGGAAATCTCCACCAATCAACCTCATAGCTCCCCCTAGGATTTTATTATCCTCATGTGTCTGAAGATAGACTAAGATGCCAAATCAACTAACTTAACATAATCACTTTAACTCCCCCTGTGAAAATTCTTGTACCATTTTCATTTGTCTTCTAGCTACAAGAATGATTCAACTTCCTCTATTTTATGCCTAAAATATTTTTTCATAATAGTCAGCCCTTATTCATGTTCCTTCATTTTTGCTTAATACTTTGTCTCCTCTATAAGATATTTTACAACCAAAGCCAATTCATTCTTCTTTTTAAGTCTGCAACACACCTTATTCATATTCTTAATTCTAACAAGCATTACTATGACATGGTAGATAATAAACAAACATGTACCTAGTCCCTTTGGCAATATTCCTTGACTCGTATACCAAGATTCGTTTGTATTAATATTATTAAAAAAACTTTCTCTACTCCTTCATGGTTTGGATCACACAAGAACTCACCTAAAATCTTCAAAATTCCACCTGTCTGATTGCTTGCAGATCTGATCATATTACAGCCACTTGTCTTTTAGCCTCATTTCTTCTTCTTATAACTCTTGAAAAAACTCACTTATTTGATATCTATCTGATGATATCCTTTTGTTTTATTTTTTGTAAGTGAGGTCTCTTGAATAGTCTTCTTGAAATTTCAATAATTTTTTATACTTCTATCTCCATTGATGTTTTAATTAGACCCAACATATCTTTTTCTCATTTTGTGGACTGAGATATAGATCCAGAATAATTATGGTAAGGGAGATAATTATGAATAACTTATAACACTTTCTTTGGATTATAGCAGATTATCTAAACTTCATTTAAATTTGATACTTGATTGACACCAAATTTTCTTACGACCCCTTGTGACCCGCATCCCATTTCGCAACCTAACCTCATTACCTAAACCTTACACAATTATTTATTAATTACCTTGTAATTGATAAATCCCCATCACCTCACCTACCACCTCATTTTTCCACCCCATCATGACCTAGCCCTAATCCTAAACTAACCATTAAGACCTAAAACTTGGTCTATACCTACAATGACTAAACCCCTTTCTAGACCTTCTAGTCACTTGACCAAGCCCGCAACTAAATCTCGAGAGAAAAGCAGGGAAGGTGGGCTATTTGATTGCCTACTTTTTCCTTACCATGCCGGTTCCACTCGATCGCCGTCGGTTACCTCATCAGTTCCCTGTAAATGGCCTCCCCAAACCAAAAACAGAGGATCAGAATTTCATTTTTGGATCAAGGTCGAAGGATTTTTGAATCAACAGAGATCATTTAGATCAACAGAGTCCGGAATGACTAAGCAGAGACAAGTGAAGAGACAAGGAGAGCAAGCCAAGGACAACTGGATACCAGAGCCTTGTGATACTCAGCTGTTGATCTGCTGTGTGCCAGACCATCCTACCTCAGTTCTGCCTTTTGCCAAGAGCTCTTGGAATCTGCGTGAATAATCAGTAAGTTAACTTTAATAACAATTTCTTCAACATCATATGTCCCCACAAATCCATTCTTGGATCCATCCCCAACATATCAGCTAAGTCATTCATCTACCTCTCATCACCCTATTTCCTATATCACCTATATACAGCCCTACAAATAACACAACTACCAAATAACACCACCACCCCACAAAACAACTAACCTTGATAGACTCTACTGACGGTCATTGCCATCGGTTATCAGTAACCGGCATCGGTTATAGCTATAACCTAAGCCTTTCCCCTAATCAACAAAGCAATTTAATTAATACAGTCTTTTGTGTTAATTCATATTAGAGAAGACCACCTTCGAAAGGAAGTTTTATATTTCTTGTTTCCTCATTTATTATCTAATTAAAATCTTGTGGTCTTGTGATTTTGCAGGTAGTCCTTCGAAGACAAAAAGGAGTTCTTCGCGGCCATGATTTTTCTACTACGCGCAAATCGACATCTACAGGTATTCCTCCTAGCCCCAACCCTATATCTGTTTCTAAAAGGAACAAAACATTCTGAGTGAAATACTTGACTTTGACACTATGAGCACTAAGAATCACACTTGCTAAGAGAAGACTTTGAAATTACTTGATTAACCTTGACAGACTTATATTTTTTCTCCAAATATCATATTCACATATGGAAATAATTATAATCCCATTGAATCTATTACAACCACACATTCACATTAAGAGTCATAACTGACCTAGTTCATATTTCTAAAAGATGGCCAACTTATTTATTTACTCAATACACTCTTGATACACTTATTTCTTGAAGAAAACCATGACAACATTTAGAGAGTAGGTGCAATCCCTATAACCTATTGGCAATGATATTCTCCTCCATGAATTCTTAGAAGACACTCAAATATTTCTACCTATGCAAAACAATCATTTTAAACCTAACATACCTTGAAAGTTTGAGAAATGTAACAATCAACCTTAATAGGTGCTTCCTTTAACCAGTGTATGCCTTCTAGAAGCTTAAAGAAGAAATGTCATCTTTTAATAACACTTCAAAACAAGATAAAGTCATCAGAACAATATGATAACTCAATTTCCTTTTTCCTTGTCCTTATAGACACCTATTTTTGACACTTCCCCATGCCTTCATCTTGTGTTTGTTTTCCACCCTTGCTTTCCTATTACTTCTAAATCATAGCCTTTCCCCCCATCCTATTTTATCATTATCCCCCCTTATCTAACATAATTACCATATTCCCCCTTTTTAATTCACATTAATCCCCTTAATCTTAAAATAAATCAATTAAATCATAAATAATCCTAAATCATTTTAATTATCCTAAATCTATCCTAATTACCCACTTTTAATTAGCCCCCATGTGATTCCCATCACTCTCTATTAATACCCTTAATTTATTCCTCCCTAGGATTCCCCTCGCTAATATTATCCCTTCCTAATATTTTCTCCACCTCCCTTACACGCATTTAAACCCTGTTACACACGCAGATCTAAAAATAACCCATCGACCATTTCAAAATCAATATTCATCCTCATTTTTCATTATAACGTTCAAGTGGTAGTCTATTCACTCTAGTCATCATCAATTGACTTGGGTCACTGTCCACCCCTCACTAACTTATTTAACAACACCTATTCGCCCTTTCCAAAGGGCTAAAAAATATTGAGACATTTGTGTGATTTTGTGAATGTTGTGCCTTATGAGTTATCTATTAATCCATTATGATTAGTTGAGAAATCTTGGTGATTCCAGTTTTCATTGATAGCTTGGAGTTGAAGAATATTTTGGATATTTAGTTCATGCTTTTGCTTTTTTTATTTTGCACGTACTTTCAGGTGTTCTTTAAGGTCTTCCTTAGCCTTTGGTCAGCTTCAAACACCCCCCAAATCCAACAGTGTATCCTATTTCCTTGTTAGCACCTCATCTTTGGTCTAGTCTATGTCTATTAGACTTAGTCACCATTGACCCATAGCTTACATTTTTCCCAACATCATCCGTAATCCATCTTATCCACTTTGTATGAAATATGATCAGGTTTACTTTACTTATGGTACATACTTATGACATCCTATTCATCGTACTTGTATCCAGTTATCTGTTATAACTTATCAGTCTAAATTTTAGTCGATGTCTTGTACTCCCTCTACACTGTTCTTCTCGGATCATCGTTGACTCTCTATTTTTCTATCAGATTGTCACCAACTCTCTTTTCTACTCTCTGGTCAAAAATGACCCTCTGTGGTTTGTTCTCATTTTCTATCTATTTGATTCTTAATCATCGTATCAGGTAGTTTATCTTATTATATATTTAATTTAGTTTCAATTATCACCATTTCATTTCTATTATCACATTATTGCTCTTTTTTATCACTATGTGGGTTGACATCCTCTTGATGGATATTGCACTTCTTGGGGCCAGATTTTGTTGGGTAACCCACCATATCTCTTACTAATCCCCTTTCATGTTTATTCCTTCATTTTTTTACAGGTCTAAGACTCACTGCAAGGAGGACCATTATTTATGCACCTGTACCATATAATTTTATCCATATCAGGAGGTTCCTTAAACACTCCCATAATTTGAGGTTTCTTTATTTCTCATTGGTTTTTCACTAATCTAAAATAGGTAGTGCGAAAGTCTTGTTAAACATTTTCGCATGCCCAGTGGAACCCCCCTTCCTTTGGTGAGGTCTCTTTGTTTTTCATTTCTTCCATTTCATATTCTTCTATATCTACTTTCCACTAATAATGCATATAGGAGTTTACTTTTACTTGCTCGTGGGAATTTCTTGGATTTTCCTTTTCACTTGCTTACTTGCTTCTAAAGTCAGATAAATAGGAAAAGTGAATACCATGTATTCCTAGTCTTTATTTTCTTCTCACTTTCTTTCATCACACTGCATATCTTGTCTGTTGTTTTCATCAAATCATCACACTTCATTTTGGGGTGTTAAAAATAACCTCCTCATTGTTTTCTTACTCACATAGTATAACTAGGGGGTGATCTTTTATTCATTCATTTCCACACACATATAAACATTTCTTTCCATGTGGAAATGTTGGGATTTCATCACCCAATAATAAATCCACAACAATGTTCTAGCCACATTATAAATCCTATACAGACTCGAACCTCATGTAACTTCATGTATATCAAAGATGCTACAACCACAACGTCCTGAAATCAAACTTAGACTGGCCATTTCCTAGGTCCTTTCTAAGACTTCTTCTTTCTTTTTTTTTCACATCTTCTCTAAGTAATCAAGATTAAAATAAATTTTGTTGTTTGTATTGTCTATTTTAGTAACTAATCAGCATAGGTTTTGATTTCTTGTTTCATGCTCACTCTTACTCGGTTACAGAAAAGTAAAATGGAAAAATCATCTTCATCTAACATCTTTGCATCTACCTCTTCTCTTACACAAAAATCAGTCCCTCCCTTCATTTCTTCCTCTATGGTCACTACAACCATTCCACCTACCCTCTTTTCTAGTGAGTTTCATGTGGTTCACACTCATACTAAAACCAATCCTTCCAGTTATCACCATTCAATCCCTTCTCAACCAGCCACACCTTAATTAACCACTTTTGTTGAGGCCTTTGGGACCCCTCCTATCCCTCATGGATTTGTGGAGTTCTAGGAACTCATAGAGGCCATTCCCATTACACTCCATGATTATATCATACATAAATCCACTCACCTTCCCATTGATGGACCTCCCCTTCAACATATCTAGGATTTCCCTGAGTTTACCCATGTCCTAACATCTCAAAAAAATTTCTTCTTCCCTCAAGCAATGAATGAATTGACCATAACACACCATTCTGCCATTAGATAGTTTAAAGATGATTCCATTTCATATTTTTTCACTAAATGACATGGTATTACCAACCATCTATCCTTCTCTCTTCCTATAACCAAGCTCATTGAGCTCTTCTCCTAATCTTGTGCCAAACATATTTCCTCTACTCTCCAAATCAAGTATTTTCAAATATTAGAGGAATCCTTCACCATGGTTAAGAAATTAGAGCTTTACACCCTTCAACAGGGCCATGTAAAACTTAGATTAAAAAAACCCAAGGTAGTGTTCACAAAATCATCCTCCTACTCTTCTTCCCATAATGATAAATCAAAGAATGCGGCAAACATTGTTGTTGTCAAATCTTCTTCTTCTCCTTCCTCCCAATTCGATCCCTCAGAAAGATATCCTCACCATACCCGAAACTATACCCCTCTAGGGGAATCCTATAGCTCCATATTTGGTAAACTCATGACTTACAATCTTATCCTATTACCTCCTATTCATCCCTTAAATGAATCACAGGCCAAGACCGCCTGATATCATGAGGAGGATTACTGCCGACATCACCAAGTCCACATAAATGACATAAATTCAAGGACCTTGACCAACAACTCATCAATCAAGGGGACCTCTAAGTAATTAATCCTAATGCCCCTCCTAACCAACCACTATATTGTTTTAAACAACATTTTCCTAACCACCCTCCTACTAGCCAAGAAATTCCTTCCTCATCCCCAAAACATAAAACCCAAACCATTAGTACCCTAAATCATCCTCCTTGACCATTTCATCAACCTCACCTACTTCCATTATCAAGCCCTTGACTACATCGTCAACATCCACTCATTCTCTATATGATATTGTGCCTTCTCTTACTTTTGCAACATCCTTAGGCATTCAGTTAGACAATGCCCCCACTTCATCATATTCTTCAACATCTACATCTTATCCAATTGAATCTCCACCACCATCTACATCATCCTCACCACCATTCATTTCAGATCTGATCATACCAACCACTTCACCACCATATATTCCTCCCTTACCTATTATACCATCCTTAGAATCAACCCCAATCTCACTCCTACACTTTTACCCATACCCATCACATCAACATAGCCTCCTCCCTCTACATCGTTCTCATCATTTGAAGAGTTTTTAAAATAAATACAACTTGTAATAACTTCAAATGATTCCCCCATATCATCCACAAAGATAGACACACTCACATCACCTCAATCTAGCTCATCTTTACACATCCTTAAACAAAAACTACTCCCACCACCAACATCACCACCAACAACCCAACCTTCAGACTCCACAATTGAAATTATTTTCATTCCTCCCAACCTTCACAATCAAGATCAAATCCCCTTGGTGTTTTTTTTTATCAAAATTCCCTCTTACACCCTCAAAAGAAGATATACATTCCCCCTCTTAAGATCAAACAAACTGATACCACACCATCCATCTTAGGACCACTCCTGTCTCTCCTAGGAATGAAACCTTCATCTAGGACATCACAATCAACCAATTAAACCTAACCCAATTCATCTAGCACCCCTCTAAATTCCTATCACTCTTCTAAACCATTAAACATCTATAAATCAGAATCCATGACACTTAAAAAATGAAATGATAAAACCCAACCTTTAATGTCCAAATCTTGTACCACCACTTCTCCACAATCACCATCTAAACTACCTCCACCCCGATAAACCACCACCATCCCTTCCATATCAAAATCAATGGTCAAAAAACCTAAGGACAAGACCTCGCTCCAACATACATCCACTTCATCTAAACCAAACCAATTCACTCCTTCTATAACATCAACATCCAAACCATTTATTGAGTCATATATCGAGGTATTCTATCATATTATCCATGCATCTAACGTTACCCTTCCTCTCATCAAATGGTTTGACCCATGTAGGCTAAATCCCATTTGGTTTGACCCTAATTTTGTCTTTTCCTATCATTTTGTACCTAGCCACACTACCCAACATTACAATTCCCTTTGTGCCCTCATTGATAACCTTATGGAAAAGGATGACCTCCTCCTCGAGAAGGAAGACACCCTTTTGTCCCCTGGCCCGTATTTAGCCAAATCCAACCTCCCCATCAAATCCAATACTTCTAATTCCACTTTCATTGTTATTCCACTTTTGACTTCTGTTTCTACTAAAGTATATCCCCCTCTTTACATAGATACTATCCATGTTGCTACTAGATCTCACCCTTACAATGCCTAACCATCCACTTCATCCAAACCCAAGATCATCATCACGGTGCCTCTTAGTGACCCTATAGCTTATCCTCTTCCATTACCTCCTTCTTCCTCCAAGGCTAAGGTGTCTATACTATGCATTCCTAATCCTACATCCATTGAACAAACCATTGTAAAACAGTTCCACCAAGATCCTGTGAAGATGTCCCTCTAAGAGCTCATCCAAAGATCTTTAAACCACAAACAGGCACTCATTGAATCCCTCTAAAACATCCCCATCTCATATGATGATCCTCAACCCCTCACAGATCTAGCTCGTACTCTCATAACATCAACTGCCATGTCCTTTTAGGATTATGAGATCCCTGACATTCCTCCTGATCTACATGATCTTCCTCTCTTTATCACAATTCACGTCAATGGCACACTCATTAGGTGGACTATGATTGAAAATGGTGCTAGTATCAACAAAATTTATTCTCACACCTTAAAAATATCAAACTCTCTAACACCATTGTTGAGTTAAAAATTTCCATGTTATTATTTTAAATGAAAATTACAGGATTTAGACATGATAGGGTTAATGTTATTTGTGAAATGAAATAATGTTATGGTGAATTACTTAAATTTCTAATGTATAAATATTATCAAAACTAGTAGATTGGTATGGTTGAATTTAATTTTGTTTTGATTTAATTTCCAAGTTATTGGTTTTATGGAAAGTAAATGATGATGTACATAGGTGATGTATAATTTTGGTTTAAGTTAACTTCGAAATTATTGTTTTTATGGAAACTCACTAAGTTTTTGTTTGATGGGGGGAAAGATAATGGGGTAAAATATTTGATGAGATAACCTCAAAGGGTCCCATGCTCTAAGAGTGTGTTGGGCCCCTAAACTATTGACTAAGTACACAAGGTGCATGGGTGTCCAAGGCCTAAATTGAAGAGTGGGCATGCAAGGAAAAGGCGTGCAAGGAAATTTTCTAAGAGTGTTTTAGAAGAACTTGTGTTACGCATCGATAGAACAAGGTCTCGCGACTTAACTGTATTTGGTGTTTTGGGTAGAACATGAGAAAAGTGTGACCCGACTATGCATGTGGAGTGGATAAGGTGTCATCCTGGTGGTAGGCTAGCCTAGGAAGGAATATGCCTTGCGATGGAGGCTTCTAGAAGACCACCGTGGCAAAGAGTAGATAACTCATGCCTGCAGGAGCATCCACCCATGGAGGACCACATTCAGACACTTGGCACTAGATTTTAGTCCACAAAAGAATGAATTGGCACTTCGGTGTGCCTATAAATACAAGTTCCTATAGAAGGAAAATGTGTGTGTGTGTGGGTGTTGATGGAGTTGGTTAAGAATATAGATTAAAAGAGAGTAGAACTTTGTAGAAATGGCTGTAAGGATTCTGTTGGGTTGGGTAGATAAACTATAGGAGATGGATGTATCAGGGGCTTGGGGTTATAAAAATTCTTCTTGGGATCTGAGGAATATAGATCCAACTATGATGTATGACTTCGGTCTGCCATACTGTGATTTTATGTAATGAATCTAATGGATGTAATGAGGTTACCAACTTATTTAAATATGATCATTAGTGACTCTATTCCATCCTTATATCTTCATAGTTTTGTTTCATGTATGTTTCTAAGAAGAATATGAATCCCTATGCATTTTCCTTTTTTCTTTGATTTAGTTCTTTAAGTCTGTTAAAGTGTCTCTGTTTGTAATGACTGTAATGGTCTAGAGCTATTCTAAGCTCTATGATGTTTGTATGTCTCATTCTCACTCACTTTCTTCAATGTTTGGATGATAGATGATGTTTCCCCACTCAACTCACATAGAAGAGAGAATTGATGGCCACACATGCCTTGGGTGAGAGTCCAGTACCCACTGGGTGATAGGCCGAAGTGCATGGGGTTCCCTTGTTCTTTGGTGGGTGTAAAAATGACTACATCTTGGTTCCATTGTTGGGACCTCTTTTAGAAGTTATAGTGGGAAATAACATACATCATGATCTATGCAATGAATGATGACAGAGTGTTCAAATATGGAAAGTGTTAAATCATGGTTTAAGATCACAGAGGATATTTTTTCTCAGAGATTCAACATTGGGCCTAAGTTTGATGCTCGCAGATGGGTAGAAGAGAACCTCTACCATGATTTATATGAAACTTTTTTCTATTGCTTCCCAATAGATCTGTATGAATGGCTCTCGGCATATGTGGCTAGATCAAGCTGGTATTATAGATCACGCGTGTGGACCCAAGAAGAGTACCAAATTTTGTAGGATGTAGATTTGACATGGATTCATGTTGTGGATCATTGGTGGAAAGGAGTACTGGCTAGCTACACTCTAGAGTATGTTATTTCCATGTATTCTTGTCTGGAGGTTATTGAGTTCAAGTTTTTACGGGAGCCCAGAGAATCATTTCTATGTGTTATCCCTTAGGAAATGAAGATCTTGATCATGACCATGGGTTTAGAGGCATTTTTGATGGCCAGATAAAACTTTCATGAGTGCTAGGCAAGGAAGCTAAGGAGGAGGAAGATGACAGAAATTGCGACGGAGAAAGAAAGGGAGGAGAGATGGCTCAAGTATAGTGAAGCATGTGAAAGGGAGATTTATAGATGACGTGAGGTTGCAATTGTGATGGATATATGGAGGTAGACGTTGTGGGAAGGATTTAAGGTTCACGTAGAGGATGTGGAACTTGAGCACTTTATACTACCCCATCTTGGCAAGCGTGTAAGAGAGACCCCTTTAGCTTTTTATGAGAGTTCATCGTGTGGAGAGAGAAGAGTCATTGGTTTGCATCTGAACCCACCTAATGACCAAACCCTGGTGCTTGGTTTTCCAAATCAAGGAAGGAGTATGACTGACCCAATTGGTATCAATGGAAGTGACAGATCTTTTCCCAGGAGATACAATTTTTCATTTTCAACTTCTATGGCTATGCATACTATTCTAGTATTTGGAGGAATTTTTAGATAAGGAGAAAATATACAAGGATTGGGCAATGCATCAGGGAGTGGCGCGAGACACACATCTAGCAGTGGTACAATCTCATAGACAGTTGGCATGTAATTTAGTGGGATGTTAGGGACCCTAGGCACAACCACTTCATGCCCATTATTGGCTACTAGTGGATCTAGAGGTGGAACTGGTGGATCTGGAGGCACAAAACCTAGTGGATCCGATGGAGGAGGAAACACCAGAGGAATTCAAGGAATTGATTCAAGAGGACAAGAATCCCAGCCACCTCCTCAAGTCTTCTTTGATATGTCTTTACATTTTCTAAATTATGGGGGTATTGAAGATGTTACGGAGTACATTCACAAGTGTGAGTTTATATGGCGCGAAAAGGGGATCACAACCCTATAACAGAAGGCTAGTCAATTTACAATGATGTTACAAGGATGAGCACATAGATGGTATAGGAATTATGACCCCCATTAGATGGAGATAGATTACACCGCATTGAAAAATGCCTTCCTAGTGGAATTCCACATATTTGAGTTTGAACAGAAGAGCATCAATGCCCTTAAGGAAATTCGACAAGGAATGGAAGAGAGTGTGCAGGAGTTTGACACGTAGTTTAAGACTCTCTTGTTAAAGTTGTTATATTACATTCACCCTTCATAGCATGCGCAATGGTTTGTTTGAGGGTTGATAGCCCCATTTAGAAGGGATTTATCTCATAGGAATTTCACAGACCCACATGAGGTGATTGAAGAAGCCTTTCATGCTTAATCTGTTGAGAGCATTGGCACTGGTGTTAGCCCATTTCTGGAAGCTCAAATCACTACTATGGCTAAGTAGCTGGAAACTTTATTTGTGAACTCAGCTCAGGAGACTCGGAGTGGAATGTGGTGTATAGATTGTGAGGTAGAGTGGCATGCCAAGAATAGTTTCCCTCATAAGACAGTACGTGCTTTAGCAGTATACTATGAGATTTGTCATGGGGACTATGATGCGAGTAGATGTCCCTTGTTATAACATGTAATTCAGAAGAATGTGTCTTGCTACTGTAATATCCGCACCTCTAAGACCCATGATACCAAGGATTTTTAGCTTATTAACTAGATCCATGAGGCCATTGATCATGGTGTGCGCCAGACTAGCATTTTCGGTATTTCTAAAAATTATGACCGCCATTATGAGGAGCGTGAAGATGGAAGCACGCGCGAAAGGGGATTTTGCAGAAGATTTTTTGGTTGTGGTAACCATGGAGGAAAATGAAGTGAGTTCCCATGTGGAACCTATTTTAATTATGGGTCTACAGACCACTACAAGCATGAGTGACCAAAATTTTTTCAGTGTTCATGGTGTGGGAAGAAGCACAAGTATGAGGAGTGCCCTGAGTTGTTTGAGCATATGAATCAACAACACCGAAAATACAAGGGCATGATAATGGTAAGAATTAAGAAGGTTGACACATAATGGATGCCACGGGTGACCCATGATGTAAGCCTAGAACCTGTTATGGTAACAACAAGAGCAGACGCCACATGTAAAAAGGAAATACCCAAGCAAAGAACTTGGTTTAAAGGGAAGAAGTGGTAAATAGGAAGTACTCAAACCCTGTGCATCAAAAGGAGGTATATCAAGAAACCATGGATGTCATTCAGAGTGTACAAGGAGAAATCTAATGTCTAAAGGAGAAATACAAGAGATAGGAGCAAAGGAGGAAGGTCGAGATGCCAAAAGATGACCTGGATGAGGTCAAGGAAGTATGTAAAATGCTAAGGCAAGAGAATATTATTCCCTTGCTAGGAGCATGGTTGAGAGAGAAGGTACCATGCACTGGAGAAGAGTGCAAGAGGTAGGTATTGCATGCAGACCTTCCCCCTCACATCCTTGACTATGATAGGGAGATCACGTTAAATATGGTCGTGGATGAATATCTCCTTAGTAATATCCTCATTTACATAAGTGCGGAGGTCAATGTTCTCACCTTGGATGCATGGCATCAGATGAGAAGACCTGCATTACAACCATCTTCAAATGTGTTGTATATGGTGAAGAAAACAAAGGCAAGTCCCATTAGTGTATTAAAGGATGCAATTATCACCATTTAAAGGGCTAAGTTTACTAGGGATTTCAATGTCTTGGCACTCGCTGAGGCAGAAAATTTCCTAGCATTACTTGGGTGCCCATGGTGCTATAGGAACAATGCAAATCTTAGGTTCAACAAGGGATACATAATTTTTAAAAATGAGGAGGAATGGTTCATCACACCCCTGGTTGATGGAAAATCAACACCCTATACCAAACCTTTGGGAGAAGAGGTCTTGGATAGAATATATGTGTGCTCAATCAGGGATCCAGAGGTAATCCATCCCATAGAAGGAGTTATCTAATTTGAGAATGCTCAGTCCTTAAGTGACACCACTAGTATATCATGCAATAATTGGGCACATGGAATCTATGAGTTAATCAGACGACATTTGATAAGGTTAGTGAAAAAGGTGACAAGGCACGTATAGTCTAGAACCTAGGGGGAAGGGAGCTACCTAAGTACATAGGAAGAGATTTCCCTGAGGTATTTTTACAAGAGATGGAAGCTGAGTCGTAGAAGTAGAATGAACGAAGAAGGATGTTAAGTTATGTCCTGCTTGGACCTATTGTGCGTTAGTGGGAAACACATCGAGATAACCTCTTGGAATGGAACAAGGTGATAATTTCCCTCTCTATAAGGTTTTATGGGAGCAACGTAGCCGCGGCTATAAAATACTACAATGTTAAAGAGACAGCTTCCTTCCATATCCAACCATGTGAGACATCTTGGATGGGAAGCGCAGAAGTATTGCCACCTTTGTTATGGGTTCACAAGTTGTATTCCACCCTACAAGGTTGTGCACATGCATAGTACATTCATTATGAGGCATGCCACTAGATAGGGAATTAGCAAGAGTTAGTGGTTGATCTCATTCAAGCATTCGAGTATCGAAGTAAAAAACCCTTGGTGGATAAGGTGTTATAGGTTTTCAAGCACCTTACCATTGGGGATAGTTCCATGGCAGAAGATAGGCTAGTGGAGTTACTAGGTGAACCTGTCGTAGAGATGCACTTTTAGGAAGAAAAAACATAAGAGATATAGCTTGAGCATGTGTGTTTGGAAAAAGAAAAAGGAAAGATGGTGTATGTTATTGTTGGAGAAGAAGTGGAAAACTTAGATGTTGACAATTCTATGGGGACACATGAGGTGTTAGAAAATTTTGATGAATGGGCACCCGCCTATCACGAACCTTTAAGGAAAAAGAAGGTTAACATCATCTCAGAAGAGGAGCCTAAAGAGGCTATCATTGGAGACTATTGGTCGGAGAAAGAAGTCTCTAAAATCATTGATCTTTTATGAGAGTTTGAGGATTTATTCCCACATGGCTATCATGAACTAAAAAGCATTCACCATTCCTTGGGGGAAATTAGAATTAAGTTGAAGGAGAGTGTGTACCCGGTCTTGAAGAGGCCATACTAAATGAATCCTAACCTACACGTGAAGTTCAAGGAAGAAATAGAAAAAATGATAGCGTCAGGTATCATTGAAGCTATTAAAGAGTCAAAATGGATACTTTCAATGGTAATTAGCATCAAAAAGTATGGAAGGATAAGTATCTTTGGTGATTACAGGGACCTAAATGTAGTGTGTATCTTTGATCCTTTCCTAACCCCATCTACTGAAGAATTTTTAGAGGGAGTGGCATGGCGCGAGGTCTACTCTTTCAAAGATGGATTTTCGAGCTATCACAAAGCAAGGATCGAGGAGGACCAGAGGAAGATGACTTTCACCACTGAGTGGGGAATTTTTGCCTATACATTCATGTCATTTGGGTTGAAGAATGCACTTGTTGTGTTCTTGTGCATTGTGGTACAAGCTTTCCAGGACTTCATCCATAAATTTCTTCAAGTCTACCTATATGATTGGATAGTATATGGGTTAGTGAAGGACCATTGTGACAACTTAAGGTTAATGTCTGGAAGGTGTTGGCAGTTGAGGATATCCTTCAATATTAGGAAATGTGTCTTTGTTAACCCATTTGGGACATTATTAGGACACATCATATGTAAGGAAGGCCTACCAGTAGATCCTACTAAAGTTGTAGTAATTGTGGGATTGAGGGAGCCTACTAGTCAAAGTGCAGTCCACGGATTTCTTGGGCATATGGGGTACTACAGGAAGTTCATCAAAGGATATGCCAAGATCATCACACCTTTAGAAGAGTTTCTTAGACATGAAATCTCCTTTCATTGGGGAGAGGCACATCATAAGGAATTTGACACTTTTAAGGATAGGCTTATCATCATGCCCATCCTACATTCCCCTTCTTGGGATAATCCTTTCCATGTTCATGTGGATACCTCAGGAACTGCCATTGAAGTAGTACTTGCATATCCTAGTGAGGGTATTGCTGATCAACATTTATGCTTTGTAAGTAGGAAGTTGATGCCACCAGAGCATAATTATACTAAAACTGAGTGCGACACATTATCAGTGATCTATGCCATTCATAAATTTAGACAGTATTTGTTCGCAACCCCCTTTATATTTTACATTGACCATATGGCATTGAAATACTTGGTGAAAAATCCCATTCTACAAGGGCGTATATGTCAGTGGGTACTATTGTTCTAAGAATTTGAGTTCACAGTCGTAGTCAAATTGGGTAAAAGTAATTTTGGACTTGATCATTTGTATAGGATCGATTCAGGGCAAGACATGCAATGCATTGAGGATACCATGCCAGATGCAAAACTATTTAGGTTGCGGCATGCGTGTAACATTCCCATTTTAAGAGTTTAGAAACAAGGGAATTTTTTTAAAGTAATGTTCTCTGTTCTAAATACATAATTTAGAACACACATTCCATAACATCTAATCTTATAACAGATAACCATATGTAGCTGTAATGACTCAGTGAGCCACTGATCTATTCATTTCATGACTCAACGAACTACCGATCTATTCATGTTTAACATTAAGTATTGAATACTTTTATGTATACTATGTATACTTGGTTTTCTTACCCTATTTGGGGTATTGAGTGATCTGTCTAGGAACCTATCTGAATATTTTCTACCAATACTCATCTGCATCTTGAACCTTAGACTAGGTGACATAAGACAACGCAATCAGTAGCTTGCGATACTTTGGCCAAATTTTTCTAACATATTGTTTGTATTACTCATTCCTTGACGGCATACTTTTTAATCCGGAGTACGTCCTTCAGCCACTCAATTGTTATCTAGAATTTCCTTTACTGACTTCCATCAGTCCACTTGCCCAAGGTTTAGCCCTAGTTCAGGTTAACAACATAGGTTATGATAGGAAGAGGCTCACAAAGACTTAGGATATATCGGCATACTAGGTCAACCTAGGTCAACCCCGTGTGCCAAGGTACCCTGAGTCCTAGAGGGCTACTTCATATCGTAACTATGCTACTACCCAGTCCTAGAGAAAAACTAAGTTTAAGTCCATAAGCATGTAGATCTAGATGATCAATACATAAGGGTGTTGCCACATGTCAACTGCAATGTTGTATCCTCAAGAATATCCTAATCTTCTCGAAGGTACAACCCTGTAGTTGGCATGTACCAACATCCTATAGAACAGCCTTGTCAAGATGTACATACCCCTAGGAGATTATTAATATTTAATTAATTTGGATAATAAAAGGTAGATTTCAACAACCCTGCCCAAACCCTAATCCAACTCTCCCTGAGTTCTTTCCAAATTAAATTCCATTAATCCTTGAAGAACTTCCATAACTTAATATTTTTTTTGATGTTCGTTAATTTTGGCTTAATAAGCAGTTACCAAAAAGAAAGGAAAACAACCTCATAAGTTCTGTTTAATGTGACTTAACCATTCAAGGAAGTGTAACAACCACCTAGGTTGTATTATAATAGACTTTATTAAATGTAGTCTAAAGATTATAAATCATATCTTCCTTTTTTTTTACTTTTTCATGAGAGAGGAAGAGTCTTCCTCTTCATGGTTAAGTTCTAGGGTTTAACACACCCTTTATGTCCTTTACAAGTTCTAGAGTTTTTATTGTAAGTTCTTTACACATCATCTTACTATATTAAATTGTTTAAATAAGAACATTAAATTCTGCAACTTATCTAGCTATATCACATTTAGGGAAGTTACTCTAATTCCCTTTTTCCTACTTATCCAAGAATACTCATTTAAACATATAAATAACATGATAAATATCAATAGGATACGATTCCATTTCTTTTATAAAGATACAAGATAATTTACACAACCCATGCAAGTAAATTCTCATGCTTCAATTCATTTTCAAAACTTATACATTTACAAACTTATGCATTTTAGGCTTACTGCATGAAAACAACCTTCATTCAAAAATAATATAACTTTTATTTTTCAATACAACTCAAGAACGAATCATAATTCTTTACTAGAATTCAACTTAGATCAGCCGATGCATCATATAAGATTTTGCCATCTTTTATCACTTACAAAGTCCATCTACAAAAATTACTAGCATGGGTTAGTTCAATGAACTAAGCATGATAAGCACTAAGCCTTAAAACAAAGTGCATTCCACTAATTGTTCCAATAAAAACAACCATGCTTTAATGAAAAATTAGTATTTAATACTCTAAACATAAGTAATAACAAAAAAAAAGAAGAGCATTAATGAACCAGAGTTCACTTCTAAAAGAAGAACATAATATAATATATAATATCTGTCTTACAAATTAAAGTATGATTGGTCCCATCAATAATCCTTACCAACAACATAACATAACATCTCATTGTTTCCCATTCTAATAAAACAGAATACAACACTTATCTTAACTATAAGATACAAGAAGCGTTTGCAACATATTCTCACTAGGATGTTTCGTCTAACTTTTAAGTGATAAGAAGAGAAACCATTTCCATTATGCTAAAGAACATAACATCCGCAAAGAGAAACATGTGCATATCATGACTTAAATTGTTTCCTTTAAAGGACATCTTCTTTAAAATTTGATATTTTAAGGTATTCATCAGAACATATTCACATAAAATAAATTTGAGAAGGAATGATGGATCAAAAGTCAAACAAGAAGTTTGCATTTCCTTTTCAACAACCTAGTCATCATTCTCCTTCTATTTCATTTCAGTCAAATGATAAATATGAGAAGGTTAATCAAGTAACGAATAACTATTTCCTAAAAATATTATTTATAGAAGGTTTCAAACAAATGAACTTATTTCAACTGTATTGGAAAAGAAGCTTAACATAAATGATCCTAACAAGTAATAATTTCCTTCAACTTAATTAACAAAGTCCCTTCTTCATCATATATACAGTTCAAGTTCATATAAGATTTCCCAAAGAAGAACAAGAACACCTTAAAGTAAGAAGGTATCTATTGAAAATTTTCTTTTTAAAACTTCCCATTGTAAGTAAGAGATCCATTCAAATAGGAACATTAGAATAGTGAAGGTCATACACAGTCCATATACACAAAAGAATCATAACTAAATTCTTTTATGGGTTCTTCATTTCTTTCAGGGAACCTAACAGAAGAGAAATCTAGGTGGATACTAATGCTCAGAATTACCCAAGAGTTAAATCAAAACAATATTATTTACCATAATTTTCAACGTATTACCTCAAGAGTAAAATAAAAGAATGAATTCCCAATAAGAATGGTAAACTACAAAGACGGTTCCATTCAAAATATAGCAGAGTTTACCAATCAACTCATAAGACCATGTTTCCAATTTTCTCCATACACATGCATATGTTTCCTTTTAAGAGTTCAGAGTTTTAAAATAGCTCCCTACAGTAATAAACTCAATTTATATGATAGGATCTAACAACATAATTACAAGATACTTTCTGCCCAATATTCAAAATACCAATCTGAGCACCATGATAAGCATAAGTTCTTACCAAGACTAAAATCATTAAAATGATTTTAAACAAGTTCGGGCAACTTATGTACCTTTTTGGTTTATATCTTTTAACAAAGAAAACCAAAAAGAATCCCAACTGAACCGACACCTTGCTTAGGTTTCCAATTCCAATAATAAGAAACAATTTCCTCGACTCATTTTGCATCACATTACTCCATATTGAGTTAATATAACTTCCGCATCCTAATGCTAGATAAAGTGCAATGAATAAATTTTTAAACAGTTCAAATTAAAAATCAAGCGTCATTTTCAAATAACTATCATATCAAACCTTGCTTGACAACTAAAGTGGTTTGTAAGATCACTTAAGAGTTCAAACTAAACACCATATATGTATGAAGGCCGTATTCTTATTGAACTCTCAATACAATACACAAGGTCACAATAAAACACAAACACCAACCAAATGCAGACTAGTAACAGTCCATAATATCATGATAATACCACACAAATATCATACCATGTTAGGGTTTCAGCAACAACAAATGTTCACAAGTTAGAAAACAAGAACCAAGCCATCTACTACTCCATTCACAACTCTTTATATTTATGAAAAGAAACACAAGCATAATAACACCAAGAACCCAAAAAAATTTCTCAAATACCCAACAAGTTTCCAACAGAACTTGATCTTGCATAAAAAATTTCATAAACAAACATGAGCTTTTTACCAGCTCAAAATCACAAAACATTAGTTTCAACAGAAACAGGTGGAACATCAGATTATCCAAAGAACTTAAGCAAGAATACATTGGTATGAAAGTCAACAAAAACCTAATCATTAGTTACCAAATCCAGTTAAGCCAAGTAGAGTTACAGAGTCATTCTTGAATGCATTTTCCATTTTCTTAAACAAACACATACTATATTTTAAACCAGACGGCTTTTGTAAAGCATTCGAAACCAAGAATTCAAGATTTAATAAACTCAGTAACCAAACAACCAGGTACATCATGCAATGCATAAAAATCAACAAAGTAGAGTTACTTTAATGAAAACACTTGGAGAAAAGCAAGAGATTTTAACAGTTAGAGCCTATCATGCCTGATAGTGTCTATGTCAAATCGAAGAAGACCTCCAGTCGAGCTCACTACTTCTCCTATTCTCCATGAAAGATCAAACAACCAGATACCTCTTCCACAATGCCTCTTATAAATTCCATGAAACTAAAATAGATTTGAAACTTCAAAAATAGCCATGAAGTGCAGTTTAATCTGCTAGTTCGAAAAACTAGAGAGAATGCATAGTAAAAATCAGAAAACATGTAAAGTGAAACAACCCAAGAAAAATCTGCTAGCATGCCTACCAAGATGGTATGGGCTCATAAACCAAAAGCAATTAATTCCATTAATTCTAAGTGTCCTGCCTAATCTTACTTGCCACCGCCTACCAAGTCTGGCGAATGCTAAGTCAAAAATAACAAGCATTTTAAATTTTAGTGATACTGCCACCTAAGCCTCCACCAAGCCAACTAGCCCCTGCCAAAGCTAGCAGTGCTGCATACATTAAAAACCTTATCAATATCATAAATTCCATAGGAACCATCACCAAAATACATGCGACCACATAAGTCCCCATTCATGCCCAATAGTTTAAGATAGATTACTTGCTTATGTTAGATCTTAGGTAGATTAAAATTTATACCTTAGGATATAACACTAACAACTAACCCCCACCATAGGCCTTAGCAAATAGGTTTAGATAATTCCACATAGGTAAATAATTCAAAATGCCATAGTTTAAGGCACTAGGTTAGATCACCATGTAGCCTTGTAGTAATAGGTTCAAGTTTAGTTTTAATACCTAGTAACCTTTCAAATTCTCTTAGCACCAAGTTTGGGTTATAATCAGAATTATATTAAGTAACATAGCTTAGGTAGGAAATATTTTTACCTAGATTAGGATCATGTAGGTTAGTCCTTTATAGGATTACAATTCTCTCCTATGCCATGAACATGTTGAAATCCCAATTATGTCGGTAATGACCTACTATGGTGGATCTCCAAGGACCCAAACAAAACATACCACTGAATGGAAATATTTTCACACAAAAAGAGAATTAAAGAACTTGTATCTACCAAGTTTAGTCCATATGATTCTTAATTCATGGAATTCCAATTCATCAATTGTTCCCTCTAAATAGATTTTAAACATTCCTTGGATCACTGAAATTGATCCAAGGATGGGTCAGGTAAATAGAAAAGTTTACAACTCTTAAAACTAAATTGCAATCTCACCTACAAGAAGTGAAAAATGAATTCAGGAAAACTATTCTGGTTCAATCAAAAGATCTTAAGAGCAGAAAATACTTATCCACACCAAGAATGACTTCCCAAAGTCAAAATAACATACCCTAAAAAGTAAAATCACATGCCAACACTTGAAATGAAAAGGAGGAAAATAACAATTATTAAGGGTGTTATAGTGCACCCTCAGACTTAGAAGATATTGTAGTGTTTCTCAAAATGGGTGTGGTGCTAGTCTAAATGAAGGCCTTAGAGAAGAAGAAGTTGGCCATATGCATCATGCCCTACATGCTAATTAGCAGAGATCTATACAAAATGGGTCATGATGAGATTCTGCGCTAATGCATGTTATAACATGAGTGCATTACAATTACGGAAAAGGCACATGGTGGGATTACAGGAGGACACTATGCAGGAAATGAAACCATGCGGAAGATTCTATTCACAGGGATTTGGTGGGAGACCATTTATCAATATTGCATTGAGTTTTGCAAGGCCTATGACAATTTCCAATGCCTTGGAAAACCTAGAAAAAGGGATGAAATTCCCTTACGACCAATAGCTAGTTTGGAAACATTTGAGAAATGGGCTATCAACTTTATCAAACCAATCTCGACAACGGCACAAAGGACTGGTTCACAGTATATCCTCACTTGCACTGATTATTTGACAAGGTGGGTAGAGGTAGTGCCTACAAAGGATTGTACATCAGCTACATTTGCTAGATTTTTATGGGAAAATAGAATCAGCAGGTATGGATGCCCATTGAGTTTAACAGGTGATAGAGGTTGTAACATTTTCATTTTAAGACTTTTAAAAACAAGGATTTTATTTTATTTTTATTTTTACATAATGTTCTCTATTCTAAATAAAAAATCATTTAGAACACACCTTCCATGCCAATCAATCTCATAACAGATAACCATATGCAGTTGTAAATGACTCGTTGATCCACTGATCTATTCATTTCATAACTCGATGATCTATCGATCTATTTATGTTAACTTCAAGTATTGAATACTTATCGTATACTTCATATACTTTGTTTTCCTACCCAAAACCAGGTACTGAGTGATCTATTTAAAGAACCTATCTGAATATTTGTTACCAATATTCATTTGACATCACATTGCTTTAAAATAGGTGACATAGGACAATGAAACTGGCAGCTTGCGATACTTTGGCCAAATATTTTCAACATATTGTTCATGTTACTATTCCTAGATGGCATACTCATCATTTTAGAATACATCTTTCACCTCACTCATATGTTATCTAGAATGGTCTTTACTAACTACCGTTAGTCTACTTGTTCAAGGTTTAACCCTAGCTCTTGTTAGAAACACAATTTATTATAGGAAGACGCTCATAATGTCTTAGGGTATAAGGGCATACTCGGTTGATCTAATTCAACCAGATGTGCCAAGGTACCATGAGCCGTTGAAAGCTACTTCCTATCCTAAACATGCCACTAACTTGACCTAGAGAGAAACTAAGTTCAAGTCCTTATTTTTGTGTAGATCTAGATGATCAATGTAGAAGGGTGTTGCCACATGTCAACTGCATCATTGTATTCTCGAGCAGACCCAAGTCTTCTCAAAAGTACAACCCTATAGTTAGAGTGTGCCAACATCCTACAGAAACTACATCATCAAGATGTACATACCCCTAGGAGGTTGTTAATGTTTAATAAATTTGGATTATAAAATAGATTACAACATCCATGCTAAGCCCTAATCCAACACTCCTTAAGTTCTTGTTCCATACTTGAATCAATTAAGCATTGAAGAAATTCCTTTAACTCATGATTGCTTTTAATGTTCATTTACTTAATTTAACAAGCAGTTAACCAAAACAGGACAACAATATCATAAGTTTCAATTTAATGTAATTTAACATTCAGGTAGGTTTAGCAACAACATAGGTCCAACTAAAGTAGACTTCATAAAAAATGAATTCCTATGATTTACAATCATATCTCTAATCATTTTTGGTTTACATTCATTTAAGAGAGGAAGATTCTTCCTCTAAATGATTAAGTGTCAGGGTTTATCCTTCACATTTCTATTGTTCATATTGCATTTTCATTACACATCACATTACTATGTTAAATTGTTTAGATAATAAACATCATCTTATGCAACTTTACAAGCTGCATCTTATAGAGGAAATTGAACTACTTCCTTTATCCATTTTATCACAGGATAACCAAATAAACATATAAATAATACCAAGAATATCAATAAGACAGAACTTCTATCTCCTTTATAAAAGTACGAGATAATTTCCACAACCAATGCAAGTAAATATCAACTCGCAATTCTTCATTATAAACTTATATATTTACAAGACTATGCACTTTAGGTGTACTGCATAACAACAACCTTCATTATAAAAAGTATATAACTTTTCTTTTTCAATACAACTAAAGAATGAATCAGAATTCTTTATATAGAATCAGACCTATATCAGCCAATGCATCATATAAGTTTTTTCCTTCTTTTATTACTTACGATGTCCATCTACAAAAATTGCTAGCATGGGTCAGTTCAATGAACTGAGCATGATAAGCACTGAGAATGAAAACAAAGTGAATTCCACTAATTGTTTCATTAAAACAACTTTGCTTTAATGAGACAATTATATATCATACAAAAATCATAAGTGATACCAACCAGAAAAGAAGTACAATAATAAATCTAGATCCACTTTTAAGAGAAGAGCAGAATATAATCCACAACATCTATCTTAAAACTTAAAGTTTAATTGAATCTATCAATTAGCTTTAAATAAAAAATTGATCTTGCCATCCATTATTTCATAATTCTAGCCTAATATAATACAACATTTATCTTTTCAATAAGACAAAAGAAGTGTTTACAACATGGTTCATTTAGGATGATTCATCTAAATCTTAACCAAAGAATAAGAAGAACCATTACATACCATACCCAAACACAAAACATCTGAAAAATAGATCAGGTTCATAACATGAATTAACTGTTTCCTTTCAGGGATAACAACCTTATAAATTCAACATTTAAGATATACATCAAAACAAAATTCCATATTAATCCAAGAAGGTAAAGAGTATCAAAAAAATCTAACTGTAAATTTAATTCTACTTCTACATGTTATAAGTCATCATTGAAAGATTTGAAACCAACGTTCACAAATCAAAGTAGTCGCATACAGAAGTTAATCTCTACTCGATTTCACCCAAGAAGATAGAGTACAAGAGACAAAACCTACTCCTATCCATCCAAACAAAGCAAGGCTTAGTCAACAATAGTTGATCAAACAAGTATGCATTCACTTATCAGCAGACCAACTTAGCTACTTTCTACATCACTATAACAAATGATTCTAACAAAGTAGACCAACAAGCCATAACTAAATCACCATCTCATATGAGAATCAAGTGTAGAGGAGTTCAATAAATGAACTTATTCAAAAGATAGAGACAAGGGATATCTATTAGGAAGGTCCATATAATTATTAGCTACATTACTGAACAAATGAATTCTTGATCAATTCAATCTAGAACGAAAAACACATTACAGTCCCAAAAATAGCATATTAATCCCTAGAGAATAGATATTTCCTCTCTCTTTAAAAAACCCAAGAACTCATTCATTGTATCCAACAAGAATAGAATCCTGAAACAGTAAGCTAACAAGTTCAAAAGTATCCATGAACTCAAGGACTGAAGTCTCTTAATGCTTCAACAGCTCAATACAAAGAGTATGTAGTTTGTGAATCAAAAGAACTAAACACAAAAAAACTGAACAGAGAAATAATCCTTCCCATATAAGTTTAATGTATAAGGGTAATAACTCAACCTTCCAATGAGACCCAAAAATTATTTTAAAGGATATAAAGAGAGAGAAAGAAACCCAAAAATGTTTAAGATAGAAGATGTCCCATTCTTACCTCTAATGCAATTGAAATAGAAATCCAAAACTAGACTTTCACAACCTCAAAAATGAGGTAGAGGAGACATTGCTTTAAAAAAAACAGTCAACCTAGAACGTGGGTTTCCTCAAAATAGAGGGGAAAATAACACCTCCAAATTTCACGCCATTACCATCTTAGAAAAGACGATACAGTCTAAAAATAGAAGTACCAAATTCATTTAAACAAGATGTTTTCCAGTTCTAGATCTCGAAGAGCTTACAAATGATTCATTCAAACTATCACCCAATTTTCTTGTGAGTAAGTTGCTCAATAAAAAAATTATAAGCTTTAATCTTGTAATGAAAGTATAACCCAACACAAAAATACCAGAACAAAATCAAATTCATCGATTCAATTAAAAGTTCTTAACACTCAAGTACCAAACATGAGTATAGTGTTGAACACGAGATTCACACAAAATTTCAGAACTTCACAAGTAATAAAATATGAGGATAGTTCCAAATACGAACTTCAAGCAACTGTTCAACACTGCATAAGTTTCCAAACACTTGTTTAGAACAACACGAAGCTCTAACACAAGTTTAAATAAAAACATGAAGCCCTAATTCAAGATCAAACAGAACTCAAGATTCCCATAAAGTTCAGTACCCTATATTGCAATGAAGGCCAGTTCAAAACACAACAATGTCAAATACAAGTTCCAAAATGAAAATTAGAGCTATAGAAACAAGTTTTGTATACAAGCTTCACATGCATGCTATCATTGAACTTGTACAGAGAGAAAGAGAGTTTCCAAAACATCATTATTTTTGCCATGGATTCATATCCAAAAATCATAGAGATTTCTAAAAGCATGCAAGTAATCAACCAGAAAAATCATGCAAATATTAAAAATAATAAGAGTAGTGTTAGTCTAATGAATCATTTAGAAGAAAGCATGAAATGTTAATGGGTAGAGACTATCATGTCTGATAGTGCTTCTGCCAAATCGAAGGAGACTTCCAGCTGAGCTTGCAACTCTTTTTCTCCTCCACAAAAGATCAACAATCAAACATCTTTTTTTCCTATGCCTCATATACTTTCCTTCGATAAAAAATAGACCATAGAAACCAAAAATAGCTTTGAAGTGAAGGTCAGAATGTTGGTTCAAAGAACCAAATAGCTCCATGTAGAGTAAAATTTGAAATGCATGCAAAACCAAACAACCTCCCACAAACCCACCTTCCAAATTTCCAAGACGGTTTACACACAAAAACTGAGGTCTATTAATGCCATTAATTCCAAATTTCCCACTTATCTTTCCTTGCCACCTCCTTCTAAAATTGGCGAATGCCAATTCCATCCAAACATGCAATTCCATCTTTAGTGGAGCTTCCATGTATGTCTCCACTAAATTCATCTAGCCCCTACCAAAAATGGCAGTACCACCATCCATTAAACCCTATCAACTCACTTAAATTTCATTGGAACCATCACCTTAGTGACATGCAACCCTTAGGGTTCCCTTTTAATAGTTTAGGATGGATCCCATAAAACTTAGGTTAGTCTAGCAATAACCACCTTAGGTCCTAAAAAATTTCCATTAGTAATTCCCACCTTAGGTTAGATTAAATTCATAACCATATAGTATTAGGTATTAGTTAAAATATCCTAGCATTACTTTAGTAATCTCTTCCATGTTCATTTATCAAAAAACTTAGGTTAGGATGTTAACCCAACAAAACAAAATAAGAGGCTTAGATTAGAATGAAATCCAAATAAGTAGACGTAGATATAACATAGGTGTTCTTACCTAGCTTAGGATATTCTTTTGGTTTTAGGACTCCAAATTCCTCCTCTATCATGAAATAAATTGAATTTTGTTTACGTCCATAATTTCCTACTAACATCAATCACCAAAGACCCGAGCACAAACATACAACTGAACGAAAACATGTTCACATAAGACCAAAGAATTTGTAACATACAAAGTTCAGTCTATTATTTCCCTCAAACTAATGAATGTCAATTTACCATTCAATCTATGAAGAAGGTTTAAAACATTCCTTGGATCACTAAAATTGATCCAAGGATAAGTCATAAATAGGAATAAGTCTACAACTCTTAAAGCCATATTGCAACTCACCTTTCCAAACTAAAAATGAATTCTTGAAATCCATACTATTTTAGTCTAATGATTTTTAAGAACATAAATGATTCATCCATATCAAGAATGATCTTCAATAGTCAAAAGAACACATATTTATCAAGAAAATCACATGTCAACACTTAAAATGCAAAAGAGGAATATAATAATTGTCAAGGGTGTTATAGAGGTACACACTTCCTCAATGAAACGATTGGGATTCTGTTATTAGAATTCATGGTGTCTCATCACAAAACTACTCCCTATCACCCTCAAGAAAATGAAATTTGTAAGGTGTTTAACAAATACTTAGTCACACGTTGACTAAGATCTGTGATGTTGGTATACAAGATTGGGATGACAAAGTATCAACCATTCTTTGGGCAAATAGGACAACCTATAAGAGGTTTTATAAGGCCACAACATTTCAATTGGTGTTGAGTGTGGAGGCTATCCTACTAGTTGAATTCATGTTACCTTCTATGCGTATAACGTGTGCAGGAGGATTAGATGATGAACAAGCACTGGTAGAAATAATTTACAAGTTAATGTAATTGGACGAAAGACAATCACTCACCAAGTGGAGCTAGAAGACAAAAAAAGCAAAACAAAAGGCATGGCATGATCATCACATTAAGAAAAAAAAAGTTTGAGGTTGGGCAGATGGTGCTACTATATGATTCCAAGTTTATGTGCCATCTTGGGAAGTTAAAATTCCATTGGTTGGCTCCCAACATCATCTCATACATCCTTGATTTAGGCATGTGCCAGTTACAAGTGCTAGATGGGACAATATTTTTAGGACATTTAAATGGGATTAGGCTAAAGCCTTACTATAAATAAGTCTTCTTGGTGTTTGTAATAAGGAAGTATTGCTAGTTAGTTTAGGATTTCCTTTAATGCATTTTTATTTTCTTTTTGTTTCCCTTTCTTGTTGTTGTTTCGTTTTGCACCTTGGGTGCCGATAATCTCATTACTTTTTTAAGGTTGTGAATGTGTAGAGGACAACACATCATTTTAGTGTGGGGTGGATTAAGGTGGAAGAAATTACAAATTGTGATGTGCCAGGAATAATTACGTTGGAAATCCTAGTTGGATGGCCCTGGGAAAGTAAGTACATGGAAGGAAAGGTGGAAAAGGATGGTTGGTGTCAAGGTAAGGCTACATTGTGGATCCACATACAAAAGAGGAAGAAGAACGAAAGCAACATGAGGTAGGTGAGAGAAAAAATCATGATGGAAGTACCTTCGACACAGGTGATGCACGCGTAAGAGTCTCTTGTCAAGATGTATTGGTTGTGCACCATAAGGTTGGGGATTTTCTGCGCAAGATTGGGCATGTGAGTTAAAGTGCTAAAGTTGGGTTTTGTTGACAAAGCCACATTAAGTGTTGAAGTACGGTGGTAGGTAAGGTAGCATTTAATGTTAAAAAGTGGGAAAAACTATAAATAGAAGGTTGGATACTTCATTATTTACATTGGGAATATGAAGAAGGAAGAGATTTTGCAAACTAGGGTTTTCAGAGTTGATTCATGTGAAGAAAAATTGGATAAATTTAACCGTAAGCAACTAGTTTAGATCTTTAAACTAGGAGGTAAATAGTTCACAGGCATAGAGAGAGTTTTGGAGAAGCACCGTCTTATGAAGGGGATATTCCAGTGAGGGTTTGGAAGCTAGAGCATGGTTTCGAAAGGGTAGAGAAGCAGAGCAAGAGAATTTGAAGTGTAAAGATAACCTACACAATGGAACCCAAGAAACCAGCTGTAATACCTAAAAATGGATAGGGTAAGGGAAAACTACAAGAAACATGGGGTACCCAAATGAAGAATGGTATGTAGAAATACAGTACCCAGATGGGGTTTTACTTGGAAAGGAGTGGGAGTCCCATTTAAGAAACATGAAAGTAAGTGATTATAACCATCACACAAATGTGACTGAAAAAGAGATGGCACTGGAGTTAGTGCACCCGAAAACAAGAGGATACCACAAGGGTTACCCATTTATAGTGATAAAGTAAAAGTGAAGTTGAAGAAGGTGGTATTATTACAACTCTATGATTTTACCTACTTTGGGAATCCTAAGAACCTCTATCAGTGGCTGGTGTTGCTCGTACAAGAAGATCACCTTCACTTTGTGGGGTGTAAGATACACATAACTCCTCAGCTAATTTCAAAATTCACAGGTATCATATGTGAAGGAGAAGATATAAAGGATGACCTATGTGAAAAATAATCCATCAAAGAAACCATCACCATATATGCATACAAGAAGGGGTCAAGGTACTTTGATATTGTGGATATTTAAGACCCGGTGATGATAATGCCATGCGCCTGGTAATAAAACTTAACGACCAAGAGAAATGGATGCAAGTGAACAAATCATGGCTCAATGTTTGTAGAATAATATCAGAGGGCACCATATACAACTTTTCCACATACATCATGGATGAGATCATCAGCAGCATGTAGGAGGGTGACAAGGTACTTTTCTGTAATTTCTTCTTAACTGTTGTATTTTTAGATATCGGAGTGCCAAATGTGGTAGATAAGTTTGTATGGGAATACCTAGAGGAAGACCTCTTACCTGAAAAAAAGACTTGAAAAATATACTTGTGATAGCATGATGACCGTTCATAAGTCACGTCTTTAGAAATGGTATACATGCTTGATGAATGCATTTGAGGTAGAGTGGAGGATCCCAGAACAACTGCCAAAACTCACAGAAGGAGAAGCTAAATTCACAGTATACCAAAACTTGTGCATTGGTAGATTTAGGATGGTTGATGAAAGCATAAGCCCATGGTGTAAACTTCCATTTTCTTTCATAGCTCAGTTATTCTGAGTGGGGGTAAAAATATTCAAGGAATCAAAGAAGTTGAAGTTTGACCTTATAAGTATGGATCGAGACCATAGGTAGATCCGTAAGATGTTGGTCTACCCCAACAAGTGTGCATGTGTGGAAATGTACATGTTGCATGAAGTTTAGATGATAAAAACCATGACTCTACCTATTACAGGGGGGGTCTACGGCATGTGTATACCTTCGCATAAGGACTAATTTTGAGAAGGGAACATATCTTGAGAATGAGATAGCTATACCTAAGGACCTAACAGTTAGGAAGAAGATTGTGCCGAAGAAAAAGGAGATGAAAGAGATAAGGAAAAAGGTACCAAATTTCCAATATACTCAAGTGGTGGGCGGCCTAGGAACAAGCGCTATAAAAAGTACTTAAGCACATAGGAAGAGGTCACCAGGTTATTTGGAAGGAATGACAGGGTAAAATTTCTAGAGGTAAAGCTAGAAAAAGAGGGAAGGAAATATAGAAGAGAGCACCAAGAATTTGAAGGAGAAACTAGTTAGCACACAACTAAAACATGAACTTATGGAAGAAAAGGAAAGGGTGCGTGAAGTATATAAGAAGGTATAATCCATCACATATTCCATTATCTTGAAGCATCTAGACTTGGCACTGCCCATAGAAAAGTATGGATCTTCCCTTGATTTCCTTTAAGACTTAACACGCATCCTCACCATAGAGAGGTAACCTCTAGCCTTAGAATCTGTAGAAGAAATAGTGACATGCATGGAGGAGGAAAAATTAAAGGTTGGAGCAATCATTTCTGAGTACAACAAGGTGCTTACTGATGTGAAAATTACTACCCATACTTTTGAGGCCATATATGACAATTACGTAGATAGGGATAAAGTGGAAAGTATTCTGGTTGCCACTCATGAGGTAGAGCTCAAGGAATTCCAAGAGAAGAACAAAGGGAATAGAGGAGAACGGGAAAGGATCCCAGCTGAGGTCTAGAAAATTTCTAAAGCTATTGAAACCTTATGAGGTTTGATTAAAAACTAGCTGAAGGAGTTGTACTCATAGATTACAAGAAGGATGGATGTGCTTGAGGATGTGGGTAAGGAATTTGAAGGAATCATTGAAACATTGAAAACTTGAGGAAATAGAATGGGTTTTGAGTAAGTAAGAACCCTATTCAGCGACCTCTACCAGAAAGCACAAAATGATGTCGATGCCTAGAGCAATTTGGAGGCCGACCTGCAAAGAAATTTTCCTATCTTGTTGCAATAATGACAACACTTCCCCATTCTTCAATTTTTCCCCATTTCTTCATTCCCTTATTATTTTCCTAGGGCATTAAGCCTATTGAAATTCTTTCTTTAAAGAATTGTTCCCACAGGTGGAGAACAGGTAAAGTGTGGGGTGATGTTGGGCCCCTAAAATATTGGCTAAGTACACAAAGGTGCATGGGGGTGCAAGGCCTAAATTGAAGAGTGGGTGCCCAAGGAAAGGTTCTAGGATGGTTTTAGAAGAACCCTTGTTATGCACCGGTAGATCAAGGTCTTGAGACTTAGCTGTATTTTGTGTTTCATGTAGAACATGAGAAAAGCGTGACCCGACTGCACATGCAGAGTGCATAAGGTGCTAACCTGGCGGCACGATGGCCTAGGAAGGAATATGCCTTGTGATGGAGGCTTTTAGAAGACCATTATGGAAAAGATTGGAGAGCTCAGGACTGGATGACCATGCACCCATGGAGGACCACATTTAGACACTTGGCGTTACATCTGAGGCTGTAGAAGGATGAGTTGGCACTTCGGGGTGCCTATGAATACAAGCACCCACAAAAGGAAAATGTGTGTGTGTGTGGGTGTTGATAGAGTTGGTTAATAATATAGATTAAAAGAGAGTGGAGCTCTACAGAAATGGTTGCAAGGATTCTGTTGGGTTGGGTAGATAAACTATAGGAGATGGATGTATCAAGGGCTTGGGGTTATAAAAATTATTCTTGGGAGCTAAGGAATGTAGATCCAGCTATGATGTATAACTTTGGTCTGCCATACTACAATGTTCTGTAATGAATCTAATGGATGTAATGAGGTTACCAAATTATTTGAATATGATCATTAATGATTTTGGTCCATCCTTATATCTTCATAGTTCTGTTTCATGTATGTTTATAAGATGAATATGAATCCCTATGCATTTTCCTTTCTGTTTTGATTTAGTTCTTTAAGTCTGTTAAAGTTTCTTTGTCTATAATTACTGCAATGGTCTAGAGCCGTTATGAGCTCTATGATGTTTTTATGTCTCATTCCCATTAACTTTCTTTAAAGTTTGGATCATAGATGGTGTTTCCCCTCTCAACTCACATAAAAGAGAGACTTGGCACCCTCACATGCCTCAGGTGAGCACCTAGTACCCACTAGGTGATAGGAAGGCATGCATGGGGTTCCCTTGTTCTTTGGTGGGTGTAAAAATGACTACAAAGTGCTACCTATATAGCCCTTGCAAAATGGGATTCAGGCCAATGTAATTCTCCCATAAACTAGGCAATAATGAGATGAGGTAGGTGAGTAGGTTGTTGAGTTTATGAATGGTTAAATGGGCAAGGTAAATTAGGCATGGTTGTGTCTAGATTGATTAGTCATGGTTATGTCTAGGTTGATTAGGCATGATTGTGTATAGGTTGATTAGGCATGGTATTGTCTAGGTTGATTAGGCATGGTTGTATCTAGGTTTTTTACATAATATAAAATGTGTAAGATGAGTTGATTGAAGTATATGATGAATGTAAATGTAGGTGAAAGGAGAATAAATCCTAGAAAATAAATGTCTAAGGTCTTGTATTTTATAGAAAAATCAATAAGTTAGCAAAGGGGCGAACGGTAGAAGAGGAGAAAATTCTCCATAAGTGGCAAGAACCATTATGAGCATGCCAAAGAGTACTTTATGAACTTAATTCCCTAAAGGTATTGCATGATTTAACATTCTAGGGGTAAAAGAAGTGGTGTCATCACTATGTGTGAAGTACATGTGTTGTCCCTTAAATAGACAAAAGAGAACAAAAAGAGGTAAGGTGGAGAATTGGTGTTTAGTGTAACCTTGTTATGAGACAACATGGCCCTTCTAAAAGATACCTAAAACAAGAATAAGAAATTCCATGACCAAAAGTTTGTTATTTTTCTTGATTTTTCTTTTCTTTTGCTTTCAAGGATTGATCAACGTGAGAAGTCTATGTTGGGATAAATAGTTTCTCTTTGAGTTCTTCATGAATTTGATTGATGCGGGAAACTCCGGGATAATTTTTAATTCTTATTTTTTTTTAAAAATCATCTTTTTGGATATACTTTGTACAATATAGATAACCTTTTATAGATGTGCTTCGAGGGAGCAGTCTACTTATAGTAGCATGAAAGAGAGGTAGATGTCCTTTTGAGGGATTCATATATTTGTGATAATTTTGACTTAAGGAGTAGAGTTTTTGGTTATCCCATGTATTTTTTTAATATATTTTTGAACTTGAAATCATGGACAAGACTATAAGGGAGTATAAGCCTCTTGTATGAAGGCCAAAACATAGCAAAAAATAGGTTAGCTATGCAAGAGGGGTTTCAAGTGATGGAAAACCATGGGATTCCATCCTGAAAAGTATGAAAATTATCCATGAGTAGAGATGCGATACTCAGATTGAAGATAAGGCTAAATGGTGACGAATAATCACATGATTCTATTTGAGTTATTAGTTGTAGAAATAGGTAGGTGGAAGGAGAGGTTTGCTCAAAGGACGAGCATGTAAGTGACACAAATTGATGGAGTACTTTATACAATAGTAGAACAATTGACAATGCAAGACATTAAAAGGCTCAGGTTCAAGTTTACCTTCCAGAGAAGATAAATGATAAGCACCTGATCCATAGCTATGGGTAATAATGTAGGGTCCAAGCTAATTAGGAGAAACCTTGCCTCATTTACTTTTCTCAGCTTTAGTTACATGTTGATTTTATTTGAGGACAAGATCACTAACCTTGAAATTTTGTTCATGAACACATTTTTCATAGGCATATTTGATACATTTTTGGTAGATTGAAGGTGGTTAAGAGAATTTAAATGGTGTTCATCTAATAACTCAAGTTGAAAATAGTCTTGGAAAAATTTGTCATCATTGAGCATATCTTTAAGTGAGTTACAAAGAGATGGAATTTGGAGTTTGAGATGTAGGGCTCTCTCTATACTATAGACCAAATAGAAATGTGTGGCGCGGTTAAGGTATGGATGTTGGTGCGATAAGCTCATAAGGAAAAAGGAATGTGTGTATGGAAATCCTTGCCAGTATCATCGATGAATTTCATGAGAATTTTTTTGATGGTTTTGTTATTTGATTAGACTTAACCATTTGTTTGAGGATAATATGGTGAAGAGAAACTGAGTTTAATACCGAATTTATCACATAGTTTGCATAGAGTCTTGTTTTTGAAATTTTCACCATTTTTCAGTGATGAGGTGATGAGGAACACCAAAATGAAAAATGATGTGATGGTTAATGAATTCACATATTTTCTCATCTTTGGTAGAAAAGAGAGGGATGAATTCCACCCATTTAGTGTAGTATTCGTTTGTTTTGATGAACCATTGGTGATGTTGAGAAGAATGAGGGTTGATCTCTTCGACGAGATCTAAACCCCATTGGGAGAAAGGCCAAAAGTCCCTTGTGACTTGTAAGGCATGACAGGGGGTGTGGTGAAGGTTAGCATGCTACAGGAACTTCGCACAATGTTTGACATAGTCACAACAATCTTTATTAAGGGTTGGCTAGTAATAGCTGAGTTGAGGAATATGTTTGGCAATAACGTGACCACTGAAATGTCCACCAAAAATCTAGTCATAGATTTATTTAATGGTTAAGAAATTTCAAAACTAGTGATGCACCATAAGAGGATATCATCAAAGCCATGTTTGTAAAGAATACCCCCCATGATGACATAATGGGAGACCTTCTAGAGAAATTCTTGCTTACCATTACAAGTGAGATCTAGAGGTAGTATTGAAAGGGAAAGGTATTTAGCATACTGATTATACCAAATGTCACGTGGGTCACGTTTGAATCATCCCATAAATTTTACATCATAAAACAGATAAGAGGGTGACAAATATTTTAGAATCTTAAGGTGATGAGGCTATTTGTGTGGTGAGGAAAGTCATGGTATCCGTAAATTTGTTAGTGGATCACATAATAGTTTAAATGACATAATTATCAAAGGCAGTCAAAATCATGTCCACATGATGCTTAAAATTTTGAGGTATTTTGTTATGACACTAGTATAAACCATTGAACTTGGTGAAAACCTATTGAGAATCACCAAATATATTAATGGTATTAACATCAAGGGCAATGGTAGTTTTGAGACCTAACACAAGTGCTTCGTATTCAACCATGTTATTGGTACAATCAAAGTCAAGTTTTAAGGATAAATTCATAGGCTTGCCATCAAAAGGAATGAGAATAACCCATGCACTACCCCATGGTGAAATTTAGAAATGTTGATGAATAGGGTCATCTGATAAATGGTGTCATCCAGGGACAGAGTATAGATAGATTAATAAGGAAAATTGAAGTTAGAAGATTGATTTCTTGAAAGAGGTGCATTTGCAAGCTGATCTGCTATGGTTTTTCCCTTAACATACTTTTGATGAATTAATTCAAGGTCTAGGTCAAAAAGTAGCATGAGCCAACGTGAAGCACATTAGTGTTGATAAGGTTTAGCATACATGTAATGTAGGGGGTAAATGTTGGCGACGATGAATTTTTTTTGGTTGAGTAGGTAGTGGTAAAGTTTAGTGGTGAAAAAGACAAGAGCTAAGCAAATATTTTTGGCATGAGTATATTGAGTCTCATAATCTAAAAGTGTATGGCTTATGTAATAAACCAATTTCTACCTGTGTTTCTCATCGCAATGAGTGAGCATGGAACCCAAGGAATGGTCAATGGGAGAAAAATAGAGATAAAATGGTTGGTTGTCCTTAGGTGGGATGAGCATAGATGGCAGAAGAAGGTATTTCTTCAACACTTTAAATGCTTTGTTGGAATTTTTATTCTAATTGAAGTAAACATCCTTTTTAAGCAGATGATGAAAAGGGTGACATAGGTTGGAATGTTAGGAAATAAAATGTCGAATGGATTTCAATTTTCCTTGCAAACTACGGAGTTGTCGAAGGTTAGTAGGTGGAGGCATCTCCAAAATAGACTTGATTTTAGTGGGATCAACTTTAATACACTAAAAATAACAATGAAACCAAGGAGTTTTCTAGAGAGAACATCAAAGACACATTTCTTTGGTTAAAGGTGAATGCAGTATTTGATGAGACAGTAAAAGATGATTTTGAGGACGGGGAGATGTTTGGATTGAATTTGAGATTTTCTGAGAAGGTCATCTACATAGTCTTCCAGTATATCATGCATGACATCATGTAAGATATAGATCATCACACATTGATAAGTGGCACCAGTGTTTTTCAAGCCAAAGGGCATGTTGCAATAACAGAAGGTCCCCCAAGGGGTGATAAAGGTGGTTTTATGTTGATCCTCTGGCATGAGTAATATTTTTTTATAACCCGAGAATCCCTTTTGTAAGAGATAGCATCTCATGGCCGGTTGTAAGATCAAAAAGTTAATCGATGTTAGGAAAAGGAAACTCATCCTTAGGGTGGGTGAGGTTAAGGTTGTAAAATTCCATGCAGATGTAGATTCCCCTATTGCTTTATTGATAGGAACAATATTAAAAATCGATTGTGTATAGTCGATAGGTAAAATGAAAGAAATGGAAAGAAGGTGTTGGAGTTCTTATTTGAAAAGAAGGGCAATGCATGGATGCATTTTTTGTAGCTTCTATTTCATAGTTTTGGCATCAAGAATAGTAATGATATTTTACACCACAATATTTGGGTCAATACCAGGCATATCAGTGTAAGACTAAGAAAAATCATTGCTATTATCTTGTAGGGAAGAGGTGAAGGCTTCTTGTTCAGTAGAATATAAATATTTTCCTATCTTTATAATTCAAGGGTCATGTTGAGTGTGAATTTTGATCTTGATGGTTGATTCATTCAACATGGTTTTTGTCTCATAAGGTAATGACTAGTGAATGTAAGAATCATCTTCACTCAAATAGGTGAAAATGTAATCATCGTCCTAACATTGAATGATGTTTATATAAGGTGTGTCATTATCGATCATGTCAAGATAAAGAAAAGAAATGGAAGAGGGAACCTCGCTATCACGGTGATAGGTGAGAGGTCCCAAAGAAATGATGTTCATGAAAAAAATTTAGGAGGGATGGATTATGGATCTATGGACTCCATGGGCGAAGGTGGTGTGTTAGGTGAAGAAGGTGATGAAGGTACAAAAGGTGGTTCTTCCTCTACGAGGTCGACTCTAGCCTTCTTAGGACTAGGTGGTTCAGCGAATCCAATACCATATTGGTCTTTATGTTTGCAAGTAGTGCAAGGAATAATCATGTGATGACCTTGTTCATAAATACTTATCATATACGATGATCATAATGTGGGTTATAATGAAGGTTTCCATACTCTTGAGAATTTTTGAATGTGTTGATGTTGTACACGTGATACTCCCCCAGGGTAATTCATTGTAAAACACCTTTTAAGGGGTTGGAAGTTAGTACTTGGGTGGAGGGAATGGATGAGCTATTTTTAGTTTGAGAAGAATAACTAGTATACGGGTTAACTTTGGAAGTTATGGCAGCAGTGGGGAGAGATGAGTTGGGTCAGTGGTAAATGAAATAACAGAAGAAGATGAGGTAATTGTGGTTGAAGATGAAGTGGTAGTAGTAGTAGAAGAGGCAATAGTGGTAGTAGATGAGGAAGTAGTGGTAGTAGATGAGGCAGTAGCGGTAGTAAATTCCTTAACTAGGATAAGGACATCATTGGGTTGATACAATATCTTAAAATTTTTGAAAGGTGAAGGATCTTCCTCAATAGCACTTGTACGGATGTCCTTCATATTCTAACTTGATGTAGCTGTGAAGAGTTGAAGGTACATACCCCATGGAATTGATCCAAGGTCAACCAAGCTACATGTTATTTTAGAAGTCCCTTTCGAGAACATATAACAATTCAGGAATGGTGCCCGGACCCACGTGAATGTAGAGGATGACATTGAAAAGAGTAGAATTCAAAGAAATATTGAAAGAATGCAACATAACTAGGTTATTATGCATGCAATTAGTAGTTATGTACATTTTTTCATATGCACAGAAAGAATTAATATTAATACTCATACCTCCATTGATCATAATGAGTCAAAAACAAGTATCCTCAATGTGGATGGAGATGAAGAGGGTAGGATTGGGATCATCTTAATGGTGAGGATAAATCTCGAACTCAAAGAAACTGATAGTAGAAATTTTGTGAGTGATAGTTTAAATAAAGGTTTTAGGTGAAGCAGTGAGAGTGGCCACATGATGAGGTGTGAATATGGTTGAAACAGGTGTAGGGTCATTTGTTATAACCTCAATAGTTTGTAGGATCTTGAGGAGAGCATGGCGATGAGACTCAGAGGTTTGGATGAGGTCATACAAAGAAATTTTAAGATGATATTGGTGAATTTGTTTGATCATAGTATGATGTGTGGCACCATAAAAAATTGGATAGGTTGGCCCATAAATGGTTACCCTAGGGGAAATTACCCATGGAATGGTGGATAATGGTGTACTGGATGGGTTTTTAGTCTTCTCTTTTCCTTTGTCTTTATGTGCTCGAGTGACAACTTGAACCATATTGATCTGAGGAAAAGAGGGGGATGTGTCATGAAAGGTATAACGACAGGAGTGACAAAAACCTAGTACGGGATAAGAGCCCTATGAAATGAAAATGGTGACATTTTGGAGGGGCTTGGGCTAGCTCTCTAATCCAGAACATATTGATCTCAAAGGTCAAAGGAGGAAAAGAGGGTTGTGGAGGTGGAAGTGAAGCCTGCTGAATAGATATGGGGTAAAAATGGATGGTGATAGGTAAAGGTGAAATGGGATTTTCATCCAAAAGATCATCTTCATCAAAGAGATCTTTAGTTGAACAAATTTGAAGAAGAATAATTTTAAGGGCCTTACAATTTTCAACATCATGCCCTGACACATGATGATAAATGTAATTCATGGTATTGTTAAATCCTTTTAGTTTAGGTTTTAGTGGGTCATAAGGCCTAAGAGGTGGCAATGTAATAGCGAAGCTTTCTAACAGCTGAGTGAGGATTTTTGCGTAAGATCCTTCCAAGGAATAATAATAAGAAGTGAGATTGGGTTAGGATGGAAGTTTGGGTGACTTCTGTGGAAGAGGTTCTGCTGGAGGGGGAGTTGCAATTTGAGTAGGTTTGACTACCTTTTTGGTAGGTAGTGTGGTTTTAGGCTTGGGATATACCTTCCTAGATAAAGGTGTTAGCATAGTGCATGAAGTAGAAGGGAGTGCAGAAGATGGAAGTGGCTGGATAAGCCAAGGTGAGAGTGGAGATGTGGTAAAAATATTGGTAAGAGGTAATAAAGAAAGTGTAGGTTGAAGAGAAGGTAAAGGACTAGCTAGTGGAGTAGGCATTAACAATGTAGAAGGATTAGGTGGAATATGAGGTTGTGGTAAGGATTTAGGTTGCTTCGTTTTATTTTTACATTGGGTAGGAGGATGCTTGACCAAGGTTGATGGATGGGGACCTAATATGGATGGAAGTGGTGAAGGTGAGAGAGGAGTGGGAGAAATTGGGGTATGAGGCCTAAGAGGTTGGGTCTTCCTCTTAGGTGAGGGGATAGGTGTAGTGATATTTTGGGAAGAGTTGGCTAAATCGATCTTTACAAGAGGATGGATTAGACTCGGTGTCACCATAACCCCCAATGTATTGATAAGTTTGGGTACAGGTGAAGGCATGGTTGTAGGTAGAGGTTTGGGTATAGGTGGTTGTTTTGGTAATGGTAAAGGTTTTGGTGTAGGTGAGGATCATGTAGAAAAGGCTACTATAATTGGCTTAGGTGTGATGGATTTAGTTGTCTTTAACACTTTAGGATAAATTTTTGAATTTTATGTGGAAAACATTTACATTTGAGTCGATACAGGAATTTGAAGGCATCCCAAAAGGGTGGAGTAGTCGACATACTCCAAGTGATCATCCAAATGGGAGAATGGTTTAGAAGTAGAGGAAGATGGAAAATACTTGGTGGTGATCCCTGTGAAAAATTTTGAGGTTTGTAAAATAGGGAAGTTTTTGGCTTCTGACTTTATAGGCAGAATTGATGTGAGAAGATTAACAAGATCCTGATAGACCCTGGGAAACACATCACTGACTGAAAGAGAGTATAAAATTACCTCCTCTATGGATGGAGGAGGGGGAAAGGTAGGTGATGTAGACTCTTTCTTAGGTGGAGAAGAAGATAAAATACTCTCCTTTGGGTAAAAGTGTGGGTAATATGGGATCCTTGGTAGGTGACTGAATAAGTGGGATAAGTGCCTCTGTAGATGAAGAAGTAGGTGAGGTAATCTCCTTTATGGGTATAGGATTACATGAAATAGGATCCTCTTTGGGTAGAGGAGCTCGCCTAAGAATATCATTAATAGAAGGGATGGAAGGAAACTAAGTAGAAGGGACAAGTACTCTGTCGAAGATGACATGGACCTTGTGGACATGGGTGTTATTGTTAGAAGTCTCGTTGGCTTGAATTGATGAATGGGTATGGTTTAGAAAATGTTTCTTAAATACCTGTAGATTTTGATTTTCTGATGTGTTAGGGTTGTCCAGGATAAGATCTCCACTATCTAACATTTTTTGAATGATGCTTTTTAATGGTTTATAATTTTCATCACTATGTCCTCTAACGCAGTGATAGTTATAGTAATCATTCTCCTTAATCCATTCAAGTATAGGAAAAGAATGGTCGAAGCTAGTATGTGGTTTAATTGGTGGAAGAGTGATGGCTACCACTTTTAACAATTTTTCCAACATAGAGAAATAAGGTTCTCCTATGGTGGTATATCTTCATTGTTCTTTCTTGTATTAGAAGTTCTGAATAGGAGATAGATTAGAAGGAAGTTTTGATTGGTTTGATGGATGAGATGGGCCATCTTTCATGACCACCACCTTGGTGGATCCTTTTGTTTTAGCATGATTATTTTTTGGCTTAAAGAAAGAATAATAGTCATTTGATTTAAATGGAACTCTCTTGTTATGAAATTGTAACTTATTCTCTTTGATAACACATATTTCTAGCTTCTAGGCCATAGTGAACGCCTCATCGAACATCTAGAATGTTTAGACCTGAAGAGTTAGAGAGATGTGTCTCGTACAAGCCCTAGTGAACAACTCTTTCATCTCAGTTTATGGAAGTTGAAAGGTGAACTAATTGGTAAGGCTTTTCCAACATGTGATAAAATCTTTGATAGATTCATCTTCATATTGATGCATCGAATGTAAAACAGTCAAGGTGACCTTCTTAGTGATGTTAATGCAGAAATGATCAAGAAAGGCCTGAGCTAATTGATTTAATGAAAATATAGAGTTCCTAGGTAAATCACTAGACCAGTCTAAGGAAGGTCTTGTCAAGGACATTGGAAAAGTTTGAAGAAGCAAGGTGTCATCATGAGAAATCAGATAACATACATTCTTGAAAAATCACAAATGTTGTTGCAAATCTTCTTTACTATTAAATCAGTTTAATTTAGGCATCTCCCAATGTAAGGGATAAGGATGAATAGGCTCATTACAGATTTCAGCATAATTCAATGTATTACATGAGCTAGAGAAATATTTTTCCAGGGTTTACATAGTTTCCATCATCATTTTGATAAGCTTTGTGGTCAGATTAGATTAAGGCATACCTCACGTGGTATAAGGTGGATATGATGAGTATGACATAGAAGTCACACCAGTATATGGAGGTTCCAAGTAAGAAAATTGAGAAGGGGGGATATAAGTAGCGACAGATGATGATGGCATATACCTGAATGGGAGGTATGAGCAACGGGTGGTGGCTAAGACAAGGTATACGTGGGAAGGAATTGTGTAGAGACCTTTGTAGTGATAGGTGGTAGAGTAATAGGTACAGACATGAAAAAACTCTAAAAATGGGTTGACGTAACTAGGGATTGCAAGGTAATAATGACCGATGATGTTGGAATCCGTACACTAGGAGCTATAGATGATGGCATGGTGGATTTCGAAGGGGTGACAACTGTTGTAACTGTGATAAATACCAAAGTTGTGGGGTCAATATTAGAAACGATAGGATGTGATGTGTAAGCAGGTAATGCTACACTAGTAGTAGTTGATATAGAATTAGGACGAGAGTGGGAGGAATGGAGATAGGCATCCCATATATTAGCTATCCTAACAAGTCATGGGTGGATGAATGGGAAAGGTACTACTACAAGGTGGTGGGATTGAGATCAAGGAGTTTTGGGAACTCCTCGTCACCTACATGTATAGAAATAGGAGAGGTGGGATCCATGTATGAAGAAATAGAAGGCGGTTAAGGACTAGGTGGTAATGGTTGGTGGCTAGCATGAAAAACTACAGTGTTGGCTTGTTTGTGAGTCAAAACCATGTGAATGGTAGTATAATAGGTAATCTAAGTTCTGTAGATTGTACGGAAACATAGAAACTGAAGATAGAAGGGAACTAGTAAATGGAAATTGGTCGTTGTTTTGAAAGAAAAATCAAAACACAGAGACCAATGTTAGTTAGTATGAATGAATGGTAGATTTATAAATCTAGATATGAAGAATCTAAATTGGGTGGACATGAACTCTGCTAATGGTAAAAAATACTCCTAAATGTGATAAATGATAGAAATAGGTTACTGAAAATATCTAGATGTGAATTGAATAGTCTTTTGGGAAAAATAACCAAAATAGCAGGGAACCAAGGTTGGTCAGTCAACCGATACCAGTATTAATAGGTAACCAATGGTGGTTGTTGGACCGATGCTGATCACTGTGAAATCTGGGAAGATGATGAAAATTTAAATTTTAGGTGATTAATTCAAATGAAAACACAAACCTAGAAATTGAGTATAGTAGTGATGAGTCCTAACACACCTAGAATGAACTGGAATACACCAGTTATGGTAGTGGAGTGTGACAGATAAGAAAAATAAGAAGAAATGACCAAACACCTTAAAAAAAAATTTCAACAGTCAAAGGCTAAGAAGACACATCAATCCTATGCTTCATGTTTTAATGTTATGCCATTTAAAACTGAATATGAGTAGAATAGATTTTTTGGTCAACAAAGGTGCCCTATAAGTAGTATATGGCTCGTTTCATGTGTATTTTGGCTGAGTGTCCCCAATATATACTTCACAGTACATGAGGTCCAAATCTAATATGATAACTGACTAGAACACTAGCTGGATCCACCGTCAATCCCATTGTTAATCGTTGATGGCAATTGTCGGGAAGGAAGATGTTTAAGAAATGACTAAATTGTTCAAGTGATTTAGATAGGGGTGTGGGTGCAAAAAGTGTGAACTATGATTAATTCCCACTAATCATCAACTGGTCATGACCTCCAGTATATAGATTGCAAATAAATTTAGGTGATCTAATGTAGCATACGAAGGGTGAAATGTAGAGATTTTTAAGCCCGAATAAAAAATGAAAATGGATATAGAAAAATAGAGAATAGGTCAAGAGTACGATCTTTCACTAAATATAGGTACAAAATAAAGTAAGAATAATTCTTTTTAAACACCAAATCACGAATTTCCTTTAGACAAGGATAATAAAAGAATATTGACCAGAGGGAAACTTAATGTGAATTTTTCAAAAAAAGAAAGAAACACGCAATTCCGTATACGAAGAAAATGAAAAGAAACCACAAGAAGGTGTCCCACTGGGCATGCCAAAATGTTTCACCTCAAAGTAATGTGATAAAATAGATAAGTGTAATGAGCGTAGGAGGAATACTTGTGAATAGCTAGGAGAAAGTTACGCGCGTTGTTGAATTTGATCAAACCGAATGTGAGAGATTCCTTTTGGCTAGGAGGAACTACCTATAAAGAACAATACGACCACAAGAGAATGAAACAGTATATGGTAGTGGAATGCCTAGAAAATGCTAGTTCTGGAAATTTTGATCAAATTAAACAGTCAATCCACTGTTTTATCAAATTAATGAAAATAAATGTGAGAAGTAAAGGTCCTATCACTAAAACTATGATTTAGGTGTATCAAAACATTACCAATATGCTAGATTAAGAAAAGTACTTAAAATATAAAGTAATCTAGCATCAGGCCATGTGTGATTTTGGTTGCGAAAGTTCAATAAGGTGTTAGGAAAGGTCTGAGAAAGGTTTTGGATGATTCTGGGTTGTTTGGTGAAAGTTATGAGCTTGTTGTTATAAGCCAAGTTACCAGCCATAGAGACCGGTATTAGTTAGGTGACCAATGTCAGTAGTGGAAAATGACTGAAGTTGGTTGGATGAACCGTGCTGGTAGGGGCAATATAGTAGAAATATAAAAAATGGGTATTTTGGGTCTCTCTTTGATTCCACAGAGAGTTGAGGGAGTTTGGGGAAGGATGATATAACTTTTTTAAGGCTCGGCAAGGGTGGTAGAGGTACTGGGATAGGTGAAATGATTCAGGTTGATGGAATAGGCGGTAAACAGGTGAAAGGTGGTATTTAAGATAGAGAGGGATCAGATGAAAAATGTAAATGAAAGACTTAAGATCAAAACAAAATATTAACAAATAAGAATGAATTATTTATCTGAGAACCTATAGATCTAAATATGGTGGTGGTTGATGACCATTCGGATATGAAATGGGGTGGTGTTCACTACCACGGAAGTGGATCCTGTGTGCCCTCTTATGATGATTTGAATCTGTGGATGAGATGATTAGATGTTAGTGAAGATATGATGGGATCTGGTTTGTCATCTAATAGCTTGAATGCTTAAGAGTTATAATGCCAAAGCTTGATTGAATCCATGAATTGGAGAACCTGGGAAAAGAGTTAGAAACTCTAATTTAAGGGTAACCGATGGTAGTTAGGGAACCGACACCAACCGAGGGAAAACCAGTGTCATTTAGGGAGAAATGGTCAAATTGGCTAAAATGGCTTGATTACTCCCAGATTTGGCGTGAGTCAAGTTTTAGTCTTGGGTCAAAAGTGGGAGCTAGCGCTAAATATAGAGGGAGAGAGGTTGGAGAGATAATAGGTCATAATGGTTAAGGTTATAACAATTCCTAGTTGGTTAGGGAGTGTGGGGACCTAGCCTTATCCATTTAACGAAGTTATAATAGTTCTAGGTTGAGGTAGCTAGATGAAGTGGATATTAATCTAATTAAAGTAATTACATTAATAATAATGTGAGGATTAATTTAATATAGGTGATTAAATTAATACCAATGTGGGGAAGGGGTCCATGGCTAGGTATATGTGTCAAATTGATGAATTGAAAGGGGTTAAAGGGCTTGTGACCTAAATTTGGTGTCTACATTTTCCCCTTTTTATCACGTATATTGTATTGGTAATCGACACAGACAAAAACAGGAGTGGTTTCCCCAGGTATGGGTTGATGTGATCCCCCTCAAACTCAGATTTGATGAAGGAGTAGGATGAATCGGTGATGAGTTTGATAAAATGGTAGGTGAAGAAGAAAAATAAGTTAGGGTTTAGGCACGATCAAGGGTTATTTTGGGTGTAGGTAATAGGCAAGGACATTCAAACATATGCACACATATAGAATGTGACAAGGTACTAGGATGAAGAGCTCACAAACTGTACATCGTCAAAGGTCACTAATTGATCCAAACAAGGTTGATGTGATCCATGCATCCAAGGTATAGGACACGAACCCAAAACACAAATAGGATAGGTGTAGGAATGGGCATTATGTGGGTTCAATAACACAAATAGGTTTGGGCTAGTCAATATAAACACCATGGCATTAGGCAAGGCAAGGTTTATAGGATAAAGAATATGAGTAGCATCGCTACAAGCTATAATGAGTAGGTGAATTAAAGTGTCAAATAGGCATGGGCATGTTGGGTAAATAGGTAAGGTCATAGGAAAGGCCAAGGTAGAGATAAACACAATGCTTGAAATGATAGTTTGATTATGTGTGAGGTAATAAGGAAACTAGGTGGGGTTATAAGGCTATGTAGAGGCTAGGGTAGAAAGAAAATGGTTTTAGGTAGCAAAATTGAGGTTAAATTAAGTATAGGTTGGTTGAAAAGGTGACTGACACCGGTTGAAGGTTAACTAATGCCGGTAAAGGATAACTGATGCCAATCCATTAGGGCAAGAGAACAACGTTGGTCAAATCAGTGTGGGGGTAAAAAAATTAAAATCCATGTATTACAGAATCATTTGTGACTTTCTACTTTTGGAAAAATGAAAGATATTTTTTAGATGGGAGAGAGTACAAGGTGCGGTGAAAGGCTGAGTTGGCAAGCGAGTAGTGATTGATAGGATTTCATTTTAACGAGCCTGTGAGATCGATAAGAGTGATTGGATTGGTTAAGAACTGAGGAGTGGATTTAGGAATGGCTAAGGCCAGAGAGGGAGTGGGAGGACTGCTAGTTTAGAGATTGGAGATCCCACCATAAAACGGAGGTGAGTAGAGGTAGGATTCAAAATCCATTTGGTGTTTTTGATTAAAATGAAAATAGAAGAATGTTGAATTTGGGTTTTTAAAATGAATTTGAATTTTTTTATTGAAAATGGGGGGAAACCGGTTATGGGGATGGTGAAATCTAGGTTAATTAGGTTGTAAAATGAATGTGGGTGGAATTTGGGTAGTTTGGGGTAGGTTTTAGAGGGTTTATTGTTAATTTTTGGAAAAATATGGACGTTGGGGTTAGGCCCTAGGGTCAAACTAGTGACCAACATTGGTCAAACATCAGCTGACATTAGTTTTCCTTCCGGCATGAGTGAGGTAAAAAGGTGACCAGTTCCGGTTAGGGTGACTAGTGCCGGGCACTATAAAAAGTGACTAAGGCCTAAAAAAGAGGTTTTGGTAGAAAAAATAGAGAAGGATAGAATTGTAAGATAGATAGTTGGGTGAGAAGGTATGAAAAGATAAAATTAGGTTAGATTTGAAGATGATTGTATGAATGAATGGGTAAGTAGAGAAAACTAGGGTAATTTGGGTAAAGAAGGAAAGTAGTTGTTGTCATGCAAATGTGCAATGAATAAATTGGAAGTTTCCAAGCATGACAACTATACCCGTATGCCGAAATTTTCATGTTTTATCATTCCTAGGCAACCCCAGATTCATCTAGTCAGTCCAAATGACCTCCCAAACAAACTTATAACAACACCCTAGGTGATTTAGGAAATTTCATTCATTCCCCCAAGGTGATTTTAAGAGTTCATTGAAAATGAAAATTTTGGGCAATCACAGGAAGGGCTATCGCTAGCCTTCCTAGGACTGGATTAAACCCCTTGGAGTGGAACGGAAGGGAAAAATTCAACAAGGAGATGAAAAGAAGACCCTAAAACATAATAGAAATTATTTTTGAAGCTTTGGGGAATTTTTTCAAGACTTGGAGCAGTCTGAGTAAAAAACAGGGTTCACAAGCCTAGGCAGTACACATTCCTAAAACAACTATTGGGCTTCAAAAGAAGATTCGGGGAGCTACGAATGGAGTTAGGAGAATATATATATATATATAGAAATAGGATTCCAAGGCCTAAATTATGATGGAATAATATTTTTCACAAAACTTTGGTGCATCAGGTCTGCAGGTAGTTTATCTCAGGCACATGTGGAGTGTAAAATCCCAAATCTGATTTTTCAGTGACCAAATGGAATAATAAAGACATGATACAACACCATTGGATTCAAAGCCCATTTCTAGTTAGGATATATAATTTTTTTCCAAAAATGTTCATTAAGAGATCAAGTTATCATTGTTACAAGTTCAGGACTTAGCCAAATTTTTGGGAGGACACATGTCAGCACTAGGAGCCTGATGGGATTTTGTGTCCCTCACATCCCCCAAGGTCAAGGACACCAAGGTTATAAAAGTGTATCTGGCCCCCTTGAAGCCATATCATCCCTCATATTACCTCTTTTACCCTCGTGTGACCTCCAGACTTGACCGTTCAGCCCCCAGGTGCTTTTTTGAAGCATTCATCCCCTATTGTCAGATCGGGTGCCACGTGTCAGCTCCTTGACCACCGTGGAATTGGATGTCCCTTATGCACCTGAGGTGGGGGACATCAGACCTTGAAAAATACAACCCATCCCCCATAGGGAGTCATTTGGACACCCATGTGACCTCCTTTTAGCTCCCAGTGCTTCAAATCAACTTTTTCCTCCTTCATTCCCAGCCATTGGATCTAGTGCCACGTGTCACCGTCTTGGTCATTGTGGAAATTTATGTCCCTCACATCCATGAGGTCAAGGAAATCACGCATTAAAAAATGCACCCAAACCCTAATTGTGCATATCTTTTTAAAAATTTCCAAGTGCCGCTTTTTTTCACTTCTAACTTCTAACAATTATAGGTGCACTCCATTCCTCCATTCTTCCTTTGCAACATTCTACCATCACTCCAATATTACAAATGATCAGACCAACTCGACCCAAACATTGAAACACATTCCCCACAGTGACGTGTAGGTATTAGGAGTTTTTATCAAAACAAGAAGGATAAATGAAGAACAAGAGGAAGAAGATGGTGAAAATCTCCATAACCTAGAAACGAAGATCTGAAGAAATATTGCAAGCCAATGCATGAAAAAATGAACCATTTTTTTCTATTCATTCCTCTATTCAAGGCCATAAAAAAGACACCTTCAAACTTCCCCCTCATGCAACAGAGCATCCACACCAAAGAAATCTCCTTTCCGGCTCAACAAGGAAAGAAGTGGGAATTCCCATCAAACTAGTTTTTGGATTGAAGTAAAATTGCATGTGAAGCACCAGAAGAAAAAATCCACATAAAAAATATAATTTTCTTCACAAATGAAGGATATTTAAAGACCTACAATTTCAAGGTCCATTAATGGCTGCCGTACCTAGAATCACTACCAGGTCTGAAAATTAAAACTTTAAAATCTCTTAGACTATTAAGCAGGCAGATCTGAAATTTTAGAGGGATGATATTGGGAAAAACCCCATATCAAAAAACATTGTTCCACATCAATCTGACTCTGAGAGGCAAACTTTCAAAAAATAGCAGGTCTCTTACATAGGAGCTGCTATTTTGGGAAAGTCAACAACTAAAGAACCTGTGAAGGAGACTAAGACATTGGAGGTGCACTACTGCTGAGAATTCACCAGAACGAACATTTTTGGCACTTACTAAAAATAGTAAGTGGGCCCTCGAGAACCTGTTAAAAATAGAAAGTTGATCCAGAAGGAATGAAGAACTTAGGGAGAAAGAGGAAAACTAAACCATAACATCCAGTTGAAGATCGGGGACTTGTTTTTTCACACTTACTAAAAATAGTAAGTTTCTTTTTTGAAGGGAGATATGAAGACAAAGTGGACGGGTCCAAAGCTAGCACAACCGTTTTCCTATGAGTATGATGTGGAAGATAGTGACATCTTTTACATGGACCTTAACGACCTTAAGACTCACATATCCTCCAAGCATCGAAGGAGAATTAAAGACCACATATTCACAAGTGGCTTGTTTGCCACTGCAGGGCATCCAGTGTCTGTGTAAAGTATTGAGCTAGTCCTAGCCTACTGTTTCCACTACGAGCCTGAGATGTAAACCATTTGACCTAAAAATGGTGCAACGATGGTGGTCATTAGCCCTAGGACCATTTCAATCTCTCTAAAAATACCAAAATCTCCCGACATGGTTGTCATTTCCAAGGAAAGGGCTATGCACGATTGGGAGACAATGGATTCATATGTCTAAGGAGTAGCACTCGATTCATGGCTGAAAATAGGAAGAAAGCCTTCTAGGATACCCAAGAATCTACCAAGGTGTGAATTCTGAGAAGGGTATTTTGATGTCATCACTCTCCTTAGTAGAGTAATGGGCGAAGCAAGCATGAGAGACTTCCAGGACTGGATGGGTCTTTTCATCTTGACATTGATAGAAGGAAAGTAGAGAATTGAATGGGGGTAGATCATCAATGAAAATCTCCATCTGAAACTACTCCAAGTATCTACAATAAAGAAGTTCCACATGACTTCTTATCTAGTTTATCTCCTCACAAGCTCGCAATCATTCAAGGGATTAGCTCTCGCACTGAACATTGCTTCCAAGGTACCTACATTCGAGAAACTTCTGCAATTGATATTAGAGGAGACCAATAGTAATTTCACCCATGTGAATGATGTGTTCACCATGTATGTGGTCCAAATATTAGAAGGGGACATCAAATCTAGGATGTCACCAAAAGCGGCATCCCTGATTAAGGAATATGGCTCGTAATTCATAGAATTCTCAACATTATCCTACATACAAGTCGATGACTTTGACCAGGCTCCATTGAAACTACCTAAGTACCTCAGTGACTAGATATTATTGTTCAAGCTCTGTAGGTAGATCACCCAAGTAAATAAAAAGCTCAGAACTAGGAGAAAGAAATTGATTACATTCCCTATATTTCTAGGGGAGTTCACATGCAAAAGCTCAAATGATGCATCTCACCTGGAGGTTGATTTTGCACACTTGAATTTGCATTCCTACAACACCAAGCCCAACTTTGACATCTGAGAGGATCCTGACTCGTTCTATGTCATAAAATTACAACATGAGCCACAAATCAAGCACTACTAGGCCAACTGTGTTGATGAGTTTGAAGTCCGTAAAAAAGATCACATGAGGATGACAATTAGTGAGATGAAGAAATTCAAGTTCTCTTGGTATGAAGACATTTTACATGATGATGGGACATAGATTCTCGATCCTGAGTACATAGTAGTAAAGATGTCCCCAATGCCCCAAATCAACTAGCATGTTTTTGAATTAGGAGATATACTAGAGCAGATTGAAAGGGTGGTGAGGAGAATGAGGATTTGGTTTCATAAGATGAGGACTATGATCATTTTTTGACAAGGAACTTCTCCAAGCAAGAATCAAGCTTCACAACATTCATCTTCCCAAGTAGTAGAGGTAACTTCCAATTCTAAACACTCTGGAGTGAGTTCAAAAAGGAAGGCCTCTGAATTGAATACATCTAAAATATTTAGGGGAGAAAAATATTTGGTGGCATAGCTACAAGAGGAAGACATGATCCCAGTGATGTAGATAGAAAAATCAACAACAGATGCACAAGTGAATGAGGAGGATATGACTCATGATCTAGTATTCGAGCCACTACAAGAGGTCTTGCATGTTGTTAATTTTGATGCTCTTCTAATTCAAGAATTGCCTCCTCCAACAGAACAAAGAATGGTTGATGCATCCATCATTGAGCCTGAATCTGGAGATATGTTTCCATGGATGCGGGAGATGATCATCCTTGACACTCATACTATGCAACAAGTAGCAGCCCCTGATCTATCAGCAATTATCTCGATGGCTAAAGAAAAAAGGTCAAGAAAGATTGTGCAGACAACATCACGATTCTATAGTGGGGAGATAGGTAATTAATACATTGAAGTAGCTTAGCCAAAAGTAATCAAGCCATAGGATGAGATGACACCAGTTGACTATGAGATGAGCACAATCCAGTTGGGACCAGCCAATCATGAAGGTGATTTTCACATACACCAACAATATTCTGCTCGTATAGTGGCAAGGAATAAATAATATAAAGAGAATATTTAGGTGCTAGAGGAAAAAGTATGAATTCTTTCATCTTATGTACAACACCTAGTGGAACCAAGCACTATAACACTTCCTATTGAGAAAGTGGTACCATTCAGTAGCTTTGATCTACAATCTATTAGGAAAACACATGAGCTCATGATGTAGAGGTGAGAAAATAATGAATGGATAGACTCAATCTCTAAAAAAGGGAAGTCAGCACTTCAAGAGGTATTCAATCTCTTTGCATACATGTGTGCAACCACCAATAGAATATGAACACTCAAAAAGGATTTGGGGAAAGAAAGATATTACTGGGAACCTCTGGGACTAGTAGTGAGTGAGATGAGAAACACCCATCATCAAGAATTGATTGATAAGAAGGTTTTTAAAACTCTTGTAGAAGACTTGACATGGGTATGGGATAGGGCCCTAGAAGTCATATTTGAAGCAATCAATCAAGCATTCACAGAGCTAGAGGAGAGAGAAGAACAAACATACAAGCTGCAGGATAGCGTAAATCAGAAATTTCATAAACTTGGAGTACCTGCAATGAGCAAACACTCAACTCTTGATGATTTGATTGGTCCTTTTGAAGAATACATCAAGAAAGGCATGGGAAACCCATTTTCCTTTTAGTAAGGATACTATTTACTTCTTCTTAGAAATTGGAGCCTCCATTGCACTTATCGCAGAGAAGCATTCGTCATGGTTTGGGAAGTCCAAGGACATCAATAGTGTGATTGATGGATGTACTAAAACCTTGAGCTGCATTCGTATCCCTCATATCAACAAAGTAGAACCAGCAGTGGCTCATTTCAACCAAGAGTTTGGAAAGATAGAATCCTTATCAAGATCACAAATTGGAGAGCAGTCAGAGAATGGGGCTAAGTCCACCACAATAACCCATCCTTCAGCATAATTCCTCTTCTTCTTCATCTTCCTCTTATTTCTCTCTTTTCCCTTCTCATATAACACTCTCTCTCCCAAATTTTATATTTTTTCATTGAGAGTTGCAATTTTTGATATGACTTAAGTGAATTTAAAAATATAATGTAAATTTAAGTCACCTTGCTATTATAAAAGGGACTTAAATATTTAAAGTGGAATGTGAACAGTCTTAAGTCACATTAAGGTATTCAAAGAGTCACTAGGAAGATGAAAAGTTTCCTCCTCCTTTATAAATTGTAAGAAGCATCTCATTTGAGGGTCTTATAAAAAGTCTTTTGAATTTTGCTTCTTAGATGTTTGAGATTTTTTTTGTGAATTCATGAGAGAGTTATCCTTGTGAAGAGAGAAAGAGATAGAAAGTTTCTTCCATTTCTCCTGTTAAAAAATGTCTTCTATTTCTCACACCACGTATAAATTCTTCTTGAGCTTCAATAAAGGAAGAATGAATTTTAGCCTCTTTGATTGAGGAGTTTGTTGGTACTTTCTTCCCATTAAGCTTCATTTGGTCTTGCAGCTATTATGCAGATTTTTTTTCTTCTATATTCAAGTGCATGTAATGAAAATTATGGCTGGTGTATGCAAGTCTCTAATTTTCTACTTGCAGCATTAGTTTTTCTCTTTTCTAATTTTCTCATTCCCTTTCCTGCCTTCCTAGCAAAGTCATCTCTTGCAAGTATATGCAAGCAATTTTCGCAAGGTCAGTGGAGTGCCCCTTTTGGATCCTTGGCCAAAAGGCCACAGGATAAAACTCACATTTCACTCACGCATGCACATACAGTAGTTGCACTTATTAAGTAGAGGGACTTATACTCCCAAAGAGTTGACAAGATAACCACCAATTTGTCCCTGAAAAAATTTGTTGCCAACAGTTTTTGGTGCCCACCATGGGGCAGATTTAGCAGCATCTACACTTGAATATGACCATAAGGTCTGAAAATTACAAAAAAAAATTCAGAAAATTCAAACTTCAAAAGAGAAAATTTCTAGAATTTGAATAGCTATATGAGCCACATGTCAACAAACCATGGATATTTTGGGAAATAATCATGTTGAAAGACCCAAATTTCTCTTCCACATCCAAGAATACATTACTTCAGATTTGAGAGAAGCTATTTGGCATAATAGAAAAAGTGTCAACCACTACTTCATTGCCACAAGAATCCTTGACCTTAAAGAAGAACGCGCTGCTGATTTGGAGAGGAAAAGACAAATCCCACCACCACAAAGGAAAGCATAGATTTCCAAGCTGGTGGATAGAAGATACACCCAACAATAGAGAGAATAAGGACAAACCGACCCCATTTTTAAAGAACTTCAAAGAAGACAAGAGCTGCTTAGAATTCAGAGGCCTCCCCTTTGTCAAGAAACCAGTCATGTCGAGAACATGAGTGTTGCTAATCCTTTAGATGGTGAATTTCCATAAATAAACAAAAACCTTTAATATTTCACTAATGCAGAAACCAAAGAAGAAGTTAGAGAAAGAGAAGAAAGAGTGGAAGAGGAAATAAGGGCTCAACTTGACGAAATCGAAAGACTTCAAGCCAAGGAAGACAAGAGAGAAGTAGTATAAGCTACATATTTAGTAAGGTGTGAAGCTAGAAATAGAAATAGAATGGGGGATCATGAGTGTGATCATGATCATGAGGCCCGTAGGCCTAATGTACCATAGGGAGGAAACACGGGTCCACTTTCTCTTGCTCAACCACTCCATGAGCTACCGAGGGGCTCTAGAAAAAACTTCCTGAAGTTCATAGGGGATGGTTCTCAGCTCCCTAAAGAACATGTAGCATCATTTATCACTACTTGTGGTGTGTTGGGTGTTGAGGATGAAGATGTGTCAGTACAACTCTTTGTGGAGTCACTTCAAGAGTAGGATATAGAATGGTTCTACATGCTACCCCCAAGGTCTGTAACCTATTGGGAAGATATAAGAAGTGCATTTGAACATAGGTTCAAGACCACAAAAAATTGCTAGGATCTCTTTGTCCAATTGGTACAAATGAAAAAAGAAGCCTCTGAGTCAATGAGATACTTTGTAGCAAGATACAACAGAGTGATAAGAAGAATCCATGAAGATGTGGTGCCTCCTGAAAATAATTTGAAGAGATTCTTCATTAGTGCCTTGCCATCAGAAGTAGGTTTCTTCCTTAGAAGAACCCAGCCAAGAACATTGGGAGAAGGTCAAGACCATGTAATAGAAACTGATGATGATCTAATCTTATCTAGTAAAGTGAAAGGACCAAATGGGAAACAAAAGGGTCAAAATTCAAACTCATTCACCACAGATCTAGTGTTCCAAAAACTGGAAAATGACCTAGTTGCCTTGAAGAAACAACTATCCCAGATCACAATGCAGAATGTTCCAAGTAAAACAAACCCTCCAAATAGGCAAAGGATTGCTCCTCCTCCTTACCAGATTGCTCTTGAAGTACCATCATTCAATGCCATTTGTGACACCAAAGAACCAGAGGAGGAAGAAAAAATTGAAGAAGTTAAAGAAGAAAATGTGGAGGATTATGAAATCTATCTTGAGGTCAATTAAGTTTGATGGTGATACACATAATGGACTAATTGATTACGTTGGTGATGAAGATGAGGATGATAAAGAATCTCTAGGTTTATCATGTGTAGTTTTTACTCATGCACAGTCCAGAGAAAGGTGATTCATCCTTAATGGACTACAGTAGAGGACAAGAAGAAGAAAGAGGATTCTCCTTCGGAGGTCCCAAAAAAAATAAAATCATCAATATATGATCACCACTACCACCTTCGATGGAGTTAGATAAAGAGAAAGAAGACCCACTAGCTAGCAAGGATCATGCTGCCATACTAAGTAAGTCATGTAATCATCTCCCTAGCTCAAAGGTTACTAAGAATAATTCTTCTTCAAATATTGTTCCTACAAAAACATCTAAGGTGTCATCAAAACCTACATCACCATCTCCTTCCAAGCCAATTACTTCACTCTTGAAAGAAATTTTAACACACAAAACAACAAAACCTTTTTCATATAAAGATTTTGTTATTCCTGGAACCTCTTCCTCACCCACCATAACCACATTTTACTTTTTGGAACACACAAGAAAAACTAAAGTCCATCTCTCAAAACTAGAATACCTACAAACTCATCCTACCCAATTTGATAGGTTCATTGATGTAGTTCGTGGAGGTAATCCCATAACCTCATGTCCAAGTTCCAAAAGCTTACTCCCCACACCATCCACACCATCTTCTAAAAACAAGCTATCCCTCAGTGCCTCCAAAACCAACAGGGTTGAACCTTTCTACCTATCACTTCTTATTAAAGGATTTGAGCTAAATAATTTTATCATAGATTTTGAAGCCTCAGATAATGTGATGCCCATTAAAGTTGACAAATTCTCTTGGCCTCACCTTGACCCAAGAAAATGGAATATACTGTTTAATGGAATCGAAACAAGTTCCCATTGGTAGGAAGGATGAAAGATGCATAGGTAGCTTTGGTAGATTTTCCAGACAAGAAGGTGTTCTTAACCATCTTGGTATAAAACATCCCAACATCCTTTGGCATGCTATTGAGCCTGAAGCTTCTGTCAGAGACTTGGGTGGGGGAATAAAAATGGACTGGTCATCTACAAATATTCCAGTAAAAGGTGAGATGAATAAATTGCTGTCTAGTAAGAAAGATGAAATTCACAGTACGGAAGTCTGATGATCTAAAGGACAAGCATTCTTTTTCAAGATAGTGGGCTAGAAATCTACTTCCTCGCATCAAAAAAATAAGATAACATGACACTCATTATGGAAGAGGAAGAAGAAAAATTTTGCACGATGGAATTTGATGGTAGTCATTCTAGTGTAGGTTCAGGAGCAGGTGTAGTGTTGTACTCTCCCTCTGGAGAATTGTGCCCATTTCCCTACAAGTTGCAATTTGATAATACAAATAATACGGTGGAATATGAAGCTCTCCTTTTAGGTATGGGTGTGGCCAAAGACATGGGAATAAAAAATTTGCAATGCCAAGGTGATGTAGAAGTGATAGTAAAGAAAATTTGGCAACAATAATATCAAGTGAAAAACCCAAGACTCCGGCATTATATAAATAGAGTATGAGACTGCATTGAATCTTTTGATGCATTTTCCATTGAAGCTATCCCAAGAGAAAAGAACAGAAAGGATGATTCTCTTGGAGTATCGGATTCCCTAGTGACACCTCATCCTTCTTTCGGTAAAGATAAGGTGACCATATAAATGGTGTTCAAGCCTAGTGTACCATATAATGCAAATCATTGGCAAGTATTTCACGATGATAACAAAATTCTATCATTTTTGGAATAAAGGGATAATTTCCATCACCTCTTCTTTGAAGGACGTGAAAATCAACATCGTGAAGTGGGTAGCCGAAGGAGAGAAACAAGGAATCAAGGGTATTGATAATGAAGGAGTGATCAAATTGAAAGGGAATAATATTCCCAAAGGCCTAGTTTCTTTGGAAGAAATCTTTGACAAACATGACAGATTCATTTAAGAGAATGAAAAACAATCTTCTTGGTGCCTTGCTAATTTTTACAAGGAAAAACATCAGCACCTTGGAAGAGCCAAGGATGGTCAATATTCAAAAATGGTGCTCACCTTAAGGAGAAGAGAAGGTTTTTTTACATTGCTCAAGAAATATTTCAGATGTTTTTTGTCTACTCTTATGATGAAATCAAATCTTTCCAACTGAAGGAGATGCATCACTCAATTCCTTTGAAGCAGGATACTAAACCATTCAGGAAGAAGCATAGGCCATATAATCCAAATATTGTTGATACCATCAAGGAGGAGGTAATGAAGATGCTCAATGCAAGAATAATCTTTCCCATCCACCATTCAACATGGCTAGCCAACATTTTACTGATATGCGGAAGAAGAATGGTGAAATAAGAGTATGTGTAGATTTCCGCAAACCTGGACTAGGAATCATTGAAAGACAATTATCCTCCTCCTTATCATGGACCACATTTTATCAAGCAGTCACTGTATCTGAGATACTTTCATTGTTTGATGGATTCTCATGGTATAATAAAATAAAAGTGGTGGAGGAGGATCATGCCAAGACAACCTTCATGACGCCTTGGGGCACTTTTACGTACAACATAATGCCTTTTGGCCTAATCAATGCGGGAGCTACATTTTAAAGGGTGATGAATTTGGCCTTCATAGATCTAAAACATTGTATCGTCATATATCTTGATGACTTCATGGTATTTTTAAAGAAGAGGGGAGACCATATCCATCACTTAGAACAAGTACTTGCAAGGTGTAGAAAGCATGACATATCACTAAATCCCAAAAAGTGCATTTTTGGAGTTACGGAAGGAAAATTACTGGGGCATATTGTGAAAAAACATGGAGCACATATTGGTCCTGAGAGAGTACGATCCATTCAAGCATTATCTCTACCCACAAGCAATAAAGGAGTTCATTCATTCTTCAGAAAGGTGAATTTTCTTCATCGCTTTATTCCTAAGTTTGTTGAATTAACAAAGTACATCACCACCATGATGAAACAACATGTAAACTTCAAATGAAACAATGAAGGGAAGGTAGCATTTAAAGAGATAAAAAATTCCATTTCCAAAGCTCTAACCCTTGTGTCTCTAGATTTTAACAAAGAATTCATCATGTATTGTTATGCCTCAGAACACACCCTCTCTGTTGTTCTTGTTCAGAAAAATGATGAAGTCATGGAAGCACCTATTTCTTTCATGAGTTTTCAATTGAAAAAGCATGAACTAAATTAAAAACAATTAGAGAAGCATGCTTATGCAGTGGTTAAGGATGTAAAAAACTTTAGGTTCTACATCCTTAACTCTCATACAGTGGTGATGGTCCCTGGAAGTGTGATCAAATCCATCTTGACACAACAAGATCCTAGAGAAAAAAGAGGAAATTGGATTGCAAAGACACAAGAAAATGAATTGGAGATTCAACCCTCTAATCTGGTAAGGGGTAATGGCTTGTGAAGGTTGATTGTTGAAGATGAAACACTCAAAGCTCAAAATGGCAAAGAAAATTGTGCTTGCCTAACTTGTTCCAAAGTCAACCCACAGGTTCTCCTTGTAACCACTACTGATGAGTGGTATGCTGATATTGCCTATTACTTAACTTATGGAGAATTCCCTCCTCATATTGATTAAAAGAAAAGGAAAACACTCAAGCTGAAGGAAATAAGGTTTGTAATCTGGAATCATGCTCTTTACAAAAGAGGCCTTGATGGATGCTTCCTTAGGTGCGTGGATAAAGAACAACAAGAAAAATTGTGTAAAGCATATCATGACCAAACACGTGGTGGGAATTTCTTAGCAATGCTCACTACACACAAGATCCTCTGAGGGAGGTATTACTGGCCCACCCTCTTTGCAGAAACTCAAGTTTGGGTTTCCAAATGTGAAGCATGCCAACAATTCGTTGGGAGACCACAACTTGCTGCACTACCACTCATTCTAGCTGTTATTGAAGAAACATTTTAGTAGTGGGGGCTAAACTTCATTAGTTTTCTGAATCCTCACTCATGTGCAAGACATACCTACGTACTCATGACAACAGATTACTTCACCAAGTGGGTGGAATCCATTCCCAATAAGCAATCCAACACAAAAACAATATGTAACTTCATCAAGGAAAATATCATAGTACATTTTGGAGTACCACATAAGCTTTTAGTAGACAATGCCACCTATTTATCTTTAAGGGAGTTGACTGAGTTTTGCTATGGCTATAGAATATCTCTATCTCATTCATCACACTACTATCCATAGGGGAATGGACAGGCTGGATCAAGCAATAAGAACATTGTGACCATTTTCCGCAAGATTGTAGATGAGAACCAAAGGAACTGGCTCAAAAATTTGTATGATGCATTGTGGGTGGATAGGATCACTCCCAAGAAGGAAATAGGTATGTCACCATTCCAAATGTTGTATGGAGTCGAGGTGGAAATCCCACTCATAATTGAGATTCTAGCTCTCAAGTTACTATAGGAAATAGAAGATGGTCAGTACAAGGATTCCATTCACAAGAGGATCCTCTTTCTTGAGAAGCTAGAAGAAAATAGACTTCGAGTGGTGGACCGCATCAAAGAGCACCAGTTAAAAGTAAAGATTTTTTTGATAAGAATGCTAAAGCGATAGAATTCAAAATTGGAGAATTCATCCTACTATGGGATAAGAGAAGAGAACCAAAAGGAAGCCATAGAAAGTTTGATTCATTATGGCTTGGTCCATTCCAAATTCATGAATCTTGCAGCAAAAATGCTTTTCTACTCTCATATTTGGACGGAACACCACTGGAATTGCCTCGCAATGGGAAATACCTAAAATTGTATCATCAGTGAAAGCAGGTTGTCTCCCACCTTATATTATAGGTGATTTTCTAGGTGTGTTTCCCTTTTTTTTGTGTTTCCTTTCTTTTGGTTTGTGTGTGTGTGTTTCCCTCTTCTAATATCTCTTTCTAGAAGTTGTACATGACTCTCAAGGCCCAATGGATAAGGCACTGGTCAATGAATTATATGGTCTAAAATTCAGATTCTAGATTCCCTTGTCATGTCTTCACTTCACTCATTCCACGCCATGTCCCCAAGCTAGAGCTAGCTATTGTCGTGTAAATGTGCAACGACTAAATTGGAAGTTTCTAAGAACGAAAACTATACCCCTATGCCGAAATTTTCATGTTTTATCATTCCTAGGCAACCCCGGATCCATCCAGTCAGTCCAAATGACCTCCCAAACAAACTTATAACATCCCCCTAGGTTATTTAGGAAATTCCATTCATTCCCCCTAGGTGATTTTAAGAGTTCATTGAAAATGAAAATTTTGGGTAATCACAGGAAGGGCTATCGCTAGCCTTCCCAGGACTGGATTCAACCCCCTGGAGTGGAACAAAAGGGAAATATTCAACAAGGAGATGAAATGAAGACCCTAAAACATAATAGAAATTATTTTTGAATGTTTGGGAAATTTTTGCAAGACTTGGAGTAGTCTGAGTAAAAAATAGGGTTCATAAGCCTAGGCGGTAATGTACGATGGAAAAGTGACAAGTGAGCGTGGGAATCTACAACCAACTCTTCCTCGCACTCGACCTCCCGAGGTCGTGCCGAGACATTCGGTGGGGATTGAATATGGGTGGGATGCAGACAAACTAGTTAGGCAATCTGATGTCTTCAACACGCACTAGTGGAAATTGTGAATCTAAGGCAAAGAAGGCCCATCTAACTTGAACTGGTGTGATAGATCGATCACCAAGGATGACTGCTCGAAGGCTCCAATCAATATCGAGCTCTGGTGTGATTAGGTCTATGGGTTATGGAATACATGGAAAATGTCCTGGGATAGTTTCATGTATGTCTCCCGATAAGGTCATAGGACAAATGATAAATATAATTAAATCTATGGGTGATTCTCTGGCCTAGTCCAGAACTCCTTAGCTTTGTTAGCTGCTATGTCCAATAAGGATAACTGTTCGATGATGATAGGTGGAAGTGGAGTAGATCTGAATACTAGTATACGTAGGCCAGCATCTATGTCTGATTCACCTATGGGCTCGTTAGGCCAAGGGATTTGTGGGTCACAACCGAATGTTTGCTCTCTTTCAAGACTTTCTACAGTCATGTGGATATATACCTAGGGTAATCTCTAGTTTGGTTGATTTGACAAAAACGTGTGCACTTTGTCATCTTCTATGTTTAACCTGCTTAACTGGGACCAATTTGTCTTAAGTTTACTGTTGTTTGGAAGACTTGGATCCTGAGATTCTGATCTATATCAGTTATGGCTATGACGAGATTGGGTTGGGGCATGATTGGCTCAAATACGTATTCTCTGGGCTCTCTAGGTCCCATGATTGTCATACAAAAGAAATTTATATAAATCTAACTAATGACAGAATAAACTTATTGTGAAAGATATGTCTATGTATATTCCTAAATTTGATATATCTATCTACTAAACATAATTTAAAGAACAAATATCTAATATATCTAGAATTGACAGTTTAAAATAACAAATTAAAACAAACAAGATAACTGAGTATAGCTATTTATCTGTGCAACTGTGAACCTATTCTAAATAACGAAACAATTGATCTAGTCTATTTGCAAGACTCTTGATCCTACCTCAGAAGTGAGAAATGAATCATAGTTTCTCATAAACTATCAATCCCCACAACTTCCCTTGCAATATCGAAAGTAAAATTGACTGAAATAAAGTGATTGGATACTCTATTTGATATGTTTCTAATTAGAACTTTTAAATCTAGAACCTGGATTCTGTAGAACAGTGGCGAATCTGATGGTGTGTGTGGCTATGTCCCCTTAGTGTGATCTCCTCATTGCTTCATGTTCACTTGGATCCAGAAAAGCATGTAATGCTAGCATCAACAAAATTAGATATTGAGAAAAAGGTAGCTTAGGATATAGACTGAATACAATGCGAGTAGGAGAGAGATATCGCAAGAGTACAGAGCTTGGCTTATGCAATTCCTAGCGGGATTTATTACGATTCATGCAACATAAAATGTCCAGAACCTGAAACTATCCTGTTTGAAGAACAAAAACTACAAATTTAATGGCTTCCTATTGAAAACAAACTATTTTACTCCAATGGATTGAATGAAATATCAATAGCATTTGCACAAGATGGATATGTGGCTTCCTAACAACAAAACAACACTAACTAGGCATGCAATGAAAGAAACTAAGAATTCTAAATAAAATGAAAGACTAATCTATTACAATGAGAAATTCAGAGGCAAATCTCAGGGGCCATTTGCTTGAGCACAAGCCATCTATTTTTAGCATTTGCATTTACCCAAGGTAAAAACCAAATTAAACTCTTTAAACTATAAACAATGGCAAAACACTATTCCATGGAACCAAAATCATTAATGCAAGCTCATGGCGGTGAAAAAAAGTTGGTGAACATTGAAATTTACATGATTCATGTTAAAAAATCATTCTAGAAAATTTGTAAAGCACCGCCACCCTGAGCAGGGTGGTGGTTATAGGACCGCCTCCCTGCTTAGGGCGGCGGTCACGAGACCGCCACCCAGGTAGGGCGGTGGATTCGTAACTAAAGAGAAAAATGCCAAGAAAAGAGGGGAAAAGAGAAAAACAAAGCACGCAGGGGCTAAACAGGGCATGCGGAATGATAACGCATACTTGGAGAGATTTTCTGGATCCCGAACACCTTGTGAGGAGACCTGTATCATCATTGGGGTACGTGTTACGTTGTTCTGGTGGTGCAGTACCCTACAATTTTGGGTACGTACATATTGCCCCCTCGGAGAAGCGTTTTAGCCATGAAGAGGCGTAAAACGGTGGGTTCGAGTATGGCGGTCCTGAAATGGGAAGTTTGAAGTTATACCTGATACATCTGTGTGTCAAAATGATGCCATCTAAAATTCCCGCTCGCATTTATGTGGGGGTAAGAATTTACCTCCGTCGGTGCTCCAAACCTATGAAAAAAAACATTTTAAAACAAGTCAGGTTGCTATATATGAAAGTGGGCCCATTTTCCTATTCATTTGCGTGTGTTGATTTGATTGATTTTTAGCTTTGGGACCCACGGTGACGGTTTCTTACGAGAGTAGAGTCAAAACGTTCGTGACAGGGTTGCGATCATGCCTCCGCATGCAGATCATCGTCCCGCGAGATCACATGTTAGTTTCCTCAATTTATCATTTTTACCTCCAAACTTTTAAAATGCTAAAATCTTTGTCATGGGGGGGTTATTTTTGAAAATGTTAGGTTCAAAAGGTCCATCTAGGGGGGGCACCTACTGGGTAGGCTTTGTTTTTAGTTAAAATGGTCCCTTTTCACATTTTTTTGGCCTTTTTAAGCTTAAAAACCCACGTGGGTTTTCGGGACATGACCACTGCCCTGCCCAGGGTGGCGGTTACATGACTGCCACCTTGTTCAAGGCAGCGGTTACACGACCACTACCCTTAAGGTGGTGGTTACGAAACCACCTCCCTGCTCATAGCGGCGGTTTTGCACATAATTCCAAAAGAACATCTATTTGAGATTTTTGCATTTTTAGCATTTCTATGTGTTTTGATGATTTTTCTTATATCACTTGGATGCTAACCTACTTTGTTTTGTGTGTTTTGGGTGTATGCGGGTGAGGGAGGAGTACATTCGATGGAGCTGAGAGAAAGAGTGTGACTGACTCCCAGTAGTTTTAGATGCACTTTCACAGGATGACGACACTCTTTAGAGGGCAGGGATACTACGTATCTCACGTGTTCAACATGTTTCACCATATAGTCACATTCTTTGTGACTTATTCTCCTATTGGGATGTTGATCGGAACACCTTCCGATTACCAGGGGTCTGAGGTGAGTGGACCATCACACTAGAGGATCTTTACCATATCTTGGGGGTCCCGATCATTGGGAGACTTCTCACCCTTGAGACAGCAGGTTCGCGGGCCCAAATAGCATAGTGGGCCACTTATATGGGAGATGTAGTTATCTCCAAGGGTTTGAAGAAGGGGGTTAGAGTTCGATCCATTCCTAGTTTTCCCATCCCCTTAATTCGTTAGGCTATTATAGGGATCCTTTCCTCGAGACTGATCGAGGAAAAGGGAGGAGACACATTGCTATACTGCTGGTTCCCCATCATTACACAGATCGAGGGCCATGGCCAGATTTACGCCTAGGGAGAAGACATACTTTGGACCACCTACCATGACTTGTATAAGGTAGTCTATTTATAGGGGTAGTCTTTGAGCCACCCAACCCTGGTCATGAGTTGGGTTTACGAGCACTTCATTCCCTATGGTAGAGGTGTAGAGGTGACAGATCCTGGAGCTGTGAGGGAAGCCAGATGGATAGATATGTCAGTGCTCAGAGCACCTCATCAGCCAGTTGCTTCTCTGACCACCGATGACATGGAGGCCACACCATATCAAACCATGACAAGTATATGGGGTGAAGAGGATCTTACTTTGATCTCTTGCTCCACCACAAGATAGCTTATTGACAGAGTGGGGTGAGTGGAGATACACCCCTTTGGCCGAGTTCCTCAAAAAATTGGCCTACCCTACATGGGCACACTTCCCCCAGTAGTTCTAGTATACAGGTCAGTTCGAGAGGCCAGAGGGGGTCCTAGAGGCTAGGGTTGGACAGTTGTTACTCCTGGAATTCCTATTGTGGCCAGGAGGGTAGTACGTGCCCGAGGGAGAGCTGGTGAGCCTCAGGCACCCTTGCTTCAGATCACTGTGGGTCTTGCCCATAGCAGCGATGACCCCATCAACATAGAATCCAAGTTTGAGGAGTTTACAAGGGGAGAGACAGAGGAGGAGAGTGAGGAGGGAAGTGATCCTGAGTGGCATGACACTCAGGATATCATGCAGGCAAAGAGGGCCGAGAAGAGTGCAGAGAGAGTTACTCTGGTTTTAGAGGAGCCACTCTCCCAGGGCCATGGTGGGGAGGACGAGTCCATTGCAGGATGCTACATTGCTCTAGCCATGGGAGGAGTACCTCAGCCAGTGGTGGCGTCTATGGTAGGTGCGGACTCTAGAGATCCATCCTGGAGGCTTGGCGATTCGAGTAAGTTACCATCCTTCCTTTTAATGTTTGTTTTTAGTTAGGATTTCCTTAGTTACTATCTCTCCTTTCGTTTGCTCTTGTATTTTATCTCTTGTTTTGTTTCTAATTTGTTTTCTCCTTTGTTTGCAGAGACCGCCGATGAGTGGCGGGACTTGATTCGCAGGGTATGCACTAATACCCTGATGATCCCCATGGAGAGGACCCGCCCAGAGTTGTATGTGGATGTTGGGGAGCCCTCAGTAGATGGTAGACACACTGATGTCTTTTCCCCAGTCTGGCATGTGGCCAGCATGATATCGACTCTCCGCACAGAGCTAGCGGTGTATAGGACAGCTGAGCACCTGATGAGGAGTCATTCTTGTGTTGAGACTATGGCTGCCCCTCGGGAAGTTCTGAGCCCTCCGTGCACTCAGAGTGCTGGCATAGCCGGAGTCCTAGGCGCGGACGTGCACCTTTGGAGGGGTCTCATAGGGGTTGAGAAGCCACTTAGCTCTCCTAGATTTTGTAGGATATATTCTTTTGTATATACCGGGCTCTTTGAGTGTTTTGACCATGCTCAGTGCATGATGGCATTGTACATGAATTTTGATATATATATATATATATATATATATATATTGGATCAGAATTTTGGCATTTATGGCTTACTTGCATTTCCATTTCCTCATGTGAACTATGATATTATGCTTGTATGCTTTTTAGAATGTATGCAATGGAGAACAAATAATACAAATGTTTACTTTCTTTTTGTATTTCATGATGCTGATATATGATAATGTAGACACAATGTGATTTTGAATTTTAGTTTCAATAAGCAATTTTGAATGCCTCGTATTTGTTTTGGCAAATTGGTGAAGACAAACCGGTATGATGAGCAGATAGACTTTCCCCTCTCCTAACTCCACACAACTAGTAAGATGTGAGGGCTCATATCCAAGAGCTAGAAATGGCACAAGTTGTGAAATGTGTTGAAATGGAAGTGATGAGAGATAGACAAAGCTTTGGTGGAACCAAATTAGGATGCTACAAGATTACTCCACTCGAGTGACTTCATAGTTTTGGGATGCAACTTGTTTTGCGGTTTATCTAGACTTAGATCCGTAGATGGCCACATGGTAGACAAAATCTCATTTTTAGGATTTTGAACTCTTTTGGAATTTTGGACATCTGATTCATTTGTTTTTGACTCAAGACTTCAAGATTTGAATTGTTTGTCTATGGCCTTTTACATTTGTTTGTCAAGAGGACCCCCTACACCTTGCCCCATGCTAGTAGTAAGAATTATGGGATTATCACCATAGGCAAGATATAGGTGAGTAAGGGCATTTCCATCCTTTCCCAACCCTACGTAACTAGTAAGCGACACAAGCTCATCACTGAAGGTTGGTGGGGAAAGTAAATGTGTAAATTAAATTTTTTTTGTTTGATTCTATATTTGACTTGTTTACTTGAGAAAAATGTCAGTATGTTTTTATTTCCAAAGAGATATTCATACGGGATAGATGTGACACCGTGAAGCTTCTAGAATAGACCATAGGCAAGACACCTATCCTAAGAAGAAACCAAAAGTGAGAATAAACCCGCAGATCTTGGCATGGTTACTGTTAAGACTTTGTTATATCTAGCTTTATTTGATGAAATGATTCTGAAATAATTTGATGATATCAAGGAAATAGAAAAGTACAATTAGAGTGTTTATGCCAACAACATCATGATTTTGTAATAGATTGCTTTGAGAACAAATTCCTTAATCACAATTTTTGTATGAAACAAATGGACAAAATGATCCTAACTATATGAAGATGTAATGTAGATATAATTATACAAATAGTGCTAGCTTCTTACGAGTAGAATCGTTTGAGGTGTAGGGAATTGATTGTTTCACCAAATTCCTCACCTTCTAATGTATATAGGAGATATGCACTGTTTCCATATCCCTTCATGACTTGGTATGGGCCCAACCATTTGGGCCGGAATTTCCTTCCTTCACTGGTCTTTTTGTCAATCTAGCTATCTAGCCTTAGAACTAGATCAGCTTCATATATGTCCTATTCATATACCTTCTTGTTATATTGTCGGAACATCCGATCAACATAGACTCTATGCCATTGTTAAGCATCTAACCTAGCTTCATCTAGACTTTCTAGTTGGGAGAGACGTGCTTCTCTATAAGCATCTGCTATATATATATTTTCCCCCTCGGGTAGATATAGACAAGTAGGAGAATGGAGAAATCAAAGAAGCTCACATCCCAAGGTGCACAGAATGGGCGCACGACACGGAGTGTCGACAGAGGAAAGGTGCGCCCAAGGCGCACAGAATGGGTGCATGACACGAAGTGTCGACAGAGGAAATGGTGCACCCAAGGCGCACAGAATGGGTGCACAACATGGATTTTTGACAGAGGAAATGGTGCACCCTTGGCACATGGAAGAGGATGACAACACACACATGAATGCGCCCTTGGCGCACCTTCAGGAGGCACAACATTTTGAGCGCTGACAGGAAGCAGACCCTAGCACAGATATTCAGATGGCTATAACTTTTGATTGGGAGCTCAGATTCATGCAAGGTTGGACTTTTCGGAAAGTTTACGAGGTCCTATATCCAACTAAAACTAGATATATTTAATTAGGTGAGAAAAAATTCTTAAAAATGTGAAATACAGTTCGCCACTTTTGGGTTCGCTGGGGTTCTCACCTACCACCATAATGAGATAGTTAAGTGCAATATAGAGGTGGTTGGGGTAGTTTTGGAATTCCTCTCTCTTTTCTCTCTCATTCTTCCTATAAATTTTAAGGAGGGGATTCTTTCTAAAGGTTGTAAATTCTTGTTCTTGCCCCTCCCTTCTTCTCTTTGGCAGGTGGATTTGTGGAGTTTCAAAACCTCCCATTTAAAACTGTAATGCAACCTTGCCTCCTGGCACTTTGCAGTGTGTTGTATCTTTGGAGAAAATTAATGCATGACTGTGGATGATTCTCAACCCTCTCTGTGTTCATTTGCATCCTCCTGATCTTTCACTGTGAATTTGGTTATCTTTACATGATCTTACATTGCATTTTAATGGCTTGTGTTTATTGGCAGGACAGTTGTTCTTCATTCCTCGGTGGATCACCTCCGTAGTTTAGGTTTTATTTTATGCATTTTCTTACCCTGTCTCCTTGGCAAGTTAGATTAGGTTTTTAGTAAACCCTCTGCATTTTCTACGTGTGCATCTGAACAGAAGAATAGGAACCGGTCTTCATCTGGAGAGCTTTTCCGATTTCGTAAGGTCCCACACTTGGGAAAAGCTCCATGTTATGCAATCATACTGAGATTCTCAACCCATTGAGTTGCAGAGTCCCAGGGGTGCTGCAATTCACCATCAACAGTTTTTCCACGCCCGGTGGGACCAAGGGGTCATTCCGCAGATTTGAAGGAACTTTCAAGAAATTCGGACTTAAAAAATTACAGGTTTTACAATTCAGTTTTTTCCACCTTCCAGGCTGAACTTTGAAATCAATTTTCAAGGGCTTAACTTGCTCAAAACAAGTCAAAATTTCACTAGTTGATAGATCGGGGGATAATCTTCAAAAGGGTATTCTTAGATTTTTGAGATTTTGACTTTCAAATTTTCATGGTTTTTTTATTTTCAGATTTCAGGTTTTCGGAAGTCTGGCATTTTTGGGTTTTCGGGACTGTCATTCCAAATCAAGTTCCAAACTCTAAAATATCAAAAATATAGGTCTTTCAAAATTCTATTTTTAAAGATTGTTAGGTTTGGTGTGTAACTTGGCAGGATCTAGCCTTTTGAGGCTCACTTTCTAACACATCTGGCAACTCCGAAGGGGATAGAATTCAGCGGTGTAGCAGCAAAAGTTGCCCATGCATATGAGAAGAATTCAAACCAGGTTCAATACTCGAGAAGAGGGGCTATTTATCCACTTGCAACTTTCACCAGGTAGAGGAAGGAGAGGAAGAAGACCACAAAGATCACCATCTCCACCTAACAGGACTTTGTCTACACCTCCACCTGGTAGGCCTTTTCTCGCATCGACCAGGGTTCTTAGGCCAATCATAATGGCACATCTACCACCAAATCCCTTTGTCAATTTCACAGGTAGTAGTCCACTTGTCCTAAATTCTCAGAATCAAATTCCAGTTGCAGCACTAAAGAACATACCCTATTTCACAGGAGAAAATCATACTACTCCTATTGATCACATCCAGGATATTGCTAATGCATGTGTAATTCATGAAATAAATGAAATGGATGTTGTGGTCAAGCTGTTGGCTTCATCTTTCAAAGGTAAGGCCTTACAATGGTTTAGGAGCCTAGTGGCAGGGTCTATTACGAATTGGGACCAACTTTGTTCAGCTCTTTGCAACCAATTCGGGGAGAGGGCAGACAATTTATCTTTATTGGAATAGTTGACAACAATCAAAAGGGCTCCTAATGAAAAAGTGATAGATTTTAACTTCAGATTCCAATGGACATGGGACAGGATTCCAATAGCCATTAGACTAACCGCTGAAGGAGCACTCCTTTATTTCTTAAAGGCTATAAATTCAGACATAGCCATGATGATCCAATCAATGGGAGGAACAACGCTGCCAGGGGCCTACGACACAGCTATTAGAGCAGAGAACTGTTTGATCCAAGCTGGCAAGCTTGCACCAAGGCCACCAATGCCTCTCTATCCGGATATGGGAAATCCTACAACCAGCTAAGCACTAGAGTTGAATCCCATTCCAACTCCTAGAAATCAAAGCAATAATGAGGCGTCGACTTCCTCAATTACTTCAAAGGAATTGTAGGAGGTCATGAAACAACTACAGAACCTTGGAAATGAACTAGTGACTATCAAAAGACAGCAAGCTCAAAGTGCTAGACCATATCAGCCTCAAGCACAGTACCAAGCTAGGTCCCCATACCAACAAAATAGACCACCACCTCAGGCTGCAAATCAAAACCAAAACCAAGGACAACCTCAAACTGCCAGGCCGTTTTGACCGTATGATCCAAATGCAACGACGTCCTTAAGAGCTTTGGTCCCCACACAAAATTACATGGCATAGGAGTACGACTGGTGTTACCCTTGCAATCTACCTCACAATCAGTCAACATGTTTTAATGGTGCACTAAATCAGGCCTTGATGGTGCAAACCATTGGTGTTGCTCAAGAACCAAGCCAGGAGGAGAATCAACAGCAACAAACGCAACAAGAAGGACCTCCAACAGAAACCACATTGGCAAATTGGCAAACGGAAGACTTCTATGGAGTTAACTAACAGCCTTTTCAAGGCGTGGCTGCCAACACATGGTCAAAGAAGAGAAATATAGGAGAGGGACAACCATGTAATCTAGTTGTTTCTCAACCCACTCTTACACAACAAGGGGTCAGTAGACCAAACGCAGCTCCAAATGTGCAAAATCAACCCAAGGTACCTGTTGTAGCAACACACGCACATGCTCAAGATCCAAAAAAGTTTGCACCAAGTAAGGGACAGAAAAAGGACAATTCATCCCCTTTCAGCATCATTGATCAAATGAAGAAGACGAATGTGAATATATCAATGTGGGAATCTTTATCCATCCCAGGACAAAGAGATCTTCTACAAGCTGCCATGAAGAATTGGTCAACTTCGAACCAGCAGGCCCATATGTAAGAGAAGGTCCTCACAAATGCTGCTCAGCATGAAGGGAATCATGGAGGACAACAAGGTAAAGTTTTGAAACCCCCTCCATTCTATGTTTCATTAATCATCGGGGATAAATTAGTACACAATTGCATGATTGATTCTGGGGCAAGTAGTTCAGTAATGCCAAAGAAAATAGTAGATCAACTGGGTTTGAAATATGAGCCAGCGCTGAGAGGAGTAGTACAGTTAGATGGAACGGTAGTAGGAACTGTTGGAGTCATCAAGGGCTTAAGCCTAACACTACATTCCTGTCCCTATGTTATAGTTCTGCAAGATGTATTTGTGATTGACCTTCTGCCACTCTTTGCGTTGTGTCTATCAAGAGACTTCACTGTAAAAATAGGTGGATATTTATCTGTAGATTGGTCACACATGATTTTTAGGACAAGGTATGGAGCCAAAGCAACAATCAAGTCAGAACCAATTGCCAATTTCCATATTGAGCCTCATGTATCAGGTCCTATAAATGCAAATTGCTTGGCTTTTGATCAGGAGGAGTGTTCAAATGATCCAGAAATAGGTACTAAGGTTGAGGGAATTCCTGATTTAACCTTGGATGAATGGGCAAACAAGAGTCATGAATTTAACCCATACAAGGAAATTGAATAATCTGAATTGGGCATGTATTGTATACACGAAGAAAATTCACCCATTCCTGACATCATTCAGCCTAAACAAAAGGATGAAAACAAAGTTTGGAAATTATTTTTCGATGGTTCGAGAAGCAGGCAAGGTGCTGGAGGTGGTGCAATGTTGATTTCACCACAAGACATCAAATATTTTTCAGCTTTTCATTTCTAGTTTTCCTGTTGAAACAACACGGTTGAATACGAAGCATTGATTCATGGAATTCATTGGACCAGGAAAAGGGGCATAAAGAACTTGTAAGTGTTTGGAGATAGTGAGCTAATCATCAACCAAGTTAGGGGACAACATGCTACAAAGAACGACTTGATGAGGAGCTACAAGAATAGGGTATGGGACCTCATTGAGGATTTCAAAGCTTTCAACATTGTGTCCATACCCAGGAAGAAAAATGAAGTCGCAGATAGGCTCGCAGCAGTTGGAGCAACATTTGATGTGGTTGACAACATCAAAAGGGGAAAAACACAGCCACATATCCATGTGATTGTGAGGCCAGCAGTTCCAGATAATAAGACAAGCTGGCAGGTGTTTGAGAGTGATCAACAGATTGTCAATTTCTTACAAGAAGAGGCTGAATTCTTAGCTAGGAATCAAGAAAGATTAGAGCAGTAGTATGGGGATCAAGTAGTGCAGCTGCGGAAAAATAATATTCCTAAGGGTTTGGTAACATTGGAGTCTATCTTCAACCCTAATGACCAGTTTCGTAAGGAAAAGGCTAACATACAAGTAAAGAGAGAACATTCAGAGCCAATTCCGGTTGGGGAAGGCAAAACACTTCAAATTGGCAAAGTGGCCACTGAATAGGAGAAATCAGATTTCATACAACTTTGCCAAGAATTTCTAGATGTCTTCGCTTGGAGATATGAAGAATTAAGAGGATTCAATCCAAATTTGGGACAACATACCATCGAATTGGATCCAGATGCTAAGCCCGTCAGGCAGAAGCAGAGACCGGTCAACCCTCACATTGAGCCTCTAATGAAGAAAGAGGTAAATAAGCTAATAGAGGCAAGCATTATATTCCCGATCAAGCACTCAAGTTGGGTTACAAACTTGGTTCTGGTCAGGAAGAAGAGTGGAGAAATCAAGTTGTGTGTGGATTTCTGAGACCTAAACAGGGCATCTCTCAAAGATCATTACCCACTTCCTTCAATGGAACAAATATTGCAAGTAGTATCCGGTTCAGAGAGATTCTCTCTCCTAGATGGCTACTTAGGGTACAATCAGGTGATGGTGAAAGAAGATGACCAATTCAAGATGACTTTCACCACCAAATGGGGGACCTATGCCTACAAAAAAAATGCCATTTGGGCTATCAAATGTTAGAGCCACCTTCCAAAGGGCAATGGATATGGCATTTAAGGGGTTGATCAATAAAATAGTTTTGATATATCTTGATGACATCACTATATTCTCAAAAAATGCAGCGGATCACCTCTGTCATTTGAGGCAAGTATTTCAGAGGTGTAGAAGATTTGGGGTATCTTTGAATCCCAAAAAATGCATATTTTTGGCTCACGAGGGAAAACTTCTAGGCCATATTGTTTCAAAGGATGGGTTGATGATTGACCCAGAAAGAGTTGAATCAATTCGAGCATTGCCATTGCCAAGTCACAAGAAGGCTCTTCAAAGCTTCTTGGGAAGGATCAATTTTCTTCACAGATTTGTTCTAAATTTTGCTACTCTTGTGAAGCCAATAACGCTGATGTTAAAGAAGAGTATGGCATTTAAGTGGACATCTGAAGGCAAGGCAAGTTTTGAGGCAATAAAAGAGGCTATATCTCAAGCTCCGACTCTCATCAATCCAGACTTCTCCAAGGACTTCGTGCTATATGCCTTTGGTGGTGGGGATACGATTACTGCAATCCTAGTACAACAAAATGAAGGAGGATTAGAACAACCAGTTCCTCTTTTCAGTCAAGGCTTGGAGGAATACGAAACTAGGTACTCTTTCATTGAAAAGCATGTCCTTGCAGTAATCAAGAGCTTAAAGAAATTCAAGCACCTAGTCTCAAACAACAAGATCCAATTATTGGTCTCTCATGCGGGAGTCAGGGACTTCCTTCTAAACAAGGATCTGAATGAGAAACATGCAGGATGGATAACTCGTGTCATGGAATATGACATCGAGATCAAGGTCACCAAACTAGTATGTGGGAAAGGACTATGTGAGCAACTAGCCTCGAGTCAACAAGTTGAAGCAGGTGATGAAAAAGAGACTGCTTTGGTACTACAGAATGATCAAGAACAAGAAAATGATGATGTGCCTACCCCTTGTTAGACTCAGAATATGATACACTTCCTACAGATAGGCTTATGCCCCCCAGAAATGAGCAAAGCAAAGAGGAGATACTTCAGATTACAAGCCATTCCATATGTGCTTATTGATGGTATTTTGTTTAAGAAAGACATCAATGGAGTTCTATTAAGGTGCATTGGGACAGGTCAAATTGGGAGGGTGTTATGAGATTTTCACGATGGAGATTCTGGAGGACATTTCGCTCCACGAGTAACAGCTCTCAAGATAATGAAGGCAAGGTATTATTGGCCGAAAGTCTTTAGTGACTACTATACATGGATAAGAAAGTGCAAGAAATGTGCACTCTTCACAGGCAAAGAAAGACTAGCAGCACTTCCATTGCACCCAATTCTGGTTGACCAACCATTTATGCAATGGGGATTGGATTTCATCAGGGTCATCAATCCAAACTCAAGCCAAGGCCACAAGTGGATTCTCACGGCAACGGACTATTTCACCAAGTGGACCGAAGCAGCAGCGCTTAAAGAAGCAAATGAGTCTAACATACTAGACTTTTATGAAGGAATAATGACCAGGTTTGGTGTGCCGGCCACTATCATATTAGATAATGCATTGGCATTTATAGGCTCCAAGATTACAGAATGGGCTGTCAAGAATGGAATCTATTTGAGCACCTCTTCAAATTATTACCCGCAGGGTAATGGACAGGAAGAGTCCATGAACAAAAATTTGCTAAGAATCATCAGGAGGAATCTGGATGAAAATCAAAGAACATGGCATACCAAGCTAAAATCAGCATTATGGGCTGATAGAATAACACGAAAGAGGTCTATGGGTGATTCCCCTTATAAGTTGGTCTATGGAAAAGAGGCAGTATTGCCTATATCATTAGAACTACCTGCATTGGAGTTCATGAAGCAGTTGGAGTTGGTTGAGTTCGAACCAATGGAGGCTAGGTATGTAGAGTTTATGGAATTGGAAGAGATTAGAGAACATGTAATTCAAACAACTGAGAAGGATCAGGCCTTACTAAAAAGATGGTTTGATAAGAAAGCAAGAGCAAAGACCTTCCAGGAAGGGGACCTAGTTCTGAAATGGGATGCAGATCGGGAAAAACTAGGAAGGCATTCCAAGTTTGATGCCATTTGGAGTGGCCCCTACATGGTCACGGGATGTAAAAGTAGTAATGCCTTCCAACTTTCTACATTGGATGGAGAAGAATTCCCGATTCCGGTTAACGGAATCCATCTTAAACATTGATACTAAAAGAAAAGGGTTTACCCTTGTAAATATTAGCCTAGATTTCAATTCCTCTAAGTGCGTATGCACATTGTCTTGTTGTAGTTATGTTTTTGTTTCCCTAAGTGCTCCGGCACAGGTTTTGTTGCTCCTAGGTTGGTTTTCTACAGTTCACTGTGCTCTCGATAAAGGAGTTGCAATATCAGGATCAGGATCAAATATCAGGTTGGTTTCAAGTTATTGCTTATGACCCCATGCCTAATGGATTGCTAAAAGGCCACCGATCTTCTACCTAACAGGCAGGTGATCCCATTGAGTCACCAAATTGTTGTATATATATTTCCCCCCCTGGGTAGATATAGACAAGTAGGAGAATGGAGAAATCAAACAAGCTCACATCCCAAGGTGCACAGAATGGGAACACGACACAGAGTGTTGACAGAGGAAATGGTGTACCCAAGGTGCACAGAATGGGCACACAACACGGAGTGTCGACAGAGGAAATGGTGTGCCCAAGGCACATAGAATGGGTGCATGACATGGAGTGTCGACAGAGGAAATGGTGTGCCCAAGGCGCACAGAATGGGCGCATGACACGGAGTGTTGACAGAGGAAATGGTGCACCCTTGGCGCATGGAAGAGGATGACGACACACACATGAATGTACCCTTGGCACACCTTTAAGAGGCGTAACATTTTGAGCGCTGACAGGAAGAAGACCCTAGCGCAGATATTCAGATGGCCATAACTTTTGACTGGGAGCTTGGATTCATGCAAGGTTAGACTTTTCAGAAATCTTACGAGGTCCTCTATCCAACTAAAACTAGATATATTTAATTGGGTGAGAAAAAATTCTTAAAAATGTGAAATACAGTTTGCCACTTTTGGGGTTGCTGGGGTTCTCACCTACCACCATAATGAGATAGTTAAGTGCAATCTAGAGGTGGTTGGGGTAGTTTTGGAATTCCTCTCTCTTTTATCTCTCATTCTTCCTATAAATTGTAAGGAGGGGCTTCTTTCTAAAGGTTAGACATTCTTGTTCTTGCCCCTCCCTTCTTCTCTTTGGCAGGTGGATTTGTGGAGTTTCAAAACCTCCCATTTAAAACTGTAATGCAACCTTGCCTCCTGGCACTTTGCAATGTGTTGTATCTTTGGAGCAAATTAATGCATGACTGTGGATGATTCTCAACCCTCTCTGTGTTCATTTGCATCTTCCTGATCTTTCACTGTGAATCTGGTTATCTGTGCATGATCTTGCATTGCATTTTAATGGCTTGTGTTTATTGGCAGGACAGTAGTTCTTTATTCCTCGGTGCATGACCTCCGTAGTTTAGGTTTTATTTTATGCATTTTCTTACCTTGTCTCCTTGGCAAGTTAGACTAGGTTTTTAGTAAACCCTCTACATTTTCTACGTGTGCATCTGAACAGAGGAATAGGAACCGGCCTTCATCCGGAGAGCTTTTCCAATTTTGCAAGGTCCCACACTTGGGAAAAGCTCCATGTTATGCAATCGTACTGAGAGTCTCAACCCATCGAGTTGAAGAGTCACAGGGGTGCTACGATTCGCCATCAACAGCATCTTCATCTAGAATCCCTTGTAATGAAATACGGAGACTGGGTATTTCAACCTCAAGTGGGAGAACTACTTTTGCCCCAAATACTAGCAAGAAAGGATTCGCTCCTGTTGGTGTCCTTATTGAGGTTCGGTGGGCCCATAAGGCCAGATATAACTTCAAATGCCAATCTCATTTGTTTTCTTTCACCATTTTAAGGAGAATGGATTTTAATGTTTTGTTTGTCACCTCAGCCTATCCATTGGCTTGAGGGTAATACAAGGAGGCTATATGATTTCTTATTTTAAATTTATTACATAATTCACAAACTTCGTCATTCTTAAAAGAAGTCCCATTATCTGAGATAATGACTTGCGGGACACCATACCTACAAATGATTTGGTTCAAAATGAACTTGGTGATTACAGGAACTGGTACAGTAGTAAGAGGCATAGCCTCTACCCACTTGGTAAAATATTCGGTGGCTGTGATTATAAATTATGGTTGTCTATAGATGAGGGAGAGAATTTCCCTATTAAATCTAGGCACCATGTAGAAAAGGGCCATGAAGTAGCGATTGGTTGTAGAGCTTGTGCCGGCATGTGAATCTCATGAGAAAATTTTTGGCATTTATGACACCTTCATACAAACTCTACTGCGTCGTGTTCTAGAGTAAGCCACAAATAGCCCATTCGATGTATTTTTCGAGTGGTGGCATGGCCACCGAAGTGGCCTCCACACATCCCAATGTGAGATTCGTGGAGAATCTTCTCGGATTCTTCTATGTCGACACATCTTAGAAACATTCCATCGAATACTTTTCGATAGAGCACTTGCTCTATAATGATGTATTTGGCTATGATAATGCGTAACCACCTTCTTCGTTGTGGCGTAGCACCTTCTGGATATGTATGGTCCATGATATAATTAATAATATTGGTATACCAAGGACACTCAGAGATAGAAGGTCGGGTTTCGACGTAGTATACGCACTCATCTAGAAAGTCCAGATCTACTAGATCACCTCCGTCTAATGGATTATCAGCTAACCAATATGTAATGATTTGTCCTTTAACCGACTTCTGATTTATGAATGTTAATTCAAATTCAACCCATTAAGGTTATAAAGTGCCCAACCTTTTTAGACAAGGACCCTTGCGTGAGGAAAGTTCGTAAATGGTTTGTTTTAACAATGACCTTTGTTTCTTGATTTAACATGTAATGTCTTAAGCATTTTGTTGCAAAGACTATGGTGAGGCATTCACGTTCTTCTTGTGTGTGTAGTGTGTTTCATAATCGAACAATGTTCGGCTGATGAAATAGATCGCACGTTCCCTATTTTCATCATCTTCTTGAGCCAGCATACAGGCTAGCGAGACATTGGTGGCTCGTGAATATAAAATTAACAGGTGATCTGGCTTAGGTGGCATTAACATAGGTGGTGATAATAAGAAATGCTTAATTGTGTTAAAAGATTCATTGCAGTCTTTGGTCCAATCAATGTTATAATATTTCTTGAGTAGCATTGTTGATTGGATGGATGGCAAAACTTAAATCTGGGATGAATCTCCGGATTGCACCAAAGCTTTCTAAGAAATGACCTAATTTCCCGATTCATCTGAAGGTGGAACCATTTCAAGAATAGCTTGAATTTTGGTTGGGTCAACATCAATCCCATGTGATGATATAATGTAACCTAGGAGCTTCCCTCCCGTCATACCAAAGACACATTTTTCTAGATTTAGCGTGACTCCGTATTCTATCAGATGTGAAAGAATGATGTGAAGCACTTCAGGATGGTCATGACGCTTCTTGGCCTTGGCCAACAAGTCATCTACGTAGGATTCCACAATTTTATGAATAAGTTCATGAAATATATACGTCATATCCCGCTGGTATGTAGCACCCGCGTTCTTGAGACCGAATGGCATACCAACATAGCAATAGGTTCCCCAAGGAGTTATAAATGTGGTTTTAGCTTGGTCCTATTTGGATATTCTGATTTGATTGTATCCTGAGAGATAAAAGCTCAAATCTAGTTGTTGCGTCAACGATGACATCTATAGATGGTAATGGAAAGTCATCTTTAGGACATGCCTTGTTAATGTCTCAGAAGGTCTATGTAGATGTGTATCTTTCCATTCTTTTTGAGAACCAGAATGATATTAGATACCCATTGAGAGTAATTGACTGTTTTGATGAATCCTACTTGGAAGAGCTTTATTACTTCCTCTTTTACCATGAGAGCTACCTTAGGTTTCATTGGTCTCGATTTTTGTTTAATTGGTTTTACATCTGATTTAGTAACAAGGTTGTGTACCGCAATGTGGGGTGCAAATCCTTTCATTTCCTTATAATTAAATGTAAACACCTTCTGATGTTCCTTGAGGATCTGAGTGTTTATTTCTACTTCTAATGGAGTTAACGAGGATCCTAACTTTAGTATCCTTGGTTCATCTTCCATTCTGATGTTAATATCAATTGTTTCTTTGATTAGAGAAGCGTTACCTTCTTCAAACTCAAGTGGGGCTAGGGGTAGCTCCATCTCGTCTTCATTCTCGACTGTGTATATGTTGAGTTCCTTTTGTAGGGGAAGCTCTATCATGGGATTCCCGTAATAGGAAGATGAATGCAGGATCAAAGATAAATCTACTACGTGATGGGCAAGATGTAATGCCACATAGGCATTTAAGTAATCAAGAGTGGTTGTATCACTATAGATTTGTTTTCATTTCCATTTAAAAGTGGATTTGACATTGTTTTATCAATGGTTCATCACGAAGGGATACCATGAAACGGGTATCCTCTAACTTACTGTTTGGAGTAAAGTGTGACGCTGAGGTTGCTACTGAATCGGTGAGAATATTTTGTTCACGTAGGATTGCTTCAATTGATATGAAGTCAAATTCCTTTCTTAAATTTAATATAGCCATTTTGTAGAGATGTAAGTGCTCAGCTCTAGTTTCATATACTTCAGAGACTTGGTTTGCTACCAATTGTGAGTCTCCTAACACTCTAATGTTATCAACACCGATTCTCTTAGCTAGGATGAGGCCAAGGAGAAGGGCTTCATACTCGGTGCCGTTGTTAGTGCATTTGAATTTTAGCTTAAAGGAAAATGGTAGGACTTTTCCCTCGAGAGAAGTAAGGATTATACCTGCCCTATCTCCATAACGACATCTAGCTCCATCGAAATGGAGATTCCAATACTTAGTTGGGAACATGGGCACTGGGAAACTTGTTGTGTTAATGTTCTCTACTTCTATCATGCAGAGATCCACTACTGGAAGAGAGCCAACACATAGGGTGCACCCCATTCCTACAGAATCAAATCGTAGGAACATTGGTAGATCCTGTTCTAGTGATTCAACAATTTTTGCTGTAGTTCCTAATGATACTATTTCTATAGTGTTAGCCTCATCTTTGGGGGCTGGGGTCTCCTTGGCTAGGCTCATAGTTTTGATATCTGTCATAGGTACCAACTTTTATTTTGGTTTCATGTTGGTAGGTTTATTAATTTGGTTCGTTAGGAGTTCAAACTCTGAGTACACACCTGGTCTTTTCTTTAGGTCAGCCAGGTGTACATCGAATGGTTTTGGATCACCTTTGGCTATTAACACCTTTCCTAAATGCAAGAACCTTACTTCTTGAAATAGCATAGAAGGGATTGCCTTCATACGGTGTATCCATGGTCAACCGAGGATCATATTATAGTTAGTTTCCCGATCTATAATATAAAACTCAGTCAGGATTGTTTTTGGTCCTAAGGTGACCCATAGTATTATAGTTCCAATTGAATTGGCTTTAAGGTTTGTCATAGCCTTTTAGTGTATTTTGGGTTGTGGAACACTTCATTTCTCCATACCCTATCTTTTGAAGGAAATAAAAAGGGACTATGTTAACTGCAGCCCCATCATCAACCATGGCACATTTCACATAATTGTTATAGACCCAAAATTGTAAGTGTAAGGCTAGATCACCTCGGTGTGTAATCTCAACGTCTGTTGGCATTTTGTTTATTTCAAATATGAATTCAGTGTCCTTATCCGGCTTCCCCAGAGGATGGATATCAAAGTCTATATGATTTACCTATGTTTCGGGAGGTGGAGTGATGTTAATTAGATGACCTAAACCCAATTCTTCTAAAAGAGCAGCTCTATCAGCAGGGGAGTTCTTTAATAAATCCAAAAAGGAGATGTGTGAGAAGGTTTTTGTTAGATCATTAATTAAATCATAAGCACCTACGGGTTTTGTTAATGCTTTTTAGATATTGTTTGTTTCTAGTGGGTAGCTTGGAATTAGCTAAGAGGAATACTCTCGTGTCCTTATTACAGCTTCTACGGGTAGTTCGGCATCTAATTCCACTAAACCGACTATCTTTGGTCAAGGCTGACTTCCTAATTGTGGCGCAACTAATGAATTTAGCGAAGTTGAAGCTTCATGATCATTTTTTCCTGCAATTACACCCTTGTTTGTCCCACTTGGATTTAACTTGTTATTTTTGTGATTTGGGAGTGGATCATTGAAGATCTTGAGGGGTGAATTTTGAGGGGAAATTGCCCCTGTAAAAGTATTTGGTGCTGGTGAGGCAGGATCTGCCGAAGAACACATATCTATGAAAGGTTGTCTTTGTTCTTCTGGAAAATGTTGCATGAATTTTATTGTATTCACGACATTTTCTAGTGTCATGGCCTTAGATTTTGTGAAAACCACAATAGGAGTTAGGATTGTAATTCCTAGTTTGTTGGCTCAGTGTATATTGTGGCCTAAAACTTTGATCAAACCGTTGCCTATTAAATTTTTACATTTGTTGTTTTCAGTTTGAATTCTGGTTTTGATACCTAGTTGAACTCTTATTTGGATCCCGTGTAGGGCTTTGCCGTTGTTGTTTATGTTGTTGTGGATGATTAAAATCCACTGTATTGATTGTTGGAGTAAAGTTTTTATTTCGTTGATTGTTTATTTGTGGTGGGAGTATTCACAACATGTACCTTTCTAGCCTGATCGGTTTACTCCATCTGTTGTCACTCCGGGATTTTTGTTAAGGATTTTAGGTCCTTGATTGACATTTTTAATAGTAGGATAAGTTGTATTGTTTTGGTTGGAGGTGATTAACCTCCTGTTTTCTCCATATGTCTTGCGACCACTATCAATTACCGCTTGATCTATTTGGAGAGCACTCTCAAGCACTTCATCGTAAGTTCTTAGTGGGAAATTTTGGACTTCTTCATTTACCTCTCTACTAAGAGAATGAAGGAATAGATCACATAGTTCCATCTGATCCATGTTCGGAGCACTTTCCAAAGAATAGAGAACTATGTGCCACCTCTGGATGAAATGGGCAACAGATTCATTGTGTTCTTTCTTAATGTGTAAGAATTCCCTGATTCCTGTCCTTAATAGTTTGTTCATGTCAAAGGCCTTGATGAACTCTGACACGAGTTGCTTGAATGAATGGATGGAAGCCTCAGGTATTCTATAATACCAATCAAGAGCGATGCACTCCAAAGTTTTGGGCAATATTTTAGCAACAACCCCATCCCATGAGAGTAGTTCTTAGATGGCTGTAGCGTAATCTTTGATATGTGTGTTCAGATCTCCCTCACCTTTGTATTTCGGCAAATCGAGAAGAGGTCTTCGAAGCATGATGCTTCGTATGGTGAAATCTAAGGGTTCTTTCAAGTATTTTGAGTATGTCCCTATCGCATAGGTTTTGACCATTGTTGGTGCCTGCTGAGGGAGTGGTGGTGGAATGCGTTGTTGATATGGCATTACATATGCATTGGTAGGAGCATAAGGGAACCCATGTGGTTGAGAAAAAATACCGAGAGAGGAGAACATATCCCCATGTGGTGATTTGGAGTACATGTTTAAGTATGAAGGGGGATTGTCCAAGAATGGATTCTTTTGTACCAGACCGGGAGGTATTGGAACGGTGTTAGAAATGGTGGTTCTAATCAACATTTTTTTCTGAATACTGAGGAGTCACGCCTAACGTACATATTCCTGTGAGGAGGTCTATTTTGCTAGGTTTGGAATTTCCTGCCTGCATGAGTTGAGAATGGTGATTTTCCTGGGAAATTTCTAACCCTCTCAATTTTTCTACTAACATTGAAATGACTTCATTTAGTAAAGTCACGGTGGTTTTCCTTAGCAGCGTCTATTGTATATCATGGTGTTGTATAGGCATGTGATATCCTGCTATGAATGGATCACTGCCCTACCAAGTTTCCTCGAGGGCATTTCTTATATGTAGTGGCATGGAGGTATTTTCTTGAAAAGAGACCTCGAGTTGTGTTTGTAAACCTCCTACAGGTGGGTACATACTTTGATAACATTTTTCATTCCTAACATAGTGTACCAAATGTTCATCATCTAAACCTAGGTATGGTTCAGATTGTCTACTAATTTGTGGTCTAAGTAGTACCTGAGGAGATGAGCTAGACTCTCCTGTGAGCGTCATGTTGTTCGAGCCTAAAGGCTCTGTTTGTTGAGTGAGCTGATCCAACTCCTCTATTTGGAAAGATGAGTTATATCTGATCCTTGGAGATGGATTTTGTGTTGATAATTGGTTATCTGAATAGTTGTCACCCTATACCGAGAGCAAGGGTGATGACTGTTTATTCAGTTGAGCGTAGTATGCCTCAAGACCTAAGAGAGGCCTACCATATGCATCGAATCCTAACATATTCGGGGGGGGTATATGAATACCCGCAGAATAATGGGAAAGAGTGAAGGTAGTGGTGAAAGCTAATGAGGTAGTAAAGATGAAAGAGTTTGTTTTAATTTGAAAGAACTAGTAGAAATATAACTCCAGACCAGAAAGTAGAAAGTTCACGTTGGGTTCACAAATTTTGTACAATGGAAAAGTGACAAGTGAGCATGGGAATCTATAAGTAACTCTTCCTCACACCTGAACTCTCGAGGTTGTGCCGAGACAGCCGGTGGGGATTGAATATGCGTGGGATGTAGAAAAACTAGTTAGGTAATCTGATGTATTCGACACGCACTAGTGGAAATTGTGAATCTAAGGCAAAGAAGGCCCTTCTAACCTGAACTGGTGTGATGGATTGATCAGCAAGGATGACTACTCGAAGGCTCCAATCAATATCAAGCTCTAGCATGATTCGGTCTGCAGGTTGTGGAATACGTGGAAAATGTCTTGGGATAGTTTCGTGTATGTCCCCCAATAAGGTCATAGGACGAATGATAAATATAATTGACTCTATGGTTGATTCTCTGGCCTAGTCCAAAACTCCTTAGATTTGTTAGCTGCTATGTCCAATAAGGATAACTGTTCGATGATGATAGGTGGAATTGGAGTAGATCTAAATACTAGTATACGTAGGCCAATATCTATGTCTGATTCACCTATGGGCTCGTTGGGATGAGGTATTTGTGGGTCACAAACTGAATGTTTTCTCCCTTTCAAGCCTTTCTACAGTCATGTGGATATATACCTAGGGTAATCTGTAGTTTGTTTGATTTGACCAAAATGTGTGTGCTTTGTCATCTTCTATGTTTAACCCACTTAATTGGGAACCAATTTGTCATAAGTTTACCATTTTTTGGAAGACTTGGATCCTAAGATTCTGATCTATATCAGTTATGGCTATGATGAGATTGGGTTGGGGCACGATTGGCTCGAATACATATTCTCTGGACTCTCTAGGTCCCGTGATGTTCATACAAAAGAAAGTTATATAAATCTAACTAATGACATAATAAACTTATTGTGAAAGATATGTCTATCTATATTCCTAAATCTGATATATCTATCTACTAAACATAATTTAAAGAACAACTATCTAATATATCTAGAATTGACAGTTTAAAATAACAAATTAAAATAAACAAGATAACCGAGTATAGCTATTTTTTTCTGCAACTGTGAATCTATTCTAAATAATGAAACAATTGATCTAGTCTATTTACAAAAATCTTGATCCTACCTTAGAAGTGAGAAATGAATCATAGTTTCTCAGAAACTATCAATCCCCACAACTTCCCTGGCAATATCGAAAGTAAAATTGACTGAAATAAAGTGATTGGATATGTTTCTAATTAGAAATTTGAAAGCTAGAACCTAGATACTGCAGAACAGTGGTGAATCTGATGGTGTGTGTGGCTATGTCCCCTGAGTGTGATCTCCTTGTTCCTTCGTGTTCACTTGGATCCAGAAAAGTATGTAATGCTAGCATCAATAGAAGTAGATATTGGGACAAAGGTAGCTTAGGATATAGACTGAATATAATGTGAGTAGGAGAGAGATATCACAAGAGTACATAGCTTGGCTTATGTAATTCCTTGCGGGATTTATTACCAGTCATGAAACATAAAACGTCCAGAACCTGAAACTATCCTGTTTGAAGAAAAAAAACTACAACTTTAATGGCTTCCTATTGAAAAAAAACTATTTTACTCCAATGGATTGGATGAAATATCAATAGCATTTGCACAAGATGGATATGTGGCTTCCTAACAGCAAAACAACACTAACTAGGCATGCAATGAAAGAAACTAAGAATTCTAAATAAAATGAAAGACTAATCTATTGCAATGAGAAATTTAGAGGCAAATTTGAGGGCCATTTTCTTGAGCACAAGCCATCTATTTATAGCATTTACATTTACCCAAGGTAAAAACCAAATTGAACTCTTTAAACTATAAACAATGGAAAAACACTATTCAGGGAACCAGAATCATTAATGCAAGCTCATGGCAGTGAAGAAAAGTTGGTGAACGTTGAAATCTACGTGAGTCATGTTAAAAGAGAATTCTAGAAAATTCATAAAGGACCACCACCCTGAGTAGGGTGGCGGTTATAGGACCGCCGCCCTACTTAGGGTGGCAGTCACGAGACCACCGCCCAGGCAGGGCGGTAGTTTCATCATTGAAGACCAAAAAGCAAAGGAAAAGAGGGAAAAAGAGAAAAACAAAGCACGTGGGGAATAAGTAGGGCATGTCGGATGTAACACATACTTGGAGAGATTTTTTGGATCCTGAACACCTTGCGAGGAAACCCATATCATCATTGGGGTACGTGTTACTTTGTTCCGGCGGTGCAGTACCCTACAATTTTGGGTACATATGGGTACACATGCCTAAAATAGTTGCTGGGCTTCAGAGGAAGATTCTGGGAGATCCAGATTGAGTTAGGAGAAAAAAAATTCTCCAGAAAGAGGATTCCAAGGCCTAAATTATGGTTAAATAATATTTTTCACAAAACTTTGGTGCATTAGGTCTGTAGGCAGTTTTTCTCAGGTATATATGGAGTACAAAATCATAAATCTGGTTTTTCAGGGACCAAATGGAATAATAAAGACATGATACACCCACCATTGGATTCATAAGACCATTTAAAATTATGATAATATAATTTTTTTCCAAAAATGTCCATCAGGAGCTCAAGTTATCACTGTTACAAGTTCAAGACTTAGCTAAATTTTTGGGAGGACACATGTCAGCACCATGAGCCTGGTGGGATTTTGTGTCCCTCACGTCCCCCAAGGTCAGGGACACCAAGGTTGGAAAAGTGTGGCCAGCCCCCTTGAAGCCATCTCATCCCTCATATGACCTCTTTTACCCTCATGTGACCTCCAGACTTGACAGTTCAACCCCCAGGTGCTTTTTTGAAGCATTCATCCCCTGCCGTCGCATCGAGCGCTAGGTGTCAGCTCCTTGACCACCGTGGAATTTGATGTCCCTTATAAACCTGAGGTGGGGGACATCAGACCTTGAAAATTTTTCCCAGTCCCCATGGTGAGTCATTTGGACACCCATGTGACCTCCTTTCAGCTCCTAGTACTTCAAATCAGCTTATTCCTCCTTCATTCCCTACTGTTGGATCTAGTGCCACATGTCGTTGTCTTGCTCATTGTGGAAATTTATGTCCCTCATGTCCATGAGGTTAGGGACATAAAGAATTAAAAAATGTATGCAAACTCTTATTGTGCATATCTTTTTAAAAATTTCCAAGTGCTACTTTTTTTCACTTCTAACTTCTAACAGTTATAGGTGCACTCCATTCCTCCATTCTTCCTCTGCAACATTCTACCATCACTACAACATTACAAATTCTTATACCAGCTTGACCCAAACACTGAAACAAATTCCCCATACCAACGTGAAGGTCTCAGAAGGATTTTTTATCAAAACAAGGAGGAGAAACGAAGAACAAGAGGAAGAAGACGATGGAAATCTCTATAACCTAAAAACGAAGATATAAAGAAATATTGCAAGCCGGTGCATGAAACAACAAACCATTTTTTTTGGTTCATTCCTCTATCCAAGGCCATAAAAAATACACCTTCAAACTCCCCCCTCATGTAATAGAACATCGACACCAAGGAAATCTCCTTTCCAGCTCAACGAAGAAAGAAGTGGGATTTCCCATCAAACTAGCGTCCGGATTGAAGTAAGATCACACATGAAGCACCAGAAGAAAAAACCCACATAAAAAATATAATTTTCTTCATAAATAGAGGATATTTATAGACCTACAATTTCAAGTTCCATTAATGGCTGCCGTACCCAGTATCACTGTCAGGTCTGAAAATTAAAACTTTAAAATCTCTTGGACTATTAAGTGGGTGGATCCAAAATTTCAGAGGGATGATATTGGGAAAAAAACCATCAAAAAACTTCATTCCACATCAATCTAACTCCCAAAATCCAACTTTCTAAAAATAGCAGGTCTCTTACATAGGAACTTCTATTTTGTGAAAGTCAGCAACAAAAGAACCTGTGAAGGAGACAAAGACATTGGAGGTGCACTACTGCTAAGAATTAACCAGAACATAGATTTTGACACTTACTAAAAATAGTAAGTGGGCCCTCGAGCACCTACTAAAAATAGAAATTTGATCCAGAAGGAATGAAGAACTCAGGGAGAAAGTGGAAAACTAAACCACAACATCCAGTTGAAGATTAGGGACTTGCTTTTTCACACTTACTAAAAATAGTAAGTTTCTTTTTTGAAGGGAGATATAAAGACAAAATGGATGGGTCCAAAGCTGACACAACCCTTTTCATGTGAATATGATGTGGAAGATAATGACGTCTTATACATAGACCTAAATGACCTTAAGACTCACATGGCCTCTAAGGATCAAAGGAGGATTGAAGACCAGATATTCACAAGTGGCTTGTTTGCCGTTATAGGGCATCTAATGTCTATGCAAAGTCTTGAGCTAGTCCTAGCGTGCTCTTTCCACTATGAGCCCGAGACGTGAACCATCTAAGCTAAAAACAGTGCAACTATGGTGGTCATCAGCCCTAGGACCATTTTAATCTCTCTCCAAATAGTGACATCTCCCAACATGGTTATCATTCCCAAGGATCGGTTATGCATGATTGGGAGACAATGGATTCATATATCCAAGGAGCAGCACTCGGCTCATGGCTGAAAACAGGAAGAAAGCCTTCCAGGATTCCCAAGAATCTACAAGGTGTGAATTCCAAGAAGGGTGTTCTTATGTCATCACTCTCCTCAATAGAGTAATGGGTGAAGCAAACATGAGATACTTCTAGGGCTGGATGGGTCTTTCCATCCTGAAATTGATAGAAGGAAAGTAGAGAATTGACTGGGGACATATCATCAGTGACAATCTCCATCTCTAACTACTCCAAGTATCTGCAACAAAGAAGTTCCACATGACTTATTATGTAGTTTATCTCCTCGCAAGCTTGCAATATTCAAGGGATTGGCTCTCAAACAGAAAATTGCTTCCAAGGTACCTACATTCAAGAAAATTCCACAATTGATATTGGAGGAGAGAAATAGGAATTTCACCCATGTGAATGATGCGTTCACTATACATGTGGTCTGAAGCTTGGAAGAGGACCTAAAAGTTAGGATGTGACCAAAAGTGGCATCCTTGATTAAGGAATATGGCTTGTACTTCATATAACTCTCAACATTATCATACATACGAGTCACTGGCTTCGACCAAGCTCCATTGAAACTACCTAAGTGCCTCAGTGACCAGATTGTATTATTTGAAATCTGCAAGCAGATCACCCAAGTAAATAATAAGCTCAGAAGTAGGAGAAATAAATTGATTTCATTCCCTATATCTCTAGGGGAGTTCACATGCAAAATATCAAATGACGCATCTCACTTGGAGGCCACTTTCACACACTTTACTTTGTATTCCTACATCGTTAGGCCCAACTTTGACTTTCAAGATGATCTTGACTCATTCTATGTCCCAGAATTGCAACATGAGCCACAAATCAAGGACTACTAGTCCAACTATATTGATGAGTTCAATATACATAAAAAATATCACATGAGGATGACAATTAGTGAGATGAAGAAATTCAAGTTCTCTTGTTATGAAGATATCTTACATGATGATGGGAAAGATATTCTTGATCCTAAGTACACAATAGTCAAGATGTCCCCAATGCCCCAAATCAACTAGGATGTTCATGAATCAGGAGATATACTGGAGCAGACTCAAAAGGTGGTGAGGAGAATGAGGAATTGGTTTTAGAAGAAGAGGACTATGATCATTCGGTCATGAGGAATTTCTCCAAGCCAGAAGCAAGCTTCACATCATTCATCTTCCAAAGTAGTAGAGGTAACTTCTAGTTCTAAACACTCTGGAGTGAATTCAAAAATGAATGCCTCAAAATTGAATACATCTAAAATATTCAGGGGAGAAAAATATTCAGTGGCATTTCCACAAGAGGAAGATGTGATCCTAGTGATGCAGATAGAAAAATTAGCAGCAGATGCATAAGTGAATGAGGAGAATATGACTCATGATTCAGTATTCAATCCACTATAAGAGGTCTTGTATGTTATTAATTCTAATTCTCCTCTCATTCAAGACTTTCCTCCTCCATAAAAAAAAATAATGGTTGATGCATCCATCATTGAGCATGAATAAGAAGATATGTTTCCATAGATGTGGTAAATGATCATCCTTGACACTCGTACTATGATACAAGTAGCAGCCTCTGATCTATGAACAATTGTCTCAATGGCTAAATAAAAAATGTCAAGAAAGATTGCGTAGCCAACATCAAAATTCTATACTGGGGAGATAGGTAATCAGTACATTGAAATGGCTTGGCTAAAATTAATCAAGCCAGTGGATGAGATGACACCAGCTGAATATGAGATGACCACGATCCAGTTGGGGCTAGCTACTCATGAAGGTGATTTTCACATATACCAATAATCCTCTTCTCACATGGTGGCAAGGAATAAAGAATATAAAGAGAAAATTGAGGTGCTAGAGCAAAAAGTGTGAACTCTTTCATCTTATGTACAACACCTAGTGGAACCAAGCACTATAACACTTCCTATTGAGAAAGTGGTACCCATAAGTAGCTTTGATCCAGAATCTATCAGGAGAATGCATGAGTTCACGATGTAGGGGCAAGAAAATAATGAATGGATTGACTAAATCTCCTTAAAAGGGAAGTCAACACTTCAAGAGGAAGTCAAGCTCTTTGCTTACATGTGTGTAACTGCTAACGGAACATGAGCACTCAAAAAGGATGTGGGGGAAGAAAGAGATTATTGGGAACCTCTAGGACAAGTAGTGAGTGAGATGAGAAACACCTATCATCAAGAATTGATTGATAAGAAGGTTTTTGAAACTCCTGTAGAATACTTTACATGGGTATGGGCTAGGGCCTTGACAATTAGATTTGAAGCAATCAATCAAGCCTTCATAGAGCTAGAGGAGAGAGAAGAAAAAACATACAAGCTACACGATAACATAAATCAGAAAGTTCAAAAACTTGGAGTACCCATAATGAGAAAACACTCAACTGTTGATGAGTTGATCAGCCCTTTGGAAGAATACATCAAGAAAGGGGTGGGAAACCTATTGTCCGTCACTAAGGATACTCTTGACTTCTTCTAAGAAATCGGAGCCTCTATTGCACTTATCGCAGAGAAGTATTCATCATGGTTTGGAAAGTGTAAAGACATCAATAGTGTTACCAATGGATGGACTGAAACCTTGAGCTACATTCATATCCCTCATTCCAAAAAAGTAGAACCAGTAGTGGCTTGTTTCAACCAAGATTTTGGAAAGACATAAGCCTTCTCAAGACCACAAAGTGGAGAGCAGTCAGAGAATGGGGCTAAGTCCACCGCAACAACCCATCCTTCAGCATAATTCCTCTTCTTTCTCTCTCTTTTCCCTTCTCATGTAACACTCTCTCTCCTAAATGTTATATTTTTGTGTTGAGAGTTGGAATTTTTGATATGACTTAAGTGACTTTAAAAATATAATGTAAATTTAAGTCACCTTGCTATTATAAAAGGGACTTAAATATTTAAAGTGGAATGTGAACATTCTTATTTCACATTAAGGTATTCAGAAAGTCATTGGGAAGATGAAAACTTTCCTCCTCTTCAATAAATTGTAAGAAGCTCCTCATTTGAGAGTCTTCTAAAAAGTCTTCTAAATTTTGCTTCTTAGATTTTGGAGCTGTTTTTTGTGAATTCATGAGAGAGTTATCCTTATGAAGAGAGAAAGAGATAGCAAGTTTCTTCCATTTCTCCTATTAAAAAATGTCTTCTATTTCTCACACTATGTATAAATTATGCTTGAGCTTCAATAAAGGAAGAAGGAATTTTAGCCTCTTTGGTTGAGGAGTTTGTTGGTACTTTGTGCCCATTAAGTTTCATTTGGTCTTATAGCTATTAAACATATTTTTTTTCTTCTATATTCAAGTGCATGTAATGAAACTTATGGCTGGTGTATGCAAGTCTCTAATATCTACTTACAGCATTAGTTTTTCTCTTTTTTAATTTTCTCATTTACTTTCATGCCTTCCTATCAAAGTCATCTCTTACATGTATATGCAAGCAACTGCTGGAGGGTCAGTGGAGTGCCCCTATTGGATCCCCAACCAAAAGGCCACTAGGATAAAACTCACATTTCACTCATGCATGCACATATGACAGTTGCACTGCTTAAGTAGAGGGACTTAGACTCGCAGAGCATTGGCAAGATAACCACCAATTTGTCCCTGACAAATTTTCTCACCAATAGTAACGAATTAGAATAGGTGTGAGTTTTTAGGTAAGATACAATATTGAGTAGGAGACTGAATTAGGTAGAAAATAGAAAGGGTACGAAAAATGTGAGTGGGATGGGACTAGGTAGGTGTGAATAGATGATTAAGAAGAGGTAAGTGGTTGAAAATTTTAATTGGTAATGATGTAGGCATGTCACCAGTTGACTATGCGGGATAGGGTGCCACTGTTACTGGTATGGATACGAGGTATTGTCTTTGAGGACAAGTGGGACCATATGAGGGATACTGGTCTTGTTGGTGTGAGGTCATACTGATGCATCATACAAGATCATAGTTTCATGGTCGCTCTCATCGATAGATAGGACTCAGTGACCAATACCTTCCATTTACCCACCAGTGAGATTACTATCAAGCTAGAGGATGTGTACAAGATTTTTTTGTTGTCAATTTTTGGGGAGCCAATATATCAAATGAGGCGTTTGACCCTATGATCACATTATTTGGTGAGGTGGTGGGTGACCTGAGTGAGTACAGTGTCATCATTGGCTATGGAGACATATACGTTGCACATCCTTAGGAGATGAGGTTGGTAGTATTGATAATGGTGGCGGTAGGATGTTATTCACTCCCAGATTCAGAGGGTGGAAAATTTCCCCAAGCATTGATGGGGATTTTACAGGACATGATTGATGAGTGGGTTTTTTCGCGTGGGTGTTGGCCTACTCAATATAGTTATATTGGGAACTTGAGCCTATAAAAGGATTCAATGGTATGGTATTTATTACATGTATCTACTACACTGTTGGGCATATGAGCACATAATTATTGTGAACCTACACTAAATTGCAAGATAGGATTGGCATCAGGGCATCGCTAGAGCTGGTAACAGGAGATGGGTGCCCATAGGGGCTCATCTGCAGATAGAGGAGGCATCCCATGATGTGACTTATTATAGATAGATGTTAGAGGGGTTATATGTTATGGATATTGTATGGAAGTATGTGGATTTCCCATATTATGGAGGTATGGTAGAGGAGCTGAGGTACCTACAGTTGGTCAGGTGGATACAGGGGAGATGTCCCAATGAGCATGAGATGATTCCAGTTACAGGTAACATTTCCATGGCCAGGCCATCTAGACGTAGCTAAAGTGATAGTGAAGAGGAATGAACTGCATGGTCAGGTTACTGCCTTACAGTTATAACTCACACAAACATAGGCACAGGTAGCCACCCTTCAGAGGTAGGTGACTGGATTACAAGGATAACTTGCTTAGGCATATGCTTAGGCTCTCGTACAGCCACCAACAAATGATGGGGGACATGTAGTAGCTTTGTAGACACATGTGATGGGGTTACAAGACCATATAGTGACCCTACATGGGCAATTAGCCACATCACAGGCACATGTGACTTCATTAAAGGAGTAGGTAGTTGCATAAGAACCAACCGTACATGCAGTAGTAGTATAAGAAATAGTATAGTGACTAGTACAAGGGTCACTTTTATTAGGAAAGGGTCCATAGGTTAGGGTGAGATTGATTGCTCTTCCCTAGGTTATATCTATGGCCACTTAAAGAGATGCAATATCAAAGGCAAGGTATTATCAGGACCGGTTGTTGGAGGCCGGTATACATGTTTCATCTTTCGCTAAGCATAGAGTACAATAGGTAGCCAATTTCGGGACTAGCTTATGGACAGATAATTTGAGTATCTCAGAGAATCATAAGACACATAGGTAGGGTGAGTGAGAGGTTACCAGTTCACATCAACAGAGGCTAGGTGAGGGTACTGGAGAGATGATGTGTGGGTGGAGATTAGGACCAGATGAGGGTATGAAGGAGATCAGTAGGGAAGTCGAGGCTTCATGATGGATGATAGACATGGATGATATCTGACATTGTATTTTTATTTTTGACATATATACTAGCCTGTGTGCCGAAGATGCAAGATTTTATATGAGATTTTTTGAGATAATTGTATTTATATCTGTATATTCAGTGTATTGATATACAAACCTTTGATGTATAGATTGATGATGATATTTATATATGTACTTGGTTTATTTCCATTGTATTTTTTTCATGGAAACTAGATGTGTAGGCATGGCTTTATAATGATGTATGGTTAGTTTCATTTCCATTAAATTGATGTTATGGAAAGTAGATGTAGGCATAGTCGAGTCGATGTTTTATATGGTTGAATGAGTTGATTTCTAGTGTTGTGGTGTTATGGAAACTAGATATTTAGGCATGGTTGAGTCAAATGTTGGCATGGTGGAGTTAGATGTAGGCATGGTGGAGTCAGCATGGATTGTCATTGTATTAGCGTCATGAAAAATAGATGGTTTAGGTATAGTTGAGTTGAAAATTTATAAGTTATTATTTTTACGGAAATTAGATTATTTAGGCTTGATATGGTTGATGTTATTTGTGAAATGAAATGATGTTATGGTGAATTATTTAAACTTCCAATGTTTGATATTATGGAAACTAGAGGATTGGTATGGTTGATTTTAATTTTGTTTTTATTTAATTTCCAAGTTATTGGTTTTATGGAAAGTAAATGATGATGTACATAGGTGATGTATACTTTTGGTTTAAGTTAACTTCCAAATTATTCTTTTAATCGAAACTCACTAAGTTTTTGTTTAATGGGGTAAGAGAGTGGTTGAGCTAACCTCAAAGGACCCCATGCCCTAAGAGTGCTACCTACATAGCCCTTACAAAAGGGGCCTTGGGCCGATGTAGTTCTCCCATAAACCAAGGAATAATGAGATGAGGTAGGTGAGTAGGTTGGCAAGTTTATGAATGGTTAAATGGGTAAGGTAAATTAGGTTTGGTTGTGTCTATGTTGATTAGGCATGGTTATTTCTAGGTAGATTAGGGATGGTTTAATGTAGGTTGATTAGGTATGGTTATGTCTGGGTTGATTAGGCATGGTTTTTTCTAGGTTGATTAGGCATGGTTATATCTAGGTTTCTTAGATAATATAGAAGTGTAAGATGAGTTGATTGAAGTAGATGATGAATGTAAATGTAGGTGAATGAAGAAGAAATCCCTGAAACTAAGTGTTGAAGGTCATGTCCTATGTAAAATAATCAATAACTAATCAAAGGGGAAAATGGTAGAAGAGTAAAAAATTCTCCATAAGTGGAAAGAACCATTATGAGCATACCAAACACTGGCTTATGAAATTAATCCCCTAAAGGTATTGCATGATTGAATAATCTAGGGGGTGAAAGAAGTGGTGTGATCATTATGTGTGAAGTACACGTGTCATTCCTTAAATAGGTAGAAGAGAATAAAAAGAGCTAAGGTGGAGGATTGGTATTTAGTGCAACCTTGTTGTGAGACAACATGACCCTTCTACAACATACCCAAAACTAGAATAAGCAATTCCATGACCAAAAGTATGTTATTTTTCTTGATTTTTCTTTTCTTTTTATTTCATAGACTGATCAATGTGGGAAGTCTATGTTGGGACTAATAGGTTCTCTTTGAGGTCTTCGTGAAGTTGATCGATGCAAGAAGCTCTAAGACAATTTTTTATTTTTCTTTTTTAGAAAAATTCATCTTTTTGGATAGACTTTATACAATATAGTTAACTTTTTATAGTTTTCCTTCAAGGGAGTAGTCTACTTATAGTAGCAACAAAGAGAGGTAGATTTCCTTTTGAGGGATTCATCTATTTACTAGAATTTTGAGTAAAGGAGTAGAGTTTTTGGTTATCCCACACACACATACACACACACACACACACACCACACACACACACACACACATATATCAACTTCAAGTCATGGACAAGACTATAAAGGAGTATAAGCCTCTTTTATGAAGGAAAAACCATAGCAAAAAATAGGTTAGCTATGCAAGAGGGGTTTCAAGTGATGAACAACCATGGGATTCAATCCTGAAAAGGATTAAAATTATCCATTAAAATCATGCCATGAGTAGATCCATGATACTCATATTGAAGATAAGGCTGAATGGTGATGAATAATGACATGATTTTGTTTAATTCATTGATCCTTGAAATAGGTAGATGGAAGGATAGGTTTTCTGAAGGGATGAGCATGTAAGTGACATAAAGTGATGTAGTACTTTATTCAACAATAGAATGGTCCAAGATGCAAGGCATTAACGGGATCAGGTTCAGGTTTACCTTCTAGGGAAGATAAAAAATAAGCACCTAATCCATAGGTATGAGTGAAAATTTAGTGTCCAATCCAATTAAGAGAAAACTTGTCTCGTTTACTTTTCTCACCTTTAGTTACATGTTGATTTTCTTTGAGGACAAGATCTCCAACCTTAAAAGTTCATTCATGGACATGTTTTTCATAGGCACGTTTGATAAGTTTTTAGTAGATTTGAAAATTTTTGAGAGAATTTAAATGACGTTCATATAATACCTCAAGTTGTGCTAAATGGTCTTGGTGAAACTATTCATCATTAAGCATATCTTTAAGTGAGATATGAACAGATAGAATTTGGAATTTGAGAGGTAGGACTACCTCTGTACCGTAGACCAAAGAAAAATGTGTGATGGCAATTAAGGTATGGATACTGGTGCAATAAAACCATAAGGCAAAAGGAATAAGAATATGCCAATCCTTACTAGTATCATCGATGAATTTCATGACAATGTTGCTATGGGTTTTGTTATTTGATTCATATTGACCATTGATTTAATGATAATATGGTGAAGAGAAACTAATTTGAATACCGAAGTTATCAAAGAGTTCGCGTAGAGTTTTGGTTTTTAATTATTTACCATTTTCAGTGATGAGGAACACCAAAATGAAAAATGATGTGATGGTTAATGAATTAACATATTTTATCAACTTTGGTAGAAATGAAAGGGACGAGTTTCCACCATTTAGTGTAGTATTTGGTTTCTGTGATGATCTATTGGTTTCATTGAGAAAAATGAGGGTTCCTCTATTTGACGAGATCTAAACCCCATTAGGAGAAAGGCCAAAAGTCCCTAGCATCTTATAAGGCATGACCTAGGGTGTGGTGAAGGTTAGCATACTTCTAGCACTTCACACAACATTTCACATAGTCACAACAATCTTGGTGAAAGGTTAGTGAGTAATAACTGAGTCAAAGAATACATTTGGAAACAACGCGACCACTGAAATTTCCACCACAAATCCCATAATGGATTTATTTAATAGTGTAAGGAATTTCAGAACTACTGAGACACCATAATAGGATACCATGAAAGCCACATTTGTAAAGAAGACTCCCCATGATGAAATAATGAAATACCTTTTGGAGAAATACTCACTTACCATTGCAAGTGAGATATCGAGGTAGTATTGAAAGGGAGAGGTAGTTAGCGTACTTCTTATATCAAATTTTACGTGGGTTAGTTTTGAATCATCCCATAAATTTTATGTCATGAAATAGATAAGAGGGTGATTGCAGTCATTGTATTGTGACAATGATTTTATAATCTTAATGTGAGGTAGGTTTTTATTAGGAAAGGAAATACATGGTATCCAAAAATTTGTTATTAGATCACAGAATAGTTTGAATGTCGTAATTATCAAGGATATTCAAAAGCATGTCAACATGATTCTTATTATTTTGAAGTATTTCGTTATGACATTGGTATAAACCATTGACTTGGCTAACGACTAGTTGAGAATCACCAAACATTTTAATGGTCTTAACATCTATAGTAATGGAAGTTTTGAGACCTAACATAAGTTCTTCGTATTTATCCACATTATTTGGTACAATAGAAGTCAAGTTTGAAGGATAAAGGCATAGGATCACCATCAAGAGGAATGAGGATAATCCCTGTGCCACCCCCGCAGTGAAATTTATAATAGTCAAAGAATAGGGTCATCTGATAAATGGTGTCATCCATAGACAAGTATAGATAGATTCATCAGGAAAATCAAATTTGGAAGATTGATTTCTAGAAATAGGTGTGTCTATAAGCTAATCTACAATGGGTTTTCCCTCAATAGGATTTTGATGAATGAATTATAGGTCTAGGTTTGCAAGGAGCATGAGCCAATGTGAAGCACGTTGGTTTTGATAAGGTTTAGCATATATGTAATGTATGGGGTCGGTGGGTGGTGATGAAAGTTTTATGGTTGAGTAAGTAGTGGAGAAGTTTATTGGTGATAAATATTATAGCTAAGAAAATATTCTTGGCATGAATATATCATCTCTATCAGGGGCATGAGGTTAACCCTACAAAAATCAAACCCATTCTTGAAATTCCTCTTCCTTCTAACGTAACTCAACTTCGCAGCCTTCAAGGCTGTCTCAAGTTAATTGGACATTTCATTCCAAAAATCTATGACCATTTCCAACCCTTTCATCACCTTCTTCATAAGGATGCCCAGTTTAATTAGGATACCACTTGCCAGAAGGCCTTCGGTTATCTCAAAAAATATCTTATTTCTCCACTTGGTCTCACACCTCCACACGAAGGGGAGCCTTTCTACCTTTACATCTCTACCACCAATCATGCTCTTGGCACCATGTTGGCTCACTGGGATGAGGAGGGTAGATAACAGGATATAAATTATATCATTCAAACTCTTCTTGATTATGAAACCCACTATACCAAAGCTGAGAATAATTTTGCACTCTCTTCTTCACCACTTCCAAGCTTTTCACTATCTCCTTAATCACATTTTTTTGTTACCCACTTCCACATCCTTAAAACTATGCATTCCAAACCATACCATAGTGATTACATCACTCTTTGTCTCATGCTTATGACCAAGTTTGACCTCAAGTTCTTTTCTTAGAAATATATTAAGGAAAGAGATATTGTAGATCAACTTGCAGAAGCCCCTCTTCCAGAAACTCATATTCCTCATGAGAAATTCCTTGATGAATCCGTCAATCACTTTCATCATGATTATGGTACCATTAAGATTATCCTGTTTTTTTATGGATCCAAATGTTAACAAGAGGGAGGCACTGGCATTCTTATGATTCCTCCTTAGGGCACCCTTATTCCCCTCACAAATAATCTTAACTTTCAGTGTGTAAATAATATGTCAGAGTACGAATCCCTTATTTTAGGCCTTGAAAATGCTTCCTTTTTAGGTGTTCAAATTCTTGACATCTATGGGGACTCTAAGCTTATCATCAAACAATTCACAAGTGAATATCATTGTAAAAATGATACCTCTTCATAAATATAGGGATATCATTCTTCTCTTCCTTGAAGCTTTCAAATCTTATCCATCTAGGTTTTTCCTCGTTCATCTAATCATTTTACAAATATTATAGATTACCTTTCCTCCCTCATCCCTTGGAAAATGGAAGAATCCAAACTATCTATTGTTGATCATCATCAAGATCATCTCGCTCATGAGCTTCCTCATGTTAACCATGTTGATACCAATTCTTCCAATATTTGGTATTCCTAGATCTTCAACTAACTATCCCAATCTAAGATCCCCTCTAACCTTTCTAAGAATTGTAGAAGGTCATTTATCCATTGCACTAACTACTACATCATTCTTGGTGGCATTCTCTATAAACATGGCTTTCAGGGTATCCTCCTTTGATGCCTTAAATCCCATGAAGCTTCTCGTGCTATCTAAGAATTCCATGATGGCATTTGTGGTGGGAACTTTAATGTCTTAGTTGTTGCTAAGCACATCCATCACCTGGGTTATTACTGGCCTACTCTTAATTAAGACTGTTTTGAATACATCAAGAAATTTGAAAAGTGTCAGCAACATTCCAACCTTATACTCATTCCTATTCAAGCTTTACATACGGCTCAAGACCTTCAACCCTTCTCACAATGGGGGCTTGATTTTATCGGTGTCATCAATCCTTGTTCTTCACAGCAACACCACTCTATCATCACCGTAACTAAATATTTCACCAAGTGGGTAGAAGCAATTCCATGCATCTCAACCAAAGCTCACCCGATCATCAACTTCATCTACCAACACATTATCTTCTACTTTGGCATCCCTCATAGGCTCATAATGGACAATGTAAATTACTTAAAAAACAAATACCTTAAAAAACTTAGCAATGCCTTCGGCATCAAACTTAGTTTCCCCTCTTGTTGGGCCCCTAGAATATTGACCAAGTATGAAGGTGCTTAGGTACATGGGATCCTAGTTATAGAATGGTGCGCAAGGAAAAAGAGCACAAGAGAAAGGATTAAGGAAGAAAATAGCATGCACGACATGTGAAAGGAGGTTCAAAACTTAGCCAATTTGAGCACCTAAGGTAGAACATGTGAAAAGCATGATCGGTTGCACACAGATAAGATGCCAACCTGGCAACAGGTTGGCCCAGGAAATAACATGCCCGGGATGGAATCTTCTAGAAGATCATCATGAGATGGAATGGAGAGCTTAGGCCTGAAGGAACATGCTCACATGGAGGACCAAATTCGACACTTGGTGATGGATCCAAGGGCGTGACAAGGTGAGTTGGAAGGCCGGGAAAGTGATAAATACAAGTGCCTGCCATAGAAAATATATACACATGAAAAGAAGGATATATCATCTGGATATACATAGGAAATAGCGGGTTAGAGAGTGAACGAAGCTCTACAGGATTACTACGAGTGGGTATTCTGGTTTAGGAAAGGATGTGCTAAGCATGGAGTTGTTATTTTTCTTTTCTGTTAGCTTAGCTACATACGTCTAGTGATGCACATGACTGTGGTCTACTCTCTGTGACACTCTGTAATGAACTAATGAATATATTGAGGTTACCTGTTATAAATAGATATGAATATCAATGGGTTTAATGTATATTTCATTCATATGAGTTCTCTTTACTTTTATGCTACAAATGGATGGTTTTATCTTTCTTTCTGTTATAGTATATGTTCTGGAATCTGTTAAAGCACTTGGTTTGAAGTGACTGTAAGGATCTGGAGGCTGTTCTAAGCCCTATGGTTCTTGTATGTCTCAACTTATTTCCTAAATACTCTTACACTAATCATAGATAATGCTTCCCACTAAAATCACATAAAAGAGAGACTCGGTACCCGCGCATGCCTCAGGTGAGTGCTCAGCTTCTACTGGGTGATAGGCTAACACGCATGGGGTTCTTCCTTTTGTGATAGGAGTAAAAATGACTACATCTTGGTTCCATTGCCGGGACCTCTTTTCAAAGTTGTAGTGGGATATAACATGCATCATGATCTATGTAAAGAGTAATGATGGATCGGTTAACATTGGAAAATGTTGAATCATGGTTCAAGAGCATGGAGGATGAATTTGCTCAGAGATTCAACACTGGACCTGAGTTTAATACACATAGATGGGTAGAAGAGAACCTCTACCATGATCTATATGAGACTTTTTTTGCTGCTTCCCAGTAGAGTAATATGAATGGCTTTCAACCTATGTGTCTAGATCAAGTTGGCATTATAGATCGCATGTGTGGACCAAAGAAGACTACCAAAGGTTGCAGGATGTAGATTTGACATGGACCCATGCTATGGATCATTGGTGGAGAGGGGTACTAACTAGATACACTTTGGAATACACCATCTCTACGTATTCTTATCCAGAGGTTACTAAGAATGAATTTATGCAAAAACCTAAAGAACGTTTCTATGTGTTATTCCTCTAGCAATGAAGATATTAATGGTTACCATGAGTTTAGAGGTGCTCCTAATGGCCTGCTAAACCATTCTGAGCACTGGGTAAGGAAGCTTGGGTGGAGGAAGATGGTAAGATATCATGAATAGAGAAGGAGAGGGAAGAAATATGGCTCAAGTATAGTGAAGCGTGAGAAAGGGAGATTACTAGATGATGCATGAGGATGCTAGTGTGATGGATCTATGGAGACAGATCTTGTGGGAAGGAGTTGAGGTTCATGCGGAGGACGTGGAACCTAAGTAGTCTATGTTACCCCATCTTGGAAAACGTGTGAATGGAGATCCCTTTGGCTTCTAGTGAGAGTTCATCGCATGGAGAAAGGAGAGTCGTTGGTGCATATCTAAACCCACCCAGTGACTGAATCCTGGCGCTTGGTTTTCTCAATCTAGGAAGAAGTGTTATTGACCTAGTTGATATAGTGGAAGAGATAGATCCGTGCCTAGGAGGTACAATTTTTCAGTTCCTTCTTCTATGGCTGCACATATTCCAGTATTCGGAGGAGTTTTTGGACAAGGGGCAAGTGTACAAGATTTTGGTCTCGCATCAGGGAGTGGCATGGGACAAAGTAGTGGTAGTGGGGCACTATCACAGACCATCAACACACAGTTTAGTGGGATTGGGAGCACTTGGCATAGCTCCTACAAGCCCTATCGAGACCTAGTGGTTCTGGTGGATCTGGTGGCTTTGGAGGTACATGAATCGGTAGACCTGGTGGATTAGGTGGTGGAGGAAACACTGGAGGGAACCAAGGCTCTGGTTTAGGACAAGGACCCCAACCACCACCTCAAGTATTCTTTGAAATGTCTCTACATTTTCCAGATTATAGGGGCATTGAAGATTATGGAACATGTTCACAAGTGTGAACTGCTATGGCATGCGAAGGGTATCACAATCACCAAAATAAAAGGCTAGTCAATTTGTGACCACACTGCAAGGGCACGCGCATAACTGGTATAGAAAGTATGACCATCATCAAATGGTGGTGGACTACACTTCTTTAAAGAATGCATTCCTAGTAGAATTCCATATTCCTGAGTTTAAGAAAAAAAGCATCAGTGCTTTGAAGTAGATTCAGACAAGGAATGGACAGAGAGTGTGTGGGAGTATGATGCACATTTTAAAACTCTCTTGTCTAAATTATCATATGATATTTACCCTTCACAACATACAGAGTGGTTTGTTGGAGGATTGATCACCCCTTTTGCAAGGGCCTTGTCTCATAAAACTTTTACAGATCTGTGCAAAGCATTGGAAGCTGCCTTTCACGCCAAGGTTATTGGTAGTATTGATACTGGCGTTATCCCGTTCTTGGAGGCTCAATTTGTTGCTATGGCCAAACAGTTGGAAAAATTGTCTGTGAACTCAGTCCATGAGACTCACAGTGGTTTATGGTGCATAGATTGTGAAATAGAGGGGCACGTTAAGGATAATTTCCCTCGGAGGATGGTACGTGTTGTGATAGTAGATTGTGAGATTTGTCATGGGGACCACGATGCAAGTAGATGTCCCTTACTGCAGCGCATGATCAAGAAGAATGCATCCTTTTATTACAAGATTTATACCTCCATAACCCATGATACTAAAGAATGTAGGCTCATTGACCAGATCCATGAGGCTATTGATCATGGGGTACACCAAACCAGCATTGCCAGTGGTTCTAAAAATGATGATTGTTGTTATGAGGAGCGCACAGATGGAGGCATGCGTGGAAGAGGATTTCAAGGAGGATTTTGTGGTCAAGGGTAACCACAGAGGAAGGAGTGAGTTCCTGCATGGAACATGTTTCAACTATGGATCTACAGAACATTACAAGCGTGAGTTCTCGGACCTGTTGCAATGCTCATGGTGCAAAAAGAAGCATAAGTATGAGGAGTGCCCAGAATTATTTGAGCATATGAATCAACAGCACTGGAAGGAAAAAGGTGCTGTGATGGTCAACATCAAGAAGGCAGACATATAGTGGATGCCTCTTGTAACATGGGATGAAGGTTTAGAGTCTATCTTGGTAACAACAAGGGCAGAAGCTGCATGCGTAAGAGAGGTACCAAGAAAGAAGACCCTGGTTCAAGGGAGGAGGTCATTCATGGAAAATATCCAGACCCTGCGCATCAGAAGGAGATATATCAAGACACCATGGATTTTATTCGAAGCTTACAAGGGGAGATCCAATATCTAAAGGAGCAATCCAGAAAGGAGGAGCAAGGAAGGAGAATCGAGGCACAAAAGGATGACTTGGATGAGGTCAAGGACGTGTGTAAAATGCTAAATTAGGAGAACATCATTCCTTTGCTAGGATCCTAGTTGAGAGAGAAGGTACCACGTGCTAGAGAAGAGTGCGAGAGATAGGTCTTGCATGAAAACCTTCCCCCTCATAACCTCGGACTATGACAAGGAGATTACATTGAATGCAGTTGTAGATGGATGGATCCTCAACAATATACTCATTGACACTGGTGTGAAGGTTAATGTTTTGACTTTGGATGCATGGCATCAGATGGGGAGACCTGCATTACATCCATCTTTGAATGTGTTGTATATGGCAAACAAAACTAAGGCAATGCCCATATGTATCTTAAAGGATGTAGATATTACTATCTAGGGAGCCAAGTTTACTGGGGACTTCAAAGTCTTGGCGCTTGCTAAGGTAGATAATTTCTTCGCACTACTTGGGCACCCTTGGTGTTACAAAAATAATGCAGACCTTTGGTTCAACAAAGGGTACATCAGCTTTGAAAATAAAGAGTAATGGGTCATTATACCCCTGGTTTATGGGAAGTCGACATGCCCTATATTGAACCATTGGGAGAAGAAGTTCTAGACAAGATTTATGTGCACTCAATCAGAGACCCTGAGATGGTACACCCTACTAATGGAGTTATCTAGTTTGAAGATGCTCAGTCAGTAAGTGATACCACCAGTCTGGCTTGTGACAATTGGGTGCATGGAACTTATGAATTAATGGGATGATAATTGACATGGTCGGTGACCAAGGTAACAAAGGCATACACTGTTAGGTGCCTTGGAGGAAAAGAACTACCCAAGTATTCAGGAGGAGCCTTCCCTGAGATCTTTCTACATGAGGTAGAAGCTCAATGGAAGAATGAGAATGAATGAAGGGAGATGTTAAGTTATGTATTGCTTGGCACAATAGCTTGTTGGTGGGCCACACATCAGGAGAGCCTTTTAGAGTGGCACGAGGTAAGAATTGCTCTCTCTATCAGATTTTCTAGGAGTAATGTACCCACCATCATCAAGGACTACCATGGGAAGGAGCCTGCCTCTTTCCATGTCCATGAGTGTGAACGGGTCTGGAGAGAAGGTGCAGAAGCTTTGCCACCATCCCTCTGGGTGCACAAGTTGTATTCTACACTACAGGGTTGTGCACGCACATGGTACATTCATTCAGAGACACACCACCAGACGAGGAATTGGCAGGAGCTCACGGCTGACCTTATTCAAACCTTTGAGTATCAGAGTACCAAACCATCGATTGATAAGGCCTTGTAGGGTATCAAGCACCTTACCATGGGGGATAGTGCCATGACAGAAGATAGGCTATTAGAATTATTAGGTGAACTAGGTGTAGAGGCACGCTTTGAAGAAGTTGAGGAAACATAAGAGTTACAACTTGAGCACATGTGTTTGGAAAAGGAGAAGGGAAAGTTGGTATATGTGATTGATGGAGAGGAATCATAAATCTTAGATGTTAGCCATTCTATAGGGAACATGAGGTAGTGGACAGTGTAGATGCTCACGCGTGTGCCTACCATGAGCCTTTAAAGATGAAGAAAGTTAACATCAGTTCAGAAGAAGAACCTAAGGAAGCTATTATTGGGGATTACTGGATAGAGAAGGAAGTATCAAAGATCATTGATCTACCGTGAATTTGAGGATTTATTCCTACATGGGTACCATGAGTTCAAAGGAATTCACCATTCCTTGGGGGAGATGAAGATAAAACTGAAGGATGGTGCGCGCCTAGTTAGAAAAAGGCCCTACTAGATGAATCCCAATTTACATGTGAAGGTTAAGGAGGAGATAGACAAAATGATAGCTTCTGGGATCATTGAGGTAGTGGAAGAATCGGAGTGGATAAGTCCGATGGTAATCAACATCAAGAAGGATGGGCAGATTAGGATTTGTGTGGACTATAGGGAATTAAATGTAGTTTGTGTCATTGATCCATTTCCAATCCCCTTCACTGAAGAAATTTTGGAAGGATTCACTCGGCATGAAATCTATTCCTTTATGGATGGATTTTTAGAATACCACCAAGTCTAGATTGCAAAGGAGTACCAGAAGAAGACAACTTTCACCACCAAGTGGGGAAGTTTTGCATATACGGTCATGCCCTTTGGGTTGAAGAATGCACCTACTATTTTTTCACGCATAGTGGTGCAAGCATTCCAGGACTTCATCCATAAATTTCTTTAGGTCTATTTGGATGATTGGATAGTATATGGTCTGGTTAAGGACCATTGTGACAACTTGAGATTAATGTTTGAGAGGTGTAGACAGTTAAGGATATCCCTCAACATTAAGAAGTGTGTGTTTGCTACTACCCTTTGGGACTCTTATTGGGGCATATCATATGTAAGGAGGGCTTGCTAGTAGATCCCACTAAGTTTGCAATTATTATGGGGTTAAGGGAGTCTACTAGCCAGAGTGCAGTGCGTGGATTCCTTAGTCATATGGGGCATTATAGAAAATTCATTAAGGGATATGCCAAGATTGCCACACCTTTAGAGGAGCTGCTTAGACACAAAAGTGCCTTCTATTGGGGAGAGGCGCAGTAGAGGGCATTTGATACATTAAAAGATAGGCTTATTACCGTGCCTATTTTATGTTTTCCCTCTTAGGACAAGCCCTTCCATGTCCATGTAGATGCCTCAGGGACCTCCATTGGAGCAGTACTTACACAACCAGGTGAAGGGGTTATTGATCATCCTCTCTATTTTGTAAGCATGAAGCTAACACTAGCAAAAAAAAATTATACCATAACCGAGTGTAAGGCATTGTCAATGATCTACATGCTCTTCAAGTTTAGAAAGTATCTGTTGGCAACACCCTTTGTATTCTACACTGACCACATGGCATTAAATTATTTAGTAAACAAGCCCATTCTTCAAGGGTGCATATGTCGATGGGTGTTGTTGTTTCAAGATTTTGAATTCACCATTGTAGTGAAGCCTGAAAAAAGCAACTGTGGGCTTGATCATCTGTTAAGGATTGATTCAGGAGAGAACGCACAAAGTATTGAGGAAGAAATGCCAGATGCCCAATTGTTTAGGTTGAACGAACACCCTTAGAATTGGAGAAGATTGTAGTATTTTTAAAATAAGGTGTGGCACCAGATGGAATGAAGGCATTGGAAAAGAAGTAGTTGGCCATATGCGCCACACCCTACATGTTGATTAGTGGAGACTTATACAAGTTGGGATGAGATGAAGTTTTGTGCAGGTGTGTATTAGAGAATGAGCACCTGGCCATCATGGAGGAAGCACACGAAGGAAGTGTGGGTGGGCATTATGTAGGTGATGCCACCACGCAAAAGATATTAATGGTAGGATTATGGTGGGAAACCCTGTACAGGGATTATAGAGATTATTGTAAAGCGTGTGACCACTGTCAGCGCATTGGAAAACCAGGAAGGAGAGATGAAATGCCTTTGTGCCCTGTCCCTAGGGCGGATCCTTTTGAAAAATGGGCGATAGATTTTGTAGGACCTATTACACTAGTAATGCACATGTAGGAATGGGTCACGTTATGTCATCACTTGCATGGATTATCTAACAAGGTGGGCAGAGGAATCCCCAACTAAAGATTACACGGTAGCAACAGTGGCAAGGTCCTTATGGGAGAACATTATCATAAGGTATGGATGTCTGTTGAGTTTGACCAGTGATAGGGGTACACATTTTTTGAATGAGACCATGAGGATCCATTTATTAGAGTTCATGGTGGCTCATCACAAGAATATGCCTTATCACCCATAAGAAAATGGAACCACAGAAGCATTCAACAAAATAATGAGTCATACCTTTGACCAAAATCTGTGATGTTGGAAGACAAGATTGGGATGAAAAAGTATCGGAAGTGTTATGGGCTTATAGGAACAACATATAAAAGACTAAATAAAGCCACACCTTTTCAATTGGTGTTTGGCATGGAATCCATTTTTACCAGTTGAAATTATGTTACCTTCTCTGTGAATAACGCACGCAGGAGGATTAGCTGATAAACAAGTGCTAGAAGAAAGGATTGATGAGATAATGAAACTAGATGAGAGATGATCACTTGAATGATGGAGCCAGAAAGTGGAAAAGGCAAAGTAAAAGGCTTGGCATGATCACCACATTAGAAACAAGAAGTTTGAGGTTGGGCAGATGGTGTTACTATATGATTCCAAGTTTATGTGCCATCCTGGAAAGTTGAAAGTCCATTGGTTGGGTCCCTACACAATTTTATACATCCTTGATTCAGGCGCGTGCCAGTTACAAGTACTAGATGGGACGAAGTTTCCTAGACACTTCAATGGCAGTAGGCTGAATCCCTACTATAAATAAGTCTTCTTGGTGTTTGTAAATAAGGTAGTTTTGCCAGTTAGTTTAGAAGTTTCCTTTATGTATTTTCCCTTTCTTGTGTTTCCCTTTCGCGTTGTTGTTTTGGTTTTATGCCTTGGGCATTGGTAACCTTATTTATATTTTTGGAGAATTTTTGAGTTCCTAGAGGACCGCGCATCGTTTAAGTTTGGGGTGGAGAAAAGTGAAGAAGCGCATGATTAAAAGTACCAAGGAAGTTGTGTTGAAGAGCCTTATTGTGTAGCCCGGTTGAAAGAGGTAGATGAAGAGAAAAGATAGAATGGTTGGTGCCAGGATAAAGCTACTGGTAGATCCCACATACAAAGGAAAAGGAATTGTAGTTAAAACAACTTAAGGTAGGTGAAAGCAAGAATCTGGACAGAACAAGTGCCTTCGGCACAGGTTAAGTGTGTGCAAGATTCTCCTATCAAGTTGGTTGGGTTGTGCACTAGAAGGTTGGAGGATTTTTTTGTGCAAGAGGGCACGTGAGTGAAGGTGCTGAAGATAGACTTTGTTTGAAAAAGATGCATTAAATGAATAAAGTACGGGGGTAGTTAAAGTAGCATTTAATGATTAGAAAAAGGAAAAACTATAAATAAAGGGTCGGGGCACTCTATTTTTTTCTTTATGAAAATGAAGAGTTGGAGATATAAACAAGTGTTATAAACTAGGGTTTTTGAGATTTGATCAAGTGGAAGATCTATGTGATTAAAATGTGAAGAGCCAGTTTGAGATTGCAGACCAGAAGGAATTACATGGGCATGGAAGGAGTTGAAAAGGTGCTATCTTGTGAAGAGTTTATCCAAGTTAGGGTTCGAAAAACTAGGGCACAGGTTTAGAAGAGTTATATCATGGATCTGAGATTGAAGGTTAGGAGAAGAAAGGTAGAGTAACAAAGAGAGGGTAGGAGTGATAAAAATACCTTGACCATGGCACCCAAGAAAGGAAAGGGCAAAGCTGAGGCTAAACAACCAGAACCTGAAGTAGACACAAATGAAGAATGGTATGTAGAGATGCAATACCTAGATGGGGTGATGATGGGAAAGGAATGGGAATCCCACTTGAGAAGCATACTTGTTAGTGACTATAATCACCACACAAACACCATAGAGAAATAAATGGCATTGGAATTGGTATGCCCCACCAACAAGCAAACACCTTGAAGGTTTTCCCATATATGACGATGACGTTAATGTTAAAGTGGTGAAGTCAGGGTTGTTGCAACTCTATGAGTTTCCTTATTTTGGGAAGCCAAATCACTTATACCAGTGGTTAATGTCTCAGGTACACGAAGACTATTTCCACTTTGCTAGGCGTAAGATGCACATGAATCCCCAGTGGATTTCATAATTTACAGGCCTCATATGTGAGGGAGATAGCCTAGAAGATGACCTTGGTGACAAGGAGGCTATTCAAGAGACCATAACTGAGTATGCCTACAAGAAAGGGTTGCGGTACTACAATATTTCAAACATCAAGGACCCTGTTATGAAGATGGCCGCATATTTGGTGACTAAGTTGAATGGCCAAGAAAGATGGACGCAGGTCAACAAACCTTGGCTACATGTCTGTAGGAATATTATAGAGGGGATGATATACAACTTATTCATACATACATTACAGAGGATATTGTTAAGTACGTGTGAAGGAAGGGGATAGGATCCTCTTTGGAAATGTCTTGCTCACCATAGTGTTTATAGAAATTGGAGTTTCGGATGCATCAGACAAGTTCGTGTGGGAGTACCTCGCCAAAGACCCTTCACCCATGAAGAGGTTCGACAAGTATTCTTGTGATACAATGATGGCTCCCCACAAAGCATGACTAGAAAAGTGGTATGCATGCTTGAGGAATGCATTCAGGGTAGAGTGGAGGATCCCTAAACAACTCCCAGTAGCCACTGAGGGAGAAGATGAGTTCGGGTGTACCAGCACTACTGCTTGGGTAGATTCAAGCTTATTGACAAATTATGGACCCCTTAGTGTAAGCTTCCTTTCATGTTCACTACCCAATACTTCCAAGAGGGAGTAAACTGATTTAAAGAATCAAAGAATCTAAGGTTGGAACTAGGAAGTTTGGACCAGGAACACAAGGAGATGAGGAAGAAGCTAAATCACCCCAGCGGTAAGCGCACGTACATGGAGAAGTAGGTGTCACATGAGATCAAAATGATTAGGCTGATGATTCTTCCCATTGCTGGAGGATCCACTGAGCGTGTGTACATGCACATAAGGTTGAATTTTGAAAAGGGTGCTTATTTGGAGGATGAAATCTCCATACCTAAATACCCCTTAGGGAAGAAGAAGTCAGCATCTAAGAAGAGAGGTAAAGGAGAGGAAGGAGCACCAAGTGTGCCGACTGCTCAGACAGTGAGCATGCCATCTATAAGTGCTAAGCCAAGCACCTACATATGGAGAAAGAAGTCTCCAGTGAAGGAGAATATGCCAAAAGTAGGGGTGCCCGAGAAACCCACCACCATGGAAGACTCGCCAAAGGAAGGAGAGAAGGCCGAATCTCCTTATCAGAAGCCACCTCTCAGGAAGAAGTAGAGGGTGGATGAAGAAGATGAATTGAAGGTGACCGAAAGCTTGGATAAATACTTGGGAGAAGGAGAAGATGAGAGTGAAGGAGATGAAAATGAGGAAGAAGAGCCTAAGAAAGACAAGGAACCACATGTGTTTAGTGTCTATGAATCAGAGGAAGAGAGTGGAGAGGAGAAGAAAGAGTTTGTATTTTTGTGGCGCAAGGGCACATAAGATGAGGAAGGCACCGAAGACACAAAGGCAGATGAGAAGGATTCCAAGGAGAAGTAGGGAGCCATAAGTTTTACAAAAGAGTAGATTACTGAGGTAGTAGAGTGAGAAGTGCGAAAAAGAATCTTGAATCCCTTGTAGACCAAGAGTTAGAGAGTAGTGCAGACATAGTCCTTAAGAAAGGGAAGGAGGAGAGTGTTGAAAAGGAACATGATAGCCTAGGAGGCCCTACTCTGACAGTTAGCTTCCCCAAAGGTGCACACTTAGGTAGAAGAACTCTGAATACAGATCAGAGACAAGTAATGGGCTATGTGGATGACATGAAGAAGGTGTTACGCACATGGTTTCCAAAGCACCATACCCATGGAAAGGTTCCTAGCCATGGGGTCTTTTTAAAAGGATGGCATGTACCCCAGGACCAAGAAGATGCTCTCTTGGGTGTTCGAGTCACACATTGATGAGCCAGACTTTGAAGTCTACTAGAAAGAACTCATCGCATTACCAGAGTCTAAGGGAGATGACCCCTTAGTAAATGCTCAAGAAATTTTAGATGTCCAAGTATGCAATGCTCTAAAAAAAGTCATGGTCGAGACTGAGGCTAGGATGTTTGTGTAAAATGACAGAATTATAGCATTGGAGGTAAAGTTGGGGAAGAAGGAGGAAAAACTTGTGAAGAAGACCAAGATTTTAAAACAGGAGGAATTAATCAGCGCGCAGTTAAGGCGTGAGCTAAAGGAAGAAAAATTAAAGGTGCAGGAGATCTACAAGAAGGTGGAGTCGATCAAGAGCACCATCATATTAAAGCACCCAGACCTAACACCAATCCCTCAGAGGTATGCATCAAATTTGGAATTCTTAGAAGACCTAACGCGCATCCTCACTATGGAGAGGTGACCCTTGGCACTAGAATTTGTAGAAGAAGTGGCTGCATGCTTGAAAGAGGAAGACCGATTGAAGGTACTAGCACTTATTGCTGAGTACAGCCAAGCACTCATAGAGATTAAGGTTGTTGCCTAGTTTGCAGAAGCCACATATGACACATGCGCAGATAGAGATAAGGTGGCAAGCTCCTTGGTCACCACACTTGAAGTAGAGCTGAAAGAGTTCCAAGAAAAGAACAAAGGGAACATGGCAGAGAGGGAAAAGGTTCTGGCTGAGGTAGAAAAGAAATCATAGGCAATTGAGGCTTTAAGGAGCTCAATTAAGGCCCAACTGAAGGAACTATACCCCCAAATTACCAGAAGAATGGATAAACTTGCAGACCTAGGTAAGGAAATGGAGTAGATTGTGGACACTTTGGGCACCTAGGGAATTGGCCTAAGCTCTGATGAAGTGACACACCCTGGTGGGTGACCTATGCCAGAAGGTGAAGGGCGAGGTTGAAGTATGGAACAAGCTAGAGGTAGATCTGTGAAAGAACTTTCCCAGCCTATTGAATTGATGTCCCCCCCCATTCTTCATTCTTTCCCCTATTATTTCATTCCTTATTCATTTGGTAAAGTATAAGTCTACATCTTGGTTCCATAAAATAGCTTGCATCTTGATCAAGTAAAATGTCTTTAAGGACAGAGAACAGGCGTAGTGTGGGGTGATGTTCAGCCCCTAGAATATTGACCAAGTATGAAGGAACTTAGGTGTGTGGGATCCCAGTTATAGAATGACGCATAAGGAAAAATCACGTGAGAGAAAGGCTTAAGGAAGAAAATAGCGTGTGCGATGCGTGAAAGGAGGTTCGAGACTTAGCCAATTTGAGCACCCAAGGCAGAACACATGAAAAGTGTGATCGGTTACACGTGGATAAGATGTCATCCTAGAAACAGGTTGGCCCATGAAAGAGCATGCCTCGGATGGAATCTTCTACAATATCATCATGAGATGGAGTGGAGATCTTAGGATTGAAGGAACATGCCCACATGGAGGACCACATTTGACATTTGGTGACAGATCTGAGGGCGCGGCAAGGTGATTTGACAGCCTAGGAAAGTGATAAATATAAGTTTCTACCACGGAAAATATATCCACACACACACACACAGATATATCATCTGGATATACATAGAGAATAGTGGGTTAGAGAGTAAGCAAAGCTCCATAGAATTTTTATGAGTGGATATTCTGGTTCAGGAAAGGATGTACTAAGCATGGAGTTGTTATTTTTCTTTTATGTTAGCTTAGCTACATATGTCTAGTGATGCACATGACTGTTATCTGCTCTCTATGACACTCTGTAATGAACCAATGAATATATTGAGGTTACATGTTATAAATAGATATGAATATCAATGGGTTTAATGTATATTTTGTTCATATGAGTTCTATTTCCTTTCATGCTACGAATGAATGGTTGTATCTTTCTTTCTGTTATAGCATTTGTTCTAGAATCTGTTAAAGCACTCAGTCTAAAGTGACTGCAAGAATCTGAAGGCTGTTCTAAGCCCTATGGTTCTTGTATGTCTCAACTTCTTTCCTAAATACTCTTACACTAATAATAGATAATGCTTCCCACTAAACTCACATAAAAGAGAGACTCAGTACCCACACATGCCTGTGGTGAGTTCTCAGCTTCTGCTGGGTGATAGGTCAGCACACATGGGGTTCTTCCTTTTGTGATAGGAGTAAAAATGACTACACCTCTCCTTATTATCCTTAGGCCAATGGTCAAGATGGGGCTTCTAACAAAAACCTGCACAATATCCTTGCTAAAACTATCGATGAAGTAGGTCATAACTAGAACCTTCATATTTCTTTCACCCTTTGAACCTATCATACCTAACATTCGTACCACTATGAGAGCTATGCATTTCCCTATTGTCTATGGTTCATAATTTTTCCTTCCTCTTGATTTCATATTTCTTCTTTGTGTGTTTTGCTTCATGACTTTATTTGTGATTGGGACTATCTTCAAGATCGTCTAGCACATATCAATTTGTTAGATGAGTGTCACCTCATTTCCCTTTAGCATCATCAAGTATACCAAGATTAAATTATCCATGCTTATAACAAAAAAATAAAACCTCACAACTTCAAAGTTGGTGACCTCATCCTCAAATAAAATCATAATGTCACTACTCTAGAAGGGATAAAACATGGAAATTTCAACCCTAACTAGATTAGACCATACATTATCACACATAAGTATGGGTTAGGAGTCTATCACTTGGCCTCCCTTGATGGTAAACTAGAAATAGAGCCTCTTAATGCACTTGCGATCATTTTATTACAAGCCTATCCACCAATGAGCACTTAATCGTATCCTTAGACAATCCTTCCATATTTATCCCTCTTGGATCTATCATTGTAATGATCTAGAATAATGTGGTCTACCATCACTTTCCTAGTCATGACCTTAAATATGGGCACCATGGATCCATCCATAGCATTTTCTTTATGGATAGGTTCTTCCACTTTGGTGAGAACTATTGTGGCAAATCAACAGCACCCCCTGGATGTTGATCAGATTTCTAGTTTGATCATACTAGCATCCAGTGTGATTGCACAACATTGAATCCTTTCCCCAATTGTGGGACTTACAAAATGAGAAAGGAATCTCCAGTTTAGAGGTTTTTTCATCAATTCCTCTGGTCATATTTATCACTTATAAGTTGCAGAGGTCTATATTCCTAACGCTACCATAAATTCCAAAGGAGATAGAGATAGAGAATGCAAAAAAGCTAAAACTAATGCTAATAGGTGATGCACCAAAGGAGTTGTAGACACCTGTTTTCTGCATGAAATACACAATCCACAAGGAAACACATCACAAAACATGCAAAAATGCTCAAAATGTAATGAAATATCAAGAAAGCAATGATAGATATATGAAAGGATTGAGGGATTTTAATCACATAACATATATCAACATCTCAGATCCAATACAGTACATTACAGTTATCTAGAGGCAAGAAAAGGTGTTGCATTACATGGAAAGGTAAAATTTCTTCACAAATTCTACCGAGGAAGAAAAAGGAAGTTGCAGAGATGAAAAAGTGTCTCCTCTTTGCAAAATGAACTCATTCTGGCTTTCAGTGCAAACCATGACCCCAGCAGAGAGAAACATGGGAAAACATGCAAGGGGTTCAACCATTCACCAAAATTCCATCAAAACAGCATGGGTACCCTGGCAGACCCATCCCCTGACATTTTTTCCAATGCTGGGAGAGAATGCAAGCCATACTTCATTAAAAACGGTGGTTGAAACATCATTTCTATCCATGACCACGTGCCAAAGGTATTTCTTGATTTTATCTCTCCAAAATCCACCAAAATTAAAAAATGACCATGTAATCTTGTAGATAATTTTACCATATTTTCATTGATATAAAGAATGCGAAAAACTGAGCTCTGGATCGAAAGATATGGCGATTTCAAGTTTTAGGGAAAAACAGGGCCCAAATCGGGTCGGGTGGGGAATTTTTTTTTGAATTTTTACCTTTTTGGTCATTTGGAAAATTTTTATAAATTTCCCCATGCCCTGCCAGTCTAGGTGCCACATGGAAAAATTTTATTGGGCACAGGCCCCTTCCCACTCCATTTTCTTTGTTTTAGCCTTTGAAATATTTTCCAAAAATTTCCTCGCCATGCCGACAAGCTGGGACACGTGTCAAGCTCTAATTGGGAGTGGGCCCATTCTTTCAAATTTTCATGTGGGTTGCTTTGATATTTTTGGCCTGGTACACATGTAAAAACCCCATTGGATGCAGCTTTGACCCTCCTAAATTTCCTCGCGGGATTACTCTAGATTTCTTGCCCCACCTGGACACGTGGCACGTCCTAGATTGGCTGCGAGCCTTCTAGGGGAAAATTTCCCACAAAAAATCCGTCGAGCCATAACTTCAAAAATACATGGAGTTATGAGGAAAACTTTACCTTTCTGGAAAGCTAAGAAGGAGCTCTATCCAATGGTGTCATTTCTAGAAGGTTTTGATTGCCTGAAAAGCAAAATTTTGTGACTGAGGCACAAGAGAAGGAAAAATGAAAGGGAGTTAGCCACAAAATCAGCAGGGGGGGCACATTCTGGATAAAAATTTTGGTGACTCAGAGGGGTCATCTGGCTGTTGGATGAAGTTACCAGTTGCCTGAAGTATCCATTAGGCATCGAGTCATGAGTAGTAGCCTACAAACTGATCTGAACTTTGAAAACCTCCTCTCTGAGCCACTTGGAAACCCACTGAAATGGACTGCCCAAGAGCAAAACCAGCACCACAAAAAATATGTATAAGAACTAAAGGTCATACATGCTCTAAAATGAAACATGCAGAGTGTGGCACAAGCACTTCTTTTAACTAAAAGCAAACCTACCTACTCCTACCCTAACTGGAAGAAAAGGTGAGCTAAACAAACCCTGCAACTGGTTGTGTAGAAATAGCTTCCCTTTCTTCAAAAGTTGGCAACCATGCAACTAATTTGGTATTGAACATGGCTGATTGGATGAATGGAAAATCAACAAGAATCTGGTCTTCCACCCAAATCATCAAGGTATCAACTGAAGGAACAATTCCAATACCTCTTTTAGTTGTTCTAAATTTAGATTGGAGAGGTTATGATAGCTGATCCTTGGTACCTTATAGCTCATCCTCATGCTTAGAAGCAAGCATGACTGGTTTGTGACTTCTCCTTTGACTCCAATGAATTCAAATACCCTATTGGGTAAGGTATGATCCGTTTGATATGCCCATAGCTCTAATTTTCAACTCCAAAAATGGAGTCTTCTTATAGACCTTCATGAATGGGATGACGTGGAAGCAATGGTATAACCTTTCTGCCCTTTCTCTTCCTTCCAATGAAGCAACATGGAACTCTTCTAAAATCTTCCAACTCCTCATTATTGATTGCAAAATCCAATGAAGCTTCTATAAGCATTGCAGTTACTTGCTACAATACATGAATGGCTTTGGAGCTCCTTCATTGTAGCTTTTGGACAGGCTCAAAGTATTTGGGACGTGGAAGATGAAAGAGAGAATGGTGGAAACTCAACCGGCTATCTTCCTTCATCAAAACAGTCCATGGCAGCAATTTCTTGACAGATGGACACTACCTCATTGTTTTCCTGAATGCAACATGCTCAACTTCCTCCAGCTAGCTCTTCCTCTAAAGATTCTTGTAACTCTGATGGTAAATCAAACTGGTTTGAATGTCTTGATATGTAACTAGAAGTCTCTCCGAGAGGGATGAAGTAGCCTCCAAGAACTGCAGGTTCTTCACCTTGTAGCCTATACTTCATGTTCAAACATGAAACTTGGATCAATGCAAACTCATCCCAAAAATAAGATTCTTGGACAGCTAGAAGTGGGAGAGAAGCATGAAATTTCTTGTGCCTTTTGCTCACAATTTGGACCTGGCTTGTTCACCTCCTCTACTGGCTTCATCAAGGAAGTCTTGCCTCTTGATATGAACTCAAAAATCTAGCAATGAATGCTTCATGTCAAATCAAACTGTTGTAAAATCTGACATGACTCTAGAGGACAAGTTGGGACTGCAAAGATGGGGTTCTTGAGATAGTTTTCCTTCCATCTCGATGGCTGATTTGTGCAACTTGCAAATTGAATCAACATTTACCTTCAAATAGAGTGACAACTTGGACACCCTACTTTCATGAGCAAACTAACTGCTGGTCTGCTTCTTCTTTTTTCTCTTCTTCTTCTGTCACAAAATCAGTCCTTGTAACCACTACTTGCTCTTCAACTCCAACCTCTTCTGATTGGCTTAACCATCAAGGGGATCTTTTGTCATCCCAAATTATAAGAGCCCAACTCTTCAGACTTTGAATTTCTTCATCTTTGTTTGGCTTCTTCTTTTTGCTTTTATTTTCCTTGATTGGCATTCTGATTTTTATCCTCCCAATATGGATTTGGGAATGCAAGAGGAGAAGTGGATTGTAACTCAATTGATTTTACAGTTTTTTGTGGTGGTGGATGAGGTAGGAACTTTTTTTTCTTTGGAGGGAATGGCTGTTTGGAAGGGAAAAGGACAGAAGAATTGAGATGGGGTGGAATACTAGGGAATGGGGAAATGGATTCAACTCCTGGGGCATCATTGACTGGAGAGTTTAGAATTTGAAATTCTAAATGAGATGATGTTGCTTGGAGTAATGAGGAAGAGAAAAGGCTATGATGATGGTGTAGAACTTACCCATTGACAAGGTTGTTCAACACTCAAGTCATAGGCCTCTATTCCTTGCTAGTCCACTTGTGCAAGTTGGGGTAGCATCTTCATCATAAATTCCAGCTTCTCCTGAGGGCTGAAGTGTCTTGGAAAAGGGCCTCCCCATGGACAAGGAGTCCTGTAACTAATTCTGAAAGCCTTCATTTGAGCTGCTGCTCTTGATTGCACCATATTTGGCTCCATCTTTTGGATTTTTTCCACAAAATCTGCATCTTCCATCTTGATTGTCTTCACAACCATGTGTACGCTTGTTCTTGACATGCTTCACAACCAAACTGACTTTGGCACTGCTGCTCATATGGGTAGATATGTTGATTTTGAATTTTATCAAAATGCTGATTTGGAGGATTTGTAAAACATGTTGGAGGTGTGATATACTTCTGTTTTAAATGTGAATTCCAGGATGGAAATGAATTCATGATTGCACAACTTCATGGAATGGAAAATAATGAAAATGATGGAAAGAAGAATGGATGAAAATGAATAGAAAAAAGGTCTGCAACTTAGAGAATGAGTTGTTTACTAGATGGATTTTCCAGATGTGCTTTTGAAAGTGCCTCCAAAAGGTTGAATCTTTAACAGGAACACACCAACCTGTCAAGGATAAAGTGGAAGACCTCTAAGGTCCCACTAGGCGTGCCAAAACTGTTATTGCAAATCAACAACACCCCCTGGATGATGATCATATTTCTAGTTTGATGATACTAGCATCCAGTGTGATTACACAACATTGAATCCTTTCCCCAAGTGTGGGACTTGTAAAATGAGAAAGGAATCTCCAGTTTATAGGCTGGTTCCTCAATTCCTCTGGTCAGATTTATCACTTACAAGTTGCAGAGGTCTATATTCCTAACCCTACCCTAAATTCCAAAGGAGAAAGAGATAGAGAATGCAAAAAAGCTAAAACTAATGCTAATAGGTGATACACCAAAGGAGTTGTAGACACCTGATGCTACATGAAATACACAATCCACAAGGAAACACAACACAAAACATGCAAAAATGCTCAAAATGTAATGAAAGATCAAGAAATCAATGATAGATATATGAAAGGATTGAGGGATTTTAATCACAGAACATATATCAACATCTCAGATCCAATACAGTACATTACAGTGATCCAGAGGCAAGAAAAGGTGCTACATTACATGGAAAGGTAAAATTTCTTGACAAATTTTGCTAAGGAGGAAGAAAAATGAAGTTGCAGAGCTGAAAAAGTGTCTCCTCTTTACAAAATGAACTCATTCTAGCTTTTACAGTGCAAACCACGACCCCAGGAGAGAGAAACATGGGAAAACGTGCAAGGGATTCAACCATTGACCAAAATTCCATCAAAATAGCATGAACTCCCTGACAAACCCATTCCCTGACATTTTTAACAATGATGGGAGAGAATGCAAGCCATTCTTCATTAAAAACAGTGGTTGAAACGTCATTTCTGTCCATGACCACGTGCCAGAGGTGTTTCTTGATTTTATCTCTCCAAATTCCATAAAAATTCAGAAATGACCCTCGAATCTTATAGATAATTTTACCATCTTTCCATTGATATAAATAACGCAAAAAAATGAGCTCTAGATCGAAAGATATGGCGATTTGAAGTTTTAGGGCAAAACAGGGCCAAATCGGGTTGGTGGGAAATTTTTTTGAATTTTTACCTTTTTGGTCATTTGGAAAAATTTTCAAAATTTCCCCGTGCCCCGCTAGTCCAGGTGCCACATGGAAAAATTTTATTGGGTGCAGGCCCCTTCCCACTCCATTTTCTTTGTTTTAGCCTTTGGAATATTTTCCAAAATTTCCCCCGCCGTGCCAATGAGCTAGGACATGTGTCATGCTCTGATTGGGAGCGGGCCCATTCTTTCAAATTTTCATGTGGTTCAATTTGATATTTTTGGCCTAGACACGTGTCAAAACCCCATTGGATGTGGGTTTGACCCTCCTAAATTTCCTCGCGGGCTTACTCTGAATTTTTTTCCCCACCTGGACACGTGGCACGTCCTGATTGGCTGCGGGCCTTCTAGGGGAAATTTTCCCACAAAAACTCCGCCGAGCCATAACTTGAAAAATACATGGAGTTAGGAGGAAAAATTTACCTTTCTAGAAATTTGAGAAAGAGCTCTATCTAATGGTTCCACTTCCAAAAGGTTTTGAGTGCCTAAAAGCAAAATTTTGTGATTGAGGCACAAGAGAGGGAAGAATGGAAGGAGTTAGCCACAAAATGAGCAGGGGAGCACATTTTGGATAACAAGAACACCACAATCATTACATTCATCACCCTCTTGTTTACATATTGGAACCATGATAAGAGTCCTAAATGTTTCACTTTTAGATCCATTATCCCCTCCTAAGTGGTCTACCTAGCTATTCCTAGCTCTTCCCCATGTAAAAATCAAAATTCATGGATGCTCTTATCAAAATTCAAGTTATCAAAAACAAATTTCTCCCTCGAAGGACAAATGTTAATGTAAGAGAGAGAGATAGAGAGAGAGAGAGAGAAGAAAATAAATAAATAAATAGACCGATCCCTCAAAGGATGACTATCATGTATATCATTCTTGCCATCAAAATCATAAATTTATAAAGTAGATCATACCCACGAATGGTGGCTACTATCTTGTATCATGGCATTAAAGGCTTCCTGCATCGATCATCCTTCATTCATTGGAAACTTCCCACATCGATCAATTTACTCTCTTTTCCCCTTACCCAGAGATGGGGCATAGAATTAGGTGAAACCACTTATGGAGAACCCTCTTCACATGCAGAATTTACATCCTAAATATTTTCTCATGTCGACATTAGGTTTGTGAGATTCTTTCATCTATATCTTTCTCATGGTATTTTGGTATAAGTAATTATTGTTTGTTATGTGTTATCACTTGTTACGATCATGTGTGCTCTTCATTACTTGGATCCTTTTCTTTTTTACCTCCACTATAGTTTGAGGCGTCATTTCCCTACATATTCCTTGATATGACATAACATCGTTTGTACCAATAGGTCACTAACTAAACAACTGGCATTCCATTCTAACTATTTGTACCTATCTCTTTCTACTTATCCTAGTCATCAACCACATCTATCATCTACATACTTCCTATCCCAAATTTCACATTTCTATACATCAATCACATCTACTATCTATCTATAATTTCACATTTTAAAAAATCATTATCCATCACATTCATCACAAATCAACATTTTTCAATTATCATATACCAATCACATACATATATTCTTATCATCATCACCAGACACATAAAATACAACACATATCATCATTATATCACATAAACATCTACATGGATCAAATCATCAAACACCACACATATGAAACATGTTAAACCATGAAAAAATCATATATCATATAAGTATCTCAATATATCATCGAACTCTAAGGGTCCTCTCTAAAAGTAGAGATGTCAGTAAAACTAGTAAAGTTCACATCAAAGAGCCTAAACTTTTTCCCCTATGAGGCAAACCCCTCTATCTCTCTCTTAGTGTCGTCATCTCTACTCTATCCCTCTGCTTGATGTAGCTAAGCCATGCTCGATGTGATCCCAAATATCCTAACTCCATATATCGCTTACCTCTGCATTTTCTCTCAATATCATAGTGTCTATAGAAACATATTAATCATAATCCCCTCATAATATTTAGCATTTATAGCTAAGGCTCTATATCAATCCATGGAAATCATGTCGGGAGGTGTCATCTCTCCTCCTCCCTATGATGATACCAATGCACCACTCAGAGCCTTGACAGTTATGATCATTGTCAGATCTCCAAAATGGGCCCTATAAGCCTCCCTCTGTCTGTGCTATTATTCCCTCTCTTAGGTGACTTCGTCCCTCTCAGTTGGGCCTTATAATATTGACTAAGTCTAAAAAGGAACATACGTGTGCAGGACCACTGAAGAGAATGGGTGTGTAGGGAAAAGCGTGCAAGACAGGGGCTTTAGAAGGGTTTATTAGAAAACATGGTATGCACATAAGGAAAAACAATATATTTCAGGACGTAGTTATATTCGGCTTTCCAAGAGGAACTTGAGGAAAAACATGACCTGAATAGGCATGCTGAATGGATAAGGTGATAGCCTGCTGACTTTGTGTTCAAGGAAAGAATATTCCATGCATGGAACATTCCCAAAGACACCATTACAAAAAGTGGGAAGCTCATATCAAAATAAGCATGCTCTATTAGAGGAACACCTTGACACTTGGAAAATGATCTAATAATTCAGAAAGGCATGGAAATGGGTGGTAAACCTATTTATAGAGATGTTGAGGTAGAAAAATAGAGGAGAGAGGAACATTCTGGAGAGAGCATCATCGAGAGAGTAAGAGGAGAAGATGGCTATGGTGTGATAAACCATAATAGAGTAGGTGAAGCTCTGTAGAAATGAGCACAAGATTCTAGGGGCTGGGATTCTCATTAGAGGACAATAGGAATGTTAGCATATTTAGGGGAATGGTTTTGCTAAATTTTTGTAATAGGGAAGAATAGATATAACTTCTTATGTGTGATTCATGATATATTGATCTGATATGACCTTTTTGGATGTAATGTGGTTACTGAACTATGATCAACATGAATATATGGTTCTGTTCTAAATATATTGTTCATGGGTGTAAACCCTAGTGCCTTTTTATTTATGTTATGGATCAGATCTACTATCTGCATGATGTTTCTTTTGTTATTTAAATGGGTATGTTCGTGTAATGATTCATCATATGCTTTTAGAATATATGCATGATCATTTACTTTTATGTACTTAATCCATCATCAATGACAACATCTTCTCACAATTCTCACATAAAGGATGGGTTCGGTGCTCGCGTGTGCCTCAAGCGAGAACTTAGCTCCTGTTGGGTGATAGGCTAGTTTGTATGGGGTCAGAAGGTTATCTATGGGTATAAAAATGATTACATATTAGTTCCATTATCAGGACCTCTTTTTGATGTTCTTGTGAGAGATGAATACATCTTGGTTCCTTTGATGTGTGATGACAGAGTGCTTGACCCTGGAAAGTGTCAAAGTGTGGTTTAAGAGCATGGAGGATGAGTTTTCTCAAATATTTAGTACTTGACTTCAGTTTGATGTACGCAGATGGGTAGAAGAACACCTATATTATGAGTTATATGAGACCTTATTTTGTTATTTTTTAGTAGAATTGTATGAATGGCTTTCAGCATATGCATCTAGATCGATCTGGTACTATAGATCATGTGTGTGGACTCAAGATGATTACCAGAGGCTGCAAGATGTGGATCTGACTTATACACGTGTTGTTGATCACTGGTGGAAAAGAGTGCTAACTAGTTATACCCTTGAATATGCCATTTCTACATATTCTTGTCTAGAGGTTGCTAATTTTGAGTTCTTAATGGAACCTAGAGGATCATTTTTGTGAGCTATCCTGTTGGCTATGAAGATCTTGATCATAATGCTAATTTTGGAGGCATTCCCGATGGTTGGATAAGCTTCTCTAAGCGCTTGGTAGGGAAGCTATGGTGGACAAAGATGGTAGAAATTGTGGGGAAAAAGGATACATAAGAGAGGTGACTCAATTATAGTGAAGCATGTGAAAGGGAGTTGGCTAGAAAATGTGAGGTTTTAGGAGCTATGGATTTATGGAGGTAGATGTTATGGGAAGGAATTGAGGTTCACACAAAAGATGTGGAACCTGACTAGTCTATGCTACCCCATCTTAGCAAGTGTGGGAGAGAAACCCCTTCAGCTTCTAATGAGATTTCATCATGTGGAGAAAGGAGACCTGTCAGCATGCATCTAAACCCACATTATGACCAACCCCTAGTGCTTATTTTTCCAAATCAAAAACTAGGTATTTTTAACCTAGTTGGTATCAATGGAAGTGACTGATCTACACCTAAGAGGTATAACTTCTCATTTGGGACATCTATGGTCACACAAACAATTCCTGTATTTGGAGGTTTTTTTGAGCAAAGTGTAAGTACACAAAGTTTAGGTATTATGTCTAGGAGTGGCATGGGATATACATCTGGTAGTGGAGTATTATCACAAACTATAAGTGTGCAGTTCATTGGGATGTTGGGAATGCTAGGCGCGACCACTTCTAGACTTTTACCAACTACATGAGGACCTAGTGGATCTGGCAGAATTGGAGGTGAATCAGGAAGCATAGGACCTAGTTGATCCAATGGATCTGGTGGTGGAGGAAACACTGAAGGGAATCAAGGTTCTAGATCAGGAAGACAAGGGCCTCAGCTACCTATGTAAGTATTTTTTGAGATGTATTTACATCTACTAGATTACAAGGGTGTTGAGGATGTTGCAGAGCATGTACACAAGTGTGAATTACTATGGTGCACAAAGGGGATGACTACCCAGGAGTGAAAGGAAAGTAATTTTGTAACAATGTTGTAGGGGCGTGTGCATACTTGGTATTAGAAGTATGACCCCCACCATACGGTAGTAGATTCTACTATGCTGTGGAATGCTTTCTTGGTTGAATTCCATTTCCCTGAATTTGAGCACAAGAGCATTAGCGCTTTGAAAGAGATCTAATAAGGAATGACATAGAGTGTGTGGGAATATGATGAGTGTTTGATAACTCTCTTATCAAAATTATCTTATGATATTCACCCCTCTCATCATGCTCAATGGTTTGTTGGAGGATTGATAACACCGTTTAAAAGAGTTCTTTCGCAAAAGACATTCACGGACCCACGTGAGGCATTGGAAGATTCCATGCATGCTAAGGCTATTGGAAGTGTAGATATCAGTGTTATCCCTTTCTTTGAGGCTCAAATTACTTCAATGATGAAGCAACTAGAGAATCTATCTGTAAACTTGGTGCATAAAAATCCCAGTGGTCTATGGTGCACGGAGTGTGAGGTAGAGGGGCATGCAAAGGAAAATTTCCCCTAGAAATCGGTACATTCCTTGATAGTAGATTTTGAAATTTTCCATAGGGATCATGATGCAAGTAGGTGCCCACTATTACAAGGCATGATCTGTAAGAATGTGTTTTTCTATTGCAAGATATGTACCTCTACGAACCATAACACCAAATAGTGTAGGCTAATTGACCAGATACATGATGCCATTGATCTTGGTTTGCACCAGACCAACCTTGCAAGCAGTTCCAAGGATGATGATGGTTTTTATGAAGGTTGCACAAATGGAGGGGTGTGTGGAAGAGGTTTCTGCAGAGTATTTCATGGTCGTAGAAATTGTTAAGGAAGAGGTAAGTTCCCATGAAGAACCTGTTATAACTGTGGGTCTACAGAGCATTATAAAAGTGAGTGTCTTGATCTATTGTAATTTTCATGGTGTGGAAAGAAACATAAGTACGAAGAGTTCCCTAAACACATGAGCCAACAACACCAGAAAGGCAAGGGTGCTGGGATGGTAATCATAAAGAAGTTCAACTCACAATGGATGCCAAGAGTGACACGTGATTCAGGACTAGAACTTGTACTGGTGACAACATGAGTGGATACCATGCACACTAGGGAGATACCAAGATAGAGAACACTAGTTATAAGAGAAGATGTGGTCCATGGGAAGTATCCAGACCCTACTCATCAAAAAGAGGTGTAACAAGAGACTATGTATGTGATTCAGAGTCTGTAAGGAGAGATCCAGTGTTTGAAGGAGCAATCAAGGAAGTTAGACCAAAAGAAGAATGTTGAGGTTCCACAGAAGGATCTGGATGAGATTAGGGAAGTATGTAAGATGTTAATGCAAGAGAATATCATTCCCTTATTAGGAGAATGGTTACGGGAGGATGTACTAGACATTGGAGGAGAGCACAAGAGGTAGGTTTTACATGCTAACCTTCCTCCCTATAGCCTCGACTATGAAAAAATATCACTTTAAATTTTTTTGTAGATGGATGGCTTCTAATTGATATGAGTGCAGAAGTCCATGTTCTCACCTTGGATGCATGGCATAAAATGGGAAGGCCCACATTATAACCATCTTTGAATGTGCTATATATGGTGAACAAGATGAAGGAAATGCCCATTGGTCTCTTGAAGGATGTGGTTATCACTATTCAAGGGGCCAAGTTCACTGGAGACTTCAAATTCTTGGTGTTAGCCAAGGAAGATAAATTTCTAGCATTGCTTATGAGCCCTTAGTGTTACAAAGACAATGATAGCCTACGGTTTAACAAGGGCTATATAAGTTTTGAGATAAAGGAGGAATGGGTCATCATCCCCTTGATAGATGGGAATTCAATGCCCTATACTGAGCCCTTAGGAGAAGAATTCCTTGATAGAATCTATGTGTGCTCTATTAGAGACCCTGAGGCAATTCATCCTACAGAAGTAGTTATCTAGTTTGAAGACACTCATTCTGTGAGTGATACAACCATCATAGCATGTGATAATTGGGTGCATGGGACTTACAAATTAATTAGGTAAAATTTGAGAGGGTTGGTGACAAGGGTAACAAAAGAGCACTCGATCAATCACCTGGGAGGGAAGAAGATACGAAGTTACTCTGGAGGATTTAACTCTGAATATTTCTTACGAGAAATTGAGGCTTGGTGAAAAAATGATAACAAAAGAAGAGGTATGCTTAGCTATAACCTTCTCGGGACTGCATTGTGTTGGTGGGTGACACATCACGAAAGCCATCTAGAGTGGTATGACGTGAGAACCACATTCTCTGTTAGGTTTTCTAGAAGCAATGCACTTACTATCATACAATACTACCATGGAAAATAACCCACCTCGTGTCATATCAAATCATGAAAGAAGTCCTAGATAGAAGGCACAAAATATTTCCCACCCTCATTATGGGTGCATAATTTGTATTCCACCTTACAAGGTTGTGTGCGTGCATGGTACATTCACTTAGAGATGCGCCATCAAATAGGGAATTGGTAGGAGTTTACGAGTGATCTCATTCAGGATTTTGAGCATAAGAGTACAAAGCCATTAGTGGATAAGGTGTTACAAGTGGTCAAGTGCCTTACAATGGGAGATAGTGATATAGAAGAACATAGGATACTTGAGCTATGAGGTGAACTTGGTTTGGAGATGCACTTTGATGAGGAAGAATTAGAAGATACATAGCTTGAGCACATTTTCATGGAAAAGGAAAAAAGGAAAATGGTCTATGTGATATATGGTGAAGAAATGGAGAGTCTAGACATTAACCCTTCTGAAGGTATGCATGAAGTTAGGGATAGTGTTGATGAGTGAGCACGCTCCTACCATGAACCCTTGAAGACAAAGAAGTTTAACATTGGTTCAGAGTTAGAACCTAAGAAAGCTATCATTGAGGATTATTGGTCAGAGAAAGAAGTTTCTAATATCATTGACCTTTTGCACGAGTTTCAGGATTTGTTTTCACATGACTACCATGAGCTCAAAGGAATTCGCCACTCCTTGGGGGAAATGAGGATCAAGTGGAGGGAAGTTGTATGCTCTATTCGGAAGAGACCGTATCAAATGAATCCAAACTTGAGCGTATGGGTCAAGGAGGAGATAGACAACATGATAGCATTAGGAATCATTTAGGCTGTGGAGGAATCAGAATGGGTGCTTCCAATGGTCATAAGCATTAAGAAGGATGAAAGGATAAGGATTTTTGGTGATTACTAGGAATTGAATGCAATATGTGTTATTGACCCTTTTCCAACCCCCTTCACTAAATAAATTATGGAAGGAGTAGTTGGGTGCGAGGTCTATTCTTTCACGGATGGGTTCTTAGGGTACCACCAAGTTAGAATTGCAAAGGAAGACCATGAGAAGGTAACTTTCACAACTAAATTGGGAATTTTTTCGTACATGGTAATGCCTTTTTGGGTTGAAGAATGTGCTTGTTGTGTTCTCATGCATTGTGGTACAAGCCTTCCAGGACTTCATCTATAAATTTCTTCAGGTCTACCTAGATGAATGGACTATGTATGGGCTAGTAAAATACCAATGTGACAATTTGAGGATGATGTTTGAGAGGTGTCAGAAGTTGAGGATATCCTTTAACATTAATAAATGTGTCTTTATTACTCCATTTAGAACCTTGTTGGGGCATATTATATGTAAGGAAGGCTTGTTAGTGGATCCCTCCAAATTTGTAACTATTATGGGACTTGGGGGAGCCTACCAATCAGAGTGCAGTGCACAGAATTCTTAGGCATATGGGGTACTAAAGAAAATTTATTAAGGGATATGTCAATATCACCACGCCCATGGATGAATTACTTAAACACAAGAATGCATTTCACTAGGGAGGGGCACAGAAAAGGGTGCATGAAACATTGAAGGATAATCTTGTTACTGTGCCTATATTACACTTCCCTTTTTGGGATAATCCTTTCCATGTGAATGTTGATGCCTCAAGAACAACCATTAGAGAATTACTGACACAACCTGGTGAGGGGATTGTTGATCACACCTTGTGTTTTTCTAGTAGGAAATTGAAACCAGTAGAGCATAATTACATGACTACTGAGCATGAGGCACTGTCAATTATCTATGCGCTACATAAATTTAGGAAGTATCTTCTGATGACACCATTCATATTCTACATGGACCACATTGAACTAAAGTACTTGGTAAATAATCCTATTCTACAAGGGCGCATATATCGTTGGGTCCTATTATTTCAATAATTTGAGTGTTCAGTTGTGGTAAAACCATGAAAGAGTAATTCAAGACTTGATCATTTATCAAGAACTGACTTAGGGGAGGATGCATAGAGCATTAATGATACCATGTCAGATGTGTAACTATTTAGGTTGCAGCACACACCCTCTGAAGTATAAGATATTTCACTATTTGTTAAATCAGGTGTGGCACTAAAAGGAATAAAGGATTTTGAGAGAAAGTAGTTGGATATATGCACTAGGCCTTGTTGGTTAGTGGATGTTTGTATAAGTTAGGCTGTGATGAGGTTGTACATTGATGTGTATTATAACACAAGAATATTGTAATCAAGGAGGAATTGCATGGTGGGATTTCAAGAGGAAACTATGTAGGAAATACAACCACCTGAAAGATTCCACTTGCAGGGATTTGGTGGGAGATTATCTACTAGGATTGTATTGCATTTTTCAAGGCATGTGACCATTTCTAGCACCTTGGAAAACCTCAAAGGAGGGATGAAATTACCTTGCGATAAATAGCTAGTACTGAACCATTTGAAAAATGGGAAATTGACTTTGTAGGACCAATCTCACTTGATGCATGAAGTACTGGGTCACATTATATCATCGCTTGCACTGATTACTTGATAAGATGGGCAGAGGCAGTGCCTACAAAGGATTACACAATAGTGATAGTAGATAGATTCTTATGGGAGAACATAATCAACATCTATGGATGTCCTTTAAGGTTGACCAATGACAGGGGTACACATTTTCTTGATGAGATGGCTAGGATTTTGTTGGCAAAGTTTATAGTAACCCATCACAAGACTACCCCCTATCACCCACAAGTGAATGGGACTAATGAAGCATTTAACAAGATACTAAGTCACACATTAACTAATATTTGTGACCTTGGTAGAAAATATTGGGATGATAAGGTATCCATCGTTCTATGGGTATTCAGAATAACCTACAACAGATTGAACAAGGCCACACCATTTTCAATAGGTGTTTTACACAGAGGTTGTTTTTTCAGTTGAATTTATGCTACCATCGATGTGTATAACATGTGCAAGAGGATTGGCTGATGAATAAGCTCTTGAAGAAATAATTGATAAGTTAATGTAGCTAGATGAAATTAAAATCATTTGCTACATGGAGTCAAAATATAGATAAGGCATGACAAAAATCATGGCATGATCGTCATATTAAAAATAAAAAATTTGAGGTTAGGCAGGTGGTTTTGTTATATGACACTAAAATTTTGCACCATCCTGAGAAGTTGAAATTTCATTGGTTGGGTCCATCCATCATCACGTACATCCTTGATACAGGTGCTTTCCAGTTATAAATGTTGGATTGGATGAGATTACCAAATGATTTCAATATGATTAGGTTGAAGCCCTACTATAAATAAGTCTTCCTTGTGTTTGTAAATAAGACATTTTTGCTAGTTATCCTAGGATTTCCCTTAATGTATTTATTTTTCTTGTCACTTGTTCCTTTCTATTTTTTTGTTTTGCACACCTTGTGCACTAGAAACCTCATTAATTTCAAATTTTGTGTATGTGTAGAGTACTGTGCATTTATTTTAGGGTGGGGTGGATTAGAATGAAGAGACAAATAAGTTGGTAGTAGTCGTGATGGCTCAGATTGAAAGATAAAAAGCACGTAATGTATAAGAGCACGTGTGGAAATGGTAGAAAAAAATTCTTGAAGTCAAGAAGGATTTAACAAAGACCATGTACAAAGGATAAGAATCACAGGAACAACATGAGGTAGGTGAGGGAAAAAATGAGGTCGATAAAAGAAGTTCCTGTTATCCAAAATGTGCCCCCTACTCATTTAGTGGCTAACTCCTCCCATTCTTCCCTCTCTTGTGCCTCAATCACAAAATTTTGCTTTCAAGCACTCAAAACCTTATGGAAGTGGCACCATTGGATAGAGCTCTTTCTCATCTTTCTAGAAAGGTAAAGTTTTCCTCCTAACTCCATGTATTTTTGAAGTTATGGCTCGACGGAGTTTGTTGGAAAAAATTTCCCCTGAAAGGCCCGCAGGCAATGAGATGCCACCACATGGCACCTAGAGTGGCAGAGTGTGGGGAAATTTTGGAAAATTTTCCAAATGACCAAAAAGGTGCAAAAATTCGAATTTTTGCCCGCCAACCCGATTTGGCCCTGTTTTGCCCTAAAACTTCAAATGGCCATATCTTTCGATCCAGAGCTCAGTTTTTCACGTTCTTTATATCAATGGAAAGCTGGTGAAATTATCTACAAGATTATGGGGTCATTTTTTCATTTTTATGGAGTTTGGAGAGAGAAAATTGAAAAACACCTCTGGCACGTGGTCATGGATAGAAATGACGTTTCAACCACCGTTTTTAATGAAGAATGGCTCACATTCTCTCCTAGCATGGCTAAAAATGTTAGGGAATGGGTCTGCCAGGGTGCCCATGCTGTTTTGATGAAATTTTGGTCAATGGTTAAACCCCTTACATGTTTTCACACATTTCTCTCTCCTGGGGTCGTGGTTTGCACTGTAAAAGCCAGAATGAGTTCATTTTGCAAAGGGAGACACTTTTTCAGCTCTGCAACTTCCTTTTTTCTTCCTCCTTGGCAGAATTTATGAAGAACTTTTACCTTTCCATGTAATGCAGCACCTTTTCTTGCCTCTGGATCACTATAATGTACTATATTGGATCTGAAATGTTGATATATGTTCTGTGATTAAAATCCCTCAATCCTTTCATATATCTATCATTTCTTTCTTGATCTTTCATTACATTTTGAGCATTTGTGCATGTTTTGTGTTGTGTTTCCTTGTGGATTGTGTATTTCATGTAGCATCAAGTGTCTACAACTCCTTTGGTGCATCACCTATTAGCATTAGTTCTTTCTTTTTTTGCATTTTCTATCCTTGTCCCTTTGGAATTTAGAGTAGATTTAGGAGTTTAAACCTCTGTAATTGTGCAAGTAAAATAGCTGATCAGAGGAGTTGAGGAACCAGCCTCTAATCTGGAGATTCCTCTTCCATTTTTGTAAGTCCCACACTTGGGAAGAGGATTCAATGTTGTGCAATCACACTGGATGCTTAGAATGATCAAACTAGAAATCTGATCAACATCCAGGGGGTGCTGCTGATTTGCAACAATAGTTTTGGCACACCCGGTGGGACCTTAGAGGTCTTCCACTTTATCTTTGATAGGTTGGTGTGTTCCTGTTAAAGATTCAACCTTTTGGAGGCACTTTCAAAAGCACATCTGGTGACTCCATCTGGTAAACAACTCATTCTCTAAGTTGCAGACCTGTTTTCCATTCATTTCCATCCATTCTTCTTTCCATCATTTTCATTATTTTCCATTCCATGAAGTTGTGCAATCATGACTTCATTTCTATCATGGAATTCACATTTACAACAGTAGTATATCACACCTCCAACATGTTTTACAAATCCTTCAAATCAGAATTTTGATCAAATTCAAAATCAGCATGTCTACCCATATGAGCAGCAGTGCCAAAGTCAGTTTGGATATGAAGCATGTCAAGCACAAGGGTATGCTGGTTGTGAGGGTAGTCAAGAAGAAAATGCAGATCTGCTGGAACAAATCCAAAAGATGGAGGTAAACATGGTGCAATCCAGGGCTCAAGCACAAATGAAAGCATTTAGAATCAGTTGTAGAGCACCTTGTCCATGGGTGGGACCTTTTCCAAGGCATTACATCCCTCAAGAGAAGCTAAACTTTATGATTACAACACTACCATTACTTGCAAAGTGGACTGAAGGAATAAAGGTGTATGAGAGGAGTATTCAACAACCTTGTCAACAGGTAAGCACACCATCTCATGCCTTTTCTCTCCCTCTTTCCCAATTTGTTTTATCTCAGCAGTGTCAAGTTTTAAACTCTCCATCTGCTGTCCCAAGTGTTGAATCCATTTCTCCATTCCCTATTCTTCCACCCCATCTCAATTCTTCTGTCCTTTTCCCTTCCAAATAGCCATTCCCTCCAAAGAAACAAGAGTTCCTACCTCCTCCACCACCACAAAAAATTGCAAAATCAATTGAGTTACAATCCACTTCTCCTCTTGCATTCCCAAATCCATGTTGGGAGGATAAAAATCAGAATGCCAATCAAGGAAAACAACAACAGAAAGAACAGCCAAACAAGGATGAAGAAATTCAAAGTACTCTTAAATTCGGGATTACAAAAATCCCCTTGATGGTGAAACCAATAGAGGATGTTGAATTTGGAGAAGTGGAAAAAAAGGCTAATTTTATAACAGCAGTGAAGCGAGAAAAATAGCAGTTTGTTGGTGATGAGTTGGGTTTCCATGTTGGCACTTTGCCCAAAGAAAATGCTGATCCAATTTGCACTACAAAATCAGCCATCGAGAAGGAAGGAAAACCATCTCAAAACCCCATCTTTGAGGAGCAAATGGATGAGGTCAAGTCAGTTTTTACAACAATAGAAGAAGGAAGCATTATTGATACCTTTTTGCTTTCATTTGAAGGGGCTGATTTGATTGATGAAGCCATTATGGAGGTGAACAAAATAGGTCCAAATTGTGAGAAAAAGGCACAAGAAATTTCATGCTTCTCTCCCACTTCATCTCTCCAACAATCTGATTTTTGGGATGAGTTTGGATTGACAAGTTTCATGTTTGAAAATGAAGTTATACAGGGTGAAGAAAATGTAGATTTGGAGGCCATCATACAAGAGGGAGAGACTTTGCTGCAGTAAGACATTCAAGAGTTTGATTTGTCATCAGACTTAGAATAATGTTTAGATGAAGAGCTAGCTGAAATTACCATGTTTCCTTCTTCACCATTCATTCTCCAACAACAAGAACTTGTTGCCATGGACAAAAGAGTTCAAGGACAATAGCCTACAATTTGTAACATGCCTCTTGAATCAAAGCTGGAAGAATTTGATCTTCCAAAAGCTACAATGGAGGAGCTCCAAAGCCAACAATGTATTGCAGCAGGTAACAAAAATGCAAAAGTAACTTCATTAGATGTTGCAATCAATAACGAGGAGTTGCACACTATAGAAGAGTTCCATGTTTCCATGAAGGAAGAGAAAGGGCAGAAAAGTCCTACCATTGCTTCCACATCACCCACCCAAGAAGGTCTACAAGAAGACTCCATTTTTGGAGTTGAAAATCAGAGCTATGGGCATATCAAATGGATCATACCTTTCCCAATAAGGTATTTGACTTCATTGGAGTCAAAGGAGAAGTCACAACCAGTCATGCTTGCTTCTAAGCATGAGGGTGAGCTACAAAGTACCAAGGATCAGCTGTCATACCTCTTAAATCCAAATGCAGAGAAACTAAAAGAGGTATTGGATTTTTTTTCAGTTGAAACCTTGATGATTTGGGTAGAATACCAGCTTCTTGTTGATTTTCCACTCATCCAATCAGCCATGTTCAGTGCCAAATCCGTTGCATGGTTGCAACTTTTGAGAAAGGGAAGCTATTTATCCCAACCAGTTGCAGGGTTTGTTTAGCCCACTTTTGCTTCAAGTTAGAGTAGGATAGGTAGTTTTGCTTTCAGTAAAAGAAGCGCTTGTGCACACTCTACATGTTCCATTTTGGAGCATGTATGACCTTTAGTTTTGTACATAGTTTTTGTGGTGCTAGTTTTGCTGTTGCATAGTCCATTTCAGTGGGTTTCCAAGTGGCTCAGAGAGGAGTTTTTCAAAGTTTAGATCAGTTTGTAGGCTATAACTCATGACTCCATGCCCAATGGATGCTTCAGGCAACTGGTAACTTCATCCAGCAGGCAGATGCCCCCTCTGAGTCACCAAAATTGTTATCCAAAATATGCCCCCTGCTCATTTTGTGGCTAACTCCTCCCATTCTACCCTCTCTTGTGCCTCAATCAAAAAATTTTGCTTTCAGGCACTCAAAACCTTCTGGAAGTGGCACCATTGGATAGAGCTCTTTCTCAGTTTTCCAGAAAGGTAAAGTTTTCCTCCTAACTCCATGTATTTTTGAAGTTATGGCTTCACGGAGTTTTTTGGAAAAAATTTCCCCTGAGAGGCCCACGGGAAATGAGATGCCACCACGTGGCACCTAGAGTGGTGGAGTGCAGGGAAATTTTGGAAAATTTTCCAAATGACCAAAAAGGTGAAAAAATTTGAATTTTTGCCCGCCAACCCGATTTGGCCCTGTTTTGCCCTCAAACTTCAAATGGCCATATCTTTTGATCCAGAGCTTAGTTTTTTGCGTTCTTTATATCAATGGAAAGATGGTGAAATTATCTACAAGATTCTGGGGTCATTTTTGCATTTTGATGGATTTTGGAGAGATAAAATTGAAAATTGCCTCTGGCACGTGGTCATGGACAGAAATGATGTTTCAACCACCGTTTTTAATGAAGAATGGCTCGCATTCTCTCCCAGCATGGCTAAAAATGTCAGGGAATGGGTCTGTCAAGGTGCCCATGCTGTTTTGATGGCATTTTGGTTAATGGTTGAACCCTTTGCATCTTTTCCCATGTTTCTCTCTCTTGGGGTTGTGGTTTGTACTGTAAAAGCCAGAATGAGTTCATTTTACAAAGGGAGACACATTTTCAGCTTTGCAAATTCCTTTTTTCTTCCTCCTTGGCAGAATTTATGAAGAATATTTACCTTTCCATGTAATGTAGCACCTTTTCTTGCCTCTGGATCACTGTAATGTACTGTATTGGATCTGAAATGTTGATATATGTTCTGTGATTAAAATCCCTCAATCCTTTCATATATCTATCATTGCTTTCTTGATCTTTCATTACATTTTGAGCATTTGTGCATTTTTTGTGTTTTATTTCCTTATGGATTGTGTATTTCATGTAGCATCAAGTGTCTACAACTCCTTTGGTGCATCACCTATTAGCATTAGTTCTTTCTTTTTTTGCATTTTCTATCCTTGTCCCTTTGGAATTTAGAGTAGATTTAGGAGTTTAAACCTTTGTAATTGTGCAAGTAAAATAGTTGATCAGAGGATTTGAGGAACCAGCCTCTAAACTAGAGATTCCTCTTCCATTTTTACAAGCCCCACACTTGGGAAGAGGATTCAATGTTGTGTAATCACACTGGATGCTTAGAATGATCAAACTAGAAATGTGATCAACATCCAGGGGGTGCTGGTGATTTGCAACAACAGTTCCTTCAACACTGCAAACACACGCATAAGAATCTTCAGTCAGTAAGGATTTTTTGCACACAAGAAGGTTGTAGAGGGTGTATCGCACGAGACTTGGTGTGTGAGTAAAGGTGCTGAAGATCGTCTTTAGTGGAAATATCTACATTTAATGTTGTGTACATTGGTAGGTGGCATAGTCTTTATTGCGAGAGATAGGAAAAAATCTATAAGTAAAGGGTTGGACACATTATAATTTACCTTGCTATTATGAGATTGAAGAGATTTGTGAATGAGGGCATCCATGAAGAAACTGTTTTGTGCATGACTAGAGTGATCTACAAAGTAGAGTAGAAGGAGTACACAGGTGTAGGGAAGAAGATTTTAGTGGAATATGCCATCTTGTGGAAGAGTTTTCTAGGTTAGGATTTTGCAGCTATGGCATGGGAATAGAAGGATTATTTCACGGATTTGAGCCATAGGTTTGAACAGAGTGAGGAAGGAGAGCAAGTATTTTATTCTTTTAACTTGACAAGAAGATGGCACCAAAGAAGGTGATTGTTTCACCTAAGAAGGGAAAGGGAAAAGGAAAACGTACTACCACCACCATTTTTAATGAATAATGGTATGTGAAGATGCAGTACCCAGATGGGGTGTTACTTGGGAAAGAATGGGCATCCCATTTTAGAAAGATGGTCGTGAGCGACTATAATCATCACACAAGTACCACAAAGAAGGAGATGGTGCTAGAACTAGTTCATCTAATGGATAAAGTGTAATACCCCAAAAGTGCAATCAAGAATTTTAAAAAATTGTCATCTTCAACCGATCCTAAACCCAAGTGAAAGAGAAACAAGTGTTTTCAATTAAGGATGAGAAAACAAGACAAAGGGAATGATAGGGTTATAAAGAAATGATAATGATCTTGAGATTATCTAAACTAAGGGGTTATTGATAAATAATTCTTGAGAACATTATTATAGCCACTGGCTTAATCTTGTAGGCACTAAGTCAATAAGTCTTCCATCATATAGCAAACGAATTAGGGGAAAAATTACCTGCTCCATGATCTACATTTCTACAAATTAATCTTGGGCCATTATATCACATTAGGCCTGGCGTATATATATATATTTCTAAAACTAATGTACATGTTGTGAGATAATGTGTCACTATGAAATCTTAAGAAGATAATGAGTTTTAAACATTGTAGTTGAAGGGAGAGATTCACTTAAACCATATTATTGATTAACAATTTTGTATATTAGTTGACTTGGGCTTGTAAATTTCGGGTCGAGGTGTTAATTTTGGGACCTTTGAATTATTGAAAACGTGTACGATTGGTTATGATTAAAATATGTGTAATATGCCATCAATGACATGACTTAATGTTAGAATGGAAGTGGCATGAAATCCAAAGGCAAGATTAAGATGTTAGACTCCTAACTATTGGTTCTGAAAGGACAGATGACTTAATATGTCATACCAATGGCATTGGGTCATGATATCACAATGGGCTGGGTTAAATTTTTCTAAGGATAATATGATACCTATGAAATAGTATATTTCATTGTTCCATTCCTAGAAAGTAATATGTTTTAAACAGGGGAACATAGTTTATGGATTTATCTAACAAACCTATTAACGATCAACCACTATGACCAATAGACTCTAGCTTATGAATCCTAGGCCATGATACTTATATTAGATTATGAAATTATCATAGCTGATTTCACATTTTAATATGTATCTCTATGGGAGTTATGGGGCATTTAGATAATAACATTAAGGATATGCATGTGTTATAATGTTGGTTTTATATTATATTGTATTTCATTCTCACCAAAGGATATTCGACCTCGGTTATAGAAAGTAATTAAGTGAATTATATTTATCAAATTTCGTGGAAAAGGTAAATGAGGCTTTAAACTACAGAAATCCCACCAATTTTGGAGGAGAGTTGAAGGGCGGTGGTAGTTGGATGAGTCACTGGTGTGGTACTCCAGCATTTAACACCATTAAATTATGCATTTAATATTTACGGAAATCCGTAAAGCTCCCTAAGGAAGCAAATTGCATGTAGCTTCTTCATTTGGTTTTGTTGATGAAATTGGGGGGGAAAACTCCACTTCTGGTATCTATGCATGGCGAGTAAACTATGAGTTCATATCACTATTTTAAGAAGAGGAAGTTCATTTTTTATGGCAAAATTTATAAATTAGGAGACACCATTTTGTATGACTGCAAAGAAGGTTGGAATTTTTGGCTAGTTTGAGGTGGATAGTCTTGAAGCCATAAGCTCTTTGTCACTATAACACTTGCTAGGAAAGATTTTGAAGGATGTAGGAAGCTAATTCGCAGGAAAGAATCTTTCCTTATCCCTTTTATCTTTTTATTTTATCAGATGCTAGAATGAATACATATTGTAATTCTATTTGAGTTAAGATTAATTGGGTATGTGATGGTTGGAGGTTGTTGTTTTTATACTCTATTTTTCTGCGAAAAGAAATGGTAAACAGTATGACTGTTAAACCTATGTATTTAATATTGTTGTTATCTTTTAGATTTCTCAAATTGTGTTTACTTATTAAGACCCGAAAAGTGCAATTTTTGTTGCATTTCTCTGAGGAGGTTGACCCAGATAATAATGGGTTTTTGTGAAAATAATATAATGTTATGCAAAAATTGAATTTGGGTGTATGGGTTCCCTTTTACCTCACTGAAATCTGAGTATATGGATCTAGTAATTAAAAATATTCTCGAAACTGGTGTTTATTAATTTCACTTTTGTTTTGTGCGTAACAACCGTAGAAAAAGGAGTTATATTTGGGCATGAACCTAGGTAGATCTGGTGATATCATGTTGGTATTTCTATCTCATGTATAGTATAATTAATATACTTCTTCTTCCATCGATTGGACTGAGAGAAGAATAGGATTGCCGCTGGCATGGAGGATTTTCTAGTCACCCATCGTAATCTTTTACCATTAGTAGGTCTGTGAGAAAATTAAATTTACCACTCCCTCTTTGTAAAATAAAGCTGGGCATAAACCTTTTTGGAAATGCTTAGTTTGAATGATGTGTTAATAAATTGTCAACACTTCTTGTTATCCATGTCTGATACATGGATCCTTTCAACTCCTAGGAAAGTTTATTGGGAAATAGTTGCGGTTACTCCTGGTTTTGTAGTAGTTGGAGAAAAATAGATGGATCAGTTGGAGAAGTCTCTCATGTTGTCATCATTTATCCTCGTGAAGGTTGTAATCTCAACAGGAATGTTCCTTTCCTTAGGATATAGGAACTACCTTTTGTTGATATAATTGAATGTTGATTTTGTGGAACCTTCAGCTCAATCTGAATTTTAAGAATTCAATTACTTTCTCTTAAGTGGTTTTCTAAACCAATTCAAATTGACACTAGAGAACAACAAATGAAGTTGGGAATTAGGTTTTGAATGACTGAGTCTAATTTATCTTACGCCTGGTATGGCACACCAATTCTTCCTCCTCCAGGAAGTCTTGATGGATAAAGATTGGAAAAATGATGAATTGTATCATTTTTATAAGGAAGGCTAAAAAGCCTTATTGAAACCAAAGGGTCTTGGTTGGTTGGCACCTCGGATGCGTGTCTTAATTATTATTTCTCCATTTATATGGCGCAAAGGTGGAACTAAAACTTAGTTTTGTTCCCATTTCTTTAAACCAACCTTTACTCTAAATTTTAATATTAATATTATGTGAAGTTTTTGTAACTGATTAAAGCTCTATAGGAAAATTAAATCAAGTGTAACATATCTCCATTATTGAGGAGTAATATGTGCTAGTCATTGAGAAAAATTCAGGGAGTTTAGACTCTTTACGTATGCATAAATAAGCTTTGGAATGGTTGTCCCTTCGGATTCTTATTATATCTAAATATACTAAGATATAATTTGAGATGATGTGTTTTATTAAATAAGGTATAATATGGTATAAATAGGCAACAAATTCTATATTTCCTTAACTCCTTTAAGTTACTACGACATGTAACTTGAGATGTATAGATATCATTCCTTTTTAGGATATTAATGGATAATGCAGAATATGTTTTTTTATGTAGTTACGACATATAAACGTCATGTGTATTAACTTGATCTATTTGATGGATATGTTGGTATTGATGAAACTAGTTGGTTTCATTTCCGTAGCTTGGATTACCTTTTGTGTCCAAGGTTAATACTTGTTTGAATTGCTTAAGTAGCAACAATAGTTGCAGCAATTTCTAGTTATGAATGGGATGGTATAGATACCATGATTTGTAAGAGTTTGATACTCTATATAACCTCTATGGAATTTAGTTGTAATAATAATAACATGTGGTATTAATTAGTTGATGGTCATTGTTTGACATTAACATATTTACCAGGCATTACTTATATTTAAATAAGTGAAGTGTTGATGAGACTTTTTCATGGAGGAATACTGAAAAAGCTAAAAAGAGTTGTACTTAATGTTTGCAAAGCAAGTTAATTAAATATGATGTTTGTTGCATTACATGGTTAAATTGTAAGAATGAGATTATTATTGCAGTATATATTCATTCTAACATTTAATGACATAAATTGATAAATGGGATAAAGGAATTTTCTTGCTCAGTTCAGTCAAACTGATCTTGCCTAACCATTGCAAGAAAGTGAGCGAAGATAATAAGTGTAAAGTAAAGAAACGCCTTGATTTTCTAATTGAACTGTATGCTTACTTTTAAAATATAAAGTGGCAGTCAAATTTGTTGAATTTAGACATTCTTTATTATGTCAAGGAAGTTATTTGTTGCTTTTGAGAAAATATTTTATTGTAAAAATCTACTGGGTACAATTATGATATATTGTGACATGGTAAAGATTCCATAGTTTTGGTCAATAAAAACCTACTTCATATTGTTGAAGAATGTTGATGCCTCTCTACAATATCTGTAATAAATTCTACTATGTTGTAGTAGTGTCGGTATAAGAATAGCTTTATAATTATGATATTTTATGAAAATTAGATCATTGGACGATTGTAATGGAGGGCTGTTGTAACTCTCTATTTTAGAAATATAACAGCTATCTTATGGACTAGGTGAACCTAGTAAGTTCAATGGATGAGTTGTGAAGTTATAAATCAGTAATATAATGGATAGGTTAATGAAATACACTATGGAGTAGTGTTGATGAATTCTTTAATCTAAATTGATTAACTTATGGGAAATTAATATTATTGTTAGAAAAAGGTTGTGATTCCTCACAAGACCAGTTAAAGGTTAAATATTTGGTAGATGAGAAATCATCTAGGTATGAATCTTGAAGTATATGCTTATATATACATACTTAAGGAATATTCTTTTAGTAAATTTTGAGTAACTATACTAGAGATAAATTGATATGATGAACCTTATGGATGATAAGATAAAGTTCAACATATAAGGGTTATGTCTTTAAACTTGTTGATGTCCCTTTTAGGAAGCACTTCAACCTTTAAGGAAATTAAGTTAAAATACATTGTAAAACTAACCTAACTCTTGTAACATGATGGGGAGTTCAACATAATACTTCAAGGTGAAATAATAATGAGAATAGAACACGGATGTTCTTTGATACTTAAGCGAACTGTCTTTCCATAAAATGGGTAAATAAAGTATAAGATCTATCAGATTACCATCATATAAAATATGATGTGATGAAAATTTATGATGAATTTACTCCAACTAACAAGATGTAATGAAGATAATTCATTAATAATCAGGTTGAACATAAATTCTAAAAGGACCCATACAATATGGGATATTGTTGGCATAGAATTGTATGGGAGATGTTTAAATCGTAGAATACTAAACCTCTATGAAACCATGGGTATGATGCCGAATGAAAATGATGATATTGGTGATGGGAACATGCAGATTGTTCTCAATTTGAGTACTTTCCATCATATTCATTATGGAACTTTGGTTTCTATGCTCCTAAAATTTGTGAGTTGAAATAAACCATGATTAAGATATGACGGTGTAGTCATATAAAGGATAGAAATGAACTGGTAGCTAGAATTAATGTAATGTATTTTTGGATGCCAAGGAAATTGGTATAAGGATCCAAGAAAAATGATTATACTTCCAAGGCTATAGTAACCATGCAACTAAACCTAAGTTGGGTTCAATTATTTTTGTAAAGGTCCTCAAGAGAATTTGGAATTATACTGAAACAAGAACCTTAAAATGAATGAGATTTATATATATAGATAAATTATACCTGACTAGTATAAATGCTAAAGTAAAATTGAATAACACAATTCTAATAATATAGCATAATTGTTATTGAAAGGAGGGTAATGGGAACAACTCCGTATGTCCTCAATGATGAGTGATTATGTAGCTTGCATGATTGCTTATAGGAGTAAGAATAACATTAGTGGTTATTACTCCTTGATATTGTAAGGAATTATTTTGGTTCGGTAGAAATTGAATTATTAATAAACAGTAAGATTGGGAATTTAGGTCTAAAGATTGATCTATCTTATATCTGAAATAGATAGGAAACAATAAAAAATTTTGGAACTACATTTAACCTATCGTGATACTATGGGACATGACTCTAGATACTCTTCACTAAGTGATGAAGACATGGGAACTAGAACAATCTGTCATGTTTAATTTATTAGGATATTGTGTTTCATTTTAGGACTCTTGACAGGTCAACTCAATACCACCATTACATGGTTGTATCTATTTAATGACAGTTGTTGTTATTTGAATACTGCACATAACAGCTATATTGATTCAAGACCTTAAAATTTAGTGTGGTATTGCTTAAGTACAAGCTTGTTAAAGTTACAAGGTTGGATGGTACCCCGATGCCAACATATGATGGCTACGGGAAGTGAAGCAGTCTAGTAATGATGTGAATCATTATAAAGACACTTGCTTTCCCATAGGAATCACAGGATGACATCAAGGTATGACTTCATGTAGGTTAATCCAGGCTTGTACCTTGTACAAGACTTGTAGCTATTTATAGCATCATTGAGTACAAATCCTTATAACTAGACAAATGATTAAGGTGAAATGAAAATTTCCTAATGAAGAGTGTGTTCGTCATGGAATTGAGCATGGTACACAGATCAGGAGAAACTTGCGGCAAAGGTAGTGTAACGTACTGATTATACTATTGAGATTTCACCACTAGCTAAGCTATGAGATGGCTTGGATTCATAGGGGAAACCTAGGTCACACTTAGGGTTAGGGGTTTATCCACTTATATATCATATCATGTTAGAGGGAGACAAAATATATACATTTATTAGGCTCGCAAGAGCATTGCGGAGAACGAGTAAAGTAAGTTCAGTATTTCTTCATACAAACTTGCACAGGTCATGATAGTTATTACAAATGTATTGCAACTAAGACTCTGTGATTTAAATTATAGGAGGTATTAAATTTAAGAGTACATAATGAAGCTTAAAAAATCTCTAGATTGAAAGTGACAAAAGGGGATTGGTACATAAGAGGACACAGAAGGATGCCCCCAATTACATTGATTGAAGTGGAAAGTAAAAATTGGAGAAAGGAGTTGACGACAATATTTAATTTCCCTATTTTGGAAAGCTCGAGGGTTTAGACCAAATGTGATGTCGCATATGCACAAGGACCATTTCTTAATTTCGGCCATAGAATGTGCATGACTCCCCAAGCTCAGCTCCAAATTACTGGCCTTATCGGTGAAGAGGTATTCAATTGGGATGATTGTGATCTAGAAATAAGAGTCTCATTAAGAAGATCATGGGGAGTATGATTTATAAAAAGGGTTCGTATAGTACTTTGATTATTCTAAATACCTGACCCTATTATAAGAAGGCCATGTAGCTAGTACCAAATGGAATGGTCAAGGAAGGTGGACACAAATAACCAAGGAGTGGTGGGAAGTATGCTAGGAGAAAATTTCAGTGGGACCATACTATAACCTGTCTGCCTATATTGTAGAAGAAGATCATCAGTTCCACAAAAGAAGGTGACATGAAAATTCCTAATGGAAGAGTGTGTCGTAGGATTGGGCATGGTACACATTGACTCCGAAACTGCGCAAGGTAGTGTAACTACTGATTCTACTCTGAGATTTCACCATTATCTAAGCTATGAGATGCCTATGGATTTCATAGGTGGAACCTAGGTACACACTTAGGGGTTATCACTTATATATCATATCATGTTAGAGGAGAACCAAATATATACATTTTATTTATGGCTCGCAAGAGCATTGACGGAGAACGAGTAAGTTCAGTATTCTCTCATACAACTGCACATGGTTCATGATAGTTATCAAAAATGTATTGCATTAAGACTTATGTTGGATTTAAATATATGGGTATTTAAATTAGCTACATAATGTAAGATTAAAAAAATCTCTAAGATTGAATTGACAAAAAGTGGATGTTACAATAAGAGGACACCAGAAGGGATGCCAATTTACATTGATGAAGTGAAAGTAAAATTGGAGAAAGTTGAGTTGCTGCAACTATTTTAATTTCCCTATTTTGGAAAGCTCGAGTGGTTATACCAATGGTTGATGTCGCATATGCACAAGGACCATTTCTAATTTTCGGGCCATAGAATGTGCATGAATCCCCAGCTCATCTCCAAATTTACTGGCCTTATCTGTGAAGAGTATTCATTGGATGATGATCTAGAAAATAAAGAGTCTATTAAGAAGATCATGGAGGAGTATGATTATAAAAAGGGTTCGTAGTACTTTGATATCTCAAATATCCCTGACCCTATGATAAGAATGGCCATGTAGCTAGTAACCAAACTGAATGGTCAAGAGAGGTGGACACAAATAAACAAGAGATGGTTGAATGTATGCTAGAAAATTTCAGTAGGGACCATCTATAACCTGTCTGCCTATATTGTAGAAGAGATCATCAGTTCCACAAAAGAAGGAGAGAAGAAAATGTTTAGAATTTTTCTTCTCACCATCGTATTCTCATAAATTGGAGTAGCCGATGGGCCCAAGAAGTTTTTATCGGAGTATCCAGATGAGGATCCCTCCCCTATGAAGAGGTTTGAGAAATAAACATGAGATACCATGACGGCCACCCACAAAGCACACCTGGAGAAATGGTATAAGTGAATTCACGAAGCATTCAGGGCTGAGTGGAGGATACCAGAATAGTTTCCAACACTATTAAATGGAGAAGTTGAGTTCACTATCTATCAACATTTATACATTGGCAGGTTCACTCTATCAGATGGGACTAACAGCCCATGGTGTAAATTACCCTTCTCTTTCACCGCGCAGTATTTCCAAACAGGGGTAAACAACTTCAAGGAAGCTAAAAGACTAAGGTTCGACCTTAGTAAGGTGGACCAGGCTCACCATGATTTCAAAGGAAGCTGGTATTTACATAGAAGCACGCTTATGTGGAGAATTATGTCTCCCATGAAGTGCGCATATAAAAAACATTGATGCTACCAATTGTTGGAAGGGTCGCATTAAGAAGATACTTGCACATTAGGCACAAGTATGAAAAGGGAGCTTACTTAGAGAATTATTTCTCCATCCTAGAGGACCCCACTAGTAGGAAGAAGGTTGTTCTAAAGAAGAGGTAAAGGGAAGAGACCCTAGAGAAAGAGGCGTGAGAGAAGAAAGCACCAAGTGTGAAGACAACACAATACATGGGATTTCCAGAGTCATGTGCTAATCCAAACAAATACACACGTAGAAATAAGTCTCCCATTAAGGAGAAGGAAAATACACCCAAGGAATAGGTTCCTAAATAAGAAGATTCACCTAGAAAGGAGTCACCTACTACGGAAGAGGAAGAATCCCCAACTAGGAAGAAATATAAGGTAGCGGGGAAGGAAGACTTAGAGGAGACAGAGAGCTTGGATGCCTACAGGGGCAAGAGAGATGATGATGAGGATGAAGAAGTTCATAATCAACTTTTGTATGATGTACGTGAATCAAAAGAATAAATAATTGAGGGGAAGGGTGTAGAAGAGGAAGGCACTCAAGGAAAAGGGGAGAGTGAAGAAGTAAATAATAAGGATCAGAGAACCCCCAACTTCACCAAGGCACAAATAGAAGAGGAAACAAAAAGAGAAGTAGAGGGAATAATAGAAAAGTTAGTGGAGAAAGAAGTGGAGTGGAGCATGGATGAGATACTCAAGGAGATAGAAGAAGATAGCATAGGGAAGGAGTATGGAAGCATGGGTGGAGATCCCAGCTTAGTGGTGAGCTTTCCAAAGGCTGCGTGCACAGGAGGGAAGAACGTGGTACTATCACAAGGGAATGGAATGGGTTATGTCCATGATCTAAACAAAGTGCTATGCAAACACTTCTAGAGCATCGTGCCTGTAGACCAACTCCTGACAATGTCTTCATTTGAGGAAGAAGGCACATACCCATGAACCAGGAAGATGTTATCTTTAGCTTTTGAGTCCCATGTCGATGAACCTAAGTTTGAAGTTAACCAAGGGGCTCTGATGAAGGTGTCGAATACCAAAGGTATAAACCCATTGGTGAATGCTCAACAGTTATCTGATGAGAAAGTTTTTAATGCACTCAACAAGGTTTCAGTTAAAGTTAAGGTAAGGCTCTTTGGAAGGAATGAATGAGTGAGATTCCTAGAAGGGGAATTGGAGAACAAAAAGTAGGAGCTCATTGAAAAGATAAAATATTTGAAGCTAGAGGAACTAATCAGTGCACAGTTAAGGCATGCGCTAAAGGAGGAAAAGGCAAGAGCACATTAGGTATATAAAAAGGTAGAAATTATTACAGATGTTATTATCTTGAAGCATCCATACCTAGCATCACCCGAGTAGAAGTATGATTCAACCTTGTAATGCTTGGAAGACCTAACTCACATCCTCACCATGGAGAGATGACCTCTCACTTTGAAATCATCAAAAAAAGTGTTAGTGCACCAGGAGAAAGAGGAAAAGTTGAAGGTTATGGAGATAGTCTCTTGGTACACTAAGCTCCTTACCAATGTGAAGGACACCACACATATAGTCAAATTTTCTTATGACAATTACATGGATAGAGATAAAGTGGCAAGTATTTTAGTTACCACCCATGAGGCAGACCTCAAGGAGTTTTAGATGAAGAATAAATGAAATAGGGAAAAGTGGGATAAGATCTTGGCTGAGGTAGAGAATAATTCTGAAGCCATTAAGACCCTGAGAGGCTCGATCAAAAATTGGCTGAAGGAATTATATCCTCATATCACCCACAAGATGGATGTGTTGGACGATATCAGTAAGCAGTTGGAAAACATTTTTGATATGCTAAATTCTAAGGGTGATGAACTAGGCTTTGAAGAGGTGAGTGCCTTAGTAGGTGACCTCTTTCAATAGGTGCAGGATGAGGTAGATGCCTAGGAGAAGATTGAGGTAGATATAAGGAAGGATTTTCAACTCATTCTGAAGAAATAAACAAATTCTTCTTCATTCCTCCATTCTTCATTGCTTCCATTTCTTCATTCTTCATTCTTTAGTCATGTCATTCTTTATTCTTTAGAGAGGATGTTTCATGGGAGGGAGAAAAATCTTAGTGTGGGGTGATTTTGGGCCTCAGAATATTAACCAAGTCCCAAAGGGTGTGTGTGCGCACGGGACTAGTGAAAAGGATGGGTGCATGGAGAAAAGTGCACAAGATAAGGGTTTTAGAAGGGCTTAGTAGAAACCACGGCATGCGCGTGAGGTAGAACAAAGGATTTCAGGACTTAGTCATATTTGGATTTTCAAGAGGCCCCTGAGGAAAACCATGACTCAACTAGGTGTGCTGAATGGATAAGGTGACATCCTGGTGACTTGGTGGTCAAGGAAATAATATTCCACACATGGAACATTCCCGAAGACATCATTATAAAAATTGGGAAGCTTGGATCAGAAGAAGCATACTCCATTAGAGGACCACCTTGACACTTGGTAACCAATCTGATACTTTAAGAAGGCATGACAGTGGGTGCTAAACCTATTTATAGAGATGCTCGGGTAGAAAAATAGAGGAGAGAGGACCATTTTGGAGAGAGCATCATTAAGAGAGCTAGAGGAGAAGAGGGCCATGGTGTGATAAACCATAATAGAGTAGAAAAATATTTGTAGAAATGAATAGAGGATTCTAGGGGCTAGGGTTCACATTAGAGGATTATAGGCATGTTAGCATATCCAGGGGAATGGGTCTAGTAATTTTTTGTAATAAAGAAGAATAGCTAGAAATTATGATGCATGAGTCTTGATATATTGGTTTGATATGACCCTTTTGGATGTAATAGGGTTACTGGACTATGGTCAACATGAATATATGGTTATGTCCTAAATATATTGTTCATGGCTGTAAACCCTAGTGCCTTTTTCTTTATGTCATGGATTAGATCTACTATATGTATGATGTTTTTTTTTTTCCTGAATGGGTATGTTGGTGTAATGATTCATCATATATTTTCAGAATATATGCATGATAATTTACTTTTCTACACTTAATCCATCATCGATGAAAAGATATTCTCACAATTCTCACATAAAGGAGGGGCTCGGCACCCACGCGTGCCTCAGGTGAGAGATCAGTGCCCGTTGGAAGATAGGAAAACACACATGGGATTATAAGGTTATTCTATGGGCATAAAAATGACTACACTCTCCTACGTGACTACATATATTTTTTGTATCTTGGTGTCCCTCTCCAAACACATCTACTCTAACTCTGCATGTAATCATTCCATCTCTATAAAATCTCCCCTACCCCCATCTCCACTACCTTCTAGAGCTACATCTACCTCAATCTCCATCTCCTCCTCCTCATCATCTCCCCTCTCTCCATCTACCTGAGATTTCTAAGATGCAATCATTCAATTAGAAAATATTTCTCTAACCCCTACATCATCATCATCATCTCATGGAACTTCCTCCTCCAATGGATCCATCATGATAGGGTTTGCTAGATCCCTCTGCCCCTCCTCCCATGTATACATAATAGGCTCTATCGGCACAGTCTCTATGACACCAAACTATCATTGGACCCTATCAAACTACACGACCTCGATCATCTTTGACCTATGGCCTTGAACCCACCTAGTCCTCCTCATCATTGCTAACTCAATTTCAACTCCCTTCCATGCAAAGAAGTCTCTCTATGTTCGTCATCTAATCTTATCCCCCTTGAGATTTGTAAATATATCTATGTACCAATCTACATCCTAGCCTCCTCTATCCCTAAAGGCTTGGTCTACCCTGTATCTAAGAAACCCCACATCCAACTCAATTTGATCCCCTATGATCCAAGATAGCCCTAGTGGCATAATAATTGTTATGTGCTTATAATCCTAGCATTGGAGTATAAACCCAACATCTAACCTCATCCTCCTCCACAATCTATACATCGCTAACTGATGGTATAAATATGCCAATAGCATTGTTCAGAATGAAAACATAGTCTCGTGATCCACTATGTCTACCAGAACCCCTAATAGTGCCCATGGAAACCTCGTGCACCTTGAATCAGGAAGTGAGTAGTAGATTATCACCATCATCATTAAATAAATAAATATATTATGTGGCACTCCACAGTCATATTTAAAAGCTCCTGAAAAGAATCTAATTTGTGTTACATCGGCTCCAAACAACTGTGTCAACATTGTCATTCGATCGTCCACTGTAATGGTAACTATATGCTCCTCTGTATTAACAATATGAGAATGCACTACACATCCTCCAGGGTGATAATCATCTCACTCATCTTGAACCAAAATGTGCATGTGTGCACATCCCACCTCTCCACCAACATGATCATCAAACCCATGTCTCATGGGATCCTCTGATAATATCTGAAACCACCTAACCCTTTTACAGCCAAATGATCCCACTCAGCATCAGCTATGTCTCCCCGAATCTAATCATATAAGGTAGGGACTCTGTCTCTCAAATGCAACATCTCCCAAGCTTGTAATCGTAAAAAAACCAATCAAATATTAATTTCTTCATCATTAATTTCATCAAAAATCTAAATCCATCCTAACCCTATCATTCATTACCCATTCGATGCCAGCCCAAATGGGTCAATGCCTACAGAGCTAAGTCACCACCTTTTTTAGGTGGGTCGACGGTGATCACCCCTGGTTGGTGGAAACCACCCATGGTGCCCATCTCAATATTTAAAATATATATATATATATATATATATATATATATATATATATATATATATATAATAAAAACATTAAATAAATAAAAACAAGCTTCAGTTTCCATTACTCACCATCCATTTTTTCCTCTGTCTCTTCTTCACCACTCCTCCAGCCTCCATTTTTTATCATAAACGAAATTTCCTTTTATCAACCAAATCTCTCAGTCGTCATTCTCAGGCGTGACATCCACTTTTTATGACTTAGAAACAAGGAAATTCTTTTTAACATAATGTTCTCTATTCTAAATTAATATGATTCAAAAAACACATTCGATTTCCAATCCCTCTCATAACAGAATCCAATATGCATATGTAATGACTCGGTCAAACACCGATCCCTAATTCCATGACTTGGTATTAAACCGATCTCTCATGTTAACTTGTTCAAATGTATACTATGTATACTTGGTTCTTTTACCCTTTAAGGGTCACTCAAGTGTTCTATCTAAGAAGCCTATCTGAATATCTGTTACCGATATTCATATGAAATCCATAACTTAGAATAGGTGACATAAGACAACATAACCAGTAGAATGCAATACTTTGGTCAAATTTTTAAACATGTTTACCATATTTTCATTCGAAGACGACATACGTGTCAAAAGTAATATGTCTTTCACCACACTCATACAGTTATCTAGATTGGTCATCCTTGACTACTGTCAACCAAACCCGAGTCAAATTTTCACACTAAACAAGGGCAGCTTACATGCACTAGTGTGGAAGACTACTCATGGTGACTAAGGATACATAGACATACTCAATCAAATTTCATTGATTGGGTGTGTTTAGTTACCCTAAGTCAACATGAGTTGACCAATACACTAGTCCATGTTTCTATCTCTGTTTAGAGTAGAACTATGAACCGAATTTCTACTTATGTCAATCGAGTTAATTGAACTAAGTGGGGTGTTGAAGCATAGATGGTTGCATCATAGTATCCTTGTAATGACTCCCATCATTATGAGGGTACTCTGCTACAGTCCCTATATTACAACAACCAACTGAGTTCCTTCAACTAAACTAACATACTTATGAACATTAGATCATTAACCCATCAATTTATTATCTTGTTTAATTTATCGTTAAACAATGCACCTAAGGGTTCACTATGCACGATTGACCCAAAGAAGGGTACGAAGTGTACTTTTACACTAGTTGAAGGTATGCAGATAAATTTTTGTTCATGCATATGATCATTTTAATCTTAAACCATTATTTTCATTTATCGATATATCTGAATTCGATATTAAGTGAGTAAGATCATTAAGTTTTCTTACTATAGTTTATCATTGTAAACAAACTTGATTGAAAGCTTATACATTAGACTTAGAGATATCATAAAGTCTAAATATTTCTATTAACTCTTTTAAGATTTCATGTTTCCATTTATTGTTTACAGATAAGGAGCATACAACCAATCATCCTTTATGATTTAAGCATAATCTCCTAACAAGATAACACACTTAGTTCTTTATTTAATGATAAAAGGAAACATCCTTTTCTTTCTTATTAAGGACTATTGTCCTATTAATGAAATCAGAAAACATATGGTATAGTTTCATAATAAGAAAGCCACATTCTTCTATATAAAACTATACTTATTCCCTTTTCTGAATAAAGATTTATCAATCATAATCAACTTAGTTATACACCTTCCCAAAATGAAATGAAATGGAACTATAAGTATAGATGCTTATTCCTAGTATATTTTTATTCCTTAGAATCCATTAATCCATGCATGATAATATTTAAAAATATTAATCAAATCTAAGTCACATATGACCCTAGAGTAAATCAGAAATCAACAGCTTCCACACAACAATTCATTTATCAAAAAGAGAGTTCACTACACTCCAAACTCAATAAGTATTCCATAAGTTTATAAGAAAAATTCTTTCATCATTACAAAACCAATTTAATACATCCTCATAATTTCTTCAACAAGTTCATTTCAAGATAATTTCAATACATAAAGCATCTGAATGAGGAAAATGACTTTGTTAATAAAACAAATGTAACTTTTTATAAGTCTTTCTCCTTTCACTTTTCACGAAGTCCATCTGTAAAATTATTAGTAGGAGTCAATTCGCAAGAACTGAGCATAATAAGCACTATAACGTTAAAACAATATGCTTTTATCTAACTATTTCATAAAAGGAACCCTGTTATTTAAGAAAATGTTCCAAGTACTCAAAATAAGAACAATAAAAGTAACCACTCAAAAACTTCTATGTTAGAAATAAAGAAGACGTTACTAAATCTATTTAACAATCATTTTTTCATAAAGAACTTGAATAATCAAACAAAATTTAATTTCCATCCTATGTCATAGTAATGATAATCATTTCAACATGATAACATTTCAAACTGTAACCAAATATAAGAAGAGAATTAATTAAAATTCATATTCTATCCTCATTCTTTTCAATTTAATTCACCAAGCCAAAGTTCTACAAAATCACAGTCAGTTCCTTATCATTCAATCTAAAAGGTATCTAGGAACAATTACAGTTTGACATGAACATCATGTTACCACCATAGTACATCTAACCAAATCCCTATTACCATCCATAAAAGGAAGCCAAAAAAACTAAGATCACTTTACAGGAACTGAGTGTACTCATTGTACATTCCTACAGGAGGATACTCTAATCAAGGAAAAGAAAGAACCAACACAAGTTACGAATTCAGAAAAGTTTGACTCAAAAAAATGAACTGGTTTACAAAACCCATTTATTTGTATCATATCAACTGAACCAAGAAGGGAAAAAGAGTTGAAACATAACCATGCATTTCAAATGATCAAGCTACAACTGAACACACAAGTAACCCTTGCTAAAAACTTAAGGATAATGAAAAATTAATAGTTCCAAGGAACAAAATCATAGTGCACAACCTTTACTAGAAAATATCACTATTCAGGTTTTTAAAGAATAAAAATTTCCTTTAACAATGATCACAGTAACTCACAGGTCTAATTCACATTTGAAACAAAATTTCGCAATAAGAGCATTAGCTACCACATAAACGTTTCAACCCAACCAAAGCTACAAACTCAGTCTCAATGAGACGTTGTAGAGATTAAACATTCTATTAAAACATGCAACATTCACCAAGTAAAATGTTTTCATAAACACTAATAACATAGATCACAAAAATCTTCAAGATTGAACATGAGCAGATACATCGCAAGATATCCCACTCACATCTCTTCGAAGAGTAATAGTTCTTCGAGAGAAATTTTAACAAAAGGAACAAAAAAATACCATTTCAAAGTAATAAACTATGATGACCTAGAGTGACCAATACTCAATAGAGTCCAAATCTCAAGCCAACCCCAAAAGGGTATTCATACAAAGTAAACTCAACCAACAAGAGAGAGATTACCAGTCCATATTTTCAAAACAGGTCCACCCATGAAGGGTGATAAAAAAAAACATAACATAAAATGATGGAGCCTGAAAAAATCCATTAGATACCTTCATATTATGCACTTAAAATGCTCTAAAAATATCACTATCAAGAGAACCCAGTATGGGTTGAGACCAGACTTACATAAACCAACAAAAAGATCAAAAGATCAGTTAAGATTATAAGCCAAACAAGTGACCAAAAAACCAATGTGGAAATCACACATAGGCTTAACAAAAATTGACCAAAATAATGTTGGTCGATACCCATTTTAACAACAAAATAACCTGGGTCATTACCATAATCTAAAAATAATTTCTCCATAACCCTGAGCATTCATTTTGCACCAAGTTACAAATACAAGGAGATTTACCTATTAGAGATAATATAACACATTCTTATCCTGTAATTCATTTGTAGTTTGATATATATATATATATATATATATATATATATATGAAAACACAACTATATTTTCCAACAAAGACAAACCCAAAAATCATGAATAACAACCTCATACCATTGTATCACTTATATCCACAAGAAACCATAACCATAGGAAACATCACAAAAGAAAGAAGAAAAAAACATCACACACAAACTATTCTCTGAGGTGTTTTCATAAAGAGCAGAGTTCTTTTTATGAAAACGTTTAAATAAAAGCAAGAGATCTTAAAGAGATAGAGCCTATCATGCTTGGTAGTGCTCCTGGACTTCTCTTCTTTTCTTCCAAGCCTTCAAGAAAAGCTTCCACTGAAATATTTCCAATGAAAATGCCAAAACAAAGCCTCTGTAACTTCCCCCATTTTCTTCTTATAGCTTCCATGCTCATATTTTGCTATTATTTCCACCATGCAAGGGAAATATTATGCATGCAACTGATTCAAACTGGAGGTTTGAAAGAATGGTAAACAACATGCAAAGCTCCAAAGCTCCAAAAATATGAATGAAACAATAAAACCAAAAACCGTTTATTTTTCCTCCAACCTTCTACTATTCCCCAGGTGGTTTTTTCTCTGGTCAAGGATAATAAATGCCAACAGGACTGCCAGTGTCCCACCCAAAATTCCCATCAATGAAAACTCATTATTAGTTAAAACTAGCAATTAAAAAATTCATTCAAATGAAATTATCAGAGTTGACAACTCAACAATTCCCTCTACCTTCATGCCTTGGCCAAAATTGGTGGAAACAGACTATTAAATGCCACATTTAAACCTTTAAAAATGCCTTTGGAATGGTGCCCACCAAAAAATTTCCATCCACACCATCCTAATTTCCCCTTAGGCTAGCTTGATGCCCTTAGGTTAGGTTTATATAGTATTAGCTTATAAACCAAGCTTAAGACCTTAGGAGTAATTCAATTTAGCTTAGTATAAATTAGTGTCAATGACTTAGGATTACCCCTTCCAAGAATTAATCATCACCATTAATAAAATCACCTTAACTTAGGCTTAATATATGATAAAAATCATAGGAACTTAGATTAATTATGTCCCAATAAACTAATTAACATACATTACCCTTTTATGATGCATCAAAATGACATTATTAGATCACTTAAAAGGGGTGCATGCTAAAGATGCCACTGGATGCCCCTATGATCCCAAAGTAATCTTGAGTTCAGAAATCAAACATTTCTGACTGGCTTGGTCAAATGATCAAAACATCGTAAAATCAAAGACATGCCTTGGATCACTGAAATTGATCCAAGGTATGGTTATTCCTACATTTAGAAATCAAATAGACTGAAGCACAAGTTCAATATTGCAAAATAGGAAATGAACGAATTAGACTGAATTTATTTCCTCCATCCACATGCAGAATACATTAATTTATTTAGCATAAAGAATATATGAAATACTTCATTATAAATTCAGAATTTCATGGCATGATTGTATCCATTTTTAGAAGATAAACATATCATCTATAACAAACATGATTACTTAGTTCAAAAGAGTACATTGTCTTCAAACAAGAATCACCTATCAACGTTTGCAACTTCAATTATAGAAGTGATCAAGGATATCAACCATGGAAGAGGCATTACATACCTCCCCTCTAAAAATCATCATCATCCCGATGATTAACTTAGTCCACATTCTTTAAACAAGAAAAATAATCATAATTATAGTTCTTCTATCCACAAATTTTTCAAACAAAACTAGATTTGTAGAATTCAAGTTTTTCATAACTTATTACAACATCAAATAGTTGTCCTTGTACTAATAAAATATAGTACCTACCCAAAACTTGGCAGAAATTAAAGATAGCTTTCAAACAAAGTCTTTAATTATCTCACAAATCAGAATTAATTATGTTCAAATAGATGAGGAAAAACAATTTTCATGTCCTCAAGGTTTTCCCATGTTGCACTTTCTTCATTAAACTGGTCCCATTGGACCTTGCATTGACTGATTTCATGATTTTCGCAAGTGCAACTGGTGAGTTTCCAGCACTCTTATGGGTTCAACCATGATTATTCTGCGTCTTGGACCTACAAGGAATCCCAATTTAATACATGTGATAAATCTAAAATGTATTTCTTAAGAAAATAAATATGGAAAACATCATGCATTTGTGACAAGGTGGGAGGTAATGCTAAGTGATAAGCTACATGGATAATCACTTCAACAATCTCAAAAGGTCCCAAAAAATGATGTGATAATTTAGCTACCTTTCCAAAGGTAATAGAGCTATTTTTAGGATTAACACATAAAAAGACCTTTTCACCAAGTTCATCTTATTGACCCTTTTCAGATCTGCATAACTTTTCTTCCTATCAACATCTTCTTTTAACCATTCAAGAATTACTTTCACTTGTTCCATTTCAGTAAGCATTTCAGGTCCAATCACCTCTCTATCTTCAATGTTATCCCAATAACTAGAGTTCTGCATTTCCTTCCATATAATGCTTTGAAAGGTGCCATTTTTAAAGAGGAATGATAAGAATTATTGTAAGAAAATTCCACTAAAGGAATTTATTCTCCCCATTTGTATTTCTGATGCATACAGTACATTCTTAACATATCCTCCAAAACCTAATTTACTCTAAAGGAAGATATTTTCTAGTTTGACCATCTGTTTCTGGATGGTATGCGGAACTAAAATTTAGTTTTGTTCCTAAGGCTGCATTTAGTGTTTTCTAGAAACGAGATGTCATTCTAGGGTCTCTATCAGATATAATCAATTCAGGTACTCCATGTAATCTGAAAATTTCATGCACAAATATTTTTGCTAAAATAGGTGAATCATCTTTAAGATTACCAACAATAAAATGTGCTACTTTTGTTAATTTTTCAACCACAACTAAAATAACATCATGTTTATTTCTAGACATAGGCAATCCCTGAACAAAATCCATACTTATTACTTGCCACTTATATTGTGGTATGCTATGGGGATATAGTAAACTAGCTGGGTGCATATGCTCAACCTTAACACACTGACATTCTAGGCAATGTGAAACAAAATCAGTTATGTCTCTCTTCATCCCTTTCCAAAAATATTGTTGTTTTACATCAACAAGCATTTTTGTAACACTGGGATGTCCTGAGTAAGGTGAATTATGAAATTCCATCATTAAATTTTTCCTTAACTCATTTCCTGAAGGTACATACACTCACTTTTCATATCTTAAAATTCCTTCATTATCAAAGTTAAAACCTTTGTATCTTGCATCATTAGGATCTGCAGCAAGTGTTGTTTTTACTTGCTGAAAATACAAATCAGAATCCATGATACTCTTTACCTCATCCTTAAACTGAGTTCTCAAAGTTATAAGTGTAGAAATATGTTTCCTATGACTTAGTGCATCTGCCACTCTATTTTCTTTACCTTTAATGTAACTTATGTCAAAATCATATTGTGACAAAAAATCTAACCATCTTCATTGTCTTGCATTCAGATTTGGCTGAGTGAAAATATACTTCAGCCCAAGGTGGTCAGTTTTTAACTCAAAAGGTCTTCCTAAGAGATAATGTCTCCATACTTGAAGTGCATGAACTATGGAAAAAAGATCTAAGTCATGGGGATCATAATTCAACTCATGTAACTTGAGTTTCCTACTCTCATAAGATATAACATGATCATCTTGCAACATAATACCTCCTAGTCCATCACTAGAAGCATTTGTAACTACCGTAAAGCTCCCATTTGGATCTGGTACAACCAAAATAGGTGTAGAAGTTAGTTTTTCATTTAGAGTTTTAAATTTTGATTCACATTTATCACTCCACACAAAATTTTTGTCTTTCTTTTGTAATGAAGTAATCAGGGCAGTGACTTTTGAAAAGTCCTTAACAAAATTTCTATAATAACCGGAAAGCCCCATGAAGCTTCTGACTTCATGTACATTTTTAGGTGCAGGCCATTCAGTTATGGAAACAATATTTGATGGATCAACTGTTATTCCATATTTTCTTATGACATGTCCTAAATAGTGCACTTATGTTTCATAAAAAGAACATTTGGACAACTTACCATACAATTTTCTCTTTCTCAAAATTTCAAGTACAATTTTCAAATGCTCATGGTGTTCATCAATGCTTTTAGAATAGATAAGAATATCATCCAAGAATACAAGTAAAAACTTGTCCAAGTATTCTTGAAATATATTATTCATTAAATTCATAAAATTTGCAGGTGCATTTGTCAAACCAAAAGGTAAAACCGTGAATTCATAATGTCCATACCTTGTTCTAAAAGTTGTTTTATGAATGTCTTCATCCTTAATTCTTAATTGATGATATCCAGAATGAAGATCTATCTTTGAATATACTGATGCACCATGCATCTGATCAAATAGATCATCAATTCTAGGAAGTGGATATCTATTTTTGATTGTTTCTTTGTTTAACATTCTGTAATCAATACAAATTCTAAGTGTTCCATCTTTCTTTTTCACAAAAATTATCAGTGCTCCCCAAGGTGAGACACTCGGTCTTATCAAACCTTTAGACAATAGTTCTTGTAACTATGCCTTAAGTTCTACTAGTTCAATGGTAGTCATTTGATAAGGTTCCTTGGAAATAGGTTCAGTTCTAGGTTTGATTTCTATTGTGAAGTCAAATTCTTGTTTAGGTGGAAGACCAGGTAGTTCTTCCGGAAACACATCACTGAAATCTCTTAACAATGGATACTTTTCCAAAAAATCACTATCCTTTTCTATTGTTTCAGAAATTTTTACTGCATACAGAGTGCAACCTTTGTTTTTGGCCTTCTTAAGCTGCATAGCTGACAATTTTCTAACTGAAATTTCTCATTTTACCCCTTGAATGTCTGTTGTTTTCTACAAATCATCAAGGCATCTAATGTGTTTTTCAAAACAATCAACTTTTTCTTTATGATCAGAAATCTAGTTAACACCAATTATGACATCATATGACCCCAAAGGAGCAACATAAAGATCTACTTCAGTGGAAAAACTTGGTAACTCTAAGACTGCTCCAAAAAGACATTTACTAACAATATGGACAACATTATTACCATAATGTACAGTCCAAGATTTTTCCATTATTCCTTCTTTTCTTTTTAATTTTGTAGCTAATTTACTAGAAATAAAACATTTTGTAGCTCCAGTATCAAAAAGTATAGTAACAGGTGTACCAAATAATTTACCTGGCACTTCTATGGGCGTAACTTACTTTTCAACTTGCTTATCAGCTACTACAACATGTATCTTATGTTGTTGGTTGTTGTCATCTTTCTTTAGAGGGCACTGATTTACATAGTGATCCTTACCACAATTAAAACAACCCCTACAGGTCCTCTTTTTGGTTCAAACTTATTTCCAATATTGAAATTACTATTTTGACCTCCATAAGATATCAACCCATTATTGTTATTCTTCACAAAATTGTTTCTAATGTTTGCAACAGGTTTATTTGTTCCTTTTTTCTTATTGTTATCAATAAAAAAGTTGTTTTTGGATCCAAAATTTTTCCATGCCACCTTTTTAGGTGCAAGTGATGAAGAAGAGTTAGAAATTCTCTTTTGATTTTCTTCTTTATGAGCAGAAATTGCCTTCAATTTATGTTCTTTCCTTATGGATTTTTCTACAACCCCTTCCATAGTGGTTGGGTTGTGCACATCTACTTCTCCCCCTATGACAAGATTCAATCCCATGATAAATTTTCATATCCTGAACTTCTCGTCAGTTTGATACTGAGGAACGTACTTAAGAAGTTTGGTAAACCTCTCCCAGTACTCAGTTACAGTTAACTTTCCTTGAATTAAATTATGAAATTCTATCATTTTCTGATCATAATAGAGTTGTGGCAGCTAGTGTTGCCTAAATTAGCTCTTAAATTGATCCCATGTAATGCTTGATTCATCAATGTTTAGTTCAGCCTTACAGTTGTCCCACCAAGAGGATGCCTCATGGGAAAGTTGATAAGCTCCCCATACTAATTTTGTTTCTTCAGAGAAGTTCCTTATTGCAAAGTACTTCTCCATTTCACTGAGCCAATTCTCAGCCCCATCCCCCAGTGTAGTGCCATCAAACTTTGGTGGACTTATCCTCTTTATGTCATTAGTAAGTTCAACTGCTAATCTTGCCTTTTTATTTTCAGGTGGATTAGGTACATTTGCATTTGCATTTGCAACATTATTATTGACATTCACAACATTATTATTTGTTGCATTATTATTATCAATGCCCAAATTTCCATCATTAGCATTGTTTCCTAGAGGCGGTTGATTGTTATTATCAGCATCATCTTCTTCCTCCTCATTGCCCATTATTTGTTATTCAAGTACATCAAGACGATCTCTTGTGTCCAATAGGGAAGCAAGAATCTCATCAAGTTTTTGTGTGGTACCTTTCTCTCCACCTAGAGGTGGATTATTTACAACACTTCCCCTTGTTCTAACAATTTTCTATTAACAGTAAATTATATTTTTATCAAATATGGACTTAATAGGTCCTAGAGCTGCAACCTTTACCTTTGATACCAAAATGTAACATCCACTTTTTATGTCTTAGAAATAAGGGATTTTTTTTACATAATGTTCTCTATTCTAAATTAATATAATTCAGAACACACATTCCATTTCCAATCCATCTCATAACAGAAAACCATATGTAGTTGTAATGACTCAGTGAAACACTGATCTCTCATTCCATGACTCGGTATTAAATTGATCTCTCATGTAAACTCGTTCAAGTGTATACTATGTATACTTGGTTCTTTTACCCTTTAAGGGTCACTCAAGTGTTCTGTCTAAGAATCCTATCTGAATATTTGTTACTGATATTCATCTGAAATCCCACAACTTAGACTAGGTGACATAAGACAACGCAACCAGTAGCTTGCGATACTTTGGCCAAAGTTTTAAACATGTTTACCATGTTTACATTCCAAGATGACATACTCATCGAAAGGAATATGTATTTCACCACACTCATACTATTATCTAGATTGGTCTTCCTTGACTACTGTCAACCAAACCTGAGTCAAAGTTTCACACTAAACAAGGGCAACTTACATGCACTAGTGTGGAAGACTACTCATGGTGACTAAGGATACATAGACATACTCAATCAAATTTTGTTGATTGGGTGTGTTTAGTTACCCTAAGTCAACATGAGTTAGCCACTACACTAGTCCATGTTTCTATCTTTGTTTAGAGTAGAACTATGAACTGAATTTCTACTTTTGTCAATTGAGTTAATTGAACTAAGTGGGGTGTTGAAGCATAGATGACTACATCACAATATCCTCGTAATGACTACCATCATTATGAGGGTACTCTGCTGCAGTCCCTATATTCAACAACCAATTGAGTTCCTTCAACTAAACTAACATACTTAAGAACATTAGATCATTAACCCAACAATTTATTATCTTGTTTAATTTATCGTTAAAAAAATGCACCTAAGGGTTCACTATGCACGATTGACCCAAAGAAGGGTACGAAGTGTACTTTTACACTAGTTAAAGGTATGTAGATCAAATATGTGTTCACACATATGATCATTCTAATCTTAAACCATTATTTTCATTTACCGCTAAATTTGATATTAAGTGACTAAAATCATAAAGTTTTCTTACTATAGTTTATCATAAAAAACAAACTTGATTGAAAGCTTTTACATTAGACTTAGAGATATCATAAAGTCTAAATATTTCTATTAACTCTTTTAAGATTTCTTGTTTTCATTTATTGTTTTCTAATAAGGAGCATACAACTAATCATCCTTTATGATTTAAGCATAATATCCTAGAAAGATAGCATACATAGTTCTTTATTTAATGATAAAAGGAAACATCCTTTTCTTTCTTATTAAGGACTATTGTCCTATTAATGAAATCAGAAAACATATGGTATAGTTTTGTAATAAGAAATTCACATTCTTCTATATAAAACTATACTTATTCCCTTTTCTGAATAAAGATTTATCAATCATAATCAACTTAGTTATACACCTTCCCAAAATGAAATGAAACAAAACTATAAGTATAGATCCTTATTCCTAGTATCATTTTATACCTTAGAATCCATTAAGCCATGCATGATAATATTTAAAGACATTAATCAAATCTAAGTCATATATGACCCTAGAATAAGTTAGAAATCAACATTTCACACAACAATTCTTTTATCAAAAAGAGAGTTCACTACACTCCAAACTCAATAAGTATTCCATAAGTTTATAAGAAAACTTCTTTCATCATTACAAAACCAATTTAATACATCCTCATAATTTCTTCAACAAGTTCATTTCAAGAGAATTTCAATACATAAATTGTCTAAATGAGGAAAATGACTTTATTAATAAAACAAATGTAACTTTTTATAAGTCTTTCTCCTTTCACTTTTCACGAAGTCCATCTGCAAAATTTTTAGCAGGAGTCAATTCACAAGAAATGAGCATGATAAACACTATAACATTAAAAAAATATGTTTTTTATCTAATTGTTTTGTAAAAGGAACCCTGCTATTTAAGAAAATGTTCCAAGTACTCAAAATAAGAACAATAAAGTTAACCACTCAAAAACCACTATGTCAGAAATAGAGAAGACATTACTAAATCTATTTAAGAATCAATTGTTCATAAAGAAGTTAAATAAACCAAATAAATTTAATTCCATCCATGTTATAATAATGATAATCATTTCAACATGATAACATTTAAAATTATAACCAAATATAAGAAGATAATTAATTAAAATTCATATTTTATCCTCATTCTTTTCAATTTATTTCACCAAGCCAAAGTTCTAAAAAATCACAACCACTTCATTATTATTCAATCTAAATGGTATCTAAGAACAATTACAAATTGACATAAACATGATGCTACCACCATAGTACACCTAACCAAATACCTGAAACCATCCATAAAAGGAAGCCATAAACAAAGATCAATTTACTGGAACTAAGTGTACTCATTGTACATTCCTACATGAGGATACTCTAATCAAGGAAAAGAAAGAACTAACACAAGTTACGAATTCAGAAAAGTATGACTTAACAAAACAAACTGGTTTCCAAAACCCATTTGTTCGTATCATAACAACTGAACCAAGAAGGGAAAAAGAGTTGAAACATAACCATGCATTTCAAATGATCAAGCTACAGTGGAATGCACAAGTAACCCTTGCCAAAAACTTAAGGATAATGAAAACCAAATAGTTCCAAGGAACAAAATCACAGTGCATGGTTTTTACTTGAAAATATCAGTATTTAGGTTTTAAGAATAAAAATTTCCTTTAACAATGATCACAGTAACTCACAGGTCTATTCACACTCGAAACAAAATTCACAATAAGAGCATTAGTTACTACATAAACGTTTCAGCCCAACCAAAGCTACAAACTCAGTCTCAATGAGACGTTGTAGAGATTAAACATTATATTAAAACATTCAACATGTACCATGTAAAACATCTTATAAAAACACTAATAACCCAGATCACAAAAATCTTGAAGATTGAACATGATAAGATATATCCCAAGATATCCCACTCATTTCGCTTTGAAGAGTAACAGTTCTTCGAGAGAATGTTTAACAAAATGAACAAAAGAAGACCATTTTGAATTAATAAAATATGATGACCTGGAGTGACCAATACTCAATGGAGTCCAAATCTCAAGCCAACCCAAAAAGGTTATTCATATGAAGTAAAAACACTCAACAAGAGAGAGAGATTTACCAGTCCATATTTCCAAAATAGGTCCACCCATGAAGGGTGATAATCAAAAAAATGTAACATAAAATGACGGAGATGGAAAAATCCATCAAAACCTTCATATTATGCACTTATAGTGCTCTAAATATTGCTATTGAGAGAACCGAGTATGGGTCGAGACCAAACTTACATAAATCAAAAAAAATATCAGTTACGATTATAAGACAAATAAGTGACAAACAAACTAATGCAGAAATCAAACATACGCTTAACAAAAATTGACCAAAATAATGTTTGTCCATAACCATTTTAACAACAAAACAACCTGGGTCATTACCACAATCCTATAAGAACTTTCTCCATAACCCTGAGCATTCATTTCATGTCAACAAGTTATAAATACAAGGAGATTTACCTATCGGAGATGAAATAACACATTCTTACCCTATTAATCATTCATAGTTTGATATATATATATTGCAAACACAACTATTTTTCTAGCAAATAAAAACCCAGTATCACGAATAACAACCTCATACCACTGTATCACTTATAACATCAAGAAACCATATCCATAAGAAACGTCACATAAGTAAGAAGAAATAAACAACACACAAGAAACTAATCTCAGAGAGGTTTTCATAAAGAGCCGAGTTCTTTTTATGAAAACGTTTTAATAAAAGTAAGATATCTAAAAGAGATAGAGCCTATCATGTCTAGTAGTGCTCTTGGATTCTCCTCTTTGCTTCCAAACTTTCAAGAAAATATCCAACTGAAATATTTGCAACAAAAAATGCCAAAACAAAGCCTCTGCAACTTCCCCTATTTTATTCTTATAGTTTATATGCCCAGATTTTGCCATTATTTCTTTCATGCAAGGGAAAAATTATGCATTCAACTGATTCTAACTTGAGGGTCAAAAGAATGGAAAACAACATGCAAAGATCCAAGGCTCCAAAAATACAAATGAAATAATAAAACCAAAAACTGTTTCTTTTTCCTCCAACCTCCTTACTATTCTCCAGGTGATTTTTAGTTTAGTTGAGAATAATAAATGCCCATAGGAATGAAAGATGTCCTTTTAAAACTTCTACCCATGCTTATATTCTGTTAGTTATAACTAGTAGTTAAGGAAAACATTCCATTCGAAATAGTAGAGTTGCTAGCTTGAAAACCTTCCACTTTCATCCAAGCCTTGACCAAGTTTGGTGGGTACCAAGATTTAAATGTCACATTTAAAATGATCAATTCCTTTGAAACAGTGCCACCTCCATCCAAATCTACATGCCAATGATGTCAACCTATTTCTCCCCTTAGGCTAGTTCAATGCCCTTAGGTTAGGTTTCTATAATATTAGCTTATAAACCAAGATTAGGACCTTAGGAGTAATTCAATTTAGCCTAGTATAAATTTGTGTCAATGACATAGGATTGCCCCTTCCAAGAATTAATCATCACCATTAATAAAATCACCTTAACTTAGGATTAAGATAGGATAAAATTCATAGGAACTTAGATTAATTTGGTCCCAATAAACTAATTAGCATACATTAACCTTTTGCAATACATTGAAACAATGTTATTAGATCACTTAAAAGGGGTTCATGTTTAAGATGCCACCGGATTCCTCTTTGATCCTATTATCATATGGATTGTCACACATGCAAATGACATGCAATGGTGTGGGAATGAAGTCCCTCCTCAATGAAGGTGAGGCCGCCTTTATTGAAAACCAAAACTACATTTACACTTATACATTCAAAATTGTATGTGGGGGAGGATTTGGAACTTAAATGGAAAGAAAATTGAATTAGGGAGATGGAATGAAATGAAGGAAAGGAATGGAAAGGAATTAATGGAAGGAACATGCAAGAGTTACATAAAATAAGAGCCTAATATTGCATGGAGAAGAACAATAAATAATTAACACAAATAAAACAAAGTTTACATCAGTTAAAAGAGAATGAGTAATAGAGAACACACGTGAGCAAGTAGATAATCATATCTTGATCACTATGAACTAGAATAACATATTAGTAGCATTTAAAATAAGATCCAAGAAAATATTTGCATACAAGATTCAAACACTAACATTGAATGAACATAAGATCATCAAATTTTATAGCAGACAATGAATGGGACATAGTTCTATTTCATTAACTCCAAAATGTTTTCTCAAAAAAAAACATTTTTTTTCTTTGAAGTAAAGCTTGCATACAAATTTATTTTCTTCTCCTCTCTCAAAGTCACCCTTACAACAGAGGCCCTGACTTTCTTTTATAACCCAAAAATTAGCTACAAAGTAGTTAGAATTTTAAATGCACATTAAACAGGGCACTTAAGTGACTTTGAATTTCTGAACAAAATTTATTAAAAAGAGACTAAAAATAGAAACCACTTTAGTTAAAAAGTCATTTAAGGAAAGATACATAAATAACAAAAATGGGTACATGTGGACCCCACTTAAATGACTTGGACACACACATAGACATCCTAGTTAAGAATGCGCCACCTAGATCAAAACACCTATGATCAGTGCCTTATCCATTGGGCCAAGATTCTACCTATCCTGGTCGTATAAGAATGAACTCATTGATCATGCTTCACAATCCTCTAGATGACAAGAGATTTGAGATTGAAACTTGAGAAATTCATCCACCCCTCCGTTTGAGAAACATCCTGGTGTGAGAAATTTTTTCTTCATTCGTATTCACATTCACAATTACACACAGTTCATCACATGCTCTGAATAGTCTTCCATGGTGAATTATTCATTTTTCATGAGATTGTAGTCGTTATGGCACCGTGGCTTGTCAAAATCCAACTCTTGATCTTTCACCATTATGAAGATCTCCCAAGAGCCAAAATTGTAATTCACTTCCTAGAGTTATGTTTTTTTTCTTTGTCACCATCCTGAAGTTTTGTCATTTTGATCTGCACACAATTTTATAATTCGAGAACGCTTCAACTTTAATATTGGTCGATGAAGTATTGCACCTGTTACTAACTAATAGCTGACAGGGACACACTTGAATGATGTGGTCTTGTTTTATTATTTTCACAATTTTAATTATCATTGGTAGTGGTTGGTTAATGAATAGATATGTACAATGATTAAGTGAATACAATTGATGTCAACAAGCTTCCCCCGTTATTGATCTCTATCGATAACAATGGCTTTTGACTCCGAAGAGACTTATGACAATAACTACGACTTATACCACATAATAAGGAATTCAAAGGTTTCTTCTGCTTCATATATTTTGGATTTTAATCACGATATTGTACAGGTGTCGTGGTGCATCCATACAAATGATGACAAATTCAAAACAAGCGTCGGGAAAATTATGACTCACCTTCGGTTGATATGCGATCGCAAAATCGATCTACATTGATGTGTCCCAAATTGGTATCAGCGATGTTCTCATACTCTGAATGGAGCTTTGACGTGGGTATAATGTCCTGTAATCCATACCGTAATTTTGTTTGATTATGACATGATTGTGACAGAAGCATGATTTCAGGATGTTACTTCCTTCTTACAAAACTACACAAATCACCTCTGAAACTGCCCTAAGAAAAATATCAAATCTTGTTCTGAGAAACTCTCACTGGATGAGGGAGACTATTAAGGTACCTAAAGTTTTCTTCTCAGATGATTTTTTCCCAATCAAATTATTCAATCAAATATTAAATTTCAAAGTTGACTCTTATGAAACTGCTAGGAAAATACAGATGTAAAACTACGAAAAATACCATTTGGTTTTAGCCTGGAAAAAAGATCAAATGTCACCATGGGAATCTAAAACTTGGAAAGTGATCATATGAATATGGGAAGATAGAAATGAAATAATCATTTATTCTGACGATCATCTGAGTTCAAACTATCGACCCTCAAATTCAGTCTCCTTGACAGGCTAAAAATTGCACACATGGAGAAATAAAACAAATTAAGTTTTATTTCAATGAACCCAACCTTTCTTCTTAACATCCACTCATGACCAAAAAATGGATTCCCAAAATAGGCCTTCTGACAAGCTAAAACTGTGTGTGTGGAAAAAATAAGAAAAATGAGTTTTTCTTGCGTTCGTGAACAATATCAAATGAGGTGTTGTGCATTTGAAATTTAGAAAACGAGTACACAAATATGGGAAGAATTCAAAGAAACAAACCATTTTTCTCAAAAATCACTCAACTTTGAGATATCAGGCTCCAAAGTTGATTACTTCGATAGATAGATGTGTGTGTGTGTGTGTGTGTGTGTGTGTGTGTGTGTGTGTAACACTTCAACTTTAATACTGGTCGATGAAGTATTGCACCCATTACTAACTGATAGCTGAAAGAGACACACTTGAATGATGTGGTCTTATTTGATGATTTGCAAAATTTTACTTATCATTAGTCTTGGTTGCTCAATGAATAGATTTGTACAATGATCAATTGAATACAATTGATGTAGACAAGCTTCCCCCATTATCAATCTTTGTCGATAACAATGGCTTTCGACTCTAAAGATACTAATGCCAATAACTACAACTTATACCACATAATAAAAAATTCAGAGGTTACTTCTACTTCAGATTGGCTGGATTTGAATCACCATATTGTGCAGGTGTCGTGGTGCATCCATGTAAGTGATTACCAATTCGAAACAAGCATTGAGAAAATTGTGACTCACCTTCAGTTGATATGCGATTGCAGAATCGATCTACATTGACATGTCCCAAATTGGTATCGGTGGTGTTATCATACTCTGAATAGAGATTTGAGGTAAGTAGAATGTTTTGTAACCCATACTGCAACATCTTTTTGTTTGAAGATGACATGATTGTGACAAAAGCATGATTTCAGGCTGTTACTTCCTTCTTACAAAACTGCACAAATCACCTCTGAAACTGCCCTAAGAAAAATAACAAATCTTTTTATGAGAAAATCTCACTAGATGAGGGATTTTATTAAGGTACCGAAAGTTCTCCTCTCATAGGGTTTTTTCCCAATCAAATTATTCAATCAAATATTAAGGGTCAAAGTTGACTCTTATGAAAATGCTAGGAAAATGCAGATGTAAAACTACAAAAATACCGTTTGGTTTTAGCCTAGAAAAAATGCCAAAAGTCACCTTGGGAATCTACAACTTAGAAAGAGATCATATGAATATGTGAAGATATCAATGAAATAATCATTTTATTCTGATGATCATCTAAGTTAAAAATATTGACCCTCAAATTCAGTCTCCTTGACAGGCTAAAAACTACACACGAGGAGAAATCAAACAAATTACGTTTTATTTGGCTTCGCGAAAAATATCAAACAAGGTGATGTGAATTTGAAATTTTGAAAAGTAGTACATGAAGTTGGGAAGAATTCAATGAACCAAACCTTTCTTATTAACATCCACTCATGACTGAAAAACGGATTCCCAAAATAGGCCTTCCGACAAGCTAAAACTGTGCATGCAGCGAAAACAAGCAAACTGAGTTTTTCTTGGGTTCATGAAAAATATCAAATGAGGTGTTGTGCATTTGAAATTTGGAAAACGAGTACAAAAATATGGGAATAATTCAAAGAAACAAACTGTGGCATATATATATATATATATATATATATATATATATATATATATATATTTCTTTCGATTGTAATGGCTTCGAGCAAGATCAATTTTAATATTTTTAATTCACTATTTCTTTGTCTTTCCTGATTCAGGTTGCTTTGGCATGGATATTACTCTGATCTTCTGACAAATACTTTGAATCTACAATTTTCTTGCGTTGGTGTTTGAACACAGGATATTATTTAATAGCTCGAATTGCCTCGAGAGCTCCTGCGTGAATACTTGAAACTTCTTTATTTTTGCATGAATTAACTCTTATGTTGTATTCTTTCTCCAAATGCGTTGGAAATGATTTATTTTTATTACCTTCTGGAAAATTCCTATGAAGCTGGTTGGCTGAGCATGGCGTTTTATTCTCTCTCTTCTCAACGTTGGACTATAATTTTATTGTTGCATGGAACGTGAATTCCTCCTTCTGTTCCCGGGCTGTGTGGGCTTGGTAAACTTCTTGTGTGGCTATTTTTCCTGGTGAATGTGTGAATGGCTCTGCATGCTTGGAAATGCATGGATTTGCTTTTGAATTTTTCCTCAACCTGTGTGGGAACCTCTCAGCTGAAACGTGGCACTTTGGACTGCAATTTTATTTGTCTTCTTTGGCATCTTTACTACCTCCTATGCGTGGATTGGTTTTTTGGACTATTTTTTTTACTTTTTTTCTCCAACGTGGACTATTGTCTTGTGTAATGTGTGGTGGACATGTCTTTTTCTTGTTGTGGAATTTTCTCTTTTCCTTATGCATGAAAACATAATTTTTACTTTTGAATTTTACCTTTTATTCTTCCCCTACATAGGCGTTGAATTACTCTACCTTTCCCACGTGGCTTGTTGGCTGCAAAAGAAAACAAACAAAAAAACAAAATTGCATGGACTATTTTGACAATGCATGGAGATTTTGATGAATGCATTGAAATATTTTTATTATTATTGGCTTTTATTCCTGATTGTTGCACATGTGGTGGAAATTCTCTAATCAATGCATGAGCATGCTCTTCTCCTTTAAAACATGTGATGAAAATGAATATTTCTCGGCAAATGTTTCCACACAGAGGAAATAATAAGAAGTTGGAAATAAAAATCCTCAACTTTTTCTATAGATTTTAATGGAAGAGAATTATGAGGATTTAGGAAGCTTCCTCATAACTATTTCTTTTTTGTCCCATTAAAATAAAAAACTTCCTCTTTCTCTGGGTAGTGGCATAAATTGCTAGGGGGAAATGGGAAAAAGATAACCATTTGCCAGTGGAAATGGCAAGGTAGGTTGACAATCCCCGCCCTATTTCCCCATGTGAGAGATCGGGAAATTTTTTTCCCGTTTTCCAACCAGTTGGATTGGCAATTAGTAGAAGAAATCCCACAAGCAGTGAAATAAGAAGTATTTTCCAAGAAAAGGGGAAATTTGGGTACGAGAATCCAATTTGTCATCTCCGACAATAAATAAAACTTTTCCATTGAATTTTAATAAACATTATATTAATATTTATTTAATTAAAAATCCAAAAATCAATAAAATTGATTTTATCAAATAAAGTGTGATAAATTAATTAAATATTAATTAATTAATTAATTATTAACACAGTTTGTGACCTAGCGGGGGGAGTTCTTTCCTGAAATGGATGAAATGAAGACTAGAATTATCAGAAGAACAATATGATTGCAATGGGGATGATAAATCAAGTGAAAAAATACTTTTGAATTTTTTTAAAATTTTATGTTTATTAATTTTGTGAAGTCAAAATTAGTTGATAACAGCTGGCTCTAATTATGGAAAAGGACTTCATGGACATAGAAAATGATCCAGACTCAAATATTTAATGGACATGATCCCAAAAATGACAAAGCAAAAAAATGACATGAAAAAACAGAGGAAACCAAAAAAAAGGGAAATGAAACAAACCAAAATCCTAATTACCTATGTATATACGAGGGACAACCCATTTTCAATTTTGATAATGCTTGAGATATTTCCCGTTGTAGGGAAAAAGAAAATGAGTTCCATCAGGATACGCCAAGTAATAGGTTTGTCTCCACAAAAATTTATAATCTTGAAAGGGCCTAGCCACAGCGAATCAAACTTCCTGTTCTTTCCTTTTGGCTCACATCTCTTGTCACAAAGAATAACTAAGTCATTGATTTGAAATTGCCTCTCTGTATTTTTCCTGTCGAAAAACCTCTTTACTTTGGATTGGTGTTTCTCGATCCTTTTTGCTACTTGATGTCTTTGTTCTTCGAGATTAATTAGGAACATGATCCTTTTATCTAACGGATTGGCAAAGCATTCATCATCAACTGCTTGAGCCAATCGTAATGCTAGTAACTCCAATGTGATGGGAATTTGAGCGTCAATTCCATACAAAATTTGAAATGGAGACATCCCGATTGCTCTTTTGGGAGTTATGCAATTAGCCCACAATGCATCATATAAATTTTTGTGCCAAGTTCTTTGATTTTCTTCTAATAACTTACATACGATGGTAATGATGTTTTTGTTACTGGATTTTGCCTGAATGTTTCCCTATGGATAGTAATTTGATGAATGAGATAAAGATATCCCATACCCATAACAAAAACCTATCATCTATGTAATGTTATGGACAACAATGGATGGATCAAGGCCTGACATATGGGAGTACGACTATGTGAAGGCTTAACTATGGAAAGAAAGAAAGGTGGTGAAGGATTCAAGATCATGTGGATCAAGGGATTGACCCACTTTGAGAATGTGAGGCTCCTGAGGAGTACTGATATTGATGTCAATGGTGGATTCGTTGAGAAGGGTGGATATTTCTAGCGGTGAGGACTTGTAAATATAGGATTATTATTCCCCCATGTGGGAAAGGATGGCATCATTATCTGGGTATTGAATAATTTCAATGATAGGGGAGACTTCCTCCATCATTTCCAGATGTCGAAAAGGGAGGGAATGAGTTTCATTTTCACACTAATAAGTCAGTGGTCCTAAAGTGATGGTAGAGATTAAAAAAGGTGGAGGATATGGAAACAGTTTCATTTATACCCATATCCGTGTGGGATGGAAGATACAGAGGGTCAATTTCTATGAGCATCATAGATGGTGGAAGAGGGTCTATAGATTTTTCTTTGAATCCTAGTTTGAATTTTTCATGGGGTTTACAAGGTTGATCAATGATGAGGTCTTGATACCTTGTTTGTAACACCCCATTCCAAATCCTTTCCACACACAATGATGGAGGTAGGTGTAGGAAAATGATTTATTGTAAAGACAACCACATCCATTGGTGTAGAACTTTGTGTGTGATTTTGTATCAATGCATGAAGAAGGGAAATCAATGCCACCATAGATGAGTTTTGTGTGAAGATGAGGTAGAACAAAATAAATGACGACCTTGACATTAGGTTGATACATGGGATCTTTATTGGGTCTTCCATGTCTTTGAGGTCTGGGAATGGCATTAAATGTGAGAATGCGATACTCCCCTAGTGAAAGGTGATCCATCACTTTGTCCAAGGAATCATCATTAAGAAGCTTGGAAGTAAACACAAATGAGTAGGTGGAAGCTTCAGAAGGGTCCTATTTAGGAATGAGGACATCGTTGGGTCAATAGGTCATGTTACATTATTTGAGTGGTGAATTGTTTGAGGGGAGAGTTAGAATTTTCCCCTCATGTTCATATTTGATACATTGATGGAGAGTGGAAGGAACACAATGCATGGCACGAATTCATGGCTTCCATAGGAGGAAATTATATCGAAATTCCTCTTCTATGATATAGAAAAGTTCATGGAGGATATTTTCACCAATGTGGATGGGAAGAATGACTATACCTAAAGCCCATGCAACAAAATCATTGAATGTGTGAAGGAATGCGAGTGATTGGGCGATGATGGACTTAGGGAGCTTCGACTGATCAAAAGTGTGAGATGAGATGATGTTGATACTAGAATGCTTATTTCACTAAATTGGGACATATTCTAGTGAATTGAGAGTCCAATATTTCAAGTATTGGAAGAAATCCATCTCCGTTTCTACATATATAGGATTCCATTTTTGGATATACTAGATTCCATTACTAGCAATATTGGATTCCATTAGTAGCAATATCGGATTCCAATATTGTCATTATTGGACTTATTCGTGTTCTAATTTCACTAATATTGGATTCCAATTTCCCTACTATTGGACTCCAATTTTGCTATTACTAGATTTCAATAACGCTATTATTGGATTCCACTTTTGCCACATAAGCTTGATGGCTGCCCACTTACATAATCCTAGCGGTTGCTATCTTATATAACCCAAACAGTTGTTAACTTACATAACCCAAGTAGTTGTTAACTTACATAAGCCAAGCGACCGCTAACTTACAAATGCCAAGTGACCACTAACTTCAAGATAGTGTGTAAGTGATTGTTGTCATTTATGCCACATATCAATCTTAATATCATCATACATATATGACTATTCATGCATACCTTATTCAAATCAATAAACGTTGACATTGAAAATCCCTTCCCTGAACTTCCTTGAATGGTGTTAAATTTGACGACTGTTTAGATGTTTTTCATGATTTTAGATGTAACATACTTTCAAATATTTTATAAAACTGGCACGTGTGTCTCACATGTTTAAAAGGTGACTGTCAATATTTATATACATTTATATAAATAATTTATTCATATATATTAAACATAGTTAAAAAAATATGGAATTGTTATTTATAAATTTTACAAGTAGTGTATAAGTGAGAGTGATCTTAGTTACAAGTGTGATTGGTCACACGTTCAAGTGTGAGCCTCGAGTCGCACATCTCTCGAATCACACTTTAAGTGCAAGTATTGAATGAGACTTCTAAGTCTGAGTATCGACTTGTAATTCTAAGTTCTAGTCTCGACTCACACTTCTAAGTGTCGGTATCGACTTTCACTTCTAGGTACGAGTATTGATTCACATCGCTAAGTGTGAGTCTTGATTCACATAACTAAATTTATAATTATATATGCCTAGATCTCAGAGAAATGACAATTTTATCGATAAGACCTTCACAATCGTAGCGAATATCTTAATGCAAATAATCCCAATGGTTTCAGGGGAAAACAAGGCATTTACCTATTACATAGATGGTGTGATTTGATATTTTTTTATTTCTATCTTTATCGTTTCAGGGAATGGCGGAATATTGAGTCAATGAAAACTTACGCTTAGTGAAAGTGAGTGAGTTCGATAACTCACTTGTCAAACAATTTTTGGGTAATGGTAATTTGTCAACACCGCCCTTTAAAAACACAAAACAATGTTTATTTATACCAATTATTCTATATTAATTTCATTATTTTTAATATATATTGATGTAAATTATTATAATTTTTATAATTTATATATAAATCTATATTAATAATTGACGGTTAAATATTAAATATGCAATTCACGTGTGATGTTTATTACAAAGATTTACAAGTATTTTATTACAAAGATTTAAAAGTATTTGCAGTATTAATGATAACCATTTTGTGAGGCAAAATGTTAATTAATGTTGCGTTTGCCTCAACATTAATTAGCCATTAATTCGAGCTATGTAAAATTCTCCATTTAAAATTACATGCGCCATTCAAAATATGCGTGCCTTTTGGAGCATGTAACTGTTTTCAGCTATTTAATGAAAAACAATGTAAAATCATACGCAAACCCTCTTAAATTCACGCGCCAATGAAATTGGCGGTTGGATTAGTTTATATATCACTATAAGTAGACAATTATTGAGTTTATATTTTTAACATTTTCCTTTCTATTCTCTTCATCATTGCATAAGATTATTCATCAATAGAAAAATCTCACTAGTACAAGCATACAAAATTCTATGCTCAAGTTCTGGAAACGTTTTGATTTCCTCTCCGTGCCAAAAATTGGTATGCATTCTCACCTTCAATCCCTCCAAAATTACAAAATTCTATTAATGTAAAATTTTCCATAGCTGATTAAGGACTATATCCATGTAAAATTTTCCATAGTTGATTAAGGCTTATATCCATGTAGGGGTTTTGTAGATAATTAAATCAAATCAAGTTTGTTATTCAATATTTTGTAGAAAGTAGTTTTGTTTATCAAATAAATAATTTCGTAATATAGTAAAAAATTGTTAAAGCAATGAAAGAGGATGGAATGGAGAACATCTTGACAGAGAAATGATGTAACTTAATACGTAATAACATGAGAGGAAGATTTGCAGAATTTTAAAAAACCAAAAACACTTGCCAAGAACTTATTTTGTTGAGTCTTGAAAAAGAATCCTGGTGGTATGGATGGTGGCTCAATTTTCACAGTAAAAAAGTGAATATTGGAATATATTTATGGACATAGTGGTGAGTAGGAATAGAAGAGTAGGTGTATTTTATAAAATTGATATTATTTTGTTGGCCGTATTATTGTATGCAAATAGTCATCCACTAGAAATACTCAGTAAAATTCAATGGCCATGACATCGTTGACGTTGTCAATGACAATATTTTATAAGGTATTCATGTTAAGAATGAGTTGCCATTTAATGTGTTAGAGTTGGATTATAGTAACCTATTTACGAAAAAATATGGTAATATAAGAGTAGGAGAACTAAAGAGATTTTGGAGAACAAAAGAACAAATACAAATTTGTGAAAGGAGAATTTAAGGAACAAGAAAAATATAAGATGCTGCTACTATGGAAGCAACAACTATCCTCAATTTTTTTCACAAAATGTAAATTTACTTTGTTTGCATCGTGGTAATGTGGCTTTTTGTATTTTGTTGCATATGGAATTTCTCTCTTCTATGCTTCAATGTCATATTTTGACTTAAGGAAAAAGGATGCAAGTCCTTTCAAAACCCCCATATTAACCCTTATACAAAAAATGGACATATTTTTTGTACATTGGAATACGTTGTTGTGGCATAACTTAGGAGAATCTATGATGATAATATCTACTTTATTTTGTTAATTCCTATCGATGGATAATATCCAATTACTATGGTGTTACATAAGCTAGCAGACTCTAAGCTAAAAATTGTATTCTTTGACTTGTTAAATGCCAGCAATCCATAAGCTCAAAATTTTATATTGTGGAAGTATTAGGTTACCTTAGCGGGCACTAAGGTCAAAACATCTTACTTAAAATTTCTCCTCAATCCACCAATCAAAATAAAAAAAATCTATAACTTTTCAACTTTCTAATGTTTGTAATTTATTTAAATAATTTTTTAAACTACGAAAATTATTTATATTTTTCTTTAATTACTACTTAGTATTGATTTGACAAGTATGAGGCCTTGTTGCAATATTGATTTATTCTATTTAATAAAAATTATAATTTTATGAAAACAATCACACAACTAGCACGCCTAGCATAATCGCACAATTAGCATATGTCCCATCCGTGAGGTATGAACTTGATTTTCTGTCTTGTTTAATTTAAAATATCATTAACAAAAATACTATTAACAAGGTTTATTAAATATATGTGAACATAAAGATTGGCTACTTTATATAGGGATTAAGGTACCCAAAAACCTTACAATAGAATGCATCATGAGCATCACCAAGATTAAACAAAAAAGAAACATGATAAAAAGGGATAAAACATTTTATCCCAAACTACAGTCCAACATATCAATACAAGGAAAAATCGCAAAACATGGAGGGGAAAACATCCCAAATGATATAAGTCCACAAAAATTCAAACAAAATCTCTAAGAACCAATGGACTAGTTAGTCTTCAAACGTTTTTACTCCTCCGGTTGACGCTCATATCCTTTCATATTATCATCTTGATTTCTCATGATAGGGATGTGGTCTTCAAGGTGCTCTTCCTCATCTGAACTAATGAGGTGGATATTATACCGATTAACTTTTTGTCCCTACTCCATCTTGACCACATGCCTATGTAACTCCAAACCCAAACTTTTTATCTCTACCATATAGGCTCTGATAGAGTTTCGGGTGATGAAAATTTTCTTAGAGGCATTGATGCAATGCATGACACTGTTTCCCATATCCATTCCAACTTCTTCTAAGGCCTCCATATCCATTTCTACCTGACTCACCTTGAGAGAAGTTTTTATCAAAAGCCACATTCCATCCAAGTTTCTCTCTATGTTTCCCTTTAGATGAATCCCCTTTCATATCAACTGAGAACCTGCAACCCCAATACCAAGATTGCCATTCCCCTAAGGTTCCTTAATCTTCTTTCTCCTTAGTTTGTTCATACGGTCCCTAAGAGTACAATTTTCATCTGAATCCCAAGATTCAGGCTCTAATTCCTTTCCCACCACTGGTTTATCATTATTAAAAATCATACAAGAATTAGTCCATGGTGTATCAATGGTATCAATCTTTCCCTGTTGAAAATCATTCATTGATGCAGAGAGTGACATAAACAAGAAAAAGGGAAGGCTCATAACAATCTTATTCCTAAACATATTAAGCATAGTGAGATGGTGAGTAAATATCTTTCTATAATTTTCTTCAAGAGTAATGTAGCTCATAAGGTGGAGACAGATCGTATTCAAAATATCAGGGATGTAAAATCTAGCTATACCGTCTACCAGTAGGTAAACCATTTCTCTACCGCGAAAGAAAGTATCAATTTTTTGCTTACATCTGGTGTGGTCTTTGAATATATTTAAGCCCTCCATCTCCATTCCACCTGACTACCCTATTGAATCCTCTAAAAACTAAATTTCCATGTCGCGGATCACCATGCTGCCATTGTTCCATGCTCAACCAAAATCCAACGCAAGATAAGGATTAGACCCTGTGATTTTTGAGATGAAATTCCTAAACCCCCTAATTTTCAGAATGCACCACAAGGAGGGGTTATCCTTCAAGGTACCATAACTCATGGGCTTAGTTCTTGAATGACCACCTCTCATGGTTTTAGTCATCTGAGATTGAAAATGGAAGAAATAATGGCCAAAATGAATCGTAAGAACAAAATTAATACAAATCCCATCATACATCTTGCACGTGCGAAGGGTCCTTCTAACCATAAGTAAAAGGATGAAATCCCAATGAGGGAAAAAAACCACTGGAACATCAATAATTAATGTTCTAAATGAGATTAATAACATTGGTGATATCATCTCTCCTCTCAAACAATTTAAAATTAATACCATTAGCCCCTAATTTGGTAAGATAATCCACACATTTATTACCCTTTCTAGGGGTATGAATAATTACATTTATCAAACTCTTTCAACAATTTTTCTTTAGTATCTTTAAGGATATTACTTATGGTCCAATTATTAATTGTATCCTTTCTCACATTATCAAGTGTTAAAATCTTGTTTTGTACAGCTAACTAGAAAAATATGTTGACATTGGTGAGTAAATCCTTAATCAAAAATTTCCTCTACAAATCCTTTTCAAGACAACATATTCTGGGACAATGAATATGTTTGGTCTAAGAACTGATATGTTAGGTGTTATACTTGAGAATTATAGTCATTGATCTCCATAAACATATGTAGGAAAAGCATTTATGTGAAAACAATTGATCTAGGACGTTTAAAAGACGTCAAATTATTTTAGAAACATGTTCAATATTTTTCATTCAAACAATGCCATATTATAAGTACAACATAAAAGGTATTTTGTAGTAACAAATCTTTCAAATAAATATAATTTTCATCCTCCAATCTTTACAATTCAATTCCAGTTAAGGCATGTAGTCTTCATGTTGTTGACCTTGGGGAGTAAATCCTTAGTCCAATTTTTCCTCCAGAAATCCTTTGTAAGCTAACATATGTTTTGAAAATGAATATATTTTCTCCAATAACGGATATGTCAGGTGTTATAATGAAACATTGTACATTGTCCATCTCATGTAAGAAAAGCATTTTTGCGAGAAGAATTGATCTAGGATGTTTACATACTATTTTAGAAACATGTTCAACAACATTACATATTATAAGTACAACATAAAAGGCATTTTGTAGTAATTAACAAATATTTCAATCCTTCCAATAAGAATAAATTTTGACATCCATGACGTTAGTCACACTTTTGTTTGAGTAGTAACAAATTTAAAAAATAGGTTACAAATTTCACTTCAATCCCAAACTAATATACCTTTTTTTGTTATATCAATTCAATCCTCTAACTAGGGGAAAGTTCATTACTAGATTAACTCTAGAGATACTAGTAGAAACTAAAATCAACATGTCTTTCTTTAACTTGTTAAATGATAGTGACTCTTTAGCTCGAAAGATTATATTCTTCAAATACATTTGGCCGTTAAGCTCAAACTAAGTTGATTTAATTTTTTAAATTCCAGTGACCACTAAAATCAAAATAATATCTCAATTTATTTTGTCGAAACCTTAAGACCGCGAAGATACAAATATTATGTTGTGTCATAAGCTAGCAGACACTACGTTCAAAATATCATTCAGTAACTTATTAAATGAAAGTGACCACTACACTTGAAGTAATATAAACAACCAACTTCCGACTGTACCTATAACAAAATAATATTGATTAGAGTTAATATATATACCCACACTAGTCTGAAGCCACATAAGGGTTAAATATAAGAACTTTTAACATCCACACAGCTAGTTAAAAGATGAAAAAGCATATTATTCTTGTCATGTACCTATAATTGTACATGTAATTGTGAATGTAATTGTACCTGTAAGAGAATACAAACCAAATAAGTATATTATTCTTGCCACGTACATGTAATTGTATCTACATTTAAATTTATCCTGGTTTGAACTAAACATGTTGCTCTTTGTTGAAATCAGACCCCGGGATGGAGAGGACTTACGAGGATGCATTTTTTTTGAGACAACACTGCATCTGTCTCATTCTAGTCAAACAGTGTTTTGTGAAATCACCTCACCAAATCTCATAAAGAAATTCCCATCACTAGTGCTGTTTGTGCTCCCTGTAACATCTATATGCTTACCCACTTCATTTCCATGTGTAGAATCAACAACCTTGGAAAACCTAAATGTAAAAAATAGATGCGTCAATAATGAAATTCTAATAAGATATTACTTTATGATTTGTTGTCTGATAATCTATATAGTTTGAAATCATGTCTAGTAATGTTAGTTATTTCACCTTACTTCATTTTCTTTACAGATTCTTACTTTATAATATATATTAACTAAATACATATAATATCGCTAACATTCTAACATTAAACTCCACTAAATGTAGTAATTGCATGAATATTAAATAATTAATGTTGCGGTTGGCTAAACATTACTAAAATTACAATAATTTTTTTTATGTTGAGGCATAACCTCTTTTGGCGGCAATAAGATGATACCATATTTGTGGGTTTTTTGGGCATTTATGCCATTCATATATTGCGTTCGTGTGATGGGGGGGACCATTTAATTACTATTACTAATTACGTCATATATCAATTAGAAATCTCGGAGACACATGTTGAAGATTGGAATGAAGGTGCTGGACATATCTATTTAAGCATCGTCTATATCAAGCCTTTGGCAATCATTGTGAGAATAGCCCTATTCACTATGGGTGGCACCGTAAAATGCATTGAGCCTTCTTCTTGTGAAGAGGTCAAGGCCAACCCAGTAGTTTAGAAAATTTTGCATGAGGGTGGTGTTACGTCGTTTATGGAAAGAATGTCTGGTCACTCTATTCGAGTGACTAACAATGTGTTGGCAACCTAGAAGAAAGGAAGAGTCAAAGTGGGAAAGATTAAATTTGTTATTTTTAAATAGTCCATTGCGGTTGCGAAAGGGCTCCCCATGGAGGGAGACATTTATTTTCAATGCTTACTTTAGGAGGAGATGGATGATTTCTTGTATCCTAGTGAAAATATGACAATGTATCACTCGGGCTATAAACGAGACTCGCTTCCACAACCTTGGGATAGGGTTACTGAGAAATTGAGGAGGTAATTCATGTTGTAGTGATGCTAAAAAGTGATCTACAAACCTCATATTTTCCTTCTTGCGCATCTTCAACATGATCAGAAGTTAAACTTTGTGGATGTTTTGTTGAATCACTTGAGAGGTCCTTTAAATTGGCTAGATAAGATGAAGGTCCATTCCTACACCAAGGACTTTTGTATTTTATCTTTAAAATTGAAGCTTCCAAAAAGAAATCTCACGCTTACCCTCTAAGCTTGGAAAGTAGCGCTATGTCCCACCTCCTCTTCCGCAACCATCTCCCTCTTTTTGTCGCCGTCGCCACCATCCTCATCTCCCTTCCGACTCCGATTCAAACATCAAGATCATTAGCCCTAAATATCTTTCGCTCTTAGGTCACTCCCTCATCTTCTCTGATGGATCTCATAACCCTTCAAAGACCCCTTAGAGCACTCTCCTAAGGTCTCTGAACTACTTTCAGACCTGTAATATGCCTCCTCTCAACCTCTTGCTGACGCTTCTCTGGATTTTCCTGTCATCTACTTAGAAATTGTCATGGCTACACCCGACTCAACCTACTTGATCATGGAAGAATGTATGGCTTCCCCCACTCCTTTTTGCATAGAAGTTAGCATGGAATCTAAAATTCCAAATGTGTTGCGGGATCTCTCCTTAGTTTACCCTGATTATCTTCTATTAGATAAATTGGGCTCCCCCACTGCAGCTTCAGAAAACAAGGAGCATTTGTAGAAGATCTCTGCTGATCCACACGAGGCCATCAAAGATTATGTTACACTAAGTATCTGATATTAAGGAATGAAAAAGTCACACAGACATGACTTGAATGAAAAACAATGAAGAGTTCCTAGAACACATTAAGTTAGTAGACATGTTGGTTCAAGGAATCCCTATTGCCGATGCTAAAGATGAAGTAACTACTCTCATGAATATCCATAAAAAGTAATTTGGCTTTGTCCAGTTTGGGAGTTTTTGGTTTTTTGTTTTTTGTTTCATATGAGATTTTTCTCTTCATGTTTCACTGTAATACCTTGACTGTGAGGAATTTTTTTTTAAGATATGTGGAGCTCATTTTCAGTTTACCCCCATGTTATACTCTAATTGCTAGAAAATCTTTTTAACTTTCTTCATATCATAGTAGGGACTAAGCATCAGTACCTATGATTGAATTAGTTTTCAAGTCCTGAATATCTATGATTAAAATTTAATGACATCAGTATAACTTGTGCGTGAGTGTTTTATTTAACTCATGAGAATTACTTAATTTTAGTATTAAAGCTAGTGAATACCAAGCTCCAAAAAGTTGCATGGCTAAGTGGCCTAACATTTGTATAATATTTATAAATATAAGTTTAACAAGTTAGATGGTAGCAACAAAGTGGACATCAAATATTAATGGGTTTAGCAAACCCAGATCAAAGTTTATTAAATCTGCCTCTAATTTGCTAAAGTATGTAAAAATATGATCACATTATGAATTATTACCAGACCCTTGATGACATCACCAAACCTAAAAGTGTGATCGTGGTAAAACCTAGCAAATCGCGACTTTTTAAACTACATCATACTTTTTAAGTACCTAATGCTCACTAAGCTTTAAACTACGCTTGATGCAAATTTGCTAAAAACTATGATCGTGCAATTTATCCAAATATTCTCGCGCTTTGGTAAAAAGCCTAGTGGCAGTTATCATAGCAAATAATATCGCGATTTCTTTTGTTTAAACCTAGTGAGTGCTTAGAACCAATGATTATGTTTGTCATAAAATGTGATAGTGGTTCACTAATCATCAAAATCTGATTCATCAAGGTTGGGATAATAACCTTTTATTCCTGAACCAATATATTTTGAAGGTACATTATCTGTGAAAGTTTCAAAATATGTCAAATTTAATTTGTTCCATGTACTTGAACAACCTCCAATTATTTCAAAAACATGTCAAAGGCCATAAATTGGCCATAAATTACCATTATTTTGTCCTATAAAGTTACCTTTTAAAGTGGATTTAAATGTAATCTTGGAACTTATAGTTTGCTTGAGATAGACATATAGGATATTAAGAAACTATATCTTGTTCATGTCTTTAAGAAGTATTTTGTTATCTATTGTCTGTGTGACTAAATCCTATACCATTATTTATGGAAAGATGTAAACGTTAAATTGTGTATGTAGGCCATAAAGGAAGATAATGCTAGTTCTGGGAAAAGTGAAATGGAATAATGGATTGTTTATCTAAACTCAAATATGACCATTTCACATTCAAAATCCTCTTCAAAAAATTATTAAGTTCAGAAAAAAATCATCTCAATCCGAGATCATTTTCAAAAGTTATAGTTGGTTTTAGTTAGCTCCGAAACAATTGGAGATTAAAAACTTGTAGTTTTAGGTCATAAAACTTCAGTAGTTCCAAACCTACATACAATCTTATGAGGAATTGTGAATAATGAGAGAATCCAATGGGAAATATGAGAGTTTTTAATATAGAAACTTGTCCTTTAACAAAAATCATTCAGTTTAGAAACTAGATTCCAGATTAGCAATAAATGAGAAATATAAATTTTTCTGAGATGAGTGCAACGAAAAAGTGTACTAGATAAGCCCTAAAAGTTCCACATTTTGAAACTATTTTTTGCAAATGGTCCAATTATGAGATATTTTTTTGGTCATAGAACTGTGTTTAACAAAACCTCAACTAGAAAGCTACAGGGTTAACAAGAGAAGTTAACGGTTATTGTGAAACTTATTAGTGAGATGAGAATTCTTAAGGAAGAAGTGTAAAACTTGAGAGAAATCAAAAGTTCCACAAATGAACGAGGTGTGGAAAATAGTTCTTCATTATATATCTTTTGAGAAGACATGGATAATAGATTGGCTTGTTTCTTGGTGGATATGAGAGAGGAAAACACTGGGGTGAAATGTTTTTAACAAAAACCTCATTCATATTTTCTACAAGTTTTACCAATAAAGATAAATCTAACTTTTAGTGAGTTGTAGTTCAAGGAAAAAGTGTATCAAACAAACACCAAAAGTTCCACAGTCAGAAATAAAAAATAAAAATGGAAATTTTGGGAGAGGTACTTGATCAAAGTAATTTTTTGAGGAAAATACTCCTTCCAATAAAGTAGGAGAATTAAATCATTGTGATCTAGGTTACCAAAAAGTAAGGAGAATATTTGGGAGCAAATCTTCCTAAAATAGAGAAATAAGACTTTGACTCCAATAATATATATATGTCCATATTTTGTGGAGATGGAGATCTTAGTTGTTAGGATTGAAATAAATATAAGATCAGATTATATTTCCCAAAATAAGGAGTTGGTTGGATGCATGAATTATAGATGCAACCTCCCACACTTTGATATGTAATTTTTCCTATGAACAATAATAGATCTATTCTTTCTCAATCTTCTGAGTGAAATTGTTCTGTAGGTTTTGAATTAAGTTTGAAAGTATGAATTAAGTCATCTTCCAATGAATGAGCTGGCCACTCATTCCAAGGAAGAAGGATCAATGTTTTTTTTTCTTTCAATGTTTTATGTTCCTTTCTTTATTCTATTTTCATTTTGTTGTGAACTTCTAATTACATGTTATGTGATATTTCTTTCCATAAAATTTTGTTGTGAACCTATAGGTATTTTATTAATCTTTTTTTATTTTAATTTAGAAAGTGAACGCTAAGCACCAAATATTATGTTTCCTGTCATAATCTAACAGACACTATTTCTCAAAATATCATTCAGTAACATTGTTAAATGATAACAACCACTATGATCGAAATAATATGGACTATGTGAAGTAACCTAGTATCCGTATGGTTCAAAATATGTTAATTTAATTTATTTAATGCATATCAACCATCAGAAACCTCCATATATTACAACTAGTCGTTAACTAAGTTATAAATATCTTCCTATAATTTTTAAACTACTATAAAATATCACAACTATGAATTATTGAACCCTAACGAATTCAATCTCCAAATAATATGTTGTGGAAAATGCTATCGGATGCTAACTGAAACCACCGGTAGTATCCAAATAATATGTGGTAGCATAACCTAGCGGGCACTAAGCTTGAAATATATTAATTCCAAATCTTAAATGCATACAAAAATTCAACTAATTTATACTGGTCTTGATTGCTGTAAAGATCTCCAAAGTCAATGTATTTCTCTTGTTTGTTAAATACTATTGTTTTTTTAGCTCAAAATATTTATATTCTTAAGTTATTACTTTCTTTTGTTGAAACCTAGAGACTGTTAAGATCCTAATATTATGTTGTGGCATAACCTATTGGCCGTTATGTTGAAAATATATTAATTTAATTTATCAAATCCTAACCATCGATAAACTGAAAAAATTATATGGTGGAACAAACTAGCGGGCGTTATGCTTGAAATATCTTAATTTGAAATCTTAAAATCATATAATAAAGTCGACTAATTTATACAGATCTTGATTGCTATACATTTCTCCAAAGTTAACATGGTTGATTAACTTAGAGGTCGATAAGCTAAAAATAACTTACTTTAATTTATCAAAACACAGCGACTTAGAAGGTTTTAATAAACATTGTTAGATTATTATGAGGGGTAACCTTTTTTGGCAGTGATAAGAGGATATGACAACTGTGACTTTAATGGTCATTTATGACATTGATAGATTGCATTCATGCAATTGACGAAATTGATTAAGGGTAATACACATGCAACATGTAAGATGGCATTGGGAATTTAAGAGTTTTAATAGGAAGTGTGATATTTATGATAAAGATATCTAATTGATGATCTTTAATACTATCACACTTACCTCCTTTTGTGTGTTGTGCGTTGGTGGCTTTATATCTCTGGGTTGGTTGGACATTTCACTACCCTCTCCTCTTTTCATCTTTGGTCATTGTGATTCTTGTCTCTTTGAAATGGTGACAGGGGTGTTGGTGGTTTCTTGGGTAGCATAGAGTGTTGTCCTAATAGGAAGAGGCAGAGAGATATGACAGGAAAGGATGCCGAGGAATTGTTTACTTATTGGATGGACGTGAGAATTTAGAAAGTAACTATGTGAAATTGGCTCAAGAAGGTCTGGTTAGTCATAGAGTGATTCAAAGAAGAAGACGACAGTGATATTTTTGAGAGAATGCGCAAGCTAATGCTTGACCTAAACTAGTCCAAAGGGTAGAGGACCATTTTTGACATGGCGTAAGGGTTGAGCACATAAAACATACTATCCAATTCTTTGGGGTAGTTTATCTTGCATAAGGAGAATGAGAAGTTGGAAGAGTGCCTATTCATCCTTTAGTATCATGTCCATGCCTTGATGCGGGGGATGCAGGTGATTGTGCCTGGTTTGGAGATAGTTGTAAAAAATCAGGGTATATAACTCTCTACTTGCACTAAAGTGAAAATGTCGGAATGCTATGTCGATTTGTCCACCTCCTCTGATAAGAGTAAATGGGACACATATGTTGAGATCATCGATGAGGTAGAGTCAAGAGCCTGGATAGACTAATCTTTCTTGGAAGCAATTTTATTTTGTTTTTGATTAAGGGTCGGAATGACGGTCTATATAGCGAAGTTTATTGATAAAGTATTTATGGGTGAAGTGAAGTTGATTACAACTATTCCCCATATTTTGGCATATATTTAGTAAGATAAGTTTCTTGTAATCATCATGGGAGTCCACTGCTGGAATACTTATCATGGACTTGTTCCTCATGTACTTTTTTTGAAGACTTATCATCAAAATATCCTAGTTTAATATCTTAAAATAATAGAATGAATTCAACTAATTTATGTTTATCTTCTTTGTGATATATATAATGTTTTCGATACATAAGCTAGCAAATTGAATACCCAAATACTATATTGTGTGCATAACCTAACAACCATTAAGCTCTTAATACCTCAATTTAGTTTCTAAATCCTAACTACCACTATGTTTCAACGATTATGTGGTAGCATAATCTAGTGGGTGCTAAGATCAAAATATCTTAATTTAAAATAATATATAATGTTTTTGATACATAACCTAGCAAATTGAATACCTAAATAATATGTTGTGGCATAACTTAGCGGTTGCTAAGCTCTTAATACCAATATTCACTAAGATCATATTATTATGTTTTGGCATAACCTACCTGCCACCATGCTTATAATATCTTGCTTTATTTTACTGAAACCCATAGATTTCTAAGATCCAAATATTATGTTGTGTCATAAGCTAGCGGACGCTAAGCTCAAAATATAATTGGGTAACTGTATATATTATAACATCTCTTAGTACCTCAAGCTTATATTTATATCATTACTACTAGGTTGGAAGATTTTACGGTAGCGTAACCTAGTGGGCACTAATCTTGAAAATATTATAATAAAATGGAATTTTTGTGATACATAACCTAGCAAACTGAATACCCAAATAATATGTTGTGGTCGGTTGCTAAGCTCTTAATACCAATATTCACTAAGATTTTATATTTGATGCATAGCCTACCCTCCACTATGCTTATAAATCTTATTTTTAATACTAAAACCTAGTGATCTTCTTGACCCAAATAAAGTGTCTTGTCCTAAACTAGCGGATAAACAAAATCTAATTGAGTAACTAGATATATTATAGACCCACTAAGCTTGAAACATTATAGTGAAGTCACCTAGTGCCCACCTAGTTGAAACTGTGTTTCCTTTAATTTTTAAATCCAACCCATCCTGTGAGTCCTTAAAGCTAGAAATGAGATATACTCGATGAAGCCTAATGGCTACTGAGATATTCTTAGTTGTAAAAAAATCGATTGCTTGACCCAAAAAAGTGTGTTGCCTAAAAATAGCCAAATCGTAATTTAACATTAAGAGAAATAACAAAGTGATCACTTGACCTAAAAAAGTGTGTTTCCTATAACAAAATCCACCTATCCTTGAGTCCGCAAACGTAAATGAAGACTTTATATATTATCTGGACGCTGTTTTTCTTTTTTAGAATCTAGTTGTTGAGACTTTCGTTGTACTAGTAGGCATCCAAAACTATTTTCCATAATTAAATGAAGACTTCATTAAAATAAGAATTATAGCCTAGTGGTCGCTAAAGTAAGCAACATATTTCATTTAGATAGTATTCAAAAATGAGTTTATATAAATGGTAAAAAATAAATCTACAATTTATATAATAGTATAAATATAGACTTGGACTCATTGTATCATAGTGGTTGTTAAGCTATACTTAATATTTCTACATGTAGGATAAGAAAAGAAACCTAGACTAACGACCTATAAGTTATACTACATGTTTTTAAATACAACATGAACTACTCATTGTACCCTAGTGACCGCTAAGCTATTCCTAAAGGTAAATATACCATGTTCATAAATGTTATACATCTAAATACTTAATGTTTTTTAGAAATCATATTGAAAAGATAAAAAAGATAACAAATAAATCTAGTGTTTATATAATGGATACATAAATATACGTGTGAAATCGTATCTTTAATATGTTATACATGTAAACGTATAGTTTTATCTACTTCTTACAAGATTCTAGTAGAATTATTTTACATTTATGAAAAAATATGGAAGCTCAGAATTGTGTTTGAGAATCTATAATTTTTTTACATACGATGCCATCTACTCGTTGCATCCTAGCGACCGCTAATCTATTCTTAAAGGTAAATATATCATGTTTAAAAGGAAGCTATTTTGTAAATCTAAATTGTTAATCTTTGTGAATATAACAATTGGCAAAGAAAAAAAGTGATCGCTAGGACTAAAAAACACTATGTTGCATATATACCAACAATTGATCCAGGAGGTGCCAAGGAAAACAAATACTTTTTCCAAATTAGAATTATAGCCTAGTGGAAGCTAGGGTATACAACTTTTCCTATCGTAGATTTTATTCATAGAAAATAAATCATATTGAAAAGATACAAATGATAACAAATAAATCTGTAATTTATATAATGGATATATAAATATACGTGTAAAATCTTGTATGTAATTTGAAATAGAATTGGGGTTTTATCAATAGGTTGTTGAAAAAACCAATTATATCATGGTGGCCTCAAAGCTATGTTAATTTTTGACAGAGATTAGTGGGATCAAAAGGAAGAATATATTAATTATAAAATGCATATTGATTAAAATTAGATGTAATAATATTATTGCATATATAATGTGTTTAACTTCCAATGTACATACCATAAAAATGATGAAGACATTACATTTGGTTAAATCTACATGGAAACATGTATATCATTGGAAATAATTATCATACAATTGAATTATTAATATGGTTTTATAGTTTTGAATTAATATTTTTAACCTCATATATTTCCTAAAATATCTAAGTGGCAACCATGTAAAAAATGTAATATGCATTAATTAACGAGGTTTCTTTGCATCATCTTGATGAACAACATGAAATTATTTTTGGTTCTCTTGACTAAAATAAAATTGAAAATAAGGTGACTATGCTAGAAGCTATCATTATCCTAAAAAACAATTGTAGGGACGAGAAAAAAAAAATTCAAAACAAAAAAATGCAAAGAGAGACATAGAATGGCAGAAATGGTAAAGCGTTAAATAGAGATAAATACTAGAGTAGAAAAGTGATTAAAATTTATTTTGTTAACGCATAAAAAAGTGAGTTTTCAAGAAGAATAAGGTAGTTTGGCACAAAGATCAAAAGCAACGGGAAAGCAAGGCTTGACTGTGGAGCACGATTCATTAAGACAAAACAAGGCTTGTGTGGATCATGATTGGACTGCCATGTAAAACACAAGAATCAGTCAACTACAGTGAAACTAATAGATCCTGTAATAAAAAGGTACACCTTTACTATAAATATATGGTTTAGTAATATATGAAATTATTTCATGCTTTATGCTATCTGTGAAACCCCCATTTGCTATCTCATTCAAACAATCATTGCACGATTCTTTTCTCAACCTCTATTGCTTATCCGTGTGCATCCTTTGTGTGCGTCCTCTGGGTGCATCCTTTCTGTGCTTATTTTTTGTGGGCCTTTCTCTATGAACAAGATCATAATCACATGTAAAAAAAACCTAGATTCGAACATTCAGCCCCACAATCTATGGTTTGCACATATTTTTTAATTTTGAAGACATGCTTTTCTGATTGACCAAAAAAATATGAAACCCTACTCAATATTTCTCTGAGGTATTTAAATATTTGTTTAGCGCATTCCACGAAAGAAATTTTTAAAAAAGAAAAAGAGCGGGATACAAAAATTTGAAATTTTCACTTTCCCCCTCTAAAAGCAAAAGGGCAGGCTATTGAAATTTCAAATATCTGAAAACTTACCCCCGCTAAAAGAAAAAGAGTGGGCTATTGAAATTTCAAATATCTAAAAACTTTTCCCCTCTAAAAGAAAAAGGGTGGGCTATTGAAATTTCAAATATCTAAAAAATTTTCCCCTCTATAATAATATAAGGGAGGGCTATTAAAGTAACAAATATATTATACATATCATGATAATGTGGGGGAATTCAAGCATAGCAAAAAAATCATTATTCCATGGTCTAAAAATAGAAAAAATAAATCCTAATTGTCATTGTCTATAGCCTATGATAATATAAACATAATAACAAATATAATATACAACATATAATTAAACCAAGCATAGCAAAAATATATATTAAAAAAACTGAAGAAATAAATCCTAAACATAGTTTATAAGATTATTAGAATAATATACAGACATTTACATTCCATTCTTTATCAAAATAAATTTCTACATTATCAGATATAGTGTTCCCTAATTTAAATTAATTATCTAATGAAAATGTGCCACGTGGCAAGTTCGAATAAGATATTTCAGATACATAATAAGGTTAGCAATCCAAGACTTACATTTAGTGTTACTGTACAACTATTTTCAAAATAAGAAACGTTTAATCCTAGGGTCTGATATGTGATTTCTATCAATAAGTAAAGGAGCTTAGCGGGCGCTAAGAATTTTCTTTGTTAAGAAACGATGAGAAATATGTCTTGAAAACCATGTATCTTATGGAAACTACATACTAATCCTAACAATCCACAACTTTACAGATAGTTTTTAAAATGAGAAGAGGTAAAGGTAGGAGCCTAGTGGCCACTAACCTAAACCATGATTTATTATTTTATGTCTTCTTTCAAAATAAGAAAAATTTAAGCCTATTATCTAATATGCAGTTTCTGTTAATAAGTAAAGGAGCTTAGCGGGCACTACACAATTTATTTAATAAGAAATGATGTGAAGTATGAGAGGAAAACCATGTATCTCATTAGAACTACATACCAAGGCCAGGGATCCAAAACTATAATTATAGTGTATAAAATGAGAAGAGGTAAAGGTTGGAGCCTATTGGTCACTAAGCTAAACTGTGATTTATTATTTTATGTCTACTTTCAAAATAAGAAAATTTTGAGCCTATGGTCTGATATGTTGTTTATGTCAATAAGAAAATGAGCTTAGTGGGTTCTAAGCATTTTTTATTCTTAATGAGATAAAATATGAGTTGAAAAGTATGTATCTTATGGAAACTACATATTAAGGCTAGCAATCCAAAACTGTAAAGATAGTGTTTATATTGATAAGAGGTAAAGGTAGGTTGCTAGCAACCGCTAAGCTATACTATTCAATTCAATAGGTTATGGTGTTCCACTCAATACATACAAAATCTTATCGGTTGCTAAGCATTTTCTCTTGTAAAAAAGATGTGAATTATATGTTATAAAAAATAAGTCTTGTGAGTACTACATAATAGATGAAAACACAGTAGTGACCCAAAGCTATATACGTATGGTATTTATAATGACTAGTAGTAATGGTGGAGCCTAGCGACCGCTAAACTAAATCATGATCTTTTATTTTATCATTATTTTCAACTTATTAAATTGTTGAACCTAGTGTTCACTATGCCCTTACTTTCAATAAGGAAAAAAAAATAGTGTTCGCTAAGCATTTTCTCCCACAATATCATATGTGAATTATTTGTTTCAAATAATATACCTTATGGGAACTACGTAAGGCTTTATCCCTCATGTACCTTAATCACTCTAAGAAATAACAACATAGGGAAAAAAAGGGGAAAAAATTTATCTACCTTTAATAATGTAGGACCCAAAAAATAGGTTTTTTTTTACCTACCTTTAATATTATACCTTAATCACTCTAATAAATAACAACATATATTACTTAAAAAATAAAACAAAAGAGAACAACCCTAAGTCCAAGTACAAATAAAGATGTAGGGTTTTTCCTAGTCTTCACTTTTAATAAGAGGTCACACATTTGTAGAGGATTTGTAGAAGAGGCACAGTTCAAAGAGTTGAGGGAAAATGTCGCCAAAATTAGACCCATATTAGGTTGTGGAGGTGTTCATTTGTGTGAAAGGAGGATAATTTGGAGTGGCCTCTTCATTGGCCCCTAAAATTGGTCCTTAATGTCTTTCACTGAAGAAAATCATAGAAGACATTGCAAAGGAGACTGCAAGATATTGGAAGGGTTTCAGAGTTACTATGAAGCTCTCTATACAAAATCATCAGGAAAAAGTTAAATTTGTTCCTAGCACAACTTCCTTGTTGATTAAAGCCCTAAAGGAACCTAAACGTAATAGGAAAAATATGAAAAACATTAACATACGGGGAATATCTTGTTGGACGATGTTATTGAAATTGCAAAGGTTGCGAAGACCCGATCCATGACAAAACATCTTGTGGGAACTGTGAAGGAGATTTTAGGTACGTGTGTTTCATTCGGGTGCACTTTCGATGGAAAGGATCCCAAGGATTTATAATAAGAGATCGATGAAGGAGAGGTCGAGATTCCAGAGGATTGATCAGGAGGAAGCAATTTTGTTTTGGGTATGTTTTATTGAGTTTTAGTGTATTGGGTATTTGTTTGTTTTTAAGGTTTGATTGGGAAACAATGGCTCAAATATTAATGAGTATTTCACTGAATAAAAATGAGCACACCAGATTTGGTTATAGTGGGTTTTGTCTCTTATTTAATGTTTTTGTATTTTCTTGTTTAATGTACTCTATATTTGTAGGCCTAATCTCCTTAATAAAAATGATTTATTTTAGTAATATTAGACTATAAATATTAGCTCGAAGCATTAAACCAAAATAAGAAGTAACATCTAGTAATATATTTACTAGCTAAGGTTTGTAATAATTTATTTTCACTTTACAAGAAAAATATTGTTTCCTATGAATGTGGGGCATGAGGCTTACCTCATTGACAAACATTCTCATAAGTGGTGGTGTAAAGGGTGCAACAAGGTTGGGTTTTGGAAAGTTGGGGAATGGCCCGAATCTGTGATGGCTATGTTGATGGAAAGGGGGTTCTATTGGAAGTTGATGCAGAGGATTCAACTTTGATTATGTATTTTTGAGGTTTAAGGTTAATGTAAGACCATGTAAGAGCATCTACGGGTTTTTAGTGCTGAAGAAAGTATGATGGGAGCCTAGCGATCGCTAAACCAGAGCATGAAATTTAATTTTATCATTGTTTTCAAATTATTAAAATGTTGAACCTAGCGTCCACTATGCCCTTAATTTTGATAAGGAAAAAATGCTTAGTGTTTGCTAAACATTTTCTCCCACAAGATCCAATGTGAATTACATGTTTCAAACAATATACCTTATGGGAACTATGTAAGGATTGATCCTTCATATACCTTAATCACTCTAAGAAATAAAAACATAGGAAAGAAATTACCTACCTTTAATATTGTAGGACCCAAAAAATAGGAATTTTTTTTACCTACCTTTAATATTGTAGGACCCAAAAAATAGGAATTTATTTTTACCTACCTTTAATATTGTGCCTTAATCACTCTAATAAATAACAACATATATTAATTAAAAAAATAAAAAAGATAACAACCCTAAGTCCAAGTATAGATAAAAATGTAGATTTTTTCCTAGTCTTCCCTTTTAACAAGAGGTCGCGCAGTTGTAGAGGATTTGTGGAAGAGGTACGGTTTGAAGGGTTGAGGAAAAATTCTGCCAAATTTGGACCCAACTCAGGTTGTGGAGGTGTTCATCTGTGTGATAGGAGGAGAATTTAGAGAAGCATATTCATTGGCCCCTAAAATTGGTCCTTTGGGTCTTTCACCAAATAAAATCGGAGAAGAATTTGTAAAGGAGACTGCAAGAGATTGGAATGGTTTGAGGGTTACAGTGAAGCTCACTGTATAAATTCATCAGGAAAAAGTTAAGGTTGTTCCCAATGCAACTGCATTGGTGATTAAATCCCTTAAGGAACATAAACGTGATAGGAAAAAGATGAAAAACATTAAACATATTGGAAACATCTTGTTGGATGATGTCATTGAAATTTCGAAGGTCATGAAGCATCGATCCATGGAAAAACATCTTTCTGGATCTGTGAAGGAGATTCTAGGTATGTGTGTTTCTGTCAGGTGTACTGTTAATGGTAAGGATCCCAAGGATTTACAATTAGGGATCGATGAAGGAGAGGTCAAGATTCCATAGGATTGATCGGAAGGAAGTGATTTTATTTTGGGTATGCTTTATTGAGTTTTAGTTTATATGGTATTTTTTTGTTTTTAAGGTTTGATCGGGGAAATAATGGCTTAAACATTTATGGGTCTTTTATTGAATAAAAATGAGCACGCCAAATTCGGTTATAGTGGTTTTTGTTTCTTATTTAATGTTTGTGTATTTTCTTATTTAATGTACTCTATATTTGTAGGCATAATTTCCTTAATAAAACTGAGTTGTTTTGGTAATGTTAGATTGTAAATATCAACTGGAAGCATTAAACCAAAATAAGAAGTAACATCTAGTAAGATATTTACTGGATAAGGTTTGTAATAATTTATTTTCACTTTACAAGACAAAGCTCATTTCCTATGAATTTAGGGCATGAGGCTTAACTCATTGAAAAACATTATCAGAAGTGGTGGTGTACAGGTTGTAACAAGGTTGGGGTTTAGCAAGTTGGAAAATGGAGTGAATCTGTGATGGCTATGTTGAGGGAAAGGGGGTTCTACTGGATGTTGATCTAAGGGAATCAACTTAGATTATGTACTTTTGAGGTTTAAGGCTGATCTAAGACCATCTACAATTCCATTCTAGTGAGATTTCACTCTAATAAGATGAACTATAAACACAATATCAATGACAGGTTTTCAGTACTGGAGAAATCATGATGAGATCTTAGTGACCACTAAATTATAGCATGATCTTTTAATTTATCATTGTTTTCAAATTATTAAACTATTGAACCTAGCATCCACTATGCCTTGACTTTCGATAAGGAAAAAATTCTTATCGTTCGCTAAGCATTTTCTCCCATAAGATCTAAAGTGAATTATGTGTTTCAAATAATATACCTTATGGGAACTATGTAAGGCTTGATCCCACTATCTGGTATATAGTGCAGTTATTGTCTCTGTCAGGTACATTTCAGCCAACATGATATAATTATAATCAATAAAAAACACTAGAAATCCAAAGTTGTACATATAGTGTTTACAATGACCATGATGGTAGGAGCCTCGCGATCACTCAGCTAGGTTGTGATTTATTATTTTATCGTAATTTTTAATAAAAGAAACCATTGAAAGTAGTTTTTGATGTGTCATTACTTTCGGTAAGTAATGAAACTAAGTATTAGGTAAACAATTTTTCCAATACAAAACATTGTGAAGAGGTCCATGCTTACGTTTAGGAAAAGTGTAATCCTTCCCGTTTGTTTTTTATAGCTTGTTGTGGAATTTCCCATGTAGCACTACACTTAAAATATCATACTTGTAGTTATAGATAGTTAGACATGAATAAAGTATTTCCGATATACACATATTTCACGTTGTCTTATATAACAAAAAATTATGAGCTATCACTAACTCCGTCAATGTGATTTTTTTTTATCAAATACTCTCCTCAAAATACAAAACATTAGATCTTCTGACTATTATCCTTTAAACATGTTAATTAGTCTTGTTATAGGAATCTAAACCTTATTACTACAGTATGATTGATATACACATAAATCACATGGTCTTGAAAACAAAAAATCACAAGCTACCACAAACTCTCTTTGAAATAAAAAATATTACATCTCAATGTCCTCTATGGTTTATCATTAAAAATGTGTAAATGGAAATTTGATGGGGCCTACGAATGGAACCCAAGTATTTAGGGGTGGGGTGTATTATTTGTAATGATTTGGGAAAGATGTTAAGAGCAGGATCATTCCTCTTGCAAAAAGGAACCAATAATCAAGCAGAGGAACAAACTCTTCTTTTGGGTATTAAACTTGTTATGCAAAGTGGTATTTCTCACTTTCATATCAAAGGGGATTCAATGATTATCATTCAAGCTCTTAAATAAGGTAAAACCCCAAATTAGAAACTATATTACTTCTTATCCAATGTACTTTTTTGGTTTGCTAAGTTGGAGTCATGGGAAGTACACCATATCTTTCATGAGGTAAATCAGATAGTGGATATCTTAGCCAATTTTGGTGTGACAAAAGCTTATAATTATTTAATAGCTAATGATTGCGTGGGGTGGCTGGGCTTGGCCACCATTTTCAAGAATGATGCTCTCTAACCAATGGAAGATTAAATTTTTGGAGGCACATGGGAAAATTCTCTTTAATACTCTGCCAAGATCTCATTTGCTTCACAATTTTCCTCTTGATTTTAGATTTCTGGGGGTTTTCACGAGTTATTGCAATGGATTTTTATCCTCTTCCTGGGTTGTATCTACGTTGAGAGACTCAAGAAATGGTGTTTTACGGGCTTGTCACTCTTACACACCTAAAAAATGTGTTTAAGCTCGAATCCCTCCAGATTTGTAGGGCAATTGAAGGCATAATTGGGGAAGAATGTTTGCAGAGTAATGGTTGACCACGAGTCAATATTGATTTTTCCAATCTTTTCGTGACCAATCTTCTACTAATAGGTGAGGAAAAAGTGGCGGTGATGTAAATTTATTGGAGTTTCGTCTTTCCCCATCACATTGGTGGGCTAGAAGAGGCGGTTTGTGGGTTTTGTATGCCCTCCTATTTCATGCTTGATGCAGAGAGTAAGGGCTTGAAAAGGGTGCCTAGGGAGTTGGTTTAAGAATTAGAGAGGTGAAACAAGGTTCTGTGGAGGTTTGAGGTGGTTGTGCACGTGAAATGTAGGTCTAGGCGACAGAAGGGTCCTCTATCTCACAGCTTGACCTAGAGGATTTAGAAAATCCCATAGGCTCGATTCCCTCTCACGTGGCTTGACTCAAGGATCGAGGTGGCTCGGCCTACTCATTCCTTCTACAGGCTTCCATACAAAAAAATATAGTTTGACGTACCCGTTCTTGAAAGAGAAAGGAATTTTTAGTTAAAGGGGACATCAAAATTCCCAAAGTGGAAATAGTTAGTGTATCAGACTAAATGGCTTAAGGCTAGATAGTATAGTATATATAGTTTTTTTTCTTTTTGGTCTAGGGTGGAATAGTTTCACAATGCTATTGTTTTTCACCCTGAGTAATTTTATAGAAGTTTTATTTTGTATCAGGGTGACATATTCTTCATGGTTTCATTGTAAACCACCCTGATAGATTTGATACTATTATTCATACTATAAAGGGAGGGGACCCAAGAACCCCTAGATTCATAACTTCAGTAAAAAAGTGTTTATCTTATAAAAAAGGTGTAAATGGATTAAACAAAATTAGGTTGTTCTTTTATATGTTGACTAGAAGTCTATCTACCAGTAAAATATGTATTTTTTAATGTTCATATCATGCCATCTATATAATGTTATGGCTTATCTAGCTCATATGTAATACTTTCAAAACGTGAAAATGGTTTCGTATCTTTCAATGCATCATAATTCGATTTTAGAATTTTATAAAAAAAAATTTACTATTGATTTGATCCACAAAATATGAATTACTGTAACCAGTTGAATGATACATAAGATTTCCTATCGAATCCTAGCGGTCACTAACCATTAAGTTAATTACTATCTTATGATATATAGTAAATAACTCTAGAATGTGGTGTCTATTAAGGTACTATTTACATTCCTTAACAAATAATGTGAGAAAAACACTTTAAAGTTTGGAAATGACCTAATTATTATTGTATTTTACTCTAAATATAGGAAAAATGTCTTCCATTGTTTGCGTTCCATTTAGAACAATTCCATTCATCGCAAGGGGTATTTTTTGGAAGAAAAGAGATGAGCAATGGTTTGTGGAACTTAATTCCCCTAAAAACTACCACATCGACCTGTGTTTTTTTTTTATAGATGAAAATCACAAGGAAGTTGATATTGTTTTATCATCAAAATTTATTGATTTGGGGACACTACGTGTCCAAGTGGAACACTTTGAATTTGAAGAAAATAAGTGTCTTCAACTAGATATGGATTTGGATGTTTCTTTGTTTAGGAAATGGGAAATTTATGCCTACATAAACATCGGACCATATTCATGTTCAAAATATAGTTAAAATTTGGGGATTCTAAAAAATTCTGACAAAACTGGTTGTTCAAATGAACAAGTCATTCAAAATGGTATATTTACAGTATTCAGAAAATTGTATAGAAATAAGAAAACATATTATGTTTGTCATTTTTTGCATAGAAAAGGTTTTCTTTCACCTCTATAACATGTCAAGTTTTTTACTATGTTGAGGCAAACATATTTGACTAAATTGGAGCTAGTCCCATCTAAATCAAAATTGCATGGATTGAAAAGAAATACTAAATCAGCTGAGTCTTTTGAGGCTAGTGTAATAGTAGAGACATTTGATTCTTATTACCAGAGAATAAAAGGAAACAACAAAAAGAGAGAAAAATTTCTTCATTATTTGAGAAATAAACATCTACATAATATTGTATTGACATCTTGCAGTGAACCAATGTAATCAAAAAAATTAAATTGCATGAATCACACTACCACCAGTTGTCTATACTGTTGGGTGAAGAGAGCAATGGAAAAAGAAAATTTGATTCCCATATTGGGGGGAAAATGGAAAAATGGAAAAACGATCATGAGGTGGAATGATTTCTTCCTATCATGGCTCAGACAATATTATACAACTATGTGATGTCACTAGAAGGAAACATATTGGAAAGGGTGAAAGTCACACTCACAAATAATTTTTCTTGTAAATGTGCATATCCATTCCAGCTTCCATCAACTTTATCATATATTCCTTCAAGTAATCATTTCAATTTTAAATGTTTGATCATTGTTTTGTGCAATTTGGACATCAATATTACTTTCAATGTCATAATGGAGATTCTAACAGTTATCGGAACTAATGTGTAGGATTGTATTATTATTATTCTAATACCAAATGGTTATTCAAAAATGTTGAGTGACATGGTACAAAGATACATGGAAAAGGTTAAATACATTTGAGTATCAATTCTAGATGGATGCTACAGACTCTATGATGGAAATGGGATATTCAAAAGTTTGTGTCTTATGTACACAATATCTTGTGTGCACAACCGTGACAATAACTATGATTATAGAGAAGAGGTCACTATGGATTGGATGGAGAAATTGCCACAAAAATTGGTAACTGCAAGATAAAGTGGCCTACAAGGAAACATCCATCCTTTTCTTTGTGAAATATCATATGATTTCTAGGCTGAGATATTCACTCGATGTTATTCTATAAATTCTCTAGCTAGTGCTTTATGGCAACAATGTCGCACTTCATGCATTGGTGGATTCCAGCCTATCTTTTATTTTTATTGTTTTTTAAATGATTTTGACTGGAGCTTAGAACCAATGGGTTGATGGGACCCCTCTCGAACAACCATAAAAAACTGAAATAAACCTCTAACATGTAAAATCCCAACAATGGCTAAAAAAGAGGGACAAAAGTAAATAGAAATTAATTCCCACCTTGAGATGGGAAATAATCAGAAATGTTAGCTCTTCGACCCTTCTTTCCTTTTATTTTTGACACCTCATGCCACTTACCAAGATCTAAACAAACAACCAACATGAGATTGTTTTCCTCTTTAGCTTCCGTACTATCTGGTAAAAAATATGGCTCTGAGCGTGACTTTACGAGTGAGTGTCCAAGCTTCATACCTCCTACCATTGTCTAGTTATTCAAAACATTTGATTTTTTTTCCACCCCATTCTCATTGTTCTCTTTTTCCAAAGCTTCCTTAAATGTCATAGATGATACTAAATTTGGGCTTGGAGTTCCCCATCCCAAGGCTCCCTTCTTCGCATTTTTGTTGTTTCTATTAAATGGGAATGAGGCGTGAAGATGACCCATATTTTTATAGATTTGACACTGAAAGGTAGTGTTCTCATAGTCTAAAGGTTGAACTCACTGCAAGTTCCCAAATTTCAATTTTATGTGATCTGGCAGACCTTTGCTTGAATCTACTTCAACACATGATCTTGCAAAGGTGCACATTTTGGAATGTATTTGTTCCATATCCTTCTTTATGAAGTTACCTAGGGCATTACCAATATCCTCTAATGTATACCAGGAATACAGGGGTAATTGGGTAACCTTATCCAAACCGGCGTTATCATGACTGGATGAGTGTTAGGGTAGAAATATGGGAAACACGGGGTTAGATACAAACCAACATTACCCCAGAACTAAGGGTACTCAGATAAACACTGTTGATATTCTTCATGATCTTTGAAATGGACTATGAAAAAACCTTTAGAGCATAGGGAAATTTCACACTTAGTTGTGAAGTTTTTAAATACCCATTGACACAAGGTTTAAGAGGAGGTCCAAAGATAGGTAAATCAGCCTATGATTGAATATTCAAATAGGGTTTTGAAATAAGCATCAACCATAGGGTTAATTATCTCCACCTCAACTACTTCCTCTACTAAATTGACTAGATATGGCTGATTTCCTACTTGGTTTTTCCCATTAAACCCCAACACCTCTTTGAAATATTTTGGAGAGGGGGTAGCACAAGTTTTATTTCCATTTTTTATTCCTCCTAGCTTAGTCACCGCCCTACAGCCTCCTCCCAATCCATCTCCTCAAGAAAATGCACCAAAAGGCACATTCATATTTCCTATCTGACTTGAGCTTTTCACCTTACATTCCCCCTCCCATGCGCGCCGCTGGTTTTAGGGTTAATTTTTTCCATCGCTCTAACTCCAAATTTTTCTATCTTTTGTTTTTATTGTTGAGACACATAGTCAATCAATGTTTCTGAAACATTACTATTCTCATATGAAGAAAGGTTCATCTTTGAAAATAACTTCAAATAGTGATTTTTTTAAATGGATTTTAACCTAAATATGCTACTTATACAATTATTATTTATGAAGACAACCATAAAGCTATAAAATTTTATGTATAACCATTTCACCGTGATGTTACTCAACCAGTTCAACATGGTGATTTACTTTCAATAATTTTATAAATATGTTTAATGAGCTCTATCTTTAATTGTCATGGTTTTCATTTTTTTTAACAAAGCTATTTTTTTGCAGTTCAGATGACAGATGTGGAGGACATGGGCACATCAGCCATGAATACACCATCAGATCCAGGTATGTTAATCGTGTGAATTTACAAACAAAACCACTAATAAGCCCCAAAAAATTATAAGACCATAAATGATTATGTAGACAACTAATAAGGCCCACAAATTTATAGGAAATGATATGATATCCATTTGTATTTTACAAAAAAATTATTTATAAGGCCTAAAAATTTAAAGGAAACAATAACTAATAGACATTACTTTGTATGCTTGGCTTAGGTTCGAAGAAAAATTTAAGGAAATCCATTTGTAAGCTACGATAACAATTTAAAATGAACTATATAGAGCTTAGTGAACTCTATGCATACATGTTCAATACATAAATGGTTTGACTAAAAAAACTTACATTCATCAATATCTCGTTGACTTACAACTACATACGATCTACAATGTTTCATTGATTCACTACTGCATACTAACTACTTACATTGAATTAACATTGTTTTGGCTTCAACGTCATCATAAATAGAACTACATATGGCTTGATCCAACTCATTTTATGTAAAGAAACACTTGGCTAGCCTCATTAAAGGTTTTCTAGCTAAGTATAGTTTAGCCAGTGATGGCATAGCCTAATGGTCACAAATCCTCATTAATAGCTGAGGACTATTCACCACTAAAGGGTGGCTTGATGAATATAATCGTAGCTTAACGGAAGCTAAATTTGAATTATAACACAGAGAATAATTGATATTGTACTTACCATATCACCACATAAACCACTATGTGTATCCATTTAAGTTTTCCACAGCATGAAATTGATTATGAATTGATTAATGTTTCTTTCTAATACATTATTCTCACATTTTCAACAGGAAGAAATAGATTATGAATTGATTATTGTTTATTTTAAATAGATCTTGCATCAACAGATCCAAAAATGTGTACATGCGGTGTAATCCAAACCTGAATCTCAATCGGTAATTATTAGCTGTAAGCCAAAATGTTGTTTATTTCAATTGGTTGTAATTGATATGCGGCTGATGAAAATAAAATTTGTTTACTTTCCTGCAAGTAGTGATAAGATTTATTTACTCATTTTGGATATGGAGGACTTGTTATATCAGATAAACAAAACATACAATAAGAAGATGTCATTCAAGTTTGGTATGAAAGTTGTCAACCTGCGAGGTGGCCTGTCAGAATTTATAAAATTACTATCACCATACTATGAACTAGGATTCTAGTCCAAAACTCTCATTTCTGCTGATGTTAAAAATATATCAAAGGGCTTCAATAAAAAAAATCGACCATATTGAATTCAAGACTCACTTGGGGAAAGGAACATTGCAATATAGTTGAGGGAATAACAATAAGAGACCTAAAAAATGTTTGGAGTAGAAATGATTTTTCATATAGTTCGAAAAAAAAAATTGTATTACATTAGGTGCAAATGGAAACCCTCCTGAATATTTTATGGTGAGTATGAAAAGCAGATGAAAAGATTGTACAAAAGATAAATGGTTGATGGCAGATTTGTACAAAAAAATATCAAAAATGGTGTCTCAGGAATGGACTATGGTAGAGGGCATCAAATACTTGGAGCAAGAAAAAGCTAAATAACTATTTATCTTTTCATAATGTTGTTATGATTGTATTTCTTAAGATTTCCAATAATATATACATTCATATGTTATTATGAAATGTACCGCATAACTCTATTCTATTATGTTGATATTGTCAAAATATAAGTTGGGAGGATTTATATTTTCAATGATTATAAGATCACAGTATGATTGAATAACTTCTGTGGTGAATTATTGGAAAATATTTCCCTTGAAAAATTGTAAAATAGCATTATTTTTACATTGTTCACAAAATGAATATAAAATTATACTAGTGCTCCATTTGTATGGGTGAATAATAATTACATGTGTAATTATTATTTGATAAATTTGTACATTTACTATGTAAATGTAAATAGTAAATGTAAAATGTGGTTAGTAAAGTTAGTAAGTTAGAGTATTGTTTTATTTTATATAGTGAGAGGTTCATATGGGTGTATGGTTGATATGAAGACAAATGTTGTTGTAAATTGTTATTTTACATCTCCTATATAATGGAGTGTATTGAAATAGTGAATTAATGAAAATATAATATAGATTGATTTCAATTATTGTCTGTGTATCTATTTCATGGATTCTTTGGTGATTAATTTCTACATTTGGTACCAAAGGTTAAATCTGTCTCGAAGATGATCTCGTAACTTTTGTTTCGCGATCTGGGTTTCTCCAAAAAATTTCGTGTGGAACGATCTGGTATACAGGAAGCTACAGTAGAAATTTCAGCAAAACCCAGTTCATAGTTTGGGAGAAACGTGCAATTTACTATACAGCACATTTACTGCTTTTTTTTGAAGAAATCAGAGAATCAAAGGTAATTCAAATCTACATTATGGATATTTAGATCAGTAAAATGGATACACCATTAGATAAATTTAATGGGCTGAACTTCCATTGTAAAAATGCAGATGCAGTTAATGAATAAATGGAGGATAGTAGATGGAAAAGAAAAAAAAACCTACAGATGTAAGTAAAATTTTGGGAAACTAGAGATACAAAGCCAAAGCAATAATATCAGATTCTGAATTACATCATAGATTTAGAAAAATCTTCTACAGAAATATGGGACTTATATACAATACTTTTGGGGCTATAGCAAATAATGCAAAATAATCTATGCAATTATTCAAATTGAAAATGAATGAAGAAGTCACAATGTCAATCATGAATGAGATCTCTTCTTAGACAACTAGCAGAAGTTAAAGCTCCAATGAAAATGCAAAAGCCATATTATTAAACAGTTTGCCATCCAAGTGACAATAATGTTGTCTTTACTTATGTCTTTTCATTAGAATGATTTGCTCTCAACTATGAAGAGAAAAGAACTAAAGAAGATGTACTGCATTGTACCTAAAAAAGAAGTACAAGATTTCTCCAAAAATAAGGAGGAAATGAATGTTTTTACTAGCATAAAAGTCTATTTTGTAAAAAACGAACGGGTGTCTAAATTCAAAATGGAAGAAGTAAAATGGGCATAGACCTGATTATGAGGAAGAACAAGTAAATGAAGACAGTGGCTCTGAAGACTTCTTGTTCTGAGCATGAAACTGGAGGATGGAGGCAAACGGAGGTTGATTCAGCGACCTCTCGTCAGTTGACGAATATCAAGATGTGTGTGCAGGATTTTATAGTGTGGTGTTCAGTTTGCAGTGATCCTGTTTTCAATAAGTGGAAATTTCACATTGAGGGGGGGAACATGATCCATGTTCCATTTCCATTATGTTAGCTTTTTCTATTGACGAGTAACAATTTCAGTAGAATTTCCTATGTTATTCCCTACAGTGAGATAGTTGAGAGTTGTTGGCATCATCATGATATAGTTTCCAGAAAAACTATCCTACTGAAAAGCATCTGTTGTGTGGTTGTTGGTTAACCACTTAATCCAATATTGTCCTTGAAACCATGCAGATTGAGCATGCTACGTAGCGGCACGTTGCAGTAGCAGGTTTTCCCATGTTCGCACTAAGGGGGGGAATGTTAGGAAATATATATTAGTGCTCCATTTGTATGGGTGAATTAATTACATGTGTAATTATTATTATGATAAATTAGTGAAATATTTACTATGTAAATGTAAATAGTAAATGTAAAATGTGGTTAGTATGTGGTAAGTTAGTAATTAGAATTCTTATTGTTTTATTATTATATTGGTGAGAGGTTAATGGGTGTATGAATATGAAGACAAATGTTGTTGTATATTTTACATCTCCTATATAATGGAGTGTATTGAAATAGTGAATTAATGAAAATATAATATAGAGTTGTTGATTTCAATTATTGTCTGTGTATCTATTTCATGGATTCTTTATATTAGATCAGATTAATTTCTACAATATACTTAATTATTCTTAAATTATTTTTTAATATAATATATATATATATATATATATATAATCTATAAAAATTTACAATCATATCTACAATATGCAAGTCATATGTGACGGTTATTTCAAATATTTGCAACTATATTATGGATAAAAAGGATTAAAAAAAGTCTAAACGGGTGTCAAATTTAACACCATGTTGTGGCCTTTGTTGAAACCATTGAAGGACAAGAGAAGATGTTCGGGATGATATTTGATCAAAAACCAAATTCGAGGGAACTTATTTTTTGGATCTTCACTAAGACAAAGCATTAATAATGCTTTGCGGTCACTAGCCTGTTTAAACCATAACCATTTTCTGAATATAACATAGTATAAATAATGGCCAGCGGCTGCTAGCCCTTATAAAAAATAAATATGTTTTGTACATAACATAGCATAAATAATGGCTAGCATATGTTAGCCCTTATAAAATAGAAACATGTTCTATACATAATATAGCATAAATAATGGCCAGCGACTACTAGCTCTTATAATGGATTCCAATATATGGGACTTTGGAGTGCATATAATTCCAATATAGCTGATTTTGGATTCCAATATATGTGATTTTGGATTCCAATATATGCGATATTGGAATCCAATATGTGTGATATTGGAATCTGATATGTGTGATTTTGGATTGTAGATAATTCCAATATTTGACATTTTGAAATCCTAAAATAACAATAATGGATTTTGATATTAAGTATATTTTTTAGATGTTGGGACTGGAAAAAGTGCTAATTTAGGGAAATAAGCGTTCTAACTCTGTTTTTGATCATGGAATGATGAATGAAGGTGTCATTGATACAAACTATGGGGAAAAGGGGAAGATCATGTTCTTCTCGTGTGGAATGTCGGTGTCGTCAAATGATATAGATGATAAAGAGGCCAAGGACCTAACAAGAGATACAAAGGGATGAGCCTCCTCATTAGGAGTAGGGATGCACTTAAGGGATTAAATGAAGGATTTTTTATGGTCTGGGGAGTTTTGGATAAGTTCATAAAGTGACATCCTAATTAGGGACAGGTGAAGTTATTTCGTAACACTCCTCTCAAAAGCAGGCCGAGGGGCAGCTAAGATAAAGACCTTATATTTTGATGAGGAAAGTGATGGAGTAGGATCACTAAAGGGAGTGGAAAAAGTGAATTTGGATTTGGGTTGAACGGATGGTTGGGATTCACAGGGATGGGAACGAGTTATGACCTTAACAACATAAATGTAGAGAGGAGGACTTTCTTTGTGAGAAGTTGAGGTTGGAGGAGGAATGGCGACATAAGTCTTAGATGAATGAGGGGATTTGGATGTCTTAGTAAATAAAGGTTGGGATGAGGGAGTTGATTTGGTTGGTGGGTGAGTTTGTTTCTCCTCAACAATAAGGTCATCATCGTCGATAACATTATGAATGATCATTTGAATATCCCTACAGTGTTATGTGTCATGTTCCAGTGCATGATGATATGTAAAAATGAGTTTGGAATCAAACCATGAGATTCTTGGGGAATTTGGATCAAATGGTTTGGTATATGGAAGAGTGATTTCGGAATATTAGAGTAATTGATGAAACATTATTGTGTAATACCCTATGGGAAATATGGAGGATGAGGTGGCTTCAAGTATGGTAGATAAAGATTTGGATTATTCAGTTTGAGGTGGTTTCATGGGATCTTTTGATGTCTTCTTTGGCTTAGAAGAAGAGGGAGATGGTTGTGTTTTAGTCTCGGTTTTGATTGGTGGTGATTTGGAAGGCTTGGATTTAGTTTTACTAGTGGAATATGTGGATGATTTGGAAGGTTATTTTGATTTGTAAGAAGGTTTAGGTTATGTTGACTAGTTGATAATGAGGGTTTTAGAAGGGGATGGTCCTAAAAGAGAATGAGACACTCGTAAGGATGGCGATGTGACACTAAGTTTCTTAGGAGGAGTCATCTTAGGAGAAGGAATGTCTTTCCTTTTATGAGGATGTGTAAGATATTTTTGAATGGGCATACCAAGGTTTTTAATTTTTGATTGTGAGGGTTTGGCCTTGGTAGAGATAGTGACATATTTATCTAGAGATTTTGTGGTGGTAGGATGTGCTAGTAAGGTTTGTAATACTGAGGGTGGGAGTGGTTTTTATATTATTTGTTTAACAATATATAAAGGTGTGGGAGATGGCTTAGGATTAGGATTTATTGGTTTCGATGTGATTGGAGTTGTAGAGGTTGTGGAAGTGTTAGTTGTAGGTATATTGATTATGGGAGTTTGTATGGTGGGTGTTTCAAGAGGTGGTGTAGATATAGGTATAGGTTTAGATGTTGATGTGGGTGTAGTTGTTTTAATAATAGGAAAAGGTGTAAATGTGGAGGTTTGGGTTGAAATCATTATAGGAAAGGAGGAGATGCAATAGGTGTAGATAACATAGATGTAGAAGTGGATATGGTTAAGTATAATGGGGGTGTTGTGGCTGTAGTCATAGTTGAAGTTATGATTCTAGGAGGAGAGTCTAAAATGGGGGTATATGTAATAGGCATCGAGATGACATGATTATGATGGTGTTGTTGGTCTTTGATCTATAGCATTAATGATATGGGCATTAGGTTCCTATGATGTGGAAGGTTGGTTCTGATTATTGGGTGAATGATTAGGGAATGGTTGTTTGAAAATGTTTAAGGATTGATTAGGTAGTGGATTAGGGTTTTCTACTTGAAGATCTCCCAAGTCTATAAGCTTTTGGATAAGATATTTGAATGTGCGATACTTTTCAATGTCATGGCCATGAACTTGGTGATATTTGCAGTAATTTTATTCACAATACCATGTGGATTTAGGATGTGTCTCATCATATGGTCAAATCATGGGAAGCCTAATGATGGTGACCATCATCAAATTTTCAAATAATAAATTGTAAGATTCCCTAAGATGGATGTAGTTGGGAGTCGGTCTAGGAGCTCTTTGTGGAGGCTCCACATGTGAAGTGGATGTAGAAGAAGATGAGGATTTAACTACGATTGTATTAGCGATGCTTTTGGATTTATCATTGTGTATGGAGGATTTGGTGAACTCATTCTTGGGTTTTTTTGATCTAATTTTAAGATGGCCTTGCTCAAGGGCACAAAGTTCAATTTTGTTAGCCATAGTGAATGCCTCTTCGAAGGTTTGAAAATATTGAATTTGCAGATTTGAAGAGATGTGCTTCACACAAGAACGTGAGAATAATTAAATAAGCTCATTTTGTGGAAGGTGAAATGATAATTGATTAATGATGTTACGTCATTGTGCGAAAAAGTATGTGATAGATTCATCATCATATTGTCGAATGGCATAGAGGTCAGTGATGGTAATATTACGTGTAATGATAATTGAGAATTATTCAAGGAATAATTACATAAGTTGATTGGTTGTGAATAGTGAATGATGTGGGATACTATTGTACCAATATAATGCAGGATTGGAAAGTGACATAGGAAAGGTGCAGAGCATGATATATTGATGGTGGGTGATAAGATAACATGCATGTCTAAAAGCTCATATATATTTTTGGGGATCCTCATTATTGTTGAACTTGGACAGCTTCGGAAGTTCCTAATGAGGAGGATATGGTTTCCTGGAGATAGATGGGTTGATGGGTTCATTGCGAATTTGTTCATTTGAAAATGTGGTCTTAGATTTTAAAGTTGTGGCTTCAAGGTTATCCATTTTGTTTAGTAGTTTTTGTAAGGGATCATTAGATAGTTGAGATGTCAAGGGATGATATATATATATGCATATGATGTGCATGGGTTGGGTTGTTATATGTTTGGTAAGTTTGGGGATGTGTTGGTGTAGGTGGAGGTGGTTGATAAGGGGGAATATAATTAAGGTGTTGTGATTGGATTGGTTGAGATACGGGTTGATGTTGAGATATGGGGATGTGGTAAGATTTATTTTATTGAGTTGGTTGTTGTGAGTTGGTAATGTTTGATTGATTTTATATGGGATTGGTTGCGAAGTAATTGGTATGTGGTTGATATACTTGGATTGGTTGAGTGGGGAGTATGTATTAATGAGCACCTTGGTGAGATGGTTGATAAGTTTGCATTTATTTGGATGGTCAAGGTTGAGAGGTGATTACATTGGCATGGATATGTGAAGTAGATATGAGGGGTAAGGTTGTGTGATGTTGTTCGGATATGGGAGGAAGAAAGTGTGAGTCTTGAGAGGATTGAATAGGTAGAGAAGTGATGCTGGTAGATGAAGTAATGGGAATATAAGAAGGGATGGAAGTATTGACATGAGAAAATTTAGGAGGGATGGGGACTACTAATTGGGTGGTTTTTTGGTTGTGAATAATGGAGGAATATGTTTGGTTAGGATCAAACTCATGTTGGGCCCTAGCAAGCTCACTCATGTCTCTAGGAAAGAAAATGACAAGTTGGGAGGTAAGGACTTGGGTGGACTCTAGATTAGAGTGGTAGGCATAAATTTTTTACGAGGGAGGTCTATCAATGGGAAGGTTAGTGGTTTTTCAAAGGAGATAGTCATAAAGAATGGCCATATTTACATCAAGAAGCTCCTGAAACTCCGCAAACCCACGAGGGATGAGAGGAGGCCCAGAAGCATGGATGGAGATGGAACAAAGAGGTTTTTATGGCCTAGGTGGGACAAAAAGGAAAGGATTGGTCCCACCATGGGTGTTAGATTGAAGAAATTGAACCTCTTGAAGAGGAGGAATGGAAACAATGGGTTGGATAATTACAGAAGACATGATCAAAGGAGTAGAAGTAAGAAGGGAAAGTGTGGGCATTTATTGAGAAGAGGTGATAGTGGAAATGGGGATATTGGTTGATGTCATGTTGTATTCCATTTTTTTATTGGAATCTTGTGATAACTGACATGAAACAAATAATAAATATAACTATGTTTACTTTTGATTAAAGAAAGAAAGTCACACAATAAGTTTTTAATTATCTTGATTATTAGAAATGTGATAAAGAAATGGAAAATGGGCTCAGAGGAAACTTAGGAAATAAAAATCTATGGATGGTTTCAGGTAGTGTGGGATGGATTCCTCAATATACCTATAGGTATGTGAGGGATGAATATGTGATTTATACTAGTACAGGGCTTATTATTGGGGCCTACCACCTCACTTCATGGTCCCACAGTGATAAGGGAGTCGGGTATTCAGCCAATATACTAGTATAAAAAAAAATTATAATGCAGCCAGAACATCGTGGCATATTTCCTATTGGGTGATAAAATACCAATAGTTCCACTTGGTAGGAAGTGTTTGGGAATGTGTAAATTGGATTTGTGTGTTTTAGGATGTGTATGATGAAGTGTGTATGCAAATTGTTAAACCCTCTAGTTAGACTAGATGTCCAAGACAAAAATGAAAGGGTTATTTTTAGATCCAAATTTAAATGTGAATATTCGATGAGAAAAACAAACAAATGATGCAATGCAATAAAGAAAAATATAGGGAACAAAAACAACGAATACCTGGTATATAGTTTTCCTTTTTATATGATCTTAAAAGTAGGTGGGTCCCATTGGGCATGCCATAATATTGACCAAGTTTCTTTTCTCTTTTCCAGATTAGTGAACTAGTAATAAAGGAAACAAACAACTCCAAATATAAATGGTTTTTGGTACCTTAAGATGAAATGATGGTGTGAATGGGAAAAAGTGATGAATCCTTCTCCGCAACAAGCTAAGTGACCTATAAATCAAGATAACTCAAAAAAATGGATCAGTAGATAGGATAGGAGGGATACTTAAAAAATACAATCTCAAGAATTGTGAGTTTCTTAAGATAGATTTCAACCCAAGGTGTGTTTAATAAAGATGGATAAAATAAATATTTAATAAATTGGATATATCGTATATGCATAATCTGAAGTAAAACATAAACTGAAAGCTAGATCTAAGGTGATAAAAAGAACATATGTTCTAAATATGATAAAATAATTCAAACCTGATAGGGTTCAATAGAGATCCGAGACTACAAAGTGCCAGTTGATGGTGACTAGGGATGGATGAGAAGAAAATGCATAAAATCATACCTGCAACTCTTCCTGTAGCTAGATCTAGATATGGTAATGCATTGTGATGATCAACATGAACCTACAGAAGATATGAGATAAGAGGAAATATAAATGATGCAAAAAATTTAGATGAATAAAGGGGAATACTAAAAATTTGGATAGGGTCAGCAGTGATCTGAACTGGTTGGTGAAAATTGGGGATTGAAAAAGTGAATCTAAAGTGGTAGACTGAAATAAATGACAAGATCTGGATGGTAGGTGGACTGTAAGACCAAAAACATAGGTGGATAAAGGCATGTAATACAGAAACAAAAAAAATGAAGGACGGATTAATGGTTCTTGGACTATATTAGTGACGACCTAGACTGGTTAGGGTATGGACAAAGGTCTAAGGACTGAAATGGAGACCTGCAGACAAAACAGAAGGTTGAAAGAGACTTATAAATCCGTGAAGATACATGAATCTACACAAGATGTTATTGGAAACAAAATAGCAATAACAACAAAGCTATGCCAAAAAATGAAATAATCCTCTCTAAATCACCAAATTTGATATTCCAAAGCTCTAAGAAGGCTCCTAAAATGGATGTGATAGCTGCAAAAGCACTCGGAGATGGAGACAAGATCCCAAGATAGCTCAAGGATTTCAAAATTACATCCTTGAACAAAGAGGGGTAAAGGTGATTTTATAGGGTCAACAATGACCCGGATGGGTCACTGCTGATTGTGGGGATCCATCCATTTGGACAATGGAATGATGCCCAACTCGAGGAAAAATGGCCCTAAAGAGGGTAGATTAGGGTTTGGGGAGATCAGAATGAACTAGGGTGTATAGGGAAGATAAATGGGTAGGTGGGAGGTTAAAAAGATTAAATAAAGGTCATGGGTGGGTAAAATTATTAAATGATGGCCTAGGGATAGTAAATTGGGGGATTTAGGGATGAGGAATAGATTAAATGATGATTAGGAGTAATTGATGATGATTAAGGATGAATAAGAAAATGATTTAGGGAGGATAAAATAATGAGATGAGGATTTGCACTAATTAAGAATAATTAGCATAAATAAAAGGATAAGATGGAAAATGTAAGATTAAAGGTGGGAAATGGTGATTAATGGGATAAATTGATTTTAGGAGGGAAGATAAAATTTGAATGATTGATTTTTAGGAAAAGAGAGCGAACACGGGGTGGAGGGTGGAAGATACCAAATTTTTGTGTTTACTAGTATAGTAATATATTATAACGTCACTTTAATATAAATAGTAAAGTGTAAAATTAAAAAGTGATTTCATGTGAACCTTGATTGATAGAGACTTGATCTTTGAGCAATACATTATGTCACATGTTAGAAGGGCCTTGAGATTGCATTTTGATAAAGTGGAAGAGGCCATTTAGACCTAAGCATATAAGGAGGTGGTGAGTAATGTGAAACATTTATTTTGGACCAAAATATACATAGAACTTGATTTTTTTATGAAATAATAAATTTGTGTTCTTTTGATTAAGATAGGGCCATGAATCCAAAGTGGTCATTTTTCTCATTTGAGAAGAAACCATTAGTTTCTTGATGTTTTTTTCCCTGTATGATGATTTTTATAATGGTTTTTCAAATATGGATGGTTTTTTATTGTGTGAAGTCAAATTTTAATTATTAAAATTATTGTAAACAATATTTGTCTAATTTATTGTTAATATTTTGATCCACATAATTATGATATCTATCATGTTTGATTACTTTATGATTGTTGAGAGATATACATATATCGAAGTTATGTGGAGGTAAACACATGGAAACATTATAGTCATGAATGATACATCATGGTATATACTAGATAGGCCATTCCTTCTCCACATGGATATATTGGATGATGTACCCCATAATATGCATTTTCTTATTACATTGTGTGAGAGGTGGAATACATATACATGTACCTTATAACTTCTAGAAAGGGAGATGAATATGAATTTTGAGGATGTGTACCAAATTTCGAGGCTTTCAAAAGTAGGGGATAGATTACAAGTGTTTCTAAGAAATTTTCCATTTCAGATGAGGTAGAAACATAGATTTTGGCAGGGTCAGGGAAGTCACAAAGTGGCAAAGTTTATAATATGGCTCAACATAATTGCGACTAGAAATATTTTGTGGGTATAAAGTTTATTATTGTATTATTGGCATCGTTTGAGGAGGTATATGGAGGTATTATGTCAATACCATATATATTATGGGAAATTGTCTAAACTATAGAGGACTAAGGTAATATATATGTTTGATATTGTTACATGTTAGCCATTTATGTATGGATTATATAGGTTTTCTGGTGATCCATGGTGGCGGGTGGACACAGTGATATTGTTACACATGTAGGCATATGTGAACATTATAGTAGTGTAGCCCATAACATGGCCATATGCCAATTAGGCCCATCCAAAGATATAATCAGCTAGGTTTGTTATCTTATAGAGATGAGGGCTCAAGATGTTGGAGTATGTCATTATGATAGATAGATTGCACCAAGGTGAATTATATGGAGACCATACATGTATTTTTCAAGTTGGCTTGAAGATATTATAGAGATATAGCAGGTGAGGAGGAGTATGTGTCTAAAGGATTAGTTCTTCAGATAAGGAGAAGACTTTCTGTATGAGTATTTGACCCAATAGTTTATGGTTATATAATATGTACCTATTATCCAAATTTTTCCCCTAAGCTAAATATTGGATCGAATCATGACCTCGCATATAAATAACCCAAGAAAGCTCATTTAAATCCTAAAAATTGGTTGCAAAAAGATCTAGCAATCAAGTGGCAGAGGCCAAGAGAGATCAAAGGATCCTGTACAGAAAGAAACAAATTTGTTAGTCCATTTCTACACCTTAAGTCCATTCTCAAAGTTACAGGCAGGAAGAACTATAAAATAGCAGGGTCTTACAAGGAAAGGGGATGCTACATAGGAGCTAGAAGTAAGAAGAAGGAATAATGACAAATATTTGAAGTCCTCGGGCTCGAAATGGTTCAAGAAAATGTCAAAAAATGACTAAGTATTGAGGAGGCAGCGGAAGAGACAACATATCCTCGTGGCGCTTCTCCAAAGATGGATCCAAATAGAGAGGCTCAAATAAGTGCCACATCTCCATATGTCTCAGGGTGGAATAGAGCTAGTGTAAAATGGTCAAATATAGTCAAAGGCAGACAGGGTAGGCCTCAAAAGATTGGCCAAGTATGAATGTGCAAGTAGAGAGTACCAAGTGTCAGCATAGCGCATCTCCAAGAGTTGGTCCCAAGGTAGAGACCCAAGTGAGCATGAGCTCGCAACATATCCAAAAGTCAATAAGTAAGAGGGACCGTTGAAAAGTCCACAAAGCAGCAGTGGCCAAGACGCTATTCCAAAGGAAAAATTTGGGTCAGATTTACAAACAAGAGAGGTGCCTCTATGTGTCCTCAAAGGGGGGCAGAGTTATTTGAATAGTCAATGCACAAACAGGCCGGTGGAGGCTACCAAGTGTCTCCATGGCACTAATTCAAGGGTCAAATAGAGAAAAGGTTCCCAAGCGAGTGCCAGATTAACACATGTCCCAGGGAAAGGTGGGAGTCAGGGAAAAAGTTAGTTTTTCGCCCTTTGCTCCAAAAGGAGTAAAAGTTGCAAAATGGCCCACGACTCCACTAAGGAAAAAGTCATCATTTGAGCCCGATTCAAAGCCAAGGTGGGGATTTGGGGAAAAAAGTGAAAGTTTTCCTTTCATCCAAAAGACATAAAAGTAAAAATAAGAGCATTTTCCCTAGCCAGCTAGAAGGAGCCACGTGTCCATGCAGAGCTTTGGGGCCATGGGAGTTTTCTGGATTTTACGATTTTTGAAAAAAGGAGAAAAATTGGGTTCTGATCCCACAAACCCAAATTTTCCCTAATCTGGCTACCACGTGTCCCAAAAGGGGGACCCATTTCTCAATTTTTTTTCCCGCCCATTTGTACAGAATAGATGTAAACTTCAAAGGGGCATATCTTTCGACTCGGGGCTCAAAATATTGCAAATTTGACACCATTGGATAGATCTCAATGTTGTCTAAGCCATGGGAGTATAAAAATTTAATTTTGAGGAGGTTAGGTGTGAGAAAAATGGTGAAACATCTTTGGGCCTTTAATGCAGGATCACCAGTCTCAACAACCAGATCAGATTTAATCTATTTCCGATGTTTCCTTTTCCTTCAAGGTGTTAAATCAAGGATCGATGCAGAAAAGATAGATTTGGGGTAGATTTTAGTAGAAGAATTAACAATGGTGGTTAAGCTTCGACCTATGTTTTCCTGCTTCTCTCTCTCTCTCTCTCTCTCTCTCTCTCTCTCTCTCTGATTGAATCTATAAATATGTGGACAGGATTTAATGTAAAGGGTTGGACATTATTTGTTTTTTAAGCTCCCTTTTCTCCTTCTAGTGATAGGATTTGTGGGGTTTAGGCCTTCCATTAAAATTTTAATATGTTTCTACCGTTTGGCTACTTTGTAATGAACTGTATCAATCTATAAAGCAATAAAATACGTTCGTGATCAATCTCGAATCCTTTCTTGCTTCTTTTGCTTCTATTTGGACTCTCATTACAGATCTCGTTGTCTGTTCTGGTTTATTGTATGAATTTTATTGGTTTTTGTCAAAGGAAAACTAAGTGTTCATCATTCCTTTGGTGCATCACCTCATAGTTTAGCTTTGTTTTAATTTCTATATTCCTTCTATCCTTGTCTCCTTGGTAAATTTTAGATTAGGATTAAGAATAGATCCTCATTAAGTTTCTATGTATGAACCTAAATAGAGGAATAAGGAACCAACCTTCAATCTGGAGAGATTTCCCATTTTGCAAGGTCTCACACCTTGGGGAAAGTTCAATGTTATGCAATCACACCAAATAAGTCTGCATAGAAAAGTAGATATTTAGAACTCATTTGAGGTGTTGTGATTTCACATTAACAGTTTTGGCATGTCTGATGAGACAAAGAAGTGTCCATCTTATTATAGTAGGAATTGATGTACACTTGCTATGATTCTAGATTTTAAGAAGCCTTAAAATTGTACATTTGGTGACTCCAAAAGAGACAAATCTACTGGTTTCAGTAGTGCAAGCTTGGGAGACTCATGAGAAAAACCTAGTCTAGAGAAAGGAAAGAAGGTATATTTGAATACTTGTGTCTATCCCCTGGTAGAGAAAGGAGAGGAAGAAGAGTTCAAAGGTCTCCATCTCCACCAATCAGAGCTTTATTAACAGCTCCTCCCGAAAAACCATTCATTCAACCAAGAAGAGTGCTCAGACTGATCAGAATGGCTCAGCCAAATCCTTATGTTAACTTCATTGGTAGTAGTTCACTTGCCTTGCATGCACAAAATCTACTTCCTATTACAGAATTAAAGAGTACCTCATATTTCACCAGGGAAAACCAAATTTCTCTTGGTGATAATGTCTAAGATATTGTAAATGTCTGTATGATCCATGAGATAGAGATTGCAATCAAGTTGCTTCCCTCTTCACTCAAAGGGAAGGCTTCAAAATGGTTTAGAAGTCTTGAGGCAGGCTCTATTCAAAATTGGAATCAGCTATGCACAACTCTTCATAACCAATTTGGAGAGAAGGGTGAAAATTTTTCTCTTCTGGAGAAACTAACAACTATCAAGAGATCCCCAAATGAACAGCTGACAAACTTCAACCTCAGATTCTAGCAGACCTGGGACAGGATTCCAATAGTAGTAAAACCTAAAAATGAAGGTTCATTATTGTACTTTCTTAGGGCTTTGAATTATGATATTTCTCCAATGATCCAGTCAATGGGGAGCACTACATTTCCAGCATCCTATAGCCTTTCCATAGGGGCTAAGAACCATTTGATTCAAGCTGGTAAAATTGCTCCTAGGCCATCCATGCCTCTATACCCTAAGTTAGGAAACCTAGATACTATCCAAATGCCTATATTAGCTCCTATACCCACCCCCAGGAGTAAAATTTTAGCAAAATCTTCCACTTCATCATATAACACCTCTAAAAAGCTATTATCCAAAATGTGCCCCTCCTCATTTTTTGTGCCTAACTCCTCTCATTTTTTTCTCTCTTGTGCCTCAGTCATAATATTTTGCTTTTTAGGCACTCAAAACCTTCTGGAAATGACACCATTGGATAGAGATCTTTCTCAGCTTTCCAAAAAGGTAAATTTTTCCTCCTAACTCCATGTATTTTTGAAGTTATGGCTCAGCGGAGTTTTTTGGAAAAATTTTCCGCTGAAAGGTCTGCAGCCAATGAGATGCCACCACGAGGCACCTAGAGCAGCGAAGTGTGGGGAAATTTTAAAAAAAAAATCCAAATGACCAAAAAGGTGCAAAAAATTGAATTTTTTCCTGCCAACTCGATTTGGCCCTGTTTTGCCCTAAAATTTTAAACGGCCATATCTTTCGATCCAAGGCTCAGTTTTTCACATTCTTTATATCAATAGAAAGCTGGTGAAATTATCTATAAGATTCTAGGGTCTTTTTTGCATTTTGATGGAGTTTGGAGAGATAAAATCAAAAAACACCTCTGGGATGTGGTCATGGATAGAAATGACGTTTCAAACCACCGTTTTTAATGAAGAATGGCTCGCATTCTTTCCCAGCATGGCTAAAAATGTCAGGGAATGGGTCTGTAAGGATGCCCATGCTTTTTTGAATGTGTTTTGGTCAATGGTTGAATCCCTTCCACGTTTTCCTAACGTTTCTCTCTCCTGGGCTCGTCCCTTGCACTGTATAAGCCAGATTTGGCTCATTTTCAAAGGGTTGAACATTTTTTGTGTATTGTAGGTCCCCTTTCCGCACCTTGGAAGTGATTTTAGTGGAATATCAGACCTTTTCTAAGAGCTACAACTTTATTTTGCCTCTCAGGTGTTGTAATGCAAGTGATTTTGATGATTAAAATAACAATACAACTTCTGTGATTAGTTTTCATCCTCTGCCTGTGTTTGTTTGGTTAATTTATGATCCTTCATTACAATTATTAGTTTGTGCATGAGGTTCTTTGTTGCATTTTTATGGACTGTGTCAATCTGCAGAAGTAAAAAATGCTCACCACTCCTTTGGTGCATCACCTATTAGCATTAGTTTTAGCTTTTTTGCATTCTCTATCTCTGTCTCCTTTGGAATTTAGGGTAGGATTAGGAATATAGACCTCTGTAACTTGTAAGTGATAAATTTGACTAGAGGAATCGAGGAACTAGCCTCTAAACTGGAGATTCCTTTCTCATTTTGCAAGTCCCACACTTGGGGAAAGGATTCAATGTTGTGCAATCACACTGGATGCTAGTATGATCAAACTAGAAATCTGATCAACATCCAGGGGGTGCTATTGATTTGCCACAATAGTTTTGGCACACCTGGTGGGACATAGAAGTCTTCATCTTCATTGCAAAAAAATTGATGTGCATTTGTTGCAAGTTTCTTGCTTTAAAAGAGCTATAAATTACACATCTGGCGACTCCAAGAAAGAAGAATCAGCTGGTTTTAGCAGTACAGACCTGAAAACTCATGAGAAGAATCACTACAAGGTCAAGAGCTGGAGAAGAAGAGGTGTTGTTTGAATATCTACAATTATCTCCAAGAATAAGGCAAAGTGGGAGGAGAATCCAAAGGTCTCCATCTCCACCAAATAGAACTCTCTCAACTCCTCCACCTGGTAGGCCTTTCATTCAATCAACAAGGGTTCTAAGGCCAATCAGAATGGCACAAAACAACCTCTATGTCAATTTCAACTGGCAGCAGCCCACTTTCTCTCAATGCAAAAAATCCAATCCCAGTTGCAGCATTGAAGAACATTCCATACTTCACTGGAGAAAATCATACCACTCCCTGGTGATCATGTTAAGGATATTGCTAACATTTGTGCAATCCATGAGATCAATGAGATGCAAGTTGTTGTCAAACTGCTGGGCATCTTCATTCAAAGGGAAAGCTTTGCAATGGTTCAGGATTCTTTCCTCAGGTTCTATTCAAAATTGGAATCAGCTATGTATAGCACTCCATGAGCAGTTTGGGGAAAAGGGAGACAAATTGTCCCTTTTGGAGCAGCTGACAACTATCAAAAGATCTCCTAATGAGTAGCTGACTGATTTCAATTTCAGATTTCAAAGGACTTGGGAAAAATTCTAGTGGTAGTCAAGCCAACAGCAGAAGGTGCTTTTCTTTATTACCTTAAAGCTTTAAATTCTGATATTTCTATGTTAATTCAATCTATGGGAGGCACAACTATCCCCATTGCTTATAGCATTGCCATTAGAGCTAAAAATTGTTTGATTCAAGCTGGCAAGCTAGCTCCTAGGCCTCCAATGCCATTATTTCCAAGTTTAGAGAGCCCAAGTACTAGCCAAGTGCCTAATTTATCTTCTATTCCCACTCCTAGAAATCAGAATTCAAGTGAAGCTTAGACTTCATCTTCTAGTGCCTCAAATAAACTTCAAGAAGTCATGAAGCAATTGCAAAATCTAGGTAATGAGCTAGTTACACTCAAAAGGCAGCAAGCTCAAGGTTTTAGACCTTCCTTCCAGCCTCAAGCTCAGCCTAATAGGCAACCATATCAACCTCATAGACCACCCAATCCAGCTGCAAATCTAAATCAAGCAAGGCCTCCTACCAACAGACCATTTCAGCCCTATAATCCCAATGCTACATCTGCATCTAAAGCATTAGTGCCATTACAAAACAATATAGCTCAAGAGTATGATTGGTGTTTCCCATGCAATGAACCTCATAACCAGTCCATGTGCTTACACAGTGCCTTGAATCAAGCATTAATGGTGATAGCAACTGGTGTGGAGGGTGAAGGTAGTCAAGGAAATAACCAGCAATAAGAAACATTCCAGCAGCAATCAGCTCCAAATGATACCACACTTGTAAACTGGTAGGAAAAATATTTTTGTGGCATGAATCAAACGATTTACCAAAGTGTTGTAGCTAACACAAGGTCAAAGAGAAGAAATTTTGGTGAAGAACAGCCATTGTCCCCCAAGTAATTCATGACCTTTTGTCACTCCACAAACTATTGGCAACCAAAATGAAATCCCAAACACGCAAGGATTTGCCTAAAACAGCCCCTAGGCCAACCCAAATGCGAGTTGTTGCTGCCCATGTGCAAGGAATGAATGTGCAATCCAAGGGACAACAGAGGGATACTTCATCTCCATTCAGTATCATTGATCAGATGAAGAAGACAAATGTAAACATATCAATGTGGGAATCACTATCTATCCCAAACTAAAGAGATTTGCTACAAGCTGCCATAAAGGACTGGTCAACTTCAAATCAGCAAGTCCAAATGCAAGAGAAGGTGCTCACAAATGTTGCCCACCCTGAGGGGAATCATGGAGGACAGCAAGGTAAAATTTTGAAGCCCCCTCCATTCTATGTTTCATTGATCATTGGGAACTAATTAGTACACAACTGCATGATTGATTCCAAGGCAAGTAGTTCAGTAATGCCCAAGCAAATAGCTGATCAGTTGGGAATTCAGTATGAAACCGTATCCAAAGGGGTGGTGCAGTTGGATGGGACAACAGTAACAATAGTCGGGGTGATTAAAAAATTGAGTCTTACTTTGCATGCCTATCCCAACGTGGTTGTTTTGTAAGATGTCTTAGTAATAGACCTTCCACCACTCTTTGCCCTATGTTTGTCAAGGGATTTCACAGCTAATATTGGAGGTTACTTGTCTTATGATTGGTCACACATGCTATTTAGAAAAAGATATGGAACCAAAGCCACAATTTAGTTCTGAACCTATTCCAAAATTTCACATTGAGACTTACACTCCAAGTCAGATTAATGCCAATTGTTCAATGCATTTGATCAAGAAGATCACCCAAGAACTGATGAAGTTGACACCAAGGTAGGAAATATCCCAGATTTAACTCTTGATGAATGGGCTAACAAGGTGCATGCTTTTAATGCTTATTAAGAAATAGAAGAATCTGATTTAGGAGTCTATTGCATGCATGAAGAAAATCAACCTATTCCTAGTATCACCAAGCCAGACCACAAGGATGACAATGAGGTATGGCAGTTGTTTTTTGATGGATCAAGGAGTAGACAATGTTCAGGAGGGGGAGCCATGCTAGTTTCACCTCAAGGAGTTAAGTATTATTCAACTTTTAGATTTTAGATTGCATGCTCTAACAACACTGCTGAATATGAAGCCTTGGTGCAAAGACTACATTGGGCAATCAAGAGAGGAATAAAGAACTTGCAAGTCTTTGGTGACAGTGAGTTGATTGTCAACCAAGTCAAGAGGAAACATGTTGTCAAGAATGATCTACTCAAGTGCTACAAGAATAGGGTGTGGGACCTCATTGAAGATTTTAAGGGTTTTGGCATCAAATCCATTCCTAGGATAGAGAACCAAGCTGCTGACAGGCTTGCAGCAATTGAGGCAGCCTTTGACATTGTGCAGAGCATTCAAAAAGACAAGGTACAGCCAAACATCTATGTGATTGTGAGGCCTTCAGTGCCAGACAAAAATGTAAGTTGGTAAGTATTTGAAAATGATCAGCAAATCATCCATTTCTTGCAAGAAGAGGCTGAGTTCTTAGCAAAAAATTAGGAAAAGTTAGAGCAGCAGTATGGTGGCCAAGTGGTGCAACTAAGAACCAACAAACTACCAAAGGGACTTATTAATTTGGAGTCCATTTTCAATCCTAATGATCATTTTAGGAAGGAGAAAGCAAACATCCAAGTGAAGGGAGAAGATTCAGTGTCCATCTCAGTAGAAAGAGGAAAATCACTCCAAATTGGTAAGATGACAACTGAGCAAGAAAGGTATGAGTTCATACAACTTTGTCAAGAATTCCTTGATGTGTTTTCTTGGAGCTATGAAGATTTGAAAGGTTTCAATCCCGAGTTAGCTCAACACACCATTGAATTGGATCCAAATACGAATCCCATCAGATAAAAACAAAGGCCAGTCAACCCCCACATGGAGCCTCTCATGAGAAAAGAATTGAATAAGTTGATAGAATCAAGAATTATATTACCTATCAAGCATTCTAGTTAGGTTGCCAACTTGGTTCTAGTCAAAAATAAGAGTGGGGAAATCAGATTGTGTGTTGACTTCAGAGATTTGAATAGAGCATCTCTCAAGGATCATTATCCACTTCCTTCCATGGAGCAAATTTTACAAGTTTTTGCTGGCTCCGAGAGGTTTTCACTACTTGATGGCTATTCAGGGTATAATTAGATTATGGTGAAGGAAGAAGATCAGTTCAAGATATCCTTTACAACTAAATGGGGAACTTATGCATACAGGAAAATGCCATTTGGGTTGTCCAACGCTGGAGCTACCTTCCAAAGAGCAATGGACATGGTGTTCAAAGGTTTGATTAACAACATTGTACTGATATATCTTGATGATATCACTATTTTTTCAAAAAATACAACAGACCACCTCTTTCATTTGAGACAAGTGTTCCAAAGGTGTAGAAGATTTGGAGTCTCCTTGAATCCTAAAAAGTGTGTTTTTCTATCCCATGAAGGAAAGCTCCTTGGCCACATTGTCTCCAAAGAAGGATTAGCAATTGATCCGGAAAGAGTTGAAGCCATAAGAGCACTGCCATTGCCAAGCCATAAGAAGTCCCTTCAAATTTTCTTGGGAAGAATAAATTTTGTTCGGAGGTTTGTCCCAAATTTTGTAGCCCTTTTCAAACCTATCACCAAGATGCTAAAGAAAAGCATGGCTTTCAAATGGACAGTAGAAGCAAAGGAAAGTTTTGAAGCAATGAAAGAAGCCATCTCTCAAGCCCCAACTCTCATCAACCCGGATTTCTCCAAGGATTTCATCCTCTATGCGTTTGGAGGTGATGATACTATTTCTGCAATTTTGGTACAACAGAATAAAGACAATGATGAGCAGCCAATTGCTTTCTTCAGCCAAATCCTGGAGGACTATGAGGTGAGATATTCTTTCATTGAGAAGCATGTTCTTGCAGTAATCAGGAGCTTGAAGAAATTCAAGCATCTAGTTTCAAACAATAAGGTCCAATTGCTGGTTTCTCATGCGAGGGTTAAAGACTTCCTCCTCAAAAAAAACTTGAATGAAAAAATGGCAGGTTGGATTACTCGTGTCATGGAGTATGACATTGAGATCAAAGTCACCAAGTTGGTAAGAGGAAAAGGATTGTGTGAGCAGATAATCTTGAGCAAACAAGAGGAATCATGCATTGAGAAAGAGACTGTTTGGGCATTGCAAGACAACCGTGAGCAAGGAAGCACTCAAGAGGAAAATAATGGTGTCCCCACTCCTTGCTGGACCCAAAGTATAATGCACTTCCTAAGCACAGGCCTATGCCCTCTAGAGATGAACAAGACCCAAAGAAGACACTTTAGATTGCAGGCTGTCCCATATGCCCTTGTTGATGGTGTTTTATTCAAAAGAGATGTGAATGGAGTACTGCTGAGATGCATTGGTACAAATCAGATTCATAAGGTGCTGGAAGAGTTCCATGGTCGACCAGCTAGTGGTCATTTTGTACCAAGAGTGACAGCTCTAAAGATCATGAGGGCTGGTTATTATTGGCCCAAGATTTTCAATGATTGTTATGCATGGATCAAGAGGTGCAAGAATTGTGCATTTTTCATAGGTAAAGAGAGGCTAGCTGCCCTCCCATTGCATCCAATTTCAGTTGACCAGCCATTCATGCAATGGGGTTTAGAATTCATTGGAGTTATTAATCCCAATTCGAGCCAAGGGCACAATTGGATTTTAACAGCCACAGATTACTTCACCAAATGGACTAAAGCAGTAGCACTCAAGCAAGCAAATGAATCTAGCATCCTAGACTTCTATGAGGGAAGAGTAACCAGATTTGGCATACCAGCTACAATAATATCAGATAATGCATTGGCATTCATTGGATCCAAGGTGACTGAATTGGCTATCAAGAACGGGATCTACCTAAGTACTTCATCAAACTATTACCCCCAGGGTAATGGCCAGGCTGAATCTACAAACAAGAACTTGTTGAGGATCATTAAGAGGACTCTTGATGAGAATTAGAGGTCTTCGCATACCAAATTGAAATCAGCCTTATGGGTTGATAGGATAACTCCTAAAAGATCTACAGGTAACTCTCCATTCAAGCTTGTTTATGGAAGAGAGGAAATTTTGTCCATATCACTTGAGTTTCCAACATTGAAACTCATGAAACAGTTTGAGTTGTTGGAGTTTGAGCCCATGGAAGTCAGATATGCAGAATTGATGGAGCTTTAAGAAATCAGAAATCAGGCATATTGGGAATGGAGAAGGATCAGGCTTTGATAAAGAAGACCTTTGATAGAAAGGGCAAGAACAGTTCCTTCCAAGTTAGAGATCTAGTGTTAAAATGGGATGTGGATAGAGAAAAACCGGGAAGGCATTCAAAATTTGATGCCATTTGGAGTGGCCCATACATGGTCACAAAGTGTAAGGATAGCAATGCTTTCCAATTGTCTTCATTGGATGGTGAAGAAATGTAGATTACTAGTCAATGGAATCCATCTGAAGCATTGCTACTAAAGGAAATTCTTCACCCTGTACATATTAGTTTAGGTTTTTCATTCCTCCAAGTGCTTGTGCACATTGTTTTGTTGTAGATTAGTTTTTCTTTCCCTAAGTGCTTTGGCACAAGCTTGCTGTTCCAGGAGATGTGTTTGCAGGCCTTGCTCCATCAAGATGATATTCCATCTTCCTCCTTGTAATGTTCTAGTCAGTTGGGGTATCAAATAGAGAATTCAATGACTCCATACCCAATGGATTGCTTCAGGAAACTAGTAACTTCATCCAGCATGCAGATGACCCCGCTGAGTCGCCAAAATTGTTATCCAAAATGTTCCCCTTCTCATTTTTTGTGGCTAACTCCTCTCATTTTTTCCTCTCTTGTGCCTCAGTCATAATATTTTGATTTTTAGGAACTCAAAACCTTCTAGAAATGACACCATTGGATAGAGCTCTCTTTCTTAGATTTCTAGAAAGGTAAAGTTTTCCTCCTAACTCCATGTATTTTTGAAGTTATGGCTCAGCGGATTTTTTTGAAAAAAAATTCCCTTAAAAGGCCTGCGGCCAATGAGATGCCACCACGTGGCACCTAGAGTGGTGGAGCATGGGGAAATTTTGGAAAAATTTTCCAAATGATCAAAAAAGTGCAAAAATTCGAATATTTGCCCGCCAACCCGATTTGGCCCTGTTTTTCCCTAAAACTTCAAATGGCCATATCTTTCGATCTAGAGCTTGGTTTTTCACGTTATTTATATCAATGGAAAGCTGGTGAAATTCTATACAAGATTCCGGGGTCATATTATGCATTTTGATGGATTTTGGAGAGATAAAATTAGAAAAACACCTCTGGCACGTGGTCATGGACAGAAATGAAGTTTCAACCACCGTTTTTAATGAAGAATGGCTCGCATTCTTTCCCAGCATGGCTAAAAATGTTAGGGGATGGGTCTATAAGGATGCCCATGCTATTTTGAATGCATTTTGGTTAATGGTTGAATCCCTTCCATGTTTTCCTGCGTTTCTCTCTCCTGGGCTCATCCCTTGCACTGTAAAAGCCAGATTTGGCTCATTTTCAAAGGGTTGAACATTTTTTGTGTATTAAAGGTCCCCTTTCTCACCTTGGAAGTGATTTTTGTGGAATATCAGACCTTTTCTAAGAGATGCAACTTTATTTTTCCTCTCAGGTGTTGTAATGCAAGTGATTTTGATTATTAAAATAACAATACAGCCTCTGTGATTAGTTTTCATCCTCTTCCTGTGTTGTTTGGTTAATTTATGATCCTTCATTAAAATTATCATTTTGTGCATGAGGTTCTTTGTTACATTTTTATAGACTGTTTCAATCTGCAGAAGTAAAAAATGCTCACCACTCCTTTGGTGCATCACCTATTAGCATTAGTTTTAGCTTTTTTGCATTCTCTATCTCTGTCTCCTTTGGAATTTAGGGTAGGGTTAGGAATATAGACCTCTACAACTTGTAAGTGATAAATCTGACCAGAGGAATTGAGGAACCAGCCTCTAAACTAGAGATTCCTTTCTCATTTTACAAGTCCCACACTTGCGGAAAGGATTCAATGTTGTGCAATCACACTGGATGCTAGTATGATCAAACTAGAAATCTAATCAACATCCAGGGGGTGCTGCTGATTTGCAACAACAAGATCTTTAGGCAGTGATGAAGTAACTACAAAACTTGGGAAATGAGCTAGTGACCATCAAAATATAGCAAGCATAGAGTTCTAGGCTATATCAGCCTCAGGCTCAATATCAGGCTAGACCCCAATACCAGTAGAATAGGCAACCACCTCAGACTACAAATCAGAATCAAAATCAAGGACAGCCTTAAGCTGCTAGAGTTTTTAGGTCTTATGATCCAAATATAGCCTCAACATCAAAGGCATTGGTCCCTAAATAGAAAAATATGGCACATGAATATGATTGGTGTTTTTCATGCAGTCAACCACATAACCAATCAATGTGTTTTAATGGTGTAAACCAGTATGGTGCCACAAGAACCTAGCCAAGAAGGAGATCAACACCAATGAGCTGACCAAGGAGAACCTTTAGGAGAGACTATGCTTGTCAATTGACAGGCTAAAGACTTATGTGGGATGAACCAGTCCCCTGGTCAAGGTGTGGCTGCCAATACAAGGTCTAAGAATAGAAGTATTGGAGAAGGCCAACCAATGAATTCAGGTGACCCTCAACCTTCCATCAATCCACAAGGTCCTGGTGTTCCAAGGACAACCCCCAACATGCAGAACCAATCCAAGCCACCTTCCAAACTTAGTTAGGCATCAGTTGTAATAGCTCATGTGCAAGAAAGAAATGTGTTTGGGAAGGGGCAGCAGAAAGAGAGCTCATTCAATATCATTGAGTGGATGAAGAGGAAAAGTGTGAACATTTCACTATGGGAGTCATTGGCCATTCTAGGGTAGAGGGATCTATTGCAAAATGCCATGCAAAATTTTTCAAGCTCGAATCAACCCCCTAACCAGCAAGAGAGAGTGATTGCCAATGCAGTTCAACCTAAGAAGAACGAAAGAGAACAACAAGGTAAGAATTTGAGACTTCCTCCATTCTATGTCTCATTAATTAGTGGAGACAAATTAGTGCACAATTGTATGATTGACTCTGGGGCTAGTAGTTATGTGATGCCCAAAAAAATAGCCGACCAGTTAGGTCTCCAATATGAGGTTATCTCTAGAGGAGTAGTTCAATTAGATGGGACAGCAGTGACCACTGTGGGAATCATCAAAGATCTTAGTCTCACTCTACATGCCTACCCCAATGTAACTTGTTGGTACCTAATTTTTTTCTCCTTTTCAGTCTGAGTAGCATCAAAAAAATGGCATGAAGCTTGAAGGCAGATAGATCTTGATATATGTCATTTTGTAGCTGGGGATGTGATCTAATTGGCACTCAAATTTGTGCAGAGATGGATAAAACTTTGAAAGGATTTTGATCTAATCCTCACTATTTTAGGTTGTGCCTTTCAACCAAGGTAGGAGAACCTATGTTGCAACCTCTATTTTGTGAAGGAGGTGGAGATATCCTTAAACTGTGCATATTGTATGGAGATGGCCTTGGGAAAAAATGATCAATTTTCCATTATTCAAACTCAACAGAGCTGTCATTACTAAATCATGGAAATGCTTTCAAGATAAGGTTGAGGCTGCTAGAGACATGGTATGATCCTGATTTACTTTGTGTATTTTTGTAAATGGGTTAGATTCTTTTGTTGACACACAATGCAATGTAGTGGTAGTATGGGTAGGATTAGTTATTCAAATGATCTTTGGGTGGGGTATTGACAAGACAAACTTGGATATATCAAATCTTTGAAAACCTCTACAATACTTAAAAATATCAGATAAAATGCTTCAAATAATCAGGATGTTCTTTCAAAAATAAAATGCATAAATGGAAGCCCAAGTTGCATTCTTCACACAATCTTTGAGAACTCACCAAAAAAGCTTGAAGTAAATAACTCAATTAAACACAAAAATCCTTGATCAACCATGCCTAAGGTAATCCCAAAGGCTTACAAGCAATCCCATTCAAAAAATGAAGGTGGAGTGATTTTAAACTGCTTATTTTCAATGCCAGATGAAATCTCTTCCAACAAACAAAACTGTAAGTTCCACTGAACTATCAATAAGGATGAGATTCTATGTGATTTCAAAACACTTTTAATGCAAGATTGCAACAAGAACAATGAAAACTATTTGTAGGTATTTAAATTGATAACAGACATCATATTGCCCAGAAAAAATAGATTAACTCAAAATCTTGTTAGATTCATCAGCAGGGGAGAGTTTCATGAACAATCTCAGAGTTATGTGATGGCTATACACTTGTAACCAACTCACATACATGAAGATCCAACACAAAATAAATTAACCCGGTTCTTTGGTGGGTTTCTTAGAAAATTAACTTTCTTTTAGAATTTTCTCGAGATTTTAAACTTCCTGACTATTTACATTTCTTAAAAATGCATTATATATCTCTTGCCACATTGGAGCCTTATTTCTCAAGAAAAGCATATGCCAAGGGATCAATTTTTTTACAACAATTTCTCATGATTCACTAAAAATGACATTTAACAAATTTGCAACAAGAGTTTTCAGGTGTTTTAAAAAGACTGAATCATTACAAATATTTGCATCATTATCCTTCCCAGAGGCACGTTTTTCATCATCAAGGCATGCAGATGCCTTTCCTCTCATCATTTCACCTTTTCACCTTTTAAAACTACCTCTGTAACTTTTAATTTTGACATTTCACATGTTTGGATGGATTAGGGAAAAACTTTGTTTCAAAAACACCTCAAATCTGTAAATTAATCCCTGAAACCACTTGCATTGATCTTTGTAGGCATAAAGGACACGAATTCATCAAAAATTTGATTAAAAATGATGCAAAATTCACATCTCCAAGATTCCTGGAGCAAACATGGTGGCCTAAAATGAAAAAGTACAGTTACCCTTGATCTGCTCTTTCTCCTTCAATCTGGGCCCTCCACGTGTCAAAATATGATTGGGAATGAATTTGGGTTCACTTTTTGACTTTTTAACATTTTTGGAAAAATGAAAAAATTTGACTTTTTTCTCTGCCCCTCCACCCTTGAATTTTGGTGATGACACATGGCACATGGTGGGTCCCATTGGGATCATGCTTCAATTCTGCACATTTTGAACTTTTTGGAAAATTGGAAAATTTTCACCTTTTTACCCCGTGGGCCCACACACCCAATTTCTCCCTTGCCATGTGTCATGCTCTCTATCGCTAAAAATCCATGGGCTTATTTCATTTTTTGACCCCTTTTTTCGCCAAGGGAAAATTTTCAATTTTTCTTCCGCGGGCCCACACCTCTGATTCCTCCCTACCACGTGTCCCCTTATGGTTCGTTTGTAGGCCAGCGCTTCAAATTTCCACACTGAGTCTTTTTGCAAAAGAGAAAATTTTCACTTTTTCCTCCACCGGCCCATTGACCCGCTCTGCTCGCCACATTTCCATCGCTGATTGGAGTGGATATGCATCCCATTTTTTAACTTTAGAAAATAAAGCTAAAAAATCATTAAGTTTTCCATTGGCCTACTCCTCCTTTTTTGGTTTTTCCAGGACACGTGTCCATTCTTGATGCAAAGCTTCGGACCTTACTTTTACTTTGATCCATTTGAAGTTAAAAATTCAAAGTGACCCCAAAATCCTTCCCCCATTCTACCTTTTCAAGGCCACGTGTCCACCTATGATTGGCCACGGGGCCGCGCTTCAAAATTTTACTTAAACATTTTCTACCTCCAAAGGCAAAAAACTTCAAAAAAACCTCCGCCATCCACATCCCCTCTACCCATTAGAACCTGCCACGTTGCCGATGCATGCTGAGGAAGAAATTGATGGGAAAATGATGCCCGTCTGACCGTCAAAAAACAGAAAATGCCAAGGATGCCCTAGAAATTGATTTTTTGCCAAGAATGGAAATTTTTTGAATTAAAAGCAGACAAAACATGATTTCGAGCATTTCTCAACCTTGGGATTGAATTTTTGAAGGCATATATGTATAAAACGATCAATTTTGATTTTTCACAATCGGGCAAAAGGGAGAACACAGCATAGCCCGTAGATTTGAAGAATTTAGGGCAAAAATTAGGGAAAACTTTGAGTATTCTTACAAAATGGGGCATGTCAAATGATATTCAAATGGAATAAGGCATGGGAACAAAGGTAGAAACTTCATTTCATCCATTAAAACTGTGGAAAATGTTTCAAGAAATGCAGAGTGAAAAGAAAATTAGGGAAAAAGCATAGAGGATAAAAATGGACACCAACATTGGTTCTTGCTTGGGGATGGGCACTCCCAGTGAGTGCCACAAGAACAATAAGTAGACCAAGTGCCAAAATAATCCATTGGGAAAAGGATTCATAAGCCAAAATCACCAAAAACTAGCTGAGAACCCAACAAAAATGGCTGCCACACACCAAGGCAAACCACAAACTGACTAAACACCAAAAACAGAGTGAGAAACCGAACATGATACACTGTACAAGTGGTGCATACCTCAAATTTGGGGATTAATCCAAGAAATGCTTCAGATGCCTACCATTAACAGGTTGTTCAAGCAATTCCCCATCTAAATCTCTGAGAAAAAAGGTATTCTCACCAATTTTGATATCAATGGAGTAAAGGCCCATACATAATGCATCAAATTTTCCATGTTTTCCCTTATCCTCATTTCTACTATCCCACAACAAAACCAAATCTTTAGTATTGAAGACCTTAGGAGTGACCTTCTTGTCAAACAATCTTTTCAACTTCTCTCTAAATCTAATATGCCTCTGGTGGGATGCTCTTCTCTCTTCATCTAGCTCCATAATCTGATTGATCCTTGCTTCATATGGACTAACCTCTTAATCCTCAAGATGTTGAACAAACTGAAATGAATATAACTACAGATGTAAGGGCAGTAGATCTTGGGTTCCATACACCAATTCAAATGGGCTCTTACCAATAGCTCTCTTGGTAGTGATTCTATCAGCCCAAACTACAAATTTTAGTTGTTCACCCCATTTTCTCTTACTCAATTCCAAGGTTCTCCTAATGATCTTTAATAAGTTCTTATTGTTGGACTTAACTTGTCCATTCCATTGGGTTAAATAATAAGTTAGATTGGTTCCATATTTCTTGCACATTGCCATCAAAGGTTTAGCTCTAAAACACATGGCATTATTAGCCACAATTTTGACTAGCACGCCAAATCTACATATGATATTGTTCAACAAGAAGTTCATAACAACTTGATGTGTTGCTTTCTTAGTGGGGATCACTATTAGGAATTAGTATTTACATTCTGGTAAATAATTATATGGTTATTTTGTTTTATATATATTGTTATAACAAATATATAACAATATATATTTGAGTGTGTTGTAGTTTCCTATTTTATAGGAAGTTAGTTTTCCTATTATATGGTTATATAATAGCCTTTGTAATTCTGGGATGAATATAGAGAAGTAATTATATTATTCCTGTGTTTGGCTCTAATAATACCTATAATTGGTATCAGAGCAGGATGAGAGGTTCTTGTGAGGATTTTTATAAGTAGAGAGTAAAGGAGTTTGAGGAGTTATAGACTAGACACTAGAGCATTAACATTTCAATATGCATATCAGATCAAGGACATTCCAATGAGATTCATAAGGAATTTTTTTTCTATGTATTCCTTATATACATTATAGAATAGTGAAGTTTTATAACTTATGTCTGTGTGCATATCTCCATCACCATTATTTTCTATAGTCTTGTGTGCTGCGTTCTTTACAGGAGACATTGTGTTTGTAGCTCGGCCCAAACTCTCCAACAAGATCCTAGCAAGCTCTTTCTACTCTACTCGGCCCGTGCATTGCCTGTGACAATAGTCTGCACTAGATCACCTTTAAAATTTGCTCGGATTTCTTTCCTTTGGTGGCAAAAAATATTATAGCATATAAGCTATTAGGCATGGGATTCAACAGATCGGGGTATGATCTTGGATTCATCAATTTTCAATAGCTCATTCTCCTACATCCATGCAATTGTTCATATATTCTATAGTTTGATGAGATCCTTGAATGTAATTGATTATTGCTGATGATTGTCTCAGACTAGTGTTATTTGCTGTGAATATACAACTCTTGTTCACCTTAGCCCCGTGGAAATATTTGCATTAAAACCCATATATCTTTCTCCACGTGTCTTCTTTGACACCATCCTCAGCCCATAGCTTCGAGTCTTCAAACAGAAAAGGCTGCTGAAGTGGGAGAGTGAAAAAGAATTTATGTAGTTCTATTTGTATCAGTCACTAGATTCTATTCAAAATTTGAGTTTTTTTTGTTATTTTAAAATAGTATATGTCAAAACTTTAATCAATATCTTTTAGCTATATTAAAATTTAATTGTTTATAAAAAGGCGCAATATCGGTAGAAACTGACGTCTTGTCATTTGAGTCCAAATTGTAAAATGAGCTTCATTAACAAATCCACCAAGTAAGTAGCATCTCAATGGAGGAAGGAGGCAAGGGAGGAAGGAGGTCGAACAGTGACCTCTCATCAATCACCAATGACAGGGCCACGCAGAAGCTGTGGTGGCATATGTATGGTGTGAGCTTATGATTTTTTAGTGTGGTTTCCATTTTTTTGCTTCAGTTTACAGTGTTCCTATTGCTTTGAGTGGTGTGCTTTATTGTTAAATCTGGAAAAGAATTGTATAAGAGAGAAAAAAACTACAGAGATCCTCTGACTGTCATACTTCGTTGTCAGATGGTCAAATGGTAAATATTTTCATCCGCAATGGTGACCATGTGCAGCAAGATCAAGACAGTAAGATCCAATTAGTATGATATAACACAATACATTTTTACCTTTCTGATTTCTTATTTAGAATTTCACATTGTGGGGGGGAATACATACCAATGTTCCATTCCCATTCTACACCCAAAAAAACTTAGTCAAGGAAAGCTTCCAGTGGCAGTGGCAGTTTTCTATGTTGTTCGAGATCGAGTGGCAGTGATCAATGACAAAGACTATGATTAAGAACATTATGATTCTTATAGGAAGTAATGTGAATTATTTTTAGTATATCTTCTATTGTGTGGTTTTGTAATATGCAAGTTGTGTTTCTTACATTATTCCCTGATGTATAAGCATAGTGGCAAATAGTAGCATCAGAGTAAGTCAGTTCATGGATCTTGAAAGGGTTTGTGGGAGGATCTAGAAAACCACCTGAGGTCAACAGTTGATGAGGTTCTTGTCACGTCAAGGTTTGTGTTAAACCTGTTTAAAACCATGGAAGGAGAGAGCCTTTCTTTTGGATCAAGGTCATGAGTCATAGAGTTGGACATGCCACAGGGGTGAGCATACTGCAGAGGAGCGTGTGGATGTTTTTCTACCATGTAAACACTAAGGGGGGGAATGTTAGGAATTAGTATTTACATTGTGGTAAATAATTGTATGGTTAGTTAGTTTTATATATATTGTTATAACAAATATATAACAATATATACTCGGGTGTGTTGTACTTTCCTATTTTAGAGGAATTCAGTTTTCCTATTGTATGGTTATATAACAGCCTTTGTAATTCTGGGATTAATATAGAGAAGTAATTATATTATTCCTATGTTTGGCTCTAATAATACCTTTCAATCACCTCTACCCACTTTGTAAAATAATCAGTGGCTATAAGAATTCACTTATGGCCAACACTAGAAGGATCTGAAATCTCACCCATGAAATCCATTCAACATTGCTTGAAAGGAGCTTCAATTGATACAGGTTGCAAAGGAAGGGATCCTGAAGCTTTCATTCTTCAAGAGAAACGTTGGCAGCTTTCATATTTTCTAATCAGCATGGTTGCATCTTTAAAGAGAGTAGGCCACAAATAACTAGCTCTCAAAACTTTGTGTGTTATAACCCTTCCAGCAAAGTGTCCTCCACTAACTCCCCCATGGAAATCAAAAATCACTTTGGGAGCTTCATCTTCAGTTACACATTTCAAGAGGACACCTTTAGGATTCTTCCAAGCCAGCCCAAAGTCAGTGATGATGTATTTTTGAGAAGCCAGCTTGAGGGCTCTTTTCTAATTTTTATTTAAATGATCAGGACAGCATAGGTGTCTGAGGTAAAATATTATATCCTTGTACCATTTAGAACTTACCAATTTCCTAAGAACATCTTCCCTTTCTTCCACTACTTCATTCACTTCCATAGTCTACAATTTTCTCTCAGCCATGAGCTTAGCAAGACCCAAACCCCTTACCAACTTTGTGGTTTGGATGTCCATATCATACTCCTACAGTTTATTCACCCATCTAGATCTTTTACTTGAGATCTCCATCTCTAATAAGATGTATTTTACCATGGCGTGGGGAACATAAGAAACAACTTTTGAACTTAAAATATAAGGCCTAAAAACCTTTGTTGCTTTCACCAAGGCAAATGCTTGTTTTTCCATGATTGCATATTTTAACTCAGCAGCTTGTAAAGCCTTGCTAAAGAAGGTAATAGGCCTCTCAACACCATCTTCATCCTTTTGAAGAAAAACATATGCAATAGTATTTTTCAGAAGAAAAGGAGAATATTTGGAAAGGCTTCTTGTAATTCAGAGCTGCTAAGATAGGTGCATGTTTAAGTGCTTCCTTGATTCCTTCAAAATCATGAATAATAGCCTCCTCCCATTTGATAACTTGATCTTTCTTCAACATGCATGTGATAGGAAGATTCAACTCAGCAAAATTGGACACAAACCTTCTAATGAAATTGATTATCCCAAAGAAAGATTGGATGCCCTTCTTTGTTCTTGGAATTGGCACCCTACTGATTGCTTCTACTCTCTCTGGATCAATCATGACACCATCCTTTGAAACAATATGACCAAGCATCTTGGCCTTTTACACCCCAAAGTGACACTTCTTTGGATTGAGAGAGATTCCAAATTCTCTACATCTAATCAACATCCTTTCCAAATGTTACATGTGATATTTTCTTCTCCTTAAAAATACAGTCACATCATCCTGATAAACTGCAATGAAGTCATTTTTATAACCAGCAAAAGCAAAATCTATTGCTCTTTGGAAGGTAGCTCCAGCATTCATGAGACCAAAAGGCATTCTCACATAAACATATGTTCCCTAAGGAGTGGTAAAGGTAGTTTTAAATCTTTCTGACTCCTTGACAACAACCTAATTGTAGCCAGAGAAACCATCCAAGGTGGACAACAATTCAGATCCAGTCACTAACTGCAGCATGTTCTCCATGTTTGGCAAAGGATAATTGTCTTTCAATGAAGCTCTATTCAAATTTTTGAAGTCTACACAAAGTTTGATATCTCCATTCTTCTTTCTGACTGGCACAAGGTTTGCAACCCAAGATGAATACCTCGTGTGCTGAATGATCCCTCCCTCCTTCAGTTTCTTCAATTCATCTTTCATTTTCATGGAGAGGAGTGGATTAATTGGCCTTTTCTTCTATCTGAATGGTTTGGAATTTTTCTCAAGAGGGATCTCATGCTGAAACAAGTCCTCTCTATATGCTTTCAACTTTGAATATGACCAGGCAAGGCAGTCTTGATATTGTTTCAACAATTGAAGATAGGACTATTTTTCTTCCTTGTTTAAACTGTTGCCAAACCAAACTTTTCTTGGTTTTTCCTTTATTCCCAAGTCATGCTCTTCCACATCCCTTGAGGCAGACATGTTTCTATTGATGATGCAATCAGCATTGCTAAAATTTGACTCAAGAGCAACAAGACCTCTAGGAATGGTGTTAGTTTTCAATTGGATAATATATTTTCCAAACAAAGTCTCTCTTCCTTCAGTCACACACACCATTGGTTCCCAATCAATATGTTGATCTACAAACTCACCTTGATTTCGTAATAACCTTTGCACTTGAGCATCATCATCAAACACTTTCCAATGCTTGATGTTGTTAGGGACAGCTGGCCTAGTTAACACTTCAACATTGTACTCACAATAAGGTGAAATGGTGCAATCTCCAAATATTGACCCCATCACTACCAACTTGTCAGTATCATAATTAAAACTTCTATCATGGTGCACAATATCAAAGGAATCAAACATCTCAATTAGATCCCAAATTGCATGCTTATACTACTTCATCCGCTGATTTTTTGTAGCATACAGTTTTCTTATTTGTTTGACAACTAGCTCTGAATATCCCTTTGCAATGATGTCCTTGACACCATACTTCCATGAAATTCTCAGACCCAACAACAAGGCTTCATACTCAGCAATGTTATTAGTACATTCAAAATTAAGCTTGAAGGAAAAAACAAATTCTTCCAAGCTAGGAGAAATCAGAATTACACCAGCACCATTTCCAAATTTGGAGCAAGCTCCATCAAATAGCAAGGTCCAAGGAGAAATCACCTATTCAAGGCACACTTTGACTAATCCATCTTGTGTTTTTTACCATCAGAAAAACCAATAAAATTATTAGCATCAACATCAACAAATAATACTTCATAAGAAGCATTGTTAGGGTCCTCAATTAGATGCAACATTTTCTTTTCTCCATAGAGCTTGATAAGGCTGCCCTCAATGGGAATGGTGGCAAAAGACATATCCATTTGGACACTCCCTCCAACACTTATAGCCCACTTTCTTGACAATAACATACCCCATTTGGTAGGGCAATCAACAATCACAACATCCAATTTTAAATTCCTCCCGGGATAAGATGCAAGTTGCACTACCAAACCCTTCACACAACCAACAACTAGAACTTCTCTTGAGTCCATGGTAGTACATTTTCCATAGGCTATTTTCACTTTGATATCCAACTCATTCATGACTTCTAGAGGCATGACATTACATGATGCACTGGAATCAAACATACAATTGTGAAGTAGCCTATCCTTTATGATCAAAGTTGTGAAGAATGGATCAACATTCAATTGGGAATCAACTAAGGATGTCCTTAAATATACCTCAGGTGTATCTCCAAAATATTCTATTGATGGTGGTGCTTTAAGGTCAAAAATGATTTGAGGAGGAATCTCAACAACATTTACATTTCTTCCTAGAGTAGTCTTCTCCTCCTTTAATCCCAAGTACTCAAATGCTCTCTTCTTATGCTCAGGAATTCTAAGAAACTCAATGATTGAACACTCACTTTGATTTGGCTCAATACTTGGGCTATGTCATAGGGAACACTCTTTGGAAAAACAACATTGGAAGGGAGACAAGAAGATTCATTTGATGGCAAGGGATTCTTGGCAGCTTGGGCATGAGGAGGACTGTAATTTTTTCTTGGGACAGCAGAGCTTTTGGAAAGTGTTTCTCTCCTAGGAGATTCTTTTGGAATTCTTGTGAGAAAGGGTGTTTTAGGTTTGGCTTGAGGCCCAGCTCCTTTAACAAATTTTCTTCTAGTGTTATAATCTTTTTCTTGAGCTACAACAACATTCATCAACAATTGTATATCTTCCTCCGAAGGGATACCACCATCATACTTCTTAATCATCAAATATCTTAATTATTCAAAGTCATTGTTAGGAATTTCAAAATCTTGCACTACATCAACTTCAAGAGTATGAGGGGGAAGAAAGACTTATACCCATTTGATGTAATCCTAAACGTTGCAGCTGTCATTGCACTTATCACATCAGTAGATGTTTCTCCTCTTTGTGAGCTTAAAGGACAACCCACCATGCAAATATCATCATTAGTACCATCATCATTATTAGCTTCACCTTCTTTTTGGTCCACTTCACATGGAGGATGGGGCAGAAAACACCTATCACACCAATCGATATCAGCAACTTCTTCAACAGTAACAACCCTAGCAGTTAGGGGATCAGGTAACACTCTTCCTTCACATTCTTGAGGATGTCTATTTGCAGACCCCATGGGTCCTTTTCCTCTATCATCTTCCCTTTGATCACCTCTAGGATGATTGGAAAATTTTTCATGGTTTTGTGCTCTTGGGTGACCTTGTGAAGTTTTCCCAATTCCCTTCTCAGCTCTTGCCAACTTCTATGAGATTTCTTTGATAACCCCTGCCAAATTTTTCACAACCTCCTCTAAATCAGCACCCTTGCTAGCTTGAGGTTTTTCAGGGTTTATCAACTTTACTCCATCTCTCTTGAGAGGTTTCCCAATTGCTTTGATATTGTTTTCAATTTGAAGTTCCATGGTGAAAGCTTGCCTTAGATTGGTAGGGTTTTTGTCTCTTAGGTAATAGGCTTCCTTTTTATCAAATGCATCTACATATTTGATTAAACAAGATTCATCACAAGGCCTCAAATTAACTGGCATCCTTCTCAAAGTTTTGTTAAACCTTGTGTTGAAGTCATGGATTGATTCATTGGGGTTCTTCTTGATATTCTCAAACTCAGACAAGAGAAATCTAGGATCATTCTTGTCACCATATTGCAACCTAAATGCATTCTTCATTTCAGTCCAAGAATCAATTGAATTGTCAGGCAGTGCCTTTTACCTATCCCTAGCATCCTCTTCTAGTGTATGAGTGAAAAATTTAATATACACATCTTCAAACTCTATCTCAAAATATTCCATCATGTTAAAAAAAATTTGAGATGCTGATCACCAGTTATTGCATTATTACCTTGGAATTTTGGCAATCTATTTCTGACATCTTGTGGGACAGCATTTAGGTAACCATCCATTCCTCCAAAGTCTATAGGACCAAAGGTGTTAACAACAAAGGGAGGTCTAGGCTGAGCCATATTGTTTGGTGGAGGTGATATTGGGGGTGACACAAGTTGATGAGGAGCGTAAGGTATTTGGGGCTTAAGAATGTGATTCACAAGAATAGTATTCTCTAAGTGCTGATTTTCTTGGAAAGTTTTACTAGGATTGAAACACACAGGTGCAAATTGAAGAAGGAACTTACCAGGTACAGCAGAAGGACCTTCAATAGTTGAAGTAAACAAGTTTATGAGAGGATTGCTTGAATCATAATCACTGGAAGAAGAGTGATAATCCTCTACTAAATGCCAATCTCTCTCACCAATGGATATATATCTACCTGATTTCTGACCTTTAACAACCTTCCAAACTCTTCTCCCTTCTAACTCTAAGTTTCTTGAATCTGTAAAATACTTCTTAGAAGAGTCTCTAATGAAGAGAGATCTTCTTCCTTCCATTTTTATAGAGATTAGCAACACTAAAGTAAACGAAAAAAAGGTTAAGACACTGGTACTTATCAAGATCAGAACATCATGGAGTTGCCACTAAGGACTTTCACCCTAGATTTGAAAATGCACTAAAATACTCAGGTAAATATCTATTAGCACTGAAAATCTTGCCAAACTTTATAGATCAGACCTTTCTTTCTTTGAAATTATTAACCACAAATGAAAATGAAGTGCAACAACTATTGGGAACTGACGAAATTGTAGGCAGAACCTATAAATTCACGCAATCCTTACAAACCTGATTATAAAATGATGCTTCATCAATGTATTTGCATGTAGAATTTGCAAGGGACTTTACCAGGGTTTGATATGCATTAAAATATCTCAAATATGTATGCACATGGATCAGATTGAACTAAGAGAATATCAAAATTAGAACTCTACTCTTCATTCCAATCTTATAAATCTGATCAGAAGATGATACTCAGATTTTGTAATTGTACAAAAATCACACAAGAAGTATTACCAGGGATCTGAAATACTGAAATACTAAATAATGTCCTTGGAAATGGTACCATTAAGTGTTGTTGATGGGATAAATAGAAATGGACTAGCAAATGAATCAGTAAATCAATCTCAACATTGTAAATTATTTCCTAGGAATTCAAAACAAGTCCCTTGTAATGGCATCATTAAGTGTTGGTACCCAAATTTGTTCTCCTTTTCAGTATGAGCAGCATAAAAAATATGGCATGAAGCTTGAAGGCAGATAGATCTTGATATATGTCATTTTGTAGCTGGGGATGTGATATAACTGGCACTCAGTTTGTGGAGAGAAGGATAGCACTTTGAAATGATTTTCATCTAATCCGGACTATTTTAGGTTGTGTCTTTAAACCAAGATAAGAGAACCTATGTTGCAACCTCTGTTTTGTGAAGGAGGTGGAGATATCCTTATACTGTGCATATTATATGGAGATAGCCTTGGGAAAAAATGATCGATTTTCCATTATTCAAACTTGACAGAGCTATCACTACTAAATGATCGAAATGCTTTCAAGACAAGGCTGATGCTACTAGAGACATGGTATGATCCTGATTTGCTTTGTGCATTTTTATAAATGGGTTAGATTCTTTTGTTGACACACAGTGTAATGTAGGGGTAGTATGGGTAGGATTATTTATTCAAATGATCTTTTGGTGGGGTATTTACAAGACAAACTTGGATATATCAAATCTTTGACAACCTCTACAATACTTGAATAACTATCAAATAAAATGCTTCAAATAATCAGGATGTTATTTCAACTAGAAGATGCATAAATTGAAGCCTAGGTTGTACTCTTCACACAATATTTGAGAAATCACCACAAAATATTGAAGTAAAGAACTCAATTAAACACAAAAATCCTTGATCAACCATGCCTAAGGTACCCCCAAAGGCTTACAAGCAATCCCAATCAACAAATGAAGGTGGAGTGATTTTAAACTACTTATTTTCAATGCCAAATGAAACCTCTTCTGACAAACAAAACTACAAGTGCCACTAAAATATCAATAAGGATGAGATTATGTGTGATTTCTAAAGATTTTCAATGCAATATTGCAACAAGAACAATGAAAACTATTTTCAGGTATTTAAAATGATAACAGACATCATATTTCCCAAAAAAACACAGATTAACTCAAAAGCTTGTTAGATTCATCAGCAAGGGAGAGTTTCATGAACAATCTCAGAGTTGTGTGATGGCTATACACTTGTAACCAACTCACATACATGAAGATCCAACATAGAAGAAATTAACCTGGTTCTTTGGTGGGTTTATCAGAAAATGAGCTTTCTCTCAGAATTTTCTCGTGATTTTCAACTTCTTGACTATTTACATTTCTCAAAAATGCATTATATATCTCTTACCACATTGGAGCCTTCTTTCCTAAGAAAAGAATATGTCAAGGGATCAAGTTTGTTACAACAATTTCTCATGATTCACTAAAAATGACATTTAACAAATTTACAATGAGAGTTAACAGATGTTTTAAAAAGACTGAATCATTACAAATATTCAGATCATTATCCTTCCCAGAGGCATGTTTGTCATCATAAAGGCATGGAGATGCCTTTCCTCTCATCATTTCACCTTTTAAAACTACCTCTACAACTTTCAATTTTGACATTTCACGTGTTTGGATGGATTAGGAAAAAAATTTGTTTCAAAAACACCTCAAATATACAAATTAATCCCTAAAACCACTTGCATTGATCTTTGCAGGCATAAAGGACAAGAATTCATCCAAAAATTGATTAAAAATGATGCAAAATTCACATCTCAAAGCTTCCTGGAGAAAAAATGGCGGCTAAAAATGAAAATGTATAGTTACCCTTGATCTGCTCTTTCTCTTTCAATATGGGCCCTCCACATGTCAAAATATGATTGGGAATGAAATCAGGCTCACTTTTTGACTTTTTAACATTATTTGGAAAAATGGAAAATTTTGAACCTTTTTCTTTGCCCCTTCTGCCCTTGAATTTTGGTGATGACACATGGACACATGGTGGGTCCCATTAGGATCACACTTCAATTCTGTGCGTAGTTTGACCTGTTTTGGAAAATTGGAAAATTTTCAATTTTTTCCCCACGGGCCCGCACCTCCGCCTTTTCCCTTGACACATGTCATGCTCTCTATCGCTAAAAAACCATGGGCTTATTTCACGTTTTAACCCCTTTTTTCACCAAGGGAAAATTTTCAATTTTTCTTCTGCGGGCCCGCGCCTTTGATTACTCCCTGCCACGTGTCCCCTTGTGGTTCGTTCATGGGCCAGAGCTTCAAATTTCCACACTGAGTCTTTTTACAAAATCAAAAAAATTCCCTTTTTCCTCTGCTAGCCCGGACTGACTAACCCGCTTTACCCACCATGTGTCCATCGCGTATTGGAGCAGAGATGCATCCCATTTTTGAACTTTAGAAAACAAAGCTAAAAAATATTAAGTCTTCCATCGGCCCACTTCTCCATTTTTGGTTTTTTAAGGCCATGTGTCCACCTGTGATTGGCCACAGGGCTGCACTTCAAAATTTCACTTTAACATTTTCTACCTCCAAGGGAAAAAAACTTCAAAAAACCTCTGCCATCCACATCCCCTCTACCCAAAATTGATGCCACATGTCCACCTCTTATTAGAGCGGGCCTAAAACTGATTTTGAAAATTTAGAAAAATAGAGCTAAAAAACTCTAAGTCCCCCATCATCTCGTTCCTCCCTTTTTGATTCTTAGGACAAGTGTCCGCTCCTGATTGGCTGTGGGGTTTCGGGCCATTTTGTGACTTTAAAATTTTTGCAAAATAAAATCTAAAAACTCTAAGGGAATCTAACCACCTGCCACCCCTTAGCCAATCGAAACATGCCACGTAGGCAAAATTGGAAAATGTGGAGCCCTGGGCCCAAAAAGGCAAAAATGATAAGTTATAACACCTCCCCGCTTCTCCTCAGCTAATTAGATGCTGCAACGTACCCTCCAACTTCTTAGGAATAATTTGATGGCTAAAATACACCCATCTGACCATAAAAAACATAGAGTTTTTCCAGTTGTGCCCAGAATCCAATTTTTTCACCAAGGATGGAATTTTTTTGAAATAGAATCAGATGAAACATGATTTTCGAGCATTTCTCGACCTTGGGATTTGATTTTTGAATACATACAAGTATGAATCAATCAATTTTTATTTTTAACTAGAAAAAAAATGATTCTAAGCATTTCTCGACCTTGGGATTGAATTTTTGAAGGCATATATGTATAAAACAATCAATTTTGATTTTTCACAATCAGGCAAAAGGGAGAAAATTAGGGCAAACTTTGAGTATTCTTGCAAAATGGGGCATGTCAAATGATTTTCAAATGGATTAAGGCATGGGAACAAAGGAAGCAACTTCATTTCACCCATTAAAACTATAGAAAACATTTCAGGAAATGTAGAGTGAAAGGAAAATTAAGGCAAAAGCATAGATGATCAAAATGGACACCAACATAACTATCTTGAAAAACATGTCCATCATAGATTTGCCACCACATTTTACTTTGTTTCCGTCTAGGTACTTCACTACCAAGATTGGAGGCTACCTATCTACTGACTGGTCACACATGCTCTTTAGGACAAGGTATGGGGCAAAGGCCACAATCAAATTTGAACCTATTGCTGACTACCATATTGAATCCCATGTACCTAGCCCAATCAATGCTAACTACTCATCCTTTAATCAAGAAAACCTCCTAAACACTAATGAAGTAGATACCAAGTTGGTATGTATCCCTGATTTGACTCTAGATGAGTGGCCCAACAAAAGACATGCTTATGACCCCTACAAGGAGATGGAAGAATCTGAGTTCGGTGTCTACTACTTACATCAAGAGAATCATCCTCTTCCTAACCTAATCAAGCCATAATACAAGGATGAAAATGAAGTATGGAAATTATTCTTTGATGGCTCAAGGAGTAGACAAGGAGCTGGAGGAGGAGCTATGATTGTGTCTCCCAAAGGTATGATATATTATGTAACCTTTAGATTATAGTTTGTTTGCTCAAATAATACTCTTGAATATGAGGCTTTAGTCCAAGGTCTTCATTCGGCAAGAAAGCTAGGAATCAATAATTTACAAGTGTTTGGTGATAGTGAACTAGTTTCCAATCAAGTCAGAGGACTAAATGTTGTCAAAAATGATCTTCTCAAGAAATATAAGAGTAGGGTATGGGATCTCATGGAGGATTTTGAAGCTTTCATCATTGTGTCCATACCCAGAAAAGAGAATGAAGCTGCTAATAGACTTGCAACAGTTGGAGCAACATTTGATGTGGTGGACAGAATCAAAAGAGACAAAGAATAACCAGATATCCATGTGGTTGTGAGGCTAGCAGTGCCAAATAATAATACATGATGGTAGGTGTTTGAGAATGATCAGCAGATCATTAACCTTTTACAAGAAGAAGTTGAATTCTCCACTAGACACCAGAGCAAATTAGAGCAGTAGTATGGGAATCAAATAGTACATCTACATACAAACAAGATTCCCAAAGGCTTAGTGACACTGGAATCCATTTTCAATCCTAATGATCAGTTCAAAAAAGATAAGGCTAACATGTAGAACAAAGGAGAACATTCAGAGTCAATCCTAGTTGGAGAAGACAAAACACTTCAAATTGGCAAGGTGGCCACTAAGGAAGAAAGGTATGAATTCATACAACTTTTCCAAGAATTTCCTGATGTGTTTTCTTGGAGCTATGAAGACTTAAGGGGGTTCAATCTAAAACTAGCACAACTCACAATTGAATTGGATCTAGATGCTCATCCTATCGGGTAGAAATAGAGACCAGTCAACCCACATATTGAGCCTCTAATGAAGAAAGAGTTGAACAAACTAATGGAGGCAAGTATCATATTCCCAATCAAGCATTCAATTTGGGTTGAAAATATGATGCCAGTCAGAAATAAAAATTGAGAAATTAGGTTGTGTGTTGACTTCAGGGATTTGAACAAATTCTCCCTCAGAGATTACTACCCACTCCTTTCAATGGAGCAGATCTTGCAAGTGGTGTCTGGGTCAGAGAGATTCTCTCTCTTAGATGGCTACTCAAGATACAATCAGATTATGGTGAAAGAAGATCAATTAAAAACTACTTTCACTACCAAATGGGTCACCTATACATACAAAAAAATTCCATTTGGACTGTCTAATGTTGTCACTACTTTCAAAAGAGCCATGGATATTGAATTCAAAGGGCTAATCAACAAAATAGTGTTGATCCATCTAGATGACATACAGTTTTTTCCAAGAATGCGGTAGACCACCTTTTTCATCTAAGGAAAGTGTTTCAAAGATGCATGATATTTGGTTTATCTTTGAACCTTAAAAAATACATATTCTTGGCCCATGAGGGCAGGCTTTTAGGCCATATTGTGTCTAAAAAGGGTCTAGCAATTGACCTAGAGAGAGTTGAAGAAATAAAAGCACTGCCATTGCCAAGCCACAAAAAGGCTCTTCAAATCTTCTTGGGGAAGATCAACTTTGTTTGAATTTTTGTTCCAAGCTTTGCTACTCTGGTTAAGCCAATAAAACTAATGTTGAAGAAGAGCTTAGCATTCAGATGGACAATTGAAGGAAAGGAAAGATTTGAAGCTATATCACAAGCCCCAACTCTTGTGAACCCAAATTTCTCCAAGGATTTCATATTGTATGCCTTTGGTGGCAGTGACACTATCTCCACAATCATAGTTTAGCAGAACAAAGAAAGCTCAAGATAGCTAATTGCTTTCTTCAGTCAGAGTCAGGAAGACTATGAGGTGAGGTAATCCTTCATTGAGAAGCAAGTCCTAGTGGTGATTAGAGGATTGAAGAAATTTAAGCATTTGGTTTCAAATAACAAAATCCAATTATTGGTCTCCCATGTAGGAGTCAAAGAATTCCTTCTCAGCAAGGACCCAAATGAAAAAAGAGCAGGATGGATCACTCATGTCATGGAATATGACATTGAGATCAAGGTCACTAAGCTGGTCCGTGGGAAAGGGTTGTGTGAACAACTAGCCTCAAGTCAACAAGATGAAACAAACAGTGAGAAGGAGGTTGTTCTTATTCTACAAGATGATCAAGAAGAAGAGAGAGATGATGTACCTACTCCTTGTTGAACCTAAGTCATGGTGCACTTCCTTCAAACAGGTTTGTGTACTTATGGGATGAGTAAAGAAAAAAGAAGGCATTTCAGGCTACATGCCATCTTATGTCCTTATTGATGGTTTCCTGTTCAAAAGAGACATCAATGGAATTTTGCTGAGATGCATTGGGATAGATCAGGTAGAAAGAATGCTACAATAATTCCATGTTGAAGTAGCTGGAGGCCATTTTTCTCCAAGAGTGACATCACTCAAAATCATGAAAGTAGGATATTATCGGCCCAGAGTTTTTAGTGATTGCTACATATGAATCAGAAGGCACAAGAATTGTGCATTCTTCAAAGGAAAAGAGAGGCTACCAGAACTTCCATTGCACCTAATCTCAGTTTACCAACCTTTCATGCAATAGGGATTAGACTTAATTGGATTCATCAATCCAAACTCAAGCCAAGGTCACAAATGGATCCTGACAGCAACAGATTACTTTACCAAATGTACCTGTCATCACCAATCCAGCACTATGATAATTCTTCACTAGGAAATCCTCATGCTATGATTATTTACTAATGCACAACTTTTAGTTTGGTGGATGTAATCTAGAAACACAACAACAAACATAACACAAGAATACCATAGACTATGATAAGAAGGAATGATGATAAATCTGAAATATAAGTGTAAATTATAATATCGACATGAAATTGTTACAATCTCACCCATGAGGTACTTCAAGTGTTACTAACTTCACTTGCCTTCCAACCATAACTATGGGAGAAACTTCACAATTACACCTCTTAATGTCTTCTTTAACACACCTTCAAAATGATGGCTTCTTTTACACACTTACTCATACAATAATTCTCACTACTTCCTTCTATGCTAAATGAGGGGGGTGGTCTCTCTATTTATAGAACTTCCAGGCTTATCCATCTTATCTCTAAGATAGGATAAGAAATCTATTCTGATGAATCATATTCCATACCTTAACTCTTATCTATACATGTAAGCTTATCTTATAAGATAAGATAAACCTTATCATTTCACATGGGTTCCACATTTTTAGACTTTTTTACAAATAAAATACACAAAATATTTATGACCTAACTCCTTGTCCTTATTACCAATATAATATTTCTAATTCCTAATCATGTAGACCTTACTTCTCTACTTACCCTAACTTTGACATTTTAATATTACCGGACCACTTACGACAAATATTTACTTTTTACCACAACAATCCTATTATACTTTTGACTATTACCGTACTATACATTATTGGCAGCATCGTACCGGTAGCACCATTATCTTCTATTGGATGCTACTACTAATTATACCTAACAACATCCTTTTCCTAGTACATACATTAATGAAATAGAAATTACAGAGAAAAATTTTAGTGTCAACATCTTCCTCCTTCCTAGCTTCTACTCCATCCTCGGAGTAGACTCTTATGGACATTCTGAAGTTGGTGCCTGGAAAATATTTAAATTTTCATGGTTGACCCATTTGATAATGGGAGTACCATCCAATTCCTCCAGTCAGTATGTACCATTTTCATGCACAGCTGCTATTTTTTAGGGCCCCATCCATTTTGGAAGAAATTTTCTCTGTCTTCTTTTTTTGTGTCTGGAATCATATACTAGAACCAAGTCATTCACATGAAATGGAGACCAATGGATCTTTTGATCAAATTATTAGCTTCTTCATTTCTCCACTAAAATATAGTTGTAACAGATCATTAGGCTCTAAAATATATTGTAAATAAGCCTAACCTGTCATGCTTATCAAAAAGTTCTTCAAGTAAAACTAATCCTTTTTGAATTTTATTTCCTTTGATTTGAATGATGCCATCAATAGGATCTTTGTTATTAACTCCTTCTTGAATGGGTGAGGTCATCGATTCATGAACTATAGAATCACTTCCTTCAAAGTATATATGTTCAAAATTATCTCTGTTTTCCAAGAAGGCAATAATTTTTTGATCATCATTGAATTCTTGCCAATTTTCTGCATTGTCAGGAACACTTGGCCTGAATAACCATTTCAATGTTGTAGTTTTCTTGATCAATAGCTCTAAATGAGGAATCATTAATGAAGCCGAGACCACTAGAGAATTTGTATTTTGTCATTCTTTTTGCATGAGGGAAAAATTATATGGAAAAAACATCAAATATTTATATCACGTCCCACACTTTATTTCTGTAGTGTCTCAAATGATCATTCTTTACTTGAAATTGATTTTTAACCTGTTTTCACGATCAACTCTGTATCTCCAAATACTTTCAAGTTTTTGATCCCTTTCTCTTCTGTGCAACTTGGAGGCCAAGGATTAATGTGCCTCATATTTTGCAATGGTGTTAGTATTTAAAAAATTGGAGTTTGTAACAAAAAGGAAATATTTTTAGCATTCAAAGATATGATCATCACTCATGCACCGGAACCTGTTGAGAAACATAGCTTCCATTGAACTCAAGAGTCTAGATCTCATTAGAATCCTAACAAGAGATATTAGGGGTCCATAAACCTCTGCAGTCATCATATAATTACCCATACTTGAGTTTTGAAATAGGACCTGTGCGCGGGGATCATCCGTTTTTGTTACTGGTGAAATTTTCATGAGTTTGTGGCATTAGCTTCTTCATTTCACCACTGATAGGGATCATAACATGAGACCAGTCCATTTGAATCTCACTATCCAGATCTCTGTCAAAATTTCCTCCTCTAACAACATACTATATGAAGCAGGAATGTCAGTAACTAGAATGGTTACCTTGACTCACTTATGAGGAAATTGAGCTAAAACCATTTGAGCATATTTAATCTACCTAATCAGAAGGAACTTGTCTTGTTTCCATTAAGTTAGACAGGATTCAAATTTTCTCATACAAGTCAACCCAAGAGCATGTGCTACTTTCACATGCATCACATTATCCAAGGCTCCAGAATCTATAATGAAATTGCTTAATTTTCATTCTGTTGATCAGAAAGGACACAAAAGAAAGGTTCAATCTTTTCACTTCGAAGGTGTAGTGGCTACCATAATATTTTGAGTCTTCCCATATTTGGGTAGTTTTCATAATTCCTTTAGAGGAATGAGCAGTAGAGTTGCCTTTGATAAAATGGATCAATTTCTCAAGTTGATCCTTTTTGAACTTCAAGTACGCTTCTTGTGACATGGAAATATTTTTTTATTGATATGATCAATAATATCAAATTTTGGAAAAATGATCGTACTTGATGTCTCAGATACTAGTTATTTCAAACTTGATGATGGCACACTTTTAACCTTTGCTTCGGGCTTGGTTGGTACTAATGTGGAAGAAGAAACTTTCTTCATAGCTGATTTATCAACTGATTGACTTGGATAAAGGCCCTCCTTTATTTAAGATAGTTTTGACCTTGGAAACCTCAGCCACCTTGGAATCTTTAGGAATCTCAGTTGTCTTGTATTATTTGGAAGTTTCCTTAGTCTTAGATTCTTTAAGAACTTCCTTAGAGCTCTTTTTTATCTTCCACCTTAGTGGTACTTTGCTCCTTTTTCTAAGAGAGTGTGAAGACAAAAAAGGATTGACTATTCATATCTTCTATAATTTCATTTGTATTTATCTACTTCTTCTAAACGGTACTCAAAGAAATGATTATTACTCTCTCCTTCAAGATCTTTAACTGTCAGGCTTCAGATGTCCTAGAGTCTGAGCTCTTCTTTGTCAACCTCAACAACCTCAACTTCATCACTAACTTTCTTCAACGACGTCGTATTTTGAGTTAGTTACAGGATCCATTCTTCAATAGTAAGCCTCATCAGAGCACCTAAAATTATGAGAATTGTTGGGAACGTAGCCTTTTCTTGGGATGTATTTGTAAGGAGCAGGTTTACTACTTTGAGTAACTTTCCTGTTCAAAGCTAGTACATGATTAGCCAACTTAGTGAGTATGGTATCTGAAGCATTGGGGGTTTCTTGAATTGTTCCCCTGAGAAATTTTTTCTTGAATTTTCCCTCCATGATTACTTCATCCTCAATTTCTATTTCCAAGGATTGAGCAAGTTCCAAAGTAGCCACTCTAGATCCCTTCTCATCTGATAGCAAACTTCTGGTTCTTGTGCATTAATAAAGAAACATTTTTTTCCATGTCAAAGTTCAAGTGAATTCTCGGTAGTAACTTTGTTCACCATTTTGTTGAATTTAGCCACGAAATTCCTCATGGGTTATGTTGGCTCTTTTCTTTTCTTGAGATAGTTGGACAAGAAGGGCATGTTCATCTTCTGTTGTCTTGAATCAATCTTTAAACTTAGTTTTCATATCATTCTAGTTTGTAATGCATTTGTTTGGAAAATGATGAAACCAATCTGTGGAAACATCTTGCAATGTTTCGATGAAGAGGTGAACAGAAACATCTTCATATTCCACTGACAAAACTACACATGTAGTAAAGTAGGTGGAAATGTGGCCATCTAGGTGAATTTCTTCCCATCTCTCATTGAACTGTAGGAAGAATCTTCCTCAATCCTCATGTGAGTTAAAGTTGAGATGGTTACGCTGATGGGCCTATGAAATTTTCCCATGGTATGTTAACTGCCATATTGGGAAAGTTGGTATGTGAAGGTAAAACAACATGAACAAGAACAAGTGCTTGACTGGTACTGATTCCTTATTTTCATTCTCTTTCAGGACTTGATGCAAGGATTACAAATATATGGGGAATGTTTCTCCTTGGAAGATATAACTTGAAACCAAATATTCCTTAAAATTAAAAAATAGGATCTGATTGATGTTTAGCTTTTTCTCCTCATGTAAACCTCTTTCCTTCCCGTTTCAAATCTTTACTATGAAAGAATCATTGGCATTTTCTGACCAGCTCTTGCCTTTTTTCTTCACTCTCTTTCTTGATCTCTTTGCGCCTGAATGAGTCTAGAAAATTTTATAGCTTGATCTTCTATGTTATCTAGTACTGATGCAACGAGATGAAAATGATATTTACTCATGCGATTTTCCCAAATACCTTGCCTCAAATATGATGATATGTCTTATTGATTATCTACAAGAAGAATATTTGGTTACAATATAGGTGAGTTACCCATAATAGTCATACATATTATTTCCTTGGTGGAAGAGGGTTGCGTCTGTGAACAATGATCAACATGGGTCTAGGAGGTCTTTTGGCCATAAGTGTGGGTGTTCTTATTCTAAGGTATTTAATGTAGATTCATTTGTCAATGGCTCTATCAATAAACAAAAATTATTGTAAGCTTTCATGGTTTTCCCAAGATACTATCCGAAGGTTGACAGCAATGTCTCCTTGAAAATATTCATTGGACACAAGATTTGGTGAGATAACTAGAGCTTGTGCAGAGGGGATAGTCATAAATATTTAATAAAGAACTGGTTAATGATTCCTGAATCCCTAGTAGATTCTCCAGAAAATTGTTAGCATGTGGATTTACACGCATGCAAATGACATGCAATAGTTTGGAAACAAAATCCCTCCTCAAAGAAGGTGAGGTTGCCTTTATTGAAAACCAAAACTATATTTACACCTGTACATTCAAAATTGTATGCAGGGGTGTTTGGCAACATCAATGGAAAGAAAAGTGAATGAGGGAGATGGAATGGAATGAAGGAAATGAATGGAAAGGAATGAATGAAAGGAACATGCAAGAGTTAGGTAAAAGTAGATCCTAATATTGCATGGAAAAGAACAATCAATAACTAACATAAACAAAACAGAGTTTGCATTAGCTAAAAGAGAATGAGTAAAAGGGAACACACGTGAGCAAGTAGATAATCAAATTTTGATCAATGTGAAATAGAACAACATATTAGTAGTGTTAACAATAAGATCTAAGACAATATTTGCATGCAAGATTCAAACACTAACATCTAATGAACATAAGAACATCAAATGCTATAAGAGACAATGAATGAGACAACAAAATTCATATTTTATTAACTCCAAAATGTTTTCTCAAAAGAACACAAAGTTTCTTTCTTTGAAGTAAAGCTTTCATACAAAATTATTTTCTTCTCCTCTCTCAAATTCACCCTTCCAAATGAGCCCCTAACTTTCTTTTATAACCCAAAAAGTTGGTTACAAAGTAGTTAGGGTTTTACATGACACATTCAATAGGGCATATTAAGTGACTTTGAATTTTTCAACCAAACTTATTAAAAAGTGACTAAAAATAGAAACCACTTAAGTTAAAAAGTCATTTAAGGAAAAATACGTAAATAAAAGAAATGGGTACATGTGGACCCCACTTAAATGATTTTGACATGCACATAGACATCCTAGTCAAGCAATACACCACCTAGATCAAAACACCTATGATCATTTCCTTATCCATTGGGCTAAGATTACTTCCTATCTTGGTCGTATGGGAATGAACTCATTGACCGTGCTCCACAATCCTCTAGCTGACAAGAGAGTTCGAGCTTGAAACTTGAGTAATTCATCCACCCTCTCCATTTGAGCATCATCCTAAGTGTGAGTCAATTTTGTCTTTATTCACATTCGCATTCACAATTACACATAATTCATCCACATGCTTCTGAATAGCCTTCCATGGTGAATTATTCATTTGTTGCATGAGACTGTAGTCGTTACGCCACCTTGGCTTGTCAGAATCTAACTCTTGATCTTTCACCATTGAGATTATCTTCTAAGAGCTAAAACTGTAATTCACTTCCTAGAGGTATGTCTTTTGTCTTTTTCACCATCCTGAAGTGTTTCCATTCTGATCTTCTCATGATCATCCAATTCAAAAATGCTCAAACTTTAAGACTGGTCGATGAAGTATTACGCCTGCTACTAACTTAGAGTTGACAGTGAACACACTTAAATGATGTGGACCTTGCTTGATGATCCACACAATTGTAGTTATCATTGGTCTTGGTTTGTTGATGAATCAGATCTGTATAATTGATCAAGTGAATAAAATTTATGTAGACAAGTTTATCCTATTATTGATCTCTTTCCAATAACAACGGCTTTTGACTCCGAAGAGACCTATGCCAATAACTATGACTTATACCGCATAGTAGGGAAGTTAGAGGTTGATTCCACTTCAGAGCCATTGAAGTTAAATCACCATATTGTGTAGGTGTCTTGGTGCATCCATACAAGTGATGATCAATTCAGAACAAGCATTGGGAAAATTGTGACTCGCCTTTGGTTGATATGTGATCGTCAGAATCAAGTCTACGTCGACATGTCCCAAGTTTGTATCAGATGATGTTCTCATACAATAAATGGAGCATTTGAGGTAGTTAGATTTTTCTAGAACCCTATACCATGCAACATAATTTTGTCTTGAAGATGACATGATTGTGATAGAAGCGTGATTTCAGGCTATTACTTTCTAGACTTACAAAATTGAACAAATCACCTCTGAAACTACCCTGAGAAAATAATAGCAAATCTTGTTCTAAGAAGTTGTCACTAGATGAGGGAGTCCTATTAAGGTATTGCAAAATTTTGTGTGTATCAGAGTATTTTTTCCTAATAAAATTCTTCAGTCAAATGTTAAAGTGTCAAAGTTGACTCTTATGAAACTGCTAGGAAAATGAAGGTGTAAAACTATGAAAATCCCGTTTAGCTTTTAAGCGTGGGAAAAATTTCAAACGTCACCTTGGGAACCTAAAACCTTGTAAGGGAGCATATGAATATGAGGAATAATTCAAAAATCCAATCCTTTGCTCCTGAAAATCCTCCGAGTTCAAAATATCGACCCTCAAATTCAGTCTCCTTGATAGGCTGAAAAGTTACGCACGCATGGAGAAATCATGCAAACTGCATTTTATTTAACTCTGTGAAAAATATCAATACAGAGTGATTGGGAATTTTAAATTTTGGAAAATAAGTACATGAATGTGGGAATAATTAAACTGAACTAAACCATTTCTTCTTGAAGACCCACTCATGGAATTGAGATATGGATTCTCAAATTAGGCCTTCACGACCAAGCTGAAACTACGCGCGTGGCGAAAATCCAGTAAACTACGTTTTTCTTTGGTTCATGAAAAATATCAAATGAGGTGATGTGATTTTTAAATTTGGAAAACGAGTACACGAATATGGGAAGAATTCAATGAACCAAACCATTCTTTCCTGAAAATCACTCAACTTTGAGATATTGAAGCTACAGAAGTTGATTACTTCGATCAGACACAAGCCGCGGAAATGTATCTATATATTCACACCTATATATGTATATCTATCATATAAATATCATATATATCCGTATGTGCCGATATACATATGGTATATGCATGTATGTATGAATGTGTGTATGTATATATATATGTAATGACATATATATCTATCTGTATATATATATATGCATATATATATATATATATGTATATATATACAGATATATATATATATGTATATATATATATATATATACATATACATATCTATCTCCGGATTTTTAATAACTTCGTGTAGGATCAATTTTAATGTTTTTCTTTCGACTAGTGCGTGAGCAAGTCTTGCCCTATTCAAGTTACTGTGTAAAATGTGAGTTCTCTTCAACTGTGTGTAAAACATTGCCAAAGACAAATGCTTTGAATATTGTTTTTTTTTTTGTGAATTTTTTATTCTGTCATTTGGCACATGGAGGATATCCCCTATTTAATAGCCCAAATTACGTAAAGGGCTCCTATTTGAATAATTCAAACTTATTTCTTATTTTTATGAATTCACTGGCTGCATGGATGATTATCCTTGATCTCTGAATGTTTTTCATTCAAAACTATTTATTTCTATTACCTTCTTGTAAAGGCGTGTGAAGTTGTTCTGGCTGACTTCGGACTATTGTATTGAGTCTTCCCAATGTGTGGGGTCTGTAATCTTGACTGTTGTATGGGAATGTGAATTATGCCTTCTCTTCCGGGTTGCATGGGCTTGTTGTTATTTAAATCCTTGATGTTTTTTTGGTGTAAATTTACCTTCTTCAAAATATTTTTAAACTTCCTTTATCCCATGTGATTCACTCAACAATAAACATGGACTTTCTTTTGAATTTCCTTCCTCAGCCCACGTGGGAACCTCTCAGCTTGAAATGTTTCACTTTAGTTGACTAGAAAATAGTTCTATTTGTCTTCTTTGGCATGTTTGGAAAACATTACCAATGTGTGGAGGTATTTTTTGGAGAATCTTCTTGTGGGTGTACTTGTTTTCTCCAACGTACACTATGTGTCGACCTTTTGTAATGAAAACAAAACAAATGCATTTTTTCTTGTTTTGGATCTGTTCTCTTTTCCTTCATGTGTGAACACGTGGAAGTGTTTGGAATATCTAAATCTTTACCTTGAGTGTGTGTGCTTCCCTTCTTGTCCTACGTGGAGATTTGTTTTTGTCTGACTCTTTTTTACGTGGCCTATTCAAAGCATGCATTGAAGAAATCAAACAAAAAACCCAACTGTACATGGAAATTGTTGTTGATTCAATCCACCTTTTTTACTCCTGTGTGGACAGGATTTGTGGAAGATCTACTCTTCTTCCTTGCCGTTAAGCTTGTCTTTTCTCCTTCACAATGCATGGACACAGTGATTTTAGCAAATTATCTTCTCAATGTGTGACGAATGCATGAGAATAAAATCCTTTCAAAACCTGTGCATGGACAAATGAACTATTATTCTTCGTTTTCTTCTTTGTAATGATTTAGCAATAGCACTGAATAAATAATAATGAATTTGAGTAAGATAAAAATCCTCAAATTCTTCCAACTAGTTTCACGGGGAAGATGAATTATAAGGAATTAAAGAAGCTTCCCCATAACCATGTTCTTCATCGTCCCGTTGAAATAACCAACTTCCCTCTTTCTCTGGGTAGAGGCATTAATTATCAGGGGAAAATGGGAAAAAGATAACCATTTTCTAATGCAGAAATGGCAAGGTGGGCTAGAAATCCCCATTCTATTTCCCCATGTGGGAGATGCAAGATATTTTTTACCCATGTTTGCCAACTGATTGGATTGGAAATTAGGAGAAGAAATCCCACAAGCGGGAAAGTAAGAAGTATTTTCCAGGAAAAGGGGAAATACAGGTACATCAAGCCAATTTGGCATCATTGGTAATTGGAAGCGGAAGATTTATATTTCCCTGGCAATAAAGAAAACTTGTCGATTGAATTTTAATAAATATTATATTAATATTTATTTAATTAAAAACCCCAAAAATTAATAAAATTGATTTTATCAAATAAAGGGTAATACATTAATTAAATAGTAATTAATTGTTTATTAATGCAGTTTCTGACGTAGTGAAGGAGCAGTTCTCACCCCGAAATGGATGAAACAAAGACTAGGATGATCATAAGAATGAGATACAATCATGATGAGGGCTATGAGAAATCACAGTGAAATAACACTTTTGAAAAATTTCAAAAATTTCATGCTTGTATTAATTTTGTGAATTCAAAATTAGTTTATAATAGATCCCAAAGCATCCTAAATTTAGAATTCAAACATTCTGACCGGCTTGGTCAAATGATAAAAACATCGTAAAATTGAAGACATGCTTTAGATCACTGAAATTGATCCAAGGTATGGAAATTACTACATCAAGAAATCAAATAGACTTAATCACAAGTTCAATATTGCAAAATAGGAAATGAATGAATTAGACTAAATTTATTTCCCCCATCCACATGCAAAACACATTAAAAAGTTCAGTAAAAAAATATATGAATCACTTCATTATAAATTTAGAATTGTCATGGCATGATTGCATCCATTTTTAGAAGATAAACATCTCGTCTACAAAAAACATGATTACTTAGTTCTAAAGATTACAATGTCTTCAAACAAGAATCACATATCAACGTTTGCAACTTAAATTACAGAAGTGATCAAGGATATTAACCATGGCAGAGGCATTACATTCGCAGTGATTTTTTCCAATTCACTAGCCCGTAGGAAATTTCCCTCATCTCCCTAAAGACCATACCCTTTTTTCCCTACCAACGTGACTCATAAAATCACCACCATATTTTAATCATTTTAAGTTTGAGAACCCTTGGGGCATCATGCCTTTACTTTCCCCATTCTTCCCCACCCACTCTTCTTATATACCTCTGTAAAACTCATGATCGATTCCACACTTTCTCTTTTCATCAATCCCTAGTTTTAGGGGGATCAACTTACAAATACCACTTCATCGTCTAATCCATGAACCCTTTTTTTAAATTTTTGTCTCGCAGTTTGCTATCGCAAAACCCCTCAACAAAAAGGGGCAGAATGTAGACACCTATTTTCGAAACTTCCCCATGCCTTCATCCCATGTTCACTTTTCACCCTCACTTATCACACTCACTTTCCTCTTACTTTTAAATCATAGCCTTTACCCCATCCTATTTTATCATTATCCCCCCTTACCTAGAATAATGACCATATTCCACCTTTTTAATTCACATTAACCCCTTTAATCCTAAAATAAATCAATTAAATCCTAAATAATCTTGAATCATTTAAATTATCCTAAATATATCCTAATTACCCACATTTAATTATCCCCCATGGGATTCCCATCACTCTCCATTAATACCTTGCATTTTTTCCTCCGTAGGATTCCCCCCACTAATTATATCCCTTCCTAATATTCCCTCCACTTCCCTTACACCCATTTAAGCCCTCTTACACATGCAGACCTAAAAATAGCCCGCCAGGCATTTGAAAATCAATCCTCATCCTCATTTTTCATTGTAACATTCAAGTGGAATTATTCTTTCTCTATTCATCGGTGATTGACCAGGGTTTTCTTCAACCCTTCCTTGAGCTATTTAACAACACCTATCCCCCTTTCCAAAGGGCTAAAAAATATTGAGACTTTTGTGTGATTTTGTGAACTTTTTCCCTTCTGAGTTATCTATGAATCCATTCTGATTAGTTGAGAAATCTTGGTAACTCCCTTTTTCATTGAGAGATTGGAGTTGAAGAATAGTTTGAATATTTGGTTCATACATACTTTTGTTCTATTTTACAGGTACTTTCAGGTGTTCTTTAAGCTCTTCCTCAACCTTCAGTCAGCTTTAATCACCCCCAGATCCAACATTTTATCCTATTTCCTTGTTAGCACCCCATCTCTAGTTCGGTCTCCATCAATTAGACCTAATCGTCACCGACCCATAGCCTGCATTTTACCCAACCTCATCCTTAATCCATCATATCCTCTTTACATGTAATCCCATATGGTTTACTTTACATCTAGCTCATCCTTGTGACATGCTTTTCATTTGTTTTGTGTCTAGTTATATTTTATAACTTATCAGTCCACATTTTGGTCTCTTCCTTGTATTCCCTCTACATAGTTCTACTCGGATCACTGTCGACTCTCTTTTCTTCTCTCATATTGTTGCCAACTCTCTATTCTGCACTTTTGTCATCATCGACCCTCTATGGTTTATTCTCATTTTATATCTCTTCCATCCTTAATCATCATATCAAGTATTTTATCTTATCAAATATTTAATTTAGTTTATGTTATCAATATTTCCTTTCTATTATCACATTATCACTCTTTTTTATCACTACGTGGGTTGACATCCTCTTGAGGGAGCTTACGCTTGTCATGGCCAGATTTTTTTGGGAAACCCGCAATATCTCTTTCTAATCCCCTTTCATGTTTATTCCTTTGTTGTCTTATAGGTTAAGGAATCATTGTAAGGAGGACCATTCTTTGTGTGCCCAACATTATCATCCTATTCATATCATAAGGTTCCTTAAACCCTCCCATAATTTGAGGTTTCTTGATTTCTTGTTGGTTTTTCACTAATCTGAAACAGGTAGTTTGGAAATATTATCAAATAGTCCTCTTTTTAATTTTCTTAGATGCCTTATTTTGTGAGCCAACCTCATCACTTGACCTCTCACTTTCTGAGTGAGTAACAAATAGGAAACACATGTTGCAATTCATATATTTTTCCTAACACAATCTGAGGAAGAAATTCTTTATCCTTTGCACTAGAATTGTCTTCCTTCTTCTTTCCTTTTTCATCTTCTGCTGATATATTGCTTGCACTTTCTTCTCTTATGTCTGTTTTAGATTTTTGTGTCTCTTCAATATTTTCCTTAGTTATTTTCTTTTCATTCTTTACTTTCTCAACTTCTTTCTTTACTTCTTTAACCTTATGTATCCATTTTTCTTTCTTCTTCTCAGTATTTGTCTCAACTATGGCTGACTCAATCTTACTCTTAGAGTTTATGTCTTCTCTTAATATTTTTTTGTCTTACCTCTAGAATACATTTAGCTTATAACTTAATCTAGGTGGTTATGAAAATGTATGGCAAAGTGCTCGTGTCCATGGTAGTTGAAGCAAACAACCTGATTCTTGTCCCAAAAATGAGTTAATATATTTTATAGACAATACTTGTTTGTGTAACCTTTTCCTTTATCATCAAAACACACTATGTTCTTCTCATAATCAGATCTATAATATCTCCATGGATGGTCTTCATCTACATTTATCCTACAATCTCTATCTCTATGTCTAAAGATGTTACATGAAAAACAAACTCCATAAAACTTACCTGATAATATCTTTGCAGTTGGATACCTAAATATCTTCTTGTGTTTTTTTTTGTTCTTCTTGGACTGAGAACATCCTTGACAAGAAATATGACTTGATTTAGCTCTTGTGTCCCTTTTATTTTTTTATTCTAGCTATTCTTTTAGGGTCTTTAGATATGCATTTTATTTTTCACATTCATCACTCTTAACTTGAATAGTTGTCTAGCATTCTCATACCCCACTTCACCATAATTTCCTTGTTTTCTTTGCTATTTTTCAAAAAAATTAGTAACATATACCAACTCAGTCTTTAGAGTCTTTATTTCCTCTTCAAATTTAAGGAAAACATTTTCTTTATCTCTCGGGCCTTTGATACTTTCTCAACAAATGAAGCCATCTCATTTAGTTTTTGTCCATAGTTAACTTCTTTGAGATTTGTTTTTGTCTTCAACTCATTAAAAAGAGCTTGAGCAATGTCATACCTCTTCTTCAACATTGACTCTATTTATATACCCATGTTTGTGTCTTCATGATCACCTCTAAGTTGTTAGACTCACTTCAAGAGGGCCATGCTCTAATACTAATTGTTGGAAACTAGGACACTAAGAGGGGGGTGAATCAGAGTCTTCTCAAATTTACCTTCTTCAATTTTCTATGATCGACACAATACACAAGAAATTTGTAAAAGAGCACACAGAGACACAATTTTAATGTGGGACACCCAAATTGGGAAGAAAACCCATTGAAATCAGAGAACTACCTTTAGAAAAAATTTCCTATGGGTTACAATGAGCTACAACTTGCAAGGAAACAATAACTCCCTAGAATTTAATCAACTTCAATTGATCTTCTATAAGCTACTACTTACAAGGAGGCTGCAACCCCCTGTGTGCTAAGCTACAAATTAGACTTGTTCTTGGGTTTCAGTCACACTTTTTCTATTGTCTCTCACAAATGATGATGACCTCTATATTTTTTCACTTCTCCTACTTTTTACTCCTAATTCCCTTTTCTTTCAATTTGTTGCATCCACCCTGATTTTGTTCCAAAATTTGCAAACGGACTTGCTTCTCTTACAAAAATCATAAGGACTTCACAAGCATTGGTTACAATCTTCTAAATCTTCAGGAACTCTATCTCATTCTCAAACATCTTCATATGCAATGTCATACACTCATTCAATTTCACACCGCATTCTATCACATGTATGGTTTCACTTCATATGCTACTGTTGCTGCATATTATATTGGATTTCACTGTATGTTCTATGTATTGTTTCACTACACTATATCACTGCCCATTATATCACTTTTATCTATTCACATGTATTTAATCTTCTATCTCTTCCACATTTTAGCTGATCTTTATTCTTCATCAAATATTCCTTTTTCATGTGGCTGTCAAAGTTTTGTCATGTGTTCTTAATTCATCAATCTCATAGTTTCAATTTCAAAGTATTTTGTATACCCACTTTGAGTCAGCACCTAAGTCTCTCTCATATTATTCATCAACAAGGCTTGTTCACCATTTCTTCATCAAAACTTGTCACTAATTATTTTCAACATTTTCAAGCATTAAATTAAGTCTTAGAATCATTAATCCTTCACCTTTTCTATATTTGTGTATCACTATCTAATACTTTGTTATATACTTCTTATATTTAACCTTAGAGACTCACTTTCTTATAGATTGATTGTTCATAATTTTTCATCAAGTACACACACACCCTTTTTTCTTTGTACCACTGGAATCAACGTTGCTTTATCATACACTCCCTTATCAAAATACACCCTATCTCTTAACAAGTATATTCACTTCTTGGTGTTCACTTATTCACCCTATTTTCATCAGCGTAACATTCATTCATATTTTTCACCTTTTGGACATTCAATATATCCTCATGTTTTTCTTATAGTCCTATACTCTTTCAAACTCTCAACCACATTCACAAGTTTAAATTCATCCTTCTGCATATTTTATTTCTCTCCTTTTATCCTTTCACATATTCCTAGTAAATTTCCCTCTGCTACATGCTCATGTTCATCTTAGTTGTTATTCATTCTTACTCAATAACGTATATTTCAATAAATATTTATTCTTGTTGGTGTCTCAAGAAATTCAAATTTTTTGACCGTTATTCTGTACTCAGGACCTAACCATTCATCTTCATAGTTCATAACTATTCCCATAAAAAATCTATCATCAATATCTATCCTTTTTATATATGGAAAATGTTTTCTCTTTTATTTACTACATGGATGAATTTTGGACTACATTTCAAAGCCTCTTCAAATTCTCCTTTGAGTTCCACATTCAAAAGAAGACAATATTATTACAACTCCACCTATTTTTCAAGATACTAAAGGCATCTATCATGGATAAGATTTGTAGGAACGTTTAAAGGACTGTTATATAACTAAGTATTTAAGTAACAAAACCTCTAAATAACACTCTTTCCCTAACATGTTATTTATTATTCCCTTAAATTTTGAATATTATGAATTGTAACGTTCATAAACTATATTCAATGTCCAAACATAAATGTGAGCCTCTTCATTCTTCACCAAAACTTTCAAATTTTTATTTAAGTATTGTTATGGATCTTTAAAAGGACCCTGATACAAGTTTGAACAAATGAAGAATTTTTAAGAATACAATTGGTCATGATCAATATGTCATGAACTCGAGGGCATTTGAGGAGATGTAAAGTTCAATTGATCATAGTAATAACCAATGGAATATTGTTCTCAAAAACCACTGGTACAACCTGTGAACTATCATGTGCATGAGGAGGCAGAAGAAAAAATGTCATGACTTGAGAATATTCACTTTGAAGGCACTTAGATACCCTAATTAATCATAAGAATGTGAAGTTTCAACTAATTCTTATACACAATGCATTGGAAGCAAATTACTATACTGGAAATTTGAGTACAATTGTACTATTATTACAGGTTAGAAATTTGAGAGTCAAGAAATCACTACATCTATGCTTAGTCCATTCACCTCTCAAGTGCATGTTTGAAGTTAATAAGTGTCCTCATTTTTCCTTTCAAGACCATTCACTCCTACAACTCAACTAAGAGAACTAGACTTCTCTTATTTCTATACATGTGCACGTTTAGGGTTTTGGATATTAAACCCTAGCTAAATGTTTGCAAGCTTTTAGCATGTTTTTCATCCTATTTATGACATGTTAGAAAGATGGAGACTTCACTATGGGATCTATGAATCATTTCAAATTTTATTATGGACTTATGAAGAAGGTATTTCATGACAAGATCCAAAACACAGTCATTTTTGGATGCAATGAGTAAGACACAAACCCTCAATCTTTAGGAAGTAACAAGTATACTTGAGCACATTGTACACACCTAAATTTAGTATTTATACCCTCATCACCTGCATGCGTATATTTATTCAATCATCCCCCTTATTTAATTAAATTCCCTCTCAATCCTCATTAATTGATTAAGCAACATTAATTAATTAATCATTTTAACATCTTACATGCTCAATTATATCATCCACATTGATCCTTATTCTTATTATTTAGTTCATTCCTATTAATTAATGAATTACTACCCTTCATCTTTCCATTTAGGATGCTTTTATCTGAAATTCATCCCTTTGCTTTTCTAATCTTTTCTCTCATCTATTTTTATTCCTAAACTAACTTAAATTCATCCCTCCTACATTCTTTAAAGCACTCGCCCAAGCTGTAAAAACACCAAAATCCCATCAAAAGTAGAAAAACTAGACCATAGGGGAAAATTTCCCCGCAGTCGGCAATGACCCAACCTGGTCACTGTTAACCCCTTTAAAACTAACTAATTTCCTTCTATTCAGCATCAAATGCATGCAACTTCGAGATTTATTTCAAGCTAAGCATCCTTCCTCGCGTTGGAACATCCGTGAAACATCCACAATTATTCAGGACATCTTTTCAGTGTGTTTTCATCACTCACGATCATCCTTCATGAGGTTTATCATTATCATTGTGTTTCTTTATTCAACTTTTATCATATTATCTAGGTATTTCTCGTATCTAATATCTTACATGATCAAACCATCAACAACAACACTCAGAACTTCTCCAACAACCTTCCCCTCTAACCTTTTTTCTTGTAGGTTATCTTTCATGTCCATTTATCCTGAGCTTTATAAAATTTTGCTACAGTTACCACCAACCCAGTTAGATCGTCATCAACCCAGCCCTAGTATTTCAAATAGATCTCTTCTATTATTGTTTTCACTAATTTCTTGGGGATTTTTGTCTTTGGTTCTTTCCTGCATATTACTCATAGCATACACAGGCTCATATCATCCTCTAGTTGGCATTCAGAACCTTCAGGTTTGTATATTCATCTTATAATCCATATTTTCCCTTTAAGGTCATCGTCGACCTACCTCTGTAAAGTCTGGGTCATCGTCGACCTAGACCAAGTAATAGTCAATTTATAGTTATTGTCATCTAATTAGCTTTTAGATCAATTTTTTTCATCTTTCTAAATTCAATGATATTCATGTTTATGTAATTATATCCTCTACATAACTCTTTCTAAAAAAATGGGGGTTGACATCTGCAAAAGGAAGCTAATCACTTCTTGGAACTGCATTGTCAGGAAACCCCTGCATATATCTATCTAATCCATTTTTATTCCATTTTTGTAGGTATATCAAGTTGCAATGAGAATCATCCATCTAGCACTCGTATCACATCTAAGGTAACATAAACCCTCCATCACTTCTGAGTTGTTAGTTTCTTTAGTATCTAGTGCATTAACTTCATTATGAATGAGAAATTTGGACAACATTCTTGGCACACCTGGTAGGAACCCCTTAGGGTGGTCTCTTTCTTTTATATATTCTACTTTTTCCTACTAACACTACATCATGAGGCTTTTCTTTATCGTTTTCTCATGTTGGGTTATCCATCTGGATTTCTCATCACTCAAAAGTGTAGATAAATATGAAAAGCGCTATCAATATATTCCTCTTTTCCCTATTTTCTCCTTTCTCATTAAACTTTCCCTTCCTATCTCTATTCTCATAAAAAGTAACACTTCATTTTGGATTAAAAAGAAACCTTCTTTTCTTCATCCTTCTTCCTCATATAGTTTAAGTAGGGGTTCAATCTTCTGCATCTCATATTTATCACACATAGCTTAAACCATAAAAATCAATTAACACATCAAAACACTCCCTTTTCCAATAGACTGGTTGGGATTTGACCACCCAACAGGAAGTCTCTTTAGACATTTCCTAGCCATAAATTACCTGAAATCAAACATTGTTCACCTTCTCCTAGGTTTTTTGTTATCCATCTCCCTTTTCTTTTTCTTATTTCTAATCAAAACATTAAAAATGAATTGTTTGCTTATTTTTTCAATTTAATAATGGAACCAAACATTTCCTTGAGCAGTTCTCAGTATCCCACCATGACCCCATCCAAACCCTTAGTTTCTTCTAAACCTTATTTTAGTCCTATCTATGATTATCTCTGTCGTAGGCCCTTTGTTTCTCAATTGCATCGATAAGTAGCCCCTATTTTATCCTTATCACCTTTATCCCCATCACCTCACATCATTCTTGTTTCTAACCCACCATATTTTTCTCCATTACCTCATGCCCTTCCTTGGTCATTCAACATCACCATACCCACTTCACTTATGGATATTCCCCATGAAAACCACATCCATCACTTCCTCCTTCGTAGATATCAATTAACATATCATGTTTCTCCTTATGACATTTCCCCTTCATATGACATACATGTCTCACCTAGGGACATCCCTTATGAACCTTCTATAAAATACCTTCATGTTCTTACCCCATCCTCGTCATCTTACCATGACGCTACCTATCACCATGCTCCTATATCCCCCCAAAAAATCACATCTTCACCACATGACATTATTATAGAGCCATTTACTAATCCCCCACCAATGAGTTCATCTTCACCTTCTACGTCACATCAATTTAACCCATTCTCAATCAACACCATACATCACACATCTTCTCCCACATCTATTTCACCATCTTCGTCATCTATCCCTATCTTAGATATTATTCCAATCTCCCCTTCAAGGGCTATCCTCACATCCATTGTACCCATGATCCCACTACCTACCACCTTAACCTCCATTACTTCTCTTACATCCACATCCAGTCCTACTTTTACCACATCTACATTAGCCTTAGCCACACCTGCCTCTACATACACACCTTTTAAAACACTTACATTGACATCATTATCACATATTTCTCTACCCATTCCCATATCACTTGACACTATACTGACCCCAACATCTCTACCACCTATCTCCTCACTTATGACTACCCTAGTCACCTCGTCTCCCCCATCCGCACCTAATGTCTAGATATTTTTCATGCCAACATCCACATCTGTTATCACACCCCTTACATCTCCTAAATCTACCTATATGCCTTTTGAGACACCCAAAATAAACATAGTTGACACTCATCCCTCTTCCATCCCTACCCTAACCCATCTTCCATCCACGCCATCTCACATAGACATTATTAACCACATGATCCAAACACTCCTTTCTATTTCCATATCCACATCTATTCCTACTATCGATCTCATCCCTGAATCTAATCAATCCACTACAATAGACTCTATTACCCTATCCACGTCTCTTCCACCTTTTTTTATCATGACATATTCAGATTCCATACTAGTTCATGTTTATGTGCTTCTACCCATAGCTACCACATCGACTATCATGACCACATCCCCGTTATTTCCTTATTCTTATACACCACCTACATCATTTGAGAAATATTGGAGAGAAATTCAACTTGCAACTACCATAGGTGATCCTCCTGTCTCATCCATACAACCAGATGTTCCCACATTGAACCAATTCCCATCCTCCCTTGAACAAGTCATGCAAAAATTACTTCCTCCATCAACCACAACCCAATCTTCTAATCCTCCTATCAAAATCATTGTTATCCCTACCAAGGGAACTCCTAAACAATCCAAATCCAAAAACCATGGTATCCTCCCACAGTGATCCCTTAATCATCCTAACAAGAATGTCGACATCCCTCATATCAAGACCAAATCTACATCTTCTATCTCGGGGCCGCATCCCTCTATCTTACAACCCCCTCATCCATCACAACCAATCAACCCATCTAAATCCAAATAGTTTGATTCCCTCCTAGGCTAGTCCCTTCATCAAAAATACCTCTAATTATCCAATCGTCTAGACCTAAATCATCCGCCATTGCATCTTCTTCTAGACCACCTAAACCTCAACCCAATCCATCTTCAATATCACCATCCACACCATCTTACAAAAATTTCCCTGGTGCCCACATTGAATCATATGCAGAATTCCTCCAACATTTTCTTCAGACTTCTACCATCACACTTCCACCTATCGAATCCTTTGACCCGAACCATTTGAAGCCCTCATGGTTTGATCGCTATTACATTTTTGTTTATCATCACACTTTGGGCCATAACATCAAGCATTTTAAGGCCCTTCATACTATTTTCCACAATCTCAATGAGTGAGAGGACCTCCTATATGAGTCACCTTCTCCATCTACTAATTTTTCCATATGCCCATCCGATTCCTTTTACCGCATCTTCATCCGTTCAACTTTTTCGGTCTCTTCACTCGTTTACATCATCTCCTATCACTCCTCTTGATGAGGGTCCTCCCTTATTCAGTGATATTATTCTCCTTAATAGACCATCTTCTTGACATCCATATCCTTTTCCATCCACTATTTTATCCACATCGCTTTCCTTGGGGGAATATCCCCCTCCCCCACATTATTGGCCTTTTAGCATCTTTCTTCTCATCTTCATCAATTTATCCTCCCATGATAGGGGGAATTCTTTCTAGGACTTGTCTATTTGTAGATTAGTTCCTTTTCACATTCAGTATAATCCTATCTCATCTAGTTCAGTTTATCCAATCATATTTTCTATCTTCTCCTCCTACAACCACTTTCGTGGTGTTGTCGCCCTCAAAATTCCTCTCTTTTTTAAGTCAAGTTTTGTGAATTTTGAGTTGGTGCCTTGGAGAAATTCATCCTTTTAAGTCATGGGTGCTCGGTTTTAATCTCACCCTTTCACTTGAAAATTCTTCAGACTTCACAGTTTGAAGTATTTTCTATTTCCTCGTCTAGATGCTTGAAAATATTTTCCTTCATTCGAATGTTGTTTTCAATCCTTCTCTTTGGATGTGGATTGCATCGAGCCTGGTATTGTTTGTAGTTTCTCATTCCATGGAGAAAAATATGAAATTCAGGCACAAATAGTAGGGTTTTCACTTTCATTTCTATTTTTCCACAGTCGTGAATGACGGCATCAAATTTTGTCCTGACATCTGCGGATACATGGACATCTCTGATTGGATGCGGTGTGGTGTGTTTATCTTTTAAACTTTTCACTTTTGTTATTTTTTGCAAAAGTTTAAAATCGGCCCCATGGCCCAAAGGATCCTGATTGGATGAAACAAGCTGTGGCAGAAAGGTGGGTCCTTTTGTGTTTTGAGGCATTATGGCGAAAGGCATAAAATGTAAAAATAATGCCTAAGGCCCGCAAAGGAACACGTGGCCATTTTTAAGTCAAAACCGGAGAGGTGGGCCATCAAAGCACTTTAGGATTTTTGGCTTTAGTTCCATAAAGGGCTTAAAGTTATAAAGTGACCCGTGGCCCCACTCATGTCAAGGGATAAAGTCAAATGTTGTGCTCGCGTTGAAAACTCAAAGCAGAGAGGTGGGTCGGCGAAGAAATTTGATTTTTTGATCTTTTCTTTGAAAAGAGTTAAAATTGTAAAAGCGATCTGTGACTCCATCGCCAGTTAGGTGAAGCCACATGTCATGCCTATATCAGAAATGAGGAGGTGGATTGTTGGGTCACTTTTGGAATTTTGGTTTTGTTACGGAAAGGCATAAAAGTTATAAAGTGACCCACGGCCACACTGACGCCTAGGAGAAGCTATGTGGAGAGCCCGTATCAAAAGTGGATGCGTGGCCTGAAATGTTCCGAAGTGTCATTTCTCTAAAAGGCACAAAATATAAAAATTTTCCCTATACCCACTTAAGATAAATCTCTCCCACGTTGATGGCTCAAATTCAAAGTTTGGAAAAGCAGGATGAACGGTTGTGATATGATGCATCTAGTTTTTCCACCAAGCATGGAAATGGCCAAGGTGTTAGAGAAGTTCAAACGTCAGTTTCTTGAATCAGTTTCATCATTTTTGTAACCGAATGTAACCATTTTTGGAAGCTATTTAGTGAGTTCTCTATGCCATTGTTGGTTGTTGGATTTTGGTACTCTGTAGATGTAATAGATTTGAAAGTAATCAATACATAATTTTTTCCCTTTCTTCCTTTGTTATTCCTTCTTTCCTTGTTCAAATTTGTGAATCATCCATCTTTGCATGACAAGAAAATTTTTGTTCTTGTTAATATGATTTCGAGAACTTTGTGTCTATGAAATCATATCTGTTATAAACACAAATGATTCCATTATGCATATCCTTTGATCAATACATATAAGGTTATACTCTGTTATCTATATTTCCTAAAAGTATTGTTATGTTCTTCCTCTCTCATCTCCTTAGTTCTTCCATTCTTTCGTATTGATGATCTTTGGGCATAAAACATTTCAAAGTATCATGAATATGCACTTTGAAAGTTATACATTTGTATATAATATTTGTTTCTTTCTTTCGATAAGGGAACCTCTCCCATTAAAGAGGAGGGACTTGTTGTCCCCTGACTGTGGTTTGTTAAAGTACCATTTAAAAACCCAATAGTTTTTGCTAACTCCATTGGTGATTTCGTTTCAAACATATCCCTTTCTAAAATAACAACTTCAAGATCATTTTTTGTCTGGAAAATCTACGGTATACACATGGGAAGAAGGCTCTCAGAATAGAAGATTCCCATTTTCAACTTCTGTAGCAACAAAAATTCTCTCTTATTTCAACAAGAAGGAACAGAAGAACTCGTTCTACAAGCACACCTCCTGTTAAAGACAAAAATTCTAAGAATAACATTCCTCAAGAACAAATCATTCATAATCTTCATGTTTTGATACTTTTTGGTGCTTAAGTTCCCCTGCAATCAATTTTTCCAAAGATGGCAGCCCCTTTTCCTTGGGGACAATAAGTTAGGCCTCTTCCTCTTCCTCATAAATTGCATGAGTTACCTAGGGGTAACAGGAAAATTTTTCCCAAATTCCAGGGTGATGGGAATGTTCATCCAGATGAACACATTGCAGCCTTCATTGTTACATGTGGGATTCTTGGGGTTGAACATGAAGATGTCTCTGTCAAGATTTTGTGGAGACATTGCAGGAAAATGTTGTTGATTGGTTTTATCATCTTCCAGCTGGGTCGATCACTAATTGGAACACCATGACAACTCAGTTTGAGAATCATTTCAAACCTACTGAATATGTGCATGCTCTATTAGCTCAAATATCTCATATCAAGAAGGAACCATTCAAGCCCATGAGAGAGTTTGTGGCCAAATTCAACAAGCTTATTCATAAAATTCCACAGAACACTCATCATGTAGATCAAATCCAAAAATTCTTCTTCCTCAATGTCCAATTACCTGAAGTGATTTATTCACTTAGGAGAGATAACCTTGCAATTCTAGAGGTTGATCAATGGTTAGCTATCAGTGTTGAGGATGACCTAATCATGTCTGGTAAATTGAAAAGAGAACCTTCTAGGTCTAAGGAATCTTCTTCTCCCTCTCTTAGAGCTAACTCAGATCAGTTAGTGCAGAAGTTGGCAAATGAACTCATTGCCATTAAAAATCAATTGGCTCAACATACTCCTTACCAAGAGATTCCAAGAAATATTTTTTAGCCTAGGAACCGGTTACCTCCTTCTCAGACCAAATTGGCTATTAAAGGCCCACCCATCAAGGTTCTAGTCAATGCAACTTGTGAAGTTCAGGAACCTGATGAGGAGGAGTTTAATAAACTCTATGAAGAACCATAAGAAGAGGTTGATGAAGAACTGGAGGAGCTTGGTGGATCTCAAGTTCATTTCCTTACCACTGAAGGTATGGATGATGAAGATGAATATGATGAAAGAGTGGCATAGATTTATAGTGAGTCATATGTTGTCATGACTCGGGAGCAAACGAACAAAAAAGAAAAAGTGATGCATCCTGCTAAGAAATCCAAGGAGTTTCCTATAACTATTCATGTGGTTACAAGAAGAGGAGATCCTATTCCCACTACCTCCACGTAAAATGTGAGTAATGTTAATCCTCCTCCTTCTACCTCTGTTTCCAAAACTTTTTTTCCTTAAATTCCTAAAGTTGATAAATCAAAATTTTCTCATGTTCTTGGTAGTGATGCCTGATCCACCTCTGGATCTTTTGATATCATTGATCACCTCAAAAATACCAAAATCAAAATTTCAGAGGAAGAGTTTTACAAAACCCATCCAAAATACTTTGCTAAAATGGTAAAATTTGTTAATTCCAAATCCAAAGCTTCATCCAATAATTCTAAAGGTATTTTTCCCACTCTCTCTTCCTCACCTTAATCAAGCCTTGTAGCAGCAGTCACTTCCCCTAATGATAAAATTGAACCATTCTATGTGAATCTTCTCATAGCTGGCCATAAAATCAGTAAATGTGTCATAGACTTAGAAACTACTACCTGAGAAATAGACTGAATACATTGTGTAAAAGACTGATGATCCAAAATCACAGATACTCTATGAAGATATAGGGCATGGTAACTACATGATCATGTGTAGTCATTTTTGCACCCCACCAAGAACAAGGTAACCTCATGCGCACTGACCTATAACCTAGCGGGCACTGGGCGCTCACCTGAGGCATGCGAGAGGGAGCCGAGTCTCTCTTTTATGTGAGTCTAGTGGAAGGCATAATTCATGACTCTGACTTAGTGATTTAATGGACATGAAGAAGCTATAGAGCTCAGGACAAATTTTATACCCCTTCAGTCATAACAAAGCAAAGCGTGTAACAGAATTAATAGAACTAAGATGTTTTAAATCCACAAATAGACTAACATTCAAGTAAGGTTTATGATTATACAAGATCAAAAGCATAGTAGAAACATACAGATAATACAGGAAGGATATCTTAATATAAACATAGTGCTAACCTTATCATATTCATTCATAGTCTTACTACAAAGCATCATAGAGAGGCAGACCACAGTCATACACCATATCTGGATCCATACATGTATGCTCACAAAAAAAAAAAATCATTCCCCATTCCCTCATTACATCCTTCCTAGAATCATCTACCCATTCTATCCCATAGTTCTCATATTAATTCTGCAGAGCTCTGCTACCTCACTTGTGTCTTTGTTCTTTGCCAAGGGCGCATGTATAAATAGGCATCTGAGCTCTAACAAACTCCTCTAAAACCTTAGATCTAGCCCCATGTGTCAAGGTGTGGGTCACCCCAGGTGCATGCCTCTCCATGTCATGATTAGCTTTTTGGACCTTCCTATCGCAAGGTATATTCCTTCCAGGACACCCTGTCGCTAGGCTAGAACCTTATCCAAATGGAACATGTTCTTCATGTGTTCTATCCAAAAGGTCAAAAATGGATAAGTCCCGAATTGTCCTTCATGTGCACGTGCATCCTTAGTTCTCCAAGAACCCCTTTTTAATTCTACCTTACGTGCCTTCACTTACACGCTCCCTCCGGTCATGTGTGTCTATGCACCTTTAAGATTTGGTAGCTATATTAGGGGCCCAACATTACCCCACACTTCACCTGTTCTCTGCCCTCTGGAACCTTTTCAAAGAATGCAGTACAAAATTTTGTAAGGATTTTCCTTGGACAAGAATGGAGGGAAAGAATAAAGAATGGGGGAGAGAAATAATAGAGGGAAAATTTCCGAAAGCAGAAGAAGGGGAAAATTTTACCACAGGTCAGCCTCCAGTGTACTCCAAATGCTGACTTCATCCTACGCTCTAGTGCAGATATCGCCAACCAAGGTGCTCACTTCATCGAAGTTTAACCCTTCCCCCTTCATGTTAATGGTCTCCACCATAGTCTCCATCTCCTTGGTGTGATCCTCTAGGGCATCCGTCTTCCTCGTAATGACCTTATAGAGCTATTTTAGCTGGGTTTTGATTGAGACTCGCCAGTTCTCAATAGCTTCATACTTCTTTTCCACTTTGGCTAGGATCTTTTCTCACTCGGCTCTATTGCCCTTATTCTTTTCCCTGAAGTTCTTCAGCTCAACCTCATCACTAACAAGCAGCATGCCTGTCACCTTGTCTTGATCCACGCAATGGTCATAGGTGACCCCCGTGGTTTGTGCAGCTATTTTTATGTCAATGAGAACCTTGTTATATTCATCCATGAGCATGATGACCTTTAGCTTGTCCTCCTTCTCCAAGCACGCAGCTACCTCCTTAGCTGACTCCAAGGCCAAAGGCTACCTTTCCATGGTGAGGATCTAAGTCAAGTCCTCTAGGCATTCTAGGGAGGATCCATACTTTTACGTGGGAGGGTTAAGGACTGGGTGCTTCATGATAAAAGCTTGGGAGATAAGTTCCACCTTCTTGGAAACTTCACGTACTGTCATCAGCAATCTGGCACTATGATAATTCTTCACCGGGAACTCCTCATGCTATGATTATTTGCTAATGCATAGCCTTTAGTTTGGTGGATGTAATCTGGAAACAAAACAACAACCGAACACAAGAATACCATTGACTATGATAAGACAGAATGACGACAAATCTGAAATATCAAAATAAATTATAATATTAACATGAAACTGTTACAATCTCACCCATGAGATACTTCAACAAGACTATGGGAGAAACTTTACAATTACACCTCTTGATGGCTTCTTCAACACACCTTTAACTGATGGCTTCCTTCGCACACTTCCTACAATATTTCTCACTACTTCTTTCTACACTAAATGATGGGGGTGGCCTCTCTATTTATAGAACTTCCAGGCTTATCCATCCTATCTCTAAGATAGGATAAGAAATCCACTCTAAGGAATCATATTCCATACCTTAACTCTTATCTGTACATGTAAGCTTATCTGTTAAGATAAGATAAACCTTATCATTTTACATGGGTTCCACATTTTTAGACTTTTTACAAATAAAATACACAAAATATTTATGACCTCACTCCTTGTCCTTATTACCAATATAATATTTCTAATTCCTAATCATGTAGACCCTACTTCTCTAATTACCCAAACTTTGACATTTTAACATTACCGGACCACTTACGAAAAATATTTACTTTTTACAACATTCCTATTGTACTTTGACTGTTACCGTACTCCACATTATTGGCGGCACCGTATTGACGGTGCTGTTATCTTCTATTGGACGCTACTACTAATTACACTTAACAACATCCTATTCCTAATACATACATTAATGAAATAGAAATTATGGAGGAAAATTTTAGTGTCGACATCTTCCCCCTTCCTAGCTTCTACTCCGTCCTCGGAGTAGACTATTCTGGTGCTTGGAAAATCTTCAACTTGTCATGGTTGACCCATTTCGTAATGGGAGTGCCATCCAATTCCTCCAGTCGGTACGTACCATTTTCATGCACAGCTGCTATTTTGTAGGGCCCCATCCATTTTGGAAGAAATTTTCTCTGTCTTCTTTTTTTGTATCTGGAATCATATACTAGGACCAAGTCATTCACATGAAATGGAGACCATCAGATCTTTTGATCAAAGTATTCCTTCTACTTCATTTTCTTCTTATGGCTTGTATCCTTTGCTATTTCCCTCATTTCCTCTAGCAAATGAAGATGTACCAACCTTTCTTTTACTGAATCACTTTCATCCATCCTTTCATTTTTCATAACTCTCACGGTGGGAATATCAAACTCAATAGGAAGAACTGGATCAATGCCATAGGCCAACTAAAATGGGGAGTATCTTGTTGCTGACTTTGATGTTTCCCTATATGCCCACAATGCTGCATGAATCCTTTTATCCCATTTATGTACCTGCAAGGCTGCATCTTTTGCTAGAATTTGACACAGCACAAAATTTGTTCATTCCACCTTTCCATTTGTGCTTGGCTTGTATGTTGTTGCCTTCCTGTGCTTGATAGAAAAATTATTGACTAGGGCTTCTACCACCTCATTAATGAAGTGGCTTCCTTGATCTGTTACAATTTCTAATGGACAACCAAATCTGGTGACAATGCGTTCATTTATGAACCTTGCCACTTCATCCATGGAAGTTGTTTTCAATGGCCTAGCTTCAACCCACTTGGTTAAATAATCTGTGGCAACTACAATATACTTATTTTGACGTGATGTAGTTGGAAGTGGACCTACAATGTCTATTCCCCATTTTTCAAAGGGACCAAGGGGAAGAATAGGACATAATGGAGCTGATGAAGTCTTACGGTTACCATGTGTTTGACAAATATCACATGTCTTACAATAATTACAACAATATTTAAAAAGAGTGGGCCAGTGATAACCTGCATCCAAGATCCTTCTTGCTGTAAGTTGTCCAGAGAAGTGCCCTCCACATGTACCATTGTGGAATTCTTCTAGCAGCTCCTTTCCTTGATCACATCCAACTACCCTCTTGTACTGTCCATCAGACCTGATTCGAAATAATGCTCCATGCAGAATAGAATATGGACGACTGGCTTGAGTAATCTTTCTCTTAGTCTTTGCATTGGCACCATCAGGAAACTTGAATTCATTCAGATAATTCCAAATATCTATGTATTCACTAGGGATTGTGTCAAGGGAGAACAATGCTGCATCGGGAAAATCATCATCATCACAAGATGATCCTAAACCATCATAGGCTCGAGAGAGTGCATCTTCATTGACATGCTTCTTTCCTGGCCTATCTATAATATCAAATTCAAATTCTTGTAGCAAAATTATCCATCTTGCTATCCTCCCTGATGGGTTAGGCTTATTGACAATATATTTCAGAGCCTGATGATCTGTTACAACTATAAATTTCTGCCCTAGCAAGTAATTTCTAAACTTCTTTACAGCAAAAATGATAGCCAGAGCCTCTTTTTCAGTTACAGTATAGTTTACCTCAGCACTACTCATTTGTCTGCTCCCAAAGTAAATTGGATGTTCATTCCCATTTTCATCCTTTTGGCTCAAAGTACTACCTAGTGCTGCATCTGAGGCATCAGTGTACACAATGAATGGCTTGCTCCAATCTGGATTCTTCAAAACAGGTGAAGACACCAGAGCTTCCTTCAGTTGTCCAAAAGCTTCATGTGCCTTGTTTCTTGGTTCATAAGCAACATCCTTCTTCAAGAACTGGGTTAGTGGCTGTGCAATCTTTGAGAAATTCTTGATGAACCTTCTATAGTAACCCACATGGCCTAAAAATGATCTCAACTTACTTCTATTCATAGGAAATGGTAAATCTTTTATTTTTGAAAATTTATCAGGATCAGTACCAATACCATCTCTGGATACAACATGCCCTAACAAAACACCTTTAGAACATCCAAAGACACACTTTGTAGGGTTTAGTGAGGCTTGTGCTTCATCTAACCTTTGAAATGCTGTCTCCATCTAGTGCAGGTGGTCCAACTGCTCCCATAGATGTAAAAATCATCCAGAAATATTCTGATGAAGGTCCCAATGTAGGGTTCGAACACCCTATTCATCAACGCTGGAATGTTGCTGGAGCATTACACAACCCAAAAGGCATAACTCTATAAGCAAACGTTCCCCAAGGAGTGGTGAACGTGGTCTTCAGCTGATCTTTCTCTGCTATACGAACTTGGTTATAGCCGCTATATCCATCAGTAAAACTATAGCACTCCTGGCCAGCTACTTCATCCAAGATCTGATCTGAAATGGAAGAGGGTAATGATCCTTCTTTGTTGCCTTATTGAGCTTCCTGTAATCAACACAAATGCGTAGCTTCCCATTATTTTTTATTGAGATCACAATGGGAGAAACCCATTCTGAATTCTCCATAGCAAATATGAATCCTGCATCAAGCAACTTATCTATTTCTTCTTTTACAGTCTTGGAAAAATTAGGATTCATTCTATATGGCATTTGCTTTATGGGCTTAGCACCATCTACCAGCTCAATACAATGTTCTACCCAACTTACTTGGCGGAGTTCCTTGTAATCAAAAGTGAATAGGTGTATGTACCTTCGAAAGAGCTGGAGGTAGGATTCCTTCTCACTCTCCATCACAGCATCACCAATCTTTATTTGTTGGAGACGATCATCAACTTCTTCTTCAAATAATTTTATGGGGTCCTGGGTTGGTGTGACTGGAAGAATATCCATGACTGAAACATCAACCTCACTTTCTTCATCTTCAGTGTCCACTTCACTGGTGGTAGAGTAATCAGAGGATGTTCAATCATCAGTTTCATCACTTGAATCCACAGGTTCTGCTTTATGATGTCGAGGGGTCACGTTTATCTTCACCCTCTCTCTACCACGTCCAAGTGTCATGAAACCTTCATTCCAGTACTTTCTTGCATGAACTCTCCTTAGCCATGGTCTTCCCAGCAGCATTGGGTACGCAACAGTACCATTTTTCATCACCTGAAAGTCTACCACACATACAACACCCATAACAGATATTTCCACATTTGAAACTACACCTTCTGGTTTAGTTTTTCCCTTATTTAATGACCTTAACATAAGTGTTGAAGGGTGATCAATTTTTAAACCCACATATTCATTACAGACTCGGTCATTACATTAATTGCAGCACCTCCATCAACTAAGACATCATGAATTGAAATACCATTACATAATACCTCAGCTTGTGGAGCATAGGGATCTACCTCTGCCTCCAAAACAGGGACCTCAACCTCCTTCCTTCTTCGAGCATTGAGTCCACCTCGCAACTCCCGCCTCTTTTCAGAAGACATAGCCAAGAGTTGACCATATGTAATATTTGCAGGCCTTTTGGACAGATCTTCCAAGATAGAGTATGGTCCTTGCCCCTGTGAAATCAGAAAATCCTGCACACCCAACTTTCTTCTCCTATGTTTCTTACTAGTTTCTTCTTTCATCTTCTTAGGATCATTTCCATCTTGATTATCTTTTTCTTTCTTTCTTTTTGTTACAAACACATCTACTTCATTATTTCTGCTCTTATCTACTACATCAAAAGAATTCATAGGTGCTTTTCCTTTATCATTATCTCCCTTACCAGATGTAGAAGCTCTATCTGGACAATTATACTTATAATGACCCTTTTTATAACAACCATAACAAACAACTTCAGAAATATTTCTTTTTGGACCTCTATCTCCTCCCTGAGAACTAAATTCCTTTCCTTGAAGAAGATTAATAGTTAACTGACCCATATTTTTGAGCAGATCTTCATACTCAGTAGATGTATTAGGAAAAATATTTGTGCTCACCGGGAGTGGTTGTGGATTCAGGACCAAAGGTGCTGGTGTAGGCTCTACTTTAGCAACAATTTCTTTGGGCTCCTCTTCCATGCTTTCTTCTTGCCTTCTTGCAATCTCCTTTGCTTGTTCAATGGTGGCTGGGCAGTCATACTTCACTCGTTGTCTGATCTCCGACTTCATCCCAAGAATGAAGTGCTTACAGAGGAGATTATCCACACCATTCATCAACCCATCTGCTAGTCCTTCCTTCCAGATCTGGGCATCGAGCTTCCTCCTTAGCTCTAGAACACGAGCATGATAATCCCTTATCTTCTCCTTCTCTCCCTTGGGATAGCTTTGTGATCTCGATCATGAGATCTACATATTTCTGTTGTTCACCAAATTCTTAAAGAAAACTTTCAGTTAATAAATCCCATGAATTTTTCACATTATCACCTAGTGTTTCAAACCACCTAAGTGCTGAACCATCCAAAAGGTAGGAAAAAATTCAGTCCATTGTTCCCTTCTTATAAGGCCATTACAAATACAAGATCGTTTAAACTCTTGAATGAAAGAAGAAGCATCTTCATTAGATTGAGCCTGAAAAAATAGGAATCTTTCCCATTTTCAAAAGTAACCACCGTGAAATACCAACCCACAAGTACAATTAACAAGACTTATGTGCACAAATAATTGGAATCACTATACTAGAAAGTGACTTTACACCTTTCTACAGTAAATTAGAAATGACCACGGTTAAACTATGGTAAAACTTGACTTACTGCGGTAAAAACTGACTTTACTGTGGTAAACACTATTCACGGTAAAAAGTGAAGTTACTGCGGTAAATACTATTCATGGTAAAAAGTGACTTTACTACGGTAATTACTATTCCCAGCAAAAAGGACTTTACCAGGGTAACTACTATTCATGGCAAAAATGACTTTAACATGGTAACTATTATGCACAGTAAAAATGACTTTACCATGGTAACTACTATGCACAGTAAAAACAAGGTTACCCTCCAATTAATTTTTGACTAAGTGGGAATATCTCTCCAGAAAATCCACCAACGAGGAATGGTCCCGGCAACGGAACCAAAATGTCATCAGCAATCCGGCACTATGATAATTCTTCACCGGGAACTCCTCGTGCTATGATTATTTGCTAATGCACAGCCTTTAGTTTGGTGGATGTAATCTGGAAACAAAACAACAACCGAACACAAGAATACCATTGACTATGATAAGACAGAACGACGACAAATCTGAAATATCAAAATAAATTATAATATTAACATGAAACTGTTACAATCTCACCCATGAGATACTTCAACAAGACTATGGGAGAAACTTTACAATTACACCTCTTGATGGCTTCTTCAACACACCTTTAACTGATGGCTTCCTTCGCACACTTCCTACAATATTTCTCACTACTTCTTTCTATGCTAAATGAGGGGGGTGGCCTCTCTATTTATAGAACTTCCAGGCTTATCCATCCTATCTCTAAGATAGGATAAGAAATCCACTCTGACGAATCATATTCCATACCTTAACTCTTATCTGTACATGTAAGCTTATCTGTTAAGATAAGATAAACCTTATCATTTTACATGGGTTCCACATTTTTAGACTTTTTACAAATAAAATACACAAAATATTTATGACCTCACTCCTTATCCTTATAACTAATATAATTTCTAATTCCTAATCATGTAGACCCTACTTCTCTAATTACCCAAACTTTGACATTTTAACATTACCGGACCACTTATGACAAATATTTACTTTTTACAACATTCCTATTGTACTTTGACTGTTACCGTACTCCACATTATTGGCGGCACCGTACTGACGGCGCCGTTATCTTCTATCGAATGCTACTACTAATTACACTTAACAACATCCTATTCCTAATACATACATTAATGAAATATAAATTATGGAGGAAAATTTTAGTGTCGACAGTACCCTGGCCTTTTCCTCTTGAAGCTCCCTCTATTGTTGAGCAATGATTAATTTCTCAAGGCTGAGGTCCTTCGTTAGCTTGAATAATTTGTCCTTCCTCTTTTCCAATAGGTCCTCTAAGACCTTAACCCTGCCATTTCTACAAAAGAGCCTAGCCTCAATTTCTACAGAGACTTTGTTGAGCACATTACACACTTGCTCATCTAATAATTGTTGCATTTTTACAATGGGGTTGTCCCCCTTTCCTTCAGACAGTGCTAAGACCACTCCTTGGTTAACCTCAAACTCAGGCTCATTGAGGTGGGAGTCAAATGCCCATGATAGCATCTTCCTTGTGCATGGGTACCCACCCTCAGGATCAAAGTATTCCATGGTGGTGAGCTCCTTAGTGTGCATGGTACCCTGGAAATGTGCATGCAAAACTTTGTCAGGGTCATCAATGTATCCCATCATTTTTCTTCCCCCTTCTGCGTGTTAACTTCCCATGTGCACACCCTTGAGAATAGTTACTGAAAGATTTTAACCTTTTGTGCTACCCACACTCTTCTACCTCTACTCTTCTTTGAATTTGCTGAGTATGATCTCCGCGCTACACTCCAAATCCTCTTTGACCAAGGTATTAATTATCTTCTCTACATCCCTTATCACTTTCTCATCTACTTCCTCGTGAGTGAGCTTGGGCATATCTATCCCCTTAGTACTTACCCCTTCACTCCTTTCTTCACTTTGCACACTTTCCTCCCCTTGGGCACCCTTCCTCCTTACAAAGATGAAAGCATCATTTTTATCCTCTTCTCCCTCTCCCTCTGAATCATGGACATTAATAGGTTCTTGATTCACCTCCAACTCTTCCCCTTCATCATCATCCTTCTCACCTATATAGGCATTCGGGTCATCTGTCTCTTCAAACTCTTGTTCCTTTGTCCCTTGTTCTTCTTCCTTTATAGAAAACTCTGGAGTTGGGGATGTTGTCCTCTCTTCATCTGAGGGTTCTTCAGGGGATGGGGGCTTCGTAGGCTCCAGGGTCTTCTCCCTGACCACCGTTCTCCTCTTCTTCCAGACGTAGGTACTCGACCCTACAGTATCTACATTCTACTTCTCCACTGCCCTTTTTTCTTCCTTATCTTCCCTCTTCTTGCGCTTTAGCATGGGCTTCTTCCTACCAATAGGGTCATCCGGGATGGATATCTCATTTTCCATGTATGCACCCTTTTTAAACTTTGGCCTTATATGCAGGTAGATCCTTGTGGCATTGCTCCCATTAATAGGTAAGGTCAATGGCCTTACAATATGCACATCCTGCAACAATTACCTTTCAACGTACGCATGCTTCTCTGGGTAGACCAACTTCTTTCTCATTTCCCTGTGCTCTCTGTCAAGGGTGGACAACTCTAGGTTTAATTTCTTTGATTCCTTGTATCTTTTTACCACCGCTTGGAAAAATTGGACAGTAAACAAGAATGGGAGTTTGCACCATGGACTCCAACTACCATCCACGAAGATGAACTTGTCAATGCAGAAGTGTTGGTAGACCGCAAAATCTACTTCTCCTTCAGTTTCCGTAGGGAGTTGTTCAGGGATCCGCCATTCAGCCCCGAATGCATTCCTAAGGCACTTATACCTTTTTTCTAAGTGTGCCTTGTGTACCCTTGTCATTGATTCACATGTGTATTTCTAAAATCTCTTTGCAGGTGAGGGATCTTCAGTAGGGTACTCCCACATGAATTTTTTGGATGCATCCAACACCCCGATTTCTGAGAGCACAATTGTCAATAGAATGTTCCCAAATAGGATTTTTCCTCCATTCTCCATGTTGCTTATGATTTCATCTACTATGTACTGGGAGATGTTGTATACGATGCCCTCTGTAACCTTCCTACAAACATTCAGCTAGGGCTTGCTCACTTGGGTCCACCTCTCTTTTCCATTCAGCTTGGAGATAAGGTGTGGGGCCATCTTCATCACCAGATCACTGATATCTGAGATTTCATAGTACCTTGATCCCTTCTTCAATTCCTAGGATGTTATGGTTTCCCTGATTACCTCCTCATCCTAGAGGTCATCTATGAGCATGTCCCCTATATAGGTTAGGCCTATGAAGTGTGAAATTAACTGGGGAGTTATGCACATTTTGTGCCCTACGAAGAAGAATAAATTTTCGTGTACGCACATCATCAGCCATTGGTACAAGTTCTCAGGCTTCTCAAAATATGGCAACTTGTAAAGTTGGAGAAGTCCTACCTTCTCCATTTTCACCTTGACCACGTCACTGTAGATTGGCAACCCATCAGGTGTTCATTTATTTATGTGGTGCACCAGCTCCAGTGCCATTTCCTTTACGATTATACTTGACCGGTGATTGTAGTTAATCACGGTCATCTATCTTATGTGGGACTCCCACTCTTGTCCTAGAAAAACCCCATCTAGGTATTACATCTCCGAATACCATTCTTTGTTCGTATCTAAGGGTATTTTCTCTTGTTTCATCCTCCGTGTTTTTAAACCAATCTTCAACACCTTCAAATGTTAAGTGCTCCACCATCACTTTTTTCACAGGTCATGATGTATGCCATGTTCCACTATAACTTCGAAAAGAGGTCCTGGCAACAGAACCAAGATGTAGTCATTTTTGCACCCCACCAAGAACAAGGGAACCTCATGTACACTAGCCTATCACCCAGCGGGCACTGGGAGCTCACCCAAGGCACATGAGAGGGAGTCAAGTCTCTATTTTATGTGAGTCTAGTGGTAGGCATAATTCATGATTCTAACTTAGTGATTTAATGGACATGAAGAAGCTATAGAGCTCAGGACAAATTTTATACCCCTTTAGTCATAACAAAGCAAAGCATGTAACAGAATTAATAGAACTAAGAAGTTGTAAATCCACAAATAGACTAACATTCAAGTAAGGTTCATGATTATACAAGATCAAAAGCATGGTAGAAACATAAAAATAATACAGGAAGGAGATCTTAATATAAACATAGTGGTAACCTTTTCATATTCATTCATAGTCTTACTACAGAGCATCATAGAGAGGTAGACCATGGTCATACACCATATCTGGATCCATACATGTATGCTCATAAAACAAAATTTTCATTCCCCATTCCCTCATTACATCCTTCCTAGAATCATCTACCCATTCTATCCCATAGTTCTCGCAGTAATTCTACAGAGCTCCGCTACCTCACTTTTCTCTCTGTTCTTTGCCAAGGGCGCGCATATAAATAGGCATCTGAGCTCTAACAAACTCCTCTACAACCTCAGATCTAGCCCCAAGTGTCAAGGTGTGGGTCACCCCAGGTGCATGCCTCTCCATGTCATGATTAGCTTTTTTGATCTTCCTATCACAAGGTATATTCCTTCCAGGAAACCCTGTCACTAAGCTAGAACCCTATCCAAATGGAACATGTTCTTCATGTGTTCTGTCAAAAAGGCCAAAAACAGCTAAGTGTTGAATTCTCCTTTATGTGCACGCACGTCCTTGGTTCTCCAAGAACCCCTTTTGAATTCTACCTTCCGCACCTTCACTTGCGCGCTCCCTCCGGCCATGCATGCCTATGCACCTTTAAGATTTGGTAGCTATATTAGGGGCCCAACATCATGTCACAAGATGAGGAAAAACATCCTAAGGAAGTGATTTATGATCCTAATGGCATTTGGGCCTAGGAATTTGATGGAAGCTGCTCTTCAGATGGTTTTAGGGCTAGTGTGGTGCTAACCTCTCCAGAAGGGAAGATTCATCCTTTTTCATTCAAGCTTTGTTTTGAAAATACAAATAATATAGCTTAATATGAGGCACTCATACTTGGATTGAACATGGTAAAATAAATGGGAGTGAATAATCTTTGTGTTCATGGAGATGCAACGCTGATTGTGAAATAGGTAAGGGATATTTACCAAGTCAAGAATAGGAGATTGAAACATTATAGAAACCTTGTCTAGGATTCCATTGAGTTTCTTAATGCTTTCTCCATTGAAGTTGTGCCAAGAGAGAAGAATACTAGATCTGATTCTCTAGCTATCTCAGGATCTTTGTTGATTCCTTACCCAGATTTCTCTCAAGAGAAATTTACCATTGAAATGATTCATAGGCCCAGTGTAACAGATAATGCAAGCAATTGGCTTGTTTTTAAGGATGATCAGCACTTGCTCTCATTCTTGGAGCTTAAGGGTAATTTTGATCAATTGTATTTTGAAGGAAGTGAAGCTCTACCTAGAGAGTATGTACCCTCTGATGAAGGAGACATCAAGGGAGGAATGGATCAAGATGGCTACATCAAATTGAAAGGTAACAAGATCCCTAAAGGCCTAGTGAGTTTGGAAGATCTATTTGATAAGAATGATAGGTATATCAAATCTAAAGCTCCTCAAGATGCTTGACAGTCTATTGAATGTGAAAAGGTTAATATTGGAAGTCATGAGGAACCCAATATGGTGAACATTGAAAAAAAATTCACTCAAGAAGAGAATAAGAAAGCAATAAACCTATTTAAAAAGTATGATGATGTTCTTTCTTATTCATATGATGATATCAAGGATTTCTAGCCAAAGAAAATGCAATACTTTATCCCTCTGAAACCTAGGATCAAACCATTCAAGAAGAAATAAAGGAAATACAATCCCAAGGTTGTTGGCACTATTTTTCAAGAGATCCAGAAGTTACTTAAGGCAAAGATTATTTTCCCTATACATCATTCAACATGGATTGCCAACATTATGCCTATCAGGAAGAATAATGGTGATATTTTCATCTATGTGGATTTCAGGAATTTGAATCACACCTCTCTGAAAGACAACTATCCTCTCCCCATGATGGATCAAATTTTTCAAGTTGTCACAGGCTCTGAGATGTTGTCTATGCTTGATGGATTCTCTGGATACAATCAAGTAGAAATCAGTACCCTAAATCAACACAAGACTACTTTTACTACTCCTTTGTTAGGAAATATAATGTTTACATTATATTTACAAAAAGGTAAATAATAATTGGTTAGTTATAATATTTTTATATAAACAATAATATATTAGTTGGAGTTGTTTAAAAAATCATAAATATTTAATATGTAAATAGGTTTGGTGGTTGTGTGAACACCCGTAAAATAGTTGTGAGAGATTCTAGGGTGGTTATGTAGTTGAGAGTTTATAGGAATCTTGAGCTTAAGAGTAGGATGTCATAATCCTATACATATGAAAACACTCTCGTATCAATATATTGAAGGATTATTCTTATGTAAAATACTTACAGTATGATCCAAGTTTTCATTTGGTACCAGAGTAGGTCATGTGAAGGCTATGGAGTTTTGAAACTTTTCAAGGGGTAGCAACATCCTTTTTGTTCATTGCCCCGCATATGTAATATTTTTTTCAAATTTAATCTGAGTGTATATTTTTGGATTAGGAGTGCTTTGTAGTTTTTCAATATTTTCTATCACTGTGTACCATTTTGATACATATCAGATTTTGAATCAATGTGGCATAGATGGGTCACATCTCTATCATGTTATAAAGGATATCATTCAACAATTTAGTATTTTATTCTTGAAGGCTTGATATCATAGTTAATCTACAGTGAAAAAAAAAAACCATCTAAAATTTCATCACCTGTTGTTTTGCATGGTTCATGATTCACAACTACAAACTTGATCATGATAGCCATAACAAAAGTGTTAGAAGAAGTAAGAAGGGGTTTCAAAATATTTTTACTTTCAAGATTGAAGTTTCTGAATCTTGGATCAATTCACCGTTCAATACAAAATCATCAAGATTCACACTAAAACCTACATTGGATCTATTTCATCTTTTTGGTAGACACCTACATACTTTTTTTCATTACATGCATTCATATCTTTCCAAATCAGATTTTTCTCTAGCGTTGAGCTCATACTTGGCATCTCATTTCCCTTCCATCATTAGAATACGTCTTCTGCCATAGCTGTGCTTTGTTCTACCTTGTCCACTCTGCAGCAAATTCTCTTAAATCTGACTACATGCATTTTTAATTTGTTGGAGAATAAATTTCAAAACCACGGTCTTTTGAATTTCTGTTATTACAGACCTTTAGGTTTATTTGTTTTGGGAATCTGAGGTATACAATAGATTGGAATTTTATTAGTTATTAGTTTCATGTGTCAATTGTTGTTCAATATGAGGAAAATAGCGAAGGATGCAAGCTATAAGAAGAAAATGAAGTAGAAGGAATACTTTGATCAAAAGATCCGTTATGTCATGGTCATTAATCATGTGAATGACTTGGTGTCTAGTATCATGTTTTCTAGATACATTATTAAAATTATGAAGTCAATAAGAAAATTTCTATCCCAAATAGGTTATGGGGCCCTACAATTATTTAGCAGTTAGTTGCATGAAAATGGTACAGTATCATACTGGAGGAATTCCATGGATAGGTGACTCCCATTAGGAAATGGGTCAACACCCATTGACAAGTTAAATAGTTTTCTCATTTTAACAGCTTTCAGAATGTCCAGTCAAGTCTTCTACTCCGAGGACGGAGTAGAAGATAGGAAGGGGGAAAATGTCAACATCTATGAATTATTCCTCCGTAATTTCTATTGTTATTGTCAATATATGTATTAGAGTAATTACAGATGTTGTTAAGTCATGAGTTAGTAGTAGCGTACTGATAGAAAATAACGGCGCACGGATGCATTTACGATGTTACTCGACATCCAGATAAATTAGAGTACGTTTAACATTGTGGGAAGCAACATATAGGAATGTTCAATGGTAAAAAGTAAATATTTGTCGTAAGTGGTTCACATAATGTTAAAATAGTAGCATGATAGTTGGAGGATGGAAGCATCAGAGAAGTAGGAGTCTATCATGAGGTTGGAAGACATTACCATAATACCTATCATTTGTCACCATACAATGGGGCCGCAAAGAGCTGATGGTGGCATAAATATTGTTGTGGCATTATGCTTTTATTTGTGTGATGTAGTCTAAAAAGGTGGAACCCATGTTTTGAGATGATAGTGTTGATTTCATCATTTCAGTCTGGTGTGAAAGATAAGCCTAACAGATGTAAAGGTAAGAGTTCCTAGGCACTGGAATATGATTATTCCGGACAGAGATTTCGCTATCCTATCTTAGAGATAGGGTGGATAAGCCTAACATATAGCTATAACGATAAGGAGGCCACCCCCCCTCATTGATGAGCATAGAGAGAAGTAGTTGAGTTCCTATTTGTACCTGAGTAAGTGTGTGAAGGTTAGCCATCCTGAAAACCATTAGAAGGTGTGTTCAAATGTGTTCCTATTGTGAAGTTTCTCCCATAGTTGTTGGAAGGTCAAGTGAAGTCAGTAACACTTAAAGTGACCTCATGGGTGAGATTGTAACAATGATTCATGTATCGATATTATAATTTACACTTATATGGTCAAATTTGTTCCTAACAGATCCTGGTTGTATCAGAAGTCTATGGTGCTTCTTGTGTTACCGTCAATTCGTTGTTGTGTGTTCCAGATTACATCCAGCTAAACTAAAGGTTGTGCATTAGTAAATAATCATAGTGCCAGATTGGTGAGGACAATCTCTATTGAAACCTAAGATCAAACCTTTCAAGCAGAAGCAAAGGCAGTACAATCCTAAGGTTGCTGATACATTATATTTACCAAGAGATCCAAATAGTTACTGGTTAGGCAAAGATTATTGTTCCCTATAAACAATCATATCATTACATGGAGTTGCTTAAACATTGTGCCCTATCAGATATTTAAGAATGGTGAGATCCACATTTGTATAGATTGTCAGTGAACACTCATAAAAATCAGGCCTCTCTGAAAGACAATTTTAGGGTCCTCTCCCCATGATGGATCAGAGTTTATAGCAAGCTTGAACTCAGGCTATGAGGATGTCATAATCCTATACATATGATGGATTCTCTGGATATCAATCATAGTGGAAGGATCAGTTCCCTGTGTAAGATACTAGCAGTCAAGATCTAACTTTTACTACCCCTAAGGGCACCTTTGCCTACAAGAGAATGCCTTTTGGTCTTATCAATGTTGGTGCCTACCTTTCCACAAGAAAATTGATTTAGCTTTTGGTATTCTAAAGGGAAAGTGTATTGTTATGTACCTCGATGATTTGACTATGTTTTCTCTAAAACAAGGGCAGATCATCTTTCAACATCTTGGAAATGGTTCTTAAAAAATGCATAGAGCATGGAGTTTCCCTCAACCCTAAGAAGTATGTCTTTTGTGTTACTGAAGGAAAGTTGTTGGAGCATATTGTTTCCAAAGAAGGGATCAAGATAGATCCAGAAAGAGTTCAAGCTAATCCAGCAGATTCCTCTTCCCCACAAGCAAAAAGGGTGTTCACTCTTCTTCTTTGGTAAGATAAACTTCTTGAGGAGATTCATTCCTAGATTTTGCAGAACTGACTATGAGTGTTTCTCACATGATGAAATGAAAGAAAAAAACTTTGGTTGGACTTCCGAAGGTAAAGAATCATTTGAAGGTATCTAAGAAAGCCATTACTAGAGACCCCCATCTAAGCATGTCCTGATTTCAAAAAAGATTTTATTATCTATTGCTATGCTACAGAGAGTACCTTAGCTGCTGTTATAACTCAAAAAAAAATCTGAGGATCATGAACTTCCAATTTCCTTCATGAGCTATGTTCTGAAAGCTCATGAATTGAAATACACTAAGATGGAGAAACATGCTTTTGCAGTGGTCAAAGTTGTCAAGCAGTTTCATTTTTATATTCTTAATTCTCACTCTATTGTGCTTGTACCTGATACAACCATCAAGTCTATTCTTACACAACAGGATTTTGGAACTAAGAGAGGCAATTAGGTAGCAAAAGTCCAAGAATATGACCTTGATATCAAGCCAACTAAGCTAGTTCAGGGTAAAGGATTATGTGATATTATTGTTGAAGGGGGCTGCTGAAGAATTGTCCACAAAAACAAGTTCATGTTCCTGTTGTCCTCTTCCTCAGTTCAATAGATGAATGGTATGTTGGTATTGCACATTTTCTTACTTATGGAGAGTGTACATCCCACTTGAGTTCTAAGGAAAATAGATCTATTAAGATAAGTTCTACACAGTATATATTATGGGAAAATTCTTTATTCAAGCGAAGCATAGATGGAAGATTCCTTAAATGTGTGGATAAAGAGCAACAGAAGAATTTGTTTTCATCTTTTCATGATCAGACTTGTAGAGGGAATTTCTCTTCTGCTTTCACTACCCATAAGATCCTTCATGCAGGGTACTATTGGCCTACATTGTTTAGAGAGGCATCAAAATGGGTAGGTAAATGTGAATCCTGTCAGACTTTTATTGGGAGACCTAAGTTGGCTACTTTATCACTAAAACCAGTAGTGATTGATGAGCCTTTTCAACAGTGGGGATTGGATTTCATTGGAACTCTTAATCCACATTCCAATGTTGGGCATACTCACATGCTAACTACTGTAGATTACTCACAAAGTGGGTAGAGGCTATTCCAGTCAAAAGCACTACTTCTGAGGTGGCCTGTAATTTCATCAAAGAGAACATCTTGATAAGGTTTGGGGTACCAAAAAAGATTGTGATTGATAATGCCTCAAATTTTTCTTCTTCTGAGATGATGTATTTCTGCTATGGCTATGGAATTTCCCTTGCTCATTCTTCATATTATTCTCCTCAAGGAAATGGATAAGCATAATTAACAAATAAGAAACTGGTAACCATCGTTCAGAAGCTTGTCAATGACTCTCAAAGGAATTAGCACGAGAAGATCTATGATGCTTTTATGGGAAGATATAATTACTCCCAAAAGAGCAATTGGGATGTCTCCATTCCAAGTGGTGTATGGTGTTGAAGCTCAGCTACCAATAACAGTGGAATTACCAGCCTTGTAATTAATGAAGGCTATTAAAGATACAAGTTTCACCAGTTTCTTGGACAAGAGGATCATGTATCTCCAGAATCTGGATGAAGACAGATTGTAAGTTTTAATAGAATCTCATCTCATCAACTAAAGGTGAGATCTTTAGTTGACAAGAAAGCTAGACCCAAAGATTTTCAAGTGGGAGACATTGTTCTAATGTAAGACAAAAGACATGAACCTCAAGGAAGCCATGGTAAGTTTGACTCGCTTTGGCTTGGTCCTTTCAAAATCAAGCACTTTGCTAGAGAAATTTTTTTCTATTTGGATTATATGGATGGATATCCTCTCCTACTTCCTTATAGTGGGAATTATTTGAAGTTGTTCAAGTCCTAGGTGACTAGGTAGTCCTTCTGTATATTTTGTATAGTGTTTTGATTTTTGGCCATTCTTTTGTATTTTTTTTTTTGGTCTTTCCTTTTTGGGTTTGTTTCTTTTACTGTTACGTGTGTGTTGTCTTATGTATTGTTTTTTTCCTTTGACTCTATTTGCCTAATGGAAAAGGCACTGGTATGCTTTCCCAGAGTTTTTCTATGGTTCTTGATCTTGCCTCGTTCCTCTATCAAGTCATCCCTAAAAAGAGCCAGTTGTTGTCACCCTCAAGATCTCCCTCTTTTGGAAGTCAAGTTTCATGAATTTTGAGTTGGTGCCTTAGAGAAATTCATGCTTTGAAGTCATAGGTGTTCGATTATAATCTCACCCTTTTGCTTGAAAATTCTTCAGTCTTCACAGTTTGAAGTATTTTCTATTTCCCCTTCTGGATGCTTGAAAATATTTTCCTTCATTAGAATGTTGTTTTCAATCCTTCTCTTTGGTTGTGGATCGCGTTGAGCTATGTATTGTTTGAAATTTCTCATTCCATGGAGAACAATTTGAAATTTGGGTGCAAACGATGGGATTTTCCCTTTCATTTTTATTTTTCCACAGTCGTGAATGATGGGTGTCAAATTTTGTCTCGACATCCATAGATATGTGGACATCTCTGATCGGATGTGGTGTGGTGAGTTTATCTTTTAAAATTGTCACTTTTTTTATTTTTTGTAGAAGTGTCATATTGGCCCCATGGCCGAAAGGATCCTCATTGGTTGAAAAAAGTGGTGGTAGAAAGGTAGGTCCTTTTTGTGTTTTGAGGCATTGTGGCAAAAGGCATAAAATTTTAAAAGAATGCCTAAGGCTCACAAAGGGACACGTGGACATTTTTAAGTCAAAAGTGGAGAGACAGGTCATCGATGCACTTTAGGAATTTTGTCTTTGTTTCCATAAAGGGCTTAAAGTTATAAAGTGACCCGTGGCCCCGCTCATGCCAAGGAATAAAGTCAAATGTTGAGCCCGCGTTGAAAATTCAAAGTGGAGAGGCGAGTCGGAAGAGAACTTTGATTTTTTGAGATTTTCTTTGAAAAGAGTTAAAACTGTAAAAGTGAGCCATGAATCCGTCGCCACCCAGGTGAAGCCATGTGTTAGGCCTATATTAAAAGCAGGAAGGGCGATCATCAGGTCACTTTTGGAATTTTGGTTTTGTTGTGGAAAGGCATAAAAGTTATAAAGTGACCCGTGGCCACGCCGATGCCCAGGAGAAGCCACATGGAGAGCCCATATCAAAATTGGATGGGCGGGCCGAAATGTTCCGAAGTGCCATTTCTCTAAAAGGCACAAAATATAAAGTTTTCCCTATACCCGCTTAAGTTAAATCTCTCCCACATGGATGGCTCAAATTCAAATTTTGTGAAGTAGGATGAATGGCTGTGATATGATGCATCTCATTTTACCACAAGGCATGGAAATTGCCAAGGCATTATAGTAGTTAGGACGTCAGTTTCTTGAATCAGTTTCATCATTTTTATAACCATTTTTGCAAGTTATTTAGTGGGTTCTCTACGCCATTGTTGGTTGTTGGATCTTGGTACTTTGTAGATGTAATAAATTCAAAATTAATCAATAGATAATTTTTTCCCTTTATTCCTCTACTATTCCTTCTTTCCTTGTTTGAATTTGTGAATCATCCATCTTTGCATGATAAAAAAACTTTGTGTTCTTGTTAATATGATTTCAGGAACTTTGTGTCTGTGAAATTATATCTATTATAAATGTGAATGGTTCCATTATGCATCTCCTTTGATCAATACATATAATGTTATACTTTACTATCTATATTTCTTGAAAGTATTTTTATGTTCTTCCTCTCTCATCTCCTATGTTCTTCCATTCTTTCATATTGATGATATTTGGGCATAAAACATTTCAAAGTATTAGGAATCCACACTTTGAAAGTTGTAAATTTGTATATAAGCTTTTTTTCTTGATTTCAATAAGGGAACCTCTCCCATTAAAGAGGGGGGAATTGTTGTCTCCTTATTGTGGTTTGTTAAAGTACCATTTAAAAACCCAACACATGGCCATATATGTGTTTCCCTTTAGAATTTCCATGGCTTTAAACCCGCCATTGTGGCACCTATTTCATAAATATTTATTTAACTCATCTCATCTTATCTTGATTTATCTTGTTCCTCTAGGGGTGTAGACACCTATAATTTAGCTCCAACAATTTAAATACTTAAATTGCACTAATTATACTACTTCCCACAAACTGAAGCCATATCGTCAATATAGCACATTATTTCTTCTATTGTCGTTAATTAATTACATTACACTAATTAATTGACCCTTCTATCTACAAAGATGAAAATTAACGACCTTCCATTAATTAAACCCCTTTCTACTTGAATTTAATTAATTATTCATAATTAATTAAGTTTCCTCTTCTATTAGATAAATAAATCATCATTTATTTAGCCTAAACCTTTCCTATTCCCTAAATCATACTAATTGTTCTTCTAAAAGCTTCTATAAAGCTTTCTCACCTATTAATTAATCACTTGGGTTAATTAATAAATCCTCTCAAACCCCATGAGTCACTACAGGACAAATTAAACTCCCCTAAGGTTGACTCAACCCCCTTTTCAACCAGAGTCACCTCTAACTAACTCAACCTAGATATTATCCCACATGTAAATGGATGTAGAGATTCTTTTATCCATTGGGCTATATAAGGATACCTTCCTCTTACCATTATACTTACACCTAAATGAGCATATAGCCTATAATATAGCCATTTTATCATCTTAGAGCATTCTTCCATTAGAGGAGCTAGCTATCTTCATTTCTTGCATTCATCCATCCAAGTTTGAAGTCATATGGAGATATGTCAAATGGTCTTGTAGCCATGGATTGACAAGACTCCATTCTTGAAACCTTGGGATTCAAACATACAATCAACCCTTTTGATTGCTAAGGATCTAAATAGGTTCATTCCATTGATTAACATTCAATAGAGATAGAGATTAATTTCTTAACATATTAGTTTGATGTTTATTCATGTTCTAATGCAAATATGTTGGTAGATTAGTCTTGTTTAAGCTCTAAGCATGATGGTGCATAGATTTTAGTTTAGCATTTTATTGAGGATATTAGGTGTTAGTCTTGATTTTACTTGCATAGCTAACTAATTCTTGCACACATTTGGCATGCCCGGTGGGATGGATCCTTAGTCCCTTAGCATTGTGGTTCAAATTTTGTTGTTATTTCAATTTTTGGCTAACCCTTGATATGCACATGTGTGAATTAATGTTGAATTTCTTATGATTTTTGCTAACTTTACATGTGTTGAGTCTTGCTTATAGATCTAATTTAGATGGGTTCTTGTCAATTTTGAGCTAACTATCCAAAAATTTGAGCTTTTTGAGATCGATTACATAATTTTCCATGTTTTGACATCACTTCCAGGTATAGGTGTACACAAAAATGACAAAGGCATGTACACATCCAAACCTGGGTATACACATCCAAATGTTATTGTATGCATCTAGAGTCTAGCGTATGCATCATTCTACCAGCATACATGATATCATTCCCTCTGTGTTTTTTATTTCTCTGTCTGCTGATGCATACACCTAACCCTAAGTGTACATGTTCATACTATGGCATACCCACTCGGTAGTGCTTCTATTTGACCCATTTTGACTCTATGGGTGTACATGTCCAAAGTCCAGCATATACATCTCACTACCGACGTACATGAATTTATGTCTTCTAAGTTTTCTAGTCTTTATGTCTGCTAGCATATGCATTTAGACCCTGGCATACACACCTATACCTGAGCATACCTATCTGCTAGTGTTATTTTGCTTTGACCATTCTATATGTGGGAGTATACATCCAAAGGCTAGCATACACAACTCTCTAGCCATGTACCCATTAGCTCACTGTCAGTTTCCATAGAGGGGCGTACACATCCTGAAGTAGGTGTACACACCCAGAGTTGAGTGTACACATCACAGTTTAGATTTTTGATTCACTTTAAAATTTACAAAAACATGTTTTCAAGATTTATTGACTCCTTGTAGGTTTTTATTGAAGATTAAATTCTGTTTTGTAGGGTTTATTTGCATGTTTTTGCTAACTTGATTTGATTTTTTTAAAGGGTTAAATGAACATTGCATGCTTAATCATGAGATTGGAGTTGTGTATGCTCTTCCCTCACACCTTCTAGGTGATCTTGGGAATCAAAAATGATTTCTATATCTCTTTTTCCTTGAAAAAAATTTGAAAAGGATGTCAAATTTGATTAAAATGAACAAATTTTGTGTTTGAATCAAGTATTTTCCATTGTTGATTTCGTAGTTGGATTTTACGTTGTGTATGCTCTTCTCTTGCATCCTAAGACAATCTTGAGAATCAGAAATGGCATTCATCCTCTTTATGTGTATGGAAAACTACTAAATCCATCGTGTAAGACCTAAAAACTTGTCAAATAATGAAGGATCGAGACAAAAAAAACTACTAATACAGTTTTTGTGCATGTTGCCAAATGGTGTTCAAGCAAACCACATTAAGTATACAAGATAAAAAAATACACCACAATCAAAAGATTGTATTTACAGGTTTAGATAAGGGTACGCCCCATCCGCTTAACTAGGACATAACCCCTTTGGCATAAGCCTTAAGCTACAACAATGGGGGTGGTCCTAGGAACCCCAAAGTAGTCCATGCAAGAGGGAACCTTGTGGATGAAATGGGAAGTTCTCCACACTACCTACTTGACTAGTGATACATGTGAGATTTAGCATCAAAGTTATCTGTATTGTGACCCCATTAAGAGTACATGATGGATGCATTTATTTCCCACTGTGCTTGAAGGGGGTAAAGTAAATCCAGGATACTCCTTGGGAAACCTTGGCAAACTGAGCTCCCTTCTAGATAACTTGTGACACCTAGTTGAGTGAACCACCTAGGAAGCTATCTTGTCCAGGAGCCAAATTTGACCATATCAAAACCAATTTGAGTTGAGAGCCATCGCAAAGGGATAAATTTCTCGGAATCAAAATATTGTTTTTTGAACAAGAGGAGATTCTATTAAAGTTCAAACAATGTTTCATTCAACACGGAGATTGTGAAGCATTAATTTTTTTTAGTTTTTCACTTTCCCTAAGGTGAGGCAAAACTCTACCGAAGTGACACAAAACTCTCTTCAACACCAATTTACCTACTTCCTTCACTATATTTTGACACTTCGTTAATTAGGAGAAGAGTTACTATCCTTGTGTTGTTAATTGATTGTATTCATCACTTTTGTGTCCGTTTACGCTCATCCATGTTTGCAGCTGAGTTGTTAAACATCTAAAGTGCATGGAGACATTTTCATATCATTGGTATCCTTTTTTATCTTGATACCCAAGTCAAGATCATCAATCGTAGTTAGGCATGATTCATCATCTTGATTCTCCTTTGAACTATTATCTTGCTTGTATCGTATCACAAAATTTTTGATACTTACATCTTGTTTCTTGTAAACTTGGCCTAAGTGTCTAGATTGTAACATTATGCTACGTGCATTCTAAAACTTCCATGGTATAATCTAGCATTAGTTTGTTTTCAAACATTACCTCAATTTTAAAAAGTGTTGAGTGTTACCATTTTTGTGTGTTATATCAATATCATTTTGATATTAATACCTTACTTTTTTGAAAATTTTGGTTAACATATCTTAGTGGTATTGTTGTGTCGCTCACAATCGTAACTACCACTTTTTGAGATATAGGTCTTGATTGGATTCAAGCTCACTTTTAGTATACTTTTTTTTGGGGATCGTATTAACTTCTTGTTATTACATACACCTTGTTCATTTATTTCAACTTGACATAAGTGGTGAATTTTTTTAACCATCTTAAACACCAATTACCATTTGAGAAAAAAATTAGGAAGTATGACATTTTGATTGATTGGTCTAAAAATGAGAATTGAGTGATTGTATCTTGTTTGTCACTTTTGACTTATTATTTTAAGACAATCACTTTGGCACAATGATCATTATTTGAGCCATTTACATTCTTTGACATTTGTAAACTTCCACTTAGGTTTGATCAATACCTTTTGAACAAATTCAAAACACCTTAGTGAAGTTCTCACACATCATGGCCCCTAAAACAAGATTGGAGCTAGAAGACAAGTCGTTGAAAAATAGGCATGGGAAATGTCAAACAAACAAGGGTCTAATCCCTTTATTGGTCATGATTTAGGACCTCTATTTTCCATAGAAAAGGAAGTATAAGAGATGATAGATCATAGTGGTGATGAAGCAAGATCACCACATGCAGATTTTGTCTTTGATCATTCCCTATTAGATGAATTCCTTTTCATAAACAAATACATGGTACTTGCTAGAGTGGTGGAATTAGGTGCTAGAATGCCAACAGAACATGAAACTATTCCACCCACAAATGAGGCTAATGAGGAAGAACCACCTCTCATTAACATGGATGACATTTTAGCACATGGACATGCTTCCACATCAAACATAGAAAACAACAACATGGTGGGTTATAAATTACCATTCATCAAGATGCCACATAGAGTATGAATAGAACATGAAAACATGGAACAAACCCCATACAATGAAGATGATGAATAACTCCATGAGAAATAAGTCACTATACCACAAAAAATTCATAACCTTAGTCAGCAATTAGCTTTACTGACATCTCATGTACAAAAAGAAACAAACAAAAATGTACATCGAGAGAAACCTAAGGACAAAAATAGTGAACTTCACATAGAAAACCAAGAGGGATGAATGTCAAAATATAGTTAATTTTATATGCCAGCTTCCCCCACTAAATAACAACTTATTTCACGAGAACTACAATTGATGAAAACAACACTCGCAAGACTTCAAGAAAATAATAGGGGAAATAGAAAAAGATATCAATAAAAAGAGTTATGTCCCCATCCATTTGATAAGGATATGTTTCTTCAACCCTTTCCTAAGAAATTTGACATGCAAAAATTTGACAAGTATAGAGGGAAAGGTGATCCATGCAATCATGTGAAATATTTTTACATGGCATGCCAAGAAGTGGCCTACAATGACAACTACCTCATACGTCTCTTTCTGAAAAGTCTAGGAGGACAAGCCTTGGAATGGTTTACTCGCTTACCTCATGGGTATATCTTCACATGGCCTAAACTATCAGAGAGGTTTCAATGAAATTTCTCATACAACATGGAAAGTGACATAACCATGGTAGAATTTTGTAACACTAAACAACATCCAAATGAAACCTTCGCAAGTTTTCTACAAAGATGGTGGGGGCTAGCTAGCTGCTTTCCTTGCTCAATACCTGAAAAGAAACTTGTTAGCATCTTTGTACCAAATTTAAACTTGGACATCACTTTTCATTTACAAATGCATTGTGTTTAGAGATTTGAAGAGGTCATCAAGAAGGGAATACAAATAGAAAAATCCCTCATTGCAAAAGGAACAATCAAATCATCTTCCAAGGATAATCAATCTACCAAACTGACAGATAAGCCAAAGATCTTTAACAAAAACAAGAATGTGGTAGGAGATGGAATCACAGATTCCAAACGTATACAAGTGGTCCAAGTTGGTTAACCTTTTAAACTGACCAAAGGGTCGATCCAACCACCAGCCAAGCGTAGAATGTTCACTCCTCTTAACGAGTCTTTGTCTGACAATATTGAAACAATTGGATATAACTCACATGGTGAATTATCATATGACACAACCCTTTGATCAAAATTCTCCTAAACCTTCATGGTATAAATGGAATTAATATTTTGATTTTCATTGTGTAAAGGGACACAAGATAGACAAGTGCCTAATAATTTTCCACTTCATTCAAAATCTTATTGATAATGGAGAGATAGGATTTGATGCACCAAAGAGAAATCAGATGCCAAATGAAAAGACAGGGATATTCAAAGAACCATTCCCTAAACATGATAAGCCACATAGGAAAAATTCAGATAAAGAAGAGTCATCCCAAATTTATAAAGCCACAAATTATCTATATACCAAAAGTGATAACAATCATTACGACTCACTCATTGGATGTGTTTTCTCTTATGATGAGCATGTGAATACCATTAGGATCAAGGGAAAATATTATATTGCAGTAACAAGGCACACTCATCTCATGATCTCAGAACCTCCTCTGTCTACCCCTTAGGATGGTCAGTACAACATCATAGAGTAACTTGAGAAGACATCTGCCAAGATTTCAATCTTGGACCTTCTTAAAATATTGAATGTACATAAGGACATCCTATACAAAAATCTCTAGGGGTTAGGAGTGCCAATGGAAGTAGACCCTTCACATTTACAAGCCATGGTGGTAAACATTATTGACTAAACACATATCATTTAACCACAAGGAAATCCCTAACGAAAATCACACACATAATCTTCCCCTGTATATAGAGGTATTTGTTACCCTTCAGAAGATAAAATAGGGTTTTATGGACAATGGGTTGGGGTTGAATATATGCACATTGAAAACTAATCAAATAGCTAGGACATACAGAGGAAGATCTATATTCCCACATTATCACCATAACCACATACGACAATGTGGAGTGGGAATTAGCTGGAATGATAACACTTCCGATGGAAGTAGGGCCTACTTTCCACAACATGAAGTTTCATGTCTTAGATTTGGAACTTCCATACAACATGCTTCTTGGTTACCTATGGATCCATGCCATGTAGGCCATACCATCAACATTTCATCAGTGTATTAAATTGAAACATGAGGGATGCATTGTAACCATTCAAGGTGATATAGAACCCTTCACTCACTATAGAGCTCTCAAAAAATTTGCACGTAGGGGTACATATACATGTCCCTATGTTGATATTGTTATTCCCCTCTAGTCAGAAGCTCTTGAATCACCAATAGATTCAGACTCCTCAATTTCTTGTACTCATGAGGCTTCTACATCCACTTCTCCCTTTGATTCATGGGAGATGAAAATCCTTGAGTATGGTTGTGGAGAATATAATGTGCAACAAGCTCTCCTAGTTTCATATTTATCTTTGTCACCAAAAACAAGAGGCAGACCCAACTATCACTTTAAATGGCCTAAAGATGAACGTACTATAGGGAAATTATTACCTGGTGGACTACTTGTAGAAGAGAAATTGTTGGACCCACCTACAACTTGGGTCCCAGAGGACACTAAGCCTACCTGCTACAAAACCCCATAATATGCCAAATCTAGTAGAATGATGTATTCCATGGGTTACAAAGGACTTGGATGTGGAAAATTTGAATAAGGAGCAAGAGAACAGGTCCCACTTCCACATTTCAAAATAGAATGCTATGGTATTGGTATTTGGCCATATGGGTCACATCCCATGGATCAAGATGCTACCTTCTCTGAGCGTGAGGATATCTTTGCTTATTCAGATAGTGACATAGATTCCCACTGTAGCCAATACGAGGATCTTACCTCCATGAACCTTTTCATGGATACCACTATCCTTACCATAACCCCCACCAATCCTAAATTTGACCTTGTATACCATACCCTTGTTTATTGGGACAAACAATGTCATATGCCATTGGATTTATTTGAGAATGATGAGGCTATTACAGAATTTATGGGCATACATGATACCATTCCTATCGGATATCACAAGAAAGGTCTCTTCATTGACTTAGATACGTGTGCCTATTTTGGCAAGGAAGTTGAGCTTCATGGTCAGCAAAATTTAAGAAAAAGTGAGGGAAAAACTTATAAAGAAAAGTCTCAGCAAAAATGTAAGTCCAAGTCACATAGTGAAAACCTATTTGAGGCGTTGGCTGACCAACAAATAAAAAAATAAATGGAAAAAATAAGTGACCACGCTGAGGGTGAAAATCTCGTAGAGATGCCCTTGGAAGAAGATATCAACCTTCCTCTCGATCCTACGCGTATGGAGGATATGTAAAAAATGCTCGTAGAGAAAACTGTTGATATGAATATTGGAATTGAAGAAGACCCAATGACAGTCAAGCTATGAGCTTCTCTTTCAGTACAAGAACACAATACATTCACCTTACTTCTCATAGAATTTGTGGATATATTCACATGGTCTTATAAATATATGCCAGGCTTAGATCCAACTTTTCTGGTGCATAGCTTAGTAGTGCATCCAAACGCAAAGCCTATTAAATAGAAGCTAAGGAAAATGCATCCACAAGTAGCCCTTCTAGTTAAAGAGGAGTTAGACTATTAGTAGTAGGGTTCATCAGGCCCATTGACTACTCCGAGTGGCTATCAAATGTCATTCCAGTATAAAAGAAACCTATTGGGATCAAAATTTTGAAAATACTTTCGGGATAATCATTAAGGCACGTTTAAAATATGATTTTTATTTGCCTAATATTGACATGATTTTTGATTCAACTGTGGGCTATGAAATGCTATCTCTTATGGATGGATTTTTCAGGATACAAAAAAAGGAAGATAATCGAAGAAGATCAACATAAGATGACCTTTACAACCCCTTGGTGAACATTATGTTATCAGTTAATTCCCTTTGGCCTCAAAAATTCCGGTGTAACCTATTAATAGGACATGACAGTAATATGTTGTGATATGTTGCATGACATAATGGAATACTATGTAGATAATATCCTAAAAAATCCAAGGCAAGAGAAGACAACCCTGAAGTTTTGCGATGTATCTTTGAACGTTTGCAGCAGTATAAGGTCATATTGAATCCAAAGAAATGTGTATTTTGGGTATTATCAGGAAAGCTTCATGCTTCACTGTATCAAGGAGATGATTGAGGTGGACCTAGCTAAATTCACCGTAATTACTGAAATGCCTCCTCCCAAGAATATCAAGTAGTTGCGTAACCTAAAAGGGAAGATACAAGCCATTCATCGCTTCATTTCACAAATTTCTTACAAATGTAATTCATTCACCCATCTACTTAAGAAAGATATCAACTTCATTTTGGGACCATAGAAGTAGCAGGGCTTTGCCTTGCTCAAACAATACTTGGCCAATCCACCAGTCCTCATGCCTCCAAATTCAGGTGAGCCACTTTTGTTATACATATATGTTACCTAATTTACTATTTGTGCTTTTCTCGTACAATATGACCTAAGAAACAAATAAAAATTAGTGTGGTAGATTCAGTCGTACTTTAATCTCCTATGAGCTCAACTATCCTTAAATTGAAAAAGCTTGTTTGGCTATATTTTTTACCTACCAAAAGATTCTCCATTACCTATTGAATACTAAAACCGAGCTTATATCTAAAGTTGACCCACTCAAATACCTGTTGTCAAAACCCTCCCTTACGGGTAGAATGGATAATTGGATCATTCTGCTAAGTGAATTTGACATTGAGTACGTACACCAGAATTTTGCTAAAGGATAAGTGTTTTCCGACCAATTAGAAAAAGAACCTTTACTTGGAACAGAGCCTATGAATCTGGATCTACCTGACACATTGCTAATGTATATTGAAGAATCTCTTATGTGGAAATTAAATTTTGATGGATCGTTTAATTTCCATGGTTCAGGGTTAGGTGTACTGCTAATCACTCCTTCTGAGAGGACCTCATACCAAAAACTTTCTGTCTTGGATTTCCTTTCACAAATAACATTGTAGAGTATGAGGTACTCATCGCTAGAATGAAGCTGGATATAAAATGGAATATCCACCACCTTAAGGATGTTAGTGACTCACAATTGATTATCAATCAATTTAACGATGAGTACAAGATCAAGGATGAAAAACTCATCCCATATAGAAAGTTGGTAGAAACTTTGAAAGAATATTTTGTGCGCATCACCTTTGAAAAAATTCCAAGGGCACAAAATCAATCTATAGATGCAATGGAAATAGTGGGTTCTATGCCCTAGATTCTACCAGAGACCAACAATAGGCTATTTTTTGTTGAAAATCTACGTCAACCTGCATACAACATGCCGGATCATTACCTAGTATGTCAAGTTGTTAGTTCCCACTCCTCATGGTATACCCATATTTTTAACTACCTCTAAAGTGGTTCCTTTCCTCATAACATTACCCGTTCTGAAAAAAAAAAAAATCCTTATCTGCCAAATAACCCATTACACCCTCCTAGGAGGCACACTTTATAATCATGGCTACGATGGGAATATGTTGCGTTTTCTAGATGTAGCAAAGTCAGTCCAAGCAGTCAAGGAGGTACATGAAGGAGTAGGCAACACTCATACAAATAGAATGGTATTAGATAAAAAAATTGTTTAGGGTAGGTTATTACTGGCCTACTATCGAGATAGATTGCTACAACCATGTAAGAAAGTGTGTTCTATGTCAAAAGTATGGAAATTTCATTCATTCACTGTCACAACCCTTACAGCCAATAAAAACACCATGGTCATTTTCTAAATGGGGATTGGACTTGATAGGGAAGCTTACCCCTACCTCATCTGATGGTCATACCCACATCATCACGGCCACATAATACTTCACTAAGTGGGTGGAGGCCGTTCCATTAACTTATGTTATAGGTGTTCAGATTTTGAAGTTCATCATGAATCACGTAATTTTCCAGTATGACATTCATGCTACCATTGTTACTGATAATGAAAAGTCATTCAAGAACAAGATAGTAAAATATCTCTGTCATTGCTTTCAAATAAGATTAAAGTGTTCCACGCCATATTACCCACAAGGTAATGGAAAAGCAGAAGCCACTAAAAAAATACCAGTTTGAATCATGGAGAATATGGTGAGTAAGACAGGTCGTAACTGGCATTTGTAAATCCACCCAGCCCTATAGAATTATAGGACCTCCATTCACACACCTACGGGTGCGACACCCTACTCCCTAGTATTCAAAAGTGAATCTATCATCCCATTGGAGATTAGCTCCCTTCCCCAAGAATATCTCTTAGGATTATCTAGATAAAGATGAGGATTACAGAGTGGTTACACTAGTAGAACTAGAACTCCTAGATGAAAGGCGCATCTACACACTCAACCATCTCAAAGTGTATCAGAATAAAGTGTCACAAATCTATAACAAAATAATCATACCTTGTTAGTTCGAGGTTTGATATTTTGTGTTGAAGTAAAACTAATTCAACACCAGGGAGGAAAGAGAAAAGAATGGAAAGTTAGAACCTCATTGGTTAGGACCCTATGTCATTGTAACCAAATTTTGGTTAGGAACATATAAAATTTTACATCCTGATGGATATGAGATGTGAGATCCCATGAACACCATGCACCTTGTTCCCATGTAGATCATGCACCCATTTGATCTCTGAGTGATCCCATGAAATGTTGGAACATCCCCAAGGTGTGGAACCTTGTCGCCTTGGGATGAACCTCTGGAGAATGTCATATTCCTTTGAATATTGGAGCACTTGATTTAAGATCAATATGGAAGGCTAAAAAATTTGAAAATAACTCTAATCTACTCAACTGATGGGCTTAAAGTCAAAGATAACAAAAGAATAATAAGGTGATGCACCAAGTATATTGAAAAAATAGACCAACTTAAATACACTATCAACTCCTCACAACAATATATGATATGCACATGTATTTCAATATTCCTTTATCCATGGCTATAAATAATAATGCAGCTTTGTAATAGAAAGGAAATAACTTTTCCACAACTGATATTCAAAGTAACTATATCACTTTTCACATGAATTAAAACAAGGTAACTGGGATAAAGGAAGATTAACCACTCACATCAAGGAATTAAACATTCACAAGCTATAAATTGATCAATGATTAACACAATAAACCAGACTTTTCATGAAAAAATATTGCTCTAAATATAACTGAAAGGCTCAAAGCATATGAAGCACTCTTCCAAGATTGACAAGTAACTTCTCCAAATGATCTATAAGTATACATAAACTTAATGCATTTAACTATTTATTAGTTCCAGAGGTTGAGCCATTACAGCTGAACCTTAACTAACAAATTACTAAAAATAGAGTATAATAAGTTCAAGGGAATAGGATCCCATAAAAATAGTAAAGTTGTTCTAAAGGTTTGGCTAAGTCAAACCTACAACTTTTACTGATTCATAGCTTGGAACTATCCCAATCATTGCCTCCTAGCTTAGCTTAGACCTGCATCATCTTTCTCTTGTTCGGTTTTCCCCTGACTTCGTCCCACATAGTCATCCGGTGTTTTTAATCAACAAAACATTTGATGATTCCATATACCTCTTTCTCCTCTGTTCCACGTGCATAATGATTTACTATGTCCATTATATCAATCTCCCTCGCAACCTTGGCTGGTAACCTTTTCAACTTACTCACCACTTTCTTTAGCTGACTTATGAAATTCTGGCACGAGACTAACCTGTAAATTGAATTGATATTGAAATTTTTAGTCACTTCATCATCCTTATTCACCAAATCTTTGAAATTTTATTTAATTTTTTCAACTGGAAGAGCATCAATATTCTCATTGAAAAACTTGTAGTCAATATTATCGAATTCTTCTGAAATATCATTTAAACTATCCATTATTTCCACATGTTTATCATCCTACCTTTTTATCAAATCTTGCAATCCTTGGGATCTCAATTCCATAGCTTTTTGAAACTTAAACAATTTATAAGTATCACCAATCACCCCTTCTTGAAGGAGTAAATCTAGGTATACAACTCTAATCTCTCCCCATGTATTCAACTTCATATTCAAATAATTATTGTCCTCAGAGAGGATTTCATCTATCATGCGAATACAAGTTATTTCATTCTGTAAATCATTATACAATTCAACAGTTGTTTTGATCAAAGGATTATCCTCCTGAAGCATGCATTATATCCATATTTCTACCAATCTTCCCTTCTGACCTATCTTCTCAATTTCATGATATGAAATATCATCTGAAAAAGAAGAAACTGGTAGAGTAGTTGTAGTTGAAGGATCAATAGTTGGAGTGGGTTGTGTTACTTTCCTTAAAAGGCAGTAATTTGTTTAATTTTTTATTTCAATTCATCTTTGGAAGATTTATCTTTGTCATACTTCTCCAAAAAAATTCCAAGAGCCATTTGAACATTCTATTTAGTGCCTTCATGGGTTGTCTTTCCTAGTGAAATCCTAGAAATCTGATAAACTATTGTTGTAATGGTTTCTTTAGTTTTCCCTTCAATAGGAGTAGATACCTCCATGAACCTTTCTGCTGACTAGTTTATTGATAAATTAGAGACGATCCTTGGCCATTTGTCATGTCTCTTTAGAGTAGGTTCTAGCATGCTCAGATCTATCACATCTACAAGAGGCACCTTTTTCTTCTGCTTTGGGGTTTGGCAATATAGCCATTCAGTTATAGTAGATGCACATGAAAGTGGCATGGTTGGTTTAGAACTTGGAGCACTATCTAAAACAATGGCACTAGTAATATCATCTTATAATGAAATGGAGGTGGTTATGATAAATGGGGTGGAAATGAGAATAGCCTCAGGAGTGGAGGCAACAAGAATGGAAGTGGAAATGGAAGGAAGTGAAAGCTGCTGAGAAAATGGAGTGGAAACTGAATACCCAATCATTTCCCCTATTGAGAGGATAGGAAAGGATGAAAACACTTGGGCCATGGATGGGGATGGGAAAGCAGAGATAAGTGAAGGAGTAGTTGATAATGATGGGGAAAGTGGATCTAAAGATAGTGACAATGGTAGTGAAGGAGGGGGTGGAAAATCCTGTGACACAATTGGAGAATCACTAACTTCAACAAATTTTGTTACTTGTATTATATAGGATACAACCTTAGTAATGGGAACTTTTGAAAGAGAGGAACTCCAAACAACAAATGATATCTTCCTTAGAGTTATATTAGTCATTTGAGTAGATTGTTTTCCTTTCGTGGGTGTAGGGAGACTTAGTGTTGGTAGGGATTCTATTCTTATAGATTGATCTTACCCTTTGGGTGAAATTTTCAAGGAAGCCAACCAATCATATGTCCTTTGTAGAATGGTCCCTGCCCTTTCCTTAGTATTGCAATGTTCTTCTTGGTACCAATCAATCCATGACAAAGGTTGATTAGCAACATTATTTTTCCTGTAAATTGGATCCAATACTTCATCATCATCCTTCATTCCTTCCAGAATATTTGTAATACCAAATTGTTTAACTTCATCCAAATTCAACCTCTCATATTCTTTTTGTTTGGTAATAATCTCAACCCGACACTAAATCCAAATATCCTCCTACTGATGAACGTGAGAACTGGAAAATTCTATTTCACTGAACTTACCCTAATAATCAAAGTTATTTTTGGGATGGAAAGTTCACAAGGTAACTTCAGACATCTCTCCATCCACATTGTTTTCCTTGTAAATACTCAAACAAGTATACCTTCCTATTGAAATAGCAAACTGGACTCCTGCCTTATGTTGTTTATTTTGAGTTTTATGGTAATCCAGCAATTATCAAAAAAATTCTAGCAAGACCCATTTATCAGTAGGAAATATTGGTAATTTTCTAAAGGCACCTAGAAAAAATGGAATCTTGATGTATGTGAATGTTGGGAATCGAAGATAAATAGCTCCCTATTCCTATACCTCTTTAAAAGCTTCATGAAAAATTCTTTGATTATACAAATTTTTATCAAAAAGATAAAGGAGGATAGAAAAATAGGAATCATTGACCCTACAGAAATGTTTGTTTCCTTCTTCAAATAATTTAATTCTCCCATGGTAGTTGCAGCATAAACGAGGAAGGAATTCGTGAAGAAGTTTTTATAAGTCAAGACATTGCTCAACTAAAAACAAATTGAACTTCTGATATATTCCCTCCATCATATGAATTCCTTATTCTTCTTGATAGTATAAATATAAAGGAACATCCATTCCTGAAATTCCTTCGCCAAAGTGAGACCCGAAACTCTACTTAACAATACAATAAGATCATTTACTTCCTAGATGAAGTCTGCACTGAATAATCTTTTAGGAAGCTTGATGAAATTCTTGGCCAAGTAACTCTTCATCATGACCTTTGTACACAGTTCATTGTCTGTATCCCAATGTTCAATTGTAGCTTCTGGTGAAATTGTTCTATATTGTTCAACATTTATAAGTTTAAATAAATATTTTAAGAAATTTTCATCTAGCCTAATCATGATCTTGTCATCGTATTCCTTTACCCATTTAGAATCCTTATCAAAATGAGTTGTTGTGGCAAAGAAAAAATGAGGGAAATGAATGGATGAAGGAAAACCAAGAGTGAGAGAAATTCCACTGTCAAAAATGGCCTTCATTTAAGATTTCTTATTAGGGGCCTTTAATATTTCAGATAAGTTGGACATGTCCATTTCTCTAGGATCAATATCTCCAATATTCACCAAATCCAAAGATAGGCATGAGTGAGGAGAAATTCCTAAAAATGTTCATTTTTCCCTTGCCCTTTGATGAGGAAGTTGACATGAATTCAGAATTTGGAATCTGATTTATATTTGAAAACTCTATATGAAACCTTAAAGGTTTTGAAATACCGAATTCTGAAAGTCTAAAAATAACAACTTCAAAAAATCTTCAACTTCGAAGTACAAAATTCCAAAAATCTGAAAATTTCACAGTTCTGAAATGCTAAAAAGTGAACCTTCAAAAATAAGACCTCCAAAATTTTGAAAGGCACAGTTGTGAAAGTTAAATCTTCAGGAGATCTAAAAGGAACTTGTTGCACAATCCTTGGATTTGATGAGACTAGATGCATGCATGAATTGAAGCTTGCAATGTTGAGAAAAGAATTGGATGACATGGTTAAAGACAAATAGTGGATGATAGGAGCTTTTATAATGAGCAAGAAAAGAAGAATAGATAAAAATAAACAAACAAAAACTCCTTGATTAATCATAAACCAAAAATAAGAAATAACCTAAAAATTTACCTTGAAATCAATGCCTTGAAAGTACAAAATGATGGAGTAAAATTAGGGTGTCAGAGAAAAAAACCAAGTAAAAATAACAGGTAAAATTTTGAGTTTATATAGGGAACCCTAGAATTAATGGTTAGAAGCCAACACGGGTGGGGTGGTTAGAAATTAAATGTTTACAGAAGCTCTGAAATCATAAACCTCAAAACTCCAAAAATCCAACCTCTAAAACCCTGAAAATACAAATTCTGAAACTTCAAAGACCAACTTCCAAAACTCTGAAGACCCTGTATTTCTAAAACTCGAACCCCCAAAACTCTATAAATCCAACTTCTAAAACTCTGAAATGTGAACTTCCGAAACTCCAAAAGGCCAAAGCTCCAAAATTTTGTAACTTCAGGGTTTCAGACTTCAGAACTTTGGGAATAAAAATATCCATGAAGGTAACACGAGACTCCGAAACCTAAAAATCCAAAGTTTTGAAATTTTGAAACTTTGGAGTTTCTGATTTTGAAGACTGACAACGAAAATGCCAAGGAAAAATCTAAAACCCGAAATTCTAAAGTTCCAAAATTTTGGAACTTTTGGTTTTCGGAGTTCGGAACTCTAAACAAAAAAAATTGTTTTGCAATCAACCAAAAAAACCAAATTAAGAAGACCTCTGAAATCTGAAAATTCAAACTTTGGAGTTTAGAAAACTTCAAAAAATTTAAAACACCTTCAGGAAAGAAAATTCTTCTAAATGTTCAAGGAATTTGACAATTTTTTGAAAGCACCTTCCTGTAGAGGTATTTTTTAAAGGTTAATAGAGCTCATGAGAAAGCTAATAAAGGATATCATAATTAGGTTAAAGGGAACTTCTAGCAAGAACTTGTAAGCAAGGTGACAAAAGGATCAAAAAGATCTATAACAATAGATATTGTGAGATCATTAAGATTTATAAAATAAGATCTCGTAATGGGAACTCAAGTGAGCTTGTAGATAACTCATAAAGAGCTGATAACTAGGACCATGAAGATTTTGTAAAATAATTGATCAATGTGTTTGTTAAATTTTTTATTATTGATCTCCTAAGATGAACTTGTAAAGAGATTGTGGGTAAGTTCCCATGGATGAAACGATGCAACTCAAATTGTTTGGAGGGACACTCAATCTGAACCTCGCATATGTTTTCAAGGTTGATTGGTCAACCAACCAATGATAAATATACCCCAAAATATGGTAAACAACCCATTGGTTGTTAACCAGTCAGCAAACACATGTGATGGATAAGATCTTCTTGAGAGAGATTGAGAGCCAATATGAAAGTATTTAATGTTTGTGAGCTGATGTCCAAAGTATTTTTTGTTCACTCGTGTATAGGCCTCATCGTTCATTATCTATATCTATGTTAGATATTAAACTCTCTTTACATGGATAATCCTTGGACCAGGGTTAGAAAGCTAAGATCAATATCAACCAAAATTGAATTTGTTAAAGGTAATCAAACTTAAGGTACATGAGGAGGATTTGGATTATGTACATGTGTAAATAAATTTTGAATATCCTAATATTAATTATATGTGATAATGATACAATGATGTGGGATCTTGGAATGAGATATAGATTTACGAGCTTGTGATAAATCTCAAGTGAATATTGAAGAATGGGGGCCTTTTCGAGATAAGAATAAAGAGATTATAATAATCCATTTTGAATAGGACAGAGGAAGACATCTTACATTATATAAGAATGATGAAACATGGAAATAATTGTTAAGGTGAAATTTGTGTTGTTTACAACCTTAAATATCATGTATATAAGGAATTTTCAAAGACACACATATATTAAAATTTGGTCAATGCCAAACTATCAATCACATTTGGATATGTGGCTAAGAGTTATATTTTAAGATTAAGGAGACTTCAATATGTCATGTATAATTGACATTTATCCATTAAAAATATGATGGTGTATAATTGACATTAAATACCATTGAACAAATCAATTTCATGTCTACCAATAAAGACTAGCTACGAAGAGGAGCGAGCAGACGAAGTCTTATATTGGCATATAAGAGATAATTTTAAGTTATATTATAACTAACATTACATAACAGTAAAAATTATAATTGTTTGGAGTTATTCAATTAGTGATGAGTTATAGGGACCTACATGATAAAAATTAACTATGGAGAATACAAGACCCCTACAACTTTGACTAGTAACTTGTTAATATGTAAACACAAATTAATGATAATATTTATGGAGGAAGATATGGGAACAACCTAATATAAAATCATGTCATTTCATCAATCAATATTAATATTAACATTGAAAATTGGGTTAGTGTAGAATTTAATAAATTAAAAACTAAATTAAAATATTGAAACAATGAACGGACTCCAAAAAATACACTAAAACAAAAATCACAAACAAGAGGCATGTATACAAGTGTTCTTATGGTTTTCATCTTCTCTAGATTCAATAGCATATATTAGGAGACCTAGAAACACGTGAGTAGAGAGTTAGCTTTGGGAACCGTCACAAAATACCATTGAGTTGAACGAAACCTACAAAACACACACAAGAAGTAGAGTAGCTTGCAAAACTAAAAAAAATAGAAATGAAAGGGATGTACCCTATAACCAAAATGGTCCCATAGTGGTCACCAACATGTATGCCTTGATTTTTATCACTTTCAAGATGTGTTAGTTATTTAAAAACTCCAAATCAACACTAATTAAACAAATGGGATTACATTGTTGCCATTGAGAATGAGAGGGATATCACAAGTTCTTTCATTGAATAAAGTAGGCTAAATTTTGTATATTTAAAATTAATATATGCACACAAACACTTTGAAAAATATTAATATTTTATGTTGGTTAGGGGATCTTCCTTAGACAGATCTCTAACCCCTTTAAGGTAATAAAAGACAGTCATGAAATTTAAAACAATAAGGTAAATCTTGGAATTCTGATGTATGTGAATGTCGGGAATTGAAGATAGGTGGATCACCATTCTCTTACCTCTTTAAAATCTTCATCATATTTTCTCCTATTATACAAATTTTTATCAAAACGATAAAGGAGGATAGCGAAAAAGGAATCATTGACCCTAGGAAAATGTTTGTTTCTTCTTCCATTGTAATTTGAGGATAAAATTGATAAATCTACAACACACTTCTAACACCTTTTGTATTCAAACCATTGAATTCTCCTATGGCAGTGGTAGCATAAACGAGGAAGGAATTCATGAAGAAGTTTTTAGAATTCAAGACATTGCTCAACTGAAAACAAATTGAGTTACTGATATATTCCCCCCATCATATGAACTCCTTATTTTTCTTAATAGTAACAATATAGAGGAACATCCATTCATGAAACTCCTTCACCAAAGCAATACCTGAAACTCTACTCAACAATAAAATAAGATCATTTACTTCCTGGATGAATTCTAAGTGGAACAATGTAATAGGAAGCTTGATGGCATTCTTGGCCAAGTAACTCTTCATTATGACCTTTGTGCATAGTTCAGTTTCTTTATCTCAATGTTCAACTGCATCTTCTAGTGAAATTGTTGCATATCCTTCAACATGTGGAAGTTTAAATAAATCTTCAAAGAAATCACCATCCAGTTTGATCATGACCTTGTCATCATCATCCTGTACTGATTCAGAATCCTTATCAAAATGAGTTGTTACGGCCAAGAAAAACTCATGGCAATGCATGGATGAAGGAAAACCCACAGCGAGAGAGATTCCACTATCAGATATGGCCTTTATCCAAGGTTTCTTATTAGAGGCCTTTAATATTTCCTAGAATTCTGGCATATCCACTTGTCCAAGATCACTCTCTCCAATATTTCCCAAATCCGAAGATAGGCATGAGTGAGGAGTAACTCCTAAGAATGTGTACTTCCTTTTTTCCTTTCCCTTTGATGAGGAATTTGACATGAACTCAGAATTCGGAATCCGATTTATCTTTGAAAATTTTAAAAGAAACCTTAAAGATTCTGAAATACTAAAGTCCAAAAGTCTGAAAATAGCAACTCCGAAAAAGTTTCAACTCTGAAGTACAAACCTCTGAAAGTTTGAAAACTTCACACTTCCGAAACCCCAAAAAGAAAACCAATGTAAAGCAAACCTCCTAAAAGTGGACCTCCAAAATTTTGAAACTACTGACAACTCTAAAACTCTGACCTCTAAAACTCTGAAAGGTGAACTTCCAAAATTGTTGAAAGCCACAGTTTTGAGAGAGCGAAAATCAAATAAGATATGAAAAGAACTTGTTACATAATCCTTCAATTTGATGATACTAGATTCTCTCATTAATAGAAGCTTGCAATGTTGAGAAATTAATCAGATGACATGGTTAAACATGAATGTGGATGTTAGGAGATTTCATACTAAGAAAGAAAAGAAGAACTAATAAAAAGAAAAAAACAAGAAAACCCTTGATTAATCATAAACCAAAATAGAATCAATAACATAAAAATTTACCTTGAAAGTGATTCCTTGAAATTTCAAAATGATGTGGTAAAATCAAGGTGTCAGAGTAAAAAAATCCAAGTTAAAATGACATGTAAAATTTTGATTTTCTATAGGGAACCGTGGATTTAATGCTCAGAAGTTGATACGTGTGGGGGTTATTGGAAATTAAATGTTTGTGGAAGGTTCAAAATTAGAAACCCTAAAACTCTGAAAAGCCAAATTTCAAAATTCCGAAGACCTTGTAGTTCCAAAAATCTGACCTCTGAAACTTTGAAATTTGAACCTCCAAAACTCTTAAAGGCCAAAGTTCCAAAATTCCAAAGACCGAAGTTCCTAAATTTTAGAACTTTGGTGTTTCAAACTTTATAACTTCATGAACAAAAAATATTCATCAAGTAAACACATGACTCTGAAACCTGAAAGTCCAAAGTTCTGAAATTTTAGAACTTCATATTTTCAGAGTTCGGAGACTGACAATGGAAAATAATTGAATGCCAAAGAGAACTCTGAAACTTGAAAGTCCAAAGTTCTAAAATTTTAGAACTTTGGGTTTTCAGAGTTTGGAATTCTAAAAAAAACTTCACTTTGCAATAAAAAAAACTCCAAAATAAGAAGACCTCAAAAGTCTGAAAATTTGGACTTCGGAGTTTAGAAAACTTCAAAATTTTGAAAACATTTTCAAGCAAGAAAATATTTCTACATGTTCATGGATTTTGACAATTTTTTTGAAATCACCTTCCTATAGAGGTAATTTTTAAAGGTTAACACACCTCAATTGGTTCTATGCTTGAACATTGTGCAAAACTCAGAAAACAACCAAAAATGTAAAAAAAGTATTAAAAAAATCAAAAAAGGAGAAAAATAAAAAAGAGAAAACGGGTCATCAAAATGTTAAAACCATGCAATTGTGGAAATTTAGATAAGTCCCTTGTTGAAAAGTGATTTTCAGCACCTTGGGAGGATTTATTTTTCACAAGAATCTTACATCTAGGGGATACTTTTACTTAGCCTAGGGCTAGTTCAACACCTACATCTGAGATTCTTTGTGATCCTATCCTGTCAACCCTTGATCCGACTGATTCTCCTCTTGTTTTTCTATGAATGGATTACCTTTGTATATTTCTTGTCTAACACTGGCGGCACCTTCCCACTTTCACTTTCCTGTATATAACACATGGCACCTTCCCTTGTATATTCTCATCTAATGTTGGGGGCATCCAGGTTTCTTGGTTTCCTGTACATAGCTTCAAAAAACCCTAGAAAATCCACAAAAACATTTAAAAAGTTCAAAATCTCAAAAAACAATCACATAATACTTAAAAACCCAAAAACAATAGAAAATCATAAAATACAAAAACAATACAAAATTGTTCAACAACCTTCCAAAAACAACACAAAATGCATTGAAAACAGTGCCACAAAAACAATAGTTTTAGTTTACTTGTTTTGTTTCTTTGTTGGGTTTCTTACTTTTCTTGTTTGGTTGCATGTACATTGTTTGTATAGTGTTTACTTGCTTGTACATTCATATTGTCTTGCTTAAAACATACTAACCACTTAAAATTTATCTTTTCTTTCTTAGAATATATTTATTTGTATGTGTTCCTATGGAGTGTGTTTTGTTTGCATGGTTGTACATAGTTTCTTTAGGTTAATTTAATGTGTATATTTGGTAGATTTGTTAACATTTTCTTGTGCTTTTTTTTTTCTTGTACATAGTTTTGTTATCACATCATCATGTCTCCATCTATATCATCACATCTAACATCATCTATACATCATATATAAATAAAATGCTAAGTCTACATCATACATGTATGCTAAGCTAATCATCACATATCATATCATCAAATGAGGGAAAGAGGGATCACAAATATCAAAATCTATCCCCCCTGCACCGATATCATCATCATGTGCAATAAATAAAAATAACATCATATACAATAACAAATGATAACATCTACAGATATATCATGAAATCAATAAACATGTGATACATCAATCAATAACACAAGGTCCATAATCATCTTCATCATCATCATCATCATCATCATCAATGTCAAATGTCTAAATATACATGTATGTCTCAAAATGTACATCATCTGGATACAAAACCGGCCATCATGGGTGTAGATCAAAATAAGCCTTCATCATGAGGCATGAAAAAAATAATACATGTACATCGATCAAAAATAAGCCTTCATAAGAGGCGTACATCAGATACATCATAAAAAATACATGATCAATGAGGAAGATTCATCCATGACTCTCTCCCTCACCTGGGATTCCTGATCTGGGGAGTGGAGGAAATATCTACTGCTGGTGAGAAGGCCCTGCCACTGTACTCTGCTAGCACAACTGGTTATTGTATTGAGCGAATAGATCTAGATGTCCTATGGGATCTAGTCCCCGACCTACTAACAAGTTGCTCAAACGGTGTGATCCTCTGACCCTCCAAAACTACCTTGAGGTAAGTTGCCTTGTAATAGGTAGCTTCCCCATTGGCTCTCATGATATTGGATAACATATCTATATGTCCAACTGTTGTGACTACCTCTATATCACCATCACATTCTCCTGTAACCCAACCTACATCATCATGTGCCTGTGTCAATAAGGTAACCTATCTATCCTTATCTGCAGTAACAGTGAGGACCTAAGCTTGTCCCTGATGTAAGGTTTTTCGTAATCTGTGACATTTGGGTCATCATCTATCGTATCTACTGAAACCATGTGGCACCATCACCTCCCTAGCCATCCTGTGCCCTGGCCTTATCTTTCTCAGCTATCAATGTCTGAGCCTATTCCATAGCCAAATCCTAATTAGTCATGAGTGTCTGTACCTATACCATGGCTTGATCCCTCTCTGTTGTAGCCTACAACTAGACAGTTATGACCTACTGAAGTTGTAACTGAAGTGCAGCTATCTATCCCCCATCTCCTCCCACCTCTCTAATCTCCTCCATCATCTACTCTCCACCATCCCTTAGCAGGCTAGGAGGTGGCCCCTACTATGGAACTCCTCCTGTAGGAGGACCCTATGGCACTCTTTGTACTGGCACCTACTGTAGTGGGACATCTAGTCCTACAACCATGCCCACTTGGGGCATCTCAATCTATCGTACTAGGACACGCTATCTTTGTACCTATTGCTATATGGGTGGAGGACCTTGTCCCCCAACCTTTCTCCCTCCCTAATCCTCATCTTCCTCCTCCTCCTCCTCCCCACCATCAAAATCCTCCCTTTCACCCTCTGTAGGTGCCCTAACCCCTGTGGCCCATGTTGCTTGTGGAATAGTAAGATGTCATGGTAACACTCTCAGATACCAAGGAGTATACTAAATAGTGGTCTCGACATATCTGACATGCCTCAATGGAAGCCACTGCTATGGAACCATCTGATCAAAACTATCCTTGGGCCTTGGCTAGAGGAATATCGGGCCCCATGTCAAATCTCTCAGAAGACCTGTGGGTATACCACATGTTGAGGCCAGGAACATCCTGAACACCCCCAAACTATCGAGCACATCGGTCCATGTGATAATACTCCATAATGTAGCCCTTGTTGCCTATCAAAAAGTTCTCTACCATCGCTATACTGAGCTCATCAGCATCCTCATCCCACTGATAATAATGGTAGGGCCTCCACACTATCATCTGTTGTGTAAGCTCATCAAACTCCCACCTATAATGGTAGGTTCTACTTGTATGTCTTGGAATATCGCCACCTATCAAGATCCATCCCATAACATATTTCTCCTCTGAATCTTGAGCTTGTAACTCACCTATAGGGTGAGCAATAGCTATATGGTCCCATGAATAGATCTGTAACAAAAGTGTTGGACCCACAGTCTTTTGACCATGGTATGTAATCAGATGCAGGTCCCAATACAAGTGTGCCAACATACACTGGCCCCAATAGTATATCTCACCTTGTAATAACCCTGTTATAACTCCAATGAGGCCAAGTGGAAAGGTAGCACCTGTCTTGTCAGGGACAAGAATGCCACTGACAAGCGCCATCAAATATATAGTAATGTGATGAAAACGTGGCTCTACAATGCAATGGTTTAGATAAACCATCATCCCTCGAAGAGGTATATCCAAACAACCAAACACCTCAATGAGACACCCTATAATATCCTCATCATCAGTAGTATACTCAACTAACTGGCCAAATATGGGAACACGGAATATATGCCAGACATCCTTGAGTGTAACTTCCATCTCCCCTGTCAGGAGTCAGAAACACTGACTCTCTGAGTGCCATCTCTTAGCCAAATCTATAAGGAGACCATGGTCTAAAGTGATCGTAGGCATCTGCACCACGTAAGACAATCCAGTCACATCTAGCAAGATCGTAAGCATCTGCTGGTGATGTGGATGGAAGCTAGTCTCTATAGTAGCTGGTCGGTTATGTTGCTCCCTCGTCTAAAGTGATGGTAAATGGAACTACAAAAGACAATCCATATGTTACAATTCTCTTCTATCTAATTCTATCTATTTTCTTTTATCTAACTAATTTTTCATCTCAATTCCCTCTTTTCATTCATTAATAATTCTTTTGGAACTTTGGAAAGTCAAGATTCATCCCTTCTTTGGCGTATACGCACCCATTTGGGCATGTATGTTCCTCTTTAGGTGTATATGCACCTGACCTGTGTATGTGCCTTACATCATACATGTGCACCCACAATAATGTTTACGCATGTTCCCTAGCTAACCTACCTACCCTGGCACATATGTGGCCCTTTTGTAGAATACACGCCCTTCTACTCATGTACGCCTCGTCGTACCCATTTCCTACTAACTAGTGCATACACCCCCTTTTGATGCATTCGCTCATGCATACATGTGAATTTTTCATATACGCTCATGCGTACACAATTTTGGTTGTGTACACTAACCTTTGGATGCATATGTTCCCTAGGGTACACGTACACATTATACCCTAGCTACTAACCCTAGTAAATGCATAATAAATGTAAAAAAGGACATGGAAAGGTTAGAGAACTCACGAATGGTCCATTGTCATCGTATCGGGCATACTCCTAGATGGTGTCGGCTCGTCTGTGGTGGCTTTAAACTCTGGCCATCTCGTTAATCACTCGTGGTATCTCACGGTAAAAATTTGGTAAAGCTCGGTAACAAATAAAATTGATCATGATGATTTACCCCCCTCGGGAGAGGTATATATCTCATCATTTTACACCACCACGATGCCCAAGGGGCATGTTTTGACCATTTTGATTCTTTTAACACTTATTCTAGCTGCCGCAATGATTATTTTTATTAAATAATCATTTTTAATTAATTTTTGTTATGTTGGGGCATGTTTTTTACTACCTAGCTCTTGTTTCTTCTCCCTAGAACAATTTTCTCACTTTCAGACGATCTCATATTTTCTTCTTTCTTTCATTAAAAAATTATTAAAAATCAAAATTTTCCAAAAAAATCAAGAAAATAGAAAAATCCTAAAAATTTAAACATTTCTCAAAAATCATAAAAATCATAAAAAAATCAAAAAAAAGTTTTTTGCAAAAATTGGTGATAGGCCCATAGCTGCTGAAACTTGTATCTTGTGCATGGTATTCATTCCATATCTTGTTGGTATTTTCAAGTGTTCACAAATTTAATGACTTATGGATCATCATATCTACAACCATCTACAAAGCTAGCCTGCTTGCTTCATCAGTATTCTAGGGCACATATTGTTGTCTGATTTTGTTTCGTTACGCACAACACTTTATCACTGGACCCTGCATCCTTCATCATTTCCCCTAGCATGTATCCTTTCTTGGGGCATCATCTTTAACCCTTGTCATCAATCACAAACATTTGGGGATATTCGGCTTGATAACAAAACATTTGTGCAACCGTCTTGACCATTGTTGGTTTGAGTATGTGCATTTGTACTTGTTTCCCTGTTAAATGAGCTTGTTTCCTTCTCGTATTGCATTACTATCTGTATGTTGCATTGAGTTGGTGTTTTCAAAAATGGAAAATTGTTTGTTGTATGGCTTTTCATGTCATTCTACTTTTTTATATGCTTATATTTTAATAAGGACCGATGACATAGATCCTTGACAAAATGATGATAAGAAAGTTGTTCTACACTGGATGCAAGACTAGTTCTTCCCTGGCCTTCTTCCTCTCTTTCTTCTCGATCATTCTCCTATCAAAATTATTCTTCTAATTCACTTGGGGCATCCTACCCCTACCCATTCTTCTATCCATTTCTCTCATCTTTTCGATCATCGATCACCTTCTTTCATCACCCCATCAACACTCGAGGGGGCATCTCTCACTTCTACTAATTTTTCTTCTACCCCTTCAAAATTTTACCTTGTCTACTATCTTTGAAGTGGCATCACTTACGCCACCCCAAAGAGGGGAAAATATAGAAACCAATAATTTAGCTCCAAAAATTTAAATACTTAAATTGCACTAATTATACTACTTCCCACAAATTGATGACATATCTTCAATATAGCACACTTTCTCTTCTATCATCGTTAATTAATTACATTACGCTAATTAATTGACCCTTCTATCCAAAAAAGACGAAAATTAATGACCTTCCATTAATTAAACCCCTTTCTACTTGAATTTAATTAATTATTTGTAATTAATTAAGTTTCCTCTTCTATTAGATAAATAAATCGTCATTTATTTAGCCTAAACCTTTCCTATTCCCTAAATCATACTAATTTTTCTTCTAAAAGCTTCTATAAATATTTCTCACCTATTAATTAATCACTTGGGTTAATTAATAAATCCTCTCAAACCCCATGAGTCACTACAGGACAAATTAAACTCCCCTAAGGTTGACTCAACCCCCTTTTCAACCATAGTCACCCCCAACTAACTCAACCTAGCTATTATCCCACATGTAAAGGGATGTAGAGATTCTTTTATCCATTGGGCTATATAAGGATCCATCCTCTTACCATTCTACTTACACCTAAATGAGCATAGAGCCTAAGTTATAGCCATTTTATCATCTTAGAGAATTCTTCCATTAGAGGAGCTAGCTATCTTCATTTCTTGCATTCATCCATCTAAGTTTGAAGTCATATGGAGATATGTCAAATGGTCTTGTAGTCATGGATTGACAAGACTCCATTCTTGAAACATTGGGATTCAAACATGCAATCAACCCTTTTGATTGCTAAGGATCTAAATAGGTTCATTCCATTAACTAAAATTCAATAGAGAGAGATTAATTGCTTAGCATATTAATTTGATGTTTATTCATGTTCTAATGCAAAGATTTTAGTAGATTAGTCTTTTTTAAGATCTAAGCATGATGGTGCAGAGATTTTAGTTTAGCATTATATTGAGGCTATTAGGTGTTAGTATTTATTTTACATGCATAACTAACTAATTCTTGCACACAAGCGGGACCATTTATTCATCTTAAATGCATACCATTCTCTTTCCTAATAGGCAGTGCTTGCTCTTATTTTCACTTATCCCATCTTCCTAACGTGACGTTAATGTTGGGGGCCTCATAATTTTATCAGAATGACACCACCCCAGAAATGAGCCAACTCAAAAAAATTTCCCCTAACTGGATTAGACCATATGTTATTACGCAGAAGCATGGGTTGGGAGCCTATCTTTTGGCCTCCCTTGACAGTGAACCAGAAATGGAACCACTTAATGCGTTTCACTTGCAACCATTCTATTGTTAGCACATTTACCAATGTGCCCTTAGTCATGTCTTCAGATCATTTCTCCATCTCATCCCATTCCATATCTCATCATGATTATTTAGAACTTTGTGGTCTTCCATTAATTCCTAGATGTGACCTTAAATATGGGCACCACAGCTCTGCTCGTAGCATATTCCTTATGGATAGGTTCTCTCCTTTGGTGATAACTCCACGATCATCACATCTGTCACCTTCTCATTCACCTATTAGAACCATGCAAAGGTTCCATGGGTATCTCATATACACTCTTTATCCCCTCCTAAGTGGTCTACTTAACTAGTCCCAGCTCTTCCCCCATGTAAAATCAAAAATCAAGGATGTTCTTTTCAAAAATCAAAGTTATCAAAAATAGACTGATCCCTTGAAGAAAATTTGTTCATGCAAAAAAAGGGAGAAAACCAAATCATGAAATCAAAATCAAGTAAATATACCTATCCCTCGAAGGAAGGCTATCATTTATCTTTGTCATCTATATATTGTATAACATAAACCATACCCTCAAAGGATGGTTACTACTTATGGAATTTGAAGGCTTCCCACATTGATCAGCATTCCATTTTATTAGCATCCTAAGAAATATTCCTGCATTGATTAGTTTTCTCATTCCCCTTCCCAGATATGGGTTATAGTTTAGGGAATGCCACTTTTGGAGAACCCTCTTTCCTTGTACAAGTTTCATCTCAAAACCCTTTTATCATGTCAACGTTAGTTTTATAAGATCATCTCATCCATTTCTTCATTGTAATATTTAAAATGACTAACTATCGTTGGTTATTTTCTAGCATTTTTTTTGTTTGGATGTGCCTTGCATTACCTGGATCCCCTTTTTTTACCTCCAATGTAGTTGGAGGAATATTATCCTTGTACATTCCTCATTATAACGTAGTGTTGTTTGTACATATATATCATCATTGTTGTGAACCATTTTTATCCTAATCATATTGCATCTATCTTTCAACGCATATTTCTTCATCTCACTCACCTATATGTTATCTTATAAAACATTTATCATTAATCACATTCATGCTCAATCCATCTCCATCACATCTTACACATATACATTATAACCATCATGATTAAATTTAAACACAAAACATGTTACCACATCACACATTTATATCATCATCCATATACTTGCACATCTAAATAAACATCTAAACATACATTTATTGTTAAACAAACATACAATCTAAAATCACCATCACATCTAATCTAAAATCCATCATCATAACATAAAATCTAAAATCAGCATCATATCAAATTAAAATCCATCACATCACATAATGAACACATGATAATCCATGACAAAACCATATATCATATATCAAAAAGTATCTCAATACATCATGGCCCTCTAGGGGGCTCCCTAAAAGAAGAAATGCTATCAAAATTAGTGAGGTGAATATCTATGGCTCTTTAGTCCTCATCTCCTGGGGAAGGCTCAACACTTGATCCTTGCACATCTCTAACACCCTCGTGGCTTCCCTCTACTCATTTTGGTTGTGCCACACTCGTTGTGCTCCTAATTGACCCCGCTCCTCTGTCTGCCATTCTTTAAAGATGCTCCCAATAGTGCAAGGTCTTCGGTAACTTCTCAAACAAAATTCCCTCATAATATCTAGCCTCTATAGCTAGTGCCATATATTTATCCATAGAAATCATGCCAAGGGGTGCCATCTATCATGATCCATGTGGTGCTTCCTGAACATTCCTGGCCATCTCTATCACTATAATAGTATCCAAATCTCCAAAAAGGTCCCATGTAGGCCTTCATCTACCTGTGGTAGTGGTCTCTCTCCTAAATAACTTAAAATCTCTCCTGAATGACTGCATCCCTCTCCTAAAAGGTTGTATATCTCTCTACTATCATCTGATTTATCTCAGCACACAAGTATCCCACCTCTGCACCCTCCCCTCATTTGTCTCCACCACCTCTTGGAGCCTCCTGAACCTCAACCTTCATCTTCTCTATCTCATCCTTCACCCTCAAGCTGTCCATATTATCATATGTCAATCGGAACATGGTGCATCCTCCTCCTCTAATGGGATTGCCATAGTAGGGCTTGATAGATCTCTATCCAGCTCCTCCCTCTTGTATAAAATCTGATCATGAGGCACTGACTGAATGACTCCAAACTGTCATCTCACCCTATCAAACTGAATGACCTCTATCATCTCCGGTCATCTCCCCTGCACCCATCTCATCCTTCTCATCCCCACTAGCTCCATATCCAAACCAAGTCAAGCAAGGAAATCCCAATATGTCTACCACCTAATTTTATCAACATCCAGCTCTGCAAACTGATATACGTACCAATCCACCCCTCTTTTTCCCATGTCTCTAAAGGCCTGATTGGCTCTCCATCTCATAAATCCCACCTCTAACTGAATATGGTCTCTTGTGACCCATGGAAGCTGTGATGGCCTAATCACAGTAATATTCCCATAGTCCCAGTAGTCTAGAAAAAAGCCTACATCTAACCCTAACCTCCTACCCTCCCTATATCTAGATAGCTCATGATAAACCTAATCTAACAAGGAGGTCCCAAAAGAAAAGATTGTCTAGTGGTCCACAATGTCGGACACTACACCAGCTAGTACCCATGGAAACCAAGATCTTGATGAGTTTGGAAAAGCATAACATGGCATGGAAATCATAACCATGCAAATAAAATGGTTGTATGGTACCCCAGCCTCATATCTCAACTAATATTAAAGGCCCCCAAAGAAAATATGATATAGGCGCATTGGCTCCAAATAGACATGCGAAAACTGCCAATCTGTCATCACTAGTAATGGAAACTATTTTCTCCCCTTGTATCGATAGCTGGAGTATCTAATACACATCCTCCAGGGTGATAGTCATATCCCTTGTTCTAAATCAAAATGTACATGTCTACCTATCCCACCTCTCAACCAAAGCAATCATAAGCCCCACATCTCATGGGATCCTCTTATAATGTATAAATCCTCCTAGTCCAACTACAAACAAATGATCCCATTCAACATCTATCACATCCCCTCTGATATTATCATATAGAGTTGTCACTCGATCTCTCAAATATAAGGTCTCTGGCCTATAATAATAAGAAAAACATGCATACATTAGACCTCTAATCCAAAAATCCATCCAAAGTTTCATCCAAATTTCAATCTAAACCCTAGTTTAACCAATCTAATCCTTGTCGACACAAACCCAGGTCAAGTTGATGCATTTTAGGGTCATTTGATGTACCTTAGGGCCCAATCGACATCGACCCATCTAGGTCACCACCAATCACCCCTGGCACCATCCATATTTTCTACAAAAAATAAATAAAACATGAAATTAAATAAAAACCAACATGATTTTTTTACCCACCATCCTCCGCACCCTCTGGCATTTCCTCATAGTTCTGGCGGCCTCCATTTTTTCAATATTTCTTTTCTCAGTTTTCTCTCTCTCTTGTTAAGTTTATACATTAAAATGAGCATTATCGGCCAACCCCTAGGCTTATATAGCCCACCGACACCTAGTCGTCGTCGAATCCCTTGGGTCAGCATCAATTTTCCACAGTCATCATCAACTTGCCTGGGTAGTAACCATTTTGGGATTTCTCCCCTCTTTCCTATATCCCTTTCTAGGGAATCATCTATTGTTGACCATTAAGTCCCCACTTGTGGTCATCTCTATTTTCCCTCCAGGCATTTTTCATACAACATTTTCAACTATTTCTTCCTCCGAGCATACATACTCTCTAATTCCACACCCCATGGCCATATCTATTGTTTTGTTGGGAATTTTAATCCTATTATACTCTCAAATTCCACAACAGTGGCCATAATCACTCTTCCTTTGGGTATATGTAACTCTTCAAGCCCACATTTTTGGCCATATATTTTTCCTTCGAGCATGATAATCATATTTATTCCCTTAAGTCCAGCTTTTGTGGCTATAATCACTCCTCTATTGGCCATTTTATTTTATAAGCATATCCAATCCGTGCATGAAGTCCTCTTTTGAGGTCATATTCATCTTCCTATTTGGGCATTACATTCATTGTATCAAGTCCACTATTGAGGCCATATTCATGCCCATCCCTGGGGCACCATTATTTTTCATCAATGGCCACCTTTGTGGCCATGCTTTTCCCCTCTCGGGGCATAATTTTTCCTTTTTTCCTTTGCAGTCGTACCTTTCCCCACTTGGGGCATATTTGAATTTTCTTTTTTTTCCTTTGTGGCCATGCTCTCCCCCTTTGGGGTATATTACTTCATCACTCACTTTTTCATTTTTCCTTGTCGGCCTTTTTTTGTGTTCAATTGGGCATCATACCTTTCATCCTCATCTCTTTTGGATGCATACCTTTTCACTCAATTCCTCATGTAGGAAGGATTTCACATACTTTTCACATATATTTGTGATACTTTAATGACTTTCCTATGACCCGTTGGTCATCTTGACCTGCATCCATACTACAATGATCTTCACCCACTCACTAGTCTATAGAACATTGTTGTTTGTCTCTGTTGAGACTGTAATCATCCCCTACCGATGTGATATTAGAGTCACCACATTATTTTTCATCATTATTGTGATCCTTTTACCTGGGCCATCTTTCCTTGGTTATTCTTTCACCCATCTTTTCTTCACCCACCTGCCCTTCATCATCGACCTTTTTTCAAATGCGTCATTGATTTCCTTTAACGTCATCAATCCCCCATTTGAGGGGAATCTCATCATCAATTATTATCCAATGCTCATCATTTTTGTCTCACAGCTTGCTAGCCGAAACCACTCAACAAAAGGGAGAAAAATGTAGACACCTAAATTCAATATGTATACCCTCATTTCCCATGTGCACATATTTATTCAATCATCACCCTTATTTAATTAAATGCCCTCTTAATCCTCATTAATTGATTAATTGACATTAATTAATTAATCATTTTAACATCTTACATGCCTAATTATCTCATCCACATTAATCCTTATTCTTATTAATTAATTAATTCCTATTAATTAATTAATACCCTTCATCGTGCCATTTAGGATGCTTTTATCCTAAATTCATCCATTTTATTTTCTAATCTTTTCTCCCATCTATTTTTATGCCCTAACTAAGTTATATTCATCCCCAATCAACCTAATCCCACCTACATGCTTTAAAGAACTCGCCCAATCTTTAAAAACACCAAAAACCCATCAAAAGGAGAAAAAATAGCCCAGAGAGGAAACTTTCCTTGTAATCGGTGGCAACCCAGCCTAGTCTTCGTCGACCCCTTTAAAACTAATTTCTTTCCTTCTATTCAACATCAGATGCATGCAACTTTGGGATTTCTTATGAGCTGAGCATCCTTCCCCATGTTGGAACATCCTTGAAACATCCACAAATCTTCGGGACATCCTTTCAGCGTGCTTTCATCACTCACGATCATCCTTTGTGACGTTTATCATTATCACTATGTTTCTTTATTCATCTTTTATCATATTATCTTGGTATTTCTCATATCTAATCTCTTGTATGATCATACCATCAACAACAACACTTAGAGCTTCTCTAAAAACCTTCCCCTCTAGCCTTTTTGCTTGCAGGTTGTCTTTCTTATCTATTTATCCTCATTTTTATCCAATTCTGCTACTAAGAAGTTCCTTTTTGCTTGAACGTTACTAAGAAGTTCTCTGATACCATGTCGGAGGAATGACGAAGATATGGAGGCTAATCCCCCCTCGCAGTCAAAACAAACCCATGCTAAAATTATGTGTCGTTTCCAACGAGTAGTCACACGACACCCTTTGCACCCATCTCATGCACTTTTTTAATGCATTTGTAGAATTTATTGCATTTTCTCATCAGTTGCGGGAATTGTTTTGTGCTATAAATTTTGACTCGTTGCTTGGATCTGAGCACTTCTCTAGTCAAAGTTGCATTTTTTCACATTCTACATGATGGAATTATAAATTTTGTAAACACACTACTTTTATAAAGTGCCACATTCTGGGGGGTTGCTTGTACTCTTAGGTTTTCACACGCAGACGCATTATCAGCCGAGTCTGATGTCTTGCTTTCGTGCACCTTGCATCTTGCATTTTTTAATCATGGAGAGTGCTCCTTCCAGACTTGAGCATCATAGGATTTCCTTACAGCCTCCGCCACTTCTCACTGGGAGAGGGAACTATTTAGCTTGGCGTGCTTCCATGGAATGTTACTTTTCCCATGAGGGTCTTTTACCCTTCTTGCTTGCGCCAATTCCTGCACCCACTGATCATCATCATCTGGAGGACTTCCTTAACACTTGTGACCATGTCTTTGGTCACATGATGATGCATGTCTCTCTATCTCTCTAGTTTCATGTGGCACACTCAGATCCACCTCACCTTATATGGAGCATTCTTTAGTCCTTCTATGGATACCCTTGACATACTGTAGTCATTGTTCCTGCTGCTGATTCAGTTGTCTCCTCTTCTTCATGTGATGACATTTCCACTGACATAGACTCATTTGGTTCTACTTCTACTGATGAGGATTGTGCACCCAGTTCTGATGTCAAGAGTATTATAGAGGACACTTCTCCTCTCTCTCACTATTCCAGAGAGTGTTGCCACATCCCACATCTCATCAGATATCGAGAAATCTCCTACTCAGCCTCATATAGTCATTACACTAGCCTCCTTTCCACTTCCATTGTGTGAGGCCCCTTCCACTCCTCTACCTTCATTGGATGATCCATACCTATCTGACATCTCTCTTCTATTTGTTGAGCCCCCTCATTGGGACGAGTATCTGCCTAACCTTAGTCATGTTTTCGCAGAGTCTACTTGTGATGCACTACAGGTCCCTCATCCATCTATAGGTGTTTCAAAGGAGTTCATCATCTCTGTTGTTGGGAGTGCCCCTTTCAGGAATCATGTCACTTCCACATTTCCGGAGACCTTCATTGATCTACCATCAGATTTGGATCCCTTTTTTTCTGTGGAGAATGTTGTGTTCTCTTCATATCACTTGGACATTCCTTCTGCAGGTGTTCCTCTTCACTCTGACAGTTCTACACAGGTGGCATTACCTTCAATTCCTTGGCACTCACTCACTAGACCTATGTCACACTTATGTGCATCAGACTCATAGTTCTTCATGTTGCTATCTTCAGTTTCCTTTGTGGAGTGGGTGGACTTCCAGCACATCATTTCTATCCTTCCTAAGGGCAGGCACACAGTTCGTTATGGGTGGCTCTTCTTCAGTCCAAAGACAGAGGATCTCGTCATTGACATTCTTCTAGGAGACTTCTTAGATCTACAGAGTTTAGATCCTTCCATGGCATCTTCTACATTCCTCTCATCTCCCTCTTTTTCTCACTTCTTCTTTCTGAGAGATTGCCTCTTTGTACATGGGTACCCTTTTCAGGCTCGTCTAGAGCTAGGACCCATATTTTGCATCTTTCTTATATTAGAGAGTGTTTTTTTTCTCTTGTGGTGGATATTTTTCCCATTGGGTTTTCCTTCACTACTTGGGACCTTTTTCTTGTGCATGGGTACCTCATCAAGCCTTGTGCTGGGACCCACTTCTCATCTCTGACTTGTCACCTAATCCTAAGTTATGATGAAGGGGGGATGTTGGTGTGTTTCACATTTCCTTCACCTCTTATTTACTTATTAGGTGTATTGCCACCTCACCAGGTGAGTCATCTCACTTAGGTGAGATCATAGGTCTTAGGTGTCATATTAGTTATGACAAATTCTATTACAGAATTTGTCATATGTGTAAGTTGCGTCATAGGAGTTACATTCCCATTTGGGAAAGTAACTCCTCTTCTCCATTATGGAGGAATCTTTTCTTACATGGGAGTTACACATTTACTCCCCTATATGTACACACCTTTCTTGATCTATGAACAATGGAGTATGGGCCTTTTTTGAGCCATTTTCCCTCAGTGCATGCACATTACTTTTAGGGTGAGTTCTTGCTTCGATCTTGAAGCTATGCCATTTCTGTGGTTGAGTGCAACATGTCGATGCTCACAGATTCCCTCTAGATCTTTGTCATTCCTCTGACACTATAGTCACAGCTGACCTAGTCAGATCGTCATCAACCCAACTCTAGTTTGTCACAAAAATCTCTTCTATTGCTATTTTCATTCATTTCCTGGGGTTTTCTATCTCTGGTTCTTTCCTGCATATTACTCACAACATACACAAGCTCTTATCATCCTCTAGTTGGCATTCAGACCCTTCGGGTCTACATATTCATCTTAAAATCCATATTATCCCTCTCAATTCACCATCGACTTACCTCTACACAGTATGGGTCATTGTCGATCCAAACCAAGTAACAATCAATTTATAGTTATTTTCATCTAATTAGTTTTTAGAACAATTTCTATCATCTTTCCAAATTTTGGGATATTCCTATTTCTACAATTTCATCCTTTACATCACTCTTTCTAAACAAATGAGGGTTAACATCCGTGAAAGGAAGATAATCACTTCTTGGAATTGCATTATATGGAAACCCCCGCATATATCTATCTTATCCATTTTTGTTCCATTTTTGTAGGTATATCAAGTTGCATCGAGAATCAGCCATTTAGTGCTTGTATCACATCCGAGGTAACATAAACCCTCCATTAATTATGATTTGCTAGTTTATTTAGTAACTAGTGCATTAACTTCATTATGAATGAGAAATTTGGACAACATGCACCTTTACCAAAAGAATCTGATGAGGTTTTTTGATAAGTTATAACTCTTTTTATAGTTCACCATGTAACAAACAAATTCAATTTTAGGAGATACACGTTAAGCACCAATCAGTTTATAACTGAGACTGTTGATTTTTACATGAGGGCAAAAAACTTATCTTCACTTTACTTCTTTTCAAAAATCATGACTATCTGTATGAAATAGTTACAAAAGGATTCTACAATAATTTCAACAACTTGAGAACACTATGCATGTAGAGAAATCACAAGCACACCTCATAATCATGCCCCTTTTATTGATTCTTCAGAGAAAATGGACGGTATTAGAACATAGACCTAGAGATTTATTATTACCAAGACTTCAACCTTAAAAATTTCCAATAAAAATCCACTTCAAAGGGAATATGGTCACCACTTCCAATGGCTTGGATTCAGATATTTCAAGGAGAGATCCTTTTAATCATGACATTCAATATTGTTTTCTTTAACAATCCACTTCAGGACAGTATATAGAAAAAGAGAAAATAACATACCATGTGCTTTATTAATTCAACATTGATCTATAAAAATAATATTGAATAATTTCCAATTCAATTATTAGATTAAGGAATTTATTCATCCTTCAAACCCTTGTAGTTCTTCAAAAGTGGACTATTTTTGTACTCATCTTGCAAAATAGAGTACAATCTGTATTGTACCTTAACACTTGAATGGCACAATTATTTCCAAGATGAATTTGGCAGACTCTTCTACCTTATTGAGATGGTGTACTATCTTGCACAATTTAATTTGAGTCAAATAAGTCCATTTTGTGCTTACCACTTCAAGAAGAAGACCTGGAGAGAGAAATCTATTAGAAAAACATTCATAACTTTATTGTTTCTCAGTGAATTTGCCTAAAACGTTATAAAAAAATTCATGCTTGAATTTTTCTTCAAAAATTCCTTCTATGATTTATTTAAAGAAGGCTCAATAATTTTGTTTGGATGCTAATAATCCAAGGTGCTCAGATTACATTCCTTAACAAACCAGTTTTAGGAAAACTTGAATAACTTAAAATATCCATTTCAAAATTTTATGGAATTTCGCATTAAGCACTAAAAAACACTCCTCTACACCTTACATGTGTTTTTAGCCATAGGTTTTCCCTTACATATCACAACCCATCTCATTTACCTTAGCAAACACTTTCATTCTCTCATGTATGACCTAGATATAATATTTTTACCAAGTTTACCAAAGAATCCTTCCTCCCTAACTATGTCTACATCACATTGAAACCAACTTTGGTGAAATTTTGAATTTTTCCTCCAAAAGTTAAACTAAGCTTCTTTGTCGCTCACACATTACATAGAAAACATTCCTAGGATTATCCCATGCTTACCTGATATTTACACGAATTTCATTTACACCTCATTAGGCATTAGAACTAGGCCTAAATGAATCAAATGCAACTGTGAATCCAAATCTTTGACATGTTACTCACTCTAGAAGATATTTCTCATGTTAGGATCATCATGATGAGGTTACTCGCATATGATTCGATTGTTTGTCACTGTCCCTACTAAACATCTTATCTTTCTAAACCACTTCCATAGGAACCTAGACGCTCCATTTTGGAGTTTTAGAAGCACACCCGGGTGGTTCCCTTGCATAATATTTTTACCAAGTTTACCAACCATGTTCATACCTCCAGTGGAATCCTTCCTCCCTAACTATGTCTACATCACATTGAAACCAACCTAAATCCAACCTGGATACTCAATACAGAGCCTTACTTCACCATTCACGATTTTGCCATCAATGCCACTTGACATCAATGACAAAAAAAATGACAAGGTTTCAACACTTACATGAATATGAATCATCAAAAAATATTTTGATAATAATATCATTTAATATATGTTACAACTCATCTGATGGTGATCATAATATTAAGCTCCAAACTCCTTCAAACACACCTCCTTCTAGCTCGCTCAAACTTGGACAAACATAACTTGTTTTGATCTTAAAACCTTGAAAAAAAGCTATATAACATTCCTAAACCTTTCACCCACTTCCAAATATTTGAATATATTCTTTGATACATGTTTCAATCACACACATGTGTCACACTTTTTCCCTATGCATAACTAGTTCAAAAGTGAACTCAAACACTTATTTAAATATGCTTCTCTTCTTTAAAACAAAAATATATTTTATATCACTAATTTAGTTTGACCAATAAAAATTTAAAAAATCCCAACACATTCATTAAAACATTAATAATGGACCCATGTAGGTCGGTCATGCTCAAAAAAACCAAACATGCTCAAAATGAGCTCAAAACCCCATCACCTAGATGGCTAAAAACTACAAACACCATAAACATAATTATTCATGTAGAATAATTTCTCAAACATGTCAAATATAACATAAAAATCATCCATGGTTGTTAATTATCTGTAACCAATCAAATTCTTAATAACTTACTCAAAAGACTCATATCCTTCACCAAACAGTTATTTCTAGGATCCTGTCTTCACCTTTGGGCCTCAATAACACCCAAGAACACCTAAACTATGGAAATAACCACCAATTGGAATCCCATAGACATTTATAACACATACATTATCATTATATTTCATGAAACATCCATTTTTCAACCCATACTCATTTTCCTCTTCACCAAATTGAGTTACCCAAAAAAACATTTTACAAACTCAACTAGTTTTCTTCCTTTATATCACTTTCAAGAACTCAAAATTCATTAAATAAGAAAAAAATTATCTTTCTTCACTCTTAAACTGATATCAATCATCAAATAATCCATTTCATGCCTCATCTACCTCAATCTTTCAACAAGAGAAATCATGTCATGAGAAACAAGAAACTTTCTTCTCCACAAACTGAGATGGTTTACCTATCATACCTCATCATCAAGACACAAATATTATACAATCTTAAATCCCTCTTAATATACTTTCCATTAAATCTTACATTTCCTTCCAACTCCAACTTTAAGGCCTTCAACTAGGTCCATCTTTGAAAACTACTCAAAATTGCCTTAGGACCGGTCTTCATAAATAGGGCACACTTTTCCATTTATAATCTCAACCATAATGGAAATAAATTAAAAGTACCATACTAAAAACAATATCAATTTATTTTGTAAGTCCTTTGGACAACCTTTCCTCAAATTGGAATTTTTCATAAACTTGGATTTTCAAGTGGGGTCTACTCATCACCACATGCTCTATCTTACCTTTCTCTAAATCTGAAGGATTATTATAGAACATCCAATCATCATACTAGTATAAGTTTAGACACTAAAATTAGGTCATACTCCCCTTTGGTCCTTCGATGAATAAACATCCTTTATTACATTTACCTAGCCATGGCCCCCTTCACCCCATTAATATTAATTTAATTACTCTAATTAAATTAATTTATTATCCTCACTATATTTATTATTTAAATATCTTATTTAGATAATATCCACACATATAGTTCACCTAGACACCTCACCAAGCCAACTCAACCTAAGACCTATTCTTAGCAAGTTGTCATAACTAACTAAGACTTACCCAAACCCTAAAAATCAATGCCTACATTCCCTCTAACCACATTCCCGCATGCTCACAAGAAGCTCCCAGTATAATCCATGGGATAAAGACACGAGATTCAAGGAAATCAATAGGATTTCCCTAGTTTAGTAAACCTAGGAAATCCTACCTTGACTGATGTCGGTTACCCCTAACCGTCGTCGGTTAAGCCAGACCATCGTCGGTTACCCTTTTAACCCCTAAACAGGTTGGAAAAACATTTTAGGAGAAGGCTGTTGAGAAATAACACATCTCAGAGAGATAACGCATCTTCAAAGAGAAAATTCCAGCGAAAACCCACATACAAGGAAGGAGATTGAGCATCTTCTCCTACACAGCCATCCCAGCCATGATTTGATCCATCCAATCAAAGAGGAGTATACATACAGCCCATACAGAAGCTTTTCTTCAGTTGGTGATCACTTGCAGCCTTCAAACCCCTCATCAACACCTTCATCCCTCACACACAAGCATTTAGGACTGGAATCCAAGTAAGTATAACATCATACTTTCTTGGTTTATTTCATTTTATCATCTATTTTTTACTTTTCCCCCTATTGACCTTCTCCAACGTTTTCACCTCCATATACCCATTAAAACCTCACCAAATCCTACTCTAGTCACCCAATACCTCATCTCGACCCACCAAAGCCCTTTGTACAATCACAAAGGAGACCACAGCTTGTTCTGTGATATTTCCAGATCTCACAGTAACCGGCACCGATTACACCTAACCGTCATCGGTCACCCCTAACCGACATCGGTCTCTGTATTTTCCCACACAGCCTATAAAAAATACCTACCCACCAAATTTTATCTTACCCTTATTCACCTGTGATCTATCTATGACCTCTGTCAAACCTGCAGAACCCAGAACCAATCATTTGACCTTTGGATTCTATTCTAGCTTAGCTTGTTAGATTAGATCTATTTCTTATTGTGTTTTAAAGTGAGATACCTAAATCATTTCAAACTACAATAGGATTTACTTTTTTTACAGCATTAAATTGTTTAAAACAGTGGACTGATAGCCATCTAGGAAGTATCACACTTCCCAGATCAAGCATACACTAGGCAGCTCACTGCCCATATTGTTTAATTCCTTATGGTGGTCTTGATTTGCATTACAAGTAGTTCCTCCTAGCCAAAAGGAAGCTCTCATGATCAGCTGTGGATTCAAAAGTTATACGCACGCATCAACCCATCAACCAACATTTGAACAGGTATTCATCCTACGCCCGTTACCCTATCTGTTTCATCAACACTTCAAAGAAACGATCTAAGAATCAGGTGAAACAATAAGAAATCAATTATGATAACTTTTCATCAATATATCCTACCACTTTTGAGCTAGGATTTTAAGCACACAAAAAATTGTTTACCTTCTTAACAATCATTCATAAAAACCTGACGAATAAATGACCTCATTGTTTTTTTAAAACATTATTAACTCAATTAAAAATCATCCCTAAAATCCACAAGGTCACATATAACTCCCAAAATTCTTGGTGAGCATCAAAAGGTGTAATTCGAGCTAGAAAATGTACTTTCTTGGATCATTTTTCATTAAAAACATTATAACTTGCAAAATATTCTTCAAAATGACTCCAAATTTTTATTAAGCCTATAATACACCACTTTACACCATCTCAAATCATTAGCATTACTCAAATAGGTCTTCATATTTTCATCCTATCTCATTTACATGATTAACCCTTGAAGTTTTGTATGGTTTAGGCTAGGATCAACTGAACCAACACTATAACTCATCATAAAACCTCTCAAAAATGCCCTAACATATTTGTAACAACATGTATAGCATCCCTACATGTCTCCATGATCTCTCATGGATTTACAACTCATCCTCATGCATCCAAACACCTAGATTGGGTCTTCAACCTGTACCTACACCCTAAAACTCATGTGAGTTCCCAAAAACTCTCCAATCATGCTCTCCATACTGCTACCATGGTCATCAAGCCATCTAGAAACTCCAACCATCATCCACAATAACATAGGCAAGCTTGGTCACCTGAATAGGCTTGCTAGACTGAGCCACTCTCAATGAATCACTTCATGTTATCATGAAACCACCTGATACTCCATGCCATCATCCTACCTAGCATGATATGAAACATATGCATCATCCTCTTTTTTATTAATGAACTTTTACATTAATAAAAAATCCTAGAACTCAACATGCCAATACTAGCAAACACCAAGGCCAACCTACTAAACATATGAAAGGATAAATTAATAACATATGACAAGAAAGGAGATTACGTTATCCATAATTTGAAACTACGTATCCAATATAAGTTATAGGACTAATGGTGTATCATGACCCTCCCCTTCAAAGAAATATTTTCCCCAATGATGGCAATCCTTGGATGTTGCTACAGAAATGCTTCATCCTCCCATGTTGCATCCTCAACATTCATATTCTTCCACTTGATCAGATACTCGGTAATGAATCTTGTCCTCAATATTTTGGTGTGTGTTTTAAGAATACCTTTAGTTTATAGTATGATCCTTCCTTATCTAGTTTAAGAAGAGATGAATGGGTGGAAATTTGTTGCCCAATGACTTTCTTCAAGAAAGAAACATAGAATACTAGATGTATTTTACTTCCCAAAGGGAGCTCTAGCTTATATGTCACACTAACAATTTTTTACAACACTCAGTAAGGACCATAGTATTTAGGTGCAAACTTATTATCCTTCTTCTATTGTTTTAAAGATAACTACTTATATGGTTGTAACTATACAAAAACAAAGTACTCTCTTCAAAGTTTTTCTCACTACGATGTTGATCAACCTGTTACTTCATGTGGTTTTTTTCCATTTCCAAATTCTCTCTAATGCTAGATAGTACCTCATGCTAGTGTTTAATGTGATATTTTATTACTCTCGCCTTCTATTTAACCTTTAATCTAGAGATGAGGGATGGAGGATGGAACCCATAAAGTTCTAGAAATGGAGACATTTAGGATGAGGTATGAAATGAAGTATTATACCACCATTCTGCAAGTTCCAAAATTGCATGTAAATATAGGATCATGATCACTTATTATAATTTTGGGCATGCCATGAAGCTTTTGAACTTTTTCCATAAATGAGATGGTAATTGTACTAGATGTGAAAGGATGAGACAGTGCACAAAAATGAGCATACTTGGTAATTCTATCCACCACGACCATGATGACGCTTTTCCCTTTTGATTTAGGAAATCCTATAATGAAATCCATTAATACCTCTTCCCATATATCACTATGAATAGAAAAGGGTTGGAGGATACCTAGTGTCTTAATGGTCTCTCCCTTATTAAATTGACACACCAAACATTGTGCCACAAATTTTTGAACATCTCCTTTCAAATCCTCCCAAAATAAATATTGCTTAAATCTATGATAAGTTTTCAAGAACCCAAAATGGTCACTTAGTGGAGAAGAATGGAGCTATGAAAGAATATGGTGTTTAAGTGTAGATTTCTTACTCAAATACAACATGTATTTGTACCACAAATTATCCCTCTTCCATATAAATTATTCATACATGGTTGGATATTTCTAGAGATTTTGAATGATAGTATGGGTTGTTGTATCTTTCTATCATTCTTCCCTCACTTGATCTAGTCAATCTACCTTTATTATAGATATGTCACATAACAATGCTTATGTGGACTCATCCCTCCTCAATAGAATATCAGTGACCACATTTTCCTTCCCTTTCTTACATATAATATATTCAAATATGAACTTGTTTTTTATGAAATGGTTCCAAGAGGTATATGATCATGAAAAAATTATTTATATAATATTTAATTTTAATTATTTAGGAAAAAATAAATTAATTTATATATATATATATATATATGAATAATAAAATTACAAAATAAAAAATTTCTTCCATATTAAATATATAGATGGATATGTATTATTGTTTCTCTACTTCAATTTCTTTTAAAAGTTAAATAAAAATATATAATACATGTATAAGTCAATAAATATTTCCTTAAATGCTACATAACTATATAATTATATATTAATATTATCAACTAATTAAAAAAATATTATTGAAAACATTAATATTCTTTATTTCAAAATTTAATAAATGATACAATACTTAAATTGATATTATAAATAATTTCATTTACTAAATAGATTATTTATAAGGAATATAATATATTAAGGATGAACAAGTTATCTTGACATGTTACATTCATAAGATGGTAAAATTTATGTACAATCTTCCAAGGTATTTTTTATTTGTACATTTTATATCATTCATTGAAAATAGGATTTGTAGTTCTAAGGGTTATGTTATAACAATAAGTTATTGTATTGGTGATTGTTAGTTCATGGATTTCATTCTTGATTTATTTGTAGTACGTAGATTTAATCATACTCATGTCACATGGTGATTATAGTGGTTATGTGGGCACTTCAAAATAGGGTTCAAACTTCTACATGTGAGAAAAGAAAAACATAACAAGGTGCTCTAAATGCATATCACTTAGCGGACATTATAGACCCAATCTCACCCCAATGTTCCAATATCACTATTATTTTATGGAGAGTTTTACCACAATGATAATTCATTACATTTGTGACCTTTAAGTCATGAGTTCAATTCATGGTTTACTTGCTACATGTATAGGGGTATTTGCATGTTGCCTAGTAATTTTAATGACTCTCCTTAAAACACGACGCTAAAAAAATTGTCTCAAAATCATTAATTCACCCATTCTACCAATTATTTTAAAAATAATAAATAATAATGAAATTTTAAAAATTAATTAATATAATATTAATATTTTTCTAAACAATCAAAAAAAATTTACAAAAATTATGTTATAGATAAATTCTAAAAAGTAACTACGCCCTCTTACCTTATTAAACTCCTCTTTAATTTAAATCAATCTATTAAATTGTAGTGTACATAAACAAATGATAACATCTATAATGGTTTTTTTTAATATTTAACCCCTTAACCTAATTATTCCATCGCAGAATTACTAAATGTCATTATATTAACATCTATAATGATTTTAAATTATATTTAACATGTTTACCTAATTATACCATTGTAGAATTACTAAATTGAATTGGTACAACCTCTTTTAAGGTTTAAGGATTAAGCCTATTTGACTATGCTCTTATATATATATATATATATATATATATATATATATATATAAGAGCATAGTAATACTTAAACCTTAAAAGAGGTTGTACCAATACATATACATGTATATATATGTATTACTATGTATTATTATGCTCTTATATTATATATATATATATATATATATATATATATATATATATATATACACACACACACACACACACACACACACATATAATACAAAAAATCATTCAAAATTTAGAAAAACGGTAACACAAAGTCAACTGAACTGAGACAAAGAACCAAAACATGATATAATGTACAACAAACATAATTACTCTTCACAAAATATTTAAACTGACCAAGTGCTTATTTCTTCCCCTAAATTCCTTTTGTACAGGTGTTAGGACCATAAGGGATGCTCAAAATTAGACCACTGGAACTTTGTATCATGTTTCTACCACCATTAAAAGGGGTAGTAACGAGGGGCATATTCTTAGCTATTTTATTTTCTAGTACTTAATTCCGACCTCTACTCTAAAATGAAATTGGATACTTTTAGTTTCTTATTCTCCACCTTCAATCGATTGAAATCCTCACAAATTTTCTTAATTTCAATCACCAAATACTCACTAATATTCAGTTGAATACCCCCCACCTATTCCATCACACAAAATCTCTATTGGATATCTTTATTTGACAGATGCAGGACATAGATACCCACTTTCTCCATCCCTTATTTCTAGTATAAAATCCTCCAATAACACTAGTATCGAGGTCTTCCAAGATGGAAACAACTTCTTCACTAGTGATCATGTTAGTCTCCCATTTGATCATTTTACCATGGACCTAATACTTTTTTTCTTCCTTTTTCTCACTCAGGATCATATTATCTTCAAAATCCCCTTCCTTATCTTTGATGGATTGGGGGAAAACAATCCACATAATTTTTCCTTTTATGCATGCCCTCTTCCTTGGTGATATCAAGCCTCCCAATTTTGAACATGAGAAGAATGAGGGCTTGATGGATGGGAGCCTCAGCTTTACCATTTTGAAAATCTCTAATTGTAGATTTTAGAGACATAAATAAGTAAAATGGAATGCTCATATGGTTGTTTTGATGGAAAGGACTAAGCTTGAACCTGAACATGGATCAAGGAATTGGATTTACTGCTCCTCGAGATATTCCATTGAAGTGCATGGAAACCCCTCGTTTTCAAAATCATCTTCATGGATATGTTCTTAGGTATTATTTTTTAAAAAACTAAAAACAACATTACATTTTAATTTTCCTACTTCACTTTTAGAAAAAAATTAAACATGTAGTACTCAAAAATACTTTCGATAAAATATGTATTGTGTTCCTAAATTGCAAGAGTAATATAGTCAAATATCAACTTGTTTCTTATAAAATGGTTCCAAGAGGTATATGAAGAGGCGGATCATGATGAAATTATTTATATAATATTTAATGTTGATTATTTAGGAACAACTAATTTAAGTTTCTCTAAATCTGAATGTGAACTAGTATAAGTATCTTAAATATGTTTATCTAAAAACGTAATTTTCATTATTAAGTAGTTTTTTTGTTGAGATTAATTAAAATATATCTTTATCTTCTATGTACATTGTAATTAACTAAAACTTTCTTATTATTAAAATTTGTAATTATATGAGACCTCTCATATTAAATTTGATCATACTAAAATTTAATAATATACAAAAAAATGCTTTTATGCTAGTTTTTTTAATTAGAAGAATGAGAAGTGAAAACACAACGTTTAAAATCAAGAACACATTACCATAAAATAAAAACACCTTAAATATATTCAAAAATCTATTTGATTAATCTACTCTTAACATAGCTGATGGGGTGGGAGTGGTTTGGTCAAGTCACATGGTTGTGTGTTTGTCCACCCAGGTTCAAATCCCCCTAAGGCACGATCCTCCTCGAAGGTGGTTTAACCACTGGAGGCAGATTTTCTACTCATGCTGACACTGGTGGTTACTCCTCACTGGTGACGCTGGTGGCTCTCCTCTCATTGCTGACACTAGTGGTTTCTCCTCTCGTTGTTGATGCTTGCTTCTCCTCTCACTGCTGACGCTGGTGGCTGCTCCACTCACTGTTGATGCTCTCGCTGTTGTCACTGGTGGCTATTCTGCTTGCTGCTGATTATGGTGGTTGCTCCTCTTGCTACTGCCGCTGGTGGTTGTTCCTCTCACTTCATTCACTGATATTTGTCCCACTCGCTACTGCCATTGTCGTTGGTCACTGCATCTTCACTATGGTTTCATGGTTGCTCCAACTGGGTTCCTAAATAGTGGTCCCCTTCATTGTAACCAGGTTTTGGTTCCTCTCAAGAAAAATCCTCAATTGTACAAGGATGTGGGTCCTTTCAAATACTCTCAATTTACCCTCAATCCAAAAAAAAAATCTACTCTTAACATAATCATTTAAGATAGGAAATCCAATATGTCTAACCTATTTAGTTATTTTAAAAGACTTAAAGGATTCTTATTTTGTGGCAATGAGAAATTAATAAATTTAGGGTTTTTATTCTCGCTTCTTACTTTTTCTATGCTATAAATATAATAAAGATAAACACCACTCCACATAATATTAAAAATTCATTTAAATAATAAAATTTAATATATCTAATTTATTCATTTAATTTATAATTATTTTTTATTCTATATTATCTAGTTTTATATATTTTTAATTTTATACTATCTAATTTAAAAGACTTAGACCTATATCATCCATTTAAAATGAATAGACTCAAGCCATTATAACATTCTATTCAAGAATCTATTAATATATGCCAAACCTTCAAAAATATTAAAATTTTCCATACACATAGGGAGGGCAACGGGGTGGTGGACACCTTAGCTAATTATGGCATCAATAACAACTTGATCACTTGGAATAATGAGAAAAACACCCCTATTGAAGTACAAAATTCTATTACCAAGGATAAATATGAGCATCTACATCTTATGTAGAATTACTAATGAGATTACATGGGATTTAATGGAAAATAAGCTTAGTACGTGTGATAGGATTAATTATTTTTACAGTCATCAAAAATTGCATGCTTCTCAGACTTGCAATTGGATGCTTAAAAACTGGTATAGGAAAGAAAGAAACAACTTTTTTATGGGTGGTTTTAAGTAGGACATTCATAACAATCAAAGAGGAAGGAAAATGGGGGGAGCTCTGTGTCAGTTAGAGCCCAACTAGGATCCCACTTGGAATGATAATGTTGAGTTGTGGAATCTTCTTCAAATGGGGGTGTCACCAATTTTATCAAAAAAATACAAGGACATGACCAGGACATTTCAGTGTGTTTTGCTATGGATTGGAAAGAAAGGAAGGTTAGGTATGGAGGAAAAAGAGTGTTGGTGAATGAGGATCCCATTGCCAAGGTTACGGGTGTAGCTCTGGATGGAACCAGGTTTTTTAGTAAAATGGTAAACAAAAATGCTGAAGTGAAGAAGTTTTTAGAAACATGGGAGGAGCTCCTCTTTGTTATGGTTGGCATTAAGGTAAGTTCCATGCTAGAACCCTTTGATGAAATTACCAAAATGATGGTTCGGTTTATCTCCATTAAAGGATGGTACGTCACTGTCCCCACAAAATACCTAGTATTTCTTAATCATTTTAGGAGGAATTTTGTTGTTTGCTTCCCACACTATCTCTTGAACTCTATGGAGCGTTCCATTCTTGACTTCCAAAAGTGTACTAGGACCATTCCCCTCCACCAAGGGCTCATCTTTCTTCTTCACAAGAATTTCCTTATAAATTTTCCTATCATTCTTGCTACCCCTACTGCCCCACCCATTCCCATTCACAATATTCCCACTGTTAACCTGACCACCATTCCTAACCTCAGAAATTATAAAGCAACCCCATCTCCCTCAAGTCGTGTCCTTAGGAGCAACAAAGAAATGGAAATATCTCATAATCTTTTACACATTAGTAATGCAGGGTAGGATACTGTTAATCAACAAGAGAGGGAAAATCTTCTCCTCATGATGGAAATGCTGGAAAATGAGGTCGAAAGAATTAAAAGTGATCAGAAACAGTTAAATAAGCAAAAGGGAAAAAGAAAGAGGAATGAGGATGTTGGTATTGGGACAAATCAGACTAATGAAATATACAAGAAATTGAAATCCCTTGATGATAGACTTGGGAAATCTAAGGATAGACACGATCACAACATGGCCATCTTCAAAGCTATAGGTGATTTTCTTGATCAACATGTCAGAAGCATTACTATGCTAAGTAGAGTTCCTGAGGACATCTGGGGTAATGAAAAGGAAAGAAACTAGGTCATCTCACAGGTGAATGTAAATGACCCCAAACATGTCACCACTTTGGTACTTTTTACCTCTCTGCAGATGAACAAAACAAGAATTGAGAGGGTTTCGAAGAAATAACACCTTCTGGGTAGGGTGGATGTGATATAGGTGTTGTTTTTATGTTGATAGTATGTTCTTTTTGTGTTGTTTAGTTACAGTTAAATCCTTATCTTTATTTTTCTTAGTAGCTTCACTTTTGACTATTGTTGGTCTTATTGTAATATCTGGATTTAGATCCTTTTTTGCTACTTTTTCATGTTTATCTAGCTATTGAGCCTCTTTTGTAACAGGGTATAGTCCCTTCAAAACTATTTTCCATTAATAAAAAAACATTCTACTGCCTTAGAATGCCATTGTAGAAGTAGCTCTTATCATTATAAGAAAATTAAAATATTTTTTCCCTTCATCCATATCTAATGTATACATTGACATGCTTTCTCCACCTCAATTTATTTTAGAATAAAAAGAAAAAATTATAGTACATATGGAAATAAATAAGCACTTTATTTTACGTGTTACATAATGCTTATCATTGAGAAAAAAATTAATATTTTTAAAGTCAATTTTTAACAGGGCCATGATATGGCAAATCCTGTTGAAGATGATGTTTTGTGGTATAGGGGAGAAACAAATAGAATTTTGTTGAAGTGTAAGGTTATTTAAGATTTTATGAAAATCACAGTGGCATGGGAACAAAAAGTTGTTTGTAATCGAAGCACTCGTTTGTCATGTTTGCGATTGAATTGTTGGTTTCACTCTAAAGTAAAAACATAAAGAATTTGTGCAGATGTTTTCTATGCTTTGTGCTGGATATTTGTATCCTTTTTCCGCCCTTTATGTGAAAGAAGAAGACCACGGTAACACATTAACAAGTAAACATGTAAAATTTATTAAAATCATACATAATTTATTGTTATGTTGTAATGCATAAGCAAATAAACATGTAAATGCTATTAAAACTATACATAATTCATTTAACTATTTGCATTCTTTGTCTGTTGCTTGCATGCACCTACAATATGTAAAAGAAGAAGAAGAAATGGAGGAGCTAAACTATGTAATGGCATTTAAGTATAATAAAATTAAATTTCATGAGAATGAAAGAATGGAGTAAGGTATATGGAATCAAAATCAATTGGTGATGAACTAAGTTGTAGAAAAGCTTATAATTTAACTTGATGTTGATTTAGGTTTTATTTTCAAGTTTGCATTGTTTATAGTCAATTGCGTTGCAGTCACATAATTGAATTGTTATTGAGATGGATTTTCTCCCATCATCTTAAAATAAACATGAACATCCCTCGAAAGCACAAAAATGAAGCAATGCATTTTCGAAAGTGTAGTAGTCAGCATGTGTTAATTGCAAATAATCTGTCTACAAATTTAGTATTTTCATCTAGCAGTAAGTGAAATAAACATTTAGGCATTACAAATTGGCTAAGGAGAAATACGTTTACTTATTCAACTAAGCCCAACTTGATTAGCTATTGAGAAGTAGTTTCTAATTTTTGAGTTGTAGATGACAACATTTGAATCAAACAAGATATTGTTTTGTTATCTTGAATTTCTAACAAATAATGGTAAGGCCGTAATGATAGTAATGATGTTAATAGATTAAGTGCATGCACTAAATTCAAGGTATTGATAAGATTTGTAGAAACAAATATATATTTGAGTAAGAAATGGTCAAATTTAGGAGCTCAATCATGGCCAAAATAAGATGGAAGGAAAGCAATAGCCAAACGAAGTTTGTGTTTAGAGTTGGAGACACATATCAAGTAGCTCGATAATGGAAGACTACACAACAAAAAGCGTTGAGATATTCCTATAAATTCAATCATGCATAAGCGATCTAAACTAAACTGAATCAAACATGGATATTAAATGTGAAAAAATGAAAATCACAATTATTGGGAAGTCAATTATATAATAAAAATATACTAGATTCAAAATGCGCAATTTTATTTGTTAGAACCATCTGATTACTCAAAATTTCAAAATTGTGGTTCTTAAAATGGTAGATACACAAATTGAATTTGAAGTTGGAGTTGTGTGTTTGTGAACTTGTGAGTGGATGACGACATTTAAAGTCACATACAAGTAAAGGAGCTAACTCAATGATTTTTCTTGCCAAGTAAACCTTATATTGAAAAATTGTTAATACGAAATTAAATTTCTTTGTCTTGAATCTTTGTAATGTCAAGCCGCAAGTCCTAGTAGACTCCAGACATGCACATTCCATTAGCAAGAGCCGAAATAATTACAAAATTATTAACATCTTAAATTTTAAAAGACCCTAACTTTCCATCGACACAGAGTATGATTGAGAGATACAAGTTTAGTCAGCATCAACAGATAATTATTACATGGAAAAGTTTCTTTGGATACCAAATGAATGATTTTTTTATTGTTGTGTTGGGAGATTACATCAAAATGAAATATCCACCGTAGTGACATTCCTGCCTCTTGACTTGAAAATTATATAATAATATTGAAGTTTCTAAGGTTCCAACTAAAGTAAAAACAAAATTAAAAATGTCCATTAATAAAAATGTATTGGGTTTTCAATGTGGGTTAAAATAAATTTGAGGAAAAGAACACGGTACTTATTAGGATCCCAATTCTAAGGTTTTACCTCTACGGGTTGTGACGGAACATTTCTTACTACCACTTGGAGAATATTCCAATCTTGAACATGTGGTGATGACTTGGTGGGTATCTGTAGAGCTTTCTTCCAATCAAATGTTTTTGATTTGGGTGTATAAATAATCAATCTTCCTGAGTTTAATGTTGATGATTTAAAAGTATTTTTGTTACGAAATATATTTTATATTTAAATTTGTTGTCTTGGCCTCATTTTGTTTCAGGGCTATAAAAACGCCTACAGCGTAATAAAAAAGTTGGGATCTCTTACTTTAAGAAAAAACATTGAATGTGTGTTGATATTGTAGGTGCCAAGTATTAGGGTGTTTATATTTGCATTAAATGATTTTATTTAATAAGCTAGAGGTAAATAAATAAAAGATAATTGACACCCTATCTACCATTATGGGGAAATATAATTTGGGCACACCTTGAATGTGTATTCATCATAGTACCATGTGTTAATGTTTTATGTACATAATGAATCAAAAGCCTCCAAGGAAACCCCCACTTCTCTAGACTTCCCAATTCTTTAAAAATAACTATTAAAATTTAACCTAAGAATAATTAATTAAACATAAATATAAAATGGTATGTTCACGAAGAAACCATTCCACCTTCCCAAACCTTCACTCGCTAGAACCATCTACTCAAACTCCCTCCTTTTGTGACTCAAACTCGTAAACTTCTCATTTGCCTTGCGTAAAACCTGTTCCATTGCATTTTATTGCATCCTTATCACAGGCCCTGAAACACCATCACCTTTTTTTATTTATTACTCTCTTTGAACCAATTTACATTTCAAATAAAAATAACATTTCAAGACAATAAATTTCACCTTGTAGCTTCTACTTTGCTGTCGATTAAATCCAAGTAAATATACCTGCATTTTACAATAAAATTACCCCATACGTTTAAGTCAGACAACCATTAAAATTAATCTCTGGAATGAAAACCATAATCCATTTCTATATAGAAATGGAGAGACCTAAATTTGTAATGCAATGTCTGAAAGGAACTTCTAACATTGAAAGATCTAATAATGCAATTTACAAACTGAAAGATGCCTTACTTTTTTCCAAGGAATTGTCCCATCCCGGCATACCATTTTCCACATCTGTGCAAAGAAACACCTCTAAACTTTGAACTTCCTCTACAGAAACTAGTACAAAAACTAGTGCTATGGTGCCTCAGAATGTTTACAATTTCTTCCTTTGAAAAATGGCCAATCTGCAGAAAACAAAGATGATTGCGACTCAGATATACATTCAACCACAGTCAGAATAACAAATACCATATGATTTTATTATTTTCAAAATAAAATGAAGATTATGTGTTAATTCATATGTCTTCATAGTCATTGAGGTTGAAATTTATGTCGGATTCAAAATACCTCTAAACTTGAACCCCTCTGAACTTAATATCATATTTATCATATCCCCTGCACAAACCACACCCTTGATTACTAATAATTTACAACATATCCAACACTCAGTATCTCTTAAAAAACACTAAATTTTGAAAAAGAAACTGAAGGTCTCAAATGTCCTCCAACCATTTTCCTAGTTAGATTAAGATTCAAACATTTACCAAGCTTAGGCCTAAAATCATATCCTAAATAGATTTAAATAAACATTGTATACATATTTCCCCGGCTAATAAATTTTTATTCAATGGAACCGTAGAGATCTAACCATCGTTAAATGTACACAAGTAGTTCCATTTCTCCAATCTCCACCCGAGGAAGAATAAAATCATAAACTAGAATTTTGGGATTAGACGAAAAAAAAGAAAATGCTTTAAAATATATTTACCTGGCCTTGGCATGGGCTGTGTCAAATCCACCTGCAAGTGACACATCTAAACAGTCCTTTCTAATAAATAGAGTATGGAATTTCATAATTTTAGTGTAGTAGATTTTTTGTCTTGGTTTTTACAACAAATAAAAGGAAATGTTGACCACCCAATGAGATGAAAGATAAATTATATTTTTAAAAAATAGGAAAATAATATTTTTTACATAAACTATAATCTAACAATGAAATATTCCACATGGAAAAAATTGATTGAAACATAAGGAAACTATTAATGGATGAGTTGAAGACAATATTCATGCCTTCTACATAATAATAATAATAAAATTTCCAAAAATTGATATATATGACTTCATATGCATAGGGAACATAAAATTTTCTGAGTGAAGTTATCGTGGACGCTACACTCATAAGATTGTAAAAAGCATGTATAACCATGCAAGGCATTTTTATTTATAGTTTTTATATCATTCAATAAAAAATGGATGTGTATATATAAAAACGAATGGAATAAAAAAATTAATATTAGTTTTTATTCCAAAAATTAAAAAGGAGTAATATTGAAAAATATTAGGTTATGACATGTGTTTAAAAATAAAATTATAGTAGTGCCTCCCTTTTACCTTGTGAAAAATGCTTTTATATTTGTATTGTGGTGTAAGTATGACTTGTGAAGGTTGATTGAGCACAAAAAATTTGAACTTGTACAATTTGTCTTCATGATTAACCTTACCAATGGTTACAATATCAAACTGGTCTTTTGTAAGTCGAATAACAATATTGTTGGAGTTAAACTTTAAAATTTTTCCTTCACCTTTGGAATGAATGATCTAATATATGGATGATAAGTTCACAAATAAATATGGATAATACATTCATAGTAAATGTCAATATCCATTTCAATAGATTCTTATCGTTCAATAAAGAGAGTATTATTTCCCATAAAATGCTTCTTGTGTAGTTTTCCTTGATATTTTAAAATAAAAAACCTTGGTTTTCCATGTGGTTAGATACTCTTGGATCCAAAATCCTTTCATTTACTAGTGATTTGATTATTATTATTCAAAAAGAATAGATCTTGTCTTAGATGGAGGAAGCCATATTTTTTCATCAGTTCTTCCGAGTATGTTATTTTCTTGAAACACGAATGTTCATAATCGCTTGGTTTGCCACCAAATTTGTAGCATTATTTGTCACCTTTTGCACTCATTTTCTCTTTACTTTTTTCCTAATGAGGGGAAGAGTCTTGTAGCACTAATTTATTTATGTTAAGCTTAGGATTTTCTTTATCTTATTGATTGGCAAGGTCCTTTCCTTTCTAGCATTAGATTTTGATGTCACATTATAATCATTGGCTAGTATTTCTTACTACTTAGTACCTATAAGTCACATTTCACTCATAAAAATAAATTTTCCCATTCTCTCTAAAATCATTCATAGAACTTGTTAAATTTTAGTGCCTAGTATGTAGTGCACAAAAAAATCTTTGTGTGTATTAGTTTGAGACAAAGAATGATTAAGAAAAACTAAGTTTTAATAGAATATTCTTAATGATTTTTTCATTAGACTTTGTTTCACTAGACTCAACAAGAAAAGTCTCAAGTTTTTGACTTGAGTAAAAAGGTCCTCAATTCAAGGGTTATTTTCTAGAATAAGAGTAGGAAGTTCATTTTCTAGTTGGCATGTTTAAATCTTCTATGATTTTTAAAATAATTTTATATGGTAGTCAAAAGTGAAAAACGTTCCACATTACCCTGAAAAATTAAAATCCAACTCAAGGGGTACTAATTGACATATTATACCACAAAATTCATCACAATGGTTTTACCATTTTTTGTATTTTGACAAGGTCAATAATTTTAGACTCTTCATTCATTGCAATATAGTATAGGCCCTTGCTAAGAAGAACATCAGTTATGTATCTTCCAGCTAAGGTAATTGTAACCTATGATAACCACCTTTTTATCAGCCATAGTTTACCTTCCATAATAGGCCTCCAATGATTCGTGATCCATTCATGAAGTGCTAGAAGACCCAGACATAGATTATTAAATCTACAAATAAGCCCTTTTTCTTGAAATATGTTAATGATTTGAGAACCTGTACTCCAAAAGAAACAGAAGGTGAGGTATTAGCATAAGCCATACACTTAGAAGGAAGTTGACTAGAGGGCTTAGCAACTTCCAAAAATCTTATACATCTAACACTGCCCTTGATCGTTCCATTGGTTTTTAACCCAGTTACTCCTATAGACTCTACCTCTAAAGAAACCACATGAGAAATGGTTTTAGTTGTTACTTATGCATCCACATCCAAAGGAATAGGGGAACAAACTAAGCTTCTATGGCCAGGGCTACCCCAATAAATAGGACCACCTACAAAAAATTTATCCAGGCAGGGAGGAGGGTAGAATCCATTAACCAAGGAAACAGGGGAAAAGTAATCATTGGGAATCATGTTGTCTCCACCCACCTCGTGACCCTAGCCATCATCATGTATAGAGGTAAAGACATTATTTTCTCAATGTATCACAAAAAATATTCCTTCGATCCCTTGGTCTATGACATTTCCTACAGACAAAACATGGCCCACAAAATTGGGGCAAATATGCACTCAATCATGGTTACCCTCACTAATCAAACACCAAAGGTCACTGATCCACTCAATGTCACCCAAAGCATAAATGTCATCGCCATCACTGTCAGAATTAGGTTTAGGGTTAGGGGAAATTTTCTCTTGACCCACTTTCACTATTATTATATTTATACTTATTTTAAATATTATTAATCATTAAAATTTATACTATATATTATAATTAGTATACAAATTCCATTTATAATAATAATAATAATAATAATAATAATAGTTTTTTATGTTTTCTATAAACTTCATATTTAGTAGAAAATTTAAATTTTAAATAAATTATTAATTAAAATAAATTAATTGATTATTATTCTAATAGGCCTATTACTATGTGTACTAGATGCAAAGAATGGCTAATGAATGATTTGAGCTTTAATATTAGAAAAGTTCCATCTAATATCAAATATACATGTTGTCATGTACCACAAAATTTTGTACAAAAAGTGAGACAAACGATGTGTATACAAATCCAATGGAGCCATTATTTTATTTGTTCACAAGAGTTTTTTCAATTTCGCGGGGTTTAACATTTTGTTGTTTTAGGTTGAGTGTTGGATAATAACCTCTTGAATATCACAAGAAGAACTTTGGGTGAAAACCAAAGGATATGGCATACAAATCTGAAATCAGAATTATGGGCTGATAGGATCACTCCTAAAAGGTCAACAAGAAATTCACCGTACAAATTGGTTTATGGTAAGGAAGAAAGACTACCCATCTCTATTGAGTTACCTTCATTTTAGTTTATCAAAAAATTAGAAATGTCTGAGTTTGAAGTGATGGAGATTATATATGCAAAACTCATGAAGCTCAAATAATTAAGAGGTTGGGCTATGAAAGATAAGGATTTGAATTAATCTCATATCAAGAAGAGTTTCGATATGAAGGTGGTGGTCAAAAGATTCTAAGAAGGCGACCTTGTGCTAAAATTGGATCAAGATAGAGTCAAGCCATGTAAACATTTAAAATTTGATACAATGTGGAGTGGTCCTATATGATTACCAGTTGCAAACCAAGTAATGTTTTCCAATTTTCAAAATTGGATGGCGAAGAAATTACAATCCCAATCAACGGGGTTTATTTGAAGCATTTCTTTTGAAAAATAATTCCACCTTGTATAAAGTAGTGTAGGTTTCAAATCCTTTGAGTGCTGTTGAGCACATGTATTGCTATCAGTATAGGTTTTCTTTGTAATAATTGTTTGGAACTCTCAGCATGTTTCACTTGAAACATGTATGATCTTTTCTTTTGAAAATAAATTTTTGAGGCACTTCTAGTCATATATGAGCCATCTCATAGCAAATTTCATGGAATAATTATATAATTGAAGTAGTTTTTAATTTTCATTCATAGCTTCACAAATCAAATTTAGGAAGTTCCAACCAGTGTTAGGTTCATGCGGATTCAAGAGAAATGTTTTCAAATGAGATCGTTCTTGACTCCATGCCCAATGGATGCTTCAAGGAAATTGATTTTCATCATCTAGTAGACATATGTCCCCCTAAAATTTTCCAAATTGTTATATAAAATTACACCCCCTGTAATTTTAGATAACAATTTATCATAGGGAATTAACCAATTTTATGCTTCATAAAATCCACAAAAGACTAATTTATCCTACCGCAGAAAGCAGGAATTTAATGTTCCATGGGTTCTCCTAACCCGTGGAAAAAAGGAATGAGCATTGTAGGGAATTAGGTGAAAATGAGTAAATTCATTTTTGCATGGAATTCTCTCAAGCTTGTAAACACTAAGGAAATAATTCCCTAACAAAGAAGAGGAAGATATGAGTACTGCAAAATTACTTATCCATGAATCAATAAAAGAATAGACTAATTTCAAAATCCATGGAGCACTAGTTTGGCATTTTATGGGTTCATCAAATTTTAGCGTCTCGTAACTTTTATAAAACCTGTGGAATGAAAGAAAATAGGTGCAATTTCAAATGGTCGTAGATCAAGAATCAGATCCTCACAGGTGGAATGAAGTTCCTTTTATCATCAAGGAATGTGGGAGGAGGATTATAAGGGTCTGTGTAATGTTGAAAATTTTAAATGTCATGAAAGCCATGGAAGACAACGGAATCTATGATGGAATTCGAACCATAGCAAATCAGCAGCACCCCTGGATGTTGATCAGATTTCTAGTTTGATATTTTAGACATCCAGTGTGATTGCACAACATTGAATCCTCTCCCCAAGTGTGGGACTTGTAAAATGGGAAAGGAATCTCCAGATTAGAGGCTGGTTCCTCAACTCCTCTGATCAGATTTATCACTTACAAGTTGCAGAGGTTTAAATTCCTAATCCTACCCTAAATTCCAAAGGAGACAGAGATAGAGAATGCAGATAAACTAAAACTAATGCTAATAGGTGATGCACCAAAGGAGTGGTGAGCATTTTTTCACTTCTGTAGATTGACACAGTCCATAAAAATGCAAACAAAACAACCTCATGCACAAACTGATAATTGTAATGAAGGATCATAAATTAACCAAACAACACAGGCAGAGGATGAAAACTAATCACAGAGGCCTGTATTGTTATTTTAATCATCAAAATCACTTGCATTACAACACCTGAGAGGCAAAATAATGAGTTGCAGTTCTTAGAAAAGGTCTGATATTCCACCAAAATCACTTCCAAGGTGAGAAAGGGGACCTGCAATACACAAAAAATGTTCAACCCTTTGAAAATGAGCCAAATCTGGCTTTTACAGTGCAAGGGACGAGCCCAGGAGAGAGAAACATGGGAAAACATGGAAGGGATTCAACCATTGACCAAAATGCATTCAAAATAGCATGGGCATCCTTACAGACCCATCCCCTGACATTTTTAGCCATGCTGGGAGAGAATGCGAGCCATTCTTCATTAAAAACGGTGGTTGAAACGTCATTTCTGTCCATGACCACGTGCCAGAGGTGTTTTTCAATTTTCTCTCTCCAAACTCCATCAAAATGCAAAAATTACCCTGGAATATTGTAGAGAATTTCACCAGCTTTCCATTGATATAAAGAACGTGAAAAACTGAGCTCTGGATCGAAAGATATGGCCATTTGAAGTTTTAGGGAAAAACAGGGCCAAATCGGGTTGGCGGGCAAAAATTTGAATTTTTGCACCTTTTTGGTCATTTGGAAAATTTTCCAAAATTTCCCCGTGCTCCGCCACTCTAGGTGCCACGTGGTGGCATCTCATTGGCCATGGGCCTTTCAGGGGAAATTTTTTCCAAAAAACTCCGCCGAGCCATAACTTCAAAAATACATGGAGTTAGGAGGAAAACTTTACCTTTCTGGAAAGCTGAGAAAGAGCTCTATCCAATGGTGTCATTTCCAGAAGGTTTTGAGTGCCTGAAAAGCAAAATATTATGACTGAGGCACAAGAGAGGAAAAAATGAGAGGAGTTAGCCACAAAAAATGAGCAGGGGCACATTTTGGATAACAATTTTGGCGACTCAGAGGGGTCATCTGCCTGCTGGATGAAGTTACCAGTTGCCTGAAGCAATCCATTGGGTATGGAGTCATTGAATTCTCTGTTTGATACCCCAACTGACTAGAACACTGCAAGGAGGAAGATGGAATATCACCTGATGGAGCAAGGCCTGCAAACACATCTCCAGGAACAGCAAGCTTGTGCCAAAGCACTTAGGGAAAGAAAAACTAATCTACAACAAAACAATGTGCACAAGCACTTGGAGGAATGAAAAACCTAAACTAATATGTATAGGGTGAAGCATTTCCTTCAGTAGCAATGCTTCAGATGGATTCCATTGACTGGAATCTATAGTTCTTCACCATCCAATGAAGACAACTGGAAAGCATTGATGTCCTTACACTTTGTGACCATGTATGGGCCACTCCAAATGGCATCAAATTTTGAATGCCTTCCCGGTTTTTCTCTATCCGCATCCCATTTTAACACTAGATCTCCAACTTGGAAGGATCTGTTCTTGGCCTTTCTATCAAAGGTCTTCTTTATCAAAGCCTAATCCTTCTCCATTGCTTGGGATGCCTGATTTCTGATTTCTTGGAGCTCCATCAATTCTGCATATCTGACTTCCATGGGCTCAAACTCCAACAACTCCAATTGTTTCATGAGTTCCAATGTTGGCAACTCAAGTGATATGGGCAAAATTTCCTCTCTTCCATAAACAAGCTTGAATGGAGAGTTACCTGTAGATCTTTTAGGAGTTATCCTATCAGCCCATAAGGCTGATTTCAATTTGGTATGCCAAGACCTCTGATTCTCATCAAGAGTCCTCCTAATGATCCTCAACAAGTTCTTGTTTGTAGATTCAGCCTGGCCATTACCCTGGGGGTAATAGTTTGATGAAGTACTTAGGTAGATCCCGTTCTTGACAGCCCATTCAGTCACCTTGGATCCAATGAATGCCAATGCATTATCTGATATTATTGTAGCTGGTATGCCAAATCTGGTTACTATTCCCTCATAGAAGTCTAGGATGCTAGATTCATTTGCTTCCTTGAGTGCTACTGCTTCAGTCCATTTGGTGAAGTAATCTGTGGCTGTTAAAATCCACTTGTGCCCTTGGCTCGAATTGGGATTAATAACTCCAATGAAGTCTAAACCCCATTGCATGAATGGCTGGTCAACTGAAATTGGATGCAATGGGAGGGCAGCTAGCCTCTCTTTACCTGTGAAAAATGCACAATTCTTGCACCTCTTGATCCATGCATAACAATCATTGAAAATCTTGGGCCAATAATAACCAGCCCTCATGATCTTTAGAGCTGTCACTCTTGGTGCAAAATGACCACCAGCTGGTCCACCATGGAACTCTTCCAGCACCTTATGAATCTGATTTGTACCAATGCATCTCAGCAGTACTCCATTCACATCTCTTTTGAATAAAACACCATCAACAAGGGCATATGGGACAGCTTGCAACCTGAAGTGTCTTCTTTGGGTCTTGTTCATCTCTAGAGGACATAGACCTGTGCTTAGGAAGTGCATTATACCTTGGGTCCAGCAAGGAGTGGGGACACCATCATTCTCCTCTTGAGTGCTTCCTTGCTCATGGTTGTCTTGCAACGCCAAAACAACCTCCTTCTCGTTGCATGATTCCTCTTGTTTGCTCAAGATCAGCTGCTCACACAATCCTTTTCCTCTTACCAACTTGGTGACTTTGATCTCAATGTCATACTCCATGACACGAGTAATCCAACCTACCCTTTTTTCATTCAAGTCTTTGTTGAGGAGGAAGTCTTTAACCCCCGCATGAGAAACCAGCAATTGGACCTTATTGTTTGAAACTAGATGCTTGAATTTCTTCAAGCTCCTGATTACTACAAGAACATGCTTCTCAATGAAAGAATATCTCACCTCATAGTCCTCCAGGCTTTGGCTGAAGAAAGCAATTGGCTGTTCATCATTGTCTTTATTCTGCTGTACCAAAATTGTAGAAATAGTATCATCACCTCCAAACGCATAGAGGATGAAATCCTTGGAGAAATCCGGGTTGATGAGAGTTGGGGCTTGAGAGATGGCTTCTTTGATTGCTTCAAAACTTTCCTTTCCTTCTGCTGTCCATTTGAAAGCCATGCTTTTCTTTAGCATCTTGGTGATAGGTCTGACAAGGGCTGCAAAATTTGGGACAAACCTCCGAACAAAATTTATTCTTCCCAAGAAACTTTGAAGGGCCTTCTTGTGGCTTGGCAATGGCAGTGCTCTTATGGCTTCGACTCTTTCCAGATCAATTGCTAATCCTTCTTTGGAGACAATGTGGCCAAGGAGCTTTCCTTCATGGGCTAGAAAAACACACTTTTTAGGATTCAAGGAGACTCCAAATCTTCTACACCTTTGGAACACTTGTCTCAAATGAAAGAGGTGGTCTGCTGTATTTTTTGAAAAAACAGTGATATCATCAAGATATATCAGTACAATGTTGTTAATCAAACCTTTGAACGCCATGTCCATTGCTCTTTGGAAGGTAGCTCCAGCGTTGGACAGCCCAAATGGCATTTTCCTGTATGCATAAGTTCCCCATTTAGTTGTAAAGGCTGTCTTGAACTGATCTTCTTCCTTCACCATAATCTGATTATACCCTGAATAGCCATCAAGTAGTGAAAACCTCTCGGAGCCAGCAACAACTTGTAAAATCTGCTCCATGGAAGGAAGTGGATAATGATCCTTGAGAGATGCTCTATTCAAATCTCTGAAGTCAACACACAATCTGATTTCCCCACTCTTCTTTCTGACTGGAACCAAGTTGGCAACCCAACTAGAATGCTTGATAGGGAATATGATTCTTGATTCTATCAACTTATTCAATTCTTTTCTCATGAGAGGCTCCATGTGGGGGTTGACTGGCCTTTGTTTCTACCTGATGGGCTTAGTATTTGGATCCAATTCAATGGTGTGTTGAGCTAACTCGGGATTGAAACCTTTCAAATATTCATAGCTCCAAGCAAACACATCAGGGAATTCTTGACAAAGTTGTATGAACTCATACCTTTCTTGCTCAGTTGTCATCTTACCAATTTGGAGTGATTTGCCTCTTTCTACTGAGATGGACACTGAATCTTCTCCCTTCACTTGGATTTTTGCTTTCTCCTTCCTAAACTGATCATTAGGATTGAAAATGGACTCCAAAGTAATAAGTCCCTTTGGTAGTTTGTTGGTTCTCAGCTGCACCACTTGGTCACCATACTGCTGCTCCAACTTTTCCTGATTTTTGGCTGAGAATTCAGCCTCTTCTTGCAAGAAATGGATGATTTGCTGATCATTTTCAAACACTTGCCAACTTACATTGTTATTTGGCACTGAAGGCCTCACAATCACATGGATGTTTGGCTGTACCTTGTCCTTTTGAATGCTCTCCACAACGTCAAAGGCTGCCCCAACTGCTGCAAGCCTGTCAGCAGCTTGGTTCTCTTTTCTAGGAATGGATTTTATGCTAAAGCCCTCAAAATCTTCAATGAGGTCCCACACCCTGTTCTTGTAGCACTTGAGTAGATCATTCTTGACAGCATGCTGCCCCTTAACTTGGTTGACAATCAACTCACTGTCACCAAAGACTTGCAAGTTCTTTATTCCTCTCTTGATTGCCCAATGCAGTCCTTGCACCAAGGCTTCATATTCAGTAGTGTTATTAGAGCATGCAAACTGAAATCTAAAATATGAATAATACTTAACTCCTTGTGGTGAAACAAGCATAGCTCCCCAATCAGCAGACAAGTAACCTCTAATCTTAGCTGTGAAATCCCTTAACAAACATAGGGCAAAGAGTGGTGGAAGGTCTAGTACTGAGACATCTTGTAAAACAACCACGTTGGGACAGGCATGTAAAGTAAGACTCAATTTTTTAATCACCCCAAGTGTTGTTACTGCTGTCCCATCCAATGCACACCCCCTTTGGATAATTGAAAAAGAATACCCAAAGCAAGGAAATTCTATTTTTATTTTCAACAATAATGTACTATAGTGAGTCCACTCATTACAATATTTTAAGGATGAGATATGATGTTTGAACTTGCACAACATGACATTGGCATTATTTTAAAAAGCTAATAATTAAGTGTTTCATGAGATATCCATATAGTAGGAAATAGGAAACAATTTCCACATGTTAGGAATATGAGATGGAAGGCTAAATGTGGGAAGTGCATGAGCCCCTCCAGTAATTGGTCATATGAGTGCTATGTAGATTTTGTCTATCGATAGAAAGTTTTAGAATAACTTTGATAGATTGGACTAGTTTTATATTGCTATTTTTATTTTTGAGAGGTGACAAATTTGGAAATATATTTTGGCATATGTCAAGAATGTCTCATTAAAATATTTTCCTTATTGAGGAGAAAATAAGGAGAGAAAATTTTGAGAGCGGTGCACATATATGATGAAATAAGTATTGAGTAACATGAGTCAACTTAATCAAAAATAGTATCAAACTTAAGAATAATGTTTTGTTATGTCTATTTTAAGTCATATGGAGGGTTCACTTAGTCATCACTATTACCTTGTTTGTTAGTTGTACGATGCCAACACCCAACCTTTACACAACTCAAAGAAACAGAAAATTTTGAGAAAATACGAGGGAAATGGACTTTGCTCTTTTTAGTTATTTTTATGATGTCAAATTTTTTGAATGGACAACATTTAATTTGTTAGTGTGCCAATGAATTCCCAAGCTCAAACTTTTAATTTTTTAGAATGGATAAATTTCTTCAAAGTCAATGGGATTACCATTGTTGGTAATGACATTCTTGATGGACAAGGAGCAACTCAGCAGAAGCTCTCTTAATACGATAAATAGGTGTGTGTCTGCTTATTTGGATTTCTTTTTAAAGAAACACCAACATGTATACATTGTAACTGTCGCGTTGTAGTTTATTTTTAGAGAAATGTTGTCAGGTGTGTTAGCACATCACCCAGGCATAGCCTAAGTGCTCACTGGAAGCACGCACAACTTTACCAGGTCCCTCATTTTGTCTGACTGCCAAGATGTAATCTTACATTCATGGCTAACATAACATGTAAATCTATTCTATGAAGAACATGAATTACTATATTATGTGTAGGGATAATTGATCAACCAAAAGGATCTTTGTATTCAATATACTCATGATGTATTACAATATGTTAGGCCCAACCAACCTCCATTTATAGACTCATGCATAAGGCAAGATTCATACATGGACTCAAACTCTATTCGTACTAACTCATGGTTCAACTTCTTATATATATATATATATATATATATATATATATATATATATATATATATACACATATATGGTAGGAATTTTTCCTTCATCGTTTACATGCTTTAATTTAAATTTAGATTACTCCTATACATAGCTTGCATGTTTTTCTAACTTGTACTTCATATAAATAGATGCATAGTGTGTGGTTCTCAATAAGCAGCCTGTTTTAAATCAAGAAGTTACATCTTTATCTTATGCGCTATAATAGCTTCTGCCACATGTTGTATAAATAGGTTTTCCTCCTTCATGTGTGCTTCAAGTCTATTCTGAGCCCTACATGTGCTTTTACCCATGTTTATCTCTATTTTTAGCTTTGCCTTGACAATCACGTCAATTTGTTCTTTTTCCTATTTGTAGCCTACCTTAGAAATATGACTAACTATTGGCTTAGTTATTCATACGTGTAACCCTTTACGTGTCCTTCTTTATTTCTCTTACGTGTCCTTCCACACATTTTTTAAACCCTTGTAACTTCTTTGATCATGCTTCTACACGCACCCTTATGCACATCCTTTAATATTCACGCATGTCTCATACTTAGTCAATTTCTCGGCCCAAAATTACCCCACACTAGGTAGATTGTCTATCCTTGGAAATACCAAACAAATGAATGAATGAATAAAGAATCCTTTCTAAAATAATGTGAGCAATACCCCAGAGAATGTTGAATAAGGAATAAAATAATGTCGAAAATATTGTATGCTCACGTGCGACCAAAAACTAGGCTCAGGTTATTTGTAGGAGTTCAGGGAATGCTACATTGATTGTTTCTGCTAGCCCTTTTCATTCCTCTAGCACATCATCTGACCTTCGTATTGTTGCAAATCGGCAGCACCCCCTGAATGTTGATCAGATTTCTAGTTTGATCATACTAGCATCCAATGTGATTGCACAACATTGAATCCTTTCTCCAAGTGTGGGACTTGCAAAATGAGAAAGGAATCTCTAGTTTAGAGGCTGGTTCCTCAGTTCCTCTAGTCAGATTTATCACTTACAAGTTGCAGAGGTCTATATTCCTAACCCTACCCTAAATTCCAAAGGAGACAGAGATAGAGAATGCAAAAAAGCTAAAACCAATGCTAATAGGTGATGCACCAAAGGAGTGGTGAGCATTTTTTACTTCTGCAGATTGACACAAGTCATAAAATGTAACAAAAAAAACAACATGCACAAGTTGATAACTGTAATGAAGAATAAGAAATTAGTCAAACAACACAAGCAAAGGATGGAAAGTTAATCACATGGCTTGTATTGTTATTTTAACATCAAAATCACTTGCATTACAACACCTGAGAGGCAAAAATAGGTTGCAATTCTTAGAAAAGGTCTGATATTCCACCAAAATCACTTCCAAGGTGAGAAGGGGGACGTGCAATACACAAAAATGTTCAACCCTTTGAAAATGAGCCAAATCTGGCTTTTACAGTGCAAGGGACGAGCCCAGGAGAGAGAAATGTGGGAAAACGTGGAAGGGATTCAACCATTGACCAAAACACATTCAAAACAGCATGGGCATCCTTACAGACCCATCCCCTGACATTTTTTAGCCATGCTGGGAGAGAATGAGAGCCATTCTTCATTAAAAACGGTGGTTGAAACGTCATTTTTGTCCATGACCACGTGCCATAGGTGTTTTTCAACTTTATCTCTCCAAACTCCATCAAAATAAAAAATGACCCTGGAATCTTGTAGAGAATTTCACCAACTTTCCATTGATATAAAAAACGTGAAAAACCGAGCTCTGGATCGAAAGATATGGCCATTTGAAGTTTTACGGCAAAATAGGGCCAAATCGGGTTGGCGGGCAAAAATTTGAATTTTTGCACCTTTTTGGTCATTTGGAAAATTTTCCAAAATTTCCCCATGCTCCGCCACTCTAGGTGCCACGTGGCGGCATCTAATTGGTCGTGGGCCTTTCAGGGGATTTTTTTTCTTCAAAAAACTCTGTTGAGCCATAACTTCAAAAATACATGGAGTTAGGAGGAAAACTTTACCTTTCTGGAAAGCTGAGAAATAGCTATATCCAATGGTATCATTTCCAAAAGGTTTTGAGTGCCTAAAATCAAAATTTTGTGACTGAGGCACAAGAGAGGGAAGAATGGGAGGAGTTAGCCACAAAATGAGCAGGGGGCACATTTTGGATAACAATTTTGGCGACTCAAAGGGGTCATCTGCTGCTGGATGAAGTTACCAGTTGCCTTAAGCTTCCATTGGGCATGGAGTCATGAGTTGTAGCCTGCAACCTGATTTGAACTTTGAAAACCTCCTCTTTGAGCGACTTGGAAACCCACTGAAATGGACTGTGCAAGAGCAAAACCAGCACCACAAAAACTATGGACAAAACTAAAAATCATACATGCTCCATAATGGAACATGCAGAGTGTGCACAAACACTTCTTTTACTGAAAGCAAAACTACCTATCCTACTCTAACTGGAAGCAAAAGTGGGCTAAAAAAACCCTCCAACTGGTTGGGAGAAATAACTTCCCTTTCTCAAAAGTTGCAACCATGCAACTGATTTGGCACTAAAAATGGCTGATTGGATGAGTGGAAAATCAACAAGAAGCTGGTCTTCTACCCAAATCATCAAGGTGTCAACTAAAAACAAATCCAATACCTCTTTTAGTTTCTCTGCATTTGGATTGATGAGGTATGACAGCTGATCCTTGGTACTTTGTAGCTCACCCTCATGCTTATAAGCAAGCATGATTGGTTGTGACTTCTCCTTTGACTCCAATGAAGTCAAATACCTTATTGGGCAAGGTATGATCCGTTTGATATGCCCATAAATCTGATTTTCAACTCCAAAAATGGAGTCTTCTTGTAGACCTTCTTGGGTGGGTGATGTGGAAGCAATGGTAGGACTTTTTTTCCCTTTCTCTTCCTTTATGGCAACATGGAACTCTTCTATAGTGTGCAACTCCTTGTTATTGATTGCAACATCCAATGAAGTTGCTTTTGCATTGTTGTTACCTACTGCAATACATTGTTGGCTTTCGAGCTCCTCCATTGTAGCTTTTGGAAGATCAAATTCTTCCAGCTTTGATTCAAGAGGCATGTTGCAAACTGTAGGCTGTTGTCCTTGAACTCTTTTTTCCATGGCAACAAGTTCTTGTTGTTGGACAACGAATGGTGAAGAAGGAAACATGGTAATTTCAGCTAGCTCTTCATCTAAACATTCTTCTAAGTCTGATGGCAAATCAAACTCTTGAATGTCTTGCTGCAGAAAAGTCTCTCCCTCTTGTATGGTGGCCTCCAAATCTGCATTTTCTTCACCCTGTATAACTTCATTTTCAACCATGAAACTTGTCAATCCAAACTCATCCCAAAAATCAAATTGTTGGAGAGATGAAGTGGGAGAGAAGCATGAAATTTCTTGTGCCTTTTTCTCACAATTTGGACCTGTTTTGTTCACCTCCATAATGGCTTCATTAATCAAATCAGCCCCTTCAAATGAAAGCAAAAACGTATCAATAATGCTTCCTTCTTCTACTGTTGTAAAAACTGACTTGACCTCATCCATTTGCTCGTCAAAGATGGGTTTTGAGATGGTTTTCCTTCCTTCTCGATAGCTGATTTTGCAGTGCAAACTGGATCAACATTTTCTTTGGGCAATGGCACCCAACTCATCACCAACAAACTATTGTTTTTCTCGCTTCACTGATGTTATAAAATCAGCCTTGTTTTCCACTTGTTCTCCAACTTCAACATCCTCTATTGGTTTCACTATAAAGGGGATTTTTGTAATCCCGAATTTAAGAGCCCAACTCTTCAGACTTTGAATTTCTTCATCCTTTTTTGGCTCTTCTTTCTGTTGCTATTTTCCTTGATTGGCATTCTGATTTTTATCCTCCCAACATGGATTTGGGAATGTAAGAGGAGAAGTGGATTGTAACTCAATTGATTTTGCAATTTTTTGTGGTGGGGGAGGAGGTAGGAACTCTTATTTCTTTGGAGGGAATGGCTGTTTGGAAGGGAAAAGGACAGAAGAATTGAGATGGGGTGGAAGATTAGCGAATGGAGAAATGGATTCAACACTTGGGACAACAGATGGAGAGTTTAAAACTTGACACTGCTGAGATAAAATAGATTGGGAAAGAGGGAGAGAAAAGGCATGAGATGGTGTGCTTACCTATTGACAAGGTTTTTGAATACTCCTCTCATACACCTTTATTCCTTCAGTCCACTTTGTAAGCAATGGTAGTGTTGTAATCATGAAGGCTAGCTTCTCTTAAGGGCTACAATGCCTTGGAAAAGGTCCCACCCATGGACAAGGTGCTCTACAACCGATTCTAAATGCTTTCATTTGTGCTTGAGCCTTGGATTGCACCATGTTTACCTCCATCTTTTGGATTTGTTCCAGCAGATTTGCATTTTCTTCTTGACTACCCTCACAACCAACATACCCTTGTGCTTGACATGCTTCATATCCAAATTGACTTTGGCACTACTGCTCATATGGGTAGACATGCTGATTTTGAATTTGATCAAAATGCTCGTTTGGAGGATTTGTAAAACATGTTGGAGGTGTGATATACTACTGTTGTAAATGTGAATTCCATGATGGAAACGAAGCCATGATTGCACAACTTCATGGAATGGAAAAGAATGAAAATGATGGAAGGAAGAATGGATGGAAATGAATGGAAAATAGGTCTGCAACTTAGAGAATGAGTTGTTTACCAGATGGATTCACCAGATGTGCTTTTGAAAGTGCCTCCAAAAGGTTGAATCTTTAACAAGAACACACCAACCTGTCAAAGATAAAGTGGAAGACCTCTAAGGTCCCACCGGGCGTGCCAAAACTGTTGTTGCAAATCAGCAGCACCCCCTGGATGTTGATCAAATTTCTAGTTTGATCATACTAGCATCCAATGTGATTGCAGAACATTGAATCCTTTCCCTAAGTGTGGGACTTGCAAAATGATAAAGGAATCTCCAGTTTAGAGGTTGGTTCCTTAGTTCCTCTGGTCAGATTTATCACTTACAAGTTGCAGAGGTCTATATTCCTAACCCTACCCTAAATTCCAAAGGAGACAGAGATAGAGAATGAAAAAAAGCTAAAACTAATGCTAATAGGTGATGCACCAAAGGAGTGGTGAGCATTTTTTACTTTTTCAGATTGACACAAGTCATAAAATGCAACAAAAAAAAACAACATGCACAAGCTGATAACTGTAATGAAGAATAAGAAATTAGTCAAACAACACAAGTAGAGGATGGAAAGTTAATCACAGGGCTTGTATTGTTATTTTAACATCAAAATCACTTGCATTACAACACCTGAGAGGCAAAAATAGGTTGAAATTCTTAGAAAAGGTCTGATATTCCACCAAAATCACTTCCAAGGTGAGAAGGGGGGCCTGCAATACACAAAAAATGTTCAACCCTTTGAAAATGAGCCAAATCTGGCTTTTACAGTGCAAAGGACGAGCCCAGGAGAGAGAAACACGGGAAAACGTGGAAGGGATTCAACCATTGACCAAAACGCATTCAAAACAACATGGGCATCCTTATAGACCCATCCCCTGACATTTTTAGCCATGCTGGGAGAGAATGTGAGCCATTCTTCATTAAAAACAGTGGTTGAAACGTCATTTCTGTCCATGACCACATGCCAGAGGCGTTTTTAAATTTTATCTCTCCAAACTCCATCAAACTGCAAAAATGAACCCGGAATCTTGTAGAGAATTTCACCAGCTTTCCATTGATATAAAGAACACGAAAAACTGAGCTCTGGATCGAAAGATATGGCCATTTGAAGTTTTAGGGAAAAACAAGGCCAAATTGGGTTGGCGGGCAAAAATTTGAATTTTTGCACCTTTTTGGTCATTTGGAAAATTTTCCAAAATTTCCCCGTGCTCTGCCGCTCTAGGTGCCATGTGGTGGCATCTCATTGGCCGCGGGCCTTTCAAGGGATTTTTTTTTTCAAAAAACTCCGCCGAGCCATAACTTCAAAAATACATGGAGTTAGGAGGAAAACTTTACCTTTCTGGAAAGCTGAGAAATAGCTCTATCCAATGGTGTCATTTCCAGTAGGTTTTGAGTGGTTGAAAGAAAAATTTTGTGACTGAGGCACAAGAGAGGGAAGAATGGGAGGAGTTAGCCACAAAATGAGTAGGGGGCACATTTTGGATAACAATTTTGGTGACTCAGAGGGGTCATCTACCTGTTGGATGAAGTTACCAGCTGCCTGAAGCATTCATTGGGCATGGAGTCATGAGTTGTAGCCTGCAAACTGATCTGAACTTTGAAAACATCCTCTTTGAGCCACTTGGAAACCCACTGAAATGGACTGTGCAAGAGTAAAACCAGCACCACAAATACTATGTACAAAACTAAAAGTCATACATGCTCCAAAATGGAACATGCAGAGTGTGCACAAGCACTTCTTTTACTGAACGTAAAACTACCTATCCTACTCTAACTGGAAGCAAAAGTGGGCTAAACAAACCCTCCAACTGGTTGGGAGAAATAACTTCCCTTGCTCAAAAGTTGCAACCATGCAACTGATTTGGCACTCAACATGGCTGATTGGATGAGTGGAAAATCAACAAGAAGCTAGTCTTCTACCCAAATCATCAAGGTGTCAACTGAAAACAAATCCAATACCTCTTTTAGTTGCTCTATATTTGGATTGAACATGTATGACAGCTGATCCTTGGTACTTTGTAGCTCATCCTCATGCTTAGAAGCAAGCATGACTGGTTGTGACTTCTCCTTTGACTCCAATGAAGTCAAATACCTTATTGGGCAAGGTATGATCCATTTGATATGCCCATAGATCTGATTTTCAACTCCAAAAATGGAGTCTTCTTGTAGACCTTCTTGGGTGGGTGATGTGGAAGCAATGGTAGGACTTTTCTACCCTTTCTCTTCCTTCATGGCAACATGGAACTCTTCTATAGTGTGCAACTCCTCGTTATTGATTGCAACATCCAATGAAGTTGCTTTTGCATTGTTGTTACCTGCTGAAATACATTGTTGGCTTTGGAGCTCCTCCATTTTAGCTTTTGGAAGATCAAATTCTTCCAGATTTGATTCAAGAGGCATGTTGCAAACTGTAGGCTATTGTCCATGAACTCTTTTGTCCATGGCAGCAAGTTCTTTTTGTTGGAGAACAAATGGTGAAGAAGGAAACATGGTAATTTCAGCTAGCTCTTCATCTAAACATTCTTCTAAGTCTGATGGCAAATCAAACTCTTGAATGTATTGCTGCAGAAAAGTCTCTCCCTCTTGTATGGTGGCCTCCAAATCTGCATTTTCTTCACCCTGTATAACTTCATTTTCAAACATGAAACTTGTCAATCCAAACTCATCGCAAAAATCAGATTGTTGGAGAGATGAAGTGGGAGAGAAGCATGAAATTTCTTGTGCCTTTTGCTCACAATTTGGACCTGTTTTGTTCACCTCCATAATGGCTTCATCAATCAAATCAGCCCCTTCAAATGAAAGCAAAAACGTATCAATAATGCTTCCTTCTTCTACTGTTGTAAAAACTGACTTGACCTCATCCATTTGCTCGTCAAAGATGGGGTTTTGAGATGGTTTTCCTTCCTTCTTGATGGCTGATTTTGCAGTGCAAACTGGATCAGAATTTTCTTAGGGCAAAGTGCCAACATGGACACCCAACTCATCACCAACAAACTGCTGTTTTTCTCGTTTCACTGCTGTTATAAAATCAGCCTTGTTTTCCACTTGTTCTCAAACTTCAACATCCTCTATTGGTTTCATTATCAAGGGGATTTTTGTAATCCTGAACTTAAGAGCCCAACTCTTCAGACTTTGAATTTCTTCATCCTTGTTTGGCTCTTCTTTCTGCTACTATTTTCCTTGATTGGCATTCTGATTTTTATCCTCCCAACATGGATTTGGGAATGCAAGAGGAGAAGTGGATTGTACTCAATTGATTTTGCAATTTTTTGTGTTGGTGGAGAGGTAGGGATCTTGTTCTTTGTAAGGAGGGGAGGGAATGGCTGTTTGGAAGGGAAAAGGATAGAAGCAATTGAGATTGGGTGGGACTAGGACATGGAGAAATGGATTCAACACTTGGACATCATATGGAGAGTTAAAAACTTGACACTATCTGAGGATAAAACAATTGGGAAAGATGGAGGAACAGGCATGAGATGGGTTTGCTTACTGTTGACAAGGTTGTTGAATATCCTCCCTCATACACCTTTATTTCCTTCATTCCACTTTGTAGCAATGGTAGTTGTTGTAAATCATGAGGCTAGCTTCTCTTAAGGGCACCATGCCCTTGTAACAAGGTCCCACCCATGGACAGGTGCTCTTACAACCGATTCTAATGCTTTCATTTGTGCTTAGCCTTGGATTGCACCATGTTTACCTCCATATTTTGGATTGTTCCAGTAGATCTGCATTTTCTTCTTTGATGCCCTCATAACCACATCCCCTTGTGCTTGACCTGCTTCCATATCCAATTGACTTTGGCACTACTGCTCTATGGGTAACATCTGATTTTGAATTTGATCAATGCTCGTGTTGTGAGGATTTGTAAGAACATGTTTGGAGTGTGTGATATACTACTGTTGTAATTTGAATTCCATGATGGAAATGAAGCCATGATTTGCCACAACTTCATGGAATGGGAAAAGATGAAGATGGAAGGAGAATGATGGAAATGAAAATGGAAAATAGGTCTGCAACTTAGAGAATTAGTTGTTTACGCGATGTCTTGTCGTCCAGATGTGCTTTGAAAGTGCCTCCAAAAAGGCTGACTCTTTAATAGACAACCCACCAACTTTTCAAAGAATAAATGTAAACCTCTAAGGTCCCACCGGTCAATGCAAAACCTGTTGTGGCAAATCATCAGCACCCACTGGATGTTGATCAAAGTTTCAGTTTGATATACTAGCATTCCAGTGTGATGCACAACATTGAATCCTTTCCTAAAGTTGTGGGATTGCAAAATGAGAAAGGAATCTCTATTTAGAGGGCTGGTCTCGTTCTCTAGTCAAGATTATCAACTTACAAATGGCAGAAGTTCTATATTCCTAACCATACCCTAAATTCCAAGGAGACAGAGATTAGGAATGAAAAAAAGCTAAAACTAATGCATCGGTGATGCACCAAGGAGTGAGTAGCATTGTTGACTTCATAGATACACAAGTCATAAAATGCAACAAAAAAAAACAACATGCACAAGCTGATAACTGTAATGAAGAATAAGAAATTAGTCAAACAACACAAGTAGAGGATGGAAAGCTAATCACAGGGCTTGTATTATTATTTTAACATCAAAATCACTTGCATTACAACACCTGAGAGGCAAAAATAGGTTCCAATTCTTAGAAAAGGTCTGATATTCCACCAAAATCACTTCCAAGGTGAGAAGGGGGACCTGCAATACACAAAAAATGTTCAACCCTTTGAAAATGAGCCAAGTCTGCCTTTTACAGTGCAAGGGACAAGCCCAGGAGAGAGAAATGCTGGAAAACATGGAAGGGATTCAACCATTGACCAAAACACATTTAAAATAGCATGGGCATCCTTACAGACCCATCCCCTGACATTTTTAGCCATGCTGGGAGAGAATGCGAGCCATTCTTCATTAAAAACGGTGGTTGAAACGTCATTTCTGTCCATGACCAAGTGCCAAAGATGTTTTTCGATTTTCTCTCTCCAAAATCCATCAAAATTCAAAAATTACCCCAGAATATTGTAGATAATTTCACCATCTTTCCATTGATATAAAGAATGCGAAAAACTGAGCTTTGGATCGAAATATATGGCCATTTGAAGTTTTAGGGCAAAACAGGGCCAAATCGGGTTGGCGGGCAAAAATTCAAATTTTTGCACCTTTTTGGTCATTTGGAAAATTTTCCAAAATTTCCCCGTGCTCCGCCACTCTAGGTGCCACATGGCGGCATCTCATTAGCCCCGGGCCTTTCAGGGGAATTTTTTTTCAAAAAACTTCGCCGAGCCATAGACAATATTTATCCCGGTCTCATACTACTATTTAGAAGGTACTTGAGTTAATAAGTTACTAATTAGCCCTCGTCATTTGGCCATCTTGAATATTTTATTTCATAATTTGTGACCTATTTCACCCATATGCGTAGCCATTTCAAGACAATTTCCGCATCATTTTAGCCTCAGCTAGGTGCACCAGGGTAGTACTAGGGTGACCGTGGGCACCCTTTTCCTACCTAGGGGTGCCCTGGTCCTTTTTTTACTTTCCCGCCACTTTTTGGCCTCTTTCTAGCCATTTTTCATCCTTATCTTTTTGGTAGTCGGCCATTTCGGGGTTAATTACTAAATCAGATCAAGAGAACCCTATAAATATAAATTTATGAGACCATAATGAGGGACCTGGCATCATCTACTACTATCACTCCATCTAGAGTTGCATCCATCTATTGCATTTGCATCCACATAGCTCCATCACCAAGGCACAAGCTAGGAATTCTGCATCACACTTCATAGGGGGAGGATTATATTCTATTCCATGCACACATTTATTACATTTTCTACATTTAGCTATTTCTCTCTATTTCACAAAGTGTGACTGGCACAAGAGCACCTAGGGCACAACATGCACACACTCACAAGAACTACATTTCGGGTCTAAAATGTAGTGTAACACTCAATTAGTAAGCCCACTGTTGTGGCAGCTGAGGTCAGTCTGACCCATTCATTTGCATCTTTCTTTTTTTAGGGTTTTGATACTTCCTTTTGGTATTTTATAGGTTCTTTACATTCAGGGTTTTTGGTGAATATTTGCAGCATTCAAAATAGACAGAGAAATTTGGATGCGACAACAAGTAGCAAAATTTGTCACTCTTCCGACCCTGTAAAACCAGTTCCTGAAAAGATTTTTATAGACTAGGGCATGCCCAAGATTACAGACCAGAGCCACATGGGTGCCCTAGTCCCTTCCAGGCACTCCAGTAGAGCCACTCAAATCCTCCAGTCAGTAATTTTATGAGGACCCTATGCATAGTCGTTCCTACTTCCATTTTTTATTCATCACTGTGACACACCGACTTGGCATCATTAGAATAGTAAGTCTTTTCCTTTCCCTTTTTCTTCTTGCAATTTTTCTTTCATACATTTGTTTTATTTAGTTACTTGGATCCACATTGTCTTAATTGTTCATTTACTTATTGTGTTATATGTCCTCCTAGATTAGATTAAGTACCCCTTACTACATTAATTTCCATATTTTAGTTAATCATTTTGGTGAACCCGACCTTTGAATCTTTCACGCTTAGGATCCTCCTTTTCTCCTATCATGGGTTTCTCAAGTATCTTTATCTGATTTACTTAAGAGATATCCTCATTGTCAGGATATTTTGCTAAAAAACTAGACACCATGTATTGGATGACAATACACCACCACACAAAATAAGTCCTATATTTGATCGTTTATCTGATGACTCTGACCCTAGTGATTCTCCATCTACTCAACCCCTATTAGACTCGATTCAAGACTTACATACATTATTTCAAGATAAAATTTCAGCCATGGAATCCACAATCACATCTCTTAGATCTGAAATTCAACAACTTAAGGATGCTTCTCAATCACATGTTTGTGCTCCTTCTACATCTTATATGCAATCTATGTCCACTACATGTCATCTAGCTGAACCTCAAGACATGCCATTGCTTAAGCCTCTCATATTTGAGCATAATACTATGCCACATGACATTCTTATTCAACTCCTTAGTCATCAGTTGATTACCCTACCACCTACTCATTACTATTCTCCCTATCGGTTAGTGAAATATCAAGGTCGTCCATATTACAATTATCATCAAATCAATGGACATAATGACAATGATTGCCATACTTTTCATCACATAATCCAAAATCTTAAGTTTCAAGATCTTATTTCATTTAATACACAACATCCTACTAAGAAGGTTACACTGACATATGATCCTAAATCTATTCCTCCTTCGATTAGTCAAGATCCAACTAAGCAATCACCTAGGGCATACCCATCTACAACTGTTACACCATGTTGTGTGGCTATTAGTGAGCCATCATCTAATAATTCTACAAAATTTCTAGATGGTTATATTATTAATTACATGTTTGATGTTGACAATCAATCACATGTGCATAATGATTCTTCTCCTAATAAGACAAATACTATAGTCCCATCAAATGGTTCCCCTATTTCTGATCGCGCTTCTTCTCTAGTTAATGAGCATCATGCCATGATTTCTCCTAGACATTCTTCAAAAAAAATCACCACCTAACTAATCACCTATGGTGTTCGTAAGTAACAAAGTCAACCCCTATAAAAATTAGTTCACCAACCACTCCTACTAAGTCATCTACTGCATTGGCAAATAAACCTAATAAGTCTACCTTGAGACTCAATGCAACTTGGCATCCTCTCAAATCTAAGCTCCAACCAATTTATTTTTTCCCAACAACTAACCCTCATACTACTGATCATGATATATTTCCAATTTCACCACTACCACATAGTACTCTTATTGACTTTATCCAACATGGTCCCACCTCACGCAAACTTGGTCTTTGGTAGGTGAATCTTGTCACTCTACTCTCTTGATGACACACTCATATTCTTATGGTTCTTATATGACTGTTGAGGGGTATTTTACCATAAAGAACCTCGTTTCATCTTACATTACCATATTCTTCTATTATATCACCACCTATACATACACACATCTATATGAGACTTTAATCTCCTTACGCATCATCCATTAAAAAAATCTATAATGCTTCACTAACCTCATACATCATTTATCACATTGTACATGTTATCATACACTTGGGGGGCATAACATTCTTTTCACCCCCCCTAATTTTAGCATTTACACATAGAACATTGTCACGATTACTCACATATCATCTTAGCATTATTCAATTTTATAGTATACACATATTCATTCTTACCACAATGTCATCATTACCCAATGACACACTCTTGTGATTTGGTTCACACTTGACTATTGAGGGATTACTATTACACTTGAACCCCACACACTGCACTATAGGCATTACACATTTGTCCCACATAATCATTCTACATTATTCTACACCATTTTGGAATTTGTACATTTATCCATCACATATCATACTAGTTTAGTTTACCTTACATATTTGATCTTCATATCATGCATTGTTCACTATCATAATTTTTCATATGCGTATTACATACCTACACTTATTATCTACATATCACATACATAGTCACATACCTACATCATACACCACACGTCTTCATATCATACATTTTCTACATACTATACTAGTCTTCATCACATATGAGTCTAGCATTACATCACCTAAATACTACATTACATTATATATCCTCTACATTACATTTTACATTACATAATACATTCTACATTACATTCTACACATTGCATATCCTTACACATTCTACTCATCACATGGTTGTTTTTTATCATCATACATACTACCTTGTCTTCTTCACGCTGCACTCACCACCCGATGACGCACTTTAGTTCCTCGGTCCATACTCGACTGCTGAGGGTTTACAAATCAAATGGACCTTACACTCACACATTGATTATTCTCATCCTATGACATTCCTAGGCTTAGTGACATATGCTTTAGGCTAAATCGTCACTCATTCTTTCTATCTAGTAGTGGTATACACTTTAGGCTACATCACCACTCCTCTATTATATCATCTTGTAGTGGTATACACTTTAGGATAAATCATCACCTATTCTATCATCTTATAGTGGTATAAACTTTAGGTTACATCACCACACCCTCCTTACATTCCATAGTGATATACGCTTAGTGTTAAATCATCACTTAGCCATTCATTGTATAGTGATATACGCTTGGGGATACATCATCACTCCACATTCATCTCATAGTGATATACACTTAGGTTATAGGGTTCACACACATCCTTTCTATATGTCACACTTCATCACCACTACACATATACACATTTCCTCACATCACGTTAGACAGGATACACACTACTCAACCATTTCCAGATGACACACTCTTGTTTATGGTTCATTCTTGACTACTGAGGGGGAAAACAAAATGAACCTCATTGCATACATTTCCATTCACTCAGGGGGCACGCAGCTCCTATCACTCCATCTTGCATTCCATTCCATCCATCCACAACATACTGCATTATCTTGGGGGCATTTACTCTTGTTTACTAGTGTTTTACATGATCACTTTACTACACATGTTAGATTGATTTCTTATATGTCATTATCTATACCATCCACACATGTGCATTCACACCTTTGTTTAGTTGTGATCACAGATACAAGATATCCTACACATGCAACATGGATGCTCACCTTCTACCCTTCCTACACTGGTCACTGGGGGCATCCACATTCATCTCTTAGAGGTGCTATTGTTTCATTTTGTACTTAACACTTTACATTACTTGGTTATTCATGCTTTGACATATTTTTATTTCTCTAACATGCTAACGGGTGTTCCATGTGTAGCACTTGTTTTTCCGGATTACATGTTTCCATGACTACTTCTTGTTCTTGTTTGTTACATTTTCTGCCATTTTTTTCTTTTGTATGCGGGCTTTGCCCTATGTTTGGTGTGCATACTTGTCTTTTGATTGTGGAAATGATGGCCTTGTGTGTCTTATGACATCGTGAGTGATGTCCCATGTTTGCAACTCGCTTTATGTGGCATACTTTTTCTTCTTGCGTGTTTACATTTACTGTGTTGTCTGTGTAGCTTACACATGTTTTCTATATGCATGCATTGTTTATTTACACTTGTCTTTGGCTAGCCTTCTTGTTTGTGTGTTCCTTGGTTTCTACCAAGAAATTTTTAACGTACATGGGGTTGGCCCTATTTTGGGGCCTCATGTCTCCTATCAGTGACATTGCATGCACCCCCAAAGAGGGGGGCATCATTTGGGGTTTTTTTACATACTAACACAAAGATTCTACACCGTTTTGGTTCAGTTATTTTGCGAGTGGGTTGAGACTAGTCTACAAATCCCATACACAACAGATTTTATAGGACATGGTGTCCTTAGCATTCTGGGAAGAAGTTATAAGGTTGAAGGGTACATTGGGTGTGCCACTCTACACTACTTTGCCCAGTGGCATCGAATCACCCATAAAACTAGGACAATACAGATATCTCTTCACACATAATTTAGTAGAATCAATTAGAGCTTGGAGGACACAGAACATTTCCTCCCTACACTTCTTCAACCAGGGTGGCATGAGATCACCCAAAAAACTCGCAGTACAGGATATCCTTCTACACTCTTCCTCTCGACATGGATCAGGTGCACATGTTCCATTTACATTTTTCATTTCACATATTTTACATTTTCATATTTTACACACTTTCATATACATGTGTATTTTACATAGTGTTTTTACATTTACATACATACATATTTGACTACTTGATCATTTTCTCCTTGCAGGTTTGGCCGTATGAGAAACAAGTAGTCAAATTGGGGAAACAACAACAACACAACAACAACAACACTATGACAAGTAGCACACTTTACTAACACATCACAGGTACATGTACACACCATAGCATCTACACACGTGTTTCACCCTAGGTTCACTCTCATCACTTTTTCTTTGCGTATTTTTCATCTTTAGTTTCCATACTCCATCTTTTTGTCATTACATGCTTTGTCTAGTCCTTCGGAGCATTTCTACTACACTCTTCATGGACATCAGGTACATATTTATAATTACTTTATGTTACTAAGCTTTCAACTCACCAACATAAAGTGGGGGCAAAATGTAGTCACAAAATCATGCACTTTAGACAATATTTATCCTGGTCTCATACTACTATTTAGAAGGTTCTTGAGTGAAGAAAGTACTAATTAACCCCTGTCTTTTGGCCATCTTATTTTACTTTTATTTCTTCATTTTTACACATTTTTATCCACATGCCAAGTCTGTTTCAATATTTTACCGTCATTTTAGCCTCAGATGGGGTGCCTAGGGTAGTGCTACGGTGCTCATGGGTGCCCTAGTCCCACTAGAGGTGCCCCGATCCTTTTTTTACTTTCCTAGAAATTTTTGGGCTCTTTCTAGCCTTTTTTCATTCTTATATTTTTGGTAGTCGGCCATGTTGGGGTTAATTACAAAATCAGATCAAGAGAACCCTATAAATATAAAGTTATGAGACCATAATGAGGGACCTGACATCATCTACTACTATCACTCATCTAGATTTGCATCCATCTATTGCATTTGTATCCACATAGCTCCATCATCAAGGCACAAGCTAGGGAGTATGTATCACACTTCATAGGGGGGGATTATATTCTATTCCATGCACACATACTATTACATTTTCTAGATTTAGCTATTGCTCACTATTTCACAAAGTGTGAATAACAAAAGAGCATCTAGGGCACGACATGCACACACTCACCAGAACTACATCTTGGTTTGAAATGTAGTGTAGCACTTAGTTAGTAAGCCCATTATTTTGGCACCTGAGGTCAGTTTGACCCATTCACTTGCATATTTTTTTTAGGGTTTTGATGCTTGGCTGTGTTTTCTTCATTGTAGGGTTTTTGGTGAATCCATTGATCTTGGTGTGACTTCAAAGTGACAAAAAGGGAATATTTGTGAAACTCTTCCAACCCATAAAAATTCATATCCTGGAAACCTACGAGGACTACAAAGCCTAGATTAGGACTTGAGTGGCCACGGGTGCCCTAGTCCCTTTCATGGGTGCTCTTGTCCACCCTTATCTGATGCTCACACAATTTTCTAAGCATGGTTATGATAGTCTGTACTTCCATTTTACCAAGTTTCCAACCCGACATACCCCCAAAACCATTGTGAGTCAACTAAGTATTTTATTTATTTTATTTTATAATCAGGGTTTCATACTTTTGTGTTTAGTTTACTTGGGTATACATTGTACTTAGTTGTTCATTTACTTACTGCTACAATAACATCAAACTAGTCTAGAATATTCATATTTTAGTTAATCATGAAATGATTTGACCATGCTCGATATGCTCTCTAGAGTCATTCCTTTGACCTTCTCATGTAACTCCTTCAAAATGATGATCCTTTCAGAAGCCAATTATTCTAGGAATTTTACTCCCTTCATCACCATGGCATGCAGTTCCCCTAGCCTCACTTCTAGTTTGTCATGCTTATTCTTGATGGTCTTCTTCATGTCCTCTACCTCTTGCAAAAATTTAGCATGTGCCACCTTATCCCCTATATATAATGAATCCTGGAGGTTTCTCATTCCCGCTTCCTCTTCTGATAGACACACGTTGATAATTAAGGTATCCTTAAACTTGATGAAGATCCTTTCTGCCTTCTGCACAACTTCCTTTATTTCTGTGTCGATCTCTTCATACTCGTTTACCCTCTTATCAATCTTCCTGAGATTATCCATCCCTAATTCCTCTGTTGTTTTTTCTTATCTCTATTGGCCCTTAGTAGCAACAAATTGACCAACTCTTCCAAGTTGTCAATTCACCATGTTTCCTTAAAGCTTGGCCTCCATGATTACCTCAACATATGAGTATGTAATGTTATTCATAATTTCACCTACCTTAGTATTTACATCGCTCAACCTCTTCTTGGCCTTATTTGGAAGCTTTATTAATATTTTGGTGCACAACTTCATTAGCCATCTTTATTAAGGCATTAGTTTCCTGCGCATCTAAAATTTGTGTAAAAACTAAAATTTGAAGGGTCTTCGATGGGTCCTTCATCCCTTGCAGCTCATCCATGACCTCTTTGCTCAATTCAAACTCTGAATATTCCATGTGAATCTTCATCGCAAAGGAAAACATCTTATGTGTCTTGACATGAGCTTCAAATTTTTCCATCATATCCCAAAAATATAATTCATCGACCTCCATAGATCTTTGAAATCTCACCCAGATGAATTTGGAAGTGTCATCTATGTACCCCATGCGAGGGTGAGGATGTGAGTGTATTCTAGGCATTCTTGATGAAGTTCTAGGTCTTGGTCCTATCATGCATTCTCGCCATGTCTCCTACACAATTTCAAAGTGTGTGGTACCAATGTCCTCTCCTGTGCATTAGTCCTCCTCTTCTTGATCATCTTTTCTTTCTCCTTCTCATTCTCGTGCTCTTGTTCTTGTTCATGATCCAACTCTTCTTGCTTATACTTAAAGTGCATGATCTCTTCCTCTTCCATAATACGAATGACATGAAGACCCCCTTATCCCTTTGAGTCCTCTTCCATCCTCAAGTTTTCTTCATTTTGTGCCTCTTCTTTTGGGCTTGGTGCATGCACAGTCTCAATTGGACTTACTAGATGTGTTCTTAGATGGGCACATGCCAAAGCTTCTCCATGTTCTATCCACCTCCTTTTTCTAAAGCTATGGTTTAGTTGACCCTCTTCTATCTCTTCTTCTTCTTTCTGAGTTGGCTTGCATTTCTTCTTTAGAGTCCTTGCCATTCTCCTTAAAGGTGGTGGTGTAAGAGTTGTGTTATGCTCAGCGACCACCTTACCATCCTTCAACTTTGGTTGTAATTAAATTTATACGCGGAACACCTCCTTCACAACTAATAAAGTCACAATGGGATTTAAGTCCATCCCATTTAATTCCATGGTCTCTACATAGTGCTTCTTGGTTGTGTAGCCATAGGACTTACACATAATATGGTACTCTATTTCTACCTTTTCAATATTGAAATTTAATGGTTGCACATCCTTAATATTGTTTACAACACTTCTCAAGTACTTGACTGTAAAGGTCAATAGAATTTTGCACCAATGTCTCATGTCTCCATTGATCAGTAGAAATCGTGCAAGGCATAAATCTTGCATAACTTGAAATTCTTCTTGTCCCTCCAACCATGTGGGAAACTTCCTTGGTATGCACCATTCATTTTCAAATGCATCAAACATCCTCTTATACCATACACCTAGGTGTGCCTTATAAGCATTTGATATTGTAACATCACATGTATAATTTATGAATCTCTTCTCCGGTGATTGCTTCTCAATGGTATGCTCCCATTATTTCCCATATAGGCCATCTAGAATGCTAATATCCCAAAACAAAGTCAACAGCAAGATAGACCCCCATGTAAGTTTTTCTCCCTTTTCATGTTGGGTCATAAATTCTTCGACAATTCCCCTCGATGTATAGAGTAATGTTGTACTTTGTCCTTTGCACCATCTTATGTGTAATATGAAAGAAATTTTTGTTTACCTCAGTCCATCTCTCTGAGGCTTCAATTTTATAGCTTACTGAGTGCACAATCTCTCTAGTCCTAGGGTCAACAATAAATGAAACGTTGAATGCACGACTTCCCCTTTGGTAATGTAGGGCGGTCAATGTTTCCTCTACTACTTCCTCATTATGCATATCTAGTGTAATTTATTCACCCTTATTATGCATCATGAAAACTTTGTTAATCGACTGTGCGGTGATGTGCATTTTCCTTCCTACAAAGTAGAAATAGTCATCGTGGACTCGTGACATCAACCATTGGAATAAATGCATGGGATTTCCAAAATATGGAAATTCAAATAGTCGCAAGACTCTGGCACTCTCCAAGGTCTTATGCACTTTTTCATTCAACATTAATTACCTTGCTTCATTCCACTGACATGTTTCCCTCAATGTATCATTCTTTATGCCATTCTTATGTCATGGCGTATGGTGATTATATTCACTTATCTTGCATTTCCATAATTGTGATACCCAGGGTTTCCCAATAATCACCCCATATGGGTATTTCATCTCTAAGAACCACATGTATGGTGTGTCCACCATGTTCTTCTTGCCCTTAGTTGCCTTCTTTGTTGGTGCCATTTTTTAAAAATTTAACGTTGTAAATTATAAACTTAAAGTCTTAAAACGCACGTGCCCTAAATCAAACCTTATTGTTTGGTCTTAACCCTTCTTAATTCTCCTTGGTGATTTCTTGGTCTTAAATGTTCAATTTACTAGCTGAACTACTTACTTTTACTACTTTCTTGGTGTCTGGCTATTAACTTCAATGATCTAACTCTACAACTCCCTATCATGACTAACCCTTATAATTCCTTCATAATTATAGCACCACAATCCCTCTTTAACTTCCACTCTGCTACTTAAATTTCACTTCTTCCAAGCACAAGGAGCATGTGTCCATTGGTCGTTGGTTACTTGGCTGCCTTTAACATCTCCTTCATTCAAAAATCACTTCAAATTGCAAAAATCACACTGGTTCTCAAGAGCTCTCAAATCACACAAGTTTTCAATTTGCAAGGTGAATTGTAACTATCATTTTCACTTAATTGTAGATTTCCAATTTTTTTGAGCATTTAATGTGGTAGGTGATATTTTTCCCACTCTTTTTCTATTTTCCCACTCTTTTCCACAACATCCGGACCTTCCTCATTTTCTTTCTAAGAGCAGCATGTATAACCTTATGGTGGACAACTACTTCCTGGTTATAGGTCCTCTTATGTATTCCTCTCTATGTCATGCAACTACTTTCCCAAGATGTCAAACCTCTTGTATGCACCTCTTCGTGCCACACCTATCCTTTCTCTGTGCCACAAATCAAGTAGTTTTCCTTCCTACGCTACCTACCTCACTTCTACCCTTTCTCTCTACCAATCATCCTTATACACCAAAGAGAAAGAAAATTTGATACACCAAATGAGAAAAATAATCCACTTGCACTATCCACCACTTCACGCACCCATGCACTTTACTTGCACTCCTTACCTACTACCGGCCCACACTAAAATTATGTATAGTCCTCTACGCATCGTGATTCAACAAATATATCAACTCTTGTGAACGAATGCACTTATTACAAACAACAAGATAACTTGGAAAGGGAAATCAAATCTAAATGGAAATAATGTCTTATTACAAACATAATGATAGGAAGCTTATTTATAGTAAGACTTTAGCCTACTCCCATTAAATTAACCACGAAACATAGTATAATCAAACACCTCTAATTGACATGCACCCATTTCTAGAATCTTGGTCACTTTAAATGGTCCCAATAAATGCAATATCAACTTTATTTGGTGGTGTGTAAACTTTGATTCATAGAGGAACACCAATCTCCCAATTGTAAAAGACTTGTTTTTTATGTGCCTATCATGCCAAGCCTTTTGTATCACCTTATTTGTCTTCTAGATCCATCATGTAATTACACGTTGTTTATCCAATTACATTAAAATTTCAATGTGCTCCTCCAATACGTGTTCATCTGCAAGTCCTCCTGCATGTGTAATATGCAGGGAAAATAACATAAAATCAACCAGAAAATAGTGCTTCTACTCCAAACACCAAATGAAAGAGTGTGGCCTTATTCAACCTCTTATAGGTGGTTTTGTATGCCCATAGTTCAATTGATACTTTATCCTCCCAGTATTTTCTTCTAACATCACAAATCTTAGTCAAGGTCTGGCCTACTATTTTATTGAATGCTTATGCCGTGCCATTAGCATGTGGGTGATATGGATTTGTATTGTGATGGGCCACCATGAACTCTAATAACAAGATTTTGATTATTTCATTTAGGAAATGAGTACCCCTGACACTTGTAAGGCTCAATAGTAAACCATACCTACTAATAATGGGTAGTCGAGGTTGCTATAAATCTGCAATAAAGTATAAACTAGAAAAACCCTCAAATAGAAATCAAATCCTAAAAAGGAAAGATGTAAAATGAGGGGTTAGAATGTAATCAGTTGTCACAGTGCTGAACTTACTACTGAGTGTTGCACTACATCTCAGACCCAATGTAGTTCTATGTGTGTGTGGAATTGTTCCCTAGGTTTCTCTTGTGCTATTCGCACTTTGATAATGAGCAAGTAGCTAGAAGTAAAATGTAATAAATATGTGCATGGAATAGAATGAAATTCCCTCCTATAAAGTGTGATGTAGAAAACCATCCCTTGTGTCCCTTGTGATGGTGTTAGATGGATGCAATGGAGCTCATAGATGCAACCTTAGGTGGTGATAGCTAATGCTTAGTGCTTGGTCCCTTATTATGATCACATAACTTTATATTTATATGATTCATTTTCTTGAATTTTGTAATTAACCCCGAAAAGGTTGACTAAAAAAAAGATAAGATGCTCAAATGGTTAGAAAAGACCCAAAAAGTGTGATTAAAGTACAAAGGGGTCAAGGGTACCTAGAGGGGATGAGGGCACTTGGCGCTGGCATCCTGGCTTAGTGCTGGTGTCCAAGATGATACAAGTTAGAGTATAAAAAGGTAGACTGAGAAAGTAAGGGTACAAGACTGAAAGAAGTAATAGAAGACAAAGAAAGATGGCCAAAGACATGGGTTAATTAGTAATTTTCTCACTTAGGAATCATATGAATAGTAGTATGCAATCGGGACTAGATGATTACCCAAAGTGAGTGATTTTGTGTCTACATTTGCCCCCACTTTATGTTGGCAAGTAGAAAAATCGGTAACATAAAGTAGATAGAGATGTGTACCTGATAACCATGTATATTGATGATGAAATCATGATGAGGGACTAGACAAAGCGTGGAGTGATAAAAATATAAAGCATGGATGCTAAGGAGGAGAAAGTACAAAAAATTGATAATGAAAATGAACATAAGATAGAAACTCATATGTATATGTCGTGATGTACATGTTGATGATGTCGATGTTGTTGTTGTTGATGTGAATGATGTGGATGAGGTTGACAAATGCTTCCCATACGCATGGACTTGCAGAAGAGAAGAGTGATCAAGTAGTCAAATAAATATGTATATGTATAAAAAGTATGTAAAGAAGTATGCAAAAATGCTGAAAATGTGAAAAAGGAACATGTGCACCTAATCCGTGATGAGAAAAAGGGTGTAGAAAGGATCTTGAAGATGTTGTAGAAGACAATTTTTTTGGGCAATCTCATGCCAGTTGTGCCAGCCACAAGTTTTTGGGTCGATCTCATGCCAATTTCATGGAATAAGTGTAGGGAGAAAAGTATGGTGTTGTTCTCCAACCTTTAAATGTTTCTTGCAATGTAGGACACCATTGCATATGGTGTGCAAAATCAGTGAATGTGCTAAGGACTGTATGCCCTGTAAAATCCACTATGTGGAGTTCTGTAGACTATGTTGAACTATCAATTATTATGTAATTACCCCTTGAATACTAACATCCAAGAAGGACATTGATGTGCTAAGGACCCAAGTCAAATTCTGATCCGTATCTAAACCTAAAAATTGTGTTGTATTGGTACTGTGTTGTGTGTAACGTTGTATGGGATATCTGATTCATCCAAATTATTCCACCCCTCATTTGGGGTGCATGTGACATCATTGAATGAGTATGCAACCCAAAAGAGGACCGACCATTGTGCTAAAATTATGCCCTACAAGGGGAAGGGGATGTGCTTGGCAGAAACCAAGGTACACGTAAACAAAGTGGCTAGGAGACAAGTGTTAGTACAAGAAAACATACATGTAAAATGTATGCTAGTAGACATGAAGAAAATGTGTTATCGAAGATACAAGAAGATAATGTAAACACATAAGAAGAAAATGTATACCATGAAAAGTGGGTTGCAAACATGGGACACCACTTATGATGTTACAAGAAAATCAAGGCCGTAGTGGTTGTAAGTAGACAAGTGTGCACAAAATACAAAGGGAAAAGCTCACAAATAATAGCATATAAAGAGTAAGCAATGATAAATAATGTAACAATGAACCATGGAAATAGATAGTCCTACATAACAACTGTCACACATGAAGCACCCATTGGCATGTTAGTTAGATAAAAATTATGTCAAAGCATGTGTAATATGATAAAGTAATGTGCTATGAAACAATAAAACCTATAGTCTACGAAAGTGGATGCCCTTAGGAGCCATTGTGGGATTGGTAATAGGTACTATGAAAAACTTCCATGTTGCGTGTAATAGATCTATATAATCTGTGATCACAACTAGAAAGGAAAGTGAATGTGCATGTGTGTATAAAAAAATAAAATAACATACAAGATATCTATCTAGCATGTGTAATAAAGTGAACATGTAAAAGAAGAAGTAAGAAAGAATAAATGCAACCAAGATATGCAGTATGATGTGGATGAGGTAGAATGGAATGCAGTGTGAATGTTAGGAACCATGTGCACCCTGAGTGAATGTGTATGCATGAAATGATGTTAATTTGTGTATGCCCCCTTAGCAGTCTAGAATGAACTGTAAACAAGAGTGCATCATCGAGAAATGGTTTGAATTGTGTGTAGTAGAAAGGTGTAGTCATCAAAGTGCAAAGTGTAAAGTGTAATTGCATGATTGCATAATTGATTAAGTGTGTGAATGTGATGAGGTCCATTTGATATGTATACCCTCAACAATTGAGTATGGATCGCAGGACTAGAGTGCGTCATAGGGTAATGACCACAATGCGTATAAGTAGATGCAAGAGAAATGTAACATGAATGTGTAAAGTGAATAAGACACAAAGTGTGTAGAAGATGTTGCGAGAGGAGAAGTATTAAGTATATGATGTGCGATGTGTAATGTGTAGTGTGATTAAGAAATGTTGGAGATATGTGTGGTGAATGTGTCTAGTGTAAAATGTGTTATATGGTCAAGTCTGTGAGAATGTGTGGTGTGTAAAGTGTGTAGTGTGTGAGGTTTAAGGGTATAGTATTCCCTCAATAGTCAAGTGTGAACTATATCACAAGAGTACATCATCGGGAAATGACGATGCTAGTGTATGTTGTGTATAAATGTCTAGGTGTGATGGAATGAGAGTATAAGATGCGTGGTGATGTTTGAGGGGGGAGAATAAGTGTGATGCCGCTTGATTGTGCGACGGTGAGTGCACTATCCAATTAAAGTGAAAGGTGAAGGCCCTCCACTCGATGTTGGTGGAGATGAAGGTATGTGAACATGCTTTAAAAGTTGTGGTATATGAGATAGTGTAGGTGAATGAAGCCTATATACATGTGACTGATGAGTATACAACAAGCACCTTTGTGTAACAAAATGTGGAGGAAATGGAGGCCTATGTAAAGCATAATGCGGAGGTGATGAACACCTATGTGAAGTAGAGCATGGAGGTAATGAACACCTATGTGGAGTGAAATGAGGTGGTGAAGTATGCCTAGATACATGAGCTTTCCTCATGATGGACATGGACTGATGTACTAGACTAGAAGAGTGATGAGACCACGTAGATCGTGAGCAAACATGTGAACTAGGAGCGAATTGTGATTTAGGATTGATAGGATATGGGGAAATAGATGTACTATGTGATGTAATGACAACCTCAAGAGGAGAATGTGACCATGGAGTGGAGGGACGCACACCATTTATAGCGATGACCTTATTGTTTTGAATGAAATCCATATGTAAGTGGTTCATGGAAATAATAGAGTGAGATCTGTGAATCTAGTTGAGACCTAAGAGAATGTCACACCCTTCGATTGTTTGTGCTACAAGGAAGGGCACATGCATGGTGAGAGGACCAATAGTAATGTGAAGCTTGATGACCCCATATGAGTTATTCATTGGATATAAAATTTATGAGAGAAGATAGCCAATAGAAACAAGAAATGGAATAGAACACGCACTGATATGTCATGATGGATCAATTTTGGTATTATTGATAGGGATGGATCCAATAGAAGCGTTAATGTGTAAGTGATCAGAAGATAATTTAGCATGATAATCATGATCAGAGAAATAAATGATTGGTGAAGAAATTTCAGTATGAGCAACTAGGAAATCAATAGCCCCTGATGCAATAGGAGGCACTGCATAATATGTATGATTAGTTGAGGAGTCAACCAATTTCTTGTCATGTTTTGGAAGTGGATTGCTGAATATTTGGAGCTTATGATTTTCATTGACTAGTGCAAAAGCCGTAGGCTCTGGAATCTCAAGTTTGTTGTCATCGATAAGATCTTGGATGATATTGTAGAGTTTAAAGAACCTATTTACATAATGTCTGACACATTGATGATAGTCGCATCAAAATTTATCATTGTAATTATGACCTTTTGGATGAGATGGGTCTAAGTCGAGTAGAGGGGGAAGTGTAATAATATTTCTTTCAAGAAGTTGTAATATAAGTTATGGAGAAATAGTAAAATTTGTAAATGTATGCTTAGGTGACTGCCATTGTAGTTATTTTGTGTTAGAGACAACATTGAAAGTGACTTTAGCTTCAACAGGTTTCACGGTTTGTTTAAAAGGTGATGTATTTTGAATGTGTGTAGAGGATGAGGCTTGCTTCTGATACTTCATCTTACCTATAGATAAGAGTTTATTTTCATGTAGATTGAGAGTGTGACAAAGTGATCAAATGAGGGAGATGTCTCAAAGTGGTTTCAAATAGAAATCTCTGCTGAAGAGGTGGCAATAAAATTTGAATGAATAAATCTTGAAGCTTAGAATCCACAAGCACATTAGACATCTTAGTTAGGTTGTTTTTGTATCATAAGACATAATCCGGTAGATTTTCATTAGACCCTTGTTTAAGTTGTGAAATTTGTGCATATGATATCTTAGAGCCGATATTGATAGAAAAGTGAGAAAGAAAAACATCGGATAGATGTGTGAAATATGTTACCGAGTGGACAGGTAGGTTATAGAACCAACGCATTACATACTCATGGAGACTACGAGGGAAGAGCTTAACTAAAAGAATGTGATAATCTAAAAAACCTAGATAGGCCACATGAATGCTTGGAGATGCTCTTGTGGGTCACCATGGCCATTGAAAATGGGAATCTTAGAGGTTAAAAGATTAGGTGGAAGTGAATAAGTATATATGGTAGGTGCAAATGAAGTATGCAGTAAGAGAGTGGAATCCAAAGATGGAGATGCACGAGAAGTATACTATTGAAATTGGTGGATTTATGCATGGATGTCTTGATAGAGAGAGAATAAATATTGAGTTCCAATAGAAAAAACTTTCCATGTGTGAGAAACAAGATGTCGCGTGAAGTGATTGGTAGGAGTAGGAACTTAAACATGAACAATAGATGTAGGCAGAAGAGTGGTAGAAAGCGGTTGAGTGGTAATGGAAGTAGGGATGACAGAAGAAGTAGTAAATTTCACAAGGTTGGTAAGTCTAGATCTTAGGGATTCATAATGATATGATCATTAAGAGATTTAAGATGGTATTTAGTTGTTATCATGAAAATGTGCAACAGGGAAATTGACAATTTTCTAGCATGACAATGATACTCATGTGCCAAATTTTTTAAGTCCTAACCTTCCTAGGCACCTCAGATCCACTCAGTTAGTCCATTGAAATCCTATATGATGTTAAATAAGTCTCCTAGGTGATTTAGGAAAGTCAATTCAACCTCCATACGTGATTTTAGGTGTTCTTAGAAGATGCAAATTTCAGGAAATCATGGGAAGGGCTATCATTGGTCTTCCTAGAATGAGCGCAACCCCCTGGAGTGGAGAATCAGAGAAAAAATAAATGTAGAGGTGAATTGAATGTATATAAACATCATGGAATTGATTTTGAAATATTCAAGGAATATTTGGAGAGTTTAGAGCCGTTTGATCAAAAATAGGGTACACGGACCTAGGCAATGCACATGCCAAAAAAGATGCTCAACTTCGGAAGGTGATTCTGGGAGCTCCAGATGGAGTTAGAAGAAAAAAAGGCATTGTCAGAAAGGAAATTCCAAGACCTAAAATATGGTGAAATTATTTTTCTCACAGAACTTTGGCGCAATATGTCTGAAATCATTTTTTTCTCAAGCCTAGGAAGTACACGGGGCCAAAAAGAAACTAAACTTCGGGAAGTGATTTTGGATGGTGTTAAGAGATAAAACAAAATATAATTGGAAAGTTAATTCAAATACCTACAATATGGTGAAATTTATTTTTTTCACAAAATTTTGGCACAATAGGTCTACAATTAGTTTTTTCAAGGCTCAGTTATGGAACAAAAAAAAAATCTAGTTTTTCAGGCCATAGATGGAAGAATCAAGAGCTGAGACCCCAATCATTGGATTCAAAAGACCAAATATAGTCAAATTCATATAACATTTCACCAAAAAGTTCCATTGGGAGCTCAAGTTATCGCCGTTTCAAGTTCATTCTTAAGACCTCATACTTAGTCAAATTTTGAACAGGACATGTGTCAGTACTAGGAGCCTGACGCATTTTTGTGTCCCTTACGTCCCTCAAAATCAGGGACATGAGGGTAAATAAATTTTTTCCAACCCTTAAAATCCCTCTGGACCCACATACGACCTCCAAAATTTCCAGTTCAGTCCCCAGGTGCTTGCCGGAGCTCAAAGCCTTCACCGTTGGATCACTACCACATGTCATCGCCTGACGCGCCATGAAAACTAATGTCCCTCATGTCCCTTTGTGTTGGGGACATAAAGGAAAAAAAATCACCCACCCCTAGGGATCCTCTTGGTTACCCATGTGACTCCTTCAAAAGTAGTTTTCTAGCCCCCCAAAAGCTAGTGGAGCCAAATGCTCAATTGTTGGATCTCTGCCAAGTGTCGTGATGAAGCACAAGGTGCAAATTGATGTCCCTTTCATCCCTAAATGATTAAGGGACATGAAACACAAAAACAAATTCCCCACCCTTGATGTGCATTGTTTTAATGATTTAAATCTTGCACTTATCCGTTATTCCCCCCCCCCCCCCCCCCCCCCCCCGCATTTCTCCTTCACAGCTTCACACCCTACCATAACTCTGTTCATGCTTATCCAGACACCTAGACCACCATTTCTGATCCAAACCAGCTCTGGCATGGCCACCAAATCCTCCACTCCATGAAAATACATAGGTTTTAGAGGAAGGATTGATCAAAATAGTTGAAGAAATGAATAACAAAGAAAAAACGAAGATTTTTTGCTAGATAACCATGAAGTCAACCAATCAAAAAATCTTCATATCTTGCAAAATACAAGTCAAATTGAGATGTTGTCTTTTGAGGACTTTCTAATTTTTCAAGATGATTAAGATGCAAAAATGTGAGGATGAATGGTGACTAAAAAATTTGTTCCAACAAAAATCCCATTTCATGCCCTAGCTCATATTCGTTAGATTTCCCATTAATTTGGCAATGGAAACAAGCTAAAAACTTATAGATGAACTCCAAATGAAAAATTTGTCACAATGGAGTTAATTATTTCATCGTGATTAGAGACAAAAACTAGACCTACTAATTTTGAGCTCCATTAATGGCTGCCATGGCAGCTCCATGCCCGAAGGCACTGCCAGGTAAAAATTTTAAATTTTATTTCCAAGAATTCTAATGAGAAAAATCAAGTGAAATTTGGAGGACGTGACCGCGAAAATGAGAAAAGTATAAAAAATATGTTCCATCGCAAACTAAGTAGTGGAAGTCCACTTTCTAAAAATAATATGTTTTCCTATACAAACTTTCTATGTTTGGGAAGTCAACATCAAAAGCGGCTATGGAAAAGGCGGTGTGCATTGCAAATCACCAGGAAGCCAAAATAATTGTGTAGAGCAAAAAATAGTGAAAATGACCACTTACTAAAGATAGTAAGCCCCTTATATGGGTGCTTACTAAAAATAGTAAGTCACCCCAAGAAGTGGTCAAGGTGAAGGTAGTTTTCACAAGAGAGAATGATGGATTTCATCACATCACGATGGTCAAAAAGAGGCAAAAATCACCTCTTACCAAAATAGTAAGTCTCCCTTCTGGGAACTTGCTATTAATAGTAAGTTACACTCAAAGGGAAGTTTTCACCCAATGGGACATAAAAAGATAATCATTTAGGGGGACATCATCGTTCGGGATCATTTATGGGAATTTCTCAAAGGGAATTTGAGGTCCATCCCAGGGAACTTGACAGTGTCTTTCAACACTCGCTTCATGATTCTAGTCACAGGTATATCATATTTAGGGTGGGAGTTGTAGTCTTTGGTAGAGTAGTTCATTTAACTTGGCAAGCATCCATGAGCGAAGATGAAGGAGTCTCTCAGGGTGCAAAGAGTTTGGAGATGTAGAGTTCACTACAATGGATCACTTCATCGGATTATCTGATAAGGATCTGAGGCAATCCTCCTTAGTTCTTTCTCTCCCCTTCTTCTCTCTTCTCTTCCCCCACTTTCTTTCTCCCCGTTCTAATTCTTCATTGGGGTTGCACTTTTTCATAATGCCTTTAATTAATTTAAATTTTTTTTTTTAATGTAACAAGTCACCCTTAAGTCATAAAAGGGGACTTAATCTTTTCCTAAGAATGTAAAAGGTCATAAGTTGTAATAAGGCATATGCAAAGGCATTGGGGGGTAGATGAAGAGTCAGCTCTCATTCTATAAATTATAAATCCATTCCAATTTCAAGGGGTTGGTGATCTATTATTTATACTCAAGAGTTCGTTTTACTTAGAGAGAACAAAGGAGATAACCATTTTCTTCAATTTTCCCCCACTCTCAAATTTCTTCCATTTCCATGCTATGTACAATTTATTCTCAAGCATCAATACAAGAAGAAGGAGTTTCATGCTTTTTTTGGTGAGGAAATTTTAGAAACTTTGAGTTCTCAATCTTAACTCATTTTGTTTCTATTTGTAGGGTTGTTTCTTCTTAACTTTAATGCGTGTGTGAAATTTCTGATTAATGGGTGTGGGACTCTAATTTTATACCCATGACATTAATCACCTCTTCTCTTATCTCACTCCCTTTCCCACTCTCTTGAAAAATTCCTCTCTAGAAAGAAATTGCTAGCTTTTCTGCAGGGTCAGTGGAGTGCACCTATTAAATCCTTGACCACAAGGCCACTAAGAAAATTCACATTTAGTCACGCATGCATATACGACAGTTGCAATGGTTAAGTAGAGGGACTTAGATTCCTAGAGCGTTAGTAAGAAATCCTAAAGTTTGTACACGTGGAATTTTTTTTTGACAATAGTTTTCGGCACCCATTGTGGGGTAGATTTAGCAACATTTGCACCCAAAATACGACCGCAAGGTCCAAAAATTCAAAAAAATCAAATATTAAAAGAAACAAAACAGAAAAAGGGAGTTCATGAAAATTCAATGCTAAAAGATACATTGTCAAATTCCTACACGTGACCTTTCATATTCCATAGTTTCCTTTCGTGTTCCCACTACAAGTGTTTCCAAAAGATGGCTGAAGGAAGATACACCAGGTTGAGTAGGTCGAAAGGTGTTGTAGATTCCAATTTCTAGGATTTTCAAAATCAACAAGAATGAATTAGAGATACTCCATACTTCTTCTCTCAAGCCTCATCTTCAAGCAGTTCACCCAAAAATCCTATCTAAACTCTTTTTGATACTCCCCCTTCAAGTTATCTCATTTTTCAACCACCCTTGAACATTGAGTTCTCAAAAGAAGAAGAATTTTTAGAAGCAAGATCAGAAACAAAAAAAACATAGCAGATGAAGTAGAAAGACCTCAACCCATTATTCCATGGGAAAGGCATATAGAAAAAATTACTCTTAAACCACCTCTTCATGATCTACCAACAAGTTCTCGCAAGAAATTCCCAAATTTCAAAGGTGACAACACATAACTCCCTGAAGAGCACATATCGGCCTTCACCACATCATGTGGCATTCTTGGTGTCCAACATGAAGATGTCGTTATAAAATTGTTCATGGAGTCTCTTGAAGAAAAGAAACATAATGGTTCTACCTCTTACTTGGCTGATCCATCACTTATTGGAACGAAATCAAGATTGCCTTCGAGGAAATATTTAAATCAACTGAAGATTTTTAGGATCTCTTGGTGCAGTTGGCTCAAATGAATAAAGGAGAAGGTGAAACTATGAGATAATTTGTGGATCATTTCTAATGGTTTCTTTGAAGGATACTAGAAGAGGATTCACCATCTAAAAAACAATTTCAAAAGATTCTTCATCAATGCTCAAGCACCAGAGGTATGATTTCTCCTACAAAGAGTTTAACCAAGAAACATTGTAGAAGCACAAAGGATGGCCATTGAACTTGATGATGATCTCATCCTATCAAGGAAGATAAATAATCCATCAAAGGGTAATGCTCAACATACAGGAGATCAAAGAACATATCCATTGCTGTAAAAATTGGCAAATGAGATGGCCTCATTGAAGAGGGAAATTTTTGAAAAAATATCTTGTCAAAGAAACAACACTAGTCAAATTGCAGAAGCATCCCAAAGGATTTCCTTGGAGGCCTCACCTGACAATGAAAATTACAGGATTAAGTAAAATGAAGAGGATATTTAATAAGAGATTGAGGTGGTGATTTTTTAGAAAGTGATGAGTTTGAGAATAATACACAAATAAGATTATGCAAATATTCTGGAGGTGATGAAGATGACGAAGAAGATGCACCTAGTTTCTCATGTGTGGTATTCAATCATTCTCAGTCTGAGAAAGGAATACCTCCCTCCACTACTGCAAAGAAAAATAAGGTTGATGATTCTCCTATGGTGAATTCACAAAATAAAATAATCATTCGAGGATCTCTGCTCCCACCCTTCATGGAGCCTGCATTATTGAAGTTTTATAATGAGAAGACATCTTCATGGAGTCACTTACACATGACATGTTCAAGTTTTTTAGAGAGTTCCTCTCCTCATCCTGTGAGGAAATGAAAAATTTAGCGAGGGGGGAGGATGTTAGGTAAAACCTCTTTTACCATAGGTAATTTAGCATTTACCTTTGATAGTTATTTTTTTACTTATGGTTAGGTAGGAAACATGTTATTTAATATTTGTTATATGGTTGAAACAATTTATTTTGGCATATTATAGTTATGTATGTTTATCTTTATATGGTTATGGTTTTATAACCATATTATTGTATTATTATATTCACAAATGTGTGTATTATTGTACCTATAATATTTTTCTTATTTATTTGGGTGTGCCATATCTATAAATATTGCAGCCCTCTCATTCCTTTGTAATCTTCTTAGAATCTAGATTTAATCTTGTTGTTTTTTATATTAATAAAATACTCACAAGCTGCCTCCTTGTTTCCATTCCTTAGAAACAAATGCACATTCACTTGGTCTCTTACGGTGAATGCAAGAACGATCACATATTCATACATGATGCATGATGCTTGACACCACTCTTTACTAGTCCCGTTAGGGCTCCTGGGGGCATATTCCTTTGCTACTCTCACTCTCCACATATTATAGGTTCTACTGTTATATTATTAATTAATTTTTTCTTCTATTACTTAAGTTTTGTTGATATATACATTCTTTACAAATTACTTATCTTTCTAACATGTTAACTGGTGTTTCGTGTGTAGAATTTATCTTGAAGGATCAATATAACCATGGTTATCTGAAAAGTCTTGTTTCCTAGTGTTTTTTATTATTTTTAGGCTATGCCCTATGTCTTGTTTGATCATTGTATGCTTTTGGCATACATCATCCCTGATTGTCTTGTGACAATATGAGTGATTTCCCATGTTTAAAACCCACTTTCTGTGGTCCGTCTCATCTTCCTAATTTCTTTCTACATTCTCTTCTATTGCATGCTAGCTCATTTTTACTAACTCTTGTTACTATCCTACTTTGTTTGCATGTTCCTTGCCTTCTACCATGCACATTCCCTACCCCCTATAGGTATCCACTTTAGATATGAATATTAGTATCAGGTCTTCTCCTTTGGATCAAATTCTCCTATAGTCATCACATGCACCCCAAATGAGGGGGGAATTTATCAGGTGAACAAATAACCCCTTAATGAAACTTAGAGCTATAGTAAAACACATCATATTACAAAATTAGCACATGAACATGGTTACAGATTGGCTTAGAATCATACTTGGTTCTAAAACATAAAGCAGAAACTAGCGCCCTGACCTAGACAGTAGTGACGGGTGCTTGTGTCTCCCCCAGAAGCTAGTGTTTGGGTTTGGGGGAAAAAATTAAATTACTCATTTCATCATAGTTTACAACATTTTTCATATCAGTTCTCCAATAGTAGGAACTTGCCTCCATTTATAGAATTCAGTCTATCAGTTACATTTTAGTTATAATAAAAAATTGGAATAAAAGGAACCAATCAGGGATGTACCATCTATAGTTGTGCTTATTTAGGAAGCATGATGGAAGGAGAGAAAATATGTACCCCTCTTCTTAATAATCTTCTCCTTGTGTGAGATCACCCAAAAACTCACTCTTGGTGTGATATCACCCAAAAAACTCACTCTTGGCATGAGATCACCCAAAAACATCATCATCAACATTAAAATCCAAAAACCCCAAGAAAACAAGATAATTTTCTATCTCATACTCTCTCATACATTAGGTAAACACTTTCGTTTTACACACTTTTACACTCTTTACTTACTTATACATGCATTGTTGTGATTTTTCATATACAAGACATAGACTCTGACTACTCTCTCGCTCTTCTTTTGCACATATTTCCTTAATACACAAAAATAATCAACTCACACAAGCTCCGATAACACATTATTATGCATACACTTCACCCTTAGGGTCCTGTTAGTACAAATCAGCAGCACCCCTAGATGCAAATCAAGTTTCTAAGTTGATGTTTCAGGCATCCAGTGTGATTGCACAACATTGAATCCTTTCTCCAAGTGTGGGACTTGCAAAAATGAGAAAGGAATCTCTAGAGAAGGCTGGTTCCTCTTCCTAAACTACCTGCCACAAGCTATTCCAGTGCAGGCAAGATAATCTAATCCTAATCTAACCTCCAAGGAGACAAGGAGAGAGAGAAAAGAGAAAAAAACAAAATCCTACACTAAAACATTGATACACTAGAGAAGGAAAATGTTGAACATCTATCAAAACTGCTATGAAGACAGCTCCAACCTTGCAATGAACATTTAAACGTGCACAAATACCTGTAATGAAGAGAGGCAAAAAGAAAACAAGAAAAAAATGAGCAAGGATGGACAGATGCATCATAAAACACGTTTTTTGTTGCTCCAGAAGTTTACACAGAACATCATTTTAATGGTAAAAGGAAAAAAATTCCATTACAGAGTAGGGAAGGAGGTTCAAACTCCATTTTCAACCCTAGGGAAGAAAAGAAAGGAGAGCAGAGTAGAAAATATGAACAACCACTTAAAAAATGAGCCAAATCTGGCTTTTTACAATGCAAGGGTCGAGCCCAGGAGAGAGAAAATGTGTAAAAACATGGGAGCCATTCCTAATTGAATGAAGATGCATTAAAATAGCATGAGTGTCCTTACAAACCCATGCCTTGACATTTTTGGCCATGCTGGAGAAGAATGCAACCCATTTTGCATTAAAACTGGTTGTTGAAACGTCATTTCTGGCCATTACCACGTGCCAGAGATGTTTCTTGATTTTCTCTCTCCAAACTCCATCAAAATGCAAAAATTACCTAGGAATAATGTAGAGAATTTCACCATATTTCCATTGATATAAAGAACGCGAAAATCTGAGCTTTGGATCGAAAGTTATGGCCATTTGAAGATTTAGGGCAAAAATAGGCCCAAAACGGATCGGCGGAAAAAAATTTGAATTTTTGACCCGTTTGGTCTTTGGAAATTTTTTGAATTTTTTCCGCACTCCACCACTTGGATGACATGTGGCGAGATTCCATTTGGTGGTGGGGGCAGTGGGCCAAAACTCACCCTTTGGACTTTCGGCAAAACATTTTGCCAAAAATTCTAATTTTTTGCCCCGCTCCACTGGGTCGATGGTGAAGACACGTGGTGAGATTTGATTCATCTGCAGGCATCCTTTCAAAATTTTACCTTGCGCCAAACACTTAGTAATTTTTTCAACTTTCTTACCCTTCTGACATGTGGCCAGTTCTGATTCATCTGCAGGCCTCCTTGTCTCTTTGTGGCCTTTTCACCTTTTCGCGTCCCACGTATCCCTCGCATACTTTTGTCCCAACTGTCCCAGAAAAAAATCTCTTGCTTCGGCTGATTCGGGCTTCCTTGTTCCTATTTGTGGCCTTTTCACCTTTTTGTGTCCCACGCGTCCCTCTCGTACCTTTTTCCCAACTGTCCCATGGACTACCTAGGACAAATATCTCTGAACCGCCTGAAATGGATTGTCTGTCAGCAAATCGGCCAATTCATGTCCCACGCGTACCTCACATTCTTTTGTCCCAGTTGTCCCAAATTGCATGAAACAAAAGACTTAGATGATTTTTATTGCTTTCGGCCATTTCAGCTTTTCGCGTCCCGACGTCCCAACTATCCCGCAGACCGCCTGGGACAAAAATGTCTGACTTAGCCGATTTTCTTTGTTTTTTTGGCCCCAAGCTTGGTACGATGAACCTCAGTATGACCCAAACTGGTACGACCCGAAATGCTTTAAAACAGTCCTGTAACCTTATTTTTTGCATTTTTTCCATTTTCTCTAACTCGTTGGGATTTCTTCTTGGATGGGAGAGTTAGAAAAGGGCCGAGGGGACCCCGAAAAAAATAATTTTGGGCCTTGAATCAATCTACTTGCTCGGGACTGAATAAGTTGATGCATGTTATCAAAATTACCTTGAGGGGTGAATTTTGGATAACAATTTTGGTGACTCAGCGGGGTTACCTACCTGCTAGGTAGAAGATCAGTGGCCTTTTAGCAATCCATTGGGCATGGAGTCATAAGCAATAACTTGAAACCAACCTGATATCTTGAAAAATTCCCTCTGAGCCACTTGAAACCCATTGAACTTAGAGTTTCTCTCACCAAAATGCCATCAAAATGAACTGTGCAAGGGCAAAACCAGCAGCACCAAAAGTATGTACAAACTGAAAATTATACATGCTCCAAATGGAACATGCAGAGTGTGCACAAGCACTTCTTTTACTGAAAGAAAACCTACCTACTCTACTCTAACTGGAAGCAAAGGTGAGCTAAACAAACCCTGCAACTGGTTGTGCAAAATAGCTTCCTTTCTTCAAAATTAGCAGCCATGCAAATGATTTGGAGCTGATTGTGGCTGCTAGGACGGGTGGAAAATTAAGAAGAAGCTATTCTTCCACCCAAATCATCAAGGTATCAGGTGAAGGCAAATTCAATACCTCTTTTAGTTGTTCTGCATCTAGATTGGAGAGGTATGACAACTAATCCTTGGTTCTTTGTAGCTCATCCTCATGTTTAGAGGCAAGCATGACTGGTTGTGGCTTCTCCTTTGGCTCCAATGAAGCCAAATACCTGATTGGGCAAGGTTTGATCCGTTTGATATGCCCATAATTATGATTTTTAACTCTAAGAATGGATTTCTCTTGTAGACCCTCTTGAATGGATGGTGTGGAAGCAATGGTAGAACCCTTCTTCCCTTTCTCTTCCTCCAATGAAGAACATGGAAGATTTAAATCTTCCAATCTTGATTCCAAAGAGCTACTATAAGATGCAGGCTGCTACAAATGAATGCTCTCCTCCATGATAGTAGGCTCTTGTGTTTGGAATGTGGATGATGAAAGAGAGAATGGTGGAAACTCAACCGGTTCTTCTTCATCAAAATAGCCCTCCAAATCAGACAGGTAAACTGCCTCATTGTTGTTCTGCTGAAAATGTTCAACCTCTCCCATGGTGTTCACTTGATCTGCAACTTGATCACCATGGTTTCTTTCATCCTCCAACATTGATTTTGAGAGATCAAACTCTTCTTTAGTACTAGAACTTGAGAGAGATGAAGTAGAAAGAAGAATTGAAGGTTCTTCTATAACCTACTTTGTGCTCAAAGCCTTTGGATCTGAACTTTTCTCCCCCATAGCTGGAATGTGCTCCTCTTCTTTTGGATTTGGAGCAGCTTCTCCTTCCTCCAATGTTTGAAGACAATCTTGCTCTTGATAGAACTCTTCCTCTAGCACGAAGTTCGTTAAGTCAAACTCTTCGATCTGCTGCTCTAGAGGACAAGTTGGGACTGTAGGATCTTCTTCTGAGCTTTCTTCCTCTATGGCTGATTGTGCAACTTGAATTGAATCAGCATTCCCTTCGAATAGAGTGCCAACATGGACACTACTTTCTTAGTAAACTGACTACTAATCTACTTCTTCTTTTTGCTCTTCTCCTGCTGCAGCAAAATCATTCTTAACCATCACCTTTTCTCCAACTCCAACCTCTTTTGAAGGCTTAACCATCAAGGGGATCTTTTTCATCCCAAATTTAAGAGCCCAACTCTTGAGACTTCAAATTTCTTCATCCTTGTTTGGCTTTTCTTTTTGCTGTTGTTTTCCTTGACTAGAATTTTGATTTTTATCCTCCCAACATGGATTTGGGAATGCAAGAGGAGAAGTGGATTGTAACTCAATTGATTTTGCAATTTTTTGTGGTGGTGGAGGAGGTAGAAACTCTTGTTTCTTTGGAGGAGAGGGTATTTCTGTTAGTTCTTGTGAAGGGGATGAATTTTTGGAAGGAAAAGGGACAAAAGAATTGAGATGAGGTGGAAGACTAGGGGGTGGAGAAATGGATTCAACACTTGGGACAGAAGATGGAGAGTTTAAAACTTGACACTGCTGAGATAAAATAGATTGGGAAAGAGGAAAAAGAAAGGCATGAGATGACATGCTTACCCGTTGACAAGGTTGCTGAATACTCCTATCATACACCTCTATTCCTTCAATCCACTTTGCAAGCAATGGCAGTGTTGTAATCATGAAGTCAAGCTTCTCTTGAGGGCTGTAATGCCTTGGAAAAGGTCCCACCCATTGACAGGGTGCTCCACAACCAATTCCAAATGCTTTCATTTGTGCTTGAGCCCTGGACTGCACCATGTTTACCTCCATCTTTTGGATTTTATCCAACAAACCAGCATCTTGCATCTGATGGTCTTCATTATATGCATACTATTGCTCTTGGAAAGCTCCATAGCCAAACTGATTTTAGCATTGTTGCTCATATGGGTATGTATGCTGATTTTGAATTTGTTCAAAATGCTGATTTGGAAGATTTGTAGAAACATGTTAGAGGTGTGATATACTGCTATTGTAAATGTGAATTCCATGATGGAAATGAAGTCATGATTGCACAACTTCATGGAATGGAAAAGAATGAAAATGATGGGAAAGAGAATGGATGGAAATGAATGGAAAATGGGTCTGCAACTTAGAGAATGAGTTGTTTACCAGATGGAGTCGCCAGATGTACTTTTGAAAGTGCCTCCAAAAGGCTGAATCTTTAACAAGAACACACCAACCTGTCAAAGATAAAGTGAAAGACCTCTAAGGTCCCACCGGGTGTGCCAAAATTGTTGTTGCAAATTAGCAGCACCCCCTGGATGTTGATCAGGCTTCTAATTTTATCATTCTAAGCATCCAGTGTAATTACACAACATTGAATCCTCTTCCCATGTGTGGGACTTGTAAAAATGGAAGAGGAATCTCTAGATTAGAGGTTGGTTCCTCAACTCCTTTGATCAGCTATTTCACTTACACAATTGCAGAGGTTACTTAAACCAAACTCCTAAATCTACTCTAAACTCTTAAACCGTGACCCAAGGAGAGAGAAACATGGGAAAACATGTAAGGGGGTCAAACATTGACGGCAAAATGCTGCCATCAAATCCAGCATGGGCCACCTTGCAACCCATTCCCCTGACATGTTTAACCATGTTGGGAGAGAATCGAGCCATTCGTCATTAAACATGGTCCGTTAAAAAAACGTCATTTCTATCCATGACCCACGTGCCAAGAGATGTTTCTGATTTATCTCTCCAAACTCTCACCAAAATGTAAAAATAACCTGAAAATCTTGTAGAGAATTCACCAGCTTTCTGAATATAAGAACTGAAAACCGAGCTCGGATCGAAAGATATGGCGCTGTTGAAGTTTTTAAAGGGAAAAATATGGCCAATCGGGTCTGTGGAAAAAATTCAAATGTTTGCACCTTTTGGTCCTTGCAAAAATTTCCAAATTTTCCCCTTCCGCTTCCCCCTGCTCCACACTCTAGTGCCATGTGGCGGCAATCTTATTGGCCACGGCCTTTCAGGATAAATTTTTTTCCCAAAACTCCTCCAAAGCCATAACTTCAAAAATACTGGAGTTAGGAGGAAAATTTACCTTCTGAAAGTCTGAGAAAGAGCTCTATCCATGGTGGCCATTTCTAGAAGGTTTTAGTTCTTGAAAAGCAAAATTTTGTGACTAAGGCACAAGAGAGGGAAGAATGAGAGGAGTTAGCCCAATATAGCAGGGCACATTTTTGATAACAGATCCTTGAGAGATGGCTTCTATGCACAATCTCTGATCCAACACACAATATGAATTTCTCCACTCTTCTTCCTAACGGAACCAAGTTTGGCAACCCCACTCGAATCTTGATATGGAATATGATTCCTTGATTCATCAACTTATTCAATTCTTTTCTCATGAGAGGCTCCAATGTGGGATGGACTGACCTTTGTTTCTTCCTCCATGGCTGATTGTGGCAACTTGAATTGGAATCAGCATTCTCTTCAAATAGAATGCTTTAACCTGGACCAATAATTCTAAGAAAAATGATTTACTGATCGTTCTCTTTTGATATCTCTCCTGCTGACAGCAAATTTCAGTTCCCTTAACCACCCACTTGTTTTCCAACTCCACCCCTTCTAAAGCTTAACCATTCAATGGGATCTTTGTCATCCAAATTTAAGAGACCACTCTTGAGACTTGAATTTCTTATCCTGTTTTTTGGCTTTCTTTTTCTTTTTTTTTTCCTTGACTAGAATTTTGTTTTTATCTCCCCAACATGGATATTGGGAATGACGAGGAAGAAGTGGAATTGTAAATCAAATGGCTCGGAATTTTTGTGGTGGTGGAGGAGGTAGAGGTAGAAACTTTGTTTCTTTGGAGGAGAAGTATTTCTGTTAGGCTTGTATGGAGGGGAGACTTTTGCAAGGAAAGGGGAAAGGGAAAGAAGAATGAGGTGAGGGTTTGTGTGGGAGATAGGGGAATGGAGAAATGGAATTAACTCCTAGGGCAGAATTGATGGATTAGAATTCTGAAATTCAAATGAGATGATGCTACTTGAGTAATGCGGAAGAGGAAAAACTAGATGATGGTGTAGAACCTACCCATTGACGAGGTTGTTCAACACAAGTGTCTAGGCCTCTATTTCTGGTTGTCCATTGTGCAAGTTGGGGGTAGATCTCCATCATGAAGTCCAGCTTCTCCTGAGGGATGAAGTGTCCTTGGAAAAGGGCCTCCCCATGGAAAGGAGTCCTTTGCAACCAATTCTGAACGCTTTCATTTGAGATGTTGCTATTGATTTTGCACCAATCTTTGCCTCCATCTTTTGGATTTGTTCTTGCAGATCTGCATTTCTTCTTGACTACCCTCAAACCAGCATACCCCTTGTGCTTGACATGCTCATATCCAAACTGACTTTGGCACTGTTGCTCATATGGGTAGACATGCTGATTTTGAATTTGATCAAAATGTTGATTTGGAGGATTTTGTAAACATGTTAGAGGTGTGATATATCTGCATATGTAATTGTTGAAATTCCATGATGGAAATGAAGTCATGATTGCCAACTTCATGGAATGGAAAAGAATGTGAAAAGATGGACAAGAAGAATGATGGAATGAATGGAAAATGGGTTGCCAACCTTAGAGATGAGGTGTTACCAGATGGAGTCGCCAGATGTACTTTTGAAAGTGCCTCCAAAAAGCGAATCTTTCAACAAGAACCACACCAACCTGTCAAAGATAAAGTGAAAAGACCTCTAAGGTCCCACCGGGTGTGCCAAAATTGTTGTTGGCAAATTAGCAGCACCCCTGGATGTGATCAGATTCTAATTTTATCATTCTAAGCAATCCGTGTAATTACACAACATTGAATCCTTTCCCATGTGTGGGGACTTGTAAAAATGGAAGAGGAAAATCTCTAGATTTAGAGGGTTGGCCTCAAATCATTTGATTCAGCTATTTCACTTACACAATTGCAGAGTTTAAAACTCCTAAATTACTATAAACTCTTTAAAAACGGTGACCCAAGGAGGAAGAAAACTGGGGGAAAACATGTATAAGGGGGTCAAAACATTGAACAAAATGCCATCAAAAACAGCATGGGCACTTGAAGACCATTCCCTGAACATTTTTAACAATGTGGAGAGAATGCGAGCCATTCTTCATTAAAAAATGGTCGTTTTTTCGTTAAAAAAGTAATTTATATCCATGCGACCACGTGCCAGAGATGTTCTGATTTGCATCTCTCCAAACTCCACCAAAATGTAAAAATAACCCGAATATTGTAGAGATTTCACCAGCTTTCCATTAATATAAAGAACATGAAAAAACGAGCTCTGGATCGAAAGATTTGGGCGCTTTGAATTTAGGGAAAAATAGGGCCAAATGGGGCGGTGGGAAAAAATTTCAAATTTTGCACCTTTTTTTGGTCATTAAAAAAATTTTCCAAAATTTCCCCCTGCTCCCCACTCTAGTGCCATGAGGCGGTCTTATTGCGCCAGGGCCTTTCAGGAGAAATTTTTATTCAAAAAACTCCTCCAAGCCATAACTGTCACAAAACTGGAGGTAGGAGGAAAAATTACCTTTCTGGAAAGCTGAGAAAGAGCTCTATCCAATGGTGCCATTTCTAGAAGGTTTGAGTGCTTGACCAAGCAAATTTTGTGACTAAGGCACAAGAGAGGGAAGAATGAGAGGAGTTAGCCACAAAATGAGCAGGGGGCACATTTTGGATAACAGATCCTTGAGAGATGCTCTATTCACATCTCTGAAGTCAACACACAATATGATTTCTCCACTCTTCTTTCTAACTGGAACCAAGTTGGCAACCCAACTAGAATGCTTGATAGGGAATATGATTCTTGATTCTATCAACTTATTCAATTCTTTTCTCATGAGAGGCTCCATGTGGGGATTGACTGACCTTTGTTTCTGCCTGATGGGCTTAGTATTTGGATCCAATTCAATGGTGTGTTGAGCTAACTTTGGATTGAAACCTTTCAAATCTTCATAGCTCCAAGCAAACACATCAGGGAATTCTTGAAAAAATTGTATAAACTCGTACCTTTCTTGCTCAGTTGTCATCTTACCAATTTGGAGTGATTTGCCTCTTTCTATTGAGATGGACACTGAATTTTCTCCCTTCACTTGGATGTTTGCTTTCTCCTTCCTAAACTGATCATTAGGATTGAAAATGGACTCCAAATTAATAAGTCCCTTTGGTATTTTGTTGGTTCTCAGCTGCACCACTTGGTCACCATAATGCTGCTCCAAATTTTCCTAATTTTTGGCTGAGAATTCAGCCTCTTCTTACAAGAAATGGATGATTTGCTGATCATTTTCAAACACTTGCCAACTTACATTGTTATTTGGCACTGAAGGCCTCATAATCACATGGATGTTTTTCTATACCTTGTCCTTTTGAATGCTCTCCACAACGTCAAAGACTGCCCCAACTGCTGCAAGCCTGTTAGCAGCTTGGTTCTCTTTTCTAGGAATGGATTTTATGCTAAAGCCCTCAAAATCTTCAATAAGGTCCCACACCCTATTCTTGTAGCACTTGAGTAGATCATTCTTGATAGAATGTTGCCCCTTAACTTGGTTGACAATCAACTCACTGTCACCAAAGACTTGCAAGTTCTTTATTCCTCTCTTGATTGCGCAATGCAGTCCTTGCACCAAGGCTTCATATTCAGCAGTGTTATTAGAGCATGCAAACTGAAATCTAAAAGCTGAATAATACTTAACTCCTTGAGGTGAAACTAGCATGGATCCCCCTCCTGCACCTTGTCTACTCCTTAATCCATCAAAAAAACAACTGCCATACCTCATTGTCATCTTTGTGGTTTGGCTTGGTGATGCTAGGAATAGGCTGATTTTCTTCATGTATGCAATAGACTCCCAGCTCAGATTCTTCTATTTCTTGATAAGGATCAAAAGCATGCACCTTGCTCGCCCATTCATCAAGAGTTAGATCTGGGATGCTTCCTACCTTGGTGTCAGCTTCATCAGTGCTTGGATAATCCTTTTGATCAAACGCTGAACAATTGGCATTAATCTGACTTGGAGTGTAAGGCTCAATGTGAAAGTTTGCAATAGGTTCAGACCTGATTGTGGCTTTGGTTCCATATCTTGTTCTGAATAGCATGTGTGACCAATCAACAGACAAGTAACCTCCAATCTTAGCTATGAAATCCCTTTACAAACATAGGGAAAAGAGTGGTGGAACGTCTATTACTGAGACATCTTGCAAAAAAACCACGTTGGCACAGGCATGTAAAGTAAGACTCAAGTTTTTAATCACCCTGACTATTGTTACTGCTATCCCATCTAACTGTACCACTCCTTTGGATATGGTTTCGTACTGAATTCCCAATTGATCATCTATTTACTTGGGCATTACTGAACTACTTGCCCCGGAATCAATCATGCAATTATGTACTAATTGGTTCCCAATAATCAATGAAACATAGAATGGGGGGGGTTCAATATTTTACCTTGCTGTCCTCCATGATTCCCCTCAGGCTGGGCAGCATTTGTGAGCACCTTCTCTTGCATTTGGACTTGCTGATTTGAAGTTGACCAGTCCTTCATGGCAGCTTGTAGAAAATCTCTTTGGCCTGGGATAGATAGTGATTCCCACATTGATATGTTTACATCTGTCTTCTTCATCTGATCAATGATACTGAATGGAGATGAAGTATCCCTCTGCTGTCCCTTGGCCTGCACATTCATTCCTTGTGCATGGGCAGCAACAACTGGCATTTGGGTTGGCCTAGGGGTTGTTTTAGGCAATCCTTGCATGCTTGGGATTGCATTTTGTTTGCCAATAGTTTGTGGAGTGACAGAAGGTTGTGAATTACTTGGGGCCAATGGCTGTTCTTCACCCAAATTTATTTTCTTTGACCTTTTGTTGGCTGCAACACTTTAGGAAATCGTTTGATTCATGCCACAAAAATCTTCTGCCTGCCAATTTACAAGTGTGGTATCATTTGGAGCTGATTGCTTCTGGAATGTTTCTTGTTGCTGGTTATTTCCTTGACTACCTTCACCCTCCACACCAGTTGTTGTCACCATTAATGCTTGATTCAAGGCACCGTTGAAGCACATGGACTGGTTATGAGGTTCATTGCATGGGAAACACCAATCATACTCTTGAGCTATATTGTTTTGTACTGGCACTAATGCTTTAGATGCAGATGTAGCATTGGGGTTATAGGGCTGAAATGGTTTGTTGGCAGGAGGCCTTGCTTGATTTAGATTTGCAGCTGGATTAGGTGGTCTATGAGGTTGATATGGCTGCCTATTAGGCTGAGCTTAAGGCTGGAAGGAAGTTCTAAAACCTTGAGCTTGTTGCCTTTTGAGTGTAACTAGCTCATTACCTAGATTTTACAATTGCTTCATGACTTCTTGAAGTTCATTTGAGGCACTAGAAGATGAAGTGGAAGCTTCACTTGAATTCTGATTTCTAGGAGTGGGAATAGAAGCTAAATTAGGCACTTGGCTAGTACTTGGGCTCTCTAAACTTGGAAATAATGGCATTAGAGGCCTAGGAGCCAGCTTGCCAGCTTGAATCAAACAATTTTCAGCTCTAATGGTAATGCTATAAGCAATGGGGATAGTTGTGCCTCCCATGGACTGAATTAACATAGAAATATCAAAATTTAAAGCTTTAAGGTAATAAAGAAAAGCACCTTCTGCTATTGGCCTGACTGCCACTAGAATTCTCTCCCAAGTCCTTTGAAATCTAAAATTAAAATCAGTCAGCTACTCATTGGGAGCTCTTTTGATAGTTGTCAGCTGCTCCAAAAGGGACAAGTTGTCTCCCTTTTCCCCAAACTACTCATGGATGGCTATACATAGTTGATTCTAATTTTGAATAGAACCTAAGGCAAGACTCCTGAACCATTACAAAGCTTTCCCTTTGAATGAAGATGCCAGTAGTTTGACAGCAACTTGCATCTCATTGATCTCATGGATTACAAAAATGTTAGCAATATCCTTAACATGATCACCAGGTGAGGTCTAATTTTCTCCAGTGAAGTATGGAATGTTCTTCAATGCTGCAACTAGGATTGGATTTTGTGCATTGAGAGCAAGTGGGCTACTGCCAGTGAAATTGACATAGGGGTTGTTTTGTGCCATTGTGATTGGCCTTAGAACCCTTGTTGATTGAATGAAAGGCCTACCAGGTGGAGGAGTTGAGAGAGTTCTATTTGGTGGAGATGGGGACCTTTGGATTCTCCTCCCACTTTTCCTTATTCTTGGAGATAACTGCAGATATTCAAACAGCACCTCTTCTTCTCCAGCTCTTGACCTTGTAGTGATACTTCTCATGAGTTTTCAGGTCTGCACTGCTAAAACCAGTTGATTCTTCTTCCTTGGAGTTGCCAGATGTGTAATTTATAGCTCTTTTAAGCAAGAAACTTGCAAAAAATGTACATCAATTTTGTTGCAATGAAGATGAAGACCTCTAAGGTCCCACCGGGCGTGCCAAAACTGTTTTTGCAAATCAGCAACACCGTTGGATGTTGATCAGATTTCTAGTTTGATATTTTAGACATTCAGTGTGATTGCACAACATTAAATCCTCTCTCCAAGTGTGGGACTTGTAAAATGGGAAAGGAATCTCCAGATTAGAGGCTGGTTCCTCAACTCCTCTGATCAAATTTATCACTTAGAAGTTACAGAGGTTTAAATTCCTAATCCTACCCTAAATTCCAAAGGAGACAGAGATAGAGAATGCAGATAAACTAAAACTAATGCTAATAGGTGATGCACCAAAGGAGTGGTGAGCATTTCTCACTTCTGCAGATTGACACAATTCATAAAATGCAACAAAACAACATGCAAAAACTGATAACTATAATGAAGAATCAGAAATTAGTCAAACAACACCAGCAAAGGATGAAAAATTAATCACAGGGCCTGTATTGTTATTTTAACATCAAAATCACTTGCATTACAACACCTGGGAGGCAAAAATGAGTTGTAGTTCTTAGAAAAGGTCTAATATTCCACCAAAATCACTTCCAATGTGAGAAAGGGGACCTGCAATACACAAAAAATGTTCAACCCTTTGAAAATGAGCCAAATCTGGGTTTTACAGTGCAAGGGACGAGCCCAGGAGAGAGAAACGTGGGAAAACATGGAAGGGATTCAACCATTGACCAAAATACATTCAAAACAGCATGGGCATCCTTACAGACCCATCCCTTGACATTTTTAGCCATGCTGGGAGAGAATGCAAGCCATTCTTCATTAAAAACGGTGGTTGAAACGTCATTTCTGTCCATGACCACGTGCCAGAGGTGTTTTTCAATTTTATGTCTCCAAAATTCATCAAATTGCAAAAATGACCTTGTAATTTTGTAGAGAATTTCACCATCATTCCATTGATATAAAGAACGTGAAAAACCAAGCTCTGGATCGAAAGATATGGCCATTTGAAGTTTTAGGGAAAAACAGGGCCAAATCGGGTTGGTGGGCAAAAATTCAAATTTTTGCACCTTTTTGGTCATTTGGAAAATTTTCCAAAATTTCCCCGCGCTCCACCACTCTAGGTGCCACGTGGCGGCATCTCATTGGCCATGGGCCTTTCAGGGGAAATTTTTTCCAAAAAACTCCGTCGAGCCATAACTTCAAAAATACATGGAGTTAGGAGGAAAACTTTACCTTTCTGGAAATCTGAGAAAGAGCTCTATCCAATGGTGTCATTTCTAGAAGGTTTTGAGTGCTTGAAAACCAAAATATTATGACTGAGGCACAAGAGAGAAAAAAAATGAGAGGAGTTAACCACAAAAAATGAGCAGGGGCACATTTTGGATAACAGGAATTCATTCTATAGTCTGATGGCATGCGATAGACTCAAGGGTTGTGCTAGAATTGGTGGCTAATGTTGGAGGCTGTAGACATAAAATCACGCACTTTGGGTAATTATCTAGTCTTGATTACATACTACTATTCATGTGATTCCTAAGTAAGAAAAGTACTAATTAACCCATTTATTTGGCCACCTTTCTTTGCTTTCTGTTGTTACTTTTAGTTTTGCACCCTTACATGCTCAGTCTTACTTTTTACTCTTTGGAATTTGTCATCCTAGACACCAGCGTCTAGCCAAAATGCCAGGACCCAGCTAGGAAGCCATCACCCAGCCAGGAACCCTCATCCCCTCTGAGAACCCCTATCCTATTTTTAGTTTACTCACACTTTTGGTCCCTTTCTAGCCGCTTGAGCATCTTATCTTTTTGGTAGTCAGCCTTTTTAGGGTTAATTATGAAATTCAAGAAAGGGAATCATATTAATATAAAGTTATGTGATCATAATAAAGAACCAAGCACTAAGCACTATCTATCACCACCTAAGGTTTCATTCATCAAGGCATCTAATAGCTCCATTGGATCCATCTAACTCCATCACAAAGGAGATAAGGGTTGGTTTTTCTACACCACACTTTATAGGAGGGAATTTCATTCTATTTCATGCACACATTTACTACATACTACATCTAGCTACTTGCTCACTATCCAAGTGTGACTGGCACAAGAGCAACGCACACACACACACACACACACACACACACACACACACACACACACACACACACACAACTACATTGGTTCTAAGATGTAGTTCATTGTTTAGTCGTAAGTTCACCATTGTGATAGATAAGGATAGTCTGACCCCTTCTTCCAATCCACCTTCCACTTAGATTTCTCATACTCTCATTACTATGGCTAGCCAGGATGCTAGTGCTAGGCGCCCTCGTCCCCACTTTTTGGGCACTTTCTAGCCATTTGAGCATCTTAACTTTTTTAGTGGTCGGCCTTTTCGTGAGGTTAATTACACCAATTCAAGAAAGGGAATCATATAAATATAAAGCTTATGTGATCACTAACATTAGGGACTCAAGCACCTAAGCATCTACTATCTCCACCTAGCCATTTCATATCATCCACAGTTTTTTCCCTACTCCAGCTAACCATTTTCACTCCACCTCTTAGATCCATCACAATGTGGCAAAAGGCTGATTCATCTACATGACACTACAAGATTTAGGCTCCCTCTATCAAGATTTCCATGCACACATTATTTACAATTGCTACAGGATACTTCTCGTGCTATCTTTCTATTATGTACTTCAAGTGCGACTGACTACAAGAGCAACCTAGGGCATGCAATTCCGCATCATCACACATATAACTAAACTGGGTCGTGAGATGTAGTGTAACACTCAAATGCTAAGTCCCATCATTTAATGGTAGTATGAGTGACAGTCACAACAGCCTATCTGATTTGTCCACGTGTCTTGTTTAGGGTTTGCATGTTTTGATCATGTGGTCTTTGCTAGGTGATCTTCCACTGTAGTTTTCCATGATTTATAGAGACATTCGGTGGAATCAACGATATACACACAACAAAAGGAGAACAATTATGAATATCTTACGACACCTCTGGAGGATGCTTTTCTCAAGCACTTCTCTATCAACATCATCTCTAAGGTGCTTAGAATATCAACTCACCAGTGTTCCCATGGGCACCCCTAATGAACACTTCTGCAGGCACCCTATTTCTTATGATACAAAATCTACTTAGATCTATGTTTTTCTACGAGCTTGCTGACTGTGAGGTTCATGACTTATCTCTATTCAAAGCCGGTATCAACTGCAACACAGTCCAATAGATTTTTTCTCTGTGAGATCAGCTAAGTCTCATTCTTACCCTCTTTGTCATACTTTTAAGGGTTCCATTATTTATTTCTTAGCTTGTTTGGGTATTATCTTTAGTATTTCGAGTATTCATTTATCTTACTGAAAAACTTGCAAATTAGGATTAGGCTATTCAAACCATCAGTAACCAAACCAAATGATTCAAAAATTATTGTAAACGCGGTATCCACCACCAAAGAGCTTCAATCGTAACTGCCTCGATGCACATACATGAATTTAACTGTCATTCCACATATTTTAATTCTACATCTTGTCGAATGTAATCTAATCACACTTCCTCCTATTCTCCAATTATATCCATATCATCCAAAAGGATGTAATTATGATGAAAACTTCCATTGTGGCTATCATCAATGCGTAGTGATTTCTGTAGATCATTGTTTAAAACTTAGAAACCTCATTCAAGATTTGATTGAAAATAATAAAATTGAGCTTGTAGAGACTACCAATTATGTACATATCAATAAAAATCATAATCTCAATATCTTTAACAATCCACTTCCAAAACACGATAAAAAACTAGAAGACTCCTCAGCTAATCATACATACCGTGCAATGCCTCCTCCTGCATTAAGGGCTCTTGATTTCCTAGTTGCTCATTTTGATATTTCTCCACCAGTTAATTCTTTCTCTGACCATGATTACCATGTGGAATTATCTTTTAATAACTTACACATTAATTCCTCTATCAGATCTACCCTTATCAATAACACCAAAGGTTGATCCAGCATGGCCCATTAGCGTGAGTTCTATTCCACTTCTTGCTGATATTGGTTATCTAATTTCACAAATTTCATATATAATGAACAATTCGTATGATGTTTTCAAGCTTCACTTTATATTTGGTACTCTTACTATGTTAGTTCCCTTCCTTGTGGGACAAGTAGTCAACAAGTGTGATATGCTCTTAGGCCTCATTTGGATTCACAGGTCTAATTCTATCATCTCCATGAATCATTTATGTCTAAAATTCATTCATAATAATCAATTAATTTCTATCAATGGTGTGCCTCCATCTACTCCATGGTCACCCACCTCTTCTTGTGGTTTTTAATGCATCACCTCATCCATCTAATATGCCACAACATCTCAAACCTAAAGCACAATCTGCTCATAACTCGCCTGTTTACGCACAACCTATGCATTCACATTGCTATGTTAGGCTTGTACATAAGTCTAGGTACATTTTTAGGAAAACTCCTTCATCTAGACACACTTCGTCACCTCATTTTATTCCTCGTAGGTGTCCATTACCACCACACCCTACTTCACAAAGGTTTCCATCACCTTTGCATTCTACTTCACATATATCTCTATTACCTGCACATTTTATTACACCAAGGTGTCCACCGTCTACTCATCAGTTGTATGCATATATGATTCATTCACCTCGCAACTTCTATCTCATTTACCACAACTTCTAGAGCATAATCATACAGCTTCATCTCCACCAGCATCTGGTGGAGGGTGTCCATATTTCACTTTTATCGGGTAGTGCACTCATAATCACACATTTGGGGGCATCACGTTTATTCTCTCCCCACTCTAGAATCAACACGAGTCTTATACTTTGATCACATCACACTTATATATTTACACACAACATATACACCAGTATCTCCATTTCCCAATGACACAATCTTGTGCTATGGTTTACACTTGACTGTTAAGGGCATACTATACACATGAACCTCACACACACCACTACACATTACATGTCACACATTACATACTTCACACTTGCAACACATTCTTCTACACATTACACATATTCACGCATCATACACTTTTTTACACATATAATATTCCATCTACTCTACATCATTCACACTTTTTTCTTCATACATCATACACATTTTGCACACTACATTATTCTACATTTTACATGTCTTCGACATCACGCATGCTTTTACACTTCTTATATAATTGTTAGTGCATCACCGCACTTGGATGCCGAATGTTCTGAATTGATGTTTTAGACAACCTTGCACAACACTCCAAGCATGGGATATGAGAGGGGAACCTCAAGATTAGACCTACACTCCTCTTATTTAGATCATTTTTGCATAAGTTCATACATCCCACTCTACATTGAAACTAACATGGTGATACATTTTTGTCATGCCAAAAAAAAAAGATTGTAACATAAAACATACACCTGATAAGATATAATAGGATCTTAATACAAACAAAGGACTGAAACCCATTCACAAATCATTACGTCTCCAATGTACATGCATTACACATAGAAAACCTGTTACTCATCTGATTCTTGCTTGTTGGAGGTGAAAGAAGAAGTTTTCTATGTGTTCCCCCTTGAAGAAATACATTTGGCTTTTACTATGGGTCGACTAGGAGAGAGAAAACATACAAAACATGGGAGCCCATTCCTCATTGATTATAGTCAGCATGGAGGACCACACCCGTACCCTATTTTTGACAAATTTGCGACACATCACATGTCGCTGATGTCATTTCTGGCCATGGACACATACCAGAGCCATTTTTGAATTTTCCCTCTTATCAAAATTAGAGATTGACCATCGGAATCCTGTAGATAATTTCATAAGCTTTCCAATGATATGAACATCCTACTCATCTAGATCAAAATATATGAAGGTCTGAAGTTTTAGGGCAAAACGGCCCAAAAAACGGATATCGGGCAAAAAATTTGAAATGACCTTTTTAACTCATTTTCCATTTTTCCCCCGTGCCCTGCCACTTGGGACAATGGCACACTTTGGTTAGTTGACAGGGGTGTAGGGGCATCTTTTACCTTTTAGTTTTTTGGCCAAAACTTTTGCCAAATTCTCCAAAACCCCCCTTCTCCTAGGACACGCATCCTCTTCTATTGGCTCGGGCCAACGCTCCAACTCGCTCTTTAAAACTCATGGTCGAAAAAAAATTTAAGCATAGTGACACATGTCACACTCTGATTTGCTGGCGGCTCTTTTGGCTCCCCGCGTCCACTGCGTACTCTTGTCCCACTTGTACCGGGTAAATCCGATCATTCGGCCGGTTCGCGTTTGCCATGTATTCTTGTCCCATGGACTTTCTCAAATTCTTCCGATTCTTGATTCGGCTAGTTCGCGTCCTCTGCACTCTTGGCCTCATCACAGATGGGACAAATTTCTCCGGTCCGCCCGAAATGGACTTCCTTGCACCAAATGGTTGATAAATCCCAATGGAACAAAGACTTGGGAAAATTTTCTTTTCTTTCGGCTGATTTAGGCTTTTCACGTTTCTACGGCCCAGATGTCAATTGCTGCGCGGACTGCCTGGACTTAGGATTAGCTGATTTTCATGATCCTGGCCCCCAAGATCTGATATACAAAATTTACCCTACCCATATTGCATTATTACACATCATACATATTACACCCTTTTCCCAATAAATACTTATGGAATCTACTATACATATTACACATTTTACTCATCATGCTCTATGTGTTGTACACATATACAATGCTTTAGGCTAAGGGTATACATATCACCCTCATCACACTCACATGTTCAATCATTCAATCCCATCACCATGTGAAATTCCTAGCTATTGCCTTCTTCACACATATCTATTTATGGCATCTCATTATATATGCTTTATGTTAAATCATCACCTCTTTCTATCTTTTATATTCATTCATCTCATGATATACACCTTATGTTATATCATCACACTTTATAACATCCTAAACATACACCTTGTGATATACGCTTTAGGCTAAATTATCACCTCATTCCTACAACCTCAAGAATTCTCATCCCTATTTTGCATTCGATGTCATCTACACATCATCATTCTATAATCCAAAATACATGCTTAGTGCATTAACTCTTTCTAACACATGATGACACATCATTTAGACCATTTCCCAATGGCGCACTCTCATTCACGGTTCATTATTGACTATTGAGGGGGAATAAATAAATGAACCTCATTGTATGCATACACATCCACTCAGGGGGGCACATGGTTCCTATCATTCACACTGCATTTCATTCTGTCTCATCCATAACATACTACATTTCTTGGTTGCATTTTCTCTTGCTTAGATTTACTTGTTACAGATTCATCTTATTACACATACTAGATAGATATCTTGTATGTCATTATATTTAGCATACACACATGTGCATTCACTTTATTTTCTAGTTGTGATCATAGATTCTACATATCCATTACATGCATCATAGATGCTTAGTGCAGTACCTATTACCAGTCCCGCATCGGCTCTTGTGGGAATCCACTTTCGTACACTACAGGTGTTATTATTTAATATTTTTTCATAGCACATTCCTTTATCTACTTATACATGTTTTGACATAATTTTTATCTTTATAACATGTTACTGAGTGCTTTATGTGCAGCATTCTTTTGGAAAGTTTATTTGTTTCCATGGTTATTTGTTACATTGTTTGTCATTATTTTCTCTTTGTATGCTTTTGTTTGTGGTCTTTTCCCTTTTTCTTGTGTCCACACTTTTATGTTTGTGTCCATTATGGCCTTGATTGAATTGTGACATCATGAGTGGTGTCCCATGTTTGCAACCCACTTTTGCATTCTACATTGCCTTCTTACATTTTAGCTTACACATTGTCCTCATGTCTGCTAGCTTACATTTTATATACATGTTTTCTTGTACTAACACTTGTCTCCTAGCCATTTTTTTTGTGTTCCTTAATTTCTACCAAGCACATCCCCTTTCCCCCTGTAGGGCATAGATTCAACATAGTGGCCAGTCCTCTTTTGGGCCACATACTCCTTTAACGACAACATGTGAACCCCAAATGAGGGGGGATATCATTTTGGTGAATCAATCACCCCATACAACATTATACACAACATGGTACCGATACAACATAGTTTTTTTATTTTCAGATAGGGATCAGCATCAAACTTGGGTCCTTAGCACAATGGCCTTTCTTGGATGCTTGAAACCAAGGGGAAATTACACAATGATTGGTATTTCAACGCAACCTACAGAAATCCATACACCATGGATTTTACAGGACATATGGTCATTAGCACATGCATTTATACATACCATCTGTAGTGGTGTTCTACATTGTAGGAAGTGGTTAAAGGATTGTAGGATAACACCAAACTATTCTCCCTACACTTCTTCCATTACATTGGTGTGAGATCACTTGAAAAAATTGCACGTCGACATCATCTACATGATCTTTTCTACACTCTTTTTCTCATCATGGATCATGTGCACATATTTATATTCACACTTTTTGTACATATTTATATTATTTATATGCGTATTTGACTAATTTTTTTGTTTCTCTTTTGCAGGTCCATCTATATGGGAACTGGTAGTCAATATCGATGATGAAAAAATCACACACACTAATAATGACATTGACATAATCATCAACAACAGGTACATCATGACATCTACACATGTGTTTCTTCCCTGGGTTCATTTTCATCACTTTTTACACTTTCTTCTCCTTAACATCCAAACTTCACATTTTTATCACTCCACAGTTTGTCTAGTCCCTCGGCACTCTTACATCATCATTCTACATGGTTATCATGTACACATCTCTATCTACTTTATGTTACTGAGATTTCTGCTCACTAACATAAAGTGGGAGAAAATGTAGACACACAATCACACACTTTGGTTAATTATCTAGTCCTAATTACATATTACTATTCATATGATTCCTAAGTAAGAAAAGTATTAATTAACCCATGTCTTTGGAAAACTTTCTTTTATTTCTGTTGCTACTTTCAGTTTTACACCCCTTACCTACTCAGTCTTCCTTATTACTCTTTGGCATTTGTCATCCTAGACACCAGCACCGAGCTATGACACCAGTGTCAGGTGCCCTCATCCCCTCTAAGCGCCTCTATCCTCTTTGTACTTTAATCACACTTTTTGGGTCCTTTCTATCTATTTGAATATCTTATATTTTTGGTAGTTGGCATTTTCAAGGTTAATTATGAAATTCAAGGAAGAGAATCATATAAATATAAAGTTATGTGATCATAATAAGGAACCAAGCACTAAGCACTATCTATCACCACCTAATTTTGTATCCATCAAGACATCTAAGAGCTCCACTGCATCCTTCTAGCTCCATCACAAGGGGAACAAGGGTTGGTTTTCTACATCACACTTCATAAGAGGGAATTTCATTCTCTTCCATGCACACATTTACTACATTTTACATCTAGTTACTTGTTGATTATCTAAGTGAGACTAGCATAAGAGCAACCTAGGGCACTATTCTACACACACACACACACACACACACACACACACACACACACACACACACACACACACACACACACACACAACTATATTGGGTCTGAGATGTATCGCAGTGCTCAATCGTAAGTTTACCATTGTGACAGTTGAGGATAGTCTGACCCCTCATTTTTTATCTTTATTTTTTAGGATTTGATGTCTATTAGAGGGTTTTACACGTTCATACTTTATTATAGATTTAAAGTGACCTCGGTGACCTTTGGTGCAACCTCAAAATGACAAAAGGTATCTAAATTTGAACACCTTGCAACACCCGAGATGAGGTTTTCTGAGCATTTCCGTAGATCCAAGCACCCAAAAATAGGTCCAAAGCATCTACACATGCCCTTGTCCCTCTCTAGGTGCCCCAATCCATCCTGTTCCTCCAGTTCTACATTTTTCTGAACTTCAATGTGACAATCAGTGCTTCAAATTTTCCTATTTTCTAACTCTATGCATTCTCCAGAACTCTGCGAATCAACTAAGCTTTTCTACCCTCTCCTTGTAATTGGGGTTTTATTATTTGTTGCTTAGTTTTCCTTTTATATCTTTGTTGTACTTAATTTATAATTCATTTATTGCAATATTACATTCAGATTAGGCTCATAAATTACATTTTAGCTTAATCAAAGGCATCCATACCTATACTACAAGAAAACTCAAAAGACAAATCATGATGTCCACACTCATTCAATGAAAATTTCAAAGGCAATCAGTTCCAATATTTCATGGCTTTGGACCTCTATAACTATATTGTGGGAATTTACCGAACCTCTTATCTGTAAATGTAAGTAATATCATTTAATGAAATGCAATTGTGGTTTTCCTTCACGCATTTCATATTGAATATGAATCCTTGACCCTATTATCTTATTTAAATCTATATATTCTTCCCTTATAAATATCTAAGTTTGTTTTTAATTTTACATGATAGTTTCAACCGTGTCAAAAAGATAGATTTGAACCATGTTTTATTTTGGTGCATCACCTTATTTTAATTTTGCAATCCTCCTTTCCCTTCTCTCTCAACCCTCAACCCTATGAAATTTAGTTTAGAGATTAGTTGCATTCTTAGGTTGTAGGTTAGTTGTGGCAGGATAAGACACAGAGGAACCAGTATTCTCTTGAGGTTGATCTCACTTCGCAAGTCCCACACTTGCGAGATCATCCCATGTTACCCAAAGTTTTGAGTATTCATTGAACAATATTCAAGGGTGTAACTTTTGGCATTAACACAACCCATATCATCCCATTATTATTATCATACCCCTAAAATTTTGAATACTCTTGAAAACATCACACCAAGTTTAAAACATTTCAACAAATAGAAAAATATAATGCAAGCATCCCATCCTATATCACTTTGAATGAATTAATGAATGCAAAAAATAAATAATTTATTTTCTTCACTAAAATCTTGAAATTTTCTCTTGACACGAGGATTATCTAAAAATAAATGATATATTATCATATCATGATTTTTTATTTATTGACTTATGTATTTATAAAAATATTGAATCCAAATTAGGACCATGACTTTGTGCATTAAAAAGTTTCAAATCCTCAAAAGAATCAAAATAAAATTCAAAAATACCACAAAAAAATTAGGATAGACCAATATTATAGTTCTCTTCATTAACCAAAACCATAGTAGAACTCTAGAAAAAAGAAACAAATCAAAAGAGAGAGGGAAAGTTGTGGAAGAGAGAGAAACATATGATAAATAATAGGAAAACATGGAAAAGAAAAGAAAATACAGAACATTCCAAAAGTCAAAAAACACAAGTAAAATGTGATAATAAGATATAATTTGTAGGAATAAATTTAAAAAATACACTATAACTAGAGAAAATAACTAATCTCATACTGAAATTAGGATTACACATAATTATACTTGCATAGCCTTCTAACAAATCACAGGAACACAAGCTTCCTCATTGAGTTTCACAACCTTATAATGTCTCGTAACACATATAAAGACTCATGGCATCCCACAGTAATGGCACAATTGCTTATATCTTATCACACAACTCCACAATGTCATTCAAATTTCCCAATGCTTCTTATTCACCCTAAAAATAGATAAAGAGGAATAACACCTGATTTTCTAAATATATGATTAAAATTTAAAAATTGGTTGTTTTCATGTTATTAAAGTAACATTTAATATTAATATTTAATCATTCAATAAATTATTTTGAAATTGGATTAATTAGGTTGCATGTTAAATATAGAAATTGACAAGAGCGTAATATGGATGAGGAGGATCCAGATTCTGGATTCACAAAGGTCATTTCAAAAAAGAAAAAAAGAATGAAAGGATTTGAAATGATCCCAGAATCACTCTACAGTGATAAGAAAAATAAAAAAGACAACTGGGACACCTCAACATCCAGAACAACTAGATATTCTGCTAGACGATTAGTTGACTTTGGAGGAAGCACAAAAAGAGGAAGATCCTCTAAAAAGTCTCTTAGAATTAAGAGAACGGAGAGGGACATTGCAGATGGCGTTTAGCATTAGTTAAACCATTAGGAAATTCCAACCACCAATCATTCCAAATGAAGATTATTTCTTGGAACATCCGAGGCCTAAATGGAAACTCCAAGTAGAGAATCATCAAGGAGTTACGGAGATTCTAGTAATCCTAGTATTTTGATTCTGCAAGAAACTAAGATGAAAGCTAAGACCCTAGAAACTAATAAAAAGAGTTTCTGGGATAACTCTGAAATGGCGGCTGTTGACTCCCAGGGAGCTTCTGGAGGACTGGCTACTCTTTGGGATAAAAGGCATTGTACTTGTATGGTTCTCAATGCTAGTATTAATCATCTTGCAATCAAATTTGTTGCTATTGAGAATAATGATGAATGGATCCTTTCTTTATATTTATGCCCCTAATACGGTTAGTGGTAGAAGGAAGCTTTGGGATGACCTTAAAACATTTAGAAACCAGCATTGTTCTGCTAACTGGCTTATTATGGGGGGATTTCAACTCCCCACTAAACCTAGGTGAAATGTATGGAGGTATCTCCAGCTTTTCTACTGGTATGGAGGATTTTGCTGATTTTATTGCTAAACATAACCTCTTAGATGTGGATCTTCATGGGAATAAATACACTTGGAATAATAGAAGGTTGGGAAAGGATTTTTATCTAGGTGAGATTGGATAGGGAAATAATTTCAGTGAGCTGGATTCTCAATCAAGACTTCACACCTCTCTTCCTTGCCCAGAGTTGGATCGGATAACAATCTGATTGCTTTAAATTTTCTCAATTGGACTAAACCCACCAGAAGCTCATTCAAATTTGAAAATATTTGGATGGAGCATGACAATATCTATGACAAGATAAAATAATGGTGGGGATGGAATGGTGAAGGCACTGCTCAATATAGATTGGTTCAAAATCTCAAAAATGTCAAAAAGCAAGTCAAAATCTGGAATAAAAGCGTTTTTGGCAATGTGTTTGATAATAAAAAAAAGTTAAAACAAAAAAATTAGGATCTAGAAATAAAAATGGATACTATGGGGAGATCGGCTGAAGACAAAGTTAATGAAAAGAATATTCTTTTAGAGTTTCATACGATCTGCAACAGAGAGGAATCTTTATGGAGACTTAAATCTAGAGCTATTTGGCTTAAAGAGGGAGACAGGAACACGAAGTTCTTTCATATGACCACTTTGAAGCATAGAAGCCTGTAATAGGATTTTAGAAGTTTCTAAAAACAATGGAAATATCATAAAAGATCCCGAATAGCATCAAGAAAGAAGTGCTTGATTTTTATAAAAAACTTCTTGAGGAGAGGAATATCATCAGTTCTCAAAGCTATTTCTTTTATGTTGGAGGCCATTCCCCAAGATAAAATTGAGGGAACAAAAATTTAGAAGTAACACCAAAGTGGTCACTGCTTGAAGAGCTACAAAAGGCTATATTTTCTTTAGAGGGTGACAAGGCTCCTAGTCCGGATGGGGTTCTCCATAAAAATTTTTCCATAAATTTTTTCCATAAATTTTGGGAAATTTGTTCAGAGGATCTTCTCAAAGCAGTGAATGCAATTCTATAGAACGGGAAATATTTTGAAAGAGCTTAATAACACTCACATTGTGTTGGCCCCAAAAAAAATGGATGCTAAAGATTTCAAAGACTTCAGACCTATCAGCCTTGTGAATGCCATCTATAGAATTTTTACCAAAATTATTACTACTAGGCTTCAGCTCATTATGAATGAACTTATCTCAAGGCAGCAGAGTGGCTTCATCAAAGGCAAGATTATACAAGACGGAGTGATTATGGTTCACGAGACCATACATTCTATGGAAAATAATAAAAAGGAAAATATGGTCCTCAAGCTTGATATGAATAAAGCTTTTGACAAGGTCTCTTGGGTTTTCCTTGACAAAGTCTTAACAAAATTTGGGTTTCCGGAAAAATTTAGAAGAATTATTAAGGCTTGTATCTCTACGACCAGATTCTCAGTGGTAGTTAATGGTGAGCCTGTGGGTTTTCTCACTAGCATCAGAGGACTTAGACAAGGGGACCCTATCTCCCCCTTGCTCTTCATTCTTTTGGCTGACAGCCTTAGTAGAACAATTGGCAAAGCAGTTAATGACGGGCTTTTAAATGGCTCTAAGCCCACTTCCATCATTCAAGTTGTCTCCCATCAGCAATTTGCAAACGACACTATCCTTCTTCTTCTGGCGTCAGTCATTGAAGCCAAGGCTACCAAGGCTTTACTGCGGCTCTACGAATCTGCTTCTGGGCAAGAGATCAATTATGATAAAAGCTCCATCTTCTTTTTCAACACTCCTGAGGAAAGGCAGCTTAAAATTGCTAAAATTCTGGGTTGTAAAATAAGTGCGCTTCCAGCCACTTACTTGGGCCTTCCTCTCAGCACTAGGAAAGTCTCTTGCAAGGTGTGGGATGATTTATTGGAGAGATTCCAAAAAAAATGGCTGGCTGGAAAGGAGCCATTTTATCTAGTGCTGGTAAGTTCCTGCTCATTAAAATTACTCTTCAAAATCTTCCCATTTATGTCATGTCGCTCTACAAGATCCCCTCTTCCTTCAGAGATAAGATTGAAAGGATTCAGAAAAAAAATTTATGGCAAGGCATGGAAGAGAAGTTAAAATTTCACTTAGTGGCTTGGGACAAGGTTTGCACCCCGAAGTTTATGGGAGGTCTGGGTATAAAAGATATTGAGAAAATGAATGAAGCCCTCATTGCTAAAATGGGCTGGAGAATGTTTTCTGAGAAACAGCCCTGGATTGATTTAATCAAAGAAAAATACCTAAATCATCAAACTGTGTACTCTTTCCTACAAGATGAGCACCTCCCCTATGGTTCCATTTTTTGGAATAATCTGGTCAAGAGCAGAAATTTCATCAAGCAGGGTAGTAAATGGAAAGTGGGGGATGGTAGGGACATAAACTTCTGGGAGGATAATTGGTTTAATGGCAATCTCATGGATAGATTTGGGATTGTTAAGGACAGTCTTATAAGCAAGTATGGCATTAAAATCAAGGACTATATTGAGGGAAATGGTACCAGCAAGAATTGGAAAAAACTTACTATGGAGAGAAATGATCTGATGCAAATTACTTCCTCCCTTCAAGATCAATTAGATCTTATTCCATTAAGTCAGCTGGATTCCAAGGATGAGCTGGTATGGAATAATTCCAATGATGGGAATTACTCTGTCAAAACTGGATATAATAATTTCTTTGACAATAGTCAAACAGAGTTCAATTGGAATAAGATTTGGATGACTGAATTAACCCCTAAAATAAAATTTTTCCTTTGGCTGGCTATCAGAGGCAGGATTCTTACCACTGACAACCTGATGAGAAGAGGATTTATAATCCCTAATAGGTGTCATCTTTGTAAGAAATATTCTGAGGATATCAGCCACCTGTTCATACATTGTGAGTATGCTACCAGAATATGGAGTTTTTCCCTCTCTAAATTTGAAGCTCTCTGGGTGGTGCCGAAGGATCTTAATCAGCTATGGACTCAATGGAACCCACCCTTTAGGCATTGTGTTGTCAAAAGGATCTGGAAGCTGGTTATCCCTCATTTAATCTGGAGGATATGGAAGGATAGAAATGATATTATCTTCAGAAATAAGAAGCAAGACTATAAACTTAGTATTGGTAAAATTTCTAATGGTATCAAAGAGAAAATTGCTAGATTTAAACCCCCCAAAAACAAGAGATATCCATAGAATGAAGAATACATCTTATCCAATTGGCAGATTGGAACTGTCAATAGTTGGAGCAATCCCGGGAATAGCATTGATAGATCTTTGATTAAATGGCATTCTCCTAATTTTAATTGGTATAAGTTGAACTTTGATGGGGCCTCTAAGGGGAACCATGGGATTGCGGCAGGGGGAGGAGCAATATGGGATCATAAAGGTAATATGATTGTTGCGTATGCTGGGAAAATGGGAATTCAAACTAATCATTTTTCGAAGCATTATCTGCTCTATGGGGCCTGAGAATTGCCCAGACTCAAAATATCCAGAACCTCATTATTGAAGGGGACTCCCTGAATATCATTAATCTCCTTAAATAGTGTTCATCTCCAAGTTGGAGCATCAAGGATTTTATCTCAGAGTCCATAAGTATTTTTCAAACATTCAATAACATCAGGATCATGCATACTTACCGGGAGGGTAATAAATTGGCAGATGCGTTGGCTAATTATGGCATTAATGTTAACCACACTATTTGGGATAATAATAGCATCCCTAAGCATCTTCAAAACAACATTCATGCAGATTTCTATACGCACGCAATATCTTGAGCTGAGTTATGATTATTGGGTGTGGATCAGCATCAATAATACTCCCACACGTGTTGACTTAAAAAATATGATTATGCAAATCATGTCAAATAATCAAGATAGTGTGAAGTATATGGGGAATTCCAAGTGGAGTTACATTGATTTGAAAATCGTGCATGCAGGCTGCACTGCGTCTATTAAAAGTTGGAGACAAGGCTCCATGGAAATTGAAGACAGTAGTAATGTGATTGATGACAGGGAGCGGGCTAACAAAAAGGCCATTATTCCCACATGCAATTTTCCGCAGGCTCAGATCAGCAGGCACGCAGACGTTCGTGGGAAAAGCAACGGCTCTCATTTCCAACATTGTGCGGATTACAACAGTAAAAAGTAGACTGGCTTCAGCACTCACAAGGATTTGGGAATTTGTTGCAAACAGTTAAACATAGTGAAGATGGGGGGTCCCCCTTGCCAAATTGAGCCTAGTGTGGACCCAGACTAGAAGAATAATATTGAGCTATGGAGCATACTCAGCAAGGGTGGCATCACCAACTTCATGGAGAAGGTTCAGGGGCATGATCAAAGCATCTCGGTGTGTTTTGCAAAGGATTGGAAGGAGCAGACTGTGGAATATGGGGGGCAGAAGATCTTGGTTAATGAGGAACTTATTGCTGAAGCGACCGACCTTGGCTTGGAGGGTTACCATTTTTTTAACAAAAGGGTCGACAGAGATGTTGAAGAGAGGAGATTTGTGGAGGGATCTGAGAAGCTGATCTACGTTACAGCGGGCCTACTTGTTAGCTTGATCCCTCCACCTTATGATGAGGTTACTCGCATGATGATACGGTTCATTTCCTTGGAAGGAAGGTTTGTCACTGTTCCTACTAAGCACCTTATCTTTCTTAACCACTTCCGTAGGAATCGCATGGTTTGTTTCCCCCATTACTTGTTGAACTCTCTTGAGCGCTCCATTTTGGAGTTTCAAAAGCATACTCAGGCGGTTCCTTTACACCAGGGGCTTATTTTACTGCTGCATAAATGTTGTCTTCTTAAGTATCCTAGTTTCCCATCCTCTCCTAGCTCAGTTCCCCCTCTCCCGAGTTCTGCTGCTGCTAGCCCTATTTCTCCATTCTCTACCCCCGCCACCGTTGTTGTCACCCCCTGCCAGCCATCTAGGCTTCTTCTTCCATTCCCCCTACTGTTGCTCCTACCCCCCACTTCACCTCCACCTCGGCCAGACCGGTCACCAGGGCTTCTAGAAAGCTTAACCTTGAGACTCTTGCTGTGGGGAAGGGTCCTCATGAAATTGAAATTGCACATGACCTACTAAATATTAGCAGTGCCAGTCCCTGGGATGTACATATGGAAAGATCTTCAAAAATGTTGGAAGCCTTAGAGGCTGATATGAAACTATTGAAGGATGAGGTTAAGAACTTGGCAAAATAGAAAGGTAAGAGGAAGAAGGAGGAGGAGGTGGCTATTGATAACAGCTAGATTGATGATATCTACAAGAAGCTTAACTCCTTAGACTCCCATTTAGGGAAGGCCAAAACTCGTCATGATTACAATATGGCCATCTTTAGTGTGATTGAGGAGTTCATTGAGCAACATGTCAAAAGTGTCTCCAATCTCAGTGGAGTTCCGGCAACACTTTGGGGCAATGATAAGGAAAGCAAAAGGACCATTGATCAACTGGATAAGACTGACGCTGCCCACATGACAACTTTGGGTATGTTCAAATCCTGGAAGAATATCAAGACCAGCATCGACAAAGTTGCCAAGAAGTAGTTCTAGATGCTTTAGTTGTTCTTGTCTATTTTTATGATTTTTTTTTGCGGTCTCTCTACTGCTTTTTTGTAGTGTTTTTGTTGTTTTGTCCTGTTTGGGTAGCTGTTTTTTGGCTACTTTAGGCTTCATTGTCACATTTGGATTCTGATCCTTTTTTCTCTAGTTTCCATTCCTATTCTGGCTCCTAAGCCATCTTTTGTACTCAAGGGTATAGTCCCTTTCAAAAAACTATTTGCCAATGATAAAAAAAAATACACTTAACTTTGTTGTATATTTCCGGGTGTGAACTAGAGTGGAATAGGATAAAAACCCTCTATATATTCTTCATCTTTAAAACTAGGCCTAAATTTTTCCACTAAACCAAATTGATTGGTAGGATAAAATTGACCTACGTAACCTATCCAAAGTTACACATACTTAATCCCATGGGGGATTCACTAATTAAACTTATGGCGTATCACATCCATTCATATGATACTAATAATACCCCTATTTTAAGTTCTAATTCTCAATAATCTATTATTATTGATAATTAGAACTTAAAATACATTTATGTGTGAGAAAGGGTCATTGAAGAGGCATTGAAATAGAGAAGAATAGGGGAAAGTGGTAGTATTAAGAAGCAAGGGGCTGCATAACTATGTCAAGCTAGTATTGGGAAATCATAGTGTAGGGACCCTCTCAGCTTCTAGTGAAAGTGAGTCTAGTGAAGAGTAGGAAATAAATGGCACGTATTTGGACCACCCCACACCCTTAGATCTTTCGTTTGGTACTCAATATTAGGAAGTTCATATAAATTGTCATCATAGTGATGGATAACAAGGCTCAAAAATGATATGTGTTGAGTGCTCCAGACAAGGTCAATGGAAGCCAAAGGAACTAATAGATGCAAAGAAATAACCTTTGTTATTTACCACACACATAAAAGCTTCACGCATGTGAGAACAGGTGAGAAAAAAACCACTCATCTAAAGATAAGACGTTGTGCAACCTATCAAGTATCCTAATTCAAGGCATAACAAGCAAGCGTTCCAGGAAACCATGAGTCTTATTAGAAATCTACATGGGGAGATGCAGTACTTAAAAGAATAAGCACAAGATAGAGAGTGTGTGTAACATACATAAGTCCCTAAAAAATACGTTGATGAACTTAGGGAAGTGATTTAATAAAAATAATCTAAAATGGATAGTATTAATTATGTTACATTATAAGGTGTGTTACAACAAGAAGATATGGTAGTAAAGTACACTAGAGGACTTGAGAAACAAACAATGAAATTAAAACCCTAAGTGCAATGAAGAGTTAAAAAACTTAGCTGATTTTGCAATATTCCTGGCAATGTGAAAAGGTGTAAAACTGATCAAACTTGAACACATGAGGTTGTGACCGAGCCCAAAAAAATGTAGAAGTGTAGAAGGATCATGGACTAAGGCACCTAGAGTGGTATTGGGGCTCCTGGATGCTAATATCCCTTCCTACGCGTTACGGTCTGCGCGGAGGTCCAAAAAACAATTTTGTAGGTTTGTTGATTGTATGTCTCAAACCCTCTCTGTCTGTTGTTAGTATTTCGCACAACTCCTACAGATGTCATTGATACCTTGTAATGTAGAGATCACCTACAAAATGCTCAAAATAACATTAAATCCTAAAAAATAAAGATGTAAAATGAGGGATCAGACTGTTCTCAGTTGTTATAAGGGTGATCTTACGACTGATTGTTACACTACATCTCAAACCCAATATAGTTCTATGTGTTTGTGTGGAATAATACCCTAGGTGGCTCTTGTGCATGTCGCACTTAATAGTGATAAAATTAGCTAGATGTAAAAATATGCAATAAATGTGTGCATATAATAGAATAGACTTCCCTCATATGAAGTATGATACAGAAAACTATCCCTTGTCCCTTACAATGGTTCTAGATAAATGCAATGGTTCTCTTTAGATGCTTATGAGATGTAACCTTATGCAATAGTATAGATGTTTAGAGCCTTGTCCTTTAATTTTTTTCACATAACTTTATGTTTATATGCTTCTCTTGTTCAAATTTCGTAATTGATCACTAAAAGGACAGCCCCTAAGAGATAAGATGCCCAATAGCTAGAAAGGACCCAAAAAGGATCGAGCTAAATACAAATAGTTGTAGGGAACCCAGAGGAGACAAGGGTGCATGGGCACAAGCATCCTGGTTAGGCACTCATGTCTAGAGCCAAAAAAGGTGAAATGTGAAGAGTCAGACTAGGCACTGACATCTATAAGGTCAAAAGGAAGACTAGAAGGGAACCTAAGAGGCCAAGTATATTGATTAACTAGTAATTTTCTCCCGTAAAAAGAATATGAATAGTAGTATGTGATTAGGACCTAGTAATGTACCCAAGTGTATGATTTTGTGTCTACAGGAAGTATGTGAGATGCTTAGACAAGAAAACATCATGCCCCTTCTAAGATCATGGTTGCACAAGAAGGTTCTACGCATAGACGATAAGGAAAGGGGTAAGTGCAGGAAGTTGATGGACAAATATAGGGTCATCCGTGGACATCATATTGCAAATAACAACATAATATCAACTTGTAGGGATTATTAGCAATACATACACTCAAAATTAGACAAAATTATATTAATATGAATCGTAGAATCCAGAATTTAGTTTCTAAAATACTAATTTTTGTAAAAAATGGACAAGATTAGCTATATTAAACACTCAAAATTCAATGACTTGGTATTTTTTTTTAAAAACGCCGATAAGATTATAGTCCGTTTGCCCACAATTTGGATGACAAAAAATTGATATATATTTTTTTCCTTTGGTGAGAAGTTATATGCCACTATCTATCTTGGGATGGATTTTATTTTGTATTTTTTTGAGTAATATTTTATTTTTTATGATTTTTTCCGTGAAAGTGGTATGAAAACATAAAGAAAACAGAGCACTTTCCGTTTGCCCGCCATAACATCATCAAATAATTTTTTTTTTGAACATGTATATAATTTCACCACAGTTGGGATGGTATAAGTTTTATCACATTCTGACAAGTGAAACAAAGTTTGCAGTCTTAAACGTAGACATAAACATTCACAGGAAAAAGTGTCTTAAAGACGTACTATTAGTAAAAAATTATAAAATGATATTTATCCTCTTCTATTCACTTTAAAATCAGTATTTCTACAAAGCTAATAGTCTCCCCTACGCAATGGTACCATTTTTATGACATAGTTTTTACTTTTCGGCATGGTTCAAGTCTGCAGAAGACTAAATTTGATGTTTTGTTGTTTTTAATGTAAAATTCAGGATTTGATGTCCACTTAATTGTCCCCCAACTTGGTGCACTTACCCAAAGTGTAGTCATTTTTATACCCTTAGAACAACAGTCTAATCCCAAGTGCATTTTCCTATCACCCAGCAGGCGTTGGGTGCTTACCTGAGGCTCACGCGGGCACTGAGCCCCTCCTTTATGTGAGTTTTGTGAGAATACATTATCTATGACAAATACTTAATTGTAAAATAATGGAAATGAACCATGCATTCATTTTGAGAACCTCGGATGAGTTATCATATTAATGTATTGTCGACACTAAAATTTTCCTCCATAATTTCTATTTCATTAATGTATGTATTAGGAATAGGATTTTGTTAAGTGTAATTAGTAGTAGCGTCCGATAGAAGATAACGGTGCCGTCAGTACGGTGCCGCCAATAATGTGGAGTACGGTAACATTCAAAGTACAATAGGAATGTTGTAAAAAGTAAATATTTGTCGTAAGTGGTCCGGTAATGTTAAAATGTCAAAGTTTTGGGTAATTAGAGAAGTAGGGTCTACATGATTAGGAATTAGAAATATTATATTGGTAATAAGGACAAGGAGTGAGGTCATAAATATTTTGTGTATTTTATTTGTAAAAAGTCTAAAAATGTGGAACCCATGTAAAATGATAAGGTTTATCTTATCTTAACAGATAAGCTTACATGTACAGATAAGAGTTAAGGTATGGATTATGATTCGTCAGAGTGGATTTCTTATCCTATCTTAGTGATAGGATGGATAAGCCTGGAAGCTCTATAAATAGAGAGGCCACCCCCCTCATTTAGCATAGAAAGAAGTAGTGAGAAATATTGTAGGAAGTGTGCGAAGGAAGCCATCAGTCAAAGGTGTGTTGAAGAAGCCATCAAGAGGTGTAATTGTAAAGTTTCTCCCATAGTCTTGTTGAAGTATCTCATGGGTGAGATTGTAACAGTTTCATGTTAATATTATAATTTATTTTGATATTTCAGATTTATCGTCATTCTGTCTTATCATAGTCAATGGTATTCTTGTGTTCGGTTGTTGTTTTGTTTTCAGATAACATCCACCAAACTAAAGGTTGTGCATTAGCAAATAATCATAGCACGAGGAGTTCTCGGTGAAGAATTATCATAGTGCCGGATTGCTGATGACATTTTGGTTCCGTTGCCGGGACCATTCCTCGTTGGTGGATTTTCTGGAGAGATATTCCCACTTAGTCAAAAATTAATTGGAGGGTAACCTTGTTTTTATTGTGCATAGTAGTTACCATGGTAAAGTCATTTTTACTGTGCATAATAGTTACCATGTTAAAGTCATTTTTGCCATGAATAGTAGTTACCCTGGTAAAGTCCTTTTTGCTGGGAATAGTAATTACCGCAGTAAAGTCACTTTTTACCGTGAATAGTATTTACCGCAGTAACTTCACTTTTTACCGTGAATAGTGTTTACCACAGTAAAGTCAGTTTTTACCGCAGTAAGTTAAGTTTTACCATAGTTTACCGTGGTCATTTCTAATTTACTGTAGAAAGGTGTAAAGTCACTTTCTAGTATAGTGATTCCAATTATTTTTGCACATAAGTCTTGTTAATTATACTTGTGGGTTGGTATTTCACGGTGGTTACTTTTGAAAATGGGAAAGATTCCTATTTTTTCAGCTCAATCTAATGAAGATGCTTCTTCTTTCATTCAAGAGTTTAAACGATCTTGTATTTGTAATGGCCTTATAAGAAGGGAACAATGGATTGAATTTTTTCCTACCTTTTTGGATGGTTCAGCACTTAGGTGGTTTGAAAACACTAGGTGATAATGTGAAAAATTCATGGGATTTATTAACTGAAAGTTTTCTTGAAGAATTTGGTGAACAACAAAAATATGCAAATCTCATGATCGAGATCACAAAGCTATCCCAAGGAGAGAAGGAGAAGATAAGGGATTATCATGCTCATGTTCTAGAGCTAAGGAGGAAGCTCGATGCCCATATCCGGAAGGAAGGACTAGCGGATGGGTTGATGAATGGCGTGGATAATCTCCTCTGTAAGCACTTCATTCTTGGGATGAAGTCGGAGATCAGACAACGAGTGAAGTATGACCGCCCAGCCACCATTGAACAAGCAAAGGAGATTGTAAGAAGGCAAGAAGAAAGCATGGAAGAGGAGCCCAAAGAAATTGTTGCTAAAGTAGAGCCTACACCAGCACCTTTGGTCCTGAATCCACAACCACTCCCGGTGAGCACAAATATTTCTCCTAATACATCTACTGAGTATGAAGATCTGCTCAAAAATATGGGGTCAATTAACTATTAATCTTCTTCAAGGAAAGGAATTTAGTTCTCAGGGAGGGGATAGAGGTCCAAAAAGAAATATTTCTGAAGTTGTTTGTTATGGTTGTTATAAAAAGGGTCATTATAAGTATAATTGTTCAGATAGAGCTTTCTACATCTGGTAAGGGAGATAATGATAAAGGAAAAGCACCTGTGAATTCTTTTGATGTAGTAGATAAGAGTAGAAATAATGAAGTAGATGTGTTTGTAACAAAAAGAAAGAAAGAAAAAGATAATCAAGATGGAAATGATCCTAAGAAGATGAAAGAAGAAACTAGTAAGAAACATAGGAGAAGAAAGTTGGGTGTGCAGGATTTTCTGATTTCACAGGGAGCAAAGGACCATACTCCATCTTGGAAGATCTGTCCAAAAGGCCTGGCAAATATTACATATGGTCAACTCTTGGCTATGTCTTCTGAAAAGAGGCGGGAGTTGCGAGGTGGACTCAATGCTCGAAGAAGGAAGGAGGTTGAGGTCCGTGTTTTTGGAGGCAGAGGCAGATCCCTATGCTCCACAAGCTGAGGTATTATGTAATGGTATTTCAATTCATGATGTCTTAGTTGATGGAGGTGCTGCAGTTAATGTAATGACCGAGTCTGTAATGAATATGTTGGGTTTAAAAAATTGATTGCCCTTCAACAATTATGTTAAGGTCATTAAATAAGGGAAAAACTAAACCAGAAGGTGTAGTTTCAAATGTGGCAATATCTGTTATGGGTTGTTGTATGTGTGGTAGACTTTCAGGTGATGAAAAATGGTACTGTTGCGTACCCAATGCTGCTGGGAAGACCATGGCTAAGGAGAGTTCATGCAAGAAACTACTGGAATGAAGGTTTCATGACACTTGGACGTGGTAGAGAGACGGTGAAGATAAACGTGATCCCTCGACATCATAAAGCAGAACCTATGGATTCAAGTGATGAAACTGATGATTTGGACATCCTCTGATTACTCTGAGCACCAGTGAAGTGGACACTGAAGATGAAGAAAGTGAGGTTGATGTTTCAGTCATGGATATTCTTCCAGTCACACCAACCCAGGACCCCCATAAAATTATCTGAAGAAGAAGTTGATGATCGTCTCCAATAAATAAAGATTGGTGATGCTGTGATGGAGAGTGAGAAGGAATCCTACCTCCAGCTCTTTTGAAGGGTACATACACCCTATTCACTTTTGATTACAAGGAACTCCGCCAAGTAAGTTGGGTAGAACATTGTATTGAGCTGGTAGATGGTGCTAAGCCCATAAAGCAAATGCCATATAGAATGAATCCTAATTTTTCCAAGACTGTAAAAGAAGAAAATAGATAAGTTGCTTGATGCAGGATTCATATTTGCTGTGGAGAATTCAGAATTGGTTTCTCCCATTGTGATTTCAATAAAAAAAGATTGGGAAGCTACGCATTTGTGTTGATTATAGGAAGCTCAATAAGGCAACAAAGAAGGATCATTACCTCTCTTCCATTTTCAGATCAGATCTTGCATGAAGTAGCTGGCCAGGAGTGCTATAATTTTGCTGATGGATTATAGCGGCTACAACTAAGTTCGTATAGCAGAGAAAGATCAGCTGAAGACCACGTTCACCACTCCTTGGGGAACGTTTGCTTATAGAGTTATGCCTTTTGGGTTGTGTAATGCTCCAGCAACATTCCAGCGTTTGATGAATAGGGTGTTCGAACCCTACATTGGGACCTTCATCAGAAGTATTTCTGGATGATTTTTTACATCTATGGGAGCAAGTTGGACCACCTGCACCAGATGGAGACAACATTTCAAAGGTTAGATGAAGCACAAAGCCTCACTAAACCCTACAAAGTGTGTCTTTGGATGTTCTAAAGGCGTTTTGTGTAGGGCATGTTGTATCCAGAGATGGTATTGGTACTGATCCTGATAAAGTTTCAAAAAATCAAAGATTTACCATTTCCTATGAATAAAAGTAAAGTTGAGATCATTTTTAGGCCATGTGGGTTACTATAGAAGGTTCATCAAGAATTTCTCAAAGATTGCACAGCCACTAACCCAGTTCTTGAAGAAGGATGTTGCTTATGAACCAGGAAAACAGGCACATGAAGCTTTTAGACAACTGAAGGAAGCCCTGGTGTCTTCACCTGTTTTGAAGAATCCAGATTGGAGCAAGCCATTCATTGTGTACACTGATGCCTCAGATGTAGCACTAGGTAGTACTTTGAGCCAAAAGGATGAAAATGGGAATGAACATCCAATTTACTTTGGGAGCAGACAAATGAGTAGTGCTGAGGTAAACTATACTGTAACTGAAAAAGAGGCTCTGGCTATCATTTTTGCTGTAAAGAAGTTTAGAAATTACTTGCTAGGGTAGAAATTTATAGTTGTAACAGATCATCAGGCTCTGAAATATATTGTCAATAAGCCTAACCCATCAGGGAGGATAGCAATATGGATAATTTTGCTACAAGAATTTGAATTTGATATTATAGATAGGCCAGGAAAGAAGCATGTCCATGTAGATGCACTCTCTCGAGCCTATGATGGTTTAGGATCATCTTGTGATGATGATGATTTTCCCGATGCAGCATTGTTCTCCCTTGACACAATCCCTAGTGAATACATAGATATTTGGAATTATCTAAATGAATTCAAGTTTCTTGATGGTGCCAATGCAAAGACTAAGAGAAAGATTACTCAAGCCAGTCGTCCATATTCTATTCTGTATGGAGCATTATTTCGAATCGGGCCTGATGGACAGTACAAGAGGGTAGTTGGATGTGATCAAGGAAAGGAGCTGCTAGAAGAATTCCACAATCGTACATGTGGAGGGCACTTCTCTAGACAACTTACAGCAAGAAGGATCTTGGATGCAGGTTATCACTGGCCCACTCTTTTTAAAGATTGTTATAATTATTGTAAGACATGTGATATTTTTCAAACACATGGTAACCGTAAGACTTCATCAGCTCCATTATGTCCTATTCTTCCCCTTGGTCCCTTTGAAAAATGGGGAATAGACATTGTAGGTCCACTTCCAACTACGTCACGTCAAAATAAGTATATTGTAGTTGCCACAGATTATTTAACCAAGTGGGTTGAAGCTAGGCCATTGAAAACAGCTCCATGGATGAAGTGGCAAGGTTCATATATGAACGCATTATCACCAGATTTGGTTGTCCATTAGAAATTGTAACAGATCAAGGAAGCCACTTCATTAATGAGGTGGTAGAAGCCCTAGTCAATAAGTTTTCTATCAAGCACAGGAAGGCAACAACATACAAGCCAAGCACAAATGGACAGGTGGAACGAACAAATTTTGTGCTGTGTGTCAAATTCTAGCAAAAGATGCAGCCTTGCAGGTATATAAATGGGATAAAAGGATTCATGCAGCATTGTGGGCATATAGGGCAACATCAAAGTCAGCAACAGGATACTCCCCATTTCAGTTGGCATATGGCATTGATCCAGTTCTTCCTATTGAGTTTGATATTCCCACTGTGAGAGTTATGAAAAATGAAAGGATGGATGAAAGTGATTTAGTAAAAGAAAGGTTTGTACATCTTCATTTGCTAGAGGAAATGAGGTAAATAGCAAAGGATACAAGCCATAAGAAGAAAATGAAGCAGAAGGAATACTTTGATCAAAAGATCCGATGGTCTCCATTTCATGTGAATGACTTGGTCCTAGTATATGATTCCAGCTACAAAAAAAGAAGACAGAGAAAATTTCTTCCAAAATGGATGGGGCCCTACAAAATAGCAGTTGTGCATGAAAATGGTATGTACCGACTGGAGGAATTGGATGGCACTCCCATTACAAAATGGGTCAACCACGACAAGTTGAATATTTTCCAAGCACCAGAATAGTCTACTCCGAGGACGGAGTAGAAGCTAGGAAGGGGGAAGATGTCGACACTAAAATTTTCCTCCATAATTTCTATTTCATTAATGTATGTATTAGGAATAGGATGTTGTTAAGTGTAATTAGTAGTAGCGTCCGATAGAAGATAACGGCACTGTCAGTACGGTGCCACCAATAATGTGGAGTACGGTAACAGTCAAAGTACAATAGGAATGTTGTAAAAAGTAAATATTTGTCGTAAGTGGTCCGGGGTAATGTTAAAATGTCAAAGTTTGGGTAATTAGAGAAGTAGGGTCTACATGATTAGGAATTAGAAATATTATATTGGTAATAAGGACAAGGAGTGAGGTCATAAATATTTTGTGTATTTTATTTGTAAAAAGTCTAAAAATGTGGAACCCATGTAAAATGATAAGGTTTATCTTATCTTAACAGATAAGCTTACATGTACAGATAAGAGTTAAGGTATGGAATATGATTCGTCAGAGTGGATTTCTTATCCTATCTTAGTGATAGGATGGATAAGCCTGGAAGTTCTATAAATAGAGAGGCCACCCCCCCTCATTTAGCATAGAAAGAAGTAGTGAGAAATATTGTAGGAAGTGTGTGAAGGAAGCCATCAGTTAAAGGTGTGTTGAAGAAGCCATCAAGAGGTGTAATTGTAAAGTTTCTCCCATAGTCTTGTTGAAGTATCTCATGGGTGAGATTGTAACAGTTTCATGTTAATATTATAATTTATTTTGATATTTCAGATTTGTCGTCATTCTGTCTTATCATAGTCAATGGTATTCTTATGTTCGGTTGTTGTTTTGTTTCCAGATTACATCCACCAAACTAAAGGTTGTGCATTAGCAAATAATCATAGCACGAGGAGTTCCCGGTGAAGAATTATCATAGTGCCGGATTGCTGATGACAGTATCCATTTAGATAGCGAAAGAGGACTATCAAATAGCATATAGAAATGATTCATTACACAAAGGGAATTCTTTAGACTTATGCCCATGAAAACATATATGCTTATTAACATAACCTTCTATTCATATTAATGAGTTCAGTAACCACATTACATTCACTGAGGTCATAACAGACCCATATAACAATTTAGAGAAAGGTCATGCATTAAAAACTATACTGTGTCCTTCACATTGTAAGGATAAACACATACCCATCCCTCTAAATATGCCATCACTCCTATATTTCCTCTAATCCTAACCCATATAATCTTCCATGATATTTCTAGAGAGCTTTGCCTTTTTTCCACCACCTCTACTACTTTGTCATGCCTATGCTACTTTGCCACACCTCTTTTCTACTACCCGCACATCTCTATATATAGATTTTTTCCTTCACCACCATGCCTTCTGAGGTAACAGATCAGTTTCCAAGTGTCTAAGTGGTTATCCAATGGAGCATGCCTCCTTTTATCTAAGCTCTCCACTCTTTACAATGATGTCCTTTTGGAACCTCCCATCGCATGCATGGAATATAACATTCTTAATCCTACAGCTGTCAGGCTAGGACCTTATCCACTCTGCATGCTAGATGGGTCATTCTTTCCTCATGTGTTATTTGGAACTCCATATATGGTTAAGTCCCAACACCATCTTGTCTTACACGTGCATTGTGTGTTCTACTAAACACTGCTAGGACCCTGTCCTGCGCATCTTCAACCCACGCACCCTTCTTCAAATGGGTCACGCGTGTCAATGTGCCTTCTTGTACTTAGCCAATATTCTGGGGCCCAATATCACCCCACACTATGCATGTTCTCCATCCTCAGAAATACTTATCTTCAAAGAATAAAGAATGGTGGTCCTAGAATAGGGGGAAAAGAATGAAGGAATGAATAATTGGGAGAGATAATGAAATAATGTGGAGAATGAAATATAAATGCTTATTTTTAAAGGAGGAGAGGGAAATCCTTCCCTATTTATTCCTCTAGCTTTTCCTAAGTATCAACCTTATTCTACACTTACTGACAGAGGTCTCTGACTAAGGTACTCACCTCCTCAAAACTTAATTCCTCCCCTTTTCCTCTCATTTTCTCAACTATACTTTCCATTTTTTTTCCCAAGTCCTCAAGCACATCCATCCTGCAGGTGATCTGGGGGTACAATTCCTTTAGTCATATTTTGATCAAGCATCGTAGGGTCTTGATATCTTCTTACTTATTTTCTACCTTGGATAGGATTCTATCTCTTTCTGCCATGTTCCCCTTATTATTTAATTTAAACTCCTTGAGTTCCATTTCATGAGTGGAAACCAGGATGTTTGTCACTCTATCTCTATCAGTGTAGTGTTCATATGCAGCTTCTGTGACTTGCGCGGTAGCCTTTACCTCCACAAGGAATTTATTATATCAAGAAATAATATCGAAAACCTTCAGCTTCTCCTCTTTCTCTTGGCATGCCAATGCTTCTTCTATAGACTCTAAACTAAGTGGTCACCTTTCCATCTTGAGGATGCGGGTCAAATCCTCCAGACATTGCACAGGTGATTCATATTTTTTCTCAGGCAGCGTTAAGTCAGGATGTTTTAAGAAAATAGCACCTGTAATCATTTCAATCTTCTTATGCATCTCACGCACCCTTGCTTTCTCCTCCTTCATTTCACACCTTAACTGCGTGCTGATAAGCTATTCCTACTACAATTCCTTTCTATTCTCAGTGAGATTCTTCTTTTTCTTCTCTAATTCCTCCTCTAGGAATCTCACTCTATCATTCCTTCCGAACAATCTAGCCTCAATCTCAACTGAAAATTTGTTGAGCACATTACAGACCTGCTCATTTAATAATTTTTGAGCATTCACCAAGGGATTGACTCCTTTTTTTATGGAACCTTCATCAGTGTTCTCTAAATTACTTTGAAATCAGGTTCATCTACGTGAGAGTCAAATTCCCAAGATATCATCTTCCTACTTCAGGGATATGTGCCTTCTTCATCAAATGAAGACATAGCCAGGAGTTGCCTTGTTAGTACAATGCTTTAGAAGCATGCACGTGGCACCTTACTTGGATTATTAATGTATCCCATTCCTTTCTATTTTTCCACCACTACGCCCTTCCCACCTATTTGCATAGCTTTTGGGAAGCTTACCGCTAAATTAGAATTCCCACCCATGCTGCCATACTCTTTCCCAACGCTTTCTTCTTCCGTCTCCTTCAAAATTTCGTTTGCACTCTACTCCAAATCCTGTTCCACCAAATCCTTCATGATTCCCACCACTTCTCTCTCCATGGATTTTTTCACTCGTTTCTTGGTGAGGCTTGGGTTTCCTTGGTTTTTGGTGCTCACCTCTTCACTCACCCCTTGCCTTGATACTCTACTTCTTCCTATTCATTCTCCTCTTCATCTTTCTCGTCATTCTTCTCTCCATCTCCCTCCTCCTTATATTCATGTATATCATATACTGAGTGGTCTTCAACTCCTTCAAACTTGTTTTCATCCTTTCACCAATGTAGGCATCCAAGATTTCTTTCTCCTCTGAGTTTTCCTCTTTTGCCACCTCCTACTTCTTCCTAACTGGTGATTCCAGTATAGGAGATTCTTCTTTCTCCTTCTCCTTAATAGGAAACCTCTTCTTTGGTGATTCTTCATGTGTGAGGGGCTCTTCATGCTTCGATGTCTCTTCCTTTGGGGTCTTCTCCTTGACTAGGGACTTCTTTCTTCGCACATAAGTGCTAGGCTTCATGACTATTTCATGTGTGCCCACATATTGTGCGGTCTACACACTTTATGCCTTCTTCTCCTTAACCTCTTCTCTTTCCCTCTTCTTCAACGTGGCCTTTTTCTGACCTATGGGGTCTTCTAGAATGGATACATCACTCTCTAGATACAAATCTTTTTTAAACTTCAGCCTTATGCACATATATACCCTGGTTGTAGCCCTTCCAGCTATTGGTAGAGTTATTGGCTTCATCATTTGTACTTTTTGGGAGACATACTTCTCCACGTATGCACACTTAGTACGATAGATGAGCTTTTGACATAGCTCGTGGTGGTCCTGGTCCACCTCACTAAGGACAGACCTTAGTCTCTTCACCTCCTTGAACCTATTGACCCTTGTTTGGAAGTATTGTGCGGTGAAGGAGAAGGATAGCTTGCACCATGGGCTCTTAATCTTATTTGTCAAAGTAAACCTGAAAATTTAGAAGTGTTGATAAACTATCAACTCTACCTCTCCATCCAAAAGTGTAGGCAACTACTATAGGATCTTCCACTCTGCCCCGACTGCATCACGCATTTTTTTATACCACTTCTCCAGGCACTTCTTGTGAGTGAACGTCCTGGTTTCACAAGTATAATTCTCGAACCTTTTCACGGGCGAGGAGTTCACTTCTGGATACTCCCAAACAAACTTCTTTGGCCCATCTAGTACTCTAATCTCTAAAAATACAATGGTGGGGAGGACGTTTCTGAATAATATCTTTTCTCCATCTTGCATGTTGCTTATGATTTCATCTGCAACAAAGGTGAAAAATTTATAAATGGTCTCTTCTGATATCTTTCGGCATACACTCATCCATGCCTTGTTCACTTGCATCCATCTTTCTTGATCATTAATCTTGGTGACCTAGTTTGTATCCATCCTCATAAAAAGGTCTAGAATTTCCATGATGTCAAAGTACTATGAACCCTTTTTGTAGTCATAAGCTACTATTATTTCCATAATAGCCTCCTTATCACTCAGATCTTCATCTATGGATTCTCCCTCACAATTTAGGCCAGTGAACTTGGATATCAAATGTGGTGTTATGCACATCTTGCATCCTAAAAATTATAAATGGTCTTCGTGCATGAGTGACATCAACCATTGATAAAGTCACTCGAGCTTGCCAAAGTAAGGCAACTCATACAGTTGCAATAGCCCTGCCTTTTCTAGCTTTACTTTCACATCGTCATTGTAAATTGGCATCCCATATGGTGTCCTTTTGTTAGTTAGAAGAACCAGATCCAATGCCATTTATTTCTCAATAGTTCTCATGCGATGGTTGTAATCGCTCACAGTCATCTATCTCAAGTATGACACCCACTCGTTTCCAAACAACACTCCATCTGGGTATTGCATTTCTGCATACCATTCCTCATTAGAGCTTGTGACGGTAGTATTTTGTTTTCCTTTTCCCTTTCCCTTTTGTTTCCTTGGTGAAATAGTCACCTTCTTTGGTGTCATTCTTTTTGTCAGTTTAAATTTTAAAACTCCTTGCTCTGATCTACTACTCTACTTAATCTCAAAACTCAACTCCTAGAAGAAATCCTTCTATCTTCATGCCCTAGCTTTCAAACCCTAACTAGGAAAACCATCCATAAGACGGTGTACTTTAGATAACATTTTCTTACACATGTGTACTCCTTCCTCCTAGTTTTTAGATCCACTCTAGTCACACACTTAGATTTCTAGGATTCTTCATCCTTCGCACAAATCTCTCTAGATTTCATAGTTCACAAGAGTGCTTCAACTTCATAATAGAAAGGTAGAATAATGACTTTCCTGACCTCATATTTATAGTTTTTACTTCCCTCCAACAATAAATGCTATACAACCTACCAACGTACTTAACATTAATTGTGGATTTTTCCACAAGGCCGACTTTAAGTGCCCTTACCCATGTGCCCAATCCTGCGTGAAAAACCTTCTACAACCTTTTAGCACTCAAAAATCCAATCTAACAGAAGACTCTTACGCATCGAAGGAACGTCTTCTGTCCTTAACCTAATTTTTTTCCCTCACCTACTTCATGTTGTTCCTTCGTTCTTCATCCTTTGTATGTGGTCTTTGTTACATCCTTCTTGACACCATATTTCATTATCCATCATTTCCCCACATGCTTTCTCAATCTTACGCGCTTCCTTCTACTAGGTCACTCAACTTGTATTAGGGGCCTATACTTTGCTTTGCATTACTCCACCCCACACTAAAATAAATGTGTGGTCCTCTGCACATACACAACCTTAGAAAAATAATGTGGTTACCGGCACATAAGGAAAAAAATGAAACAAAGAAAGGAACAACCAACGAGAAAGGGAAAAACAAGAAAAGAAAAAGAAAAAATGGGAAATTATAAGATAACTAGAAATATTGTCTTATTTACAAACATCGAGAAGACTTATTTATAGTAGGTCTTTAGCCTACTCCAACTGAAATGACCTGGTAATTGTGCCCCATCTAGCGCTTGTAACTGGTAAGAACCTAAATCAAGAATTCATGAGATGATGTAAGGGCCCAACCAATGGACTTTCAACTTCCCATGATGGCGCAGATACTTGTAATCATACAACAACACCATCTGCTCAACCTCAAACTGCTTGTTTTTTATATGATGATCATTTCATGCCTTTTTCTTTCTTTTTTTGTCTTCTGACTCCATCTAGCAAGTGATCTCCTCTGGTCTAACTGCATTAACTTATCAATCCTCTCTTCCAGCACTTTTTCATCATTGATTCCTCTTATTTACACTATACGCAGTGATGGTAACATGAATTCAACTGGTAAAATAGCCTCCATGCCAAACACCAATTGAAATGGTGTGTCCTTATTTAACCTCTTGTAGGTTGTCTTGTATTCCCATAGAATGACTAATACTTTGTCATCCCAATCTTGTCTTCCGACATCACAAATCATAGTCAATGTGTGACTTAGTATTTTGTTAAATTCCTCAACAGTTTCATTTGCTTGAGGGTGATAAGAGGTAGTCTTGTGATGGGCCACCATAAATTCTACTAATAGAATCCTAACCATTTCATTGAGGAAATGTGTACCCATATCACTAATTAAGATTAAAGGACAACCATACCTGTTGATTATGTTCTCCCATAAAAATATAGTAGTTGTCACTGCAGTGAAATCCTTTATAGGTGTTTCCTCTACCCAATGAGTCAAGTAATCATTACAAGTAATGATATACCGTGAACCATTCCTTCATGTGGCTGGAAAAATTGGCCCTAAAAATTTGATTGCCCATTTTTCAAATGGTTCAACACTAGTTATTGGTTGCAAGGGCATCTCATCCCTCTTTCTAGGTTTTCCATGGCGTAGGAAATGGTCACGGGCCTTCCAAAAATCAATACAATCCTGGTAGATGGTTTCCCACTAAAGCCCTACTAGTAGAATCTTCTATGTGGTGGCATTTACCGCATAGTGTCCTCCTACAATCCCACCATGCGCTTCCTCCATAATTGTCATGCACTCATGTTCTAATACACATCGACATAGAACCTCATCATGTCCTAACTTATACAGATCTCTAATAATCAACATGTAGGGTGTGGCATGTATTTATAATTGCTTCATCTCAAGAGCCTTCATCCCTTTTGGTACTACACCAATTTTCAAGAATACTGCAATATCTTCCAAGTTTGAGGACATGTGCCACAACCTAAATAGTTGTGTGTCTAGCATGGTATCCTCAATGCTTTGCATGTCCTCCCCTCAGTTAATCCTTGATAAGTGGTCAGGTCCTTAATTACTTTTTCCCAGTTTTACAACCACTGTGAACTCAAACTCTTGAAATAATAGGACCCAATGGCATATACACCCTTGCAAAACAGGGTTGTTGACTAAGTACTTCAATGCCATGTGGTCCGTGTAGAATATAAATGGTACTACCAATAGGTATTGTATGAACTTGTGTAGCATGTAGATCATTGATAGTGTCTCGCATTCAGTATTTGTGTAATTTTTCTCTACTGGTGTTAAATTCCTACTTGCAAAACACAAGATATGATCAAAAACCCTCACTAGGTTGTGCTAGTATTTCTCCCATGGTTGTCCCTGAGGCATCAACATGCACATGGAAAGGCTTATCCCAAGAAGGAAAACATAGTATGGTCGCAGTGACAAGCCAATACTTCAAATTGTCAAATTCTCTTTGTTGCGCCTCTCCCCAATGAAAGCCACTCTTGTGTTTTAACAATTCCTCTAAGGGTGTGGAGATCTTAGCATACCCCTTGATGAATTTCCTATAGTACCATGTATGCCCAAGGAATCCACGTACTGCGCTTTGACTAGTAGGCTCCCCTAATCACACAATAACGAAAACTTTGGCAAGATCCATTAGTAAGCCTTCCTTACATATAATATGTCCTAACAAGGTTCTAAATGGAGTAGCAAAGACACATTTCTTAATTTTGAGGGATATCCTCAACTACCAACATCTCTCAAACATCAGCCCCAAATTGTCACAATGGTGTTTTACCAACCCATATATAGTTCAGTCATCTAGGTAAACTTGAAGTAATTTATGGATGAAGTCCTAAAATGCTTATACCACGATGCGCGAGAACACAACAGGCACATTCTTTAATCGAAAATGCATAACCATGTAGGAAAAAATTCCCCATTCAGTGGTGAAAGTTGTATTTCTCTAGTCTTCCTTTGTAATCCTAACTTGGTGATACACTAAGAACCCATCTGTGAAAGAGTAAACTTCACAGCCAACCACTCCCTCCAAAATTTCTTTAGTAAAGGGGATTGGGAAAGGATTGATCACACATACTAGATTCAGATCCCTGTATTCAACACAGATCCTTATCCTCCCATCCTTCTTGATGCTTATGACCATTGGGCTTATCCATTCTGATTCCTCCATAGCCTCAATGATACCATATGCTATCATCTTGTCTATTTCCTCCTTGACCCGTACACGCAAATTTAGATTCATATGATAAGGCATCTTTCGAATCAGGCACGTGCCTTCCTTCAGCTTGATCTTTATCTCCCCTAAGGAATGGTGGACACCTTTGATTTCATGGTATCCACGAGGGAACAAATCCTGGAACTCGCATAATAGATCAAGGACCATTGAAACTTCTTTTTCCGACCAATAGTCCCCAATGATAGCTTCCTTAGGTTTTATCTCTGTCCCAATGTTAACCTTGTTTGTTTCCAAGGGCTCATGGTAGGCATGTGCTCACTCATCAGTGCTATCTATGACTTCACTCATACGTTCAGAATGGTTAACATCCAAACTTTCCATTTCTTCACTATCTACTACATAGACCAATTTTCCTTTTTCTTTTTACATGCACGTGCGCTCAAACTATAATTCCTCTGATTCTTCTTCATTGAGGTGCATCTTCAAATAAGGATCACTCAGTATCTCCAGTAGCCTATATTTTTCCATAGCACTATCTCCCATTGTAAGGTGCTTGATTACTTACAATTCCTTATCCATTGATGGCTTGGTACTCCTATACTCGAAATCTTGAATGAGATCAGCCGCCAACTCCTGCCAATTACATGTTTAATGGTGCATCACTGAATAAATATACCATCCATGTGCATAGCCTTATAAGGTGGAATATAAATTATGCACCCATAATGAAGGTGGTAATGCTTCTGCGCTTCCCATCCAAGCCTTCTCACATGCTTGGATATGAAATGAGGCAGTCTCTTTACCATGGTAGTCTTAGATCAAGTGGGAATGTTACTTCTAGAAAACTTACAAAATATGCGACCCTTACCTCACATCATTCTAGGAGGATTTCCCAATGCGTATCCCACCAACGCACTATAGTTTTGAGAAGGTTGTAACTGAGCATTCCTTTTCTCTCATCCTCATCCTTAAACTGGGCCTCCATTTCTTGTAAGAAAATTTTAGGGTATGCTCCTCCAGAGTAACTTGGAAACTTCTTCCCTCCCAGGTGCTTGAATAATCATGCCTTTATTACCCTTATTATAGATCCTCTCAATTGTTCCCAATCAACTCATAAGTCCCATGCGCCCAATTGTCACATACCATGCTATTGGTATCACTCAAGGACTGAGCATCTTCAAATTTTATTACTCCCTCTATGGGATAAATTATCTCAGGATCTCTAATGGAGTGCACATAGATTATGTCAAGGACTTCCTCTCATAAGTGCTCAGTATAGGGTGTTTCCTTCCCATCTATCAAAGGGATAATCACCCTTTCTTCTTTATTCTCAAAACTGATATACCCCTTATTAAACCCCAGGTCAACATTGTTCTTATAACACCAAGGGTGCCCAAGGAACGTTGGAAATTTGTCTTCCTTGGCGAGTGCCAAGACTTCAAAATCTTTAGTGAACTTGGCCCCTTGAATGGTGATAACTACATCCTTCAGGACTCTAATGGGCATTTCCTTTTCCTTGTTCACCATATACAACACATTTGAAGATGGTTATAATATAGTTCTTCCCAATTGAAGCCATGCATCTAAGGTGAGAACATTGAACTCTTCTCCTGTGTTGATGAGGATATTACTCAAAACCCACCCATCAATGAGTGCATTCAAAGTAATATCCTTATCATATTCAAGGCTATGAGGAGGAAGGTTTACATGCAAAACCAACCTTTTACAATCTAATCCTGTGTGTAGTACCTTCTCCTTTAGCTATTCTCCTAGCAAGGGAATTATATCCTCTTGCCTTAACATAATACATACTTCCTTGACCTCATCTAGGTCCTCCTTTAGAGCCTCGGCATTCTACATTTGCTCCAACTTCTTTGATTTCTCCTTAAGACATTAGATATCCCCTTGTAAACTCTAAATCACAACCATACTCTCTTAATACACTTCCTTCTGATGAGCAAGGTCTGAATAATTTACACATACTAATTCCTCTCTTGAAACCAGTGTCTTTTGTCTTGGCATCTCCTTAGCGTATGTGGCCTCTACTCGCATTGTCACCAATACAAGTTCTAGTCCTGACTCATGTGCCACTATTAACATCCACTGTGAATTAGCCTTATTGATGCTTACCATCCCAAAAAAATTTTATGTTTGGTGTTGTTGGTTCATATGCTTATAAATCTCTAGAAACTCTTCATGCTTATGTTTCTTTCTACACCACGAGCTTTGCAACAAACTAGGACACTCACATTTGTAATGCTCTGTAGATCCACAGTTATAACAGGTTCCTTACGAGAATTGACTTTTTCCTCCACTACGGTTACTAAGACCATGAAATGCTCTGCAAAAACCTTTTCCATGCGCTCCTCCATCTATGTTCCCTTCATAGCGATGATCATCATCCTTGGAACTGCTTGCAAGACTATTCTAGCACACACCAAGATCATTAGCATCATGGATCTGATCAATCAGTCTATAATCCTTGGTATCATGGGTCATAGAGGTACATATCTTACAATAGCAAGAAACATTTTTGTGGATTGCACGTTGTAGTAGAGAACACCTAATTACATCATGATCCCCATGGAAAATCTCACAGTCTATTGTCATGGTGTATACCGACTTCCGAAGGAAACTATCCTTTGCATGCCCTTCCACTTCACATTTTGTACACAAAATCCCACTATGAACCTCATGCATTGAGTTTGCAGAAAAATTATCCAACTACTTGGCCATTGCAGCAATTAGAGCCTCTAGAAAGGGGCTAACACTAGTATTAATGCTCTTAATAGCCTCAATGTGCAAGGTAGCTTCCAAGGCCTTACGCAGGTCTGTCAAAGTCTTGTGTGACAATTCCCTTTTGAAAGATGTTATTAATCCTCCAATAAACCATTGAGCATGTTGAGAAGGGTGAATTTCATAAGACATTTTTGACAAAAGAATTTTGAACCACGCATCATACTCCCACACACTCTCTGTCATTCCTTATTAGATCTCCTTCAGGGAATTGATGCTCTTCTGTTCAAATTCTAAGATATGTAATTCTACTAGGAAGGTGTTCTTTAATTAAGTGTAGTATACCACCATTTGATGGGGGTCATATTTTTGGTACCAAATATGCGTGCACCCTTGTAATGTTGTTGCAAACTGACTTGCCTTCCACTCTAGGGTAGTGATCCCTTTCATGCACTATAGTAATTCACACTTGTGCACATGTTCTGTAGCATCTTCAATACCCCTGTAGTCTAGAAAGTGCAAATACATCTCAAAAAATACTTGTGGAGGTAGTTGAGACCCTTGTCCTCCTTATCTAGAGCCTTGGTTTCCTCCATTGTTTCCTCCTCCACCAAATCCGTTGGATCCACCAGGTTCTGCTCCTCCTAACCCACTAGATCCATTAGGTCCACCAAGTCCTCTAGCCCTTATACCACCAGATCCACCTCCTACAGTCAGAAAATGGCTTGAAGTGATCGTGCATAATGTTCCCAACATCCCACTGCCAGTTGTGTGTCTTGCACCACTCCCAGAAATGATACCCAAACCCTGTGTATTTGAACCTTCTCCAAAAATTCCCCCATATACCAGAATGGTTTACGCAGCCATGGATGTTCTAAATGGGAAATTATATCTCTTGGGCGTAAATCGGTTACTCCCGCCAATACCAACTTGGTTAATAATACTTCTCTCTTGATCTAGAAAACCAAGCGCTAAGGGTTAGTCATCATGTGGGTTTGTATGTGCGTCGATGGCTCTCCTTTCTCCATATGATGAAATCTCATCAAAAGCTTAAGGGTCTTCTCTCCCATGCTTTCCAATATGGGGTAGCACATACTGCTCAGGTTCCACATCCTCTGCGTGAACCTTAACTCTTTCCCGTAATGTCTGCCTCCATAGATCTATCACACTTACAACCTCACATTGTTTAGTCATCTCCCTTTCATGAGATTCACTATACTTGAGTCATCTCCCCTCCCTTTCCTTTTCATTTACAATGTCTACCATATTCCTCCACCCTAGCTTCCTCACCCAGCACTCAGATAAGCTTAGACGGCCATTGGAAATACCTCTAAACTTAGAGTAATGACCAAGATATTTATAGCCAAAGGAATAAAATTCAAAAATGTTCCTCTGGGCTCCCTCAAAAACTCAAACTCAGCTATTTCTTGGAAATAATATGTATAAATGGCATATTCTAGAGTATAACTAGTCAGCACTCCTTTACACCAGTGATCAACAGCATACATCCAAGTCTGATTTACATCATGCAGCCTCTGATAATCATCTTGGGTCCATCTGTGTGATCTATATTACTAGATTGATCTAGACACATATGCTAAAAGCCATTCATATAGTTCTACTAGAAAATAGTAGAAGAATGTCTCATACAATTCATGGTACGAGTTCTCTTCTACCCATCTACATGCATCGAACTCAGGTCTAGTACTGAATCTTTGAGAAAACTCATCCTCCATGCTCTTGAACCATCCTTCAACACTTTCCAAGGTTAAAAATTCTGTCATCATGCATCACAAGGACCAAGATGTATGCCATTTCTCATAACAACTTTGAAAAGAGGTCTTGGCAATGAAACCAAGATGTAGTCATTTTTATACCCTTAGAACAACAGTTTAATCCCAAGTGTGTTCGTCTATCACCTAACAGGCACTAGGAACTCACCTGAGTTATGCGTGGGTGTCGAGCCCCTCCTTTATGTGAGTTTTTTGAGAATACATCATCTATGACATATACTTAAGTGCAAAATAATGGAAAATAACCATGCATTCATTCTGAGAACCGAGGATGATTTATCATATTAATGCATCCATTCAGATAGTGAAAGAGGAGTATCAAAAAACATATAGAAATGATTCATAACACAAAGGGAATGCTTCAGACTTAGTCCCACCAACACATATATGCTTTAGAATAGAACCTTTTATTCATATTAATGATTTTAATAACCACATTACATTCACTGAGGTCATAACAGACCCATATGACAATGCAAAGCAAGGTCATGCAAAAGAAACTATACTACGTCCTTCACATTACAAGGATAAACATAGACCCATCCCCCTAACTATGTCATCACTCCTATATTTCCTCTAATCTCAACCCATAGAATCCTCCATGATATTTCTGTAGAGCATTTCTTCTTTTCCACAACCTTTGTTACTATGTCATGCCTCTCCTACTTTTCCACACCTCTTTTCTACTACCCACGCATCTCTATATATAGTGTTTTTCCTTCATCGCCATGCCTTCTGAGGTAACATATTGGTTGCCAAGTGTCTAAGAGGTCTTCCAATAGAGCATGTCTCCTTTTATCTGAGCTCTCCACTCTTTGCAATGATGTCCTTCTGGAACCTTCCATCGCATGCATGTAATATTACATTCTTGATCCTATAGCTACTAAGTTGGCACCTTATCCACTCCGCATGCTAGATGGGTCACACTTTCATCATGTTTTTTCTAGAACTCTGAATATGGCTAAGTCCCAACACCATCTTATCTTACACACATGTCATGTGTTCTACTAAATCCTGTTAGGATCCTGCTCTGCATGTCTTCAACCCACGCACCCTTCTTCAAATGGGTCGCGCATGTCCATGCACCTTCTTGTACTTATCCAATATTCTGAGGCCCAACAAAAAGACATAGATTACATGAAAATATGCCACCACAACACCATAAATATGATAAGGAGATCACCCTGGATGCACTTATTGATGGATAGTTGGTGAGCAACATCATTATTGACTCTGGTGTAGATGTGAATATTCTTACTTTAGATGCATGTGATAGAATAGGGAGGCCACCACTTCAACCTTCTTCTAGTGTGATTTATATGGAAAATAAGACCAAGTCAATGCCCATTGGAGTTCTAAAAGATGCAAACTTAACCATACAAGGGGAAAAATTCAAGGATGATTTTGAGGTTCTGGAGTTGGAAGAGGTAGATGACTTCCCTGCCTTACTTGGCTTTCTATGGTGTTATGCAAGCAACACAGACCTACAATTCAATAAGTGTTATATTAGTTTTGAGAATGAGGATGTGCAAAATTAATTCCTATGGATGGTACAAGGATTTTACTCTACACATATCCAATTAGTGAGGAAGATCTGGATCAGATCTATGAGCAATCCAAAATGTGTTGAGCCAACAAAGAAAGGAATGCTCAAATGAGGAGATGTGCATTTAATCAGTGACACTACAAGCATTGTTTGTGATAACTGGTCCGATAGAACATATGAGATGGTTGGTCATGAGTGTCAAGGGTGTGTAACAAGGACGATTAGACCAAGGATGGTTAGGTGGTTAGGGAGGACTACACTACCAAATTACATAGGATAAGAATAGCTTGAATCCTCTTTACGTGCAATGGAAGAACAGCTGCATGAAAAAATAGACTAAAATAATATGTTGGTATAATCACTGAGAGGAATGACAACACATTGGTTGGGAATGCATAGGGATAATCTGTTCAGATGGTGTGACATAAGAATTAATTTCTTGACACAATTTTTTAGGGATAACCTTCCTTTGAAAATACCAGTGTACGATGGAAAAACATCTCACAGGACTCACATTTAGGCTTGTAAGAAGAATTGGTTTGAAGTATTATACATGTTACCACATTTTCTTTAGGTTTATAAGTTATATTCCACTTTTTTCAAGTGTGCACGTGTGTGGTATATACATGTTGAGTTGAAGTAGGAGACTTCCAATTGGAAAGATATGACGTTAGGTATGGTGCACACTTTCAATTATTTATCATCTAACCCTCAAGTGCATGAGTCCTTACAGTTGATGAAGTGCATCAGTCTAGGGGATAGTGCAAAAGTAGAATATCTTATGGCTAATATATATAAGGATACAATTCCATATGGGTGCACCAACAAATTTGCATGGTTAGAAGCTAATGAGGATCTCCTAGAGCATACATGGAAGGAGAAGGAGAAAGGGAAGATAGTAGAGTGTGCATGGAAGGAAAAGGAGAAAGGAAAACTACTATACCTCATTGATGATGAAGAGGTTGAATATTTAGTGTAGAACACATAGAGGGTGAGTGTGAGGTCCTAGAAAAGGAAGATAAATAGGTATGTGCATATCATATACAATTTAAGATAAAGAAGGTGAATATTGGGAAAGATGATGCCCCCAAGGAGGCAATCATTGGTGACTATTGGTCGGAGGCAAAAGTTAAAAATATAGTTGAATTATTGCGCAACTTCTAAGATCTATTCTTTATAGGATACCACAAGTTAAATGGTGTTCATCCTTCAATTGGGGAAATGGATATCAATCTAAGGGAGGTGTGACACAAATCCATAAGCGGCCATACAAGATGAATCCAAACTTGTTCATCAAATTTAAAAATGAGATTGACAATATGTTGAAGGTGAGATCGACAATAAGTGTCAAGAAAGATGGAAGGATACAAATTTTTGTGGATTGTAGGGTATTAAATGTTTCTTATGTTATTGATCCTTTCCCTACACTATTTATTGATGATACTATTGAGGATGTAGCAGGGCACAAGATATTTCATTCATAGATGGTTTCTCTATATATCATCAAGTTTAGAGTGTGCATGAGGATCAGTCCAAGACTACATTCATTACAGAATTTGGATGCTTTTCATAGACATTTATGCCCTTTGAAATGAAGAATGTGCAATCAATATTTTCACGCATTGTTTTCCAATATTTTGAAGACTTCATCCATAAATCTCTCCAAGTGAATGTGAATTATTAGACAATAAATGGGCTAGTTAAGGATCATTGTGACTATTTTCACTTAACGTTTGAATGATGTAGGTAGCTCAATATATCTTTGAACATCAAAAATTGCATCTTTGTGACATTGTTGGGTCACATCATTTGTAAAGAAGGTATTTGTAGACATAAAATCATACACTTTGGGTAATTATCTAGTCCTGATTATATATTACTATTCATATGATTCCTAATTGAGAAAATTACTAACTAACCCATGTCTTTGGTCATCTTTCTTTGTATTTTATTGCTTCTTTTAGTTTTGCACCCTTACTTGCTTAGTCTGCCTTTTTATACTCTAGCTTTAATCATCCTAAACACCAGTGCTTAGCCAAGATGTCAATGTTAGGCATTGTAGTCCCCTCTAGGTGACCCCTTGGCCCCTTTGTACTTTACTCACACTTTTTGGGTCCTTTCTATCCATTTTAGCATCTTATCTTTTTGGTAATTGACCTTTTTGGGATTAATTACAAAATTCAAGATATAAGGAATTATTGGAGCTCAATTATGCACTTGTGCCCGAGTCATAGACAATTCAAGATTTGAGACAACATGGGACTGTCTCCAAGTTGTGGGGCTTAAACTAAGACAGACCTCCGGAGAAGGTCAGCTTCCTCTACTTACCTCTAATGCTAAACTACTCCTAAAAATTGATATGCAACTATCTAGCTCTACTCTAACTTTCCAAGGGACCAGGGTGAGAAGGAGATGCATAAAACACAAACCTAAACTAGAGAACTTGATAGCACCAAAAATAATGGGATGAATACTCAAGAAAGGGTGAAAATGGGAGAAAACGATAATGAAGAGGGTCATGATGAAATCCACAAATCAAAATCACATCCATAGTTCCACTTCCATGATGCACAATAGACATAGACCTCTAAAATAACACATACAATACACCTGCAAATGAATTAGAGGAAAGAAAATGCAATAAAACAATATCTAAGGTCAAAACTATCCACAAAACCAAAGATTTTATTTCTTAGAGATCATGCACAGATCATCACGATATAGTAGGAAGATGTAAAACATTTACAAAGACATATCCTAAGGAATGCAACTCTTAGAACACTTGTGTGGCATGAAATGATGCCCTCGTATTGCCAAAGTATCCAACATTAAAATCAGGCATCAATTTTCATTATAGATAAGAGGAGAAGAGAAAGAAGGAGAGAAGAGAGAAATTTGAATTCCCTATTACACTAACCAACCACCTCCATTCAATTCTCTAAGAAGATTTGATATTCCTGTAAAAACTACCTCCCCATGTCATGTGCCTTATCGAAGAAGGAACAGTGCTAAACTTCATTTAATTATGGTGGTTGAGCCATTTTGAGTAAACCTTTTACATGTTAGAGATGCCTTCCTTGCTCCACGCATCTATTTCCAATCAACTCATAAAATCTGATTTTATATTGCATGGAGAAGGATAAAATTTCTTCAATCATATCAGATTTACAAAAATCGGATCCTTTGGATGTATACCATTGTCAATTTTAGCCTTCCGTGGAAAATTGCTACTTTCCTTTAATCCGTGTCTTCAAACTTTTGGTCATCCATGGTTTTCAACTTCTGCGGCTTCGTGTTAACATCCATGGATCCCTTTTCTTCACTTCAAGGTCTTGTTTTGTTAAGTGGTTTCTCCCTTTTTATCGCAGCCTAGTATTCTTCATTTTGTGGCTTTGATTTCATATCTACGGAACCTTTTCTTACCTTCGCAAATTTTTTGACTTCGGTGGATTTTAACCTTAGTCCCAAAGCATTCCTAAACTCCTCCGTAGTCTTTATTCCTCAACCCATGAATTTTCAAGTTAAATTTTTGCAAGGGTGCAAAAATAGACAACAAGAATCATATAAATATAAAGTTATGTGATCATAATAAGGGACCAAACACTAAGCATTAGCTATCACCACCTAAGGTTGCATCCATCAAGCATCTATGATCTCCATTACATCTATATAGCACCATCACAAGGGACACAAGGGCTGGTTATTTTGTATACACACTTCATAGGAGGGAAGCTCATTCTATTCCATGTACACATCTATTACATTTCTTTACATTTAGCTACTTTCTCGCTATCAAGTGCGACTGGTATGAGAGCCACCTAGGGAATAATTTTGCACACACACACACACACATAGAACTACACTAGGTCTGCGATGTAGTGCAACGCTTAATTTTAAGTTCACCATTGTGACAGGGGATCACAATCTGACCCATTATTTTGCATCTTTCCTTTTTAGGATTTGATATCTATTTGAGGGTTTTGTAGGTTCATATTTTATTACAGGTTTCCAGAGACCTCAGCGATCTTGGTGTGACATCTATAGATACCAAAGGTGACTAACAATGAACATCTTTTGACCACCCAAAGCATATTTTTTGAGCTTTTTCACATACCCAATCACCCAGAAATAGGCATAGGGCACCTACAAGTGCCCTTATGCCTCTTCAGATGCCTCAATCCATCCTATCTATCTAGATCTACATTTATCTAGGTCTCTTTATGACACCTCTGTTACTTTGTTCACCTAGTCAGCACTTCAGTACACTCCTATTTTATTGCGAATCAGCTAATTACCTTCTTCTCCTCCTTACAACTGGGGTTTCATAATTTATTGCTTAGTTTTATTGAATATTCATTGTTGTACTTAATTGCATATTTATTTACTACTATAATAACATCATATTAGGCATAATTTTCACATTTATCTTAATCATTTTGTTGAACCCGATATTCGAATATACCTTCCATTTAGAGTTATTATCCTCTTATCTCTATGGTGAATTCAATGATGTTGGCAAGAAATTTTTTTAGGTGGACAAAATTGTGTATTTCTAGCCAACGCTCTGGGAATCTAACTCCCTCTACTTAACCGGTGCAGTTGTTGTATATACATGCACTAGTAAAGGTGGATTTTATTGGTGGCCTTGTGGTTGGGGATCCAACAGGGGCACACCATTGACTTTGCAGCAAAGCTAGCAATTTCTTTCTAGAGAGGACTTTGTCAAGAGATTGGGAAAGGAAGTGATAAAAGAGAAGAGGGTATTAATGTTGTGTGTAGAAAATTAGAGTCTCGCACCCATTAACAATAAATTTCACACACGCATTAAATTTAAGAAGAAACAACCCTACAAATGGAAACAAGATGAGTTAAGATTGAGAACTCAAATTTTCTAAAATATCCTCATCAAAAAAGGCATGAAACTCCTTCTTCTTGTATTAATGCTTGATCATAAATTGTACATAGCATGGAAATGGAAGAAATTTGAGAGTGGGAGAAAATTGAAGAAAATGGTTATCTCCGTTGTTCTCTCTAAATAAAATGCACTCTTGAGTCTACAAAATAGATCACCAACCCCTTGAAATTGGAATGGCTTTACAATTTATAGAATGAGAGATGACTCTTCATCTACCCCCCAATTCCTTTTCATATGCCTTATTACAACTTATGACCTTTTACATTCTTAGGAAAAGATTAAGTCCCCTTTATGACTTAAGGGTGACTTGATACATTAAAAAAAATCATTTTAAATTAATTAAAGGCATTATGAAAAAGTGAAACCCCAATGAAAAGTTAGAACGGGGAAAAAGAAAGTGGGGGAAGAGAAGAGAGAAGAAGGGGAGAGAAATAACTAAGGAGGATTGCCTCAGATCCTTATCAGATAATCCGATGAAGTGATCCACTGTAGTGAACTCTACATCTCCAAACTCTTTGCACCCTGAGAGACTCCTTCATCTTCGCTCATGGATGCTTGCCAAGTTAAATGAACTGCTCTGCCAAAGACTACAACTCCCACCCTAAATATGATATACATGTGACCAGAATCATAAAGAGAGTGTCAAATGACACTGTCAAGGTCCCTGGGACAGACCTCAAATTCCCTGTAAGAAATGCCCATAGATGATCCCGAATGATGATGTCTCATTGAATGATTATCCTTTTATGCCCCATTGTTCCAAAACTACCCTTTGAGTATAACTTACTAGTAATAGCAAGTGCCCAGATGAGAGACTTACTATTTTTGGTAAGAGGTGATTTTTTTCCTCTTCTTGACCATCGTGATATGATGAACTCCATCATTTTCTATTAGGCACACTACCTTAACTTTGACCACTTCCTGGGGTGACTTACTATTTTTAGTAAGCACCCACATAGGGGGCTTACTATTTTATGTAAGTGGTCATTTTCACTATTTTCTGTTCTGGAAAATCATTCTGGCTTCTAGGTGATCTTCAGTGCAAACTGCCTTTGCCATAACCGATTTTGATGGTGACTTTCCAAACATAGTAATTCTATAGAGGAAAACTTATTATTTTTAGACAGTGGACTTCCACTACTCAGTTTTCAACATAACATATTTTTTATACACGGCTCATCGTCATAGTCATGTCCTCCAAATTTCAATTGATTTTTCCCATTAGAATGCTTGGAAATAAAATTTAAATTTTTGCTTGAAAATATCCTTCCCTGCCCCTATTCCTCTCCTGCTACTCAACTTAACTTTCTCCCTTGTTGCCTCTACTCTCCTCTCCATTGATCTCAGTTAATATATTTGTTGTCTTGATGAGCTCTCCCTCTAACTCGTTCAATTAGCTTTCCCTTCCCTAGCTAGTTGGTTTGTTTCATTAACGAGTTCAGTGTTTAGTTAGGATTTTTTTGGGTGCTTCTCTCTTTCTTGTGGGTTATATGGGTGCTCAAATAGTTCCTTTTTTTATGTTGACTTCCATTTGGGTTCCCTATTCATCATGTTTTCTTTTCTATAACTCTCTTTTCATTCTTGCATGGCTTATCGAGATATCTTCCCCTCCTCTACTCGTGATTATCTGAATAAACCTTCGTTTTTTTATTCTCTCTGACTCATCCCATATCCCCCTACTTGTTTATTTTCATTGATCCTAAAAATTCCCTGTTATTGGCTCTACCCACCAATCCTCACTAACCTGTCTCAAGATGAACATGTTGAGCCCATGTTATTCCCCATCCTCAATCTTTGTGCATTAACTATGTGCTAATTTTTTCTTTGTGTTATCATCCCCCTACTTTTCCTTGGCCATGATTTTATCACCCTGTGTTGTTGCGATCCTCTTATAATTTTTTGAAACCAATCAAGGCCATGTCTACCCTCTCCTTTTACCTTCTTCCTCACTTGGGTTCATCGACAAGACCATCCACTCGGCTCGTTTCAAAAACTTCTCCTCGAGCCATGTGTATGTGTTTTATGTTTACTTCCTTAAGCCATGCATTCACCCTCCTTCCAGTTCACTCTTTTATCTCACCCCCGCCTTTAAATAATAAACTTATTTTATAACATTGTTTTATCTTTTTTAATTCTACATATGGCTTCTTTTTGAAACTAAAGGTAGGTTGTTTTAGGATTTAATCCTAATATTAACCTAAAGGTAAGGTCCACTTTTAAAGGAGGTTAATTAATTTAGGAGGATTATTTAATATTGTTTAATTAGCGTTATCTTTTCATCATTTTTTTAATTCTTCTAATTTTTAAAATTAAATAAATTGGACTTGCTAAGAGTGTGAAAATTAATGTTATTATGATGTTTCCAAATGATGACACATTTTTGAAGTGTGTAGCACCTTCTAAAGTCCTTTTTTTCCTTCTAAGAGGTTTTTCTTTTTTCTGGACACCCGTTTGCTCATTTTGAGTCATTCTTGCATTATATTCACCCTTGTTATTTTTTACGAGATAGTGTAATTGCATCCACCATAACCTTTAACAATCGGAGTTTATTTAGAGACGTGAGACATTTTTTCTCACTTACGACCTTATTTTTTGCTCTTAATCATGTTTCTTCCTTCATTGTTCTTATTAGAGTGATTATGTGTGTCAAAACATATTGTGGTATCCATTACTTATGCAATTTAGTTATTACAAATTGCTTGATTGTAAGGGGAGTGAATGATATTTTCACACCACATGAATTACATGTCGGGAATGTAATCTAATGCAATAAACTATTATTTGACTGTTGTAAACAAGGGGTTAAAATAGTGTTCCTTGAGGCTTCTTTTATCATGTAATTCAACTTTCATCATTTTTTAGTCTAACTATGTTCATCCAACTACCATAAATAGAAGAATGGGATACTCAATCAATAGCATTATGCATGACTTGTTACCCATATTCTTGGGATTATGAATAGGGTCACTTTCAACATGATGATTGGCTGAATAAAAGTCTGACATGAATTACAGATTTATTTTTCTTATTATACTAGAAAACCTTCAATATCAACAAGATTTTGTTGAGTCAATTCACATACTATTTAGATCTTCATTCAGATGCATCTACATGGAGTTTTGACTCTTATTCTAGGAATCCAGTTATGCCTCTTCATATGATCTTACACCCATGGAAAAAAGTGATTTTACCAATAATTTTTCTTATATGGCACCCTTAGTTGTTTAAACTTGTTTATGCTCCATCATCAATTAAGTATTGATCCCTTCATAGTTCCCCGTAACTCTCCTCTACAAGACTCTTCAAGTTGACTTCTCACTCACCTCGCATGTTTCTTCAAATATTTAGAATTTATCCTTCATGAGCATCTATAGATTCCTTTGATTCTACCATAGATATCCTTCCATCACTTGTTGCTTCTACAAATTTATGATTTCTTCTTCACAAGCTTCCTACAATCCTCCACAGAAAGACATTGATTTATTTTACCCAAACTTGGAAAACATGCTCAAGGATACCAACATCATGCATATAAGATCTTCTTCATTCACCTACTTCCACTTCAGATATCATGATTTCTATAGCATCAACTTCTACATATTCTCAAAATAAATAGGTTCATCCACCTCTTCAGGATCAGCATCTTCCATGGCAGCTCAACCCACTTGATAATGTATCTATATTGGTTTTGACCCCCATTTTTCCGAGATTCATAAATTTTCACCACTTATCTTGATATTCTGGGAATATTTTCTCCTTCACATGTTGAGCCATATTTAGAGACAATTCATGCCCCAACTCCCTCTACTCCCCTGATTGCAAAATCTTTGGGTCCTTCTAATTCCATTGGAGTTTATTGGAAATCATATTCCTCATCTTGTTCTTTAGAAATTATGGAATAGTTTGGAAAATGGGTAGACTTATCAGGCCTTTATTTTCGGGACCATTTGACATAATTTCTTATGTTGCACATTTGCATGGAACCTCAGTCTTCTCTCTCTTGTAAGTGGATATGGTTTTCCCTTGTGGTTTTCTTCCATTATTTGAGTTCCTTTGTAATGACAATTACTTGATCATAATTCTTATTAGCACCAGCAATTAAACACCAATCATAATACAATATTGCAGATAAATGATCTTAATATGAAAGTATAATAGTTTAGCCACTTCGATGGGGAAACCTCCAAAACATAAAATAAGACTCAAATGCTCAATATGATGATAAACTACTACATACTGACCCCTATATATACTATTCCTATGATATGGCCAACACCAAGGCTGATCCATCATGTAATGATAATATTAACATATATGAAATAGATACATTGTGAGAAGAAGTTATGATAGCCATAAGTTGGTTATTTAGGTGTGATCCAATGTAAGATATATGATTAAGGGCTTGGAAAATGCCCCTTCCCTTCGAAGAAACATTTTTTCCTGATTATGAGAAGCTCCGGTTGCTATTGCAATAAGTTTGCATCCTCCCAAGTTACATCCTCATTGTCTAGATTTTCCACTTGGTCAAATACCAGTGATGACCCTTTTCCTTAATCACTTAGTGCATGTCTGAAGGATCCCTCATTCTGGGTTCCAATATGATTCATTCCTCTCTTCATCAGAGATTTGGTAACATTTTATGTGTTGATATCGTATGTCCACTATTACCTTCTTCAGGAAAGATACATTGGAAGACCTAGATGAATTCAAGTAGCTAGAGAAAGTTCTAGTTTGTATGCTACACTCATCCAATCTTCTGTAACACTTGATGCAGGGCCATAGTACTTAGGTAGAAATCACTTTTTACTTCCCTTTTATTTTGTTTCAATAACATATTCTTATATGGCTATAAATGCACAAAAACCCAATCACCGACTTCAAAATGTCTTTCACCCATTATGATGTTGGTCTTCCTTTGCTTCATGTGGTTTGTGATGTTAGAATTTGAGGATTCTAATAAATACATATTTAATCAACTTACGTATTATATAATGTTACAATAAATATTTAAATAAACATTACATCATAACATTAGTAAATAAAGAAATACTTACATGGAATAAATAACATAGGTGACACATTATTTATAGTGGAAAACCCCGATAGGGTAAAAACCACTTTGAAAATAACATTTTACTTCAGAGAACTTATTTTACATCCATTAAGATCACCTCCTCCTTTAAAACCCTATTTACCAAGGGTAAAACCAAATCACTTGATTTGCACACCTTTGATATATTTCCCAAATATATCAAATGAGGACCTAAAGTCCTTTTTATATAAGGTGATCAGGTATGTCTCTCGACCCACCTTCTCAACCTAAAATGGTTGACACATACACATAGGTTTATAATATTTAATATTAGAAATATAATTATTTCATGATATTAAATATTTAACCTAAATTATATACCTAGGTTAGCATATTTAATAATAGAAATATAAATATTTCATATTATTAAATATTAACCTATATATTAGTGATGGACCCATATACATTAAGGGTTGGCGAGACCACTTAATCATTATGTTCCAACACTCCCCCTTAATGTTAAGTGGGATAACATAACATATGCCAATAGATTACCTTCCCGTGGTACACTACAGGATTTACAATCCTTAAATCATAAAGGTTTTAGGCTAGCATATTGATTGAAGGAATTATAACACATTCATCATACTCAATTTACCTTTTGGTACAAAAGGATTTGGAATTCCAAAGATCATCCCATGATTAGTGGCTAAGTATGATATGTGAGTTTTACATGTTCTCACAGGTTCTCATAAAAGGTTATTGAACCCAAGCATATAGAAACCTTTTACAACCAAGGACCTCCTTCACAATATGCTTGTACTCGATGTTTACCAGTAAACTCAAAAGCACTAAACAGTTTACTGAAGACCACCTTTAAGATCTTTCTACACTTCTTTCTCAAAAAGAATCCGAGGAGGTATACATGCCCAAAGGTATTTTTACACTTACCTGAAGGTCTTTTTTACACTTTCCCAAAGGTCTTTTACAAATGCTCTGAAGGTCTTTTTACAAAAACCAAGTTCCATTAGGAGGTGACATTTTCATACACACTCCCCCTCAATGGAAACTCTGACAATCCAAGCTTTTCACGAAAGTGACAAAACTTTGTAGCACTCAAGTACTTTGTGAAGATGTCAGCAACTTACTCTTTAGTCAACAAGAACTTGAGATTTATGTCATCACTTAGCACCTTCTCACGGGTGAAGCATATATGTATCTCAATGTGATTTGTCATCTGATGTTAAACTAGATTCTTAATCTAGAGTAATACAACTCTGTACACCACATAGAAGAGGAATAATTCCTTTAACTTCCATGTGTATCTCTACCAACAACCCCCTGTAGCCACATGACTTCTTTACTTCTTTCATTGTACTTCTCTGTCTCAGTAGAAGAAATAGAGACTGTTGATTACATTTTTTGTTCCAAGTAATGGTTCCTATACCAAAAAAACTTGAACACATATCCAATATATTTTATAACACAACATCAATATGGTTGGAATCACAAAATCCATATAAGAGAGCATTTTCATTCTTGGTATAATGCAACCCATAATTTACTATTCCTTTAATATATCTAAAAATTCTTTTTGCAAGATTTCAATGATCTCTAAAAAAGGTTCCTACATAAACCTTGAAGTAATTCCTGCTGTATAGGAAATATTTGACCTAGTTATAGTTAGATAAATCAAACTATTAACTAACATCGTATATAAAATATGATCAACCTTTTTCATATGCAGATTTAGGGTCAATATTTATTCCAACTTCCATTGAAGTAGTAAATGGTTTACAATCAATCATAAGAAACTTTTTCAATACAATGGTTACATATTGTATTTTTAAAAATAACAATAAAATAAAATACAATCATACAAAGAACATGATGTGAGATACCTAACTCATTCATTTCAAAGTACTTCTTCAATTTCTCTTTAATCCTATGAATTAAATCGGAATTGTTACTAGTCATAAGAAAAATCATCAACATATATACATATAATGATAATATGTGATCTTTATTTCTTAATGAATATATCATTGTTAGAAGAAAAATTAACAAAACTTAACAGTTTAGAGAAGGAAATAATTTTTGCATACCAAGCTGTAAGAGCTTGTTTTAAACCATACAAGGATTTCTCAACTTACAAACATAGTTTTCTTAACTAGTTTCTTCAAATCCTTTATGTTGAAATATGTAAAGTTCTTCTTATCAATCACCATTAAAAAATATTTTTCTTATCCAGTTAGTGGTTTTCCCACCCAAATTGAGTGAAAATCACAAATAAGGCCCTAATAGTACTCATTTTAGCTACAGGGGAAAATGTTTTAACATAATCAATACCAGGTTTCTGATTGAAACCTCTAACAACAAGTCTAGCTTTATGTTTGTTAATACTACCATCAATATTATACTTTACTTTGTATATCCACCTAGACCCTATAATACACCGTGGCTTAGGTTCATATAAGGTAATCAATGCATGCTACATATGATGGTACTTCTAGTCATTTTCCTAAGGTTAATAGGATTTAAACTTTTTAACATAGATTGAGCCCAATTTAATTTCTTATGTAGGAAGATAAGAGTTTTACAAACATCTATAACATCAAAACATCATCATGACCATTTACTAAATCAAAATCAAAACCATCATTTAGAAGTATTTAATGATGTAACTTCAAGAGAAGAAGACAATACATGTAAACCTTTCACTAGATTATATCTATACATTTCATATAAGCTTCAATATTTAACACGTCCTAACCTTTCATGCCATAGTTTTGAATTATTTAAACTCTGAGATATAAAACAAGATGCATAAGAGAAATCATAAAAAATATACGTACCGTTTCTTTAAATTCCTTAAGCTATTATACTCTTATTACTATCCTTGATATACCAAGTATCATTCATGCATGGATTCTAGTTGTGTCCATAACTCTTTCGGATGTTCAATATTACCAATGTGTAGAAGGTACTCATCATTCACATTGCACAAAATCATAAAAAGAGCCTCATGCATTCGTTACAAGAATGTATTCATGTTATCTACAGTTGCTTGATGACCGGTGGGAGAAACTTTAGATCCAGAAATAATCATCCAGAGTTTCCTTGCCATAAATTCTGTTTTGACCCAAATGTTGTAGTTGGTTTCATTTAGGATCTGAGTTTTTTCGAGACAGAAATAGTTGGATGACATTATTTTCCTAAACTTGTAAAAACACCCCAGTATAATATACAATGTACCATAGAGTTAGATACATATTTATCGATAATAAAAACAATACTTTAAATAGAATCAGATCTAAATTTTATAGATCTAAAGAAACTATTTCATCATAACTAATTATGTCATTACAATGCATTATAATTAACCTCCCATGATCAAAATAATAACCCACTATATAAAGAGCTCTGCGTTATGCCCAAGATTTATATAAAAATATTTCTAACCATATAGAAGTGAAGAAGACCCCTAAGAATGCATAATAACTTCAAATTTATGAAAAACATTAATGTAGACAAAGATCTGACCATCTTAAATTTGGCGTCTAAATGACCGTCATAATGACTTATTTTTTGGTCTGTCGTGATGATCATTTGACCGTTAATTTTAACACAATGAAAGTTTCCTAGAACCTATGAGCTTAAATTTGATGTCTAAATGACCGTCATATTATCTTATGTTTAGTTTATTGTGATGGTCATTTGACTATTAAATTTAATGAAGCCAAAACTTGCTATGTATTTCCAGAATGTGAAATTCTAGAATTTCTTCTTATGTATAATATTGGGGAGGTTATATTTTAATACATTAAAATAACCTATTATAATTTATAATGTAAAAATATATAAACTTTTTTAATAAAAAAGGTATATAGTGTATAGAATATAAATAAAAAACAACATATAGTTCATAAAAATTATATACTATAGTGTATTGTTTTTATATATAAAAACACATAATTGTTATCCCAAATGTGCCCCCTGCTCATTTTGTGGCTAACTCCTTTACATCTTTCCTTCTCTTGTGCCTCAGTCAAAATATTTTGTTTTCCAGGCACTCAAAACCTTCTGGAAATGGCACCATTGGATAGAGCTCTTTCTCAGCTTTCTAGAAAGGTAAATTTTTCCTCCTAACTCCACGTATTTTTCAAGGTATGGCTCAGCGGAGTTTTGGTGGGAAATTTTTCCCTAGAAGGCCCGCAGCCAATCAGAAGCTACCACGTGTCCAAGGGCGAAAAAACACCAAGCGACCCGAAGGAAAAAATGGTCAAGAAGGGCCCGCGCCCAATCAGAACATGCCATGTGGCACCTAGAGTGGCGAATCGTGAGGAAAATTTGAAAAATGTTCCAAAGACCACACGGGTAAAAATTCAAACTTTTTGCCCGTTGATCCGATTTTGGCCTGTTTTTGCCCTAAAACTTCAAATCGCCATATCTTTCGATCCAGAGCTCAGTTTTTCACGTTCTTTATATCAATGGAAATTTGGTGAAATTATCTACATGATTCCGAGGTCAATTTTGCATTTTGATTGAGTTTTGAGAGAGAAAATCAAGAAACACCTCTGGTACGTGGCCATGAACAGAACTGACATTTCAACCACCGTTTTAATGAAGAATGGCTCGCATTCTCTCCCAGCATGGTTAAAAATGCCTGGGAATGGGTTTTTCAGGTCGCCCATGCTGTTTTGAATGCAATTTGGTCAATGGTTGAATGGCTTGCATGTTTTCCCATGTTTCTCTCTCCTTGGGGGTGTGGCTTACACTGTAATACAACACTTTTTCTTGCCTCTGGATCACTGTAATGCACTGTATTGGATCTGAATATTGATATATGTTCTGTGATTAAATTCCTCAATCCTTTCATATATCTATCATTGATTTCTTGATCTTTCATTACATTTTGAGAATTTTGTGCATGTTTTGTGTTGTGTTTCCTTGTGGATTGTGTATTTCATGCAGTCAGGGGTCTACAACTCCTTTGGTGCATCACCTTAGCATTAGTTTTAGTTTCTTTTACTCTCTCTATCTTTGTCTCCTTCAAATCTAGAGTAGGATTAGGATTCAAACCTCTACAATTGTGCAAATAACATATCTAATCAGAGGAGTTTGAGGAACCAGCCTCTAATCTAGAGATTCCTCTCTCATTTTACAAGTCCCACACTTAGAGAGAGGTTTTAAAGTTGTGCAATCACACTGGATGCCTGAAACATCAACTTAGAAACCTGATTTGCATCCAGGGGTGCTGCTGATTTGCAAAAATAGTTTTGGCACGCCCAGTGGGGCCTTAGAGGTCTCATTTTCATTGCAGCAAACTTGATGTGCATCTTCTACAATTTTCTTGCTTAAAATAGCTATAAGTTACACATCTGGCAACTCCAAGGAAGAAGAATCAGCTGGTTTTAGCAGTGCAGACCTGAAAACTCATGAGAAGAATCACTACAAGGTCAAGAGCTGGAGAAGAAGAGGCATTGTTTGAATATCTGCAGTTATCTCCAAGAGTAAGGCAAAGTGGGAGGAGAATCCAAAGGTCTCCATCTCCACCAAACAGAACTCTCTCAACTCCTCCACCTGGTAGGCCTTTCATTCAATCAACAAGGGTTCTAAGGCCAATTAGAATGGCACAAAACAACCCCTATGTCAATTTCACTGACAGCAGCCCACTTGCTCTCAATGCACAAAATTCAATTCCAATTACCGCCTTGAAGAACATTTCATACTTCACTGGAGAGAATCAGACTACTCCTAGTGATCATGTTAAAGACATTGCCAACCTTTGTGCAATTCATGAAATCAATGAGATGCAAGTTGTTGTCAAATTGTTGGCATATTCATTCAAGGGGAAGGCTTTGCAATGGTTTAGAAGCCTTGCCTCAGGTTCTATTCAAAATTGGAACCAGCTATGTGTAGCACTTCATGAGCAATTTGGAGAGAAGAGAGACAACTTGTCTCTTTTAGAGCAGCTGACAACCATCAAGAGAGCTCCCAATGAGCAGCTGACTGATTTCAACTTCAAATTTCAAAGGACTTGGGAGAGAATTTCAGTGGCAGTCAGGCCAACAGTAGAAGGTGTTTTTCTTTACTATCTCAAAGCTCTAAATTTTGATATTTCTATGTTAATTCAGTCCATGGGAGGCACAACTATCCCCATTGCTTATAGCATTGCCATTAGAGCTGAAAATTGTTTGATCCAAGCTGGCAAACTAGCCCCTAGACCTCCCATGCCATTGTTTCCAAGTTTAGAGAGCCCAAACACTAATCAAGCACCTGATTTGGCTCCTTCTCCCACTCCTAGAAATCAGAATTCAAGTGAAGCTTCCACTTCATCTTCTAGTGCCTCAAATGAACTTCAAGAAGTCATGAAGCAATTGCAAAATTTAGGTAATGAGCTGGTTACTCTCAAGAGGAAACAAGCCCAAATTTTTAGACCTTCCTTCCAACCTCAAGCTCAGCCTAACAGGAAACCATATCAACCTCATAGACCACCCAATCTAGTTGTAAATTTAAATCAAGAAAGGCCTCCTGCCAACAGACCATTTCAACCCTATAATCCAAATGCTATATCTACCTCTAAGGCATTGGTGCCAACACAAAAAAACGTTGCTCAGGAGTATGATTGGTGTTTTCCATGCAATGAACCTCACAACCAATCTATGTGTTTCAACGGTACCTTGAATCAAGCATTAATGGTGACAACTACTAATGTGGAGGGTGAGGGAAGTCAAGGAAACAACCAACAACAAGAAACATTCCAGCAGCAATCAGCTCCAAATGACACCACACTTGTGAACTGGCAAGCAGAGGATTTTTGTGGCATAAATCAAACAGTCTCTCAAGGTGTTGCAGCCAACACAAGGTCAAAAATAAGGAATTTTGGTGAAGAACAGCCATTAGCTCCAGCCAATCCACAACCTTTTATGGCTCCACAAATGGTTGGCAAACAAAATCCAGTTGTAAATGCACAAGGGCAGCCAAGAACACCTCCTAGACCAATTCAAATACCAGTTGTTGCTACCCACATGCAAGGGATGAATATGCAAACCAAGGAACAGCAAAGACATCCTTCATCACCATTTAGTATCATTGATCAGATGAAGAAGACAAATGTAAATATATCAATGTGGGAATCCCTATCTATCCCAAGCCAGAGAGATTTTCTACAAGCTGCCATGAAGGACTGGCCAACTTTGAATCAGCAAGTCCAAATGCAAGAGAAAGTGCTCACAAATGCTGCCCAGCCTGAAGGGAATCATGGCGGACAGCAAGGTAAAATGTTGAATCCCCCTCCTTTTTATGTCTCATTAATCATTGGAAACCAATTGGTGCACAATTGCATGATTGATTCCGGGGAAAGTAGCTTAGTGATGCCCAAGCAAATAGCTAATCAGCTAGGACTTCAATATGAAACCATATCCAAAGGAGTGGTGTAGTTGGATGGAACAGCAGTAACAATAGTTGGGGTGATTAGAAACTTGAGTCTTACCTTGCATGCATGTCCAAATGTTGTTGTTTTACAAGATGTATCAGTTATAGACCTTCCACCACTCTTTGCCCTATGTTTGTCAAGAGATTTCACAGCCAAGATTGGAGGATATTTGTCTACTGATTGGTCACACATGCTGTTCAGAACAAGGTATGGAACCAAAGCTACAATCAGGTCTGAACCTATTGCAAACTTCCACATTGAACCCTACACTCCAATTCATATCAATTCCAACTATTCAGCATTTGATCAAGAAGATCACCCAAGCACTGATGAAGCTGACACCAAGGTTGGAAGCATCTCGGATCTAACTCTTGATTAATGGGAAAACAAGGTGCATGCTTTTGATCCTCATCAAGAAGTAGAAGAATCTAAGCTAGGGGTCTATTGCATACATCAAGAAGATCAGACCATTCCTAGCATCACCAAGCCAAACCACAAGGATGACAATGAGGTATGGCAGATTTTTTTTTATGGATCAAGGAGTAGACAAGGTGTAGGAGGTGGAGCTATGCTTATTTCACCTTAAGGAGTAAAGTATTATTCAGCTTTTAGATTTCAATTTACATGCTCCAATAACACTGCTAAATATGAAGCCTTGGTGCAAGGGATGCATTGGGCAATAAAGAGAGGAATAAAGAACTTGCAAGTCTTCGGTGACAGTGAGTTGATTGTCAACCAGGTCAAGGGGAAGCATGCTATCAAGAATGATCTACTCAAGTGCTAAAAGAATAGGGTGTGGGACCTCATTGAAGATTTTGAGGGTTTTGGCATCAAATCAATTCCTAGGAAAGACAACCAAGCTGCTGACAGGATTGCAGCAGTTGGGGCAGCCTTTGACATTGTGGAGAGCATTCAAAAAGATAAGGTACAGCCAAACATCTATGTGATTGTGAGGCCTTCAGTTCCGGATAACAATGTAAGTTGGCAAGTGTTTGAGAATGACCAGAAAATCATCCATTTCTTACAAGAAGAAGCTGAGTTCTCAGCTAGAAATTAGGAAAAATTGGAACAGCAGTATGGTGACCAAGTGGTACAGCTGAGAACTAACAAGCTGCACAAGGGACTTATCACTTTGGAGTCTATTTTCAATCCCAATGATCAGTTTAGGAAAGAGAAAGCAAAAATTCAAGTCAAGAGAGAAGATTCAGTATCCATCTTGGTGGAAGAGAACAAACCATTGCAAATTGGAAAGATGACAACTGAATAAGAAAGGTACGAGTTCATATAGTTGTGTCAAGAGTTCCCTGATGTGTTTGCTTGGAGCTACAAAGATTTGAAAGGTTTCAATCCCAAGTTAGCTTAGCACACCATTGAGTTAGACCCAAATACTAAGCCCATCAGGCAAAAACAAAGGCCAGTCAATCCACACATGGAACCTCTCATGAGGAAGGAATTGAACAAGTTGATTGAGTCAAGAATCATATTCCCAATCAAGCATTCTAGTTGGGTTGCCAACTTAGTTCCAGTCAGAAAGAAGAGTGGAGAGATCGAATTGTGTGTTGACTTCAGAGACTTGAATAGAGCATCTCTCAAGGACCATTACCCACTCCCTTCTATGGAGCAAATTTTGCAAGTTGTGGCTAGCTCCGAGAGGTTTTCACTACTTGATGGCTACTCGAGCTACAATCAGATTATGGTGAAGGAATAAGATCAGTTCAAGACAGCCTTCACAACCAAATGGGGAACTTATGCATATAGGAAAATTCCATTTGGGTTGTCCAACCCTAGAGCTACCTTCCAAAGAGCAATGGACATGGCGTTCAAAGGTTTGATTAACAACGTGGTGCTTATATACCTTGATGATATCACTATTTTTTCAAAGAATGCAACAAACCACCTCTCTCATTTGAGACAAGTCTTCCAAAGGTGTAGGAGATTTTGAGTGTCTTTGAATCCTAAGAAGTGTATCTTCCTAGCACATGAAGGAAAGCTCCTTAGCCATATTGTCTCCAAAGAAGGATTAGCAATTGATGTAGAGAGGGTTGAAGCCATAAGAGCACTACCATTTCCAAGCCAAAAGAAGGCCCTTCAGAGTTTCTTGCAAAGAATAAACTTTGTTCGGAGGTTTGTCCCAGATTTTGTAGCCCTTGTCAAACCTATCACCAAAATGTTAAAGAAAAGCATGGCTTTCAAGTGGACAGCAGAAGGAAAGGAGAGTTTTGAAGCAATCAAAGAAGCCATCTCCCAAGCACCAACTCTCATCAACCTGGATTTCTCCAAGGATTTCATCCTCTATGCATTTGGAGGTAATGATACTATTTCTGCCATTATGGTATAGCAGAACAAGGACAATGATGAGCAGCCAATTACTTTCTTCAGCCAAAGCCTAGATGACTATGAGGTGATATATTCTTTTATTGAGAAGCATGTACGTGCAGTAATCATAAGCTTGAAGAAATTCAAGCATATAGTCTCAAACAATAAGGTTCAGTTGTTGGTCTCTCATGCGGGAGTAAAGGACTTCCTCCTCAACAAATATTTGAATGAGAAAAGGGTAGGTAGGATCACTCATGTCATGGAGTATGAGATTGAGATCAAGGTCACCAAGCTGGTAAGTGGAAAAGGATTGTGTGAGCAGCTGATTCTGGGCAAGCAAAAAGGAGTATGCAATAAAGAAGAGGTTGTTTTGACAGTTCAAGATAGCCATGTGCAAGGTAGCACTCAAGAAGAGGATAATGATGTCCCCACTCCTTGTTGGACCCAAGGCATAATGCATTTCCTAAGCACAGGCCTATGCCCTCCAGAGATGAACAAAACCCAAAGAAGACACTTCAGATTGCAGGCTATCCCATATGCCATAGTGGACGGTGTTTTGTTCAAGAAAGATGTGAATGGAGTGCTGCTGAGATGCATTAGCACAAATCAGATTCATAGGGTGTTGGAAGAGTTCCATGGTTGACCAGCTGGTGGTCATTTTGCACCAAGAGTGATAGCTCTAAAAATCATGAAGGTTGGTTATTATTGGCCCAATATTTTTAGTGATTGCTTTGCATGGATCAAAAGGTGCAAGAATTGTACATTCTTCACAGGTAAAGAGAGGCTTGCTGCCCTTCCATTGCATCCAATTTCAATTGACCAGCCATTCATGCAATGGGGTTTGGACTTCATTGGATTCATTAATCCCAATTCAAGCCAAGGGCATAAGTGGATTTTGACAGCCACAGACTACTTCACCAAGTGGACTGAAGCAGTAGCACTCAAGGAAGTAAATGAGTCTAGTATCTTAGACTTCTATGAGGGGATAGTAACCAGATTTGGCATACCTACTACAATAATCTCAGATAATGCATTAGCATTCATTGGATCCAAGGTGATTGATTGGGTTGTCAAGAACGGGATCTACTTAAGTACTTCATCAAACTACTACCCTCAAGGTAATGGCCAGGCTGAATCTACAAACAAGAACTTGTTAAGGATCATTAGGAGGACTCTTGATGAGATCCACAGGTAACTCTCCATTCAGGCTTGTTTATGGAAGAGAGGCAATCTTGCCCATGTCGCTTGAGTTGCCAACATTGGAACTCATGAAGCAGTTAGAGTTGCTAGAGTTTGGGCCCATGGAGGTGAGATATGCAGAGTTGATGGAGCTCCAAGAGATCAGAGATCAGGCATCCCAAGCAATAGAGAAGGATCAAGCTTTGATCAAGAAGACCTTTGATAGGAAGGCCAAGAGTAGATCTTTCCAAGTTGGAGATCTAGTGTTAAAATGGGATGCAGATAGAGAAAAACCGGGAAGGCATTCAAAATTTGATGCCATTTGGAGTGGCCCATACATGGTCACAAAGTGTAAGGATAGTAATGCCTTCCAATTGTCTTCATTGGATGGTGAAGAACTACAGATTCCAGTCAATGGAATCTATCTAAAGCATTGCTATTAGAGGGAAATTCTCCACCTTGTAAATATTAGCTTAGGTTTTCATTCCTATAAGTGCTTCTGCACATTGTTTTGTTGTAGGTTGTTTTGCTTTCCCTAAGTGCTTTGGCACAACTTGTTGTTCCTGGGAATGTGTTTGCAGGCCTTGCTCCATCAGGTGATTTTCCATGTTCCTCTTTGCAACGTTCTAGTCAGTTGGGGTATTAAATAGAGAATCAAGTGACTCCATGCCCAATGGATTGCTTCAGGCAACTGGTAACTTCATCTAGCAGGTAGATGACCCCTCTGAGTCACCAAAATTGTTATCCCAAATGTTCCCCCTACTCATTTTGTGGCTAACTCCTTTACATCTTTCCTTCTCTTGTGCCTCAGTCAGAATATTTTGTTTTCCAGGCACTCAAAACCTTCCAGAAATGGTACCATTGGATAGAGATCTTTCTCAGCTTTCCAGAAAGGTAAATTTTTCCTCCTAACTCCACGTATTTTTCAAGTTATGGCTCAGCAGAGTTTTGGTGGGAAACTTTTCCCTAGAAGGCCCGCAGCCAATCAGGAGCTGCCACGTGTCCAAGGGTGAAAAAACACCAAGTGACCCGAAGGAAAAAATGGTCAGGAAGGGCCCACACCCAATCAGAATGTGCCATGTGGCACCTGGAGTGGTGGAGCATGGGGAAAATTTGAAAAATGTTCCAAAGACCAAACGGGTAAAAATTCAAACTTTTTGCCCGCCAATCCGATTTTGGCCTGTTTTTGCCCTAAAACTTCAAATCGTAATATCTTTTGATCCAGACCTTAGTTTTTTACGTTCTTTATATCAATGGAAAGCTGGTGAAATTCTCTACATGATTCCAAGGTCAATTTTTCATTTTGATTGAGTTTTGAGAGAGAAAATCAAGAAACACCTCTGGTATGTGGCCATGAACAGAACTGACGTTTCAACCACCATTTTAATGAAGAATGGCTCGTATTCTCTCCCAGCATGGTTAAAAATGCCTGGGAATTGGTTTTTTAGGTCACCCATGTTGTTTTGAATGCAATTTAGTCAATGGTTGAATGGCTTGCATGTTTTCCTGCGTTTCTCTCTCCTGGGGGTCGTGGCTTACACTGTAAAAGCCAGAATGAGTTCATTTTGCAAGGAGAGACACCTTTTCAGCTCTACAACTTCCTTTTCTTCCTTCTTTAGCAGAATTTATGAAGAAATTTTTACCTTTCCATTTAATACAACACTTTTTCTTGCCTCTGGATCACTGTAATGCACTGTATTGGATTTGAATGTTGATATATGTTATGTGATTAAATTCCTCAATCCTTTCATATATCTATCATTGATTTCTTGATCTTTCATTACATTTTGAGCATTTTGTGCATGTTTTGTGTTGTGTTTCCTTGTGGATTGTGTATTTCATGTAGTCAGGTGTCTACAACTCCATTGGTGCATCACCTTAGCATTAGTTTTAGTTTATTTTACTCTCTCTATCTTTGTCTCCTTGGAATCTAGAGTAGGATAAGGATTCAAACCTCTGCAATTGTGCAAATAACATATCTGATCAGAGGAGTTTGAGGGACCAGCCTCTAATCTGGAGATTCCTCTCTCATTTTACAAGTCCCACACTTGGAGAGAGGTTTCAATGTTGTGCAATCACATTGGATGCCTGAAACATCAACTTAGAAACCTGATTTGCATCCAGGAGTGCTACTGATTTACAACAACAATAACCGTTATTAAAGGGGTTTAAAGGACATAGACCAGGTTAAAAAAATTTTACCAAGTGCAAGTAGATTTATGAGAGTATAGATTAACCTGCATATTTTACAGAGGGAACAAATAATTTCACCTGACCAATGAAATAAATTGAAATCCCTATTTTCATAAACCTTTTCTCCTCCTTTCATTTACTCTTAATTTTACCCCACACACATTTAAAACTATGGAAATATTGCAAAAAAAATAATATGATTCCTGTAAGCTTAAAACTTTAAAACTTTTATGTGGCAATAACTACCAATATTTTAATAAATATTTACCACACTTCACGTGAGCCACCAATAAACTAGCCCTTTTTTTATTATTCTTCATTTATACTTGAAAATTTCACATTTATACCTGAGATATTATCTCATTTTATTCTCCACTCTCACTCTTATATAAAAGAAACCCTTTAAATAGGTTTATTTATATAGTTTTTATAAACGATGAGATATAAATGAATGGAGCCGCCCTCTTACATGGATAATATAAATGGTTAGGGACACATGTTAGGTTTTATTTAATAAGTATTACGATTTAAAAAGTAATCCCTTCATGGCCAAGCAATAAACACGGGCCCCCTTACTAAAAAAAGTAAGCACTTAGGTTTTTTTTAAACATATATAAACCAAATCTAATAAAATTTATATTTTAAGCGGTTTAAACTAACCATATATATAATATGATTCAAACTTGGGTTTGTTTCTTTTTTTAAAACTATATATGCCTAGATTTATAAGTTAAATCATAGATTTAAACTTAGGCTTAGAATATGGTTTGTTGACTCTTCCCTTAATCCCATGTAATTTTAATATGGTTTAAGGCTTTTAATCTATAGTTTTTTTTCTAAAATTATATAAATTTTAATATGATATTTATATAAATTTTATTCTATATTATATATATTTTTATTTAAAAATAATAATATAGTTTTCAAATTATATAGGATATAGTTATAGATTAACTATAAACTATATTTTTTCGAATCGAATCCTTTTAGAGGGGACCAAAGAACACAGGTATGAATTTACCTTCCGAAATATTTAACCTGCAAACATTTGAAATTATAGAAAGCATGAAAATTATTTCATATAGTAATAGATCATTTCCTTTTCTGTATGTGATTTTCACACAGGTAAGAAGCCACTTTCACCTGTGCACACATCAATCTCCAAACAAGCATTAATTCCATATAATTTACAAAATGTAAATGAAAGTAAGAATCATATCATATTACATCTTCCCAAAAAAAATTAGGGATTTAAAATTGAAAAACCTTAAAAAAAATTACCAAGAATTTAATTGCACAAATGTAGTGCTAAAATAAATTGGGAAAAAAAAGAGGACCAGATACTTTTAAATACACTTTCGGGTTAGTTGAAAAAACTCGTACAAATTAAATATATAAAATATAAAACGTTTAATCTTAATTTATGTAATTTACCTCACTCTATTACCATGTTAGAATTTGAGGATTCTAATAAATATGGATTTAATCAACTTACATATTACATAATGTTACAATAAATACTTAAATAATTATTACATCATAACATAAGTAAATAAAGAAATACTTATAGGAAATAAATAACACAGGTGACACAATATTTATAGTGGGAAACCCCAATAGGGTAAAAACCACTTTAAAAATAACCTTTTACTTCAGAGAACTTATTTTACATCCAGTAAGATCACCTCCTCCTTTGAAACCCTATTTAGCAAGGGTAAAACCAAATCACTTGATTTGCACACTTTTGATATTTTTCCCGAATATATCAAATGAGGACCTAAATTCCTTTTTATATAAGGTGACCGGGTATGTCTCCCGACCCACCTTTTCAACCTAAAATGGTTGACACATACACATAGGTTTATAATATTTAATATTAGAAATATAATCATTTCATGATATTAAATATTTAACCTAAAGTATATACCTAGGTTAGCATATTTAATAATAGAAATATAAATATTTCTTATTATTAAATAGTAACCTATATATTAGTTATGGACCCATATGCATTAAAGGTTGGCCAGACCACTTAATCATTATGTTCCAACACTTGGTTAAATTTATTCATTATAGAAAGAGTCTTCCTCTTCAAATGGGAAAGAAAATGTCTCTATTTAATTGTTGCATCCATCAATCATTGGCTCATGAGAGGCATCATATTTCTCCTCTTGCTTTATTTCAACATAGCCAATCTTCACACTGGTTAAGGCTTCTAAATCAGATTCATGTTTTTCTTGTAGATTCATGGCTTGCATTAGGAGTTCTAAACTTAGCTCAGGGTATTTTGTTTCTTCCGTGGCTCTAAGTAATTTTTGTATAGATAGTTCTTTCAAACTTTTCATGGGCTCATCACAAGCTAGTCTTGTCCCTCCATAGATGGCATTATTGAGATCATCTCCATCTCCTAATGGGAATGAGAACATCTCCTCTTCATTGGTAAGATTATAAGATGGTTTCTCCATTTGAGATTTTTCAAGAATCATTTCCTCTTCTTCATAGTTTGCATCATCTAGAAATTTGAGGCTGCCCTCTTGTAACTCGAATCTCCTCAATGCTTCTTCAAGGTCCATACCTCTCTGGGAAGGCATGTCTAGTCCTATCAAGCTGAGAATAGCATCTTCCTCCTTGGTTTTCACAAATTAATTCATCTGCTTGTTATCTTGATACAAGATGTTGGTTTCTGGGCTTCCAGACTGTCACACTATGTATCTCATCTTCTTCTCTAGAAGCAATTTCTCCATGTCTCCCTTCCCTGGTATGGTTGCAGATGACCAATTCATCTCAATTTTCCCTCCAAATTCTCAGTAGAAGATTCGACCTAACAAAATTCTAAAGGTTTTTGTGATGTCTACTACCAAAATAGTCATTAATATCCTTTTATCTAGAAATTCAGCAAGAGCCACATATGCCTCTTTAATCTTCCCCACAAGTGGGACTTACTTTGATTCCATAGAGTAACAAGAGCCACCAGGCGGAGTCATGGGGATTTTAAGATCTTTGGCAACCTTCACAGGCATGACATTATTTGAGGCACCCAAATCTATTATGCAATTGTTCAATATGTATTCCCTAACAAAAAGGGAGACATAAAAAGGATCAATCTTGTTTGTCTTTGATGCACTCATGGTTAGCATGTTCTATGAGAGAGGCGTGGGTGGGTTTGGTAGTACTCCTTTAGAACTATGTGTTACAACATTGGGTGTCAAACTTCCATTCCTGATATATCATATGAATCTTTCAAATTGTTCAGGGTGAGTCCGCAAATATTAGGTTTCAGTAATCTACACTTTGGATTTGTTTGAGTATTCTATGAAGTCAAAAGGAGAATATGTGGGTGAGGGTGATGAAGGGAGTGCTTTTTGATTTAGGACAGGTTTGGAAGGAGTAGTTTTTTTGGGAATAGAGGGGATCTTGAAAGGTACACTAAGAGCTTTCAAAGTACTAGATTTTACAAGAGTAGATTTAGCTTTAGAATTAGAAGAGGAATCAGACGACTTACTTGGAATTGTTGGAGACTTCTTATTTACTATAGGATCAGGCTTCAACAATGTGGACTCCATGGAGGGTGGGAGTGAAGATCCTTGACTGATTATTTTATTTTGTGGATTTTCCATAGGAGGATCTTTGGTCTCCTTTTTCTTAGCAACAGTGGAGGAAAAGGATCCTTTCTCAGACTGAGAACGAGTGAATATTACACATGAGAAATTGGGTGTATCTTCTTCATCATCCTTGTCACCTCCAAAATACTCACAGAATATGATTTATGTATCGTTCTCGATTTCATCATCTTTTAGGAACTCACCACCTTCACTTTCTTGTTCAAATTCTTCTCCATTTTAATGAATCTTGCAACTTGTGTTGACGGGTGGGGCCTCCAGGGAAAGCCTTTGGGGAGCTCCTGTAATTTGAATAGTGTTGTTTCTTTGAGAAGATGTTTGTTCAAAAATTTCCCTTAACATGGTGCTGATTTACCTTGATGATATCACTATTTTTTCCAAGAATGCAGCAGACCACCTCTCTCATTTGAGACAAGTCTTCACGAGGTGCAGGAGATTTGGAGTGTCTTGAATCCTAAGAAGTGTATTTCTTAGCACATGAAGGAAAGCTCCTTGGCCATATTGTCTCCAAAGAAGGATTAGCAATTGATCCAGAGAGGGTTGAAGCCATAAGAGCACTACCATTGCCAAGCCACAAGAAAGCCCTTCAGAGTTTCTTGGGGAGGATAAACTTTGTTCGGAGGTTTGTCCCAGATTTTGCAGCCCTTGTCAAACCCATCACCAAAATGTTAAAGAAGAGCATGGCTTTCAAGTGGACAACAGAAGGCAAGGAGAGTTTTGAAGCAATCAAAGAAGCTATCTCTCAAGCACCAACTCTCATCAACCCAGATTTCTCCAAGGATTTCATCCTCTATGCATTTGGAGGTAATGATACTATTTCTACCATTTTGGTACAGCAGAACAAGGACAATGATGAGCAGCCAATTGCTTTCTTCAGCCAGAGCCTAGATGACTATGAGGTGAGGTATTCTTTTATTGAGAAGCATGTGCTGGCAGTAATCAGAAGCTTGAAGAAATTCAAGCATTTAGTCTCAAACAACAAGGTCCAGTTGCTGGTCTCACATGCTGGGGTTAAGGACTTCCTCCTCAACAAAGACTTGAACGAGAAAAGGGCAGGTTAGATCCCCCGTGTCATGGAGTATGACATTGAGATCAAAATCACCAAGCTGGTAAGAGGAAAAGGATTGTGTGAGCAGCTGATTTTGGGGAAGCAAAAAGAAGCATGCAATGAAGGAGAGGCTGTTTTGACAGTTCAAGACAGCCATGAGCCATGTGGCACTCAAGAAGAAAATAATGCTGCCCCCACTCCTTGCTGGACCCAAGGTATAATGCACTTCCTAAGCACAGGCCTATGCCCTCCGGAGATGAACAAGACCCAAAGAAGACACTTCAGATTGCAGGCTGTCCCATATGCCATTGTTGATGGAGTTTTGTTCAAGAAAGATGTGAATGGAGTGCTGCTGAGATGCATTAGCACAAATCAGATTCATAGGGTGTTGGAAGAGTTCCATGGTGGACCAGCTGGTGGTCATTTTGCACCAAGAGTGACAGCTCTAAAAATCATGAAGGCTGGTTATTATTGGCCCAAAATTTTCAGTGATTGCTATGCATGGATCAAGAGGTGTAAGAATTGTGCATTCTTCACAGGAAAAGAGAGACTTGCTGCCCTTCCATTGCATCCAATCTCAGTTGACCAGCCATTCATGCAATGGGGTTTGGACTTCATTGGAGTCATTAATCCCAATTCAAGTCAAGGGCACAAATGGATTTTGACAGCCACAGACTACTACTTCACCAAGTGGACTGAAGCAGTAGCACTCAAAGAAGCAAATGAGTCCAGCATCTTAGACTTTATGAGGGGATAGCAACCAGATTTGGTATACCTGCTACAATAATCTCAGATAATGCATTGGCATTCATTGGATCCAAGGTGACTGAGTGGGCTGTCAAGAATGGATCTACCTAAGCACTTCATCAAACTATTACCCTCAAGGTAATGGCCAGGCTGAGTCTACAAACAAGAACTTGTTGAGGATCATTAGGAGGACTCTTGATGAGAATCAGAGGTCTTGGCATACCAAACTGAATCAGCCTTATGGGCTGATAGGATAACTCCCAAGAGATCCACAGGTAACTCTCCATTCAGGCTTGTTTATGGAAGAGAGGCAATCTTGCCCATGTCACTTGAGTTGCCAACATTGGAACTCATGAAGCGGTTAGAGTTGCTAGAGTTTGGGCCCATGGAGGTGAGATATGCAGAGTTGATGGAGCTCCAAGAGATCAGAGATCAGGCATCCCAAGCAATGGAGAAGGATCAAGCTTTGATCAAGAAGACCTTTGATAGGAAGGCTAAGAGTAGATCTTTCCAAGTTGGAGATCTAGTGTTCAAATGGGATGCAGATAGAGCAAAACTTGGAAGGCATTCAAAATTTGATGCCATTTGGAGTGGCCCATACATGGTCACGAAGTGCAAGAACAACAATGCCTTCCAATTGGCTTCATTGGATGGTGAAGAACTGCAGATTCCAGTCAATGGAATCTATCTAAAGCATTGCTTCTAAAGGGAAATTCTCCACCTTGTAAATATTAGCTTAGGTTTCCATTCCTTCAAGTGCTTGTGCACATTGTTTTGCTGTAGGTTAGTTTTTCTTTCCCTAAGTGCTTTGGCACAGCTTGCTGTCCCTGGAGATGTTTTGCAGTCCTTGCTTCCATCAGGTGATATTCCATCTTCCTCCTTGCAACATTCTAAGTCAGTTGGGGTTCCAAACAGAAAAATTTGATGACTCCATGCCCAATGGACTGCTTCAGGCAACTAGTATTTTCATCTAGCAGGCAGATGACCCCTCTGAGTCACCAAAATTGTTATCCCAAATGTGCCCCCTGCTCATTTTGTGGCTAACTCCTTTACATCTTTCCTTCTCTTGTGCCTCAGTCAGAATATTTTGTTTTCTAGGCACTCAAAACCTTCTGGAAATGGCACCATTGGATAGAGATCTCTTCTCAGCTTTCCAGAAAGGTAAATTTTTTTCCTCCTAACTCCACGTATTTTTCAAGTTATGGCTCAGTGGAGTTTTGGTGTGGGAAATTTTCCCCTAGAAGGCCCGCAGCCAATCAGGAGCTGCCACGTGTCCAAGGGCGAAAAAAAAACACCAAGCGACCCGAAGGAAAAAATGGTCAGGAAGGGCCCATGCCCCAATCAAAATGTGCCATGTGGCACCTGGAGTGGCGAGCATGGGGAAAATTTGAAAAATGTTCCAAAGACCAAACGGGTAAAAATTCAAACTTTTTGCCCGCCGATCCGATTTTGGCCTGTTTTTGCCCTAAAACTTCAAATCGCCATAACTTTCGATCCAGAGCTCATATTTTCACATTCTTTATATCAATGGAAAGCTGGTGAAATTATCTATATGATTCCATGGTCAATTTTGAATTTTGGTTCAGTTTGGAGGAGAAAATCAAAAAAAAACACTTCTGGTATGCGCCCATGGACAGAACTGACGTTTTAACAACCAATTTTAATGCAAAATGGGTCGTATTCTTCTCCAGCATGGTCAAAAATGTCAGGGGATGGGTTTGTCAGGTCACCCATGTTGTTTTTAATGCATTTTTGTCAATGAGGAATGGCTCCCATGTTTTTTCACATTTTCTCTCTCTCCTGGTTCGACCCATGCACTGTAAAAAGCCAGATTTGGCTCATTTTTCAAAGGGGAACACTTTTTTTTGCACAGCAAGCTTCTGTTTCCATTCTTCAATAATGTTATTGAAGAAAAAAAAACTCGTTTTCAAAAATAGCTTTCACTTAATGAGTCACATGCTTAGACTTAGACATTATGTGGCCGACTGATTTGTAGAATGATGTTAAGGGATATTCTCCTCTCTTCACTTAAGGCAATCTAAATTACGTTGTGTAGGGAGTCGATATTGTAAGCACTATAGATTTTGTATTTTTGAAATGAATCCCTATTGCCCTGTGCGCTTCCACCATGCTACTAGTGAGTGAGCATGGCTCATCACCCAAATGGCAAAATATAGGCGAGTGAATCCTTTCTTTTTTTTTTTTTTTTGTTTTCTTTTTTAATTTTTTTTGTTTTTTTATAATATTTTTTTCAATGATTTTTTATGGCTGTATGAGAATGACCTCTACTCTTTGCCCATGCCACGTGTAAGAGGCAAGGGTTTAATCCACCACGAAAACTTAGACTATAAGGGCACCTTCCTTACTCCTTCCCTCATCCCCAGTCCTCACACTACTAGTAAGAAGTGTGGTCTCAACACCAAAGACTATGAGGGACGAAAGATGTACATGATTATTCATAAGTTATTGAATTGATATATTTTTTTAACAATAGTGCTTTGTATTGGGGAAGAAACTCTACACCCCCAATCTCAGCCGGGCCGCAAGCGTGACTATTAGTGAGGACGCAATGGTTCAACACCAAGGACTGAATGGATGAACCAACTAACTGGGTAACGAAGTTTCGTAGCTTTGTTTATGAAAAGGAATGTATTAGAGGGGCTATATTACATCGTAACTTCGAGGTATGACCATAGAGGAAAGCGACTGAAATTGAAGAAGTATGATGCCTCACAAACTTAATAAGAAGGATTTATATTAGCACTTGTATAATAGATAAATATGAAGACGCGGATTTTTGATAAATAAATATCTTCCAATTGGACTGAATAAATTTAAATATTTGGAGATACGCAGACAAAGGAACAATGTACAATGTTGTATCCTGGAATAGGGGAACATCTCAGGATAAAATTTCTTTAAATGAACTGCATCATTGGTTCATCAAGATCTTGCCATCTGCAAAGTGGCCAATTTACTAGCTCGAGAGCCACATTTACTGTGTACATAGGGTCCTAACCAATTAGCCTCAATTTTTCCTGTTTTTTTTTCCTTGTTCTTTAGTGTTATTCTTTTATTTTAGTTTAAAACAAGGTCACCATTTCCAGAATCTCTGGTCTGACCTTTTTTATATGAAACTACGTTGCAGTCGGTTTTTGATAACTTGAAGATGATTGAGAAGCATTAAGTCGTTTTTCAATTCACCAATCTCGAGAAGGCTCAAACCTTAGAAAGCCCATGATTGTCGTATCATCCTCATTATTACATCTTAGGGAGATCCTCAGGATGGGAGTTTTTCTATCTCAATAGGTAAAAGGCTTCACAACCATAACAAGGGAAATTGGGTGGCTCCCGATAGCGTGCTGTAAGATGTAACCGTAAGCCCAAAGAGCGGGGTAAAATTTAGTGTCAATTTTCGTCCAGGGTGTTGACATTTTTTCCATAATAGATTTTAAAGGGCTTATTAGTTTTGCTTTCCTCCTTTCCGCTGACCGTTACCCTGATGGTAGTTATGGAGTGGACCAGTTAAGTTTGATGTTTAAAACGTTTAACTAGCTTTTACATCCTGATTTTTAAAGATTTACCATTGATTTCAACCAAGTTGATGGAATACCAAATCGACTAATGAGATTATTGAAAATAAATGTTGAATTTGGCTAACCGGAACATAAGTGAGAGGCATAGTCTCTCCACCCATTTATAGTAATCGGTAGCGGTAATGATGAAACTTATGTCCATCGGAAGATTTTGGTTTTGATTTTACCAATGAGTTCAGTCCCTCAGTCAAAGGGCCATGGTGTGGTTATCGATTGTAATGGGCCTGGGAAGGTGGCAGGGATATATTTCCATGCTTTGCTGCTTGCAATGTTTGAAAAAAATGACATTTGGGTGGTCACTTTTCCCTTGTGGGCCAATCTATCCAACTTCGCAGGATTTTCTGGGCTAAGGCGATACCGTCATGTGTGCTCCACAGATTTCGACTAGAATGACTGCAGCTAGAGACTCGAGGATTCTTCTTGATTAAGACATTGGAGCCAGGGTGCCATCATCTCCTTGTTTATAAAGAGTTTCTGCTACAATGGGGTGTAACGAGAGCAGTTTGTCTAAAGCACATTTTATGCATTGGGTTCATGTCGGCAGGAAACCAAAATTTTATCATGGCCAATGAAGGTATAAATATCGATTACCCAAGGGTTATTCCCACCCACAATCTCACATTCCATAGTGGTTTTCCAGAGATCCTCGGCAGAATTAGAGATGTTCAATGAGAAATGTGCTTGGGGTTGACTAGATGTGATTTCTCCTATTCTGTAAGGGATCCGATGGGTTTCCATAGCATCGTCAATTTTATTATACGAAATTCCCGGAATTTGAATCAAAGCTAATTAATCGAAATAGCTTGCGAAGACTTCCACATGCGTTTATAGGGATAGTTTTTCAATTTCAAAATCCTTGCTGGTATTCATCGGTAACTTTCTTTATATAATAAGAATCACCAAATATAGCTAATTCCCGTAAGAGTCCAAGGTATAGCCAGTTGTAACCCTGCAACGAGAGCTTCATATTTTGTGATATTGTTGGTACATGGAATGCTAAGAAAATGCTTGGGGGGAGACATGTCCACTAGGGTGATAAGAAAAATACATCCCCTGAGCCATGGAGATTACAAGATCCATCAAAAATAAGTCCAAGCTGGCGCGATGTCTATGTGTAAATATCTTCAATCAGTGAAAAGAAAACTGAAGTGGTTCTGTTCCGAAAGGGTGCCTCAACAAGTTGGTCGGCAGGCTGTCCTTTAATTGCTTTTTGCGAACAAAGTTGACATCGAATTCACTAAGTAATCCGACCCAACTAACATTATCTTGCCTGTGAGAATGGGGGTCCTGGACAACCAATACTTTGAGAGGACAATTTTTGGCAATCAACTTAGTTGTGTGATCTAGCAAGAATTGACGTACTTATGGAATGCAAGGGCAACCACTAGCATAATTTTTTCGATTTGGGAATAACTAGTCGTGCTCAATAAGTTTTGTCAAAAGGTAATATACAAGCTGTTCTTTTCCTTGATTGTTATGTTGTGCCTAGTAGAGCGCCATGTCATGTTCCGTGGCAGATGTATAAGCAGACATAGGTTTTATCAGTCAACTGGTGACATAGAACAGGTGGACTAGAGAGGTATTCTTTTAACTACAAAAATATCTTGGCAATCGTGTTCTATTGAAAGTGTGGGGCATCTTTCTTCTTAGTAACTGATGTAAAGTGAGGCACTTGTCAGCCAACTGTGATATGAAGACGCGAATAGATTTGTATCTTTCCCTGAAGCACTGCGTAGTCTTTTAGTTGGGAGGAGGAGGCATTTCCATATGCTTTGCTTTGGCAGGATCCACTTCATGCTCTTCGTGAGACAAAAAACCCCTATAATTACTATAGGTTTACTTCCAAGCAACACATTTTCGTTGGGTTAAGATGAACCTTATACTTCACGTAACTATCAAATGCGTCTCCACACACTTTGGATGCCCTATTCGTTTTTTAGATTTGCTGAATATATCATCACTATCTTTCCATGATCTCATGTAACATGTCATGGAATATAACAGTCATTCTATTGCTCGTTGATAGGTGGCACCCAGCATCTTTTTAAAGCGAAAGACATGACCTGAATAACAGAAGGTGCCCCATGGTGGTAGTAAATGCCGTTTTATGGTAATCCTTCAGCAATAGTGTATTTGATTGTACCAGATATCCATCCATTAAGGGAGGCATTTCATGTCCTGCCGTAGAATCGCACAACAATCATGTCTATATTTTGCGGGAAAGTCACTTTTGGACAACCTAGTGATGTCATGGAAGTTCTGTGTATTCTGATGCACAAGAGTTTTTCTTGGTGATAGGCAACTATGTTAGATATCCATGCTGAATACTCATGGTTGATGAAGTCACTTCCAAGAGTTTCCTCGGATTCCGGCTTAACAAGAATGCAACTTGGGGTGCATTTTATGTATTTTTTTTGCTTTACAACAACCATACAACAGGTTTTACATCTGGATAGTACCACAATATTGTGTACTACAAGAGATGGTCCAGGCCTGGCATGTCCTTATATGTCCAGTGCAAATAATCTTGGAATTCATAAGGAGTTGTTTTGAATTCCTGTCATTCCTTGTCATACATACTTAATGCCAAGTTGTAAAATTTTTTGGTTTGTTCGGTGGTGCCAATGTTTTAATGTCTTTTGTTTCTTCTACTAGCATTTTAGATGTCTCCTGTTCAGAGAATGATGCTAATTGGTTTGAATGTAGGTCAATAGTGTCCGGGTTTTGTTGGAATATTTTTTGACATGTTATTGGATAGGGTGGCGGTTATGTTTTTGACTTGGAAATACTCTGTTTGCGCTTTTGATCCAAATTTTTTCTGACTGTGAAGGATCTGAATTATTTTTATATCTCTTCGCCAAAATAGGCTGATTCATTTATTGATTCAATCCGTTTTTCTATGGTCTGAAGTAGGTATTGGGTCGGCTGAGTTCCAAGGATTCTTCAATTGCTTCATCATTTTGGAACATTCCATGGCTGCCATGATGGTTGGCCGGGTCTATGAGACCTTCCGGATTGTAAGGCTCTCAATTGATGAATTAATAGATAAATGTTTAAAGGCAACGATTGTGTCATGAGGTCCTCTCAAAAAGACTTACGTGGAGACCTAATGGTCATTAATCAGAACTTGGTGCATCATTACACTTCGAAATTATTATGGTAGCGACATCAAACACCTTGAAACCTAGACCATGTTTACCGTGATGTTTGTGTAATTTATAAGGGTCTACACTACCTTGTTCATTTTGGGCCGATCTTTAATACCCTGCCAGCACATGTTTTTCATATTCGTGAGCTTGGTAAATGAGGGACTCATAACATGAGGCAAATCACTTATATCCAAGATCCGAAGAACTTTGGAATTGTCTTGTGTCACGATGCCCAACTTTTTCCAACTGACTAACCTATTTGGTAATTGGGAGGATTTCTTAGATGGGGAGGATTGGTTTTAGCCATAGCTATGTGGGATTTGGGTGATAAAAAAGAGTCTGCATCTGTTGAAATTGAATATTCCTCACCGTTCCCATGTCAATGATTTTATGTGTGAGATTGGGGGACCAATATTACCGCAGTGAATGGGGAAGTTAGTTTGGTAGTCTTAAAGATGAAGAGAATGGGTTATAAAACGAAAGGGGTAATTGAAGATGAAGGGGTGGCTATTCCAGGAGGAGGTTTATCTTAATAGAGGAGGGTGGTTGGATGAAGAAGATGCTTGGTGAGAAGAAGTGGTGTGTGGAAGAATAATTGGTTCTGGAAGAAGCTTGATTATTGAAGAAGATGATGATAGTGGGAGGAGGACTGGTGGAAGGTGGTTGACGAGTGGATGATAATCGATTGGAAAATGTGTTTTGGTTATGAGATGATGGTGTTGGATTACTGTTAGGTAGTGTATCAGGATCAATGTGTGTTTCATTAGGGATTATACGAGGTGGAGCATATTTATCTGTTGATGGAGCCATAGTGATCATGTCGATACCGTCCTTCAAGGAATCTACAATACTCATAAAGGTTTAAGGATCTGCACGTAATGTAAAATTCCTTGTCCAAATGAGGAAATTTAATGCATTGGTGAATGTTGATGGGATAGCTTTCATGGCATGCATCCATGGTCGACCGACAAGAATGTATAGGAAACTTCTACATCTACCACATGACAGATCGTGTCTAAGGTGATGGGTCCAACTTAGAGAGGCGAACGTGATGGTGCCTTTAGACTTTCCTTTCGCTATTATCATACCCACGAATGGTTATGATATTGTTGCAAATCATTTTCAGTGTAACCTAGACAACGTAAAAGTTTCATTAACCAATATTTAATTGTGATCCGTTGTCGATTAAGACGGTCGCTTGAATTTACAGATTTCTAACCCTCGACTATAACGGGATGGTTTGATTCATATGATATTGGGATTACGCAATGTCATCGGGACCAAAAAAAGATAAATAGGAATTTTGGGGTTGTAAGATGTGTAATACAGAAGCATGAACTTGTTGTGAATTTGATGTCTCTCAGGGACAAACGAGCATTATTCATGTTTGCCTACGGATGCGTTGTAGTGCGGGAGAAGAAATTGAGTAGTTCTAATGATTGAAATTTGTGGCGGGAGTCTTCTCTAATTGTTTTGACAATATTAATTACGGCGTAGGTTGTGGGAGAGGTTGGGACGGAATTAGATTGTGGATATGAGTGAGACTCTCACGGGGACAAATGGCAGATTTTTTGTTTGTGGACCAATATTTTTTTTCTGTCTAGTGTAATTACCAGTCAGTTCTTGATCTTTATAAGTTTGCCACTATGTCTTGGTCATAATCTATGGTCGAGATGACTGAGTCAAACTCGACATTACTTGACGATTGACCCTTATCTTTTGAATTGTTATCATGATAAGGTGAATTAATTTTGAACATGTGAAGTTTTTCATTAGGTGTTTTTGTCTCAGAAGTATTTTCAACTTCTATGTCTCCACGTTCATTAGGTCTTGGACGTAATGGCGGAGTTGCATGCATCTATCTGTCGGAGTGCCCTTTTATGCGATTGGTAATCACAATATTCATTGTCTTTATACCAATTTGGTTTGGGTTGTCCCTTCTTCGAAGGGTCTGACAATGGTGATATGTAATCATATTAGCATTTTCCAAATGACGAAAGACACTAATAGACTTTCTCCGAGAGGCAGTGAACTCTACTCTTCGTTGATCCTAGAGGAACTTCTTTCTAGGGATAATGATGGGTTGTTGTCGATTTTAATGTGTGGGTGGGTGTGGATGGTTTTGGACATTTCGGACATGGGCGGGAATCAGTAATGCCATCGGTTGATGATATTTTGATTCCGATTAAAGAATTTAGATTCTGTCCTAGTTCTGAGGAGTGTCTCGATAAATGTTGGTCTCTAAAGGGGCTTTAAGTAAGCCCCTAGAAATGAGGGATATTTTTTGATTTGTGGTCCCCTTTTCGATGAACTTATTCAAACTATTCAGACAATGCATTTGCATGTGGAATGATAATTATAGCATTGAGAATTAGGCACAAAATGCTAACTAGTTGTCTCTCAGGTACTGAGCAGGGAAATTGCTTGCAATTCCCGCACCATCGTGTGTAAAAAAGGAAGCAAAATTGTTTGTTTTGGGCCTTGCCTAGTGTTGTAGAGATCAAGCATGGGTTATTATTGAGTCCGATGTTATAAGAAAAATGTTTGACAAATTTCTCTTATAAATCTACAAAGCACTTCGTGGACCCCGCCCTTTGGGTAGATTGAAAAACCAGTCTAAAGCTTGTCCTCCTAAACTTTGGGGGAATAATCGTAAAAGGTACTGTCTCATAAGGCAACTTCCTGACATTGCATGTTAAAATTCCTTGACATGTTCACGGGGGTCCCATTTGTTTTTGTATTTATCAACTTGAGGTTTCAAGGATGGTGAAATGGTAATCGTGTATCTCTGTATAAAATAGATAGACACAATTCTTCAAAAGCGAATTGGTTTTCGATTGTTTTTGCAGTCCCTGAATGTCTTTCATAAGTTTCCATTCTTGTCAAATGGAAAGTGGGGGAAACGGTTTCATTCAAACATTCATGAGATTGGAATCTAGATTGAGGTCTTTTAAATCTTTCAGCCAGTCGTTGTTTCCTCAAGTTTCTTTGTTTAATCTTGGATTTTAGACATAATTCTTCGACCGAAGAACCATTTGGGATGGTTTGGTATGTCATTGTGATAAACTGGATTCACCAGTGTCGATGAGTTTGTTTAATATTTCAGTCCGAAGTCGGGGGTATTTTTTACCCCCATGGGCTAGGATGCGTAACAGATATTCATTTTTGTTTTGTTCTATCACCTTATTGACTTGTTCTTGTTCTTCAGTGGTGAGTTCTGGTTGTGCGACTTCTTCATCGTCATTTTCATGATTGTGACTACGAGTGAATACCATGATGACTTTGATTACTTTGGATTTATCGTGAATAAGCTTGTGATGACTGATAAGGAGAGTAACTCAAACAAGTTCTCTCAATATGATGATGATGTAACTCGAGACGAGTTATTAGAAGATTTGTTGCATGTTGTGTAGATTTGACTTAAAAAAGCTCTGGACTATTGACGGGGAGAGTAACCTGAATAGGTTAATCACGATATGGTTGTGAAAGGATTTGTGTTGGCTGTGATTTGGATAAATGCGATGGTGGACAGAATAATGAGTGAACTCAAACAAGTCACCCAATGTCATTTTGATATAGCTTGAAACAAGATATGAAAGAATGTTCTGACAATTCATGAGATAAGGAGTGAACGCAAGTCACTCAATATCTAGTTGGATATAACTGAAGACAAACTATGACAAGATGTATTATTGGCTAAAGTGAGCTAATGAAATTGGTGTGATGTTTTGGTTTGAGTTGTTGAATTGTTTGGATTTTTTTTGCTTGGTATTGAATTGGTCGAGAACTGAAATTTTTTGTGGAACACAACTAGGGTATAAACTTTTACAATGAACACATTGATATCAGCCAAGTTTTATGATAAAACAATGCTAAACTATTTTGTTTTCAAATAGCAAGCAAGATCCAATTATTTTGGCTTATGAGGTAAAATTTTCCAGGAATGATCATTGTTTCATGTAATCATACAAGTATGTTGTGGACTGATGGATGCAGACTCTTATTACTCAAAAAAAAATGCATCCTCTAGATATACCCTAGTCCTGATATACCTAATTCTGTACGGGGACAAAATTGGTATGGGGAGCCCTTAGAGCACTAGAGGAGACTCACCAATTCTTACTTGCTTGTTTCAGAGTGAATCACCATGTCTAAAACAAGTTTTGTGAAAAGGTGGAAGGTGATGGAGGGATGAATGTTTATGGTGTCCTTATAACTCCCTGAAGATTTACAGGGATGATTCCCAGACTTTGTTGTTACAGCTATTTAGGCATGATTTGCATGTGTTGTATGACAACATTACATGTAAGTGAAGAGTAGGGGTGAGGTAAATACCGAATAATGTGATGAGACTAGGTCTCAAAGTGCAATGCAGATGTAAATGCTGTTGGTGCGTAGTAGTCAAGTCCACGTCACTGGTGTAACTTTGGTGGTGATGAAATCCACCTCACCTCTACGTGAAAAAATAAAATGATAAAGTGATTAAACGTAAGGTTCTTTCTAACTTGAAATAAATCACTAGCAGAAAATAATGGCGTACCTGAGCGTACTTTTTTTTTGGTTTCAACAATTTTCTTTGAATGGTGGTATTTTTGTGGGGTTTTTGTTATTTTTATTTTTGAAAATATTCCAACAACGCGGTTCTACAGAAAACAAATTAGTAGTTATCCTGCAAACGAAATGTTAGAAAAATGATCGTGGTTGTTTTTGATTTTCTAGATCGCTCAAAGGCGCAGGAAAAAACATACACAACCAACGACCAAACAAATATTAATAATATGAAAAAGGAAAATAATGATTGAAATGACAGTTGGAAAACAAAGCTAGAGGATCCTGTAATGTTAGAACAAGAAACTAAAAAATTGTGATCGTTTCTGATTTTCCAGATCGCTCGAAGGCGCAAGAAAAGAGCATACACAGATATAATTGAAATAATTTTTTTTTAAAAAATGTTAATAATTATTCTAATTAATTAGGATTGCGAAATAGCGATACTGATTATTTTCACAAAAAATAAAAATGATGAAAGAAGAGTGTGAAAACGTTACCTAGAAGTGTTGTCGTGGAAAATTGAAATGTAAGGCAAAAAATTAAAAATTAAAAAAAATTATTTTGCAGAGCCCGGGTGGCCTCACGTTTTTGATTTCCAAGATCACTTTTGAAGTGCGAGGAAAGAGCATACGTGTGAGGTTGTTACGTGAAAAAATAAAAAACTATAATTTTGTTGTTTTTTATTAAAAATACAAGTGTTAGAAGAAATGAAACCAAAATTTTTCTGTAAGTCTAAATCAAAAAAAATATTTTTTCATTGCATAGATATTTTTGATACATTTCCGTTAAAAAAAATGAAGTCATTCCGAGTTCGGGAGCAAAGGTTATGGCTTTCGGAAGATGGGCTATGGTAGCACTCTGAATGAAAATTTTGAACGTGAGAAAAACGTCCCAGGAGCTAGTTTTTTTTATTTTTTGACTTCTGTACTTCACCCAAGAAGATAAAATTTTGACAACAAGGTTAAAAAGGAACAATAATAGAAAGAAAGAGTTAGATCACAAAATGATTGACTAAAATAAAAGAAAAAAATGATTAACTTCCTACAAACTAGTTATTTTAGCAAAAGTAAATAAATAAATACATTTTCCGGATTGGTTGTCCCATGATAGTAAGATGATAAACTAATAACTAGTTCATGTGTTTCTATAGATTATGAGTGAATAACAAAATCAGAACTGAGAACTAAACACCAAGCACCAAGGAGATCAAAGACATGATGAGAGTCATAGTTTCATTGTTACTATAACCTGCAGATACACCACAAGACACCGCACAACAAAAACACTACCCAAAGCATGAAGGTTAACCAAAGAAGGCCATAAGGAACATAAAAGGAAATAATAATGAACAATAATAAACAAAGGACAGATAAAACCACTAATTGAGAAATTAATGGTAACAAATCGAAAGTAACTGGGCGTGCTAGAATGTAAGCTAGGAAAAATGCACTACTAACAAGGAAGTAAAATACTAATAATCATACCTCCTCCTTCGCGTTCCGTAGCAAACCTCGGAATGGGCTAGGAAACTTGGATTAAGCCCTGATTGCATGATATGTAGGTGTTTTTCTTCAAGACAGAGCAAGACCTTCCTGCAACAATGATCCTCTTACTTTGCACTAGATGAGAAAAATGATTATGAGGCTATTTGGGCATTAGGACGAGGCAGAAGGATGTTCTTTGCTCAAAGGATGTAAGAACTTAGATAGGGCATTCAAGCTTATTCTCGTGTGTTTAGAGGGGAGGGGTAAGGTTGTATTTATAGCCTAGGGGAGTGATTAACTTAGCGCAATTTAAGTAATCATGGTTTGAAAATGTGGGCAAGATTAAGTGAGCGGTTTGAAAATGTGGGCAAGATTATATGAGTGGTTTGAAAATGTGGGCAAGGTTAGATGAGTGGGGGCCATGAAGAATGGGTGAGGATTTGAATTATATTTTTAATTCATAAGTGGAGGATTTTAGGTGTGTGAGGACCATGAAGGGTGGGTGAGGATTTGAATTTGAATTTTTAATTCAATAGTAGAAAAACATGGAGAATAATGACATGTGGTGAGGATTGGGTTATTTTTTGCATTTTGAAGTGGATAATTAATCAAATTATATTTGATTAATTCGAAGTGTATTTTTGTGGAGAATGAGGAAGGGAAATTACTTGATTTAGGACAGATGTGAAATTAGGGGTGTCTACAACTACATCATCTAGTTCTTCTCTATTACCATGATTTGAGCATCCTACACGATCTCCATCTCCTCCTCGTAAGAAATCTCAGCCTACTACATATCAAAAGCATCCTTCTTCTCCTACTTCACAGTAGGCCACACCCTAATCTTCTACACCTGTTTCGCGTGAGCCATTACATTTCTGTTATCATCCAAAACATTGTTTATAATGTCAATGTGATCGACCATATTGTAACTAACACCGTATCAATGGCCATAGGAAATAATGTTTTCTTCACCCTTCATGATCGCTTGCAACAATTAGAGGATAAGGGCATCATCTCCTTTGGCTCTCGCTCACATGAGTGGTCCATATCTTTGCTCCCTTGTCCAGGAGATACTACTCCGGTTGAGTTATCTCCTCATTCTAGTGCTAAGGTCATTGTTTGTCCATCACCATAGATCATCAGTCATGCGTGCTCTCCATCGCATCCATCCATCGCTGCACCATCTCATCCACCTCATCCATCTCATCCATCGTGTCATACTACTCCTTCACATTGGCTTCCACAGCCCTTTGCATTCACACCTCCCACCGCTGCTCCATATGACATTTAGTTTGGCTCATACACTCATGTTGCTTCCATCCCACACGCTTCCACTACTTTGTGCCACCTCGGTACTTGGTAGGTGATTATTATCACCTCACCCCCTGATGATGCACTCATGTTCTTACGGGTTCTTACACGAGGTTCTGTACACGACTATTGATGGATCTATTACAATAAGAACCTCTCTTCACGCGCTCTATCAATTCATCTAGTGCATTCTATCAATTCATTTCCCCATGGCACACTCCTGCATTACATGGTCCATTCTTGACTACTGAGGGGGTATTCTCTAAATGAACCCCATCATTTATACATTGGGGCATCACTAATCCCCCCCATATTCATCTTACTAACATACACTTCATTACACTATAATGACTATATTAGACTTCAACACGAAAATTGATCACTCATCACAATATCATATTACAAAACCATCTATTATCATCTCCACTATATCACCATAACATTACAAATTACTAGACAACTATGCATTACAAATTAATTCAACAAATATGGATACCAATCAACATATCAAGCATCATCCATAACAACAACAATCACATACATCATCATCACACCATAACATCAATACACAACGAATATAATCATCATATGCCAATAAAGTTGTCTATGCCAATAAAGTTGTCTATGTATAAATCAAAGTTACAAAAAATCTCATCACTGGGGGGAAACTCTCCTACATCGAATACATCCATATGACTCATCTCATCAAATATGTCACTATCTTGTACTACAAGATCTCTGAAACTAGAAGCCTCACCACTAACTCAACATCGCTGATTGCGATCCCTATACCTCTCCACTTGCCTACGCAATAGTGTGTTCTCCGTAGACTGCTCCGTAAAGTAACTCTGTAACACAAGGAATTGTGAAAACACATCATGTGCTAAAGGACCACCACTTGCCACCTCTTTGGCTCATCATGTCTCCTCACATGCCTCATCCCTCTCGCTCAGTAGCACAGTACACACTGCTACTGCTATGGCTAGCGACTCAAAAAAATGGGCATGCTTGCCCACAAATGTCGTCTACACGCTCTAACTTCCCTCCATCTGTAAGTATGTCAACTGGCACATTCCGTGTCAATGTATTAAATGATATGTGTCCAAAATGTGGGCAAGATATAAGTGTGTGGTTTGAATCAATGCTCCAATTTGTGTCACCTATAACCAATAGCAAAACACATTAGATAACCATAACCATCACATAAACAAACAACCAATCATACAACATAACTATATAGATACTCACGCTTCGCTATCACCGCCGCTACATTGTCAGAGGCATGTGTTAGCCCCTCCACTCCACCTCCCTATGGTAATCCCACCGCATCTGCAAATAATGGAAACAAAAACACCCATCGATGCGCTATCCACCATGCACATTTTGCCTCTGTAAACCCCGCGTCATCTGCATTAATCGACTCTATGGACACATCGGCCTCATCTGGCTCAGGAGGTACAGGCTACTCTCTTGTGATCACTAGTCTAGCTCCGGCCCTCCTTGGTGCTCTAACAACTCTAACCCCACACATATGGCTCTAAGGGTACATCCTGGGCCATACCAAATTGTTGAGACATCCGCTCCTCCTGAAATAACTTGGTCACACCTAGGAACCATATGGCTCCAACTACATAGTCTTCCATATGCATCCATGGGCCATACCAAATTGTCGAGATATCCGCTCCTCCTGAAATAACTTGGTCACACCTAGGAACCAATCCTCCAACTACATAGTCTTCCATATGCATCATAACTCTGCCACATCCTTTAGCCATCCTCCATAATCTCGGTATGGCCTCCATATCACTGTCTTTGGCCCCATTTGATCTATCAAAGCTCTATAAGTATCAATATCCATCTTTCGCCCCTACAAACCCAACCCATCTCCTAAAAAATATGTTTGGCCTAGCCCACTCTGCTCGTGGGCCACCAATTGGCCTCAATACTGCTATATGGTCACAGGCCCATACATATAATAAAGTAATCGCTCCAATTCCACCTCCATGCTGCTCCTGTGTAAACCTGTAAAGAACTCTATATAGGTGGGCCAACACACATCGTGCCCATGGCATACCTGGTACTCTCCTCCTCTATCCGACAAAAAATATTGTGCATCATATATAAGATTCCCACACCACCTCCCTCCACTACGATCGATGATGTAATAACCACAACTATAAATTTCCGCAAGCACGAAAGCCCTAATCTCAAATCACATCCAAGATAATATGGGCCTTGACAGGCACTCGAGTCCCCACAAAATACCGCCTAACAACCCTCATATGTCTCTCCATATTGATGTAATAACCACAACCATGACATGTACCCTCTCGCACGAAGAACCACTAATCTGCAGTATGCGATATCACATCCTCTAGATAATGTGGACCTTGTCATCAGGCACTCAGTAGGTAGCCACAAACATACCGCCTAACAAGTGTCCGCACACCATCTCTCCACACAACGCTCCACAACATATGACATATTATGGGCTACATCCCCCAGAACCACTGTTATGTGCCGTAGATCGATATACGGTCCTCATAGTGTGACCGTCAATTATCATCTGATAAGGTACCCAACCCGAGAAAAGTACTCCGCATGACCAACTCACCACACAACGCTGTCAACATAGGAATGGATTATGGGCCTCTATCACAACACCAATCCCTGTTACAAACAACGTAGATAAACAATACGGTCCATAACCTCCCAATTATCATATGATAAACATAACCACTTACGAAATCACTATCCATCAAAGTTTTGCGTTTACAACCACTCACGACAAACTCCCTAGACTTTCTGGACCCTAGGACACAACACCAAAAGCAGGACTGGGGTGGCCAGACAGTAGGACAATCAGTGTTAGAACACTATACAGATGCAAACATAACCACTTACGAAATCACTATCCATGAAGTTTTGCGTTTACATCACTCACGACAAAAAATAGACTTTCTGGACATAGGAACCCAAAAGCAGGACTGGGGTGGCCAAAAGTAGGACGTCAGTGCCCAGATCTGGGCGCTTTTGTCCCAAAGGCCACTAGCGCCTTCACCACTCTTTTCCAGGTCCCACATGTTGAGAAAAACAAAAAACGCAAGTTTCACAAAAAATCACCAAAAACAAATACTACACGCATTTTTTGAAAAAAAAAATCACACTTACCAACTCTGTCATTGTACATGATGCGATGATGGTCGCTACCATCTCAAATCGGCTAGGTCACGATGCTCTAACTTGCAGCATCCTTAAACACTCAGAGTTCACTCTCACACTCGCGCACAAGATAAACGAGTTAACCAATTACTTTTTCACTTTACTATTCATAGCCAATTTTCATTATTCACTATACTATGGTCATACTTCACATTTAAGACACAACTAATACACATCACATGATTTTGCCAATAGCTTGAGCATTTTTACTTCGATTTCTATCCCGTTTACGGAATTCTCTTCAGAATTCTTCTTACCATAGCATCGAGCACATGACACACACACTATCTCTCTTTAACGTTGTCTTTCACTTTCTTCTTACCATAGCATCGAGCACATGACACACACACTATCTCTCTTTAACGTTGTCTTTCACTCGGTCTACACATATTTTTGAAAATATATACCATACACTGTCTATTAACGGGCTTACTTTTGGCTCGACATTCGTTCTCATTATCACTTCCCCTCTTGCAAAAAGGGGGGGGTCATACAATTAGGGTCATTCTATAATTCCCCTTACACCACTACAAGATCGTTCAACGTTTCTAATTCATCATTTTCAAAGATTTACTAAAACACCATGCGGGTATTTCATCATTTTGTATCAATTCCCCCTAATGATATAACCTAAGGGAAAGAAGCGTAAAATCTCTCTATGTGTTAAAACAATCAAAACAAACAATCAATCAACCAATCCAATACGTTCAAGTATCAAACAATTGAAATCATACCATTTAATTGATACAATACAACACATTCGGCCTCCCATATGACCTAACTTGGGAGTTACATTCGTTACTTTCCCAAATGACCTAACATGGGAAGTTATTCTACATTTTGTGTTTGCTTCCAGATGACTTAACTTGGAAGCCATGACACATTGCAGCGACATCCTTGGAGTGGGGGAAATGAGATGTCATAGCCTTGTCGTATACTGCTCCTATATGGGTCAACACATTTGATTGAAATCTTTGGATCTAAAATCACTAAAAATTTGATCTTTGTCCATACTGCCTTATGGACAAAGTATTACTATCAAGGGCTAGCTATCTACATAGAGGAAATGACTACATTTGGGCACTATTCTGCATCACACACTACATAGGAAGGGCAGTATTCATTCTATTCCATCCACCATTTCATATTTTTATTTAGCTATTGCCCGATATCTTTACGTCATTAGCGCTAAGGAAACTTAGAAACATTATTGCACACACAAGCACACGCACCCGCACCCGCACCCACACCCGTACCCACACACATGCACACACACACACACACACCCACACACGCACACACGCAAACACACACAGACACGCACACATGCACACACACACGCACGCATGCACACACGCACGCACACACAGACGCACAGACACACACAAACATACACCCACACCCACACCCACACCCACACACACACACACACCCACACCCGCGCGTCACATACACACACACGCACCCAACCGCTGTGGCGGCACATGTACACGCACTGAACACCCACGCACACCCACGCACACACACAAGCGCGTGCACATGCACACGCACACACGCACATGCACACACGCGCGCACATGCACACGCGCGCACACACGCACATGCGCGTCCACACGCACACGCATACACCCACACACACGCACGCACATGCACACAGACACACGCATGCACACACGCATGCACACGTATACGCACATGCACGCACACACGCACACACACCTACACACCCACACACTAACACACTGTGCACGCGTACGCACACATGCACATGCACCCACACACCCACACACACGCACACACGCATGCCTACGCACGTGCACGCATGCACACGCGCACGCATGCATGCACAAACCCAAGCACGCATGCACACACCCACACACACACACATCCACACGCACATGCACACGCACGCACGCACACACGCACGCACACACACAAAAACACCCACACAGAAACACACACCCACGCACGCATGCACGCACACAAACTCACCCACGCGCACCCACGCGCACCCAGACGCGCACACATGCGCACACGCACGTGCACTTTTGCACGCAAACGCGCACACACACGTGCACGCATGCACGCACGCAAGCACACATAGACGCACACACACGCATGGACGCATGCACAGACATGGATGCACACACGCACACGCACGCACATGCACGCACACACGCACGCACGCACACGCGCACCCAAACGTGCACCCACATGTGCACCCACATGCATCGACACACAAAAAAAACCCCGCGCACCCTCGTACACGCAACGCTACACGATGCCCACCACATGCAAACACGCACCTGGACATGGATGCAACACTCCCATCGCGCACGCCCACATGCACATCGCGAGTGACATGCACACGCGCTACGCTCACGCGCACATTCAGCATGCACACAACACATGCGTGCACAACGCACAGCACCCAACACACACGCACACACCACACACACACGCCCACACGCGCACCCACACACACACACACACACACCCACCACCCCGCACGCCCGCACACCATGCACACACGCACTCAACCCCACCCATGCACTGACACACACACACACCCACGCACACACCAATCGCATTGCCACACACATCCACGCAGACACACACGTGCCCACACGAACACACACGCACACACGCACACATGCACACACACGTGTACAAACACGCACAAACATGCACACACGCGCACCCACACACGCGCCCACACGCGCACCCACAAGCACCCACACTCGCACCCACACGCACACGCACGCATACGCACGCGCACCCACACTCGCAGCCACACGCACACACACGCATACGTAAGCACATTGCACGCAGCAAGCACACGAACACGGCACCCACACACAACCCACACGCACACACACACACACACACAAGCAAACACAAACCACACAGCACGCACCACGCCACACACACATAACGTCCGACATGCCACATGCACACACAACACGCGCGCCACACACAGGCGCAACAGCGCAAACACACGAACACCACACGGACACACATGCACACAAAATGCGGCACCACTCGCACACCCCCCCCCCCCCCCCCCCCCCCCACCCCACCGCTACACACACACACCCACACACAGACACCCACTGACACCCACACCCACCCACCCACACTCGCACACCCGCACACACCCGCACACCCCTATACATGCGCACGCATGCACACGCTCACGCAGACGCGCATGCACACCCACACACACCCACACACCAACCCACACACACCTGCACACCCACCCACACCCAGACACCCATACCAGTTAAACGCACCAACCCACCCCAAAGGACCTGCAAGCGCACGCATCACACACAGCACGTGACACAATGTACACACAACATCGCGGACACACGCCATCCCCACACACACACAGGCCGCAACCCACCCACACACACACACCCACTGACACTGACACCCACCCACCCACACCCGCACACCCGCACACATCCGCACACACCCATACATGCGCACGCACGCACATGCTCGCGCAGATGCAGACCCACCACAACAACACCCACACCCAAACCCACACACACACTGCCCACCTACCCACACCCACCTGAGACTGCACCACTAGCGAAAGGGGCACGGGCACGCACGCACACACACCGACCAAAACACCCACCCACACACACCCCCGCACAACAGGACACCCACCGGCCCGGCCACACGCCAACACGCAAATCACCCTTGCACACACACGCGCATGCACATGCCCACGCACACACACCCACCCACGCACACGGACGCGCACGCACTAGCACCCACACGCACCCACACGCACATGCACGCACACGAAAGGCACACACACACACACACGCACACACACGCACACTCACACACACGCACACGCACCCACACAACCACGCACCCACGCACCCATACCCACGCACACACACATACACACGCACCGACACACCGACACACCGACGCATTGACGCACCCACACACACCCACACACACACACACAAAAACACCAGCACCCACGCACCCACGCACCCACGCCCACGCACACACACACACACACATACACACACACCAACGCAACCACACACCCACGTACCCACGCACACCCATGCACACCCACACACGCGCGCGCGCAGACGCACGCGTGCACACACACACACTACACCCTAGAACCACACACAGGACCACGCACATGACCCACCACAAGCCCCACACGCACGCAAATGCAGCACATGCACATGCAACACGCACATGGACACACCAGCCTGCGCACACAAGCACAGCAGCGCACCCACACGACGCAGTGCACAAAATGCACACATGCACGGCACACACACCAAACCACACCCCCACATCCACAATGCAACACACACCGCACATGCACCCCTGCACACAACGAACACACGCACTCACCACACACACACAGGGCTACCGCACACCCACCACACCCCACCACCAATACGCCCACACACACCCACACCCACACACCCATACACCCACACCCACAACAACACCCACATCCACAACCACACACACACACACCTGAACTGACCCGTACACACACACAACCAACACAACACACATACACCACACCACGCCCCACCCACACACACACACACCCCAACACCACACACACACACACTCCCCACACTCCTACCACCAAACAGCACACTGCACCCCAAACCCACACACCCACAATACCACACACACCCCACACCCACGCACACACCACACCACACAACCCAAACACACCACAACACCCCCACACACACAGACACACAAACCCAAACCCACCCCACCCACGCGCACACCCCCCCACCACACACACACCACCCACCACACACACCAAAACAACCCCGCATGGCAACCCGCGCACGTACAAAAACCGCTCGACACATACAACGTTACACCATGTCGGCACGACCATAGCACACACACCCGCACACATCTCAACACCCACGCAACCCACTCTCGCACACACACACCAAACCCGCCCACACACCACCCACCCACACACACCCACACAACACCCAAAAACCCCCCACACCCACGCACAACACACACCAACACAAACCCCGCCACACACACCACACACCACAACGCGCAAACACATATCCATTCACAAAGACACACATTGCACAACGCACTACACGCACCACACCCCACACCACTATTTTGTCACACACACGTGTACACACCCACACACGCGCACACCAACACACACACACACACACACTCACACGCACGCGCACACGCACACGCACATGTACACATGCACACACACACACGCACACGCTCACACACGCACGCACCCAGTGCACACACACACACCACACAGCACACGACATGCGCCACATGCAGCGACGCACACGACATGCCTGAATGCGTGCACCACACACACACACACACACTCCATGCCACACGCACACGCGCAAGTGCCACGCCACGCACAAGCACAAGCACATGCACAACACACACCCGCGCGAGCGCACATCCAACATCATGTGCACACACCCGCTCATGCTCACGCGACAGGCACATTGCACCACGCACAAGCACCCAAACAGCCCACACACAACCCCCCTCACACCCACCACACCCCCCCACCCACCCTCACACCCACCCACACACACACCACCTACACCACCACCACCCACACACCCACACAC